>CM056587.1:16030666-17425666 GCA_029721435.1 Gymnothorax reevesii | reverse complement strand
TTCCCACTCTCGGAGAAAGATTGTTGCTATCGCCATGTTAGGTGACATTAGCAGGCCGCAGAAGAGCAGGGGTCTGCCACTCTGGTCCTAGAGGGCAAATCTGTGTCCTGGTTTTTGTTCCAACCAATTACCACAGATTTAGTTTTCTGACAGCTCAATAAACTATGCTGGTTCCCTCCTGCCCTTTTTTGCCCTAAAATATTTATGATATGCTTGTTGTTTGCGGCTGTGGCTGGTTCGTATACAGGGAACACTTTTGATCGAGACAATCCGATTTAAAAATTAACTGAAATGAATCAGCCTGTGTTGTGTACCCCTGGACCAGAGGACGGACTTTGTTCAATGACTTGTTTGTCAAAAGTGACCTTGAGCGAAAAGATTTGTGTCCACACTGTGGTTATCTCTTGGACCCCAGCAGAATTTCGTGATGACTCTGACCCCCTTTCTAGTGTTAAGCCTTCCCAAATGACACAGTGTGTCATTATGTACTGCAATACGAACAGCTGGTGATGTGAGGGGAAACGCGATTGATTGCAGCTCACCTGATTGCCAGTGGGACAGGCGCCATGGCGCAGATGATGGCTGGATGACGGGTGAGATGGGGACGGTATTCGAGCAAACTGCGCAGTCCCCATTGACTCCAGGATACTGGCAGCTAAGTGTTTTATGTTTTCAGTGTCCCAACTTTTTTGCTGTTCAAGTTTTTTTTTTTTCTCTCTTCTTATAATACAAATCCTAATGAAATGCTAATTTATTTCCAGGAATGCTGTCCCGAGAGCCTGGCTCAGTGTCTTTGGGAAAAAATGCTGCTTACGAGAGCGCTTGCTTCGTGAAGCCAGGTTCCCAGCTCGCGAGTCACGGCTTAAACTCTGTGAACTCACAATCCCTTTGCTTCTGTAGCATATGGCAAAATTTAAAAGATTCTCTCCGCGGACCATTTCTGAGCTTTTTAATCGTAAATATTCATGAAGGGCTTTCTGATTAAAGGTATGGCAGTAAGTCTCCAGCATAAAGATTACTGATGTTCCCTGGACTGTGAATGCTGAAAACACCCTTGTTATAAGGGCCTAATTTATTTATGCCAGCTGTTCAAATGAGTGACTCACTCTAGTACAGCACCGTGCCTATCTGCTCTGTCTTTCTCAAGCAAACACTCCACTAATGGCTAGGAACAGTGGTTGGCCTTTCTAATGCTAATGGATTTTTCTTAAGTGCTAGAGACTAAGACCACTGGTTAGCCTTTAAAAGGCTAACAGATGGTGCTACTGGCTAAAAACATGGGTAGGCCTTACTCATGCTACCAGACAGTACAAGGCACCAAGCACTCCCTAAGCAAAAAAAAAAGAAAAAGATAAAGTTGCTAAAGGCTAAGTTAGCATGGGCAGAATTCAGGAGAAATTCAAGAGAATGCAGCAGGACAAATTTTTCCTCTGCTGAACTGACTGGAGCTCTGCCACAGATGTTAACGCTGCATTCATTAGGAAAACACCCTTAAACAGAAGGGCTCACAGGCACATCTCAACGAAATATTTTTAGAGCACGCTGAGGGAACAAGCGCATGTGGGTAACAGGCAATACATCATTCGCAAACAAGTTCTGTCACTTTCAGACAAGTACATGCAAAAGGACAAAGAATATCAGGATCTTAAACTCCATAAAATCACAGCATTTCACCTCTGCAACACGTATATCACTTCAGTTACATGACCTGACGACTCTGATCTATTTAAGGACTGTTAATTATGATGGGACGGGAAACCCACAGCACAAATGGATTTGGAGAAGCTTGGGTTTGCGGGCTACTTAGTGTGAGCACAGGAATGCTGTGGATTTGTCCAAAATAATTTTCAGCATGGAGCTGAAATTTGGCAACTCGCGGAAGCTCTCAACAGCCAAAGAGCCTTGATATAGACCGACGTGTATAATTTCAATAAAACCATCTGAACTCAAATTTCACTCATCCTGCTCCATCGGCATATTTCAGAAATGAAATGCACAATGATGTTAACTCTGTTTGAGATTGAAGGCGGTGCCATAATATTATTTTTATATGTTATGTACTCCGTATGTATCAGTAGGTCCCTCCTAAAAAAGAGATTGCTGATCTTATTTAGAGCTCCGGGTTAAAAAAAAAAAGTTTAGAAAAATTCAATGGTAATAAATCACAATTTGTATGGGCTCGATAGTCCCTTCAACCCTGTCTTCCCCCATACTTCCAACCACCAACATCCCACACTGCCTTGGGGCCTGGTAGATAACACCAGCTTCATTCTGTTCCATTCCTTTTCCATTTCCACCTGAAATGGAAGAGGAATATTAACAAACTAAGTTTTGTCTTTGAAACTGTGAGATCAACACCACTGTGGTAAAATAAATAAATAAATGGCCACAATTACTGCAGCTACTTTGAAATCTTCCATTGCTAATCTGGTATGCACCAGCAATAAGGTGCTAATTGCGGCTATTTTATATGCACTGCCAGTGGGCTGGAATTAACATTTGGTCAAGGCGCCACGGCATGCATTAGCAAGTTCTTGTCGAATGGTGAGAATGCACACGATGGAGGAGGGGGTAAAAAAAAAAAGAGCTTGACGGCTGTGCTATCTCGCTCTCACACCTGCCAGACAGAACCAGCTGTTCCCGAAAGACTGGGGGGTATCGAGGCTCTGAAAATAACCTGAGATTTCACAGGTTTTTGGAAATTACCTCGCACCAGGTGGGCCCTGCCCGAGTTTGCTCCATTTCATCTGAGGAAGCACGGGTCCCTTTCGAAAACTTGGCAGAGCAAACTTCTTGCTCCCAGCAAACCACAAAACTGAAGAGAAACATCTGTGCGGGCATTTTGCCGAATAACGGCCTAAGGCTTCTGTGATTCCACAGACGGCAGATGACAGGCCACCCCCCCACGTACCCATCTCAAATATTTCATTCATAATAGTTTCTGTCCTTCAATTCAAGACCTTCAACAATTCAAATATAGGCTGCCCAACACCTGCACATAAGTGGAAAATAAAGAAATAAAATTGTTAACATGCTTATGTTACACAGTAAGAATTCATTAAGAATCATCTCGCTTTGTTGCGTTAGATCATTTTTAAATTTCTGCAGCCTCATTAATTCAATCGAATAGAGCGAAAACTGAACAAAAAGCCGTTATGAAGGCTAAAAGGTTATCAGAAGTGTAGTACCCTATATGGGCGCATATTATTGTACCCCTTGCCATTGGCTGAATTATATCTTTCCATCTTTGCTTTTTGTTCAAGGAACTGGACAGTACCTAAAGAACATTGCTATACCTTTCTGACTGCAGCTGAAGGATTATTTAAAATCCCACTGTATCGCATGCTGTTGTGCTCCTATTTTTCATTCTATGCTGCGTTTGCACGTTGAAGAACACTTCTTTCTGCTCTCTCAGGTGGGTGCCAGGTAGTAAGAAACCATTTGACAGGAAGGAAGTGCTTTTCTCAGCAGGAAGAGACCCAGGTGGAACACAGTGGGCATGGGGAAAGCACTTAGCCCCAGGTAAGACATTACTCACCTAAGTGGTTCTTTGTTTTTCAGCTGACACATCTTTCCTTCACCGTGGGAACCTCTCACAACACATGACTGATGTCACCATGGCACAACCAGGGCTAACAGTCTAGTCACCTGTCCTTCCTGCGCTGTGGGAGTGTGTATGTGTTTGGGGGGTTTCATGGCTCATTTACAGCCACGAAACAAAAAGTCCTCAATGAGCAGTAGTATTGCGATAACCTATGTGACACAATCATGCCATTATTATTCGACATTTCTTGGGGAAAAGAGTCCAGTGGGATTCAGTTTCCTTTGGTAAGAGTGTTCTTAATGCTCTGGAAATGCCAGAATGCCAGATTACTTTGGTATGACCAGTTTATATGACCTGATTTATATGATCTTGCTCTCAACTGACTGAGCAAGCAAGTAAACTCAAAGGAGTCAGTTGGCCAAGTTGTGACAGACAGTATTTTTCACTCAGACTAAACAAACTATCCAATTCCCTGAAATAGTGCGGTGTCACTTCACCTGGGGTCAACACTCACTTCCTTGACAATGGTTTACACTCACAGCATAGCAACACATTCACTCGTACACTTAACACACGGCACGTAATACCTCATATTTTTCGATCAAAGCATTTTGAGAAATGCTTTCTGTTCTTTTATAATGAGCATAGTTTGGGTTTAAGATTGCTGAAAAAAAAGCATGATTCCACACATAGACACGAAGGCCATGGCGATAAACACAGGGCGAGTTGATTGGTTCGTTCGGCGTGAACCAGTTTCCATGGCTGTGGCAGGTTGACCTCGGCATGATGTTACGACTTTGGCAGCGTTTATGAAAGCAGGCCTAGGTTAAGTTCAAGAGGGTGGGATCACAGTGTCTGGGGCCAAAATCTTGTTTCTGGCACACCCTGTTGTATTCTACTAAGGAAATGTTTAATTGTCTCACAGGCACTAAGGGTGGTTTCATACTTCAAGGTCCGGTTCTTGTATCCCACCACCCCGAAAATGGTAAAATGTTTAAATTTTCCACCTTGTCTGGTTTGCATTCACAAAGGTAAAACTCTAAAGGTCTAGAAATTGTAAACAAAGCCAGGTGGTGGAAATGCCATTCGATTACTGGTCATACTTAGTTGGCAGATAGAAACACTGCAATGCCCTCCAAATTTTTTCTTGAATATTGCAAATCATGGAGCGCTGTCAGGTTCTGTTGATGATTGTGTTGATATCGACCACATATCACCAGATTTTAGAGAATCACGCGAATGAACGTCTTGCAAGACAGCATGTCTTAAATAATTTAATATTTCATGGGAGACACTTTGCCATCAGACGATCTTATCACAGGAGAAGCCTGACATTGATGAGATCTTCACACGACTTGTTTGCATTTGACATACAAATGGGACCAGTGAGGTAAGTGGGCCTATAAGGTCATGATTGCAAAAGAGCAAAAATCGAAAAGTTAGCCTATGCACATAGGCTAATAAAGGCCCAAAATAAAATCAGAGGCTTTGCTCACAGCATTCCTAAAGTATCTACATGACTGAATGAATTAATGCATACATAACATTACTTGCTGTATGCACAAAAAATTCTATAAATACACAGGTGCTGTCCTTTCATCAAAAATAAATATAACATGAATATTTTTTTGTCACATCCTGAGTCTTTCTTATTTTTTTTTCCCAAAAATCTTGTCATCATTTAATTAGTGTCTCATGCTTCACACTTCCCTCTGTGCTCAAGGTCTCACCTATTTCCCATTTTTAATTCTCGCTCTTGGCTCTTGGAGTTCACATGTTCTCCCCGTGTTCGCGTGGGTTTCCTTCGGCTTCTCCGGTTTCCCTCACCCAGAAAAACATGCATCATAGGAACACTCCAACCAGTACCCCTGACCAAGGAACTGGCTATTGAACTAAAGTTGGTCCCCAGGCGCTGCTCTGTGGCTGCCCACTGCTCCTAACTATAGGATAGGTCAAATTCAGAGAACAAATTACCCCACGGGGTTCAATGAAGTATATCTACCTATCTATATCTATCAATCGATACAAAAAAAAAAAAAATGCCCGGATGTTGTCATCAAGCCCCATCTCCGATGCATTATGTACATTTAGTGACCAAATTGTTTCCAATCTCATGCTCCTTAGCAAGGATTCCACCTTACTGTCAACTTTCAGCTGGGTAATGGTCATTTCTTGAAGTTTCAAGAAGGGCCTTCCATGGCGATTTTCAGGTGTTTGATACACAGCGGGGATAATAAGCATTGAATGGTCGAACATTTTTCGCAGTAAATATATTTCTAATGGGGCCATTGACATCATTTTCACCAGATGTCAGTAACAACCAATGTAATCCACACATACAAAGAAATCAAAACAAATAAGTCCATAAATTATGTGTAATAAACTGGAGTTTCACGGGGAATCAGCATTCAACACGCTCACTGAAACTTATTTAATATTTAGTTGAAAAGCCTTTGTTGGTAATGACAGCCTCAAGATACCTCCTCTATGAGGAAACTAGCTGCATGCATTGTGTGATTTTGGCCCATTCTTCCACAAAAACTGTCTTCAAATCTTGAAGGTTCTCGGTGCCTCTTCTGTGAACTCTAGTCTTCAGTTCTTTCCATAGATTTTCATTTTCAAGCCGGGTGATTGGCTGGGCTATTCTAGCAGCTTTATTTTCTTTCTCTGAAACTAATTGAGAGTTTCCTTGGCTGTGTGTGGCTGTGATCATTGTCTTGCTGAAATGTCCACCCTCGTTTCATCTTCAGCATCCTGGTAGATGGCAGCAGATTCTTATCAAGAATGTCGCAGCACATTTCTTGATTAATCCTTCCTTAAATTATATGAAGTCAGCTGTACCATATGCTGAAATTAGCCCCGCACCATGATGTTCCCACCTCCAAACTTCACTCTTGGTATGGTGTTTTGGGAGTTATATGCAGTGCCGTTTGTCCTCCAAACATGGTATGTGCTATAATATCCAAAGAGTTCAATTTAGGTCACATCTGACCAGACTATATTCTCCCAGCATGTGCATGCAACAGGCCTAAGCGTTAGTGCACAAAGCATGCCGCTACACAAGCTTTGCACCGGGAGTGTGGAGGTCCCTGAAGTGTAAGAAATCTCTACAAAAAACCCAAATGTTTTTTGCAAATTGGCGATAGCGAGAATTGTAGCATTGTGCATTTAAGTTCCTGGTCTACATCTTTGCTCTGCTAGACTATTCTCTTTCATCCTCAATGTTGACTTCTCTTAATAACAAGTTACAGATATTATGGAATCTCCAGTTCGGTGGTCCTGGCGAATGGCTTCTTCCAGTCTCTCCTGCAATCCAGTTTGAGAATGTGCACCTGCCTGCATGCCCTGGCTAATTTGGCTTGCCATCCCGGCTACCAAACTCAGATTAGGTCGAGACTACAATGAATCTTTGTCAGTGAAACCACCTCTGTGGGTTTTAGCAGTGCGGAGTGTCCCTGAGCCGGCCCATAGAATTGCATCTGGGAACATATGCCCACACACACACACGCACGCGCACGCACACACACACACACACACACGCACGCGCGCGCACACACACACACACACACAAACTGGCGAATTGAAAAAACAGGTGCTGAAATGCAAAATATTTTGGCAAATTTTACCATGAGAAAAAGAATGTTTTTTTTTTTTTTTTAGTTTTGCTTTTCTTATAGAGGACAGGGAATGTATGTAGATGCCTTGTTTTTCCCCCAGCCTCACTCCTGGGGGAGAGGGGGTGGAATTGAGGAATGAAGATGGACGGCTCACTGGGGTATGAGTCACACTCCAACCTCAGCTGTCTGCCTCCTTCGTTACAGAGCAACAGAGGGAGACTGATGCTATCTGTCCTTCCAGAATGAAAGCAATATATCCCATGCCACAGGAATTATAAATGACCTTCCATTGATTTACAGCCGCTGGGAGGGTTCTCTCTCTCTCTCTCTCTCTCTCTTTCATGACTGGAAGCTCTTCCTTTCATCTTTTCCTTTTTGATTTTGGTGTTTTTGCCTTTGAAATGGGTCAGTTAAAATTTTTTGGGTTTAATCTTTCATTATATTATTTTTGGTTTGTTTTTTTTTGTATCAAGCTAATGAATGGACTATAATGTTTTCATTAAAGGGCGTTAAAGTCAAGTCAAAGACCCTTCTTATCTGAGCCCTTGGTGATTTGTTCGACCTCCCTGCATTGACCAACACAAGCAAATCCATTTCCTCAGATCTCCTGCTGTTTAGCGGTGGCTAAGTTTAGGTAAGCAACTCCTCTCTTTGGCTGTATGGAAGAAAACTTAAATTAAAACAATATAAAATGGCATCATTGCTATCATAACCATCCTGAGATGAGTGAAAGGTGAAGATAATTCTCTGTGCCCGCAATTAGAGATGACCCCAAAAATTTTCCTATGACAGGCGCCCAGATTTCCCGTTAAGACCTGTGCGTGCTATGCCTGCACTGTAATGGCAATACAGCCCGGTATCAGTGCCACATAGATGGGAAACTATGATTACATAAACACAGCTGCAGATCCATAAAAGGTGTTTTTGTACCAAAGAGTCCTAGAGACTCCTTGAGAGGAACTACCCACTGGGGAGTTCCAGGGGAACTATACACCGTTTTTTTCTGTCGGCTTTCGCACTGCCAATAGGAAACCCCTGAAGCAACGTAATCAGCACATACTAACGTCACTCAGAGTTACCCTGGTGCTGCAAAAGTACCTGCTCTGAAGTTAAAAAAGTTCCAGAAACCCATTGTTCTAAGAATAACGGCTGTTCACAGCTCCTGTGGTGCAGATACTACAAAAATGGGCAGCTCTTTGAACTGTGGAAAAGTTCCGCCCGTCCAAAACTGCATTTAGTCACGGGGGGGGTCCAGGTTGACGAAACTCAAGATTGAAAGAGAGTGTCACACAGTGAGCTGAAAGAGATGTGCTGTAACCACTGTTTCACTCTGATTGTACAGCTTTAATGCCAGTCTGTCGTGAGTCTAATCCTACAGGGCAAGAGGGGCACAGGGTCTCATTTTACCCCAGTACAAAGATTCATGATTCATGCACTGAATCTTCATGAGTGGTTACCAGCCATTTCCTTTGGGACCACCAGAACAAGGGCTTGATTACTCACGTCAGGCATGCTCATTACCAGCCTTCGCAACACTTCGCTTGTTTCAAGTCAAACAGGGCTTCTGTCTCAAGGGGCCCGGCCTTACTGCTAAACCCGCTCGTTTAAAAGAGAAGTACAAAACAGTTGTCTAAATAAGTGCTAAAAAACTAAAGAATCACAAAGAGGCCCATGAGCGCCACTGGTTGCACAGGACTTCAGAAAACACCTCTCAAATAAACAAATCACGGCACTACGGGGGTAGAATGATTCTAGAACCCTGCGCACTGACAATACGTAGATCTTTCTGGTGAGTCAGAAATAGACCTCTAAATGGCATGCTGTAAGTGGAACAAAACATGTACAGTACCTGGACCTGGATGGTCATTCCTGAGGAGATGGTTGGAAACCACAGATCAAGATGAACTTAAATCCAGACTGTTAGAAGTAGAATCAGATGTCCAGGGCCAATACAGAAACCAGCTCCCACTTTGCCATTTTCACATCTCAAGGTCACTCTCCCAAACCATAGTCAATATGTCTGCGGTTAGGATTTCGGTCTGAGGTCTGGAATGCACTAATGAGGCAGTCACTGCCAGTGTTCTCGCTGCCTTCAATTTTACCACATTGTCTGATTAATTCACTTGATCAATTAATACCAGAGATTTGTCTCATCTTTTACCCCAGGTTTACACCAGGACAGCTGAGCAGTAGAGTTTTGATATGAAAATGGGCGTAGTGCAAAATTAGATGCAGAATTCCAAACTTGCTGGAATGCCTCAGTTAGTGGCTTAATTTAACAGATTATGGAGAAATTTTTCAGTCTCAACTTATTCAGATTGGCTCACCATTCCTACAATTCTCATAGCGCAGACACACCACCGCAGTTTCATTTTTTTTTTTTTATTTGGCATCTTCAATCCCACCCGAATCTGGAATTCCCAATTGGTTACCCATGTACAAGGCTTGCTCGTATGTGACCCCTTGCTGCCAATTCAGGACAGTTCGCGGCTTTCCTCCAAAGCAAGCGCCTGTCAGCTGCTTCTTATACACTTCGCAAGTTCAGAACAAGGGCGGAGGATACCCGGACGTGAACAGACTTGGAATCTTCCTGACGAGCGCCCGTCTGGCCAACAGAAGGCACTTGAGCAACGAACAAAGCAACTATTATTTTCCCTTCCCAGCAGTCCCTTCCCAATTTGCAACCCCATAGCGCAATAGCCAATAGTGCGCTATTCTGAAAAAGCTGCCAAGGCGCGAATTGAACTCGATACGTGATAGTCACTTATGCTTCGCAATGCGATGCCTTACTGAGTGAGCTCTCCGACTGCTCACCATCACTGTTTCATAATTAGGTCTGGAGAATGCACAGCTTGAGACTGCTCAGTTACATACAGGTTATTGGGCACTCTATCTACTTTAGGGTAGAACTGACACAGTTGTAACACCCAAAAATGCAAGCAAAATGTAAAAATGCCTCCATGCAATAAATGTGCCATGCAGCCCAATAGCTTTCCTATCAGTTTAAGCTTGGTGCCAGAGTTGTGACCAAGTCATCACGTCCAAGTCAATTCAAGTCTCTGGTCATTGGCTCAAACTCAAAGCAGATGAGAGAGACCAATGAGGAGTGAAAGGGGGCGGGGCCCATGAGCTGCATGTCATGTTGACATTGACCCCTTTCTGATCCTAAATGTATCTAAGCTTTTAACTCTTTCAGCTTTCCCCAGTCTGCTTGTTAATTAGTTAGCTCCTTGTCTAATTTATTCCCCTGCCCCCGTCACTCCTCATTGCTCTCCCTCGTCTGCTTTGAGTTTGAGCTGATGACCAGAGACTTGATTTGACTTGGACATGATGACTTGGTAACAACTCTGCTTGGTGCATTAGTCAGCCTTTGTTTCAGAAATAAAAAATATGACAAATATGTCAGGCCCTTTCCTCAACACCCACTGTCTGTGACCTTATTTACCATCCCCACCATGTAGTCTCTTACATGTGTGCTTTTTATTGTGCTGAAATTTGCAATCAGCATTATGGCTTGCAGGAAATCACATTCACACCGCAGTACCAGTAAATATTTCCTGCTGCCAATTTACTGGGTTAGAGGTTTTGTTTGTCATGGTGATGGTTTTGGGTCATGTTTATGTTCATATTCTGTGTTCATGATTTTGTGTTTTATTTATTCTTTTTGGTTATTGTAATACTCAGGTTTTTAGTTCATTCCACTTCTCAGTTCTATCGCGCTTGTCTCCCCTGTCTTTTGATCTAGTTGGTTCAGTCCGTCTTCCCTGTCTGCGTGCCCACTGACTTAGGGTGATTTAAATGAATTCCGGTACTTAGAATATTCCTTTGATTCTCGTTTTCTTCCTTTGTCTTACTGTTCTGATTACTAACAAGACTAACATTTGTATTTTGTATCATAGTCTACCAACACAATCCATGTATATAAGATTACTAACTTACTAACGAGCACCCTAGTTTAATATCTAAAGCGGCACCGCTACTAATTTAGACTAATTCCCTATTCGCAATCGCCCTGTTCTAATCTCCGCCTCTCAGCTGTTTCTGTCCTCTCCTGAGTTTCAGCGAGAATCTCTCACACGTGCTTAATCACTCTCCTGCGCTCATTATCTGTGTCCGCAAAACTCCTTGACCGGAGCTGTTTCAATGTCATAGGCTGTTTGTGTGACTCCCATTCATGTTTTGTCTTTCGCCAATTTTCGTGGTTAGGGTTTCCCTCATGTGATTCTCCCATTGTAATTAGTCTGATTCTCTACACCTGATTCCTGTATAGCATGTGACCTTCCCTGAGTGTATATTAGCAGTCTTTTCACTCACAGCTCTCGTCAGAACGTTGATCAATATTTCTTTGTGCAGAGCGCCTTGTATGCCATTGATTATTGTTTCTCTTCTACTGGATTGTCCGACTTTGATTCTTGCCATTGCCCTTTTTGTATTGTTTTTGTCTTTCTGGATTACGACTCATTTTACTATGACCACAATTTCTGTGTTTGGATGCCCTGTGTATGACCCTTGGATTTGTTCATCGACTACGACTTTTTGCCTATCGTTTTTGTACCTCTGCCCATCTATCTTACTGGTTCTGACCCCTGCCTGTCTAGTCGACACTGTTTTTGGATTTTGTATTGCAGCTTGGCAATTCCCGTGTTTTTTGGCTTTGACTAGGACTCCAAAAAAGGCATACATTTTTTGGATTTCCCTCTCTTGCGTGTGGTTCCTGAATGGATCTTCTCATTGTTGTGAAGAAGTTTTTGGGTAACGCTTTGCAGTAAGGGTGCATTAATCAATGCAGCAATTAGAGAGAGCTAAATAAGCATTAGGTAACCTTAACTTACCATTTATTAATGCTCTTTGACATTCTTATCATGAAGTTGAAAACATCCCTTAAGTATGCTTGAAGTCACACCTCAAACTATCAAACTATTCAATAATGCATTAATTAATACCTTAGTTAACATTAACACCATTAGTAAATGATTAGTAGACCCATCAGTTTACTTTTAATTAAAGGTGTTTTCCTGGAGCACTTTTTAATATATTGCTTAAAATCCTCTTCACACCCCGATTGCAACAAATAAATTAAATGCTCTAACACAAAAAAAAAAAAAATTTGTCACCTGCGGAGCATACAGGACTAAAAAAAAAAAAACACCATCCAATCATTTTGAGCGGCCCCATCGAAATGATTGAATGGTGATATGCTAATCAAACTCAACTGCTTTTTGTCCCTCTCCTTGAGAACAAGCATTGCACATTCCTGTACTCTGGAGACGTGGCTTCAGGGGGAAGTCCGAGGAAGGGGTTTGGACTTTTGAATTGTGTATTTTCAAAATTTGGCTTGCTCAAACCATTTTTCCAGGATATCCTACCCTACCTATCCTAACTGATAGTTAATGCGTCATACTGCATTAGCTAATGTTAACTAATGTACCCTTATGGTACAGCGTTACCTGTTTTTGTAATGTCAATTGAACAGACTGCCTGTATTTCTTAATTGAATCTAGGCTTTGCTGTTCAATATTAAATTAATTTTATTTTGAAGGTGTGAGTTCCCAAATTAAGTTTTTGTTGTTGTTGATATTTAATAAACTTACTGGCATCTCCAGTCCCATCCAAATTTTGAGTGTCCAATCAGCGAATGGTGCATAAGCAAGCTCGTACGCAACTCATGCAACCAGCTTGCGAGAGTGAGACAGTTTACCGTTCTCCTTCAAAGCACGCACCTGTCAGCTGCCGCTGCATTAAACTTGTAGATTCAAAGCTGGTACACAGAACGAGGGTGGAGGAAATGCCAGCATGTGCCTGGTCAAAATGGAACTGAAGAGTGACCACATGGCCAGCAGGAGGCGCCTGAGCAAAAAACTTTGCTAACCCAAACTGTCTGTATCCCTCCCATTTCCCTGAGCAGACCAAAGCCGATTATTCACTACTCTTAGTGCGCTGCAGACAACAGTCAGTGCTGGCACGGCTGGACTTAATCCGTTGCCATGGTTGTCACTCCACAGTTTAAAACATCGCCTTTGCCAAGTGAGCCAGCCTAGTCGCCTGCAGTTCCCTCAGCATGTTAATGATGAAATGTAATCATTTATCCATTAATGCTCAGGGTTTTGGTTTGCTTTCTAACAAGCACAATTCCTGGATCCAAAATAACTTCCGCGGGCAGAGGCAAAAATGCAAATGAGAAGAATCCTGTCGGGGCAGCATGAACAGTCGGAGCTCTGAAACAGACCTCTCATGACCAGCTCCCAGGAGACCTATACCTTATTAACTGTTGTTGCCAACTACCATGAGACTGTCAGTTTATTCCCAGCCTTAGAGCGCTTGTTTTGATACCAGCCTCATACAGCCAAGATGGGTTACTATTTGCTTTGCTTTGGCACAAAATCACTGCTGGACCATCTCAGGGGGGCAGAGGGAAGTGCCGTTGCCACTGAACAAGAAGGTTGTAGATTCAAATCCAGTCTGGGTTTGTGCGAGGAGTTTGCAAACACACGGTGTCCTCAAACACATTACATGCTATTACATGCTCTTGCCGAGTCTTATTTGCCCATAGGCTTCAGCCTGTGTGTGAGCTTTTACAATGCAGCAAGGGCAAAAGAATGTTTGTATTCCCTGCAATGTAAGGACATTGTTGGAAAGAGAGGACAGTTTTATCCTTCCTCAGAACTATCAGTGCAAATTATGTCTCATTAGTGAAAGTGAGGGCTAAACTTGGAATTAGGGATAGGTTAAGGTCAGGGTTACAGTTTGGGTTAGACATGCCTTGCTTATTAATTAGATTAGGGAAAGGTTGCAGAGACACACAAAGAATGAATGGATGTCAATGTAATATCCTCACAAGAATAGTTGTACAAGGATGTGTGTGTGTTTGTGTGTGAGTGCGAATGTGTTTTGATTCTTTTGATGGATTGGTGGACTGTCCACAGTGTGTTCCTGCCTTTCACCCACTGCATGCTGGGATTGGCTCCAGCCCCCGCCCCCGACCCTGCCCAGGAACTGGCAGTTCAGATTATGGATACTAGAACATTAAGGTGTACTGTGAAAAGGTGGGTGTTCAATGCTGGCAGTGAGCAGCCTGTGAATCTGCCTGATTGCGGAAGCCGTTGCACCATGTCCTGCTTAATTTGGGTGCACTGGGGAACAAGTATAAGTAACACACAACAGGGCGCCGCAGTATGAGCGAGCAAAAAGGCAGTCAAAGAAAAATATGAAAATGATTATATTTTATGCAAAGAGAAGGCACGATTTCCCCAGACACCACAATAGGCATGATGGGAATCATTTTCTACCAGTGGGTATGTGTTGAATTAATGTGTCAGTAGAACAAAACGTCTCATCTTCCTCAAGGAGAGGAGGCTTCCTGGACAGGAAAACCACAAGAAGGGGAGAGAGAGGGTGCACGCGCACTGTGTGTGTGTGTGTGTATGTGAGAGAGAGAGAGAGAGAGAGAGAGAGAGAGAGAGATTAATATTAATATCACCCAGAGCGAGAGGTAAAGTGAGAGAGACTAGGAAAGTGAGAGAGTGAGTGAGAATATTTGAGACAGAATGAGAGAAAGAGAGAGAGAGAGCTCTACTGGTGTGTAAGAAGGAGTGAAGGGTGAGATGGAGGAGGAGGGAAGAAGAGAGGGAGCGAGGGAGAGGGGGGAGGGGTGCTGAAATTGAGCAGTACATTTATTTCCTCCACACTCTGAATGAAACTGAAAGCTGGCTCATCAGTGGGGTGATGCCATTTCCTGGAAGGGAATCTGTTTGTGAAACAGGAGGGAGGGGAGTCAGGCAGGGAGACTCTTTGGTGTCTTTAGGCTGCGTTTCCTTCAGGTGGCGACACTGAGCAGGGGAACACAGTGTCATGAACCAGAACTACAGAGGTCACTGGATAATTACAGTAAAACTCAAAATCGTTGAAATCTAGAACGTACACTTAAGTAAAAGCATTATTCCAGGTTGTACATAATTATTCAGCCAACTCTTTAATCCATCCATTATCTAACCTACTATTTGTCAGTAAGACCCCCCCCCCCGCGGTGCTCGAGCCAAACGCAGCCGACAGTGAGCATTAAATTGTGCACACCATTCACTCACATATAATAAAGACACACAGTGTGCCATCAATTTGTATGCTGCTTTGTTCTGGTTCCAACAGTCCAGCTTTAATGGAAAAAAAATAATGGGTTTTTGGCGAAAAATAACGTCCAAGATTAAATATACAAGTCGACAGCATTACCTTCTTGTTTATTGTGATAATGTAGTTCAATACTTCAAACCTTCTCAAAAATGAAACGGTGACTGTTGCTATCGATATGCTAAGGTTGATGTAATATTGAACTACATCACCCATTAGTCTCAAAGCATCAGCTCATTCAAATGTCATCCACACTTGTAGTTCAGTTATTGTTCCTGGTTAGATATTGTCAGAAACAAGCATATTTTAATGGACACAGAGTATTTAATTTTTATGTGGCAGTGAGGCAATGCGTATGTTATCTCACTAAACAGATCGTAAACCATCTTGGGTGACAATTTTACTCTTAGACCTATTTTTGCAGATTTTCAAATATCTCATTCATTGTTCCCATAAACACTGGACTGTTGGAGCCAAAGATGGAAAAATGCTAACACAGCCGTACACAAAATGACAGCTGGGCAGTGACTCTCTATTTAGAGTCTTCAATTAGCCTGATATGCACATCTTCAGGTAGCGGGTCTATAGTCTTTTTTGTGATTGTTGCAGCCTAAAATGACTGATTTTGTGGCAGCTTTTTCAAAAAGTTGCAATGAACGTGGCGACGTTTTGAGGACTAAATTGCTAGGCCATGCAAAATTGGCGTGGATTGGTTGAATTTGTGTTAATAGTTGGATCGTGACATCACAACTTCCTGGGGGGACTGAAAAATTAATTCCAGTATGGCAGAAGCAGGGGATCTTGCTTAAGCCACTGTCTTATTATCATAGAATCAAGTTACTGTGTTTTAGCCTCATTTGAGGTAGGCCTACTCATGTAATGAGTAGTGTACTTCATGTAGCTTAAATGCGGCATTTTTGAAGTGACCCGTGCATTAAAACTCACTATTCTTGTCAGGTTCATAGCAGGGATCATTGATCATTGATCATCAACAACAGACTCTGAATCTGTATCATCCTCATCTCCAAGCAGTTCTGCTCATAACTTCATCATCCCAGAGCCAGACCTTTCTCCTGAAGAATGCCATCTTGAAATGTTCGGATAGCTGTGTTTTGCACTGAAGTTTTCACAGGACTCTCGTGCAAGGATGCGAGAGCCCTCTTTTGGAAGCCATTGTAACTAATATCTGTTAGGTGTGTCTTGCAGGACAAAATTAGGGCTAAATTAAGATATCAAAGGAAGAAGTCCTGGAGCACACAGTTATATAAGGCAATTTATTAAGGTGCAGGTGACTAACGTTTCGACACAAGGTCTTCTTCAGACTCAAACGCCTTGTGTCAAAACTTTAGTCACCTGCACCTTCATAAATCGCCTTATATAACTGTGTGCTCCAGGACTTCTTCCTTTGATATTTGCATTTTTATCCCCCTCTTTCTGAGAGGCACCAGTTTTTGGCTATAATTCCACCAGCTGATGCGTGTCTTTCCATCGTATTAGGGCTAAATTAAATCTGATAGTGCAGCTAAACTCAATAATACCAGAAATGTTACATAGCTGCTATTTGCCCCTCAATTTTAGCTCGCTGTTTGGGTCCATATATTGCACTGGCCCACAACCTCCCCAGTTCACACAAAATGTTATTACAATATTATCAGAATATTCCGTCAGTGTGGCACACAAAATAAGATAAGATATACTTTATTGAACCCCGTGGGGTAATTTGTCCTATGCATTTGACCCATCCTATAGTTAGGAGCAGTGGGCAGCCACAGAGCGGCGCCCGGGGACCAACTCCAGTTCTAAAGCCAGTTCCTTGGTCAGGGGTACTGGTTGGAGTGTTCCTATGATGCATGTTTTTGTGGGTGGGGGAAACCGGAGTACCCGGAGGAAACCCACGCGAACACGGGGAGAACATGCAAATTCCACACAAAAAGGCCCCAGGTCAGATTCAAACCCACAATCTCGCTGTGAGGCAGTTGTGCTAACCACTGTGCCACCATGCCGTGCCACACATTGTTGGAATATTTCATATTGGTTTGTACACCAGTTTGCCCAAATTATCTATGGCAGCTGTATATTTCGAGAACACATTTGTGCTCAAGACACAAAATTGGTCATAAAATAATATAATGGGAACAGTTTGGCATGAAGCAGCACACATTTAAATGTAGGTTGATATTTTTAGCCACAACACAAAATGACCCCAGAAGCAGGATTGTAACCATAAAGACAACGGAAGTCCAGATATGTCACTGTTGATCATCACACTAACAAAAATGTTGTTGCCCACTTTTGCGATACCCCCTCGGCTCAGCAACAGATAACTTCCAGGAGACAGAGTAAGAAGGGAATGGTTGAATGTTCTGCGTGTCATCCACCCTGGAGCTCTCAGGTTTTAACTGTTCAGCCATTTTAGGCAGAGGGTCACAGATCAAAGCTTGAACTACTATTAACGAAACATTCTGAAGCTGCTGTAACGATCACGACAGGTAAGCGAACGCAATAAAGGGACCAGAACATTAACTTTGAAAATCCAAATAAATCTAAATCCAAAAAAT
This sequence comes from Gymnothorax reevesii, assembly GCA_029721435.1. NCBI lineage: Eukaryota > Metazoa > Chordata > Actinopteri > Anguilliformes > Muraenidae > Gymnothorax > Gymnothorax reevesii. Next base: position 17,407,826 of record CM056587.1, on the reverse strand, counting down.
AACTCTTCAAAGGGTTCATCTCTTGCAGACGATGACAAAGCCAGGATTTTGGTTGGCTTCACTGCCGACTGTTTGAGCAGCTCATTTCCAGTCATAGAGCCGAGGCCCTGCCGCAGTTCGTTCTTACTGTTAAACATTATATGCCAAGCTGACAAAACACAGGCTGGTGGGAGATTTTGGCTGATAAAGTAAGCCTGCCACAACATCGGGGAAATTTCCTGCATTTCGCATGAGCAGCGGTGGAAGATAAAGGCGTCACTAAGTGTAAAAAAAAAAAAACTAAAAAATTATAAAAACAGAACCGTATACTCTGTCCACTAATTAGCTTTCTAGTACAGACTGATTGGAATCAACTGCTGGAACAGGTGATTGTAACTAAATAATAATAAGATACTTTCACATTAATGTACCTGAATTTTACTCCTTCGCTTATCAGTCGATGAAAAGTGTAAGTTTCCACGTAGCCAGTACAGCGACTGCCTGCATAGCAGTAAATGGAAAGGGGCAGAGTTCCTGTCCCTCTGTTTTAGATTATGTTAAACACAACCTCGGTTCGCCCTGACCTTCACATTACTTGAATTCAGTAGGTAAGATTTACGGTCTGTGGCGGTTTTCTCCATTTAATGAATGGTGACTGGGAATGTTCTTGGCTGCCCTCTGATCTCAAAACAACAGCCTCGAACAGTCCCCAGGGTTTCCCCTGCACGACTGCGTTCGCCTCATCTACCCTCTACGCTGCGTCATTTCACATGGATATGACAACATGGAGCTGCGCCGAGATTGCTTCATATGCAACGCTAGGAATGTTCATTTTTTCGCAATTCTTTGACATGGACGTGTGCTCACGCGTATGTGCGGCGTGTCTATCAAACATTGTAATTGCTCCAGTCCCTAATGTAGATGCATTTATTTCCTCTGTAGCTATTATATATGCATCTGAATGGCTCTGCCAGACCTCATTCTGTCTGTGCCGAGGGGATGTGGGACGTGAATTTTCCCCCCGTCAGGATACAAGAATGGGCGAGGTAAAGACAGACTGCATTCCCGCACGCGCGCACACACACACGCACGCACACACACACACACACACACACACACAGGCACTCTCACACTGACACTCTGTCGAGCTGAGCAATGAAGCGTTACAGTGTGATGGAGATATTTACTCAGGGGGTCGGACAGGTTGATAATGAGATGGCTGGGGGATGGATGAAGGCCAGAGAGATGGGGGGTGGGGGGTGGGGGGGGGGGGAAATAAATACCACCCAGAGAAAGAGGGGCAACACTCAGAGAGATAGGGGAGTCAGTGAGAAAGGAGGAATAGATAATTAATCACATTCATATTGTTTCATTTTGTATGCAATGTACTTTTAATGTATTTTTGTATATATTTTGTTAATATTGTGATTTGATGTTTTTTTTTTCTGTTTTCTGTTTGTTGCTGCTATTGAACAATGTCTTTCTAGGTCTCAGTTGTAAATGAGAATGTAATCTCACTGTGACTTCCTAGTTAAATAAAGGTTATGATGAAGAAAGCGAGAGAGTGTGAGAGAGGGAAACAGAGGAATGAGAGGGTGAGCCAGAGAGAATAAAGGAGGTCAGAGGAAATGGAGAGAAATAGAGAGAAGCCGGTGAAGGCAGTGCGGCGTTATTTTTACCATTCCTGTAATTAGAGACGTGGTGTCACTTCTGCAGATGAAACGGCCTGAGCCAGTGTGGACAGCACAGGGGTGTGCTCTTTCTCCCAGCATGCCTCACAGTAATTACAGCGCCATCAGGGAGCGCATAACCTTCATCCAGGACAGCCCTGATTACATCACGCTAAACGGGGACAGAGCCGCCAGTGCGTCAAACAGAACACGCCTGCCGCTATGCTATGCTAACCCTGCGCTGCAATTTCCTGTTTTTTTAGTCCCCCATCTTGTTCTTATCAGCTTAAGGATTTAGCTGAAACACATCAGCCGCTGCAGATAAACTGAACAGGAAAGGAAAAGGCTCTTAGCACCAGCATGCGAAAAGTGCTCCAGCCATTTGGCCACAGAATCGCACTCCAGAGTCACATCTCGCCTTAACTCCAGAGGAGAGAGAGAAAAAAAAAGTACTCACTCGGCAGTTTACACCTCGCGCTGAACAAAATGTACCAATTCGCTCACACATTTAGTGGCTCGTTGACCATTTAGAGCACTTAGCAACTTTTTTTTAGCTCCAACTAAAATGGAATCAGTTACACCAGGGAACAGGTGTAATGTCTTTCAAGATGAACCATGAGAGTCTTCCACAACCAGTGATTCTTTTATGATCTTAATTTTCTGACACTTTAATACTGCCTGCTTAAGTTGGTTGATGCAACATCGCCCCACTCTCGGTCTTGTCAGGACATCTCAAAATGGTAAAATCTATTAAATCCTAATCTTTCTTGAAGGATGAAATCCAGGACCTTGACACACCCTAAATCATAAAATACATAATGCTGACTGTCTTTAGGATAAAAATGCATGATATTTACACCCTCAAGGGGCCAAACACCTGATTTTGACCCCCCCCCAAGGATAAAATTTATGATCAGTACACCCCTTGCCTAATCCCCATATCCTGTTTCAGCTGCAGTCATACGAAGGGAAGCATGCTGAGATCAATCTTCTTTCCCCCCCACACAGAACAGTACAATGAACAACAAAAGGGTGGAACCGCTCGAGGCTTCGCATGACGAAATTTTACTTCCAGCCCAACTGCTCTTTTGTTCTGTTCTTTTATTCGGGGTAATCAGATAAAACATGACGATTGCAAAGGGCAATATCCACCACGGTTTCCGTTTCATCACTCTTCCTGTTTGCAGACTTTTGCTCGAATTTAAGTGATCTGTCACTCTGCTTCCTCAAGTCCATTTCAGGTTTTGTCACTTTATGTACGAAGAACACATAGAATAAAATTCATGTCTAATTTTTGAGATGTTTATTTGACTGCTTCAAGGTGCAAAACAACATTAATTGCTTCTGCATTTAAGAGACCTTGTTATTCTTAAACCTAATTTCACAGCGCAGAGAGGCACGGTTCAAGGCAGTAAGCGGGAATGATTCACTGCTCTCGACATATTTTATTTTGCACAAAAGGTTGAAAAAACACCTAATAGATTATGCATCAGAGGGACCAAGCAGAAGAAATTAGAAATCCAAGCAGGCTCATGAAAGCGCCAGGCTGTGAGAAATCAATCACCTCCTGACCTCCCTGCTTTATACTTGAGTGAAATTTTTATAAATATTAACCAACGTGTGACTGCAGGAATGTGGTTTGATGAACCAGCATATCCAACCATTAAGGAGACCGAAGCCCTCTAAGTTGACCCAAATTAGATTCCCAATCTATATGGACCCCTGCCCAAACAACACTGGAATCAACTGGAAAATTGGACAGCCAACTTTGAGCCTAGCTTCAAAGCTTGTCCTCGCTAATATTTTTTTCTGACAGAAATGGAAGAAAATCCCTCCTGCAGTGTTCTAGCATCTAGGACAGAGACTCCCCAGAGCAGTGGAGACTGTTGCAGCAACAAAGGGAGGGGCCAACTCCATATTAATGACTAATTTAGTATGTCCAGATGTCTACGCACTATGTGTACATACTTTTGTATTTTTTAAATAACATTTTTCACATGGTGCACAGATGGGCCTTGGTCCCGTTTCATAGGGCAGATAGTTTGACTGTTTAAATGATAAGTGAACTTCTATCATTCTGTTGGAAGAATCAACTGCTGCCAGTATGGAATTGTACAGGACTGGATGCATTATTTTTCATAATTACTTCATTATAAAGTGACCATCGGCAGGAACAGAGGCCAGCAATAACCTCACCTTTCAAAACTTAATTATCTAAACCTCTCGCAGGTTACTTCTCTCGATTAGCCACAGTTGCTCAGACTGATAGGTAGAACTAACGACTGACTGTCTTATTTAGTCTTGATAGCATTGTTATACAGGGCGTTTCAAAAACATGGACCCAATTCCAATGCAGTATATTTCTTGATAGCAACATGTGACAATTACACAAAAAGTTACAAATAGTGGGTTATCAAGTTTTATTAACTGGGTCCATCTTTTTGAAACACCCTGTACATTGCACCACAAAATTATAAGAGCTTTTCTTCCACACATAATTGACCACGTAAAATATCATTAAATCTTTATAATTTCAGCACTTGAGTAGCTTATGAAGCAGCACAGATTTGCGTAAATTAGTTTGCGACGCCCATTAAGCGATAAGTCCCGAGAATCTGCTCTCGTGAGGTTGAATGTACAGTCGATTGAAAATTGTTAGGATGGCGAAAATAAATGCTGCAAAGTCAGTATAATTTTAGGATTTTTTGCATTTATGTTTCCATCCTAACAATGTTGTATCAATGATATATAGTAAATGTAGGCAATAGGTATTCACTTTTTCATTACCATTTCTCAGAATAGATCATGTGCTGGTTTTGCTCATTCAGTAGATTAATTGTTTGATTGTCAATCCAGTGAACTTGAGGATAATCGAAAAGGTGAGGTTACTGAAGCCCCTTTGAACATGTGACCTAACACTGCTGGTTTTAAGACTACACATCTTTGTGTGCATCCAATTATAAATGATCTTTTTCCGCAGATGTTTTTCTCTTTTCTCTTGCACTTAGCCTACATGAGGGTGAGTGAGGAGCTGACTGAAAGCCCACACTGTTAGATATGGATTTAAGCACTTTATGTGGATGGGTACGTTGGGATGTGGGTGGTACTCCCTGAGATACTCAGACGCGGCCATGTTTCGTTTTAATCTGCCACCCTACAACAGCTCTGCTTCATGTTTGATGGCTTCCAGCTGACAACTGATTGGCCCATCAAATAGCATCAACCATGTGGCTGACACCTCACTGAACCTGTCCTCTAATTGGGTCTTCAACATAAATGTCCACTTATTAGCCCTTCACAAGACCGACTATACACTAGACACTTCAAAGAACCGGTCCTCTAATTGACCCTTTCCTGGACAGTCCTAATGGGTCCATCCCAAGACTGTCCTCTCATTGGCTATTCAAAGAACCTGTCACCTGATAGACCTTCCACAACTTCCATCATCTAATTAGCCCTTCTCAGCCGCTGTCACTCAGTTGATGTCCATTACAGAACAGTGAGGACTGCTTTGGAAGACCGCAGGTTTATACAAGTTTCTCCTCAGGAAGATAGCCTCTTAGCTCACTCTTCGCAAGAAAAAGCCGATTTGCAGCTTAATGCAAGGACAGCCGTGACCCTGCGCTATGCGTGGCACAACACAATTCTGTGCTAATTAAAAAAAGGATTATTTTGTCAAGAAAATGATTCGAGCAGCACTTCCTCACTGAGATCTGAGGCTTGGCTAGCTCCTTAGAGACCTCGGTACAGGCGTATGTGCTCTCCACTGCCTCCGGGCTCTGACAGATGGGAAGTTTTAAACGGAGTGGCAACATTCCCTGCCGTGCCAACTTCCCAACAACCACCGTCTGTCAGGATAGACAAACTCTTCTCATGAACAGGAAGTGCTCCACTCAAGGAGCAGGAATGAGATCCACCCCTTCACCCAACGCCCTGGCCTTCTGATCTAGGACTCTTCGTCCCTGGTCTTTTCATCCCTGGACTCTTCGTCCCCGAGTTGCTCTTCCCCAATAATGTTCTGCCCTCTTCCTGTATTATAACCCCAACCGTAAACTTAACCCTAACCCTTATATAATGGTGAGCTGTGGTCATGCGTACGTCCATCTATCTGTCAACAATGGTGGTATGTGTCATCATCATTAGGGCATGAAAAATCTGGGGATGAAAAATCCTCGGGGACGAAAAGTCCGGGGCTGAAAAATTTAGAGATGGAAAGTCCGGGAACTAAAAATCCGAGGACGAAGAGTGCTGTAACCCTGCCCTTCAACTGCAACATGACCCACAGAGGGTGTTTGGGCACATTCTGGGGCAGAAGGGTGAAATCCAGTTTCAGAGAGTAAATGTCCACCCCAGTATTACGCCTCTACCAGCAGGATTATCACAATTCTTCAGCCAGAGGGTGGAACTTGCGTACTATAATGGATTTAAAACTGGTTAAACCTAGGAATGAAAGTTCATTAGCTGCTGTTACAATGTCAACTCAACTTGAAGATAAGCTTTGTCTCAACTCGCAATTAGTCAAGAGAGTGGATAAGTTTTAATATTAACTTTTGAAAACTTTACTTGAGTCCATCTAAAATTTGTCATGACAAGTGGAGTTAAAGAGAATGAGCTTGGGGTAATAGCACTAAAACGCACAACATAATACTGAATTTTCCGTCAATGAAAACGTCCTTTCCGACAGAAAATGGAACACCATGAGTACCAATGTGACTGAATAACATGGATGTAAATGTCACTAACTCTTCCTTTTGTGTCTTTTGCCTAAATAAATAATCAAAACTAAACCAAATCAAAACCAAAATACACTGTAGAATAAATCACTAGTGCAACATCAAATGTCGGAACTCCTATTTTATGTCAAATCTTTTCCTTTCTGATTCATTAGCATACTGTGTGATTATGGCATTAATCGATTTATATTTCAATATTATGTAAAGTGTAACACATCTCATGTCATCTCTTTCTTTCCCTGGGCCTGGCTAGTGTTTTGCAATACATTATCGAAAAATAAGCAGCTTAAAAGTACTCTCAATTTTGTGTGTAAGGGAGACAAGTACAGCATCAGGACTGTGAAACTGCCCATAACAGGAAGTGAGAGGTTGTTTAGGTTCAAACATACAGCAGCTCAAAGGTGAAGTATTCTCCCTGATCAGACAGAGGGGAAAGGGAGTCATCGCGGCCAGGAAACAAAGACCCTTTTACCGGCAGAAGTATTAGCCCGGGCCATTCTCCCCAAACTCCAAAATACACTAAAGGGAGGGGGCAGAGGATGTGAGTCAGCTCCACTCAGAGGAGTCAGGCATTATTCACAATATGCAGAGCCTCATACTGCTGCTACCATGGGCTTCAGCGAGTTGGACAGGTAGAAGGAGACATAGGCCATGTCTGAAACACCCTCTTGGTTACTTTTCTCACATAAATTGCATACTCTGGGTGAGAAAGCTGTTCACTGCTTGTGTAATACTGAAGTAGTAGTCATATTTTTATGATTTTTCTGCTTGTCGTCATGCCCTGACCTACAACACAAACTATGCGGACTGTCCCATAAGACAGTTGTGTCATATGGAGTCCACCCTAGGAAATTAAAGTTCCGATGATGTATTTGGTCAAGAAAATGACCTTGCATCTTTGGTTCTGACAGCTGTTCGCTTCTTGAGAAGTGTTTTTCGGAATGTACTCGTCAAACCATGGAATTATGTGTGTAATCCAGGCATTTTAAGTAAACCAGTTGTAGGAAATTTTTCAACCTTAACCTATTCATCCAGTTAACTCAATCAGCTTTGTGTGAATTTGTTTATGCTCTGGAACACCATGGGTACTGTAACTGGCAGTGTGGTTAGTAGACAGTACCAGCATAAGGTATTTTACAGCCCCAGCAGTCAGGGCACAAAAACAATCATGCTCTAAAGTAGGGGTTACTGACCTGTATCTTGAGATTTATGTTGATTTCATTACAACCAAGCAGATCTCATTCAAAGACAAGAGATCTTGTTCAGTTGAATAAAGTACTCAAAACTAGCAGTGACATGCAGGATGGTGAATCTCCTGGAATAGGATTTGATGTGACTCCTCTATAATTACCAGCATACCTTCTTATTTATTTATTTTTGTTAAATTTCGTTCAATAATGAATTGGGAAAAAATCCATTTGGGGAACCCAAAATGCATATCATTTAAAAGTCAGTATTGCTTGAAGGTGCAGTGGGCAACTTGAACACTCCAGTGCAGAACTTTCCTGCTGTCTTGCATCACTCTGCTAAGCCCCTCCCACTTAACGGTCTACCAATCAGGTATGCGCATTTCACTGGGCTTGAAGCGGAACCTCAAGGTTGTCAACCTTAGAAACTAACCAGCAAACTAAGGTCTGTCCTACTCGGGCAGTTGTATTAGACTTAGACATACACAAACATGCACACATAGTGGATTAACACAATCCAAGCCAACACAAGCAGGAAAAACAATACAGGTTTGATTATTTCAAAATGAGGTATTTCAACTAAAGTAATAATGAAAGAATACTGCCTGCTGCCGCTTTCTTTAAAACCAACTGTTTTCACATAACATCAATGTCATTGTCATGGTTATGGTTTTTGTTCATGTTTATGTTCAAGTTCAGAGTTCATGATTTGTCTTTGATTAATTCTTTTTGGTTATTGTAACCCTCAGGTTTTTAGCTCATTCCATTTCTCAGTTCCATTGCACTGGTCTCCCCTGTCTTGTGATCTAGTTGGTTCAGTCCGTCTTCCCTGTCTGCGTGCCCACTGACTTCGGGTGATTTAAATGAATTTCGGTACTTAGAATATTCCTTCGATTCTTGTTTACTTCCTTCGTCTTACTGTTCTGATTACTAACAAAAGTAACATTTGTATTTTGTATCATAATCTACTAATACAACTAATCCATGTACATAGATTACTAACTTACTAATGAGCACTCTAGTTTAATTTGTAAAGTTGCACCGCTACTAATTTACACTAATTCCCTCTCAGCAGTCACCCTGTTCTTGTCTCCGCCTCATACTCAGCTGTACCTGTCTCCCCCTGCGTTTCTGCGAGATCTCTCGCACATGCTTAATTACTTACCTGCACTCGATATCTGTGCACTTTGAACTCCTTGACCCGAGCTGTTTAAATGTCATAGACTGTCTGTGTGATTCCTATCCGTGTCTTGGCTTTCGCCTATTTTCGTGGTTAGGGTTTCCCTCATAATTCTCCCATTGTAATTAGTCTGATCCAGCTCACCTGTTCCCTGCATTGCATTTGACTTCCCTCCCGTCTATTTAAGAGTCCTCACTGCAGTGCTGACTTTGTCAGAACATTGATCAATATTTCTTTGTGCAGAGCGCCAGGTATGCCCCAGAGTATTGGTTTTTCTATTGGTTTGTCCGACTACAATTCTTGCTATTGCCCTTCTTGTATTGTTTTGTCTTTTTGGATTTTGACCCATTTTTGTATGACCACGATTTCTGTGTTTGGATTCCCTGTGTATGACCCTTGGCTTTGTTCATTGACTACGACTTTTTGCCTACCATTTATGTACCTTTGCTCGTCTGTCTTCCTGGTTCTGACCCCTGACTGTCTAGTCGACACTGTTTTTGGATTCCGTATTGTGGCTTGGCAATTCTTGTGTTTTTTGGCTTTGACTCGGACCTCATTAAAGACTGCTACGTTTTTTTGGATTTCTATCTCTTGCGTGTGGTTCCTGAACGCTACGTCACAGTCATGGGACAATGCGATGGATAATCCAAGGTCAAAAACCGAAATTGTGATGGGACGTAGACTTTCTGACCCCAGAACTTTCCATCTTTGATCATACGCGACTTGCTTTGTTTTGACACTGGGGTGCCATGACATGTCATAAGAAATAAGAAATGGAAAGAAAAGGTTGGGAATCGTTTCTCCACTGTAATAATAAGCACACAAGAACTTTCAAATTGATTTTGTTGAAGCTTTCAAAACCTACCAGAGAGAGGAAATGCTTATATTTAATGTTCAAAATAATCCCATTTAAAAGTAAGGACAAATTGATGTTTTAGAAGTCTTGTTGTTAATCTATAGTCTACACCACCCTTTGTGGCATGTATCAGTAAGAACTGCATGGAATGAAGGGTTTCCTAATCTACTTTCAATATTTCATTTGAGCATATTACAATAAGCTTATCACCAGGGTTGCAATATTAGAATGTCCTGAATTCATTTCATTTTTAAAGAATGGAAGTACGGATCAGAGAACTTGTGATTTTTCTCTCACTGCAGGTTTGTGTGCACCGTGGATGTTTAAAGGCCAGTTTGGCCATTTTATGCCTTAATTGATTACACATTTCAACACAGCTTGTATATGCACATTATTGAGTGACAAAACACAAACATTTAGAGCTTGAAACTTTTGTATAATACTCTTCATGACAGGACTCAGACTTATAATTCATTCGCAGGCAGAAAATCAGATCCATAGATTAATTTGCAGGCTTAAACTTTCCCATAGTCCAGTTCAATGCCAATCAGTAGGAATTGGGAACAAAGAAGGTAATCCAAATCATAATCAAAACAGTAGTCAACCGGTCAAATGCCAAACAAGAAGCTTGCCTAAACAAAAGGAGATCCAAGTCATTCATACAAAAGCCAAGTCAAACCAGGAATCAACAATACACTAAGAGACAGGCAATCTCAAAAAACTGTGGAAACAAAACAGAATTGATGCCGAGGAAGCTTAAAGAAATCAAGTGTTTACAGTGAAATGGCAATAAAAAAATCACAAAGAAACAAAGACTGGGGCAAATAGAGGGAAGACCAAAAGAAACTGGAGGTGACTGGTGTGCAGGGAGTGGGAAGTGTGGGTTAATTCCTGGTGCAATGTTACACTTTAGTTCCAATGATTACAAGAGATGCTAGGCACAAGATACCCTGCCCACCATTTTCACTTTTCGGTGACCTTGATCTTGACCCAATTAGGTTGAAAAAATTCAAACAGGGGATCCTTGGACTGCTGAGCACCATTCCTGGAGATTATATGCAATTTTATCCAACCGTTTTTGTGCAGGAGTGCGGACAGACATAAAGACAGCCAGAAAAACAAATATCATTGAAAACAATACTCCTCTCTTTTCAGGTGGAGTTTAGTTTCCTCCCCACATTGAGAGGTTGTAGTGATGTTTATTATAATTATCCAGCAGGAGCATGGACCATAGGCATCTTAGATATGCCCTTTATCATTGTTATAGAGCTAACTTCACACAGACATTTTTGATGTAGCACATTGCATATTGCTGTTGCTTTTTCCAATTTAGTATTCAGATATTGTATTTTTTACTCCATATCATGTGGACCTAATGGAATGTAAATACTAACTTCTCTTTGAGGTATACTGCTAAACTGGTAAAATTTAAAAATACCTACCAAATTACCATGTAAAACCCACATAGCTAAACCAACGACGGAAAAGCTGGGAGCGAAGGTTCGTGTGTGTACTTCGGCTGTGATAGTACCCCACCCCTCGCATCGCCAAAGACCTGCCATCATCAAGCCCCCAGTCCCTCACAGACACACAGCCATAAACTCATTCTACTTCCCCGTTCTCCAGCAGCGCAAACATTTCTGGGGAGTCAATGGCCCTCTCATCCAAAGGAGGTCTGAACAACTTGTCATATTTCAGGACTCCTGAGTTTTTTGAAGCGCAGGACGAGCCTCAGTTCCTGGGCTCCCCTGTTTGCCAGCCTTTTGCGACATCCCAGCTTGATCCCCCATCTTACAACCATTTCAAAAATGGTTCAAAAATTCCTCTCCTCAGTTAGAGTCGTCTCATTTATACCATGCAATTTGAAATAAAAAATTCACAACATGTACCTTGACATCAAGCTTTAAAATGATTGTCAAAATGATTTATTGCTAAAGAAGTCTTTGCTTTTTTGTCCAGCTACCCTGCTTATTAAAATTCACAGCTCGTTCAAGAGACTGATGGAGGCTCTGAATCAGTGAGCAATGCCTGCTGTCAGTCAAACAAAAAAGAATGTTCCTTCCCTCTCCTTCATTCCCACTCTCTTACTTCCCATCTCTCTCTCTCTTTCTTTTTTTCTCTCTCTCTCTCATTGTGCTTTATTCACATGAAATACATGTAGAACATATAAGCAAACAAGAGATGTACAAAACATGCTGTATAACACCACATTAAGGATTCTCGAGGCTTTTACATTTATGCTGACATTTCCAATAAGATGGGGTTACATTAGTATTTCGGTATTCTAAACAAAAATAAATTTTTAACTTTTGTTGATGTCTTTTTTTCTCTTCTTGTGCACCATCTCAATTACGCAAAGAAGCTCAGAAAGGTCCAGGCAACCAATTACAGAGCCAAGAAAGGGTTTACACAAGCCTTTTTAAAACACCAGTCTGAATTTGCAAATGCAATAAAGCTGTGAAGGTATTACGGTTCAAACTGTAAAACTAAGCTGCAAGGCCAAATTCACTTTCAAAAAGAATTTTAATTAGCTGGTTTGAAATCAGATTTTTGTATGAATGAAGGGAGCATGTTTGATCTCCAATAACTGTTCTCTCTCTCTCTCTCTCTCTCTCTCTCTCTCTCTCTCATGGAAACAAGCACATGCACACACGAATTTCATGTCCCCAGCCTCCCTCGGGATATGGGAAAAGCTCATCCGGAGGTTAAAGATGAAAATTGTTTGGACAGGTTCCTCTACCAAACGTTTGCAGTCCACCCTCACAAGACGTTTAGGCTTCCCAGGTCTGACGGGCAGTCTTCCTCGCCATCTGATCCAACTCACCACCAGGTGGTGATCAGTTGACAGCTCAACCCCTCTCTTCACCTGAGTGTCCAAGACATATGGCCGCAGATCTGATGACACGATCACAAAATCAATCATCAACCTTTGACTAAGGTTGCTCTGGTACTAAGAACAATTATGAACACCCTTATGCTCAAACATGGTGTTCGGTATGGACAATCCATGACTAGCACAGAAACGGAGGCCCTCACCCCCATCTGCCTCCTGATCTGCAGTGCACCCGTCCATTAGTCCTATCCTTGTTGATGGTGGGCCCACGTGGAGGCAGCACCCAGCGCCTCTTCAGGCTGAGCCCAGCCACCAGGCGCTCGCCTGCAAGCTCCCCTCCCAGGCCTGGCTCCAGGAAGGGGGCCCGGTGTCCCTAATCTGTGGCAAGGTTTGTATTTCCTTAATGGATCTCTTCATAGGAGGCTAAGGAGTCGCTTTTTGTCTGACCCCTCACCTGGGACCAATTTGCTATAGGAGACCTTACCAGGAGCTAAGCTCCAGACAACACAGCTCCCAAGATCCCAAGGGCACACACACTCCTCCACCAGGTAGGGATTTACTGAGGCCCTCAGTATTCATTTTCAATTTCATCATTTACAGAGAAATTTTCCAGATTCCCAGAATCTTCTGTGCAGTGGAGGTCATTTTTGGACTGTTACATTGTTGTTAGGTTACTTTTAAAGTGTTGGATTATTCAAACACACAGTTTTGAATGCTACTCATTGCTTGTAAACAAATGGAACTTTAGTGGATGCCTCTTTTATACCCAAGCAAGATAGCATCACATGTTCAACACCCGTGCATCTATTTTTATCATTCCCACACTTTCCGAGTCGTATATTTCCCCTGTGCCAGCTTTTTTTGAAATGTGTTACTGAAATCAAATTTAGAATGTATTTCCAAAAAAAAAAAAATTATGTTGATAAGGTAAAACTTTCATATTTTTGTAGTATTTCATATTTCCATACCATCCCAACTTTTTTTGGAAATAAAGTTGTAAGGAGTTTGCGGGCTGCTTTGTGATTTGAAAATGCTATAGTATATTGTCCAATATAAAATGAAACAGCCCTTTAAAATGCGTACTAATCTTTCAATGAGGCATAATGTTGTAAAACCTGCCTCACTTCATTGGCGATGTCAGTTAAAGAATTGTTCAAAGAGTTTGCTTAAAGAAAAGGGCATTTGCTTTGCACCAGCCTTCAAACTCTTACCTAACGTCCTCCACGCTCACAAATGTCCATGATTATTCTCACCAGGAATCAGGAGACTCAAGTCAAATTTTATCTCTTGTACCCCACACTCATCCAAAAATGATACAAAACATGCTAACCAGCACTAAAATATACCCTCCCCCTGCCCCCAACAGACCTGCAAACGCCTTGCCCAGTATTCCGATCCAGCAGCCCGGCCTGCACGGAATTACCACGCTTTATGTGGAGAAACCCTATATTCCCATTTCGGAAAAGCCCTGTGGCAGAATTCCAGAACGTTCCGAGTGGAGCCCGCATAACGTCCTTCTCCCCCATTTCCCTCTTCCGTACCACATGCGCCAGGAGGTGCAGATAAACTTTCGCGTAAGGACACTCGGAGACGGAAATCTGAGGACTTCTGTCGAATGTGGAATGAAAAACAGATGTGCGCTGCTGTTCAGCTCGTTTCGCCTATATTTGGGGGGGGGGGGGGGGGGGTAGTTGAACAGTGTCTTTCTGTTGGAATATGGAGGCAACTGGAGAGCAAAGGGGAACAAATGGAGGGGAATGTGTGTGTGTGTCTGTGTGTGTGTTTGGCACTGTCATTCTCCGGGCGCAACAGTAGGGAATCCCTTCTCAGATTTGCCAAGATATTCGCTCACATCATAAGTCTCCCGTCTTTACCTCCACAGGCACCACACTAGTTGGCTCTTAGCTCTTCTCCTGTCTCTGGTTTACATGTGTTACCAATAGCCAGCTATAAGGGCAGAGAAGCAACAGAAGACCTCTTCACCAGACCTGCAGCCACTATCCACTGAACTGATGATGGTAGAAAAGCAAGAACTGGTGATGAGCCTCAATGTTTTCCTCAGTAAACAATGCGCTGACTCTGAAAAAGCTCAACACAATCAAATGTACCCAATTCTCCTTTTTTATGGCAAGACAAGAAAAAAGAACTCCTTATTTACATGCAAAATGTAGCGCAATCAAAGCTGTTCAGAATTGCGGATACGTAGCTGAGAATGGTTTCATTTAGAAACAATCAAGCACAGGTCAGGTGGCCTGCATTGCAGCATTTGCCACAAGCCAAATGTGAGTTGTTTATTTATTTATTTTTTTTGTGGAGCATACTTCAGGAATAAAATCATTACTTTTCTGACAAGCATTTATTTTTGAATCGCATTTACCTTCCAGTCAGAAAGAACCTGTGTGTTTACCTGATCTTACGAATGATTGAAGAACTTTTGAATGAAGGGAAATGACTGAAAACTGGTCAAGACTTATCATTAGTTCAAAGACATTTTTGTTCCTCTACAATTTTACGCTCAGTGGCTGCCACTCATACACACAGAATTTACAAACAGTATACGCGACCTTCCTTGCTCCGAGCTGAGATATTTAAACCCTCTTTTTCTGTCTTCCAACTGACAAGGATGACAGCTAAAACATTGTGATTTTGAAGCAAACAGCACATTACCTGTTCAAATAATAGCTTAGATGAAATGGACACAGTGCAGCAAAGCAATATCTCTGAACAAAGCAACCTACGAGCATGTGACCTCCCGGCCCTGAGAGGCACTTAAGTCTATAAACAGAGCCGTTCACAACACTCTGTAATCATTGCACATAAAAGCTGAAACACACTCTCTCTCTCTCTCTCTCTCTCTCTCTCTCTCTCTCTCTCTCTCTGTCTCTCTCTCTCTCACACACACACACACACACACGCGCACACACACTTGTGATCAGTCACCCAAGCAATGTTCAGGTGAGGCCAGCTGCCACTTCACAGAACATTCCACTCATCATTGGATGCTTAATCTCTGTTTCCTTTTCCATCTCTCACTGACAGACACACACACACGCACACACACACACACACACACACACACACGCGCACACACGCACACACGCACACACACACACACACACACATACACACACACCACGCTGATATTCAGGTAAGCTGTAGTGAACGTATCGACTGAGAGGCGCAGAGGTCGAGTAAAGTGCTTCAGGGTTTCACGCTTGCAGTGCATGCTTACGAATATCAAGTACGAAATTAATACTAATAAATTAAAGCCTATCATATGTGTTTGAAAATCGACTGACTTAGATCAGTCCTGAGGCTGCCTGTCCATGCTTTTGTTACCTTGAGAGCTAAGCTCTGGGAATCTGCAATTCCTCCCTAATGGTTAAAAATAATCTCCTGCCACATTAACATTAAATCTAAACTGATGGCTTCAAGGACCTTAGGGGCACCATCTGACAGATTCAACAATGGGACTGGTAATATAACCTTTCTTTGCTCACTGGGAGTAAGCTTTAACCCATTCAAACACTAGCAGATCATATTTCCTCGTTCATCCTCCCCTTGTTCATCTCCTGGTTCTCTATATCCTGTCTCTAAAGTGACAATCAGCTGCAGGAATGAATTTAGAAGAAAGGATCTCAGCGCCCGTCGCCCCAGGGAAACAATACAGTGAGCATGATGTCACATTGTATTTACTGCACCCTACCATGATGAGTGTTTTTGGCAATTGTGTTTCATGGATCTCTTCACTGTCATTATGGCAATCTACCCGCAAGTACTGGCTATTGTGAAACTGCCAGATTAGCTAAATGTACTATAAGTACATATATTAGTATTTAATTTTTTTGTGTTATCTATTAATATTCAATTACATAAATTGGATACAAAGGATCGACTGACATGTTTCAAACCCAGAGCGAAGGTCTTTGTAACCCTGGTCATAACAAATAGACTATTTGGGGGTCTGAAAGTAGTTCAATAATGACAAATCAATAATGACAAACAAGGCAGATTTAAAACTAATCAGTTATAACATATGACTCAGCAATGAATGGGTGTAGCGATATTGTTGAGCACAGAGTCTTGTGTAAGTGCGCACATGAATTTCAACCAGAGACTGCATGTACGCCAATCAGAAAACAGAAGCAATAAATAAATAACTAAAAATTTCTGGCTTCTAAAACAGTCTCTTGCAATGTAGCAGTAACTGCAGTTTGTATTCACTAAAGTTTTCATTTTCAATTCTTCAATAAGGGGAGAGATCTGGTATTACACAGGAGTCAGAGCACAGACCTGACATGCAGTCCTAACTGGGGTCAAATGACCATAACTGCATGTGGTTGTGTCGCCACCTGTGGGTTAATTTTGGACTTACATTCTTGAGTTCTCAGTAATCATTACTGGGGGGCTGTAGTGCAAATTGGCAGGAGAGAGAGAGAGAAAAAAAAGCCTTTTAAACCTCTCTGGCACTGTGCCCATCATTATTTTCAAAGGAAAGCGGCCAAACACATCATTTAAAGTTTTGTCCTGGTTTTCCATACTAATGTGACAAGCTGTTTTAATGACATTTTACTGAAAACAGTGCAGCTAACATAAAACTGAAATAACATAAAGGCACTGAAGTGTTTTATTGCTGAAAACAATTTGGTAATAACAAAAAGTCAAACTAAGGACATATCTTGATTAGAGCCAGGTTATATAGAGAGAGAGACCTTAATAGCAACCTTATACCACCCCAAAAAGTTGGGACTGTGTGAACTGCAATTAAAACTGAAAGCAGTAATTTGAAAATTAACGTTGACCTGTATTATGCTGGTAACAATACAACAGCATATTATTTAGGTTTCACCACATTAATTTTGTAGATTTTTTAGAAATAAAGACATATAATTTTTATATAATTTTTTTTTCTTGCAACATATTTTGTAAGTGACATTACCATGTCTATCACTTTGTAATGTTGCCATTTCACAGCACTTGAAAAAATATTTAGGGACTGAAGACGCCAAGCGTTTAGTGAGGAATTTTGTCTGATTCTTTCGGCGGACAAGTCTTAAGGTGTGCAACCGTACAGTGTCTTTATTGTTGCATTTTGCATTTTGATATACATCACGCATTTTCTATTGGGCAGGAGTCAGGACTGCAGACAGGCCAATCCAGCACCTTTTCTTACACAGCCATGCCTGTCTAATGCATGCAGAATATGATTTTCTGTTGTCTTGCTGAAATTAGCATGGGATCTCGGGAAAAGATGTCATTTTGAAGGCAGCATAAATCACTCCAGAATCTCGGTGTACTTTTCTGCATTGATAGTGCTTTTACAGACGATCAAGTTACACTTGCCAAAGGCACTGATACAGGTCCACACTATGACAGAGCACGGCCTTTTGACCTCTTTCTGGTCACAGTCTGGATGGTCCTTTTATATTTTATCCCGGGCACATGGTGTCCATTCCATCCAAAAAAATGTCTGAACTAGTATCTACATTGATTTGCCTGGCCACAATACATTTGCTTTTTTGCAGGTGCCTCCAAGCCTTGAGAGGTCAATGGCACTTCTGGACACTGTTAACGTAAGGGTTTGTTTTTGCACTGTAAATTTTTTTACTGGCATTTGTGACTGTAACTACATATTCTAGAACTTGACAGAGGTTTGCTAAAGTAATCCTGAAGAACTGTCAGAGTGATCAAAGATCACAGGTATTAAGCTTAGGCTTGTGCCTTTGCCCTTTATGCACGAAAATTCCTCCAAATTCTTTTGAATCTTTTCATTATGTTTTGCACTGTAGATAATATTCAAATCCATTCTTATTTTTCTCTGAGGAACATTATTTTTAAAACTTTCAATGATTTTCTCATGTATTTGTTGGCAAATTGCTCCTGAAGGCCTGGGCCCTTCCTGGATGATGCTTTTGTACGAAATCATGATTATAATCACCTGCTGACATCAGCTGTTTCAAATCAAATTGCTGAATGGCAGAAATGGGTGTAAATTGACAAATAAAATGGAGTTCACCAGACAAAACATTGAATATCTGAGAAATGTATTTATCTATTTGGATAAACCCCTAGAGATGTACGTACCATGTTGTTTTTGAGGGGTCCCAACAATACATTGTGTCATACTCTCTGTAATTAAATGCACGTACAATACATAGTAATCAAAGCTACCTTTTATGCACATTTTCCCAACGTTTACCAAGTTGAGGTCTTGGAACGACAGCTGAATCTGGTTCATGTAATGTCTTGGTTTTACACACTCCTTGATGTCAAGAGCAAGAGGGTTATCCTAAAGAATGAAAAAGAGATACAGCAACAATAATCTGGAAAGGCAGGTGGCATTTCAAAAAGCAGGATTACTAATTAGCTGGATAACTGCACTGCCATAAAGTAAATCCCAAAACCCTCCAAAATCCAGAATAAAGACTGAAGTAAAAATTGCTTTTCCTGGATGGCCTCAGCGCAATTGTACAGCTTAGTTGTTCATCCAGCTTTGTGAACTCCAGTCTGGAACAAAAAGTAAACGCCACTTAATGGAGTTCAAGCGAAAAAAAATACTACTCAGCTAAAGTGGAGCTTTTGACAATGTTTCCTTCATTTCAGTATTTCTACGATGTTCCAGTACCCATCTGAAAAATAAGCGACTGGTAGGATTATGGACAAACATCCGAATTTCACATAGATGATAGGTAAGAAATACTTCAACAAAATTATTTCTGAACACTGAAATGTGAGAAAGCTTTTCCCAGAACAATCTCCTATTGCATTTATCCGAGCAGAGATGGGCAAAATGATGTTCATATTAACCTAAAGCTTGTGTCAGCCAAACTATTTCCATCTACAATATGAGAAAAAGATGCCTCGGCACTCAAAACCCCAACAGTGTATGTTTGTTGCGACACTGCGGCCCCCAGTGGTGTAGACAAGTATTGCGCTGCGCTTACTCATTTTCAAGTTAGTTATGGACACGCACGCACACAGACTGACTGAAATGACGATGACAACACCCCCTCGGAAAATTGTTTTCCAAGGGAAGTAAAACTGTTTCCTCGATCTATCATGACAGGCCTCTAGAAGTAATAATTTCCGAGAAGCAAGAGTGAGAGTATCATGAAAAAAATCAGCAGTGCCTTATTAAAACAATTAACAGGCTTTCCCTCGGTAAAACTTGCTAGACCACACAATGAGTTTTAGTATCTTAAATTAGCATACTAGCTCCACTGGATAGGGCTGCAACAATTTGCATTTCACTCCACCACAACCCCTTATCAGTGCCCATGGCAGAGCAAAGCACATGCATTAATTTGTTTATTTATCACTGACTTGCATTTGACTTTTAAAAAATCAGTTATGATATTGTTTAGGAAGTGAAAGACTTGAGTATTCAGATAGAAACCATATTGCTGACGGTGTCCAAGTCCCACATCCAAAGCATTGTTTCTATGGCAACTCATTTTGGGAGGAAATGCACGGATTCGGCAGACTTAACACATACGCACGCGCGCAGACACAGACAGTGCTGCTGGCATGAATGTAGTGATTTCGCATTTCATATTTATTCAGGCCCTTTTCTTTTAGCAAGGAATATGCATACATGCAGCGTCTCTGAGTAGCAGCAGTAAAGGCTAGTTGCTCCTAATGAAATAAATAATTAAACGGACGCCATGTCTGCAGCAAGAGAACAGCCATCTCACGCATTGTCCAGATGTCTCTGCCCACATCACGAACATTGTGTCTGAACACTGTCTTTGAGGAACGAGCTCTGGCGATGCCAAGAGTGTACCCACGCAGTCATACCCAGTCAGACAAAGAAGCTCCAGTGGGGAATCTAGGCCTGCTCAAGATCAAAGCTGTGTTTTCAATACTTCTGATTATTGAGTCTATTGGAATCTAAAGCTGGACTCCAGCCGAACAAAACTGTGATTAGAATTAGAGTTAGAATATAATTTATTGTCATTGTACCAACGAGATTGGTTCAGGAAACCCTTACCAAAGTGCAAAAAAGAGAAACATAAATAAGTAAACAAAAATATAAAAGCAATAAATACAACATTCTAAAACCTGGGAACTATCTCTCACCCACACATCATATATTGCACATATTATTGTTCAAGAGCCTGATAGCCTGGGGGTAGAAAGTGTTTTTGAGTCGGTTTGTGCGTTGCTTCAAAACCCTGTACCTTCTGCCAGAGGGCAACAGGTTAAAGAGGCTATAGCCAGGATGAGATGGATCGTGAAGGATCCTCCTTGCCCTGTTGAACCCTCGAGAGTCTGCAATGTCCTCCAGGGAGGGCAGGAGGCGGCCGATTATTTTTTTGTGCCAATTTTATGACCCCCTGCAGGGCTCTCTTGTCTTTGGCTGTGCAGCCAGCATACCATACTGTGATGCAGGATGGTACAGTAAAGTGCAGCAAGCTGGTTGAGCTGATAGTATCAGCTAGTGGTCAAGTGGCTTAGTAGCTGACTGCCTTAGCAGTGGTTCAAACCAAGTAAGCTGCTAACAGAGTTAGCAACTTATTTAGCGACTAGTTAGTTAACAAGCTTTTGAGAAACATACCACAGGTCGACATCCACGGCAGTTATTATTGGCTGGTCGGCACGTGAACAGCTCTAAGAGTAAAAATCAAGACTCAGAACGCAAGCTGATTTTAAGGTGGAATTTTCCACGAGGATGGCGGTAAGTATTCAACCAATATGATGCTAATACCTGCAGAAAGCTAATCTGCAATATGTGTCACTGGCTGCAGGCTTTTGTGATGGAGCCATTTTATTTCCAGCCATTTTGACTGTAGGCTGCAAAATGTATTCAGCAAGCATATGCTTTACATACGCTTGAATATAGTCTACAAAATACATGCGGCACATTTTTGGGAGGAGAAATTTGATGCTTGTTTGTGCATACTGAACGCACTGCTTCGTAAATGTTGAAGTGCGCTCTTAGTGGATATAATTACATTTTTATGCATTCTGTCGCAAAGGCATGAAGATGCCAAATTTCAAAAAGCACTAATTTACCAAATCGGTCAAGTCACTGACGCTGCCTTGGGACAACAATGCACTTACAGCAACCATGAAATAAACTGACAGCAGATACGGAGATGTGGCATCAAAATGTGAAATCAAACAGAATTCAGATTTGAAATTATTTGGTTAAATATTCATGGACTTTAAATATAGATTTGTAAGCCTCATCCACTGGGATGGATAATCAGAATCTCTGCTATCTAGTTAAGCCCCAACAGATACACTAAACTGCATGGAAAATACCAATTGACAGAGACGCAAGACACTGTTCAATGACTTACTGCATTACTTCTGCTTTAATTTTCTATAGCAAAATGAATGATGATGAGCAATTGTACAGTATTGTACCCCATTCAGAGCATCACTCAGTGGTCTCGCCGATCCTGACCCTCGATTACTGTCAGAGTCTGGTACACATGTCACAAAAAAGTTGTTAAGGCCTGCCCACTGTATCCAGGTGAGCTGAAATGATGAGCAATAAATGATCCAATCTCAAACCGTAGTTTTTATCATGATTCTTAGGGTTGGCAACAAGGGGTTGCTTCCAAAATAAACCCCACTTAAAACAGTCTAACAGTGTGCTCCGGAGAGAGGACAATAATTCAGCACAAAAGAACATGTTGTTGGAGGTGTCACATGAAGCATGTCAAGAAAATTTTTTTTTGACATGCTAGACTTTTCCTCAGGGTGTTGAGCGGTGTCTCAGATGTTGTACATCAAACTTCACGAGTACAGACAAACAAAAAATTAGCTATGATGCTGTTAATTCACTAGAGACTACAATATTGTCCCAATATTGGGCCAGGTTCGTGAAGGCTGATCCTGGCAACAAAAAGTAGACAGAAATTCTTCCAGTGTATATGGAAGGAATTCGTACATTGCTCAAGCTTCACCTTTGGAGAGGAAACGGATTTGTAAATCCAGTGGACCGATGTCATCCTCATGAAAAATTACAATAGTTCCAAGCTATAGTTATCCTATAGTATATGGATGGTATTTTTGCCACCATTGTATAGTATTACTATAGTGATACTACAGCTATTCAAACTGCAGCAAGGCATTTGTGTTGACTAAAGTAACATAATGGTCCTGTTGACTATAGTAATACTATAGTAATGCCACAAATACTATAGTATTACTAAGAAATTACATTAGGATATTTTCATAAGAGCCATAATTTATTCAGTTGAATGGTGTCGAGCACTTTCAATCTAACAGAGAAACTTCCCTAAACTAAGCTGCACGTCACAGCACTGATCAGACCTTTTCACTCATTCACCAACAGAACTCAGAAGAAATGCAATTACTCCTGGCTCTGGAGGGGAATTTTTCTCATCAGCATAAAGTGAATTCAGTGGTTAGATTCATAAAAGAAAATCTTTACAGATACTAATAACAGTGAAAGCTAATATATCCAAAGCTCAAGTCTTAATATATGCATGTTCAATGACTACTTTTGTTAGACTGTTTTTTCATGTATTTATTATTATTATTATTGATTCTTTGAGTTAGCATGGTAACTGATCAATTTTCAAGATGATTTTGGATAAGATTAGCATATCGAGCGGTCAGAGCCCAAAAGATATATGCCCATTTTAGAGGTTTTGAGAAAAATAGTTTTTTTAGCTTTCCAAGTGTTCTATTAAATCAGGTATTTTATTTCTTTTTTTTTTTTTTACCAGTCACTCTTTTACTGCACGGTTCAGAAGTATTTTGAGCACCCAAGTTTTCATAGGAGTTTAGCCAAAACATCATGGTCAAAATGGTCAAAAATGGACCAACAATTCTAGCACATGATGTGACATAACACAATGGTGACTGGTGGGAGTTAAGTTCGTTTGCAATGGAAGACAGACTATTCTGTAATAAAATTCATGCTTATTCATCAAAATGTCAATGTATAATTAATTTAAGCAGATTTTGTTGGACATATCCCAAAATTAAAATGTGAATTCTGACTAAAAATGAATGCAGATGGAAATATAGTTATTGTGCTCCAAGGATTAGTTGATACAAAGCTGAGACAGGGGGTGAAAATCTCAAAACCACAAAATTTGGTTATATCACCATTGTGCTCCAAACCCTCCATATTTTTGACATAGTTATGACTCCAATCATAAAAAACCAACTTTATCATAATCCTTGACCCTGAAAACAGAGATACAGGTACCTTATGAGTGACTTCGTACATTTGCAATGAATGCAAGCTCCCTCCAAAAGCCGAGTTTACAATGAAATCCAGATCACTTCTGTCAGGGAAAATAGTTTATGTTAACTCTTATTGGATTTTTTCTGTTATCATGGTCTTTTTGTCTGATCTTTTAGGATTGCACTATTTGCAGTTGTTTTGGTGGCAGAGAAATAACCTCAATACACATCAGGAGAGACACTCCAGCCAAGTTACCCCAGATTGCACTACAATAGAAGGCAGCTGGTTTGTCGATCAACAGAAGGAGAGAAATGGGTTTATGGTGCTCTATCTCGGGTCATTGAGATCTGAATGGTCTCTCAACACTTTTACCCCTTTCTGCCAGGATGCTTAAGGGGAAGTAGTCATCTGGACGGACACTGTTCCTCTCTCAAGCCTCACTCAGAGGCTCGCACACCCCACACTGCACTATGGACTAAAATAATTAATCAAATCTGTGAATATGTGAAGCATAAACAAATGTAAATAATATGATAAATGTGAGGTACCATTACTGTTGCACATATGAAAGCACACTTAGTAAATATAGGAAGGTGTCAGGGGGATTTATGACTGCAGTCATGTATTGTAAACATTTTTGAGGTCCTTTGTGTCTTGTGTATCAAAGGCAGCTCTCATACAGTTCCTTGGAGCACAGCAGGGGGGTCCACAGTTATCCAGAATGAGCCAGTGTGGGTGCAGGCTTTCATTCCTATCATGCAGTTACACATTTGAGTTTACTAAACAATGTCATAAGAAAACAAACTCAAAAGGGTTGACCTTTAGAATTAGGTCTGTAACTTCATGATTGGAATGAAAGCCTGAACCCGCACCGGCTAATTCTGGAAAAGAGTGAGTTCAATCACGAAGACTCCGGAATTAAAAGGAAAATCTGCCGGCGCTGCAGGCAGTGGCAAAGCCATCCCCCATTTGGAAGGGTCATCTGGTCAGCAGGGAACTGGGTTTGATGCTGAAGAGGGCGGAGCCAGGAAGTTTGTGATGGCGGGGAGGTGGAGGGTGATGCGAAATCTCTGCAAACAGCAAACGGAAACACGTTATGGGCATTTGAATAAAAGACCCATGGTTACGATTGGATGAAATAGCATAGGCGTTCCTTCGTCTCGTCTTGAACTTTGGTGTGTGGTTTTTATCTGAGTTGTTTATGTCTCAGGCAATGGTTCATTGTCTAAGTTTGTATTAATTGTGTACATTATGTATGTTTTTTTTTTAACTGATGTGAACTGTGGGAAATGTATCCTTCGAGACAATAAAGTTATTATTATTATTATTACTAAGCTGGTTTACACTTCCATTACCCCGGCTGCAAAATCAACACAATATGGAACATTGGATTTGTTCATGAAAGGTACAGCCATTTCTGTCATAACATGGCTGAAGTGGGTAAGTGATCTAAATGTGAACTGCAGCTAATGAAGAAAAAAATTACAAATGCAGTGGTTCCCGAGAACTGAATCAGAGAATCACAGTTTTACAGGATAACTAGAATGTATTTTTACACTTAAAAACGTATGTTTCCCCCCCGGCCCCCTTCCCTGGCTAGCCCACCAGAGGGACTGACAGATGGACATAACAGTATAGGAGTTGTGCTCTGGACAAAAATTGATCACATCCGGATCACATACCAAAAGGCACCACTTCCGGACCTGAGTAGTAAGTATGCGAAGTTTTGTTAAGATCATGCAAACAAGTGATGGAGTTACGTTCAAGAAACAATGTGGGAACATGAACGCGAATGGGAATGCGAACGGGAAATGAGCCTAAAGCAATACGTCTCTCCTCCTCCTCCGGGGGGGGGGGGGGGGGGGGGACATAAAAACACATAAAATTCTTTTGCTAACTTAGTGACAGAAAATAGTGCAGTTACTTGTTTTCCAGATGTTTAATTACCAGAGGCCACAGTAGTTTTTTTTCATCTTCTACTTGGCATTCTTGGATTGATCAAACAAAGATGCTGGATTCTCTCTGGAAATGAGTCACAGAAAAATGATTCAAGTTTGACATCCTTCAGCTTTTCAATATATTTGTTGAAAAACACAAGCATCGAAAATGACTTTCTCTTGTTCAGATGAAGAAAGGTATATTCTTCTCTTTAAACCAATCTCTGTGAACTCGTTCAGTCAGAATCCTCCCACAAAAATATAATGCTGGAACACCCAAGCCATTAAACTACCGTATCTTAACATGCAATGATTTATTAACTGCCTGTCTTAAAGTTCTTCAAGTAATCTGGGAGATTGTAATTTATTGGACGTGGGGAAGGAAATTTGTCTCCGTTTTTGTAACTTCCTGTCAGTTCTTGTCACCTCCTATCTAACGTTATGAATTGATTCTAAAACCACCAAAGCTTCTGCCTCTCATTTCTCATCCATTAACAGCTCAATGTTTGACAGAATAAATCATTGGAGAAGTCACTTTTATGTGGAAATATGTTGCTTTCATTTGATTCCTTTATATAGCAGTTTCATATCAGCCAATCAACTTTAAGTATACTTCTTTTTTGAAAGGGAAATGAGATTACTTGAGTGGCCTTCTCAACTGTATGAAATAAAAATATCCATCATTTTTAAAACTTACTGGGCGTCAGCCATCAGCAACATGTACAGGATATGCTGCCCTGTGTGTTGTGAACCACGTGGATAGCAGCCTCTTGATTTTAATTAGTACAAAATCTTTTTTTTTTCTTCCATTATACATGTTACAGAAACAAACATTATTTTTTCACATGTAAATTTGCAAATGATTTTGAAAAATTCAATTTATTGTTCCCATTGACAGCCATTTTTTGTACCAGAAAAGTTTTAACCCTTAGAGTGCTATAGGCAACTATATTTGCCAAATGATGTAAGATATCAAAATCATATGCTGTTGAAAGCCCTATCGTGTGGCAACTTGTTTAAAAGAGCTCCTGCAGGGGAGCTCTTTTAAATAAGTTGCCACATGTAGATTTTCAAAAGCTCTGGAAAATTTAATTTTTAATTCCTTGAATATACAGCGCTCTAATTGTTAATAGCTAAAGAACCTGAAGGAAGTCCCAAATTATCCAAATGACCAAATTCAATTCATGATGGGGTAAAATTAGACAAATCTCTCCTTCGCTTGATTAAACTCAGCCCTGAAATGAACATCAGTTCTTTACTGTACTTAGGTAAAGCTTAAATGAATTCGCTGAATGTTTCCAATTAGAAGCACTCAATGCCGTGTTCAGACGAAATTTCAGAAGAGATTTGAAAGAAAGTTATTGAAATATATTAGCATGGAAAGGGTTACAAAACAAACCAAAGTGAGTCATTATCTCCAAACATAACAAAAAAAACAAAAAAACAGGGATCAGCAGCAAATCTACCCAGGAGTAGCCAGCCCACCAAAGTTCCTCAAAGAGTGCAGCAACAACTCATCTGCAAAGTCACAGAAGAACCCAGAAAAACTTCTAAGGACTCACCTTAGACAAGGCCAGAATTCATGATTCTACTGACAGAAAAAGACTGGGCAAAAATGGTATCCCTGGGAAGCTTGTGAGAGGAAAAACATGGTTAACCAAGAGAAACATAAAAGCTGCGTGTAGGCTACTGTTCGGTGGACTGATGAGTCAAAAGGAGAAATTTGAAAAACCATGGATCCCATTATATTTGATGTGAATCTGACTCAGTGTTACACCGTAAAAACAACAAACAGTCAAACACAGATGTGAGATGGAGTGGGGATGCTTTGCAGCCCCAGGTCCTGGGGGACTTCTCATACTTCATAAAAGCATCAATTTTGCTCTCTACTGCAAAATACTGAAGGAGAATGTTTGGTCATAAATCTGAGCCGATGCTCAAGCGCAATCTGGTTCCGCAGCAAAACAAAGACCCGAAGCACAAAAGCAAGCCCTCCTCTGAAAGGCTAAAAATGAAACCAGATTAAGTTTTTGGAGTGGCTAAGTCAAAGTCCTGACATTAACCCCATTGCGATGCTGTGGCAGGACTTTAAACAGGCACTTTACAAAAACCCTCTCGTGACTGAATTAGGACAATTCTGCAGGGACAGGTGGGCGAAAGTTCATTGACAGTGATGTGAAAGACTGAGAGCCTGCGACTGGAAGTGTTTAATTGGAGTGGTTGCTACCAAAGGTGGTGCTGCTAATTATTTTTTTTAGGGGTGCAATTTGTAATTTTTCCCAAGGGTGATGAAGGTGTTGAATAACTTTTTTCCTTCTTCGGGCATTATGTGTTTTTCTCAAGTTCTCTTCATCTTACATTGCAGTTTTTTTAAATGAAGATCTGAAATAATTTTGTGTGACAAATGTGCAAAAACAAAGAAAATGAAAATCAGAAAAATACTACAGCATGGCACTGCACTATAAACCCCTGATGCATTGTGATGAAGTTTGGTCAGAAAGTACTGTGATCTGCAGTAGATATCTATTATAGGACTCGAAATTAATTTAAAAGGATGTTCGTTTGGCCGAATGCCAATAGGCAGCAAAAATTTTCAGTTATACCAAAAAAAATGAAATAGCACATTGATGAGTTCGATATTTTATTTTTTATTTCACTAACCTACTTTTAATGTCATTCATAATATCAAAATTGTTCGGGCTGCATTTCATCCTTTTGCAAGTTCATCCATTGTTTAGATCAGAAATAACAACCTAAGATCTCTCTTTTCATGTTTGTCGGCGTTCATTTGTACGCATTTTACAAAATGAGAAAGCAAAATGTATTTTTCACTGTGTTTATGAAAATTATTCAGATTTTATTAGCCTTGTTTCTGTGCCATTCAGAGCCCTGACAGCACTCCAGTCTTTGGAACGTTGTGCTTCTTAAAGAGCTGAAACCCATTACTCGTCCACTATCAATATATAAATAACTTTTTAATGACAGTTGTCAGAATATTTGCAATTTTATCCAGGAGTATTGCTACGTCATGCCATTTGCTTTTTAAAACTTCTGAATAGTATCCTTGCTTTAGGTTTGTTATCGCTCAGGAGTGAGGACTTAGGTCAGGAAACATGAGGGCAGAATCCAGATAAATGTTGAAAATAATTGCTTCTTCTGTTGCCAGCTATGATGTCCTGCATGTGTAAACAAAGCCATTCTTGCTATATACACATATGCATTGTTCACATTTGGCCAGGAATTTGCTAAGTGCAGTAAAGTGCGAACTGAGTAGAAAAAAAATTGCCTGTCCCCTCAGACCTCTTGAGTTGTTTATTAGTCATTTATGAGGAAACTTTTACCTTGGACAAGTCATCAGCCAAGGATATATGCTCCATTATGTATTCTAACTTCAGTAAGTGTTAATCACCACTTCAAATAAATCCCTTAAAAATGGTCTCATGATGTTTTGTGTTTACTGCATTTAAAATCTGTATGGATGGTTTAATTACGTGTTTAATTGTCAATGGTTACTGTCAGTGATTACTGTAGACTAGATCTCAAAGCAGTTTTGGAAGGGTCGTGTATGAATGAGGATTTGCGCATCATCTCCTCGATAATTTCTGTAGAATTTCAAATTCATAGTTGAGAGCTGATATAAAGCTTACTGTCAAAATTTAATATTTGACGAAATTAGTACTGATGCAAAAAAACAGGGTTTAATTACTGTTATATATAGAATAAGGGATTGAATACACGCAGTTGCAGAAACTAATTAGATAAAATTTTGGCAACATTAAAACTGCAACTGAGGCAAGCGCTCTCTATAATGCAGAAATGGTGAAAATTTCTGCTTATTCACGCACCTCATTATCCATTTATGGCAATCATACTCAGTTTGGCAGAGCACGGAAATGAGAGGCTTTATCAGTTCCTGCAGGGTTCCTTTGGCCGAGTAACCTTACATGTCCCTGAGAGGAAGTGAAGGAGTGCACTGCATCCACACAGCCAGCTCTTCTCTGAAGCCGAGGGCTGTTATTTACTAGTGCTTCAGTGCTCCACCATCTACACGGCAGAAGACATGGCCGCCCGTTCTTTCCTGTGCAATCCCCGTAATTTTATTCACCTGATACTTATACTGCCTTCTTTATCAATGACGGGTGAGTTGTCACTAGTTGTCACTAGTCAGCCATTTTCAGATGCGGAGCTGTTTTCTCGAATGTATCTCTAATCCGTTCCTAGATCCTATAGACCAAGAGGTGGCAGTGATTCTCGGTAGCAGCGTACGCCTACTGTGCTCCCATAAGTCCCAGAGGTCAGCCATTTACGTGACCTGGAGAGTGGAATTCAACACGGGAACGAGGTGCACGATTGGAAATTCTACCTGGTCACGTTATGTTGACACTTGCTTGGACGGGAAAAGCCAGGGGGAGACAATGAAAGGAGACCCCTACCTACACATCCCAAATATTCAGCATGATGATGAAGGGATATACTCATGCACTGTCGTCTTTGAAAAAAACTCCTTCGGATATAAGATCAGGGTGACTGTTGAAGGTGGGTTTGCTTATTTTTCCCCCTCTCTTCCCTGAAAATGGCTCATTTGCGGACAATGTTATTTTCATTGCTTTCGCCCATTTCACACTAACTTCATGGATGACGAAACAGAATTTCAATGTATGCTGGTCTTGCAACCTCAAGGGTACAGGTTCACAAGTGTCAAAGTAGACGACTGATTTTATACCCTTGAGGAAAGGTTTAAAACCTGAAATTATTCTGTGAGCATGAAGTCAGATTCATTAATATTTGGACACTGACAAAGATAATGTTCTTTCAGCTGTTTACCACAGCATTTTGGAGAAGAGATTAAATTTATGAGCTCAAAGTGCTGGCTTTCAGCTTTGAGTTGAGGGTTTTGACATCCAAATTGGTTGAAGGGTGTCAGAATTGCAGTACTTTTCAATTTTATGGGACAGAGGGTAATTGGGCAGTTGGTTATTTTGTGTAATTCCCACATTATTTAATTTACCAGTAAGTCGATGAAAGGTGGATAGTGTACAGGAAGAATGGTATTTGCATTTGGAATATGCTGCTGTTAATGCTCACTTTGAGTTCAGTGAAGAAAGCCAGTGATTCAAGCCATTATTAGGCTGAAAAAATCAAAACAAGCCCACCAGAGAACGAGCTAAATCATTATGTGCAGTTAAATAAACCGTTTGGGAAATTCTTAAGAAAAAATAACGCATTAGTAAGCTCACAAACACCAAGAGGTCTGGCAGACAAGTGATATCAACTGTATTGGATGACAGAAGAATTTTTCCCCCTGATAAAGAACAGCCAGATTCAACTTCATGGTAGATAGGCAAACCAGAATCAATGCCAAAGATCATGAGAAGACTTCATGTTAGCAAATACAGCAGGTTTGCCACTGAAACAATTGTAAAACGTTAAATGGTGGGCAATTCAACAAAAACATCATAAAAAGCAAGGATAGTTGTGGAAAAACATCTGCTGGACAGAAAGGACAATGATCAAAAAAAAAAAAAATTATGGCGTGAGAAAAGTATGGAGTAGGGAAGGAACTGCTTGTGATTTGAAGCATATCCCCTTGTCTGTGAAGCGTGGTCATGTGTGGGCATGTATGGCTGCTAAAAGAACTAATTCTATTGAATTTATTGATGATATGATTGCTGACAAAAGCAGCAGGATCAATTCAGAATTGTTTGGGGCTATAGTGTCTCTTATGATTCAGCTAAACTGTTCAAAACGCATCGGTCAGTGCTTCATAGAGCACATGGACAATGGCCCATAACATACAGCAAAGGCAACCCAATGCTTTTTTAAAGCAAACATTGTGTTAAATCAATCACCTGACCTGAATCCAACATAGTATGCATATCAGCAGGCGATGGCAAAATTGAAGGCAAAAACGCGCCATGAAAGGTAGGAACTGATGTTAGCTGCACTGAAAGGCCTGGCAGAGAATCATTTTTGCTGAAACCCAAACTTGAAAACCAATTTTGTTGGCATTTTTACTCAGAACCAACACTAAAGATTTTTTAAAAATAAAATCTAATTACTCAACAAGATTGCTTAATGAAGCAGTTGTACTTCAAAAATTGGCTGAAGGGTTCAAGGGCTGCACTGGAACTGCAAGCCTGAAAGTCACAACCTTTACTTTATGAGCCCAGTTCCCCACCTGACGAACCAGCAGAAATGGGAAACACAGGGGAGAGAAGTAAAGGTCCAGTCCAATGTTTCCTCTGTAAGGAAAGCCTAAGGACAAAATGTCAGGATGAAAAAAACGGCATTCGCTGTGCTTCCACGGCATTTGGCGCCATCTTGCCACCACTTTGACAGAACTGCAACAGGTTTGAAAGTAATATATATACATACCCATTTCTTGATACTTTTTATTTTGCTATACGTCCCTGTTTACTATTTTTACATGGTCTATTGTAGGGAATGAACACACAACAATGCAGAACACACCCTATGGTAAGTAGCTCAACCATCTTAGTAATTGGCATGTACTGTATATTTATTTCTTTCATTTTAGCACTATATTTAATTGCAGTTATCCGGAAACATGATCCTCATTTGCATACAACATAGAATAAAATAATAGCTTGGGATCATCAAGGTATAGGCTCCATAGTATTTTACATTGGCTCTTAAAGTGTACAATAAATCTGGGAATTCCCAATATTCATAGTTATCAGCAACTTGGGCTATCGTACTATACTTGTTGTGACCTCTTCAGGACAGTTATCCCCATATATGGTTATCCCAATCTAGTCTAATTTAAACATCATCTTGCAGTGCTTTGTTTGTTCTAATGATATCTTAGCGAATGTTCTGTACAGATGCAGAGTTCGCTGTATTGCAGGTGGGCATTTTAATGTGTTTTTAAAATGTGTTCATGCCTTCTTTTCACCTCTTATGTAACTGGACTGGACCACTGGAAGTACATCTCCCAGCATCTTCCACTGCCCCTCAATCTCAGTTAACTCAAATGTTTTGCATCAAAGAGGCAAAGTCAGGAACATGAATGCTGCAGTGAGCATC
The DNA here is from genome assembly GCA_029721435.1 of Gymnothorax reevesii. Classification (NCBI taxonomy): domain Eukaryota; kingdom Metazoa; phylum Chordata; class Actinopteri; order Anguilliformes; family Muraenidae; genus Gymnothorax; species Gymnothorax reevesii. The sequence continues at coordinate 17,375,231 of CM056587.1, read as the reverse complement.
AGAATGGATGCCTGGCTGCTCCAGAAGAGAAGGTGGATTTAACAGGATTTTTTCTTTCTACATGTCGGCGTTAAATCAAAGCCCACCTTGTATGTTATGGAGCCTCACGACTTTTCGACATTTGGCTATATAAAAGAAAACTAGAACATTTGTGTCATTGGACACAGATGCCCCCACCAACGAGTTTGTGAAGCCCCTAAAATTGTCAAATTATGCAATTTTGTCAAACAAAATATGAGATGCATACCTTCAACCTGTCTAGAAAGCATTTACCAAAGCTTGTTGAATTCTGTTCCATAGTTTTTGAGAAGAAGCGGATAGACAAGCCGTATGTACATACAGACAGGTGGAGTTATGAAATTATCCAATTTTGTCATGTGTGGTAGAATAAAATATTCACTGAAATTGTCAATTAGCTCTTTTGCTTCGGTGATACCACTATGCAATCCAGTGTAAATTCAAGACTTTAATGATTTTTGGCCGTGATGTGTGAATAAAGATCATGGTTGATGCTTGTCTGCTGTCTGCTCAGAGAAATCTTTGTATTGATATTATGGAAGAGATAACATTGAATCAAGTGAGTCACTGTGCAGTCTGTTATACATGTCAGGTTGAATTGACATTTATCCATCCATTAGCTAACCTGGTATTCGGCCAAGGATTATCTGCTTCGTCCAGGATCGTGTGAGGCTTGACCCTTACTGGCATACTGTGAGAGAGGCAGGGACACATCCTTGTGCAGTGTGTCAATCCATTGCTGGGATTACACCCAATTTGCTTGTATGCGTATCTATGGGCAATTTCTTGATTAGTCATGCACGTTTCTGGACTGTGGGAGAATGCAGGGAGTTCTTTTCTGATGAAAGACAGTGTTTAGTTGAAAGGAGTAGAAAGTGGCAGTGGGCGCTATTTGTTTTTCGGAGATTGAGGGAGTTTGTAGGGCAATGCGGCTGAAAGGCCCCAGAACTGGGGAAGAAAAAGAGAGGTTGTAAGTATTACTAGAGTTTGATGGGGAGTTTCACTTCAGGGCCATGCTCATATGCAGGAGACGTATCTGTTTTCAGTGCAACATTTTTGACTATTTACCGATGATAACACGGCCAGACGTGCGTCTATTTTTCCTTGTGTTTAAACGCCGAGTGCTCTCATTTTTAAAAGGGAATCAAAATTAAACTTTGTGAGAACTGCTCTCATTAATGTCAGTTTTACAGCAAGTAACCAATCACACAAGAAACCAATCACACAAGAGAATAGGCAAGACTTGTGTTTCCTGTCGGTCCACTTTCATCAACAAAATTAGTGAAAATGTCATAATTTTAACCATAATCAGCAGAGCTGTCACTTGTTGTCATAGCAACGTGTCAATGCTTCTCCATTTCTCCTCGCTTTTAAAAGATGTGCATGTATTGTTGCATCTTGCGTTTTTCACATTTCCTGCATGCACAGCCCCTCAGACATATTTACAATATGTTAGTTACAGGGTGAAACCACATGAAAGGATTCCACTGAGGAGTTACTGACGTCAGGATTATGAGCATGTTGTGACAATGCATTGCAGAAGGGGGATGTACAGGTGTTGAAGGTGTTGGAAAGATAGGTATGATGAAGGCAAAGGTGAGCTACCCAACGAGTAGGCTAAATGTTTCCACTGTGGGCGAAATCACAAAATGAGGGCAAGTCTGAATGAGAGAAGGAAGACGGAGGCTGAGGTGGAATGAGTGCGAGCTCACAGTAATTTTATTTATCACTTATTTAACCAGGGAAGTCCCACTGAGATTGAAATCTCTTTTTCAAGGGAGCGCTGGGGGTAGAGGTGGGGAGGGAGAGGAGGAATTGCACAGGTAATTAGATCAGGGGATGATTAGGTGGCAGGTCAAAAGAGCCAGGTTGGGACTTTAAGCTATCTCACCGGGCAACCCCCTACTCTTATGGAAGAGTGTCATAGGATCTTTAATGACCATTGTCAGTCAGGATCTCGGTTTATCGTCTCATCCGAAAGACGGCGTCTCCTTCAGTACTGCGTCTTCGTCACCACACTGGGGCATTGGGAATTATTCCACCTGAGGGAAGATCGCCACCTATTGGCCCACCAACACATCTTCCAGCAGCACCCTGGTTTTCCTGGTCTCCCATCCAAGTACTGACCAAGCCCACCCCTGCTTAGCTTCAGCCACACAGCTGGAGCAGATCAAAAAAATTGCTGGCAAAAAAACTTTTCAAAGCAGAGGCAACTAAGAGGGTGAGGGCTAAAAAGGAAATAACAAAGCACAGAGTTTAATCAAGAAAAAGAACTGGGAGAGGGGATAATAATCAACAATGTGGGCAGAAGGAGTTTCTTGGTTTTGATTGCGATGGTAATTAGCTGAGCAAATTAGCTGAGGTAATAGGTAATTAGCTGAGCAAAGCAAAACTGTCATATAGAAAGGAGAGGAATGGTGGTAGACAAAGCAAAGGAAATGATCGGTTTTCTGATGTGAAGGCTGAATAAATTCAGGGAACACTGGCAAAGGGATTTGAACAAAGTCTGATGCCAGGGAATTGTGAAAGATGGGGTATTTTTGAAATAGATATCGCAAGAAAGAATACTTTAAGGTTCTAGATACAGTACAAGATCTTGATGGAAATGAAAGATAAACAAATACAACAATAGACTTTCCTGAAAGGTCCAAAATAAAAGTATTTATTTTCCCTTAAAATATAAGAATGATTAGGATTTTAACAATGTCTGAAATAAGTCCATTTTTATTTTGATCAGCAGCAGCACCACTGAGCCCATGTCATTATGCCCTTGAATGATGCCCATTTCTGTAGCAGGATTCTTGCGGTTGTCAGCTCGCTGGCTGATCACTGAGAGGGAATTTTCCTTTCAATATATGCCATTGTTCAAGCTCCCTTGTATGCCCTGATTTTGATATATTTGGCCAGCAACCCAATCCATCACTACAGCACCCAAAGTAATACTTTCTTTTCAAATAAATGTGCACAATAGCCTAGCTATGCTGTACATTGCTAGGCGTGTAGCCGGCTAGCTAGTTAGGCAACTGTTGTGTATAAAGTCACATGAATTCTGAATCTCTGCCATAAGTAATCTAGCTAAATCTTTAATTGAAAACGCATTGCTACATTAATGACTTAAATCCTTACCATCAAAATTTTGAGACTTGACATAATCCATTAGGAACTTTCATTTCACTGCAGTTGACTTTGACCATGCTGAAAGTGAAGTAAATGACATCCCCTGGCCACCTGTTGAGGGGTGTGTGCTTCCAGCAGTTCTCAACTGCAACTCTCTCCTGACTCAAAAGATGGTGGTAAAATACTAAGAATTTGCCTTGTATCTGGAATCTTTATATGCATTATAATTTACCCAGTAGGTGGCGGTAATATGGTTTGCCAACAGCCTTTAAACCCAAGGATGATGAAGCAGCTGGCATGGAAAAAAGGAAAAATAAGAAATATTTTTGAAAAAGAAAAAAAAAAACTCTTGTAATGAATTTGTTGCATTAAGTTATTTTACTGAAGTAGTTCTAACCAAGCAATTGATCATTTGTATAACTTTGGCAACCCCAAACTGGCTTGCGTTAGCACACAGCAAACCTTGACAGTTGCGATGCAACTGTTCTGCGACCCCGAATTGGAGAAAAGTTGGGAAGAAAATTATCCTTGACCTTTATTATACTGAAAACGATACAACAGCCCATTGTGTGATGTTCCACTGCAAGATTGAATTGATTTTTTTTTTTTTAAAGACAAAAAAAAAAACCACCCATTTTATTTTTGATTCATGCAGAATATTAAATAAAACTTGGAACAGTAAAGTATTTAACACTTGGTAATGTTGCCATTCCATTTCCAGCTCTTCATAAACACTTAGGTATTGAGGGCACTGGAACTGTTCTATTCTCTTTGCTGCACTTTAAATTTCAAAAAGCGCCCACGTTCTCTATTGGGGACAAGTTGGGAATGTAACCAGGCCTGTCCAACATCCGAAACCTCTTCTTAAACAGCCATGCCTTAGTAATGCAAGCAGAACGCAGTATTGCATTGTGTTGTTGAAATATGCATGGGCACCCCAGCAAAAGATGTCTCGACAGCACCAAAATTTGCTCTAAAATTTCAGAGTGGTTTTCAGTGTTAATTGTCAGAAGTACAAGTTACCCATGGACACATCCCCATGGCTTTTGGACTTATTGCTGGTGAAATTTCCAAATTCCTCCCCATTTTATGCAGAGGAATATTGTTTTTAAACTTTTCAAGTATTTTCTTACACATCTATGGGAAAATAGGTGATCCTCAGTCCATTTGTGCGGCTGACCAACTGCTCCACCATTTCCTGGATGCTACTTTTGTACCAAATCATGATTAAATTCACCTGCTGACATAAGTTGTTTCAAATGATAATTATTCATTCTTCCCCCTGACTACTTGTCCTAAATTGCCCCGGGTCAACTTTTTTGAGTAGTCTACGGGTCTGAATGGCAGAATTGGATGTTAATTTACAAATAAAATAAAGTTGGCCGGACAGAGCTTTAAATATCTTGTCTTCATGCTGTCTGCGATAAAATACAAGTCAATTTAAATTTAGGAATCACTCCCTTCTGTTTTTAGGTGCATTTTATATACCGTCACATTTTTTTTTATTTTGGGGTTGCAGTGTTAATGATGAGCTTCTGGGCTCGCTTTCTTACGACTCTGGGGGCATCAGATTAAATTTAGAAGCTGAAGTTAATATTGGTTAATGCTGATTAGCTTGGCAAAATTTTATATAGTCACATGCTATAGCAATGGCTGGCTTACTTAGCAAGCAAACTAACACAACAATTTGTTACCCATGTTATATGTAAGGTAACTTTTGCAAATTTGCTTACTAAAGGGACTGTCAAATAGGGAAAGGGGTTGGCAAAGTTTGGCAATAAAAATTTCCAACTTCCTCACTAAGTTGATCATGATATTTGTTTTCTGTGGTGATACTGTGTTTGGTGTGTGGTGGGACTTCTCCATTGATTTGCAGAGGTGTGCCAAAGTTCACTCATGTTTGGCAACTATTTTGAAAAGTTCAAAACAGTCAATGTGCGCATCTCAAAGCATAGGCCGCATCTTTTGAAGGCTGCATTTTTAGGGGTCGTCACTTAACTCCATCTGCCGAAGTGACGTGACGTCATTTCATCTTCGTTAAACAGCTTTGGTTTAAGTGAGTTGTCACTGGTTTACCCAACCTTAACCTTAACTCTAACCATTAACCCAAAACCTACCGCTGAATTTAATCTTTTCCCTTACCCTAAATGTCAGTTTAGCGGATGGAAGTAAGTGATGACCCCTAAAAATGCTGCCTTGGCTTTGAGAAACGGCCATAGTCTTTGACAGTCAGGTGCCATTCCTCATATTGTTGCCTTTGTCTGGCCATTTTGTGGTCATTTTGTGGTCATTTTGTGGCCACTTAATGTTTTTTTTTTTTTTTTTTTTTTGGAGAAACTCGCCAAATTGTTTAAATGCGCTGCATTGGCAACTATGGAAATGTAATGGTACCACATAATCCCAGGTAGTGCTTTGATCCACGTTCAACCTAACTTTGCCATGACAATAATGCGGTTGCCCGCTGTGGCCTTGGTATCCAACTTCGCCAACATTGTTTTCCTATGGTGTTCTTTTTTGTGATAGCAGCATAACACTGGACGGCGTGAGTGCTAATGTCAGCAAAATGAAACCCAGCTACACAAGAGAGAAGCAGTCACCAAGTCACATTAATTTGTCCAATTCTTTCTTCAAACTTTTATTTTCTTCAGCAGTCTTCATGAACTGCTATTCAGAAGTGTGCAGCATTTTTGGCTCTGGCAGAAGCATAGTTCTGAACTTCTCCATATCATAGCAGTCAGCACTAGGTTCTGGAAATATTGACACAAGCACGCTGTGAACGTGTGTTCGAAAAGTACGGAGGGCTTTCTGGATGAGCCGTTCGCCAATTGGCTCACATCTTCAACCCAAACAGGAGGGAGAGACCTCCAAGAGGTCCAAGAGGAAGCATGGATGCCATTGCTATGCATAGGACAATTCAATTCTGTGATGACTATAGAGACAGAGTGTTGAAAGTGTAGAGACAGAGAACACAATGTGTAAAATAAAATATCACAAAATATGATAAAATAACCCAAAATGCACCTTTTACATCAATTTTGTTCTGAACTGTGTCTCCGTGACTCCCATACAGGAGTTGGTATGAGTTGTAAGACAGGCCTTTGTTTCACACAAACTGCCATATGATTTCTGCATTTTCACCCAATGAAACTTCACAACACCATTATGCATTCTGCATTTAGTCTGCTTCTGTCAGCACTGAGATAATTATACCACCAGGTCTAAGCTCAAAGTGCAAATTTAGCGCACTTTTATTACCAAATCGTGCCTGACTTATTTTAGAAAATGGCAGAATTTTTCAGTTTAATAAGTGATTTAATGAAATACAGAGTTAGAGAGTTTGAGTTTTAATGATGGCTGATTGGATTATGGGGTTCAGTATTTGAATACCTTTTCCAGTCTAACTACAGCATGCCTTCAGGGAATGCATAAATCTGAGTCCCGTGCATTAATGTGAAATCCATCCATTGTACTAGAGAGAAAAGCTCTCAGAATTTGCTCCAATGCATACTGTGACCAGAGATGTATTTAAGCATTTGGACCAAAACAAGATTTTAACAAGGCTGCAGTTCAAAAACAGTTCACTGGATACATGTAAATATCTATGCTGAAAGTGTGAAATTTATTCCGAGGATATTAACATCTACAAGGAGTGTGCCATGTAGGAATTGTGGTCATTTGAAATTTGAGTGCAGTCAAAATACTTGTGAACCTAACTGTTGATTAGTATCACAAGCTAATAAATATTGAAAGAGGTAGAAACAAGTTGTAAGAGTCAAGCACAATACTAGCTCTAGAGTGGAGTGTGAGATTTTTGTAGCAGCTTTGCAGAATAAATTTTGGCATCTACTGCACATGTGCAAATCTTGGGAGGGGCCAGCTCTCTCTCTCGCCCAATAGGTGCGTACGGACATTCTCACAGTCTTTCGTCTTCACTAGGACAGGATGATGCAGTGGAGGACACAGATGGTCTCTGTGAAAGGATAAGACCAAAAAAAAACAGCGTCAAAGCCCTCCCCTTCCCACAGGAAGCTCCAATCAAATGTCAGCCGCTCTCTTTGTGTAGTTTGTGTTCATTTTAATTTCAAAACACAATTTCAAAATTTAAAAACGTATCAGTGTGGACGTAGCCAATGATGAGGAGCCTCAACATCAAGGGGATGATAAAAGTGCATGAAGTGCCAGAGCATTGGTTGCCAACCCTGGTCCCTGATAGGACAGGATGTGCTGGCTTTGTTTTGTCTGGGAAAGCAGGTGAGGTGACTTCACTGCATTATTGAGTGCTTTAATAAAGTAATCAATAAAACATGAACCAGGGATAGCCTCCTTTGTGCTGGAAGAGCTTATGACTGTTAGAGGAGAGGGCTGTTCTTACGTAATTGTTGCCAGTGAGTGAGTTCCTAAGAGGCAATACTCACTCTGTTGCCGGCCTCTGATTGGCTGGGCAGGGTAGATGAACTGTCCACTTCCTTTTCCTGTTCCACAGCTTTTTGTTGCTCATCTGCTGCCCCCGTTCTTTCCTCGACTCCACTATCACACCTCTCCTCCTCCTCTTCTTCTTTTTCTTCTTCTTTCTCTTTTCCCGGTACAACTGCACTGTTGGGTATCTCTGGTGAATCTATAGTCCCAGGTGACTCAGAGATCTCAGCTGTTCTAGGTGATTCGGATCTCTCAGATGCATTTGGTGATTCAGATCTCTCAACTGTATTAGGCGATTCGGATCTCTCAACTGTATTAGGTGATTCGGATCTCTCAAATGTAATAGGTGATTCAGGTGATTCGGATCTCTCAACTGTATTAGGTGATTCGGATCTCTCAACTGTATCAGGTGATTCAGGTGAGTCAGATCTCTCAGCTGTATTAGCTGACTCAAATGAGTCAGATCTTTCACGTGTGTTAGATGACACAGGTGAGTTGGATGACTTTGGTGAGTCTGATGGCTCTGGTACCTCAGGTTTACCAAGAGCACCCTGCTCCAGCAGCAAGGTGCTGATGTGAATCTTTTTAGCCTTGAAGAAGTTATAGGCCTTTTTCCCAGCTGCCAGCAGGACAAGGCTGTCGCCGCAACTCTTTATCTTCTCCGCCACCTGCTCATGAGTGAAGTCCTCCACATTTACCCCGCCGACCTCAATTATGACATCATCATCCTCCAGCCCTGCCCTGTCAGCAGCCCCACCCTTCACCACCTAGAAACAGCAACAGCATCAGAGCGAATCCCTCTTCAGATATTTTTTTTTTAGTTTGCCCGATGAACAAATCAAATAATTTATTCATTGCATAATCTGAATTAAAACACGGTCTAATAATGACTAAGCAAAGATGATGACAAAAGGGGTTGCCGATTGGCTACATTTATAAAATTGATGTAACACTGTAAGGAAGGTAATAATCAAAATAAATGAAAAAATCTAAAAAACTTTCAGACTTCCATCTCTCATTTCACCAGTTTTCTGCATCAAGCCTTACAACGCCCTCAAACTGTAACTGTATTCATAAATAACATGGCCTCTTGTAGCTTATTGCTCAATAAGCCTCGTAAATTGAAAGAAATCTGTGCCGTTGCATGAGCTCAGAATATGCAAGGCATACTGACATTTAACATTGTCATTTGTGTGCAGAAGACAACACCTCATAACTTTGATGCAATGCGTACATTAGCCTAAATCTATCAAAAGATAAATTTGACAGTCATTTTTCTATTTAGTCTTAGCAATGGTTGTTATTTGGCAATGTGAACTGTGGCAAGATTAGGTAATTAAGCATTGAAAGATGAGGTTACCGAAGGACTTACAGGTGACGGACCGCTACTGTTACATACTGACACCATATGAAGGTGCTCCACCTTTTACCTTTTTCAGATATTGGCCAGGGACACCATAGATGCCATTGAGATGAAACCCAAATCCACTTGCAGTCTTTTCCAGCATGCAGAGCTTGGGTTTGTAGTGTTCGGTGACTGACTCCTCAGAGGCAAGGGGTGGGGTTGCCACGGGTTCAGGGGTGGGTGTACTCCTCTTGGGGGATGGAGGGGGGGTCAGCGGTTTATGGGGCCCTCGCTGCTCGTTCCAATAGAGAAGGGGTGAAACTCCCGCCTGTAAATTAACACATAGCCTTGATCTAGTCATCAACCCCTGAATCTGCTTGATCATAAGCGGATCATCTGAATCACATGTGCAGGAGTAGAGAGAGATCTACAGCAGTGTATAGGACAAAATTCTATATATAGGCATCTCCCAGAGCTCTGGATATAGGCATTTCCCCATCCGAAGAGAGAGACGTCGGGTCTTGTTGGTCGCAAACCTGCTGTCTAAGGTCCTTGCGCTGGCTTCTTATATTGATTAAATCTTTGGTTAAGTCTCTAAACTAAACTTCCTAATTATGACCTAACAATCCTTACAGGTAATTGAAAGTGAGAGAGTTCTGGAACACTAGCTTGAAATTTCAAGGGAAACAGAACATTCCAAAATGCAGGATCAAAGACAGTAGGTGTGGTAAATAAAGCAAATGGAAATTGCATTTCCCGGCCTCTATCCTCCCCCCCCACCCACCTCACCATTTCAGAGAAGCACATACCATCTTGTACATTTTGTCAGTGTCCTCATCCACCACTAGCAGAGAGCAGGACTCCCCGCACTGCCGTATTCGCTCCACAACCTGCTCGTGGCCCAGGGATTCCACTTCCTGACCATTCACGGCCACCAGATGATCCATGTCCCTTAGCCCCGCCCCCTCCGCTGGGCTGCCGCGGTCTATGTCCTTTATGATGTGGCCTAAAGGGGAGGAGCAAAGAGTTTTTCCTTACAGCTTAATTTGCCTAAGAAGTCCTATCATCTGGTGCTGCAGTTAGAAGGAAATCTTATCGAACTGTTACTCCACTCCAATGTTATGTGAAGTTTTCATGGTTGCAGGCCTGTCCACCCAACCAGACACAATAATGGCAGACAAATGAAGTAATGATTACAGAGCAGCCTAACCCTGCCTTGGAGTTCTGGCAACCTTTATGTTTACAGTTTAACCCTTTGGCAGATCAGGTTCTATCAACGAGCAGCTAAAAATGAGCTCTAGCTGTTAAATAAAGCATTTTTCTGTTGGACTGAAGTGAGGAAATATGATGGCAAGTCTCCAAGAACAAAAGTAGGCAGCCCTGGGTTAGATCTTCTAATCATTGCATACTTTGTGGCCTGCCAGGGATGCAGAATCTAGTCTGAAAAGCACCAGCATGGGCGCAGCTTTTTGTTTTTGTCAGAAGACACCCAACTTTTTACTCAGTAAGTCCTCAAATCAGGTCCATGATTCAACATTTAAATTGAGTTTTGATAGTGCTAAAACCAAAACCTGCCTCCCCACTGGCCCTTTTCAGATGAGAAATGACACCCCTAATTTAAGCAGATTTCAACTCTCTTACAAGGAACATTTCACCAATTGGCATTTCTAACTGTTGAATGAGATAGCTTTTTTAAGTTGGAGTAAACAATCGTCGGCAGCTTAGTTCTTCTAATGACCTAATGTCTACAGACAGAGACCAAAATGGCCGTAGGGGACGCTGACCCTTCCCCTAAATCAGACCTTCCATACTTCGGTCAGCTCGCAGGTAGAAGCCATAGCCGTCGGAACCCTTAGTCAAATCAGCGATGCGTGGCTTGTTTGGGAGTAGATTCAGAGCAGCCAGCTCTGCCCCCAGCTTCAGCTTCTTGTTCCTGTAGTAGCTGCCCGTCTCTTCATCAACCAATAAGAACATGACACTGGCTCCCATGGCCCTCACCTGCAGATGTTGTAGAAGAAGTGAGCAGCAGAAGCCCTGTAGACCCCATAAGGACAGTGGAAAGTGACGGAAATTCAGAACTTGAAGGAGATGACGTCGTGGAGCTTCTGATGTATAATATACTGACACATATAAAAAAACGCATGATGCATTTTTAATTTGAATAAGAAAAGTAACAAAGATCACATGAGAAATCTTTTAATTTGGCATTATTACATACTCATTTGACCACTGATTCCAACAGTCGAGCATTGTTCTGACAAGTCATACGGACAGAGACGATGCGACAAACTGGGCACCCCCACAATCGACCTCAGTGGCGAGTGACACACATGACACACATGTCATCCCAGCTCATCCCATAGATGTTCGATGGGGTTCAGATTGGGGGAGACAGCCAGCCAATCCATCACAGTGATGCCAGAATGTTGAAAAAAGTCCTGTGTTACTCTTGCAGTGTGGGGTCGGGCGTTGTCCTGTAAAAACATCAACTGGCGTTGATCACGTCTGAACAGAGGCGACGTTACAGGGTGCAAAATCTGTTCCACATTGTGTTGTGCTGTTAGAGTTCCCTGCACCATCACTAATTAGCTCCTGAAGTTGGCATTTATTGTCCCCCAAGCCATGACACTGCCTCCGCCTTAATGGTTACATTCAATCAAACAGGCTTCAGCATAGCGTTCCCCTCGACGGCAATAAACACGAGGTCTACCGTCGACAAAGACACACAGAAGGGTGATTCATCACTGAAAACAATCCGCCGGAAGAAGGCATGTCTTTGAAGAAGATGTTGCTGTGAAAACTGCAGACGTAGGCTAAGATGACGTGGCCGTCGACACCTTAACCCCCATTTCGAAGCTGCCTTGTCAACGTCATTGGACTTATTGGTCTTCCGTGAATCCCTATGATCGCTGACGGTGTTCTTGCTGCAGTTAGTGTGCGGTAGTTTAGGTGCTGACTTCGAATGTAACGGTCTTGTCTCAACGTCATAACGGGCTGAGGTCCAGGTCGCGGGCAGTCCCTGACACTCCCAGTGATACTGCTTCATGTCTGAAGCTGTGTTACTTTCGACTGGTGGCAGTTTAAGCGGTTTGCTATGGCCTGGTGAGTCATTCCAGCCTGTATCATTGCCCAAAGCTACATGTATCTGTTCTAAAGTTAGGCGTGGCATCATCGTAGAGCGAGTGATTGAGTTGAGCCCACTTGCATTTTATGCTCCTACTTGTAGGCTTTGCACGTGCTATGCGAGCATCATGACCAAATCTTTAAATCTGTCTAAACTGGTTGGGTTGCGTTTTTAAGCTCTGTTCAAAATGATTAAACCCAAGATGATATTCAAACTCAAAACACCATGTTTGTGTGTTCAAAATGAAGGTAGTGACTTATCACTTATAACAGTTTAGGACTTCATCATGCATTTTCTATGTGTGTCAGTATATTTAGACAGAGACACAATTTTTGATTTTCACAGAGGACAAAGGTTTGAGTCGCTGCTTTGATTTGTGGATTTGTAGACATTCAGTTCTATTCATACTGCATCTCAGTCTCAGACTACATCATATAATTTAGCTCAGGCTCCTCTTATACAGTATTTTATCTGTTCTTCCTTTATCTAAACCACTTCTATGTCGGGTTGCTGTAGCCTATCCCTTCTGAAGAAAGACAAGGATACACCCTGGACAGCTTGCTAATCCCTCCCAGGACACATGCCATTCACATCTATGGGCAATTCAGTCCCTCCAATTAACCTTACATGCATGTATTTGGACTGAGGGAGGAAGCCAGAATACAGGGAGGAAACCCATGCTAACTCTATGCAGAAAGGCCACAGGCCAGATTAAAATCCTGACCATTTTTCTGTGAGGTAATAGTGCTAGCCACTGCACCACAGTGCTGCCTCTTATATTTTATATATCAAAGATATGTGGGTGTCTTTGTGGAAACGGAAGTCACAGAACTTCACACCGGCGTTTTCCCTCAGGCTGACCCGGTTGAGGGCTTTTCATTTCTTCTCTATTTTTTTTTTTTTATTATTCTCTCAGGAGTAACTCCCTTGAGAAGCTCCAACTTCCACTGCTACAAAAAAAAAACCTCTACCAAATATCATGATTCATGTGTTCAAAATTCAACTAGAAAAGCACTCAGAGAGCGCAGAACCTCTGCCAGGGGGCAGCAAAGCCAATAGCACGGCCATTGGAACTCCGGCCCATTGGAAAGACTTGAAATCTTGAACTTTGGCGTATATCTCAGCAGTACTTTGGCCTAGATATGCCAAGATTTAGTCACCTCTTCCCTGAGTTAATACCCACCTACCCTGAAAATTTCGTCGAAATCCGGCCATAAGTTTTTGAGTTATGTTGTACACAAACAAACTAACAAACAAACCAACAAACAAACCAACAAACAAACGGTACCGAAAACATATACCTCCTCGGCGGAGGTTAATAAAGAAATGAATGGGAATGAGTTGATTCATCAATCACACTTGTGCCGCTCCGCAGCCCACCAAGCTGTGCCAGTTAGTGCCATTACCTCAAAAATATACATTGTCTACTAAACATGGTGTCAGTTATGTACTGCCCTCGTGATCAGGAGCGGCCCTAGATCTGAAAAATCGGGGGCAAATATCCATCTCTTTATTGACAACAATTAGTCCTGGCTAGTTTTAAATGGCTTTCCTTTATTAATACGCTTTCCAATTTAAGAATAATCAAGTGGTAATTGAAGACATGGCTCCTCTCATCCATACAATCTAACAGTGGCAAAATAATGGGCTATATTCTGTACAAAAAAAAAATAATTAATTGTAGCAAGGCAATCAGAGATGGCAGACTTTACCCCATTCACGCAAATATTGGCAAGAGCAGAAACACAAACAAATATGCAGAGCCACTAGATGGCAGATTTCATTCATTCACGTAAATATTGGCAAGTGATTGTGATCTCAGGGACTGTCTGTGTCATGTTTGCTCAGAATGTTCCAGAGCATCACTTGAGCAGAGTCACGGCCAAACACAAACGCATGTCGTTCTGTAATCAGAGTGTGGTTTTACTTGTGAAAACTAATGGCTGCCCTCACCCTCCAGAAACCCCAAAATATCAAAAAGCACCAGTTTAGTAGCCAATGAAAGCACTAACAAAATTTGGAAAAGAAATATTACGCGGTTTGTGGGTTATGGTCCAGAAACACCTTGGGAGAGCCGACGCAGATGTGGAAGGGAACTGAGCCAAAAACAATTGCCTCCCCCCTCCATAACAAATGATTAAATTTGACGCAAGTGTCCCGTCTGAACTACCCATTGTTTAAAGAAGGTAATTCCATAAAAATGTAGCTTTGTAAAAACCCATAGTACATAGTAGAACCATTAGGGCTGAGTATTATTCTCAGAACAGATTAGATTAAAGGTCAGATGTAATCTGTGCTCTCACAGTGGTGTGTGATTTTGTTGTGTGCAAAACAGTGCATTTTGTTTGATACCTTCGTCACTATCTCCTCGTGGGTGGCGTTTTCCACATTTTCACCGTTGACTTCCACAACTCGGTCTCCGTTCTTTATCCCGGCCTTCTCAGCTACGCCTCCAGCGGTCACGTTGGTCATGAAAATCCCCTTCTCGGCTGACAATGGACAGATGAGCAGTCAGGTTATATCACAACAGAAAGTAAAAAGAACATTCACTGAGATTAAAAAGAATGTTGATCATTGTTTTTTTTTAAATCTTTTTTTCCCCAGTTTTATTAGATTTATTAGATCTATTAGATAGATTAGATCTATTAATCATATGACATTAGCTATAAGACTAAGAGACATTGAGTAAATGATTAATAAAATGATACGAATTACAATAACCGTCATGATTATCATCCATGTATGAATACAATGTAGTAAAAGCCAGTGAGTCAAGCCATATTCAAATAAATCACTCTTAAAGTTACAATGTCAGCAAAAACACAGAAACTCCTGTCTGAAATGAAGATTTTTTAAATTTTTTATTTTTTTTTTAGCATAAATAGTGTGGAACAACTTCAACCTCAGTTTAGTCAGCTAACCAAAATGGCTGTATTTCATCTTCTTGTCTGAAGAGGATGGTACCTGGTCCTCACCTTGAGCAGATTTCAGCGAAAAGCCGTATCCACTCTGTGCTTTCACCAGGAAGCAGAGCCTGGGTTTGGGCGTCGACCCAGCTACCCCGTTCATGACAGGAAGTGCCTGGGCAGGGCGAGGTCTGGGGTTTGATAGGTCCACCCCAGCAGCCTTAGCCAGTTTGTAAGAATACTTGTCCAGTATGTGAAATGTGACCGTGTTTCCACTGCTCTTCACCAGACTCACCACCTGTCAACAATAAAAAAGCAAGAAGCTAAGGGGGGGGGGTCCTCCTCCTGAAACAGGCAGATAGGAGAACTGCTACCACCAGAACTGTGGCTGCATGGGTCCATAAACAACTTACTTGGCTTCTGTAGCTCCCCTCCTCAATAATCTATCAAACAGTGATTGGACCCAAAGACAGCTCCGCCTCTTACATTCTGTTGAACCGCTGAAAAAGCACGGTCCACTCTACTTCCTAAAAAAGTCCGTCCACCCATTCACCCACCCACCCATCCTCTATACCCGCTTCTTCCTCACTAGGGTTGTGGGGGAGCTGGAGCCGATCCCACCTGACTATGGGTGAAAGGACCCACCCTGGGCAGCTCGCCAATCCATCACAGGGCGCGCACAACCATCACTCACCATTTGCTCTCACACTCATACCTATGGGCAATGTAGCATCTCCAATTAGCCTGACATGCATGTCTTTAGACTGTGGGAGGAAACCGGAGAGCCCGGAGGAAACCCGCTCAAAAACATGGAGAACATGCAAACTCCACACAGAAAGGCCCCAGGCCAGATTTGAGTGTTTTCCCAAATGCACCAGAGTATGGCAAGAAATACACATAAAATCTGAAGATTTTAAGTAAGTTGCTTTTTGAGAAACGTTTTGCCTCCTTAATCTTTTGATTCAGAATACTCAACTTTCCGTCGCAAGAAATAGTTTGTCTTTCAGCCGGTAATGGATAATGACAGCATGTTCATAATGCATATTTCAGGCACACTGCAGTTGTATACTCAAAGTCAAAGAGCTATTTCTTCAAAGGTACGCATTCAGGAATATAACTCCGTGTTCACACTAAGTAATTTGGTCACACAACTGCTGAAAGTCTTTTCATTCTCCATCGTGACCAGAGATTCAGCAACTGGACGACTGGATTTTCCAAACCAACTTGGTACCATTCTATGAATAATTGTTCCACTCTTTTTTAATGCAGAAAATCTACAAACAGCCTATACTTGTGATTAAACGGAGTTAAAAACACTTCAGGAATAAGCCCTCAAAATGACACTTGGCAGAAGAGTTATTTTCCTCTTACGAAGTCTCTTGGTGTGTACCGGTGCTCAAAAATGTATCCCTCTTCGCCGCTGGTCTCACACCATTCTCACAGAAAGGAGGAGATAGAGCATACATTTTGTTGAATGCTGGAACACACCCACTGACACAATTGGTCATTTCAGAATCAGTCACAGTCAGGCTGTGGGCAGAGCTTGCCTGTGAGTGGTCCACCTGGTCCACAAGCGTGCCGTTGACTCTCAGAATGCGATCTCCGTCTCTCATCCCCGCCTGTTCCGCTGGACCTCCCGGCTCCAGATTTCGGATCAGGTGACCCTCCTCGCCCTGCTCCTCCCGCAGGAAGAAGCCAAAGCTCCGCCCCTCAATTTTGCTCAGATTAATCACCTTCGGCGAGTATGTGGCCATCTCTGTCACACGATCAAAAAAGCACCAATAAAAACAAACCGCTATACTTGAATGATATTAACTCAGAGAACAGAAGTGAAAAGACATGCCATTTTCAACACCCATGTTTTGTAAATAACTAAATGTAAACTTCTATATCCTCTCGAAAAAAAAAAAAAAATCTCACGCTCTAAATTTGAACAATTTTACATTGCATATGGAGCACAAAACAAAAACTTTTAAAGACACAATTTAAACTATGCATGGCACAAATAAAAGAGTAACAGAAAATTTAATTGTTAAATCAAGATTACTATCAGCTGAAAACTGCAGATCTCAGTCTTTTTTTTTTTTTGACTATTAGATAGGTTGTGGCAGAGACGAGAGAAGCTATACACCTAAACCAGCCCTCAATGGATATTTCTACATCCCTAAAATATACTGTTGCCCATAAAGTTGGAATTTTTATGACACTTTATCTATCAACAATAAATCTCATCATCACAATCCTTTCATGAAAAGAGGTAACAAAATATATGTATATATATATATATATATATATATTTTTTTTTTTTTTTTTCCCCCAACTTTAGGAGTAACAGTATAAGATGTCCGGAGGCATTTTTCGACACCAGAATGCAACACTACTTCTCAATCAAATGTAAATTGAAATGTAATTGAATAAATGTAATTGAAGTATTTCTGTCATTTCTACAGTAGTTTACAAAGTTGATCAGAGTATCTAGGAACATTCAATTAGTAAATCATCACTTCCTGTTTCCCTGGGGTATAAATATGACGTGACACAGAGGCCATTTCTCTTATCCACTCTTCAACATGAGAAAGACAAAGGAACACACCATTCAAGTAAGGCAGATGTGTGTCGACCTTCACAAGTCAGGCAATGGCTACAAGAAAATAGCCACTCGCCTGCACCTGCTTATATCTACTGTCAGAGGAATCATTTAGAAGTTTAAAACAACTGCAACAGTGGTAAACAAGCCTCGACGAGGACACAAGGTTATTTTGCCACCACACACAGTGAGAAGGATGGTAAGAGAAATAAAAAGTTCTCTAAAGCTCACTGTTAAAGAATTGCAACAAATGATAGCATCTTGGGGTCACAAAGTCTCCAAAGCAACCATCAGGCGCTATCTACATGCCAACAAGCTGTTTGGGAGGCATGCAAGGAAAAAAACCTTTTCTCACCCACAATCCTAAACGCAAACGTCTGGAGCTTGCTTAGCGGTACTGGGACTTCAACTGGGACCGTGTGTTTTGGTCAGATGAGACCAAGATAGAGCTTTTTGGTAAGAAACACTCTAAGTGGGTCTGGCGGAACACAAAAGATGAGCATGCAGAAAAGTACCTCATGCCCACTGTGAAGTATGGAGGAGGATCGTGATGCTGTGGGCCTGTTTCTCTTCTAAAGGCCCGAGGAACGTTGTTAGGGTGCATGGCATAATGAACGCTTTGAAATACCACAACATTTTAAATCAAAATCTGGTGGCCTCTGCCTGAAAGCTGGTCGTCACTGGGTCTTTCAGCAAGCTAATGACCCTAAACACGTGGCCAAATCTACACAGAAATGGTTCACTAGACACAGAATCAAGCTCCTCCCAGGGCCATCTCAGTTCCCAGACCTCAATCCCATTGAAAACCTGTGGAGTGAGCTGAAGAGGAGAGTGCAGAGGAGAGGACCCAGGTCGCTGGATGATTTAGAGAGATTGTGCAAAGAAGAATGGTCGAAGATCCCTCTTTCTGTATTCTCCCATCTTGTGAAACATTATAGGGGAATATTAGGTGCTGTTTTGTTGGTAAAAGGGGGTTGTACAAAGTATTAACATCAGAGGTGCTAATAATTGTGGCACACATGATTTGATGTAAAAGAATTATTTCTTAATGTGGGATTTTTTTCCCAGTGAATAAATGCACTTGAATTAAAGGTCGGATTTTCCTCTTTTTTTCATTGTGGTCCTATATTATTTAGAAAAAAACTGAATTTATTAGAAGCTAAAAAACACATCTTAACCAGGGGTGGCAATAATTATGGAGGGCGCTGTATGTACATACAGGGCGTATATGTGGAATGAAGCGATATAGGAGACCAATATGCCCTCTATAAGCACATATATGTAGCTGAATTTGGCCTATATGCGCATTTTATAAGTTTTACAGCTCTTTCAAGGGGTATATGGCATAATGTACCCTGCCTCTGAATCTATGTTCCCCGCGACTGATGAACTATCCTCCTTTTATTATTCTTCACCTCCCTTTGTCGACAAGTTGTCCTAGTAACATTAAATGTCCTCGTGTCCAGTTCGCGTTTCTTCTATGTTTGTTTGCTAACGCCTTCAATATCACCCATGGTTAGGATATCTAAATTACCTCAATTTGGGTGGTTATGTGAGCTACAACTGGGCCTACACGTGTTAATTTACATGGTGCAGACATGTTTTTTTTATGGAAATTCCAATTTCTCTAATTTTTCTTTGTAAAACAGTTGCATTTGTTTTGAAGAAAGCCAGCGGTATTGCAAAGAGTCTTTATGTCAATTGGCAACGTCATTCACTAACACCCCATCATTTGAGACCCTTCCTTATGATGGCTGAATGATTTTGACAGGAGGTTGTCAGCAATGGATTCAAATCAGCCACCCATCATCCATTCACAGTGTACATAAAAGATAAGCACTCGCATGAACCACAGTGTCATTCTTAACAACGAAATGAACCGCATCCCCAACTCTCAATGCAGGAGTTTACCCAAGTCCTTAAGAGTTGCTCTTATCACCTTTGTGAATCACTTTTGATCCCTTAAACTAACTTTTCATATAAGTTTGCCCTTAAGTAGGTTCAAAGTCAGAAAAAGCATTTTTTCATATTCCAAGACATTGTCACATGCATATTATGTATCTGCAGGTTGCAGTGCTTCAATGAAGCTACATCATTTATCTTGGCAAAAATATTCAAATTCAGGATGCCGTGTTTTTATGGCAACAGTATTATATCAAATGCAAAATATCTACATCATTTTATACAAAGTTCCTTGCCATTCAACAGGAAATAAGTCATCGGCCTTCTGATAAAACCTTGTATCTTCAAAACGATAAACCTTACAGGAGAGCATAAGAAATATTTAGTTTTGCATGTAAGAAGGTAGTTGCAGTGTTTGGGTAGGATGAATATTTTTCTTCCATGAATGTATTTCGCAATGTTTATGTTATTATCATGGACATACAAGTTTCTGTTTCTTATCAAATTTGCAGATACAAGGTTTTATCAGCAGGCCGATGATGTGGAATCCCTGGGATCTCCACTTAAATTAAAGTAGGCCTGTAGTTCCACAGGTCTGAATACAGCAGCTGAACTTGACAAACCCATATGGATCCATAGGATTTATGGGGTTAAGAGGTAGCTCTTAGCTCTGAACTTTTTTTTCCACCACACAGGAGTACTCACGGCGCAAGATAAGATTCTTAGAAAACATGGCCCCTGCTGTGATTATGTATGAAGTGGCTGCAGACAGAAGCAGGAGAATGATTTCTTTTTTTTTTTAAATTTATTTATTTATTTATTTATTTTTTTATAAATTTGGCATCTCCAATCCCACCCGAATCTGGAATGCCCAATTGGGGAACTATGTACAAAGCTTGCTCGTATGCGACCCCTTGCTGCCAACTCAGGATAGTGAGACAGTTCACGGCTCTCCTCCGAAACACGTGCCTGTCTGCCACTGATTTTTATACACTCATTGGTTGAATCTTCGCAAGTTCAGAACTAGGGCGGAGGATACCCGGGCATGAACCCACCCGGATTCTTCCTGACGAGCGCCCGTCTGGCCAACAGGAGGCGCTGGAGCAACGAACAAAGCTATTATTATTATATACCCAAATCCGGTAGTCCCTTCCCAATTTGAAACCCTGTAGCGCGATAGCCAATTGTGCACTACTCTGAAAAAGCTGCCGACCCCTGCCGGTGGGTAAGCCGGGGCTCGAACTCGCGACGTGGTGATCACCTCTGCACTGCAGAGCAGTGCCTTAACCGTGTGAGCCAGGAGAATGATTTCTGAATATTACTGAGCTATATTATGCGCTAAGCTTCTGCCAAATTCAGAGCTCATTAGATGGCGCTTCACAATGCAGATGGACAATGACTCATAGCATGCTGCTAAAGCAGCCCAACGTTTTAAGGAAAAGAAGTGGATCGTTTACAATGCCTGAGTGAATCACTTGATCTGAATCAAATTGGGCATGCAGTTCACTTTCTGGGGTCAAAATTGCAAGATAATGGTCTGAGAACTCAAAGGAACTGAAGATGGTTGCATTGAAGGCCTTGTGGAGTATCTAGAGAAGAAACCAGCATTTGGTTCCCACCCAGACTTCATGCAGTCATTGAAGTTATGTTATTTTTGACAGTCTTCACTTCAAAACTTTAAGCACATGTTGATTGTTTCATATTCTGATTTCAAATCCACTGTTGTGGCATGTGGAGCCAAAATTGTGTTGCTGTCCGAATACTTTTGGACCAGACAGTACATTACATTACTGCGTCCTTATGGCTTCCTCAATGTCAAGGGACAGAGTTTGCGTTTTATGGAAATACTCATTTGACTAAAATCATAAAAAGAAAGAAAAAAATGTTTTTAACCTGATCCAAGAGTCTTGGTCAAACATGGTTTGGGGAAAATATTTAGAAAAACATACTTCACCTATTTCTTTTTAAAGTCCCTTTCATGGGTTTTAAGCTAGTAAAACATTTGAAGTATGAGCCTGACAGGAGTATAAAACATGCCACTTTTGTGGAAAAAAAGAATCCAAAGACGCATACTGAACAACAAAACAAACGCAAGTTAGCCTAATTAAAAGCAGACTGGAAAATAAGTTTGCGAGTAATTATTTTAGAAAATCAAATTTATTACAATCGCATGCACATTTACACCCGTTTCATCAAACTTTCATTAAGCCTATTTTGCGGACTGAGTAACCATAAGAGTATTAACTAACTAGCTAACTTGCGTTTCTTTTGTTTCTCAGTATACATCTTAGAGTTTATTTATGAAAATTACCATGAGCAAACTATAGAGTATTTACAAAGGTTTTCATGAACGTGCAATGACCATTTAAAGCAAAGAGATCAATTAAATCTAATCCAAGATCAGCCTCGTTCAGAGGAATGAGACCAGTGTTCACCCTGTTAATGAAATAAACCTCGAAACTGTGTCATGATTTTGGACCCACATTCCAGACCAACAATGCCACAAATCTGCCAATTTTCCTGTGTTTTTGTGCATACTGTGAGGCTTTGCTAACACAGCAAGATAAAGCATTCCTCATCATCTCAGTGGCAGCTACTCAACATAATCTTTGTTTTGGATTAAACCCGAATTGCTGCTCCCATTAAAATAATTCTGTTTGTTGCCATGGTAATTTCACTGGCCTCAGTTCATCAAATTGCCACCCTAATCTTTTCATGAGAGGAAATTTTCCTGTTGTTACTGTGGGTTTAATACCTTTAACACCCCCTCCAAAGTGAAGGGGTTGGAGAATCCATTCACTTCACACATTTGGGAGGGAGTAAAATTCTATTTTTCTTATAAGAAAAAAAAAAACAACAATGTGCACAATTAGGAACTATACTCACAATCTACCTCATGTACACTCCATTCTAGGGAGTTAATAGTTAATAGTCAAGCCAGCCGAAAACTCTTTTCCAAAGTACACGCAGCTCAAAACGCCTGCCCTTTGTCTCGTAATAAATGCTGGTATTAGGAATAACACGGGCCACAGAACTGTGCAATCTGTGCAATCACAGTCTGCTACGATGCGCTAACATGGATGGCACACACAAAAGAACAGAGCTAATTTTAATACCAGTTGCTGTAGCACTGGGCAATAAAGACTGCTAATAAAACTGCTACTAGCCTGGTGTACCCAGGCACATGCTCTCGGAGGGTGCTAATATGAACGCCATCGACTACAGCATTCTGCAGGAAAGGAACATCACAGGCTGTAGCATTGTGCCAACTGAAACACTGTAAAAATTGCCCTACAAATTGAAGGACCACGGAAGGCATCTCCATTACAGTCCGGAGCCTATAGTTAAACAGCTAGTAAATGACTGCGGTCCAGATCTCCAGATCCTCGTTTGAAATCTGGTACAACTGGCATAAATCCAACCCACAACCGATTGTTCTCTTGCCATTTTGGTTGGTAGCGTTAGACTTAAATGTGTTCCACACAGTTCTAACCTCACTAAAGTCTGGTTCAGGTGATGAATGTCTGAATGACTAGTTACAGCCAATCTGGTAATCATTAGTCATTCTGAGCCAGAACCATATTGACAGCACAATTTCAGCAGTATCAAAAACAAAGGTGCAGTGTCGTTCCTCCCATCACTGGTATGTTCCATCTTGCTGAAAATTCCAGCTGGAACCAGTGTAAGCGGTTTGCACTGCTTTACCTTGATTTTTGGACTTGTGAAGCTGGTCAAATGGCAGGCCAGCCATATATTCAGCAGATCCACAAGCCTGACTACCGGCTTACTTTAGAAGCTAAACCAATTAAACGTGCATTGCGCAGCCGGAGACCAGCTTTGACTACCAACAGACCGGAGTAAGGTTTCAAATTTGGTTTCATAAATTAACAACTATATTAAAATGGAGTCAGATAAATTTTACAAGGCCATAAATGACTCTTACTAACTTTTACTAGCTATGGCCAGCTAGAAGCTTCTAAAACACAGCTTGAACCATAATGAACCAGCGTGGGATTCCAGCTGGTGTTAGCTGGAATTTTGAAATTTTCAGCAGGTATTTAGCATCATTCCTCAGCCAGAGAACAGAACTACAGAATTCGGGTGGCTGGTTCACTGCGTGGAGGGAACACATGGCAGGACTGTAGTTTTCCACCTTCAGTTAAGAACATTCACTGCTCCAAACACATTTCTCTGTTTCCATCTTCATCCAACTACAGTAACTCCAATGCTGCTCCTTGCGCTGCCTCACCAAAGTATTTAAATTAGAGGACAAGAAAACATCAGGCGAAAGGAAAACACAACTGATAAACATTCCCTCAATGAACACCAGGGGCCTGTCTCACGAAGCTGGATTTTGGTTTAGCGAGGTATCTTCCGGATTAACCCTGAGTTTTCTGTATCACAAAGCTGGTTCACTTCTTAGCGGGGAACGTTGCCGCGGTAACTTATGCTAAACGTCTAACCTGCTCCGGAGCAGGTAAAGTTCAGGATATGATCTCAGCAGGTATATAAAACTGGAAAAATGACCCGCCCATTTCTTGAGAATCCCATGGGGGAAGGCGCATGGATAGTGAGAGGAGCGCTTCGGAGAGAGCGCATGGCCCGTGACCGGCAGGACTCTCGATTTCCGTGAGGAGGTCCTGTACGAGTGGTACAGACTTTCTGAGTGGCCTAAACGAGAAGTGGCAAAAAAAACTTTTTTCTAAAATGTATGATCAGCAGCAACAGATTGCTTGTAAAAGTATATGGCAGTTTGAATTTACTGTTACCTCTATCAAGGACGGCATTTGTGTGGGTGGAGGTAGCAGCGTTTAAGCGAGGGTCTCACTATCCACTGTGCAAAAAATAAATAAATAAACTAGATTTAGTCAGTAAGCATGGCTTACAGGATACCCCCCGCAACAACAAGTAGTCGAGCAGTACCACAGTCAATAGACCTTCCAGCAAGAAGAGAAATTTTCAAAATCGGATGAGTAGGTTATGAGATCTAGGTATGGACGGACAGACGCAAGCACACACACACACACAGACACACGCACAGACACACGCACGCACGCACACACGGACGGACAAAGCAAATCCAGTATACCCCCCTAAACTTCATTGCAGGGGGTATAATAAAATACATGCTACTTCAGCTACTTTCACAATAAAAGGATAATTGTGTTTTAAAAGTAGCCCAGTGTTTTAACATTTGGCGCACTGAAATATACCACGTACATATAACGTGCTTTGTGAGCTGCGACCTCCACCAGGGTCTGATGAGACTCCCCCTCCACACCCTCAGTTATGGGGCGACCCTTATTATAAGGCCAACTCCTCTGCAGGAGTGTACGGTTGTGTAGGAGTATCACCACTCGTCTTTTTCTTGTCACGTTTTCCTGTGCGCTGCACATATTGTGATCATTCTACAGCAAAGAGACGGCGTAAAAGGTAAAGCTTTGTGCATGTTGTAGTGTAGACTACTGTAGTCTATGAATGTGTATTGTTTACATCATATATGTAGCCTGGACGATATTATACTAAACTTACTGACCGCTTTGAACTATGTTCTTGTATTTATTTTTGTACTTGCTCCCTAGTCCTTTTGGCTCCGCTGGGGTTGCAACTGAAATGAGGTTAAATTCTCAAAAAGAATAAAAGAAAATCGAAACAGGCACAAACATTTGAGAGACACACAGTGGTGATTTCATATTACTATCCCAGCAACCTAAGCATTGACAGAGTCGGCGATTTTTTGCCAAGATTCCTTGCGGCTTCGGGCAGCTGCAACAGTGTTGCTTTTTGCCTGAATTATGTCTTTATATTCTTCATACATCCTTAGAATTATTGTTTGCTTCTACATCGAGAAATAAGTTGCTCTCTGCGGCTTCTCCAGGGTGCGCAATTGATCAAATGGAGTTAACATCGCCCCTTTAATGTACACGAGCACAGATCTAGATAGGAAACTCCTGGGTTTCCTTAACGAGTTGATAACTGGCTTTGTGAGACCGATAATCAAAACTGTGGATGTCTGGTTAAGTGCAGCTGTGTAACTGAGGGAAACCCCGGGTATGTTGATCCAGCTTTGTGAGACAGGCCCCAGGGCTCCCAAATTAACGGCCCTCTAGGGCAGAGAACTGCTGGTCTTCTACCCTCCCTTTATCTGGGAGTCAAGAATGATGACACTCTGGTCAATCAGCGGCAATAATTGTTCATTTAATTGCCGGGAAGAAGAGAAAGGCAGGACTGGATTTCCATTTAAGGGCCAGATTTTGGCATCACTGAAATACACAAAAGCAGCACAGGCTGATAGTTCCAGAAATTAGTCAATAGGCTATATTGACAATATCAGAATGAACACAACAGCTGTCACCTATTACAAAATACCAATCAACAACTCCATAACCGATCAACACTTTGGCTATATAAGATAAGATCCGTGTTCGTGACATAATTTTAAAGCACTGTAATGCCCATATTTCTTTGCGGATGCAAATACTCTCAAATTTAATTGCTGACTGTCTGTTTTAATGTAAGGGAATTTAAATCCAGACTTAGAAATAAGAAAATGAATAGATAAGTATGGACTGAACAGGATTACAGTGTTCTAACTGTGCTGGACACTTTGCTGGTGAAGACCTTTCTTCACTGACTCAATGCAGGGGGCAAAAGAAGAAACTTGACTGCCGTTTCATTATCTTCAAATGCTCATCGATAAATTATTGAACCATCATTGCAATAAGCAATCTGAAAAAGACATTTTAGTCTTATGTTAATACTTCAGATTCGATTCCTATAGATGGAAATTGACAAAAATATTGCCATAAGACAGTTTAATTTCAACACTTGCCATTGGATTAAGAAGTTTTTACCAAAGTAAACCAGTTGTTCTCAACATCATGTGTGCTGGTTTTAATTCCAAGCACAATTGCTTTCTTAGCATTTTAAAAGCTGTTAATTTGTCTCAGTTGAGTGCAATTCATGCTTAGAGCAGTTATTTACACCAATAAACTACTTTTTTGACAGAAATATTCATGCGTGCCTCAAAGAATATAAAGTTCATATCCTCATCGCAGGGTTGTGGAAACAATCACATGAACAGGGAAAAGATGTGACCAATTAAATAAAGAATCAGGTGATTCTTAACTCACATTGTTAGCAAATGATGATGAGTCAAATCTGTTGATTGACAAATTCAAGCAAAGTACAACTGTAATTTGAAAGAATTCAAAGCACCTGTGCTGAGCAATCTAATTTGGAGTTTACTGATTTTTTACTGAGTCTAATTGAAGCACCTATTACTAAAACCCCATAAGTCACACTTAACTTGACTTGACTTGTGGGGTTTTAGTAATCAGTGCCTCAATTTGAACTTTTAAAGAAATGTCATTTACCTGAAATAACTTGCAATACAGAAAAATAAATGAGTATATTGAAGGGTTTTTTTCTTCTTTGTAGCATGCATGGGTATTTCTGTCTAAATTTAGTTTAAGAGGGCAAATAACTGCTTTAAACCTGAAATACACTGAAATAAGACAGCTCGTTAAAATCCTGAAATTTCAACTGTGGTTGGAATAAAAACCGACATACACAGGCTCCGTCCAGGATCAACACTGAGAAGCAGTGAAGTGAATCAAAACATAAGCCAATATATCCTCGACCTGCTGATAAAACCTTGTATCTTCAAATTGATAAACTTTACAGGAGAGCATAACAAATGATAATTTTGCATGTAATAATGCAGTTGAGCTGTGTTCGGGTAGAATGACTATTTTTCTTCCAAGAATGTATTTTGTATTTTACAAGGTATATGTTATCGTGGACAGAAGAGTTTTTGTTTCTTATCAAATTTGCAGATACAAGGTTTTATCAGCAGGCCGACGATATTCCTAAAACATCAAACCAAAGAAAATAAGATTTGAAGTCTCACTGCAAAACTAGGGCTATTTTTAGCAGTCTTTACCAAGTCTAGGCAGCAGTTCCTCAAACAGGAGCTCTCACCTGTTCCCTTCGTGACGCTGTCCAAAGGAAGGGTGTCTTTGAAGAGTGCAGTTATCTTTCCTTCCTTAGGGACTTTGCCAGACCAAAGGTTGACTTAACAGATGAGTTATTTAACTGAGTCCCATGGTCCAGGCTTTGTTCAGGCCAGACCAAGTGACCTCTCTCCTCTCCGTAGGGGGGTTCAGGGTCCAGTGATCTACAATGTGGGGTTCATTGCATGGCGGGGCTCCTATAGGGTCTTATCGTTAACATTTGTAAAATGCAACTCCTTTTATATTCCATAACTTGTTTAGCATTTTGGAAGTATCACATTTAGATGCACCTTACCTCAGGGACCTGTCGACATTCTGTATCTGAAGAGAAACAAAATTCAGAAACTTGGCTGCTTTATTTCAGTTCATGTATACTGATGTGTGAAGATGAACAAATTGTGAGAAATTTCAAACATAACCTGCATCTGAAAACATTTTACTTGCTTCCGTTTATTTCCTAATACCCAATACATGTTATCACGGGCCGTCCCAGTTCATTGTGTATTTCATATTGGTCTCAGCGAATTGTTCATGGAGTTGGATTTTTTCGGACGATGAGAGTACAAACATCCGAAGGGTGATTCTGAAAACTGATTGGCATTATCTGCCAAAGATCATTACCTGTCACTTCCAGGGCCTGCACTTATAAAGCAAAGGAATAATTAGACATGTGATTGTAGTTGGGGTCCTCGGTAGTGCATCTAGACAATGCTTTAGGATGCAATGATCCTCAAGGTTTCTCAAATCTAATTACCGGCCTGGTTTTATTCATGTATGTATTGTAGCGCTGGGCAAGGGATGGCCTCAAGGACACATGCAGAAAATGCCAAAGTTACTAAAGGTTTCTGGGGAAACCAATGATCCAATGGCCTGCCGGGGCAGCATGGCTCAGGAGGTAGAGCCCGTGGGTTAGGAATCCGAAGGTTTCTCCTCTAGAACATGTCAAAGTGTCCTTGAGCAGGATATTGAACCCCACACAGGTTGGTGCCTTGCATGGCAGCCTCCGCCATTAGGGTGAATGAGAGGCAGAATTGTAAAGTGCTTTGGGGTCATGTCATGTGACCAGAAAAGCGCTATATAAATGCAGTCCATTTTCCATTATTGAAATCTAACATGCAAATAAATCAAAACAAAGGACCAAGGAACCTCAAGCAGAAAAATCAACTATCACACAACATTAAACCCACCAACTCTCAACTGTCCTCCAGCAAAGTGTTGTTCATTCAGGCCTGGGATCACAAGCTTTTGTCTCACTCATAATAGGGTAATTGGTCTCAGCTGAAGTAATTAAAAGTTACCACAGCTGTGGCCCTAGCCATTTGTAGTACTGGTGCTGCCCCCTGGTGGACATAACCCCACATCAGCCCTTTTTGCCACCTGAGCATGCATTTTTCATCCAGCAAAGCAATCCAAACTGCCTCACTGTTTACCACAATACATCCACGTGAAGAGTTTTCAGTGAAACCAGACAATTCTTTTGCCAGTTCACCCCCCATCCCCTTTTTTTTTTTGCTCCTTGGTTAATTGATCTGTCTGTGTATCTGTCATATGTGTTCATGTACCTGTAGGTGCTGATGTGGATCTCAGTCTGTGGAAAGAAATTTCCTTTGTGACAATAAACCTAAATGCCTTGATTATCCAACAAGCCCAGCTGGATACACGATGTAAAATATGGGCACTGTCCAAACCCTTGTAAATCTGGGCTAAAAAGTCTGTCAGACACCAGAGTGAAATTCCAGCATCCTGCATTTATTCCTGGAATTCTCATGTCTGTTCAAAGTAAAGTCAACATGACAAAAGCAGGACAGTTTCTCAAATAAGTATATTTCTTATTTCACCATCCTGTGTATTTGCAGAGGGGAAGAGAGAGAGAGAGCAAGTGTGTGTGTGTGTGTGTGCATGAGAGAGAGAGAGAGAGAGAGAGAGATGTGGTTAGTAGTGTTGACCAGGTATGATGTGATATCATGTTGAGAGGACATGTTGAAAGCTACCATACCTGTTGGTATTCACTCCTACCCTGACAAAAGCACACTCTCTTCAACAGCTGAACTCATGCATGTTGTACAAAGAACTGAATGCGAGGACTGTCATACCTTTCATGAGATTTTTCCTAGTCTGTACTTTTCCTGAGCATGCCCTCATCTGAATACAGTTCATTCAAATACGGCACTGAAAGAAATTATTTTCTGCTTTCAAGAAATTAAAGTAAAAATGCCGGCCTCCCTGAACCCACTAACAGATAGAGATTGTTTTGAATAGCAGGACGGCAGATCTCTTGAACGAGCGCTGGGCAGCTCTGAATTAAAGCAATGTCCTAATACTTTGTAGTGATTTCCTAATGCATTTCACCAGCCAGCGGACCAGCAACTGAAAAAAGATCTTCATCAAAAAGCATCACTTTATCAATGAGTCCTGCTTGCTAAGTCAACAACCAGAAGGAGAAAGAGGTGTTGTACCACCACCTTGTGGTCACATTGGGCCACAAGTCAGCAAGAATATTAATTAATGCGGGGAATTTACAATTTTCAAAAAATCCAACTCAATTAGCTGAGAACAATATGAATATATAATTAATAAATGCCTTGTGTAGTTCAAGCCTTAATTTCTGATAATTAGTTTTATGTATTTATTTAAAAATTTATTTATTTTATATCTCCCATCCTCCCCGTTTCCTCTCTCTCTCCTTTTTTTTTTTTTTTTTTTAATTTTAGCTCGGCAGCTGCCGAGCCTGGGTATACCCGGGCTGCCTTGCACACGATTTCATTACACACTGCAAGGCAGCCTGGATTCAATGGATCCGATTTTGGCTTCAGCGAAGGAACCAATCACAAAACAGATAGCAAGACGTGCGACACCGAAGCTTGTTGTCTGTTCCTGTGCGACAATCACCCCTAATAACTTTAACCTCTCGGATAAACTCTGTGTTTGCACAAACGGCAATCGTCGCTGAACGCCACCGTATACACATAAATCTCTGACCGATCGTCTTCTTCCTCGTCGAATTTCTGTCGCTCTACATATGTAATCTGGTATAATTGATACAATTGGCTATAAACTACATACAGACACATTTAAAGTCTTTCCAATGGGCCGTGCTTTTGGGTTTTGCTGCCACCTGTCGGTAAAATTTCTCTACATCAGCCTGCAAAAATTACTCATGCACAGAGTTGCCTTGGCGTTGCTCTTGTTTTTATCTTGCCAGCAAGATATGTTGGTCGGAATGTTTGTTAATTGTTTGTTTGTTTTTTGTCTGTAATCATTTCCCTTGAACACTTTTCTCTGCTGTGCGCATTGCCCGCCCCTTGTCATCTCTTGTGTAGTTGCCTGCCAGTGACTCATCATGATTCCCATCATTCGGGGGACTCCATCAAGGTCAAGATCAAAGGTCAAGGTCAATTTTTGGTGAATTTGAGGGGTTGACAAAACCCTTATTTTTTGAGTAGCTTTGATCGGATCAACTTCAAACTTGGTGTGAATGTAGTATATGGTCAGGCGCTCAGCTGATTAGTTTTTGGTGGCAATCGACCTTGGCCTTCATGGTTCTCGCTGAAAAAAACTCGACCCTTCTGGCAAGATACCGTTCAACCTATGGTTGACATCCTTCATTTTATTTTTTTTAACCAGCTGTCCGCGACCCACCAGTTGAGCACCCCTGCACTAGACAGCAGATTTGCGCGTACTTGCTTCCAGGAAGCCGAAACAATGTGATCAACAAATATTAAAGCAGTTTGACTTATGCAGAGTTCATTGCTTAGTCAATAAACAATGTATTCTCCTTTAAATACGCGCTTTCACACAAAAAAGCACGCATTTATTTTCAATCTTCTTTCATTATTCGATAAACAAAATGTTTAAACGATATACAGTATTACCGATAATTTTTCCAAATTGATTATTCAGATTTCCATCCTTGCAGTCTCGAATTGAAGCATATAGCCTAAGTGAATGAATATTCTTGTCATTATCTCCTCAATCAGTATACGGGCTTCCTATAGGCTTGGTCTTAATTGCTTTGATTGTCAATCAGGAGTAGTAAGTGGGAACAGGTTCACAAAATCCTGTGATAAAAGTTTGGGTCACTGCCTCACCTCACCGCTGTAAGCAAATACTCGCAAATCTACAGTTTCGTGAGCATTTCGGGTTCGATGTAGCTTACTGAGTAATAATGCCGCGGAAACCTAAACTGGCCCGTCATTCTGCCTAGTCTTACTAGTCTTAATAGTCTTACTAAACTAGTTAATCATGTGATTGCTAATCAAGCAAAGTGGATGATTCTGGCTCACCAAACCTCCGACTGCATGTCACTGGCAGACTGTTAGTCTCCCGTACTCCTTTTTGCAATTACATTTGGGAGTCTCTGTTTCCTGTTTGCCGGATTTTTGTAAAGGGACTTTAAACCAGTGCTTCAAAAGTAGTAAACATTCTTCGTTTTTTCTGCATTTGGATCCAGTCCATTTATACAGGTTTTCAGTGCACTCGCAAGCATACACAGATAAGTCATTACAGCAATATACAACCCCGATTCTGAAATGGTTGGGACGAAGTGTGAATTGTGAATAAAATCAAAATGCAATTACTGTCAGATCACATGAGCCAATATGTTATTTACTGTAGAACATAAGTAACATTTCACATTTTGAAACTGAGACATTTTACATTTTTATCCAAAAAATTATCTTATTTTAAATTTTCTGGCTGCAACAGCTCTTAAAAAGGTTGGGACACAGGTAAAAAAGGGATATAAAAGCAATTAGTATATAAGAGAATCAGCTGAAAGAACATTTAGCAAGTAATTAAGTTAACTGGCATCAGGTGTGTAACATGATTGACTATAAAAGGGATTTCTTAGAGAAGCTGGGTCTCTCAGAAGTAAAGATGGCCAGAGGCTCTCCAACCTGTGAAGGCTTGCGTTAAAAAAATTGTGGAATACTTTAAAAACAATGTTCCTCAACATCAAATTGCAAAGGCTTTGAAGGTCTCATTATCGCCAGTGAATAACATCATCAAAAGATTCAGAGAAACTGGAAAAATCTCTGTGCGTAAGGGACAAGGCCGAAGACCTTTACTGGATGCACATGATCTTCGGGCCCTCAGACGCCACTGCATCACTCACCGGCATGAATCTATCATTGACATACAAAATGGGCCCAGGAATACTTCAAGAAACCACTGTCTGTAAACACAGTCTGCTGTGCCATCCACAAATGCCACCTAAAACTCTATCATGCAAAAAAGAAGCCATTGTTAAGCATGATCTAGAAGTTCTGCGGTGTTCTTTGGGCCAAGGCTCATTTAATATGGATTGTAGAAAAGTGGAAAAGTGTCCTGTGGTCAGTCGAGTCCAAATTTGACATTCTTGTTGGAAATCATGGGTGTCGTGTCCTCCGGGCTAAAGAGGAGAAGAGACCATCCGTCCTGTTATCAGTGTTCAGTTCAAAAGCCAGTATCTCTGATGGTATGGGGATGCATTAGTGCATATGGTGTAGGAAAACTTGCATGTTTTAAAAAGCACCATGAATGCTGAAAGGAATATAAAGGTTTACGAGCAACATATACTCCCCTCCAGACGACATTTATTCCAAGGAAGGCCTTGTGTATTTCAGCAGGACAATGTAAAACCACATACTCCAGCTATTACAACAGCATGGCTTCATAGTAGAAGAGTTTGTGTGCAGAACTGGCCTGCCTGCACTCCTGATCTTTCACCGATTGGGAACATTTGGCGCATAATTAAATGAAAAGTCCATCAAAGGAGACCTAAAACCCTCCAGCTGTGGGAAGCCTGTATTAAACAAGAGTGGGATCGAATTCCAATGTGCCAGCTATTTTGGAATTGGGGTTGTACCTCAATTAGCTTTTCCAAGAGATTTTCTAGGGTTGCCACTGATAGTGGTGCAAATTTTTGGGGGGAAAAATCATGAAATAGTACTTTTCATGTACTGATAGTACTTTTAGTACTTAATAGTACTTTTGGGGCTGGGGGGGGGGTAATATTTAAAATAAAAACAGTTGAGGATTAACGGCAAACACATTTTGCATAGCCTTTTCTTGCTAAGGTTTACCAAGTGGTCAATATAAGTGGATGGCACTGTATAGGGGCTGGGCAGACTGCAGAGCTCATGTCTTCCTGTAAAAGGAAATTACCTACGTGAAACAGGATGCAAAAGACAGAACATGCGTAACCACAGCACTGTGACTGCTGCAGGCCAATGACAATGACTGACAGAGGAAAGGCCAGTTTGCTGTCGACAGTGTCTCACCTATAACTCCCTTTCTAGATGAGAGACCACTTTAGAACAGCTTCTGCTGTGACCTATGGCTGTTGGATGGGAATAATTGTTCATAATCGGGACAATGTTTTGTAAAACACTTGTTTCTGCTTCCGGCCCAAATAATTTGTGCAGAACAAAGACATAATATGGTACTTACTTCACAGTCACATTAGTCTTTTAGCAACAACAGAGACCAATTGCTTCTGTTCATTCAACTATTCATTCAAGACCTGACAACTTACCAAGACAACAGTAAGAAATTACAAAAAAAGAAAAAAAAGTGTGTGTGTGTGTGTGTGTGTGTATATATAGAAGTCTAATTGTGAAACCGGTCAATGTAAATGTCACAACCATAGAGAACCTTCAAAAGTGACACATCTTTACTACGAAGTTCAAGCACAAGTGCGAGACACAGGGCAGTTCATTCACACAAAGATAACAGACAACTCCTCTCACCCATCCTTCTGACATTTTCCTGATATGCAGCGTAAGACCAGATTTATTCTTCAGCAGAATTAATTGCATATGGTGACTGCATTAAGGTTTAAGTTTGTTTGACCAATGAGTAGAATTATGTAGAGGTCCACATGAGATTAGAAATACTCATCATTTATTCACAAGAAATTGAATGAACCTTTTCTTCAAAGGATGCACTATGAAATTAGCATTTTTCATATTACAGCAGTCACTGAGAGTAGGCTATGTGTGAAGCTCAGAATAAGCTACTGTATGTGTAAAGCTGAGGGTAAAATATGAGCAAAGATGAGAGTAAGTTATGTGTAAAGCTAAAGAAACGCTATGTGTAAAGCTGAGGGTTAACTATGTGTGGAGCTGATGGTAAGCTATGAGTAAACTATAGAGCTGATGTCAAGCTGTGTTGAGCTGAGGGTAAGCTATGTCTAACGCTGATGGTAAGCAGTCTGTATATCTGAGGATAATTTATGTGTAAAGCTGATAGTAAGCTATGAGTAGAGTTGATGGTAAGCTATGTGCAAAGCAGGGGTAAGCTTTGTATAAAGCAGAGAGTAAGCCACTGTGGGCTCTAATTTCTTGGCGCAGCGCAGGTGGCATAGAGTGGCGCAGCACACGCAGTGATGATTTCGTCCGGCGCAGCCCGCGCAGTGGTAATTTCGTGAGGTGCAATACCGTGCGCTGCCTTTGGTAGACGAACGTGCGCCGAGATGGGTGTGGCGGCGTAGTAGGGAGATGTGTCACATACTCATCAAGACGCAGTGACAATTTCGTAGAAAAAGTCTCCGCTAGAGTAGCGCAGAAAACTTGCCAGCCCCAACCTGGTTTAATTTCTGTGCAGTGGTAATTTGGCCGACCGGCGCACAGTGCGCACACATCATCGAAATCTCACAGGCAGGTGTAAACACCGTGCAACTAGGCCAAGGTGGGTCCTAGATGAGGCGGAAGGTCTCAGCGAGTTTTCATATGCTGCGAGAGAAATAAAGATTTACCGGCCTCCATTGTAATAATGGGGTCTGGCCACAGCGTCAGCACTAGACCCCTGCCCCAGGCCTCACGTGATGACGTCTTTCACGTTCTGCTTTTAAGTGGCCTGAGACGTGCCGAGCGGATTCTGCAGCCTTAATGTCTTAGTGGTAACAATATATCTGACTCCATATCAAATTTAAGATACAAATTTGTAGTTGTAATCATTTGCGGTTATCATGCGTTTTGCAGGAATATGTTCGGATTTTAATTCGTCAATTTATTACCCAATTTGGAGCTCTGTTGTGCATCGGACCCATAACAGGTTTATACCCTACTCCGCCGGACCAAAACCATCTGAACTATCCAATCCGGCGAAAGAACTCAGAGGCTGGCAGCCTATTAAGCCAGTAATTTGACATAGCCTCGCTATGACTAGGGATTACCGCGGCCCACAGCGAGCAGCTACAAAGGCATAACGGAAACACATCGTTCAGAGGCCTTGCGTCTTTTAAGATTTCCGCCTAAAAATATAAACGGAATCTTGCTCGAAGCCAATATTAATAGCGTCATACACAGCATGGAAAATTCACCTTATAACGCAGATGCCAAGCGTGTTGATCAGGCACACGATTACGGTCTACGTTACTCAACTGGGATCCAGGAGTCCGACCCGGTTGGTATATGTTTGTCCAAAGTCAGAAACACACCACAGATGCGAATATCAATTTATTTCGCCAGGCAGGCACAAGCTTAAATCACAAGACCTAATTACATCGTTACAATGTAATTGTAAAAAAGAAGTCATTTTATACCAGCCGCAGCCCAAAACTACACATATACACACGTATATGAGGGAAGGATGAATACAAGCTTCCTCGACTTCTCTGTTTCCCCCTCTTTTATGCCCAATCTCTAAACTCCGTCCTATGGCGGGGTCAGAGGTCGTTTTGGGTCATTTGAGCCAGGAATGCTCCCCCATTCCGGAGGGCTTTGGGAGGAGACATGACCACAAGGAAAACTGAAGCATAATTTTTTCTTAAAGTTATTGAAGGAGGGTATGGCACAAGTCCAATTCCTTCGAAATATTCCCAATGAGATTTCAGAAATTACGAGGATTAAAATGATACCAAACACAACCTACTTGCGTTAGAGTTGGTCATGAAACGTCCGACACGATACCGAATTACAAGAATAATCTGCATTAAGGCTATTGTTCCATTCTTAACCTTCAGTATAG
Organism: Gymnothorax reevesii; assembly: GCA_029721435.1. Lineage (NCBI taxonomy): Eukaryota > Metazoa > Chordata > Actinopteri > Anguilliformes > Muraenidae > Gymnothorax > Gymnothorax reevesii. Next base: position 17,338,852 of record CM056587.1, on the reverse strand, counting down.
CAAAATACACATTTTTCTGTGACATCGTGAGTGAGATTAGTGTTTTACTCAGGAAATTATAAGTCTTTAGAAATATTTATCTAAACTGTAATGTATTGGAATTGTATGGGTGCAGTCATGTTAGAGTCCATTGGATGGCACTGTGGAGTTGTCCGGCATGAGTCTCGCTGGCCAAAGGTTTGCGGACAGTAGTTTTTTGGTAGATTCCCAGGCATCTGCATTAACCATTACCCCTGTGGCGAGGTGAGATTGGCGCCAGAGAGTCTAGTTGAGTCCATTCCCATGACCCTGGGGCCATCTGCTAAATGTTGGAGCACGTATCCAAACATAGGTCAAACTGTTGGAGTAATGATGGGGCACGTATCCCAACAAGGGTCAAACTGTTGGAGTAATGATTATGGCGCCAGATAATCCAGCCAGATAATCCTCTCCATCTTTTCCCCTTACACAGGTTTCCAGAATATCAGGCACATTTCAGTGCAGCAAATAATTACAGGAAGCACTATTGAATGTAACTATCTGAATAAGGACATACTTTATAGTATCTACATCGATTGTCCTGATATCAGATTAAAGGCGGCTGGCACGCGTAATGGAGACTTGACCTGGCTTAATCAACGCAGCTGAATCAGTGATGCAAACTAATGACTTCACATCTTTCTCAGCCAACCACAACTGTAAATATATAGCATGCTTGCGTTCTATGCGTTTGCACACTGGACATGAAACTAATTTTTCGCACGACTGATTACAGACAAAGTTAATGCAAAGATGCGAAAGTCGGACAGGGTTTTAATGTAGCTTCGTGTCTGAAAGTCATAGAAGTTCTAATTTTTCAGGAATTATTAGATGTGCAAACTTGGCCATGTTTGCGTTCGACCAAAAAATGTAAATTGATAGCTATCGACTTTTCTTGGTCTTTTTAGCCTATTCGTCTGTTTTCTTCCGTTGAAGATAGAAAACAGTCTTTATTTGGTCTTTCTTTTGAAAATTAGTCAGATGGATCAAACAGATTCACGCTTTATTTCCACTCATACTTGCAGTCAGTAAGCAAATCAATTCCATGACCATTGACAGTGTGAATAAATTATCGCATGCACGATCGAGACTGTCCGACACAAAATGCAAAATACTCCATGTCCAGCCAGCAAAAAAATAAAAGTATTGATATGAGAACACATTTATAACGAAATAAAGAATGAAATATATCACCAACAAACTGAACATCCAGAAAAGATGACAAATAAATAAATCGCAGTGTTCATTGGATGTTCTGTTGTTAAAATGTTTCTTTTTATTTTTTATTTCGTTATCAATCTATTCTAATCGTCCTCCTTTTTTATGTCAGACATCGTGGCATTTTACATTCTCCCATGCCAGTGTCCACTCACTTTATTGAGCAGAGCTTTAACAGAAACATTGATTGAAATTCTCGGTATTCATCTTGAAGAACAAAACAAAAACTTTTAATATCTGAAAGAGTCAGTAGATTTGAAGGAATTAAAAACAACAATCGAGTGTCGGACACGGAGATATATTAAAACCCTGTCAGACTTTCGGATACAAGACACTGCTTTCAACGCAATCTGTCGTGCGAAAAATTTGTTTCGCGTTCAGTGTGCCAGCAGCTCAATACTCTACTATTATTGTCACTTTGGTCGTTTTTAGTTGGGGGAAAGGAATACAGCCTGATTGTTATGATGTCGTACTGATCACATATTGAAAATAAATGTGTAACGTATCTTGCATTGTTGTCCATGCATGTGAAACTCAATATTTTAAGCAGCAACAGTTTGTAATAATAGGAACAAGCTATCCATCGTTTCTCTTCCCAATGAGCAACCGTCGTATTTCATTCCAACTTCATAAGTTTGAATGATCTAACGTAGTTACGTTTTGAAATTCCATTCAAGTTCGCTAATGGTAATAATTTGCGAATGCCCTAGCTAGCCAGCTAACTCATATTCGTAACGCGTAATATAGACGTAAGCGGTGCAGAAAACATGTCTGAAGCAGCAAAGTAAAATGCAACATTAACGCATCATGAGATATAGCACAGAGGCCTCTATATTCCAACACATTAAAGGTGAGGAGAGGAACTCATTTGACTGGTGAAGATATGACTCGGCTGTATTATACCCAAACATGCCTTCTTTGCCACTTGCGCAGGAAGGCGGGACAGAGGAGTACTTGCGCCAGGCTACTCCGGGCACGAAATTGCAACATACGCCTGGACACACCCCATTGGCGTGTAGGACACTTGCATGTAGTAGGACACTTGGTGTAGGACACTTGCATGTTTTTAAAAGCACCATGAATGCTAAAAGGTATATAAAGGTTTTAGAGCAACATATGCTCCCCTCCAGACGACATCTATTCCAGGGAAGGCCTTGTGTATTTTAAAACAGTGTATGCAACTATGCAAAACCACATACTGCAGCTATTACAACAGCATGGCTTTGTAGTAGAGGAGTCCATGTGCTGATCTGGCCTGCCTGCAGTGCTGATCTTTCACCGATTGGGAACATTTGGCGCATAATTAAACGAAAAATCCATCAAAGGAGACCCAAAACTCTCCAGCAGCAGGAAGCCTGTATTAAACAAAAGAGAGATCAAATTCAAATGGATAAACTCAAGAAACTTGTCTCCTCAATGCCCTCCACTCTGTGTTAAAAAAAAGAGGGGATGCTACAACGCGGTAAACAGGCCCCTGTCCCAACTTTTTTGAGACCAGTAACAGCCGTCAAGTTTGAAATGAGCTCATTTTGTGAATAAAATGTAAAAATTTCTCAGTTTCAACATTTGCTATGTTATCTCTGTTCTATTGTGAATAAAATACTGGCTGGTGTGATTTGAAACTAAGTCATTTCGTTTTGATTTTATTCACTATTTACACTTTGTCCCAACTATTTCAGAACTGGGGTTGTACAATGATTAAAAAATTAAAATAATAATTTTTTTTTTGCTTTCAAGTACATGCTAAATTGGATGCATTCTGAATGGAAACGGTTCGCGACAAATTCGAAACAATTGGCATCAAGGGGTTAAATTATACCTCGCAATGAAAATTGAGCAATATCCAAATTTTAAGCATTGTTGTTATTGGCTTCCAAAACAGAACTTATCGCACCAACTCACCAAGTTTTGCAGAATTCTGGTCGCATGTTCATTTACACGTGCTTTGCAAATGATTTTGTTTAATTCATAGCCCACATGAGTCCTGTCACTGAATACTATTAAAACCTGGTTGACGCATTAGGAATTCTCTTTGTTGAATGACAAACAGTGAAAAGCGCAAGATAAAAATTATGGGCCATCATAGAGGAATGTCCGAGAACACTAGACATGAAGCCATTGGCATGTTAAGGGGCAGGAATGATCTTCTAAGAAATTGGGTAACATTTCAACATCCATCACAGCACCATTCCACGTTTTCAGACATGTATGGCACAGACCGGATCTCTCAAAACTGACCTTGCAGCGGGAGACCACGGAAAATGACGGCTCGTGAAGATCACTTAATCGTGACGTCTTCACAATGTAACTGAATGACATGCAGTTCAAAAGGCCTGTGGGCGTCTGCTGAGGGATAGGAACTGTCGAGTGGGAAACTGGTCAAACCAGAAGGAAGAAGAAGTAGACGTTTTTTGGCCTACCCTCCTGCCGATAGTCGCAGAGGGGTAGAATATTCCTTTTCCCGAACCGATTAAAAGTAAAATTTTATCATGAAACGGAAAATTGTCTGGCTGCGTTCCGTCTGCGCATGCTCTGTCTTGACGTAAATGCGTCGTGACATTTCTTCACTTGCAAATATGGGGTGCATCTCAAAGCTTAGGCTGCATCCTTCGAAGGCTGCATTTTTAGGGGCCGTTAAATGAAATTCCATTCGCCACACTGATGTAATGTCATTTCATCTCCATTAAACAGGTTTGGTTCAAGCGGGCCATCACTGGTTTCCTTAGCCTTAACATTAACCCTAAACCTAACCCTAAATTTAACCTTGTACCTGACCCTAAATATCACTTTGGCAGATGGAAGTAAGAGACAACCCCGAAAAATGCAGCCGTCGAAGGATGTAGCCGAGGCTTTGAGATGCACCCATGGTGTTGGTGGCTTCAAAGCACAGCACACTGAACTGTGGTCAATGGTGGGGTGTTAGTTTTTAAAACAAACTCTAAATTAATTGAAAATTATCACACACTTAGGATGGAAGGAAAACAAGAAATATCATAGTGAACTGTTTAAAAAAAGCCCATGAAAAACTCAATGAAGCCGGGCGAAACCGAAATGTTGAACAAATTAGAACCGATGGAAAACTCAGAAGACTGACTACTATAAGCCTAAACAGCACAACAACAAAAGTAGCTCCTTTTTTCATCAATCTGTGCACGTCATACAGCTGTAAAACGTCTGTTCTGATTAAATGCACTGGCGCATATAAACACCAGATCGGAATAGGTCACATTACATGTATAGGCCTACAGTTGACCTGAAATCTTCCGAGAATGAAAAAAAGTCTGCATGTAAACCAGTCTAAAGTACACTGAAAAAAACCTATAAGACCACTGGGAATTAACAAAGAACTCCACGCAGAAAAAGCCCCTGGCTGGTTTGTACCGAAAATCTCACATCCTTCTTCCTGAGAGGTTTTAGCACTAGCCACTACACCTCCGCACTGCCCAGGTTTAACTTCCTGTTGTTCACAATAACGCTTATGAATAGTGATCTTTTAATCTGAGCAACCTGCATCATCCAGACTAACGACAAGAAAGGTGTTTATCTTCTACACACCATGTTAGAAAGAGCGTTTCCCTTCCTTTTGAATGTGCTCATGATAAACGTCATTATTTGCGCTCAGATTTCAGCTCATAAGTCAGAACATCAACTGAAAGGTAATTGAATTGCATTTTTTTCTCCTTTAAGTCAATCAATTTAATTTATTTCAGTTGTCCAATTTGATAAGCTGAGTTGATGTAATAATTAGGTAACTTCAAAATCACTTTTTTTAAAGAGGCCTCCTCAAAAGGCTGTAGTCAGAAGGTCATGCACAAAATTATAAATTTTAATTACACCCTACTCAATAAATTGAAATTAAAATGAATACAAAATTATTATAAAATATGCAATTTCATCTTTACTCATTACTTTTGTTGTATAACTGCTGTGGAAATCCACTTTTTATGTAGCTCTTAGTTTTATTAATGATGACGGGAAGTTTTTTCTTGAAAATCTTTTTATAGTCAGGCATTGAATTCAACCATGAGTACAATTTTGAATTCAATGCATGACTCTAATCAAATATTTAACAACAAATTACTTAAACCCAAGAGGTCATTCAAAGTCTTACTATAATTATGTAATCTGCACAGCTATTTCTTCATTGGGACAATATTATACAATTTCCCACTTTAATATTAACCTCTGCCAAGGGGTTATGTTTTCACCTGTTTGTATGTTTGTTCATCTTTCTGTTAACAGGATGACTCAAAAAATTACAAACGTATTGGCACGGAATTTAGAGGGATAGTAGGTAGTAGTCCAAGGATGAGTTGATCAAATTTTGAAAGTGATCTGGAAACGATTCTGAATTCTACATCTAGAAAATTTTAAAATATACCCGCATGGATTGATTGTCCCTTATGTAATAAAGAGATTTTTTGTAAAATTCCAGCGTTAAATAAAATTGACACTAATGTAGAATTGATCATAGTTGTTGATGATCTGCATAATATTCTTGCGGATCCAGGACCAATATTACTGACATATGGCAAGGCAGAGGTGTGTTCTCTACCGAGTGCCCTTGTAGCTTCATTTTTGCGGTCTATTTGCATGTTTTCAAAAAGCACGTTGTACAGCTCTACAAGCTACGGGCGGTCTGTACAGCCCTTGCAGACTTACTCAACATGAAACGGGCTGTTTTGGCTTCTGTCTCTTTAAGCCAAGTGGTGTTTGTTCCTATTCTTGGCACATGAAGGACTTCAGTTGTTCAACTGTCCTGAGTCTCCTTAATTTAGCATATTTTGCACTTCATGATCTACCACACATTTTCATAGGCTCCAGATGAACTAGTGCAGTACTGGCACTCCATGACTACAAAGTCATGCTGCCATAACATGTACAGAGTGATGCTTGGCTGGAGCAAGCAGGATATCCATTAATCTGTCTTCACAGATGTGCTAGTTGCCTATGCCAACAGCACTAATGCATCCTGACATCATGCTAAATACTAGCCTTTGAATATGTCACTTTTAACAGTCAGGGTGGTCCTACTCTTATTTGGGCTTCAGTCCATTTCAGATGAGCTTGAGCCCACAGAAGTTTTCAGTGCTTCCGAATGGTGTTGATGCATGAATTCCTTGTTGTGAATTACAGTTTACTGACTCAGGTCTTAAGAAGTACTTTTGAGTCCAAGTGGTAATGTTAATTCCAGAAACATTTTGGTTCTCTATGCAGTGCCGTCAGAAGGCTTGAAAGTCACTTGCATCCAATATTGGTATTCAACCTTACCCTTTGCAATAGAGGTTGCTCAGATTTTTCTGGATTCTGTGAATCAGTTCACTATCTTATGGGGCGTTGATGCAGAAATCCCAAAATTCTCTGCAATTACACGTTGAGAAATGTGGTTCTTAAGCTGTTTGACTGTTAGTTTATACAGCTAAGTGGCAAACCTTAAGCCATGTGGCTGGTAAAAGACTGCCTTTTGTGATAGCTCATTGTATGCCTGATCATAGTTGAATCACCTGTTACATATCTACCTGTCTACCTATTGAGAGGTCCAAATGGCGATTTTTCTGGAGATTTATCGACATTCCCAGTCTTTCCATTCCTCTGTCCCAAGTGTTTTGGAATGTGTTGCAAGCATCAAATTTAGAATTCACCAGTATTTACCAAAATAAAAACAGTTTAAGAGGTCAGACTTAAAAATATGTTTCTGATCTGTTTTAATTTAAAGTACATAAATGAGAATGTACTTAATTGTCCTAATTTGCATTTTATATGCTCTCACAATCCTTGATTAATTTAGAGAGTAAATCATAATAATAAATAATTGTACATCTTTAATTGTAGAGCACATACCCAAATAAGTGACTTAATGTTCTCTGACTTTGGATAACATTTGATCACAAAAGTCTTGAGATGACGTTCACTAAATCTAAAGTTGATTGGATAAAATCTGTAGGAGGAATTCGTGAAAATACGAGGTGAGAAAATCGCTGATAATCAAAAATGAAAACCAAAATGGCCGACTTCCTGTATGGTGTAGACAACGGCTGCCAGAAAGTTTTTTTGTGTGTGGGGACAACTTCTTCATGCTTACCAATTTTCATCCACCAACTCAGATAAAAGCCCTATGGGGAAAGGTTTTGGAAAATTTTAAGGGGGCACTTTAGAATCATTCCCCCCCCTCCCATGGGCAACATCCCTATCATATGTAAATACTCGCCATTCTTGACATGTGTATCAACTTTCATGAGGTTATGACTTTGGCTTTTTCATGGCTTTATCAAACGTAATTTGATGGTGAAGGAACAATAGTCGCCATGCCGGCAGACGGACGCCGTAGCTTGTAGCTGCCCAGTGTTCATTCACCAGCCAGTTCTGCACATCGTAGAAGTGTAATGAAGTTGGTGGGGTTAACTCTGTTGGATCAGTACATGGTAGAGTAAAAAAAGTCACTCCCTGTTACCACCGAGGGGCGCTATGAGTAAGGCAGGATATTAATATACGGGGGCATTCAGGGTGGAGCCAACATTATTTCCATAAAATTTGAAGCTGTTAAGATAATGTCTGTGGGCGTGAGAGCTGTTGGAAAATGCATTTCAAAATCACAAAAAATCACCAAAGTCTGTCATGCCCTAGCAGCCACGCTGTTTGACCTACAGACATTCTTTACACAACATTTGATCAGCATGGTCTCTGCATGATCTCTACCAAAAGGGAGGTCGTTTGGGCAAAATCCCTAGGAGAAGTTCCTTGAAATACGAGGTGAGGAAATTTCCGGTAATCAAAAATTCAAATCAAATTGGCCGACTTCCTGTTAAGGTCGAGAGTTTTTTGTGCGCCTTGGTATGATGCATGTGCGTTGGCCGACGGCAAATGAACCCCAATCAGCAGGGCTTCTTGTAATTTTCGAGGGGGCGCGATTTTGCCCCGCCTTTTTGCAACGACTTTAAAATATGACAATTTTCACCAGACCTGACAACTTCGCAAAATTTGGTGAGTTTTTGAGCATGTTAAGGCCTCCAAACATTTGAAAATAGGGTTCTCGCATCATTAGTGCTCGGGCCCTAATAATAATAATAATAATAATTATTATTATTTTTGTTATTATATTAATAATAATACATTTATTTTGCATGTTTGTGTTGTATTGATGAACAGTTTTATTAATTTAGAAAATTATTTGTATTTATCATAATTGGTGGGCTATTCAGGTTATGGTCATGCCTCTCACCCATTGTATTCTGCTCAGGATTAAGCGGGGTAAGTAATGGATGGATGGGTGGGTGGATTTCCCTTGCAGGAATATCTCCTAAAAAGTGAATATAACAGCTACGATTAGTTGACTAGTTAAAAAAAAAAAAAAAAAACTGTTGCAGAAATCACAGGTTACCTTGAGCTTCGTATGTCTTTGACACCTTTCCAGGGCAAGAAAAGGAATGTTCCATAAGTGCCAGAGTCCAGCGAGGGACTGTGTTCTTGGCTTACACAATGGAAACTTTGCGAATCAACTGTTCAATTGTACACTGTGGACAGATTATGATTGTCACATGGTGTAAATGTGGAAGAAGAGATGATTGTGCTCCTGTGAATGAATCAGACCACATTAAAATACAATGGGAACAAAAACATGGACATCCCACTGAGAGCTACACATTTCTGCATTTCACAAATATATCCCTGGAGGACTCGGGCCTGTATCACTGTAAAGCGATTAATGGAAGTATTTATTCAAGAAGCCATTCAATTAATGTCTCAGTCTTGGGTAAGGAACCTATTCTTTGTATTATTAAAACGCTTTTCAATGCTCAAAAATGCCGCAGTCTCTGTTACATAAACTTGGCCTTACATGGTAATGCCTCTAAAGCTGCAGTTGGTAAGTCTTATAAAAGTAACTTTTTGTCGTATTTGCTAAAACTGTCACTGTGTACAGACAGTATTACATAAAACTAGTACTCTGTAATTAAAAAAAGGCTTCTTTAAACCCACATACTGCTCCTTCAGCAATTTAGAAGAACCATTCGGTCCGACCGAAAAGACCCAGTTAGAGCCAGGATGGTGTCTGACAGCCGTGAGACAGTGCACATGCACGCATGCAGACAGCTTCTTCCCCCTTCCTACTCAGTTCACGCAAGCGCTCAGTCAAGCTCAAATCTACGAGAGGGTTCAGGAGCTTAGAGAGACTAATGGCGCAACAGCCATCAGCGAGGAAAAAAAAGCCGATGCCTCCGTTACCGACAACAGCACACACGGCTAAGACAAGTAGTAAGAAGAGGAAGCCAAAAGAAAAAAAAGCACAAAAGAAAGAATTAGACAAAACCGGGATAAAACCAGAGTGAACATCGGAGTGGCCTTTCAGAGGTGGAGGGAACTCCGTGATCTGGAAGGATTAAAAACCAACGCGGAGTTGGCGACTTTACTGCTTGACAGGTAAACCCCTGCTTTATTCGTTGGTTCATTTTTGCTCCGCAATGCTCTGCAAATAAACGAGTTGGCGTCGCTCTCATGCGCAGCTGGTACTAACCCCAGCCCTCACCGGAATCAATTCATTTTCGCTCTGCAAGTAAGCGAGCGAACGTCGCTTACAAGCACAGTCGCTGTTCCAATAGCCAGCTTCTTGTAATTGTTTCAGTACTCCATAGTGCATGTGATGTTACTGTGATGTTGCAGTCGAGCTAACGTTAGCGTAAAAAAAAAAAACCCAAAAAAAAAACAAAAAACGGTAACTTGCTGAAATAAGCATGCGCTGGGTTTTTACTGAATACATACTGCTGTAGATTACTTTCATGTCAACATGATTTATTTCTGCTTGTTTGTTGGCCAGCAATGTTGAATGTTCACAACAGTAATTTCTAGCCTCGGCAACTTGGTCGCATGCATAACAGCTTGTGTGCCTTCGCGTGCTCGTCAGCCTTCTGGGGGAGGGCCTTACGAGCGCAGTGGAGAGGGAGGGGAGGGATCTGAAAGTCGCATTTTTTCAAATTTTTATGGCAGGTCCTCTCTCCCCTCAAAGTTACCAACTGCAGCTTTAACACTGCTGATATTGTGTTTAATACTTTTAGCCTGTATCCCCTGCATTATCCTCCCATTTTTCTCACTAATTTTTCCATCATATACTTAAGTTCATACTATAGTCACATAAACTGCTCAAGTTTTAAGAGCATTAAATAAGATGCTGATGTGCTGATACTTATACTGCTGGCCTCTGTTCCTGTTCCGTCTATCAAAAAGTACAAGAATGTTGGACAGAAGTCACAGTACCTGAGAAACGATGGTGGAACGCCCCAGTTTTGTCATCTCTAACACTCAGCTGCACAATCAAATCCGTTCACATGCCCAAGTCTGCAGTAACATGGTGCAGACAGCAGGGGAAGTCCTGCATCCCACTGGAACTGGGAGAGAGACTCATTATCTCACAACGTCAGCTCGACCCAAATACAAAGATCCATTTTCTCACCTTCCTCAATGTCTCCCTGTCTGATTCTGGAGAATACCTCTGCATGGTGCATCAGAGAGAGGCGTGTAAGGGAAACACCATTTTCAGCCCAGCACTTCGGCTCTACGTGACAAGTAAGTTTGCTGCCTGTGCTTCCCAGTGTATGATAAACTATTGATACACATGAAAGATGATTCTTCACATCATGTTTTTTATTTTTTTAAATACTGCCCTACAGATTTAACCAATGATAATGGAGTGATAGAGTGTTATATACCGCTTTGTGATAGACTGCCTGAAATGCTTTGTTTGAAGTCTACCCTTTTCATCTGCAACTTGCCTGCATCATGATGGAACACATTTGCAGGACGCCTGCCTTATGGCTAGTTTGGCGCACCTTCAAACAAGGTAGGTAGAGTAGAGACCGGGAGTTTGATGAGTTTGTATCGCTATGCCGAGATGTCAGTAGGATGTGGTTTTCTTCATAGTGAACGCCAGATCGTTTTGAATGGACTACCAATGGAGAATGAAGTGAAGAATCAGTGGAGAAAATATTTTTTTTACTGCAATTCTTCAGCAGTACAACCAGAACCTTTAATTGTGTTATTTTATTTTACTGAGCACTACTTCCTAAATTGTGTGGGCAATTCAGAACAGCATTAAGGTGGGGGGGGCCTTAAAGTAGGGATTTATCAGAAAAACTTAAATATGGCAATTTCGACATCAATGGAAAGCATAGAACGCAAAGAATGCAATGAAATGTCATTCCATCACATTAGCCATACAGAAAATGGAAAAACGCCCAGTGTATATATCAACAGAAATACTATGCCTTTCTCAATGCTTTATATTTTGTTATTTAGGGTTCAAATTGAGTCATACTTTACTGGAAATGGATAAATTATAATGGAGAAGCATTTATCTGTCGTTTTTTACCCCACGACCAACTTAGGTCAGAGGGGTATTGTCGTCACCTGTGTGTCTGTCTGTCGTCCGTCGTTCGTCCATGACTTTGTCTGAGCCAGTACTCAGCAACTAATGATCACAGCTTCACCAAATTTGGTATGTTAACTCACTATGACCCATGGAGATGCGAGGTCCCATTTTTTGCTGGATTTGACCTTACCTCTGTGACCTTGACCCTGGAAATCTTGTCCGAGTCAGTACTCAGCAACTACTGATCGCAGCTTCACCAAATTTGGTATGGCAACTCACTGTGATAGAAGTGCAACATCATGTTTTTTGCTGGATTTGACCATTGACCTTAGCGCTGTGACCTTGAGGCTGGAAATCTTCTCTGGGCCGAGGGGTATTCAGCAACGCGTTATGTTTTTATTATTGAAGTCACATTTTTCTATATATTACATTGAAAATTAATATGGACATACAGTATAAACGATCTGGAAATCATGTAAATACGGGGAAGAACTGATACCTTAATTTATTATGATATTTCTTCGATGATTAGACTTGATAAGAGCGACGACAAAGCAAGAAAGGAAGATTTTTAGAATTTATTCTCTCTCTTAACTCGCACAGCAATACATGAACTTGCAACTGCCTGTCGTCAGATCTTTCCACTGCGTGTACTGTAACTATCTAACGTTATTACATGTGCGAGGTGTTGTTTCGTTTTGGCCATTATGGAAGAGGGCGGACCAGAAGCTGAAGAAAGAACCATGGGAAGAGATACAACAACTATAAAAAAAGCAATTAAAATTGAATTTCAGTGCATGAGAAGTTCAGCCGGACGATTCAGGCTGCTTTTGAGGTATTGGGAGGAGATATTTGAGGGGTACAATTATATTTTAAATGGCATTGACCTCGTCAATCCATATTTCTATGTCAGTCAATCACTGTTGTGAGAGTCCACTTGATCGTATTCATAACATACAACATCTTTTTTGTGGCCCAGAGCATTGGCCTATCCAACCTTTGTCGGAATGGTAGCATGACTCCAATAAAAACATAATTTTTTTTCTAAATTTGACAACGTGTTCGTGTATAGCGTATAGCCAGCGCAGCAACCAGACTTTTATTGGACTTGTCAGGCTTTAAAAACAAAATTGAAAACAATTTTCGCTATCTTCCCTGTATTAAAAATGGATCATCTGGGTACTTTCAGAGTACACAAGCCGTATGTGACGTCACGGAAAATGAGACTGTCGGCGGACTGGTTATGATGGAAAAGAAGCAACATTGGGAAAGCGAATATCAAGTAGCATGAAACTTTTTTCTCTTTTTATAATTGAATACCTTCAACATATCATGAAATTTCCATACTGACCAATTTCATGGGTATTTATTTTCAATGAATCGCTACTAGAGACAGGAGCCAAAGCAGCCTGTTTGAAGCTGCTTTGTACAGCTGTCAAGTGTTTTTTGACCATAAAAAATGCAAATGTTCATAATAGACTTCAGAATTAAAATATTAAACTGGGAAATGGGCCTAAGTATTTCGAATATCCACTTATAATGGTTCATTATGAAATCAAGTATTGTAACTTTTGTGACATAGTGTAAAATAGATAAATAAATAAAATCATGACTGAACACTGTCACTTGCAATGACTTGTTTGCCTTAGAAAGGGAATTGGGAGCGTTGGACTTGGCACCGAACATTGGGCGGATTTTGTTGTTCATTACGGCGACAGTAGCGATAATTCTGCTGACTCTGTGCTGGATGCTCAAACATAAAGGTAAGTGCTGCATTATCAGAATTTTTCATACTTCACCCCCCACTACGGGAGACAAATGGTCATTTAAAACATTGTGAAACAGGGAAAAATTTCAGGGGTCTAACGAAAGTTAACAACTGTTATTTTCCACTACCTGTGACCCTCTTCCCAACCCCACCAGAGAAGTGTTGCTCCAGGGACGTTTCCTCCTCTCAAACGGGGGAACAGGAAGACTCTGACCTCCCCACCCCTACACAGCCTCAGCAGTCCCACATGGAGAAGGAGACAGAAGACCTTCAGCTGTTCAGACTACGGAAACTCTGAAGTCTATTACTTGCCAAAGCAATCACCTTCACACAAAATGCACTCTTCCATTTCGTACAAGATACAAAACAGTCAAAATTTTACTGTACCATTTGCTTTTTCTTCCTCTCACAGTGTGTTTTTTTTTTAACCATTCATCCATCCAGGACTTCATTGCTTTCATTTTTTACACCTCACTAGTATTTTGGGGTCCAGGCAGTGAATCTCCACATACTTCGTAACTTAGTGAAGCAAACGTTTTTTTTTTTTTTAAATTTATTTAAAAGGGACAATGTATATTAATGAACATAGTTACAATAACCAAGTAAATATACCAGAGTTAGCATATTGCTAATTTACATCTTCTGTCCCTTGGCAGGTCACATAGTGACTTAATACATACATTCAATTATACAATATATTCGAGAATGTAATTAAAAGTAAAAAAAAAACACATATTTGGAGTGCATAAGTTAAAGTGTAGTGCATCATATATGAGATATAGGAATTTCATTAAAACATCCATACAATTACTCAAACATAAACACATGATCAAAGTGCAATGTACAGTGGAAGGGCAAGATGGATACAGATATACACATACATCTCAGGGCTAGAGAAACTAGACTGGATAATGACCCCACAATACGCGTGCATGTGCGCGCACATATAAACAAGCATACCTAAATTCGGAAAATACAGTCCATGTATGACACGATGAAGAAATTCATTCATTCATTCAAGTACAGGAAATTCCAAGAGCTCAACTCATACCTGATACAGGAAAAACTTCTTATTTCAAGCACATATGTTAAAGTGCAGTGGCACATTGCAAAACATCAAGCAGTGACTGCAATGGTATAACACTTTTCCCATACACAGTGTGGTCTGTGTCCTACTGTGACACAATTTTAAAGTGCCATGAATCTGTAAGGCAGACAGAATTTTTTTAATGGACAGTATTGCCATCCCTGTACACTGCATCAGTTCAAGGCAGACAAAATTAACCCCTTAAGCCCAAACGCTCCTGGTCCTGGGGGTGGTCGTAACGCACAATAAAAACAACATGTTTCCTAATCGCAACATCGCCATGCTGCTTATCCACTTTACACGAAGAAACTCGGACAAATGCTCATGTTGACCATTTTTACCTCAGCTGAACACAATTCTAGCTCCAAGCAAGTAAATAACCGTGTAACAAAACATAGGATAAAATTATGTCAGCGCTGAGCCGCTACATTTCTACTGAATGAATGTGCTTTGCATACAAATGATATGAAAGAGGAAAGTCCACAGAATCCAACAATATAAGCCTTTCCATTTTAAACCGACACCACAGTCAAAGAACAGCAGACATACACTTTACAGTCCGCAGAGATGAGTAGAAAAATATTTTTTACCTTTGATATTTTGTAATAAAAAACTGTTTAAGGGTAAATCTGCACTCGCTATTGTTAGATCAATGTGTGTGTGTTATTGCCAAACTGGTTCTGCCAGTCTCCAAGTATGTTTTTTTCCAGGGCATTGCTTCAAAGATCTCAGCTCCTCAGCATTCAGCTTACTTGCAATGTATTTTCCTCTCTGTGTTTGGCTTGTGATGCTGTCAGTAAGACTATGTCGATAGCCATTTGATTCTATGGGTTCTGATGTTTCGAACAAGCACTAAACCACCTTAATCGCACAAACCTAGCCTGAGCTACAGCCTTGCATTCCCAGTGCGTAAAACTGTTCACTGTTCTCAGCCATTTTCTTGCTCTTTTTACTTTTTATTTCATTGAATGAATTGTAAGTCAACATTTAAGTATGTACATATTTTATCTTTTATTTATTTTTCTTTAAATAATATCAGAATTTTATTTTCTTTTGATGCTTCGGCAATATTGTCCAATTGACATTCATGCCAGTAAAGAAAATTGAATTGAAATCTCATTTCCTCACCAGATTTCCTAGGACTCATTAAACATCTATGAACCAAGGAGTAAACTGGCCCAGTGAGGAGATCTGCCCTCAGTGAGGCCACATGGCTTGACGTTTAGACCTCCTGTGGGCCAGGGAACTGTGACTCAAAATGCTGATGTTGTTCATTTATGGCTTAATGTTGGCCCTCTTGGGTCCCTGAGCCACTATCGGACAAACCTAAAGCAGTGGCACCCAACAAAACCTTTGAGTCACCGCAGACATGTAGCTTTTTAGATGCACATATTTTGGCTGGTGTGAAATGCAGAAGCACCAGCATAAAATGTTCACAGAGTGATTACAAAACTACTGGATTCCCCTACGATCGAGTCTAAATTATAAATGATAATGCCTCTATTGAAATTTGATTTCTTAAAATTAACAATTATTAAAATGGAGTCAGATAAATTTTTCAAGGTCAAAAATGGCTTTCACTAACTTTTATGAAAAGACCGTCTTTCCAACAATGCCAGGGGGGAATGCTCGTAGTTGTCTTCGCCCTTTCGACTAATTTCTGTCATTGGGCTAGTGTAGGGTTCGAAGTTCCTACGTTTCAATGCAGATGCAAATACTCTAAAATTATACTACAGACTGACAGCTTAAATTTGAGGGAATTTACATCCATATCATTTAACCGTGTAGCAACTGCAACCATTGGAGACATGCATTCAGTGTCCCTGTCCAAACCATCAGCATTCCAACCAACTCTTCCCATTCATTTGCTTTATCTGTCCTCTCCGTTACTCAGTTCTTTGTGTCTGTGATTCCTGATTCCTGCTTGATACTCCGGTTCAGTGCCTCCTGCCTGCCGATCACCTTCACGACCAGCAGCCTGTTTGATCATTATTCTCAATAATATATTTGTCAGCCATTTGCCTATCAATTTTTCCGGGTATTATTCAAATCTGCCCGCGTAAATGTCTGCATCCTACCTTTTAGTTCTGCTCGATTGACTGCTTATTTCTGACTTGCTTGTCTCCTGACTGCCCTAGCTTATCTTTGGTTTGTCAGTAACTCTGTCAGATGCTTCAACCTGTGTTTGACTGACCCTGTGTCCCATTACTCAATTTTTGGGCTTGCTGTCATATTAAAAGCCTGATCACAATGATTTATTTATTTATTTATGTATTTATTGTCTCCGCCTGTGGATCTGTGTGTGAGTTGTTTCCTTAGACCATGGCGCAAATACTCATGAACTACACAGTAGTGAATGCAACGCTTGGAGTCAAGAACGGACTGCGCACATACATTATAAATGTGTGTACCCTGGAGCAGCTGTACGGCTGCCACTGTAACTGAGCTTCAATCCCTGCTGGTTTTTTCCTCCGGCTCTAACAAAGCACAGTCCATTAAAAAGCTGAACACGTGTATGTAGAACAAAGAACAAAGACAGGGCACCGTCATGCTGTTCATGAGTTTCTGTCGAGTCTGTACTTTTACCAACTTATCTATTCCCACTTCTGAATATGGTACAGACAAATGATTTTTCGCTTTCAATAAAGTCAAATATAATTAGCTGAAACTCTTAACAGCCATAGATCTTATTAAATAACATGATGGTTGATCTCAGGGGCAGCGTCGAGTTGCCCTGCATTAAAGCAATCATCCTATACTAACCAGAAGGTTCTTGACTCCACCTACATCTGGGCTAGGGTCTGAAAACTTTCTTCATTACAAAATGTCACTTTATAAGTGAGTCATGCTTGAGACATTCAGAGGTTCTTTTGGCAGCCTAAAAACCAAGTTTTATGTTTCAAGGGTATTTAATTCATATAGCACTTTAAAAGCAAACAGGGTTTGCCAGATAGTGCATCCTAAATACAGAGAGGATGATATCAAAAATAACAAGACCTATCAGAGATTTCTGACCTCCGCCAGATCCAGAATTCGATCCGGATCGCCACCAAAATTTAATGGGTTCTTTCTTGGATCAAGATACACCTGTGCACCAATTTTCATGATGATCCACTCAGTAGTTTATGAGTAATCCTGCGAGCAGACAAACAAATAAACGCAGGTGATTATATAACCTCATTTGCGGAGGTAAAAATAAACGCAGGTGATTTTATAACCTCCTTGGCGGAGGTAATAAATTATAAACCAGACAAATAAAATATCATTATACCACCATCTTGTGGCCATACTGAGCGTTCACTAGCTTGCAGGTATGTTTCTCACTCCTTTTTGAAGAACTGTTTGGAATTCACTGCCAATTTTCCTTATTAGGGAAAATGAATAAAATGGGAGAATGATTAATTTCATGTCTACACACACATCCTTCCTGGACTCTCAATGATCTTAGAGTAATAGTACAGAGTGCACACACCTGGAGTTATACACGTTCAGCCAGACTGCTTTCAACAGTGCCACCTGTGGAACAGAGACACAAAGATGCCCGCTGGTTCGTGGTTACAAGCCAAATATAATGAAATTCTGCCCAATCCGAACCATGATGCATATTGTTTATTCTTGCATCTTAAACCAAAAAGCATGCTGAGACAATCCTGAAAAAAAACTGGATAAGGAAGTGAAACAGGTGAGAAGATTATTCTTCCCCATGGCTGCCCCAGGTTTACAAAACAGGGGCCACTGGTATTGCCCTTGTGAAAACATTTCCAAAGCATGATGTTTTTTTTTTAAGATGCAAATAGTACACATGATGGCTGGTCTGCCTGTACGGCTCATGTCTTAACTATAAAAGAAATTACCTGCACATAAAACAGGAAGAAAAGGCTAGACCATGCTAAACCACAGCACTGTGACAGTTTCAGGCCATTGACAATGACAGATAAAAGGCCAGTTTGCAATAGGCCATGTCTCATTTACAAATTTTCCTTCCTTAGATCTGAGACTACTTAAAACCTGCTTTTGTGCTGACCGATTGCCATTGGTTCGGAATAATAATTCTCAGTAAGTGAAGAATCTTTCAAAAGACTTGTTTCTGCATTGGTTTCAAAAAAAATTCTATTCAGAGACTGTACATATGAGATGCTACTTACTTCATATTAGTTCACCATTTACAGTAGTCCTTTGGCAACATTGAAGATCAATTGTTTCTATTCATTTGACTGTTCATTCAGTATCTATGCATACAACTATTAAAATCTGTCCCTGCTTCTCTTAGACAGCAAGAACATTTCTTTATCTTTGTACACAGGCACAGTCAGCAAAGCAGAAGTCCATTCTGATATTATATGAAACTGAAAGTGGTTAACTGTAGCGGTGCAGCTATAGTTAACAGGAACCAAACCGAATACACACCTTTTCCCCAAACTTCAAACTCAAGTTTAAGCAAGACATTAAGCAATTTGAACACACAAGGACATCATACATCTCCTCTGACCTACCTGCAGTGCTGGTGAAAAGGTAGGGAATTAATCACGAGAATAATATTCAAATAATTAAATCCTTTAGACATTTTCCTTTCATTCTAGCATGACTAATTTATTTTTTCTGCTCCATAAGTTGCATTATAATTGTCTGAAAGAGTTAATCTGTCAAATTTTATTAAAAAATGTTCAATTCAATATTCTTTGTTTTTTTCCAAGGAAATGCTATGAATTTAACAATGGGTCTTATTCACCTGACAGAGAACAGCACATATATAGAGGTTCTTGAGGGTAAGCTATGTGTGAAGAACTTTGCACAAGTGTTAGAATCCTTTCACACATCCAAAAACAGCAGGCAGGCACACACCTTAATGATTACTAGCAGAGTGGCCTGACAGTTGTCCAGTGTGCAACTTCTTGACTTTCGCTCACTACTTTAAGTTAAAATCTATTTTATGTTTTAGGAATAGAAACCTATTCCAAAAAATATGCTCAATTAGGAGAAATGTTCTTTTATTAAATCTTCTATTAAAATGAATGTATTTTCTGGACACTATTTTCTGGGCACATTTACTTTTTGAACTGAAGTAGTAAAATTGTTTTGTTTGTTTTAATAATTACTCGCACCTTTGATACTGAGTCAAGTACAACCCTTGGGGAATTCAGTTCCTTCTCATTTAAATGTCAAACACACTCCCCAAGAAGTCATCATGCATGCTTACAAATATTAACATTTAACCTTACGCTGTTAGATGAGGTGACCGGATTCTTATAAACACAAACACATAACATATGGGCATTGAAACAAGTATGGGATCAAGTCATACTGATATTCTATTCACAGTTAATTTTCATTTCAGACTTTTCTATCTAACAAGTCAGACACCCAAGATTAATAGCTGAAATGTACTTATATCGAAATTATTTGAATAGAGAGAGATTCTTTGGGATTAATTTTACGTGGCTGCATTTAATTTAGTTTCAGCTTTGAACTCTTTCAACTAAAATTTGATTTATTTCACCTTTTGTTCCACGGGGAACAATTAATGTACAGTAGATCATTCCAGAATACGTTTTTTGTCTGCATGATTTCTCTCTGTTTTGATGATAGACATTTTACATTAATGCATTACTCTATCAGAGTACATTTCACTTACTGATTAGACAGTAGAAGCTTTCTTAACTGGAAGAATTTTTCTTGTACGTGTTTTAGATTTGCTCTGATTATTATTATTTATTTATTTTTGATCGTAGAGGTGTTCCTGGGTGTCTGGCCGTTCGCTCGCTATGTGCTCCTAGCTCTGCTGCTCATCATTTTTGCAGGCACCCTGCTGACAGACTGCATTACCTCAGGTGTCGGAGAACAAACACGGCCTTAAAAATCTGATACATGTTCATGCAAACAAACGCAATCCCACACAAAATAATTAAGACGCTGTGACCGGAGGAATGCAATATGACACCGAGTGTTACTTTTTTCTCACAGGACGCAGAAGATCAGACGCAAAAACCCGGACACAGCCTGAAAGGGTAAAGAATATACTGTGGTTTATATTTTAATGCAAGTTTCCATTAGCTTTTGCTGCATGAATTAAAATAAACTACACGACCACATGCAGCCAAGTCAAAAATGATTGATTATTGAAGTATACCGTATGTGATGCTTATATTATTCTTGAAAATATGTAAAGATTACTGTTAAAAATGATTTATATTTAATCACTAAACTTTTGCCCCCAAAATATATGAGAGAATACTATGAATTTATTGAGACAAATCTTAGTTATTTGACTATGAACTTCATACATTTAAAATCTATTTAATACTAGTTTCTTCCTCAAAAACATAAAGGTCACAGACGATAAACACTGTCAAGAGCAAATATGATGGAAGCAAAAAAGATATAATTAGATTCTTATTCAGCCTTTGTCTCCAAAATCTGCACTGTTGCCTTTCACAATTTGCAGTTTCATCATGGCGCAAATAAGAGGCTGCACATTTCTGAAAATCTCTGGGTCATTGATCACAAAGGAGAAAACCAAAGTCCTAACAAATCTGTGAAAACAAATAACTGCTGACATACAGAATCAAGTATTGAGTACATTTCCAAGGAAGTGATGCTTCTTTTGTACAACACATCTGTCAGACCACATCTGGAGCATTGTGTACAGTTCTGGGGACCATACTTTAAGAACGATACAGAGGCTCTAGAAAAAGTTCAGAGAAGAACCACTAAGCTAATTCCGGGTATAAAAGATGAAAGCTATGAGAAGAGGCTGAAGATCCTTTATCTCTTTAATCTCAGGAAATCTTAGGGGCAATCTGACTGAAGTCTTTAAATATGTTATCAAAGTGAATTAAGTTGGATTCCTTTGACCAAGTGTTGCAAGTAGAACTCAGGGTCACAAATGGAAGTTGACCAAAGGTAATTTTAGCACTGATATTGGGAAATAATTCTTCACCCAAAGAGTAATTTCGATGTGGAATAGCTTACCTGACCATATTGTTGAGGCAGAAACCTTGGGAGTTTTCGAGAGCAGCCTTGACTTAAAGCTAGATAACACTGAGTCATTGAGTATCTGAAGTGATATATTCACGAGAGTATAAAGAAACTGGCGAGCCTAGTTGGGCTGAATGGCTGTTCTCGCCATTCATGTTATGTTAAGTCTGATCTTACTGCGAACACTACTACATTAACTTTCTAAATCTGTGACAACCACCCAACTCTCGGTCCATCCAGCTGATGAAGTTTTAAGATAACTAATGACCAGGCAACGTGTTTGCGATGTACCAAATATTCATCAGTTGCAAGGCAATGTCAAACAACACTTTTTCTGTTTTTCTGACATTATTTTAGTTGTCAGACACTGTTGACAAACACATCATACAAGTATAAAATGGCATTTAGGGTTACCATTCTACTCAAACAACTGTTCGACACCATCTCCAGGTCAACAGGTTCTTTTAAAGGGTTGCACTAAAGAAGGCCTTACAACACATAGCTCCGGAGCTTTGCCAGTTATTACAAGAACTATGATTGGAATCACGTGTTTTGGTCAGATGAGACCAGTACAGAGTGACTGGCCATTCGACCCTATGACATGTTAGGTTAAAAAGCGAGGTACATACAATGAAAAGCTCCTGCATAGTGTAGCACACTTTATAATGGTGGAAAATAGAATCCTTGAATCTTTGGGGTCATTCTGCTGCAAGTGGACCAGTGGATATTGTCATGATTGATGGTGTAATTAATTTTTTCAAGTGGCAGGTATTTCAGCCAGACATCTGGTATGGACCTCGCCATAGATGAACCTTTGTGCAGGGCAATGAGCCAAAACATACCCTTATATGCCAATTTATTAGGTACAACTTTTTAATTCTTGGTGTGACCCATCTTCGCCCCAGCACAGCCCAAATACTTACTGATACGGATTCAGCACGGTGTTGGCAGGAACATTGCTTTGAAATTCCAGTCATATTGACATATTAGTTGCCGCAGATTTATTGGCGGCATATTCATACTGTGATGCTCGTGTTCCATTCCATCCAAAAGGCTCCAATGGACTGAGATCTGGTGGCTGCAGAGCCTCAGTACACTGAACTCATTGATATTTTCCTGGAGCACCTTTGGGATGATGTTTGCTTTGTGATATGAAGCCAAATCCTGTTGAAAGTAGCCATTAGAACTTGCATCATCTACTCATTGTCCTCAACGGCAGAAATTTTCTGGTTTTCCGCCCTACCATTACTTGGCTGTCAGGAATGAAGAATTTCTGGCCAATCAGAAGCACTTATTGCGCAGTTTATTACCGAGGAAAAGAGAAAACCTGGGCTGGATGTGGTGATCCCTGACAAAATCAATAGACCTTACCAGAACAAGGATGTACATCAGGGGTCCCCATCTTTCCCAGAAAGGCCCAGTGTGGGTGCAGGATTTCATTGCAACTACATTGCAATTACACACCTGATACTAAAAATCAACCCCTCGACTCTTTGCTAATAAACTTGATTAGTAGCATCAGTTGTGTAGCTGCTTGGTTGCAATGAAAGCCTGCGCCCACATCGGCCCTTTCTGGGAAAGATTGGGGACCCCTGATGTACATGGTCAGCAACCATACTCAGGTAGTTTTGGCATTTGAATGATGCTCAAAAGGTATTAATGGCTGAGTGCGTACTAAGAAAATACACCCTATGCCAGTACACTGGCAACGCCAGCCTGAACCATTGACACAAGGACGGATTCATATCACTTATGCCAAATTCTAACCCTCTTATCCGCATGTCACAGATTTGTCAGATCAAGCTTTAATTTCCAATCCTTTGCTGCCCAGTTTTGGTGAGACTTCACCCACTATGGCTTCGGTTTCCTGTTCTATGTTGAGAGGAATGGAAACTGATCAGGCCTTATGCTGTTGTGCACACAGAAGCTTCTGGAACACTCAGATCACCCCGCCTGGCATCAAAAATCAGTCCAATTCACTAAGACTACATTTCTTCGCAATTCGTAAGATTGGATTGAACAACAACCTGTCAGGGGTTGACCCACAAACAGAAACTGGACCCACGATGCAGATTGGTGAACACAGTGGAATTTATTTCTTCCCAAAGTACAGTCCACAAAAACAAAACCAAAAAAAACTACAGGATCCAGAGCAGAACAGAGCTGGGCTGGGCTGGGCTGGGGAGGAAGTAGTTGAAAACAAAAAAACAACTGCACAGGGCAAAGAACAAACAATGACAAGTCTCAAAGATATCAAAAAATACTCTTGCAAAAAGAATCTCTAGGAGAGAGCGCTCCTAAAGGAGAGTACAAACTGGCAGAGAAGGGAGAGAAAAGCTGGCTTATAAGCAGTAGGTAATTAAGGCTAACAAGGTGAGTGTGCAGGCAGCCAGGAGCCCCTACCCAATCCAGGAGTGTCAGCATAGGCCAGGTCCTGACACAACCGAAGCTCTTGCCCATATCTGCATGCGTTAAGGCATTAAGTTGCTGCCATTCTGATTGGGCCATCGGATATTTACATTAACAAGCAGATAATGCAGGTTTTTGTGGGTTTACCTAAGAAAGTGACCTCTGAGTGTGAATCAAAATTTAAAAAGAAATGATTAAGCAACCACAGAATTAATGTTTTGCAATGGCCTTTCACCAGACATGATCTGTATTGAAACCCCTGTGGTCAGAATTGAATTGGACAAATACAAACCACAAAAACATCAAGGATCTTGAAATATTCTGCATGGATGAGCAGCCCGCAATACGTCCAAAAGTACTCGCCCACCTTGTCGGCCAGTACAATAAGATGTTCACTACTGCTATCCTCCTCCTGGGGAGGTTCTACCAATAATCAGTTGAAGGAGGCATTAATAATTTTTTTTTTTTTTTAAATTTGGCATCTCCAATCCCACCCGAATTTGGAATGCCCAATTGGGGAACTATGTACAAAGCTTGCTCGTATGCGACCCCTTGCTGCCAACTCAGGATAGTGAAGACAGTTCACGGCTCTCCTCCGAAGCACGTGCCTGTCAGCCACTGATTCTTATACACTCGCTGGTTGAATCTTCGCAAGTTCAGAGCGAGGGCGGAGGATACCCGGACATGAACCAAGTCGGAGTCTTCCTGACGAGCGCCCGTCTGGCCAACAGGAGGCGCTGGAGCAACGAACAAAGCTGTGATCGAATACCCAAATCCGGCAGTCCCTTCCCAATTTGTAACCCTGTAGCGCGATAGCCAATTGTGCGCTACTCTGAAAAAGCTGCCGACCCCTGCCGGTGGGTACGCCGAGGCTCGAACCCGCGACGTGGTGATCACCTCTGCACTGCAGCGCAGTGCCTTAATTATTGTGAGCCACCCGGCAGCTCAGGCATTAATAATTTTGAAGCACATATTTAGGACATACAATTTACTACTCAGGTCCAATTTAGTATCGTCTTTTGAATTATTGGTTAAAAAATAAATGTATATAGATCATCCAAATGTTTTATTAAATGATGATTTGTATAAGACATTTATTTTTAACAATCAATATTGTTTATGAGGGGTGCCAGTAATTTTTCAAGTTTAATATAAGCCTTTATAACTCCACTGTGATCTTCAGTGCTGCAGCTAGCCGATGTGACTGTCTGTTGTCTGATCCATAGTCACAGGGCTCATGCTTCCCCTTTCCATTTACAGAGCAGTCCAAATGCACAAGCCAGGAAGGAAGAGACATCTCGCCCAAGTTCTGCATCGCAAGAGCCCTGTTATGAGTACATATGAGATCTGTCTGCACATATGAAGGCACACAAAAAAAATCATATAGTATATCACAAACATGCCATCAAGTAAGAAAGAGTGGACAAAATTCTTATCTTTCACTGCATAATTACTCTCAACCCATTCCCATTTACAGTGATTGATGAGCATTCACTCAATTTATATTCAGAATACAAGTCAGTCTGCCGAGTCATGTCCACATAGTCAATTGCAGAATTCACAAAAACTTGATATAATGATAGTTTATCTTGGTCCTGACCCCGGCAAACCTTTCAACTAATTGAGTTGAAAGAGAAGAGAACAAGGAGTGGCAGGTTATCTACCCTCTTTGAGGAAATATTGAGTGCCCACATACAAATTCTGGGGTGGAAGTGGGATCCTAACTAGCAGTAGCAAAGATTAATGCACTGCCACAGCAGGCAATAGCATGTTGAGGCAGGGGTGGGGATGGAGAGTAAGGAAAAATACAGCAGCTAAAATTGCCTGCCCTATTACAGGCATGTGCAACTGAGAGCAAAAGTGAACAATTATAGAAATATAGGGAATATTTATGATCATGACAAAATATCTCGGATTGTCAGGCTTATCTAGTTCCACAAACAAATCTTGCTCACCGCTAATTGCTTCACAGTGTTTGAAATAATCGTGACATGACTCGTTGAAGTAGTAGTGGGCACATTCAACCTGTGTTTAGGACAGGTGCAAGAATACTGATGAAAGTAAGGTCTTACTAATCAATAAAATATTGGGAGCTACAACCAAGTATGAGGACGTTTTTTGTTTTTCGCTTTCATAACTTTAGCATGAAATGAGCCTTTAGAAGATTTGAAACGATACATTCTAGTGAAACGGCAGAAATTTGTGGAAATTTGTTTCCAAGGCTTACTATAATCAAGGTATGTTCGCAGCAATGTAAAAATGTAGGTTTGACATGCTTAAAAAGAAATACATCCAAAATGTAAAATTATCAAATATTATATACATCAAATTTATGAATTTAATGCTGTTCCTTAAGGCTAAACAAAGTGGTGTTTTAATAAATTTAACATGCTCTACAATGAATTGTTCTTTCCTAATTCAGTTGGGACACTTATGTCGGATTTAACCATTTATTGCAGGACGACCTGCGTTTGAGTTTGGCGGTGACTCTGCTCGAGTGATGCTCTGAAACAATCTGAGCAAGCATGACACAGAGTTCCTGAGATCACAAACCCCGAAGCAGAGTCCGAGATTCTTTTGAGTGTTGCTAATGTTTAAGTTATTGGACATGATATGAGCACAGTAAAAAATGGAGTGTCAATATTGCAGTGTAAACCGATTTTCCTCTGGATAGAGTAGTTATAGCACTATGCAGAGTGAAATCGTCTAAATGGAAGTGTCAAAAGTGAGAGTTAATTCCCACTTCCACACAAGGACAAAATCTACTCTGCAGGGTGATGATTCCCTATACTGTTAAATATTTTTACACACCTCATTGTTAATTTTGACACAAAATAGAGTAAAATTAACTCTAAAAATCTTACACTGGCTATAGAGTAAATTTTACACTGATTTTGAGTGGGACCAAATGTTATCTGACAGAGAGTTGAATTCAACTCTTAAAGAGTAAAATTGACACTATGATTTTTACTGTGAGCAAATGCTGCTTACGATGAAGAAAGGTACTTATAAAGGAGGAGGCTGGGGCAGTGGAGAGAGATGAGAAACAGATTTCTTATGCCCTGTTTACACCAAAATACGACTGAAATGGCGACTGCTGCGACTTGTGAGATCACAAGGATTTGATGAACTCGCACAAGTCTTGTATACTCTTGTATACTCTTGTATTCTCTCCAATCTAATCGCTAATTTGCGTTCACACCAAGCTTCCAGGGAGACCACATTTGAGATATATTGATAAAAATTCGGCGATCTATGCAACATAATTTACGATGACTCTCCTTTCTCTTGTTTAGTCTCTCTTGGTCTTGGGTTGTTGATGCGATCGTTGCAGCAAGTGATGAACCGATGAAAACAATGGCTTTATATAGGAAACCCACTCTCAGAAAGAGTCGCATGGAAGCTCGCCATTGGTCGCAATTTCACTCTCACTGATCGCCATTGGTCAAATTTCGATCTCATCCATCACTGATGCTCTCGCAATTTCACTCGCCGTGACTTTTTTGCTCTTGAAGGCATTGCAATGGGCTCTTGTTCAGCTCGCAAAAACGATCGCCATAGTCGCATAATGAAAAATATTCTGATATTTGGAGATTATTTATGCAACCTGTTTGAGAGTCCATCAAGACCTGTGAGACCGAGTTAAGAGTGACTTGAGAGTTATGAGAGCTCATTATGATTGTTTTTGAGATCTGCATTGATTTCTGACCACTCGCAAAAGTTATGCAATTTTTTTGAACGACTCAAAACAATCGTAAACCACTTCAAGATCGATAGAGAGTGAAAGAGATCAGAGAGATTGAATTGGAGACCATTGAGAGTTTATTGAGAGTTACTTGCAATCTCATCAAGAGTCAGTGAGAGTGATGGCGATTTTTGTCCATTTCTCGGTCGCAACCTGCGTGCAAGTCCGGTGTAAACAGGGTTTTAGTAACCCAAATAGGAGCAGTGTAAAGGGCACTGAGACGGAAAAATGCACTGCCTTAGTTATAAAAGCTTGCCGATTGGGTGGGTGGAGCTAAAGTTATGAATGATTGGACCGAAACAGGCTCGTGACCAGGTTGACTGCCATGCCTGATTAAACCGAAACTGAAGTTAATCTGAATTATAGAAAATATTGCCATCCTTACAATCTCACATTATAGTCTAGTTATTGTTCTGTATGTTGTCATTATGTTGCTCATCATAGACTGCATTTCTGTATTGAGAATTCAGAACATGAGTAATTCGGTTGTTAATAAGGCCAAGTAATCACAAATAAGTTGGTAATAATTCCGCATTAAGGCAATTTCACACCAAAGACGCAGCGGAAAAATTAAACAAAAATTCGTCATTCAAAAACTTTGAATCTCACACATGAATCTCACACTGAATCTACATCTTTTCCATGACACTGTAAACCAGTATTCTACATTTTCAATTAATTTTCTTTTGTTTTATTGACTGGTATGAAAAAGCTTTGAAAATGTAAAATCACCGCACACCCTCTCACATGTCTTTCAGAGACATATGCTCACAGGCGGTCATGCACGCAGGCATGCAACATGGATATAAACATGTATGCACGAGCACAGACAAATAACATGTACCTGCATGCAGGCACATGTAAGCAACATATGTACACATGTACTCACAAGCGCACACACACACACACACACACGGATATACAGAGCACAAGCACACTTACAGAACAGAAGTTTAACAGTCCACATTTTCATAGATTATTCTGGAGAAAAGGGAGCCCCAGCAAGAAATTTCAGGGCCACTTCCACAGCCATCAAGTCAGTGAGACAGAGCCCTCGAGCTTCAGTGGGGATTCAGGGCTGGAGGGCTGAGGCTGCTGCCTGTCATGTTCGCTCAAAAAACCTGCGTATACTTCATAGGGCTGGTTCTGACCTCTGCGCTGTCCTCATTCTGATCAACAATGACAAACTTTAAACTTTTCTGTGCACTATATGTGCATGTCTGAGTCTTAATGAATGAAGGAATGAATAAAAGCATAGTCCAGCAACAAAGCACAAGCTTAATCACACGACAGGTACATACCCTAAAGAGCACGTCAATCCACTGCACAAATCACATACCATTCACGCACGAACACACACACACACACACACACACACACACAGACACACACACACACATACACACACATGCGCACACACACACACACACACACACACACGCACTCAGAAACACACACACGCACACGCAAACACACATACACAAACATACACACGCACACGCAAACACACACACACACGCACAGGCACACACACACACACAAACACAAAGACACACGCACACACACACACACACACACACACACACACACACACACCTATGGGTGATGCAGAGTCTTTGGTTTGCCCAACGTGCTTGGCTTTGGATGGTGGAAGGAGCCTGAGTGCTCAAACCTTGCAAACTCCACAGCTGCACTGAGGCCATCACATCCAACCTTCTTGTTGTGGTTTAGCACTAGCCGCTGCCCCACCATGCTACCCAGGCTTAACTTCCTGTTGTTGAAAATAAGCCTCAGATGTCACACTTGCTTAATCTGAGCAACCTGCATCATCTAGACTAACAACAAGAAAGGTGCTTTCTTCGACAACATGAAAGAAAGAGTGATTCTCCTCTTTCTGATTGTGTTTTTTATAAAAGTCATTCAGACTTCAGTTGCGCCGACAGAATATCGACAAAAAGGTAAATGAATCCCATATTAATTTTGTTTGTTTCAGGTGCTGCATTTCAAAAGCTGATCTGAGCTGATATAATGTTTTGGCAGCTCAAGATAATTTTATTTATCCCTTATTAGTACATGTTGTTGCACTGAGCATATCTTTTTTTTTTCTTTCTTTCAAGAGAGACCTCCTAACATTTAGTAGTTATAAAATCAAGTACAAATTTGGATACTTAAATAGAAGCATCAATTGATAAATTTGCATATAAATGAGATTGAATTTGAAATTTTACCTCTGTCCTTTGATGAGCCAACATTACGACTACCAGCCTAATATGCTGATGTCATCTGCGCGTGCAGTCAAAACTGTCCTGCCAAAGCATGGACTTTACAACACCTCCATAGGTGCGCTGTGGAATCCGCCATCAAGACATCTGCAGCGGATCCTTTATGTCTGATAAGTTGAGAGAACTGAACTTGTTATTCCAGCAGATCCCTTGGATGCTCGATCATTTTGAGATCTGAGCGTAATAAGAATAGACTAGCGAGTTTGTAAGCAAAAGGAACAACATTAACCCATCCACTCAGAATTATTATTATTTTTAACAAATATACTAAAGACTACTACTATAATGTAGCAACGATTCCTTGAATTATCAAATAACACGCTTTCTTTGTATCAAGTGTTTATTCAAGGTATTTGTGGTTGCAATAAAGATTTCAGCAAGTGAATAAACAAAGTCACTCGACTGGTAAGCCAGTGATGACAGAAATGTCTTTTGACTGTTAGAAGGCTGAATTTAAGGGTTAAGTCCTCAGAAGGTGTCACAGCTACCTACTATGGCCGAAACTCTGCACTTTCCAGTGCATTTTATTGACAAAATAGCTGAGCAAAGTCTGCTAACTACAGAAGATAGATCTCTTTTGTGTTAATCAGGGATTATGATGACTTGTATATTTATTCTGGGCCAAAGTAGTACTTTCGCTTTGAATATTTTTGGGAAACCAGCATTCAGGGGCATTTGAAAAAGTTCTTTGCATTGCGAAGCTTTCGGGAAACTCTCACCTGATAAATTTGAAAAAAATTGTCAGTTGTTTATCCTCAGATTTGTCAAGTAGGAATTGCAAGTTGCAAAGAAGAATAATGTCTTTTATTATGTTGTTTCAGGGCAAGAAACGGAATGTGCTCCTGTTTTTACAGTTTGGCGCAACGCTTCGTCAATAACTTCCACAATGGATACGCTACGAATTAAGTGCCCAGTTCAACACTGTGGATTTCTACCTCGAGTTACATGGTGCAAACTTGAAAAATTCCCTGTTGGCCCAGAATGCACACCTGTGAATGAATCGGACCGGATTAAAATTCAATGGGAACAGCAACATGGATCAAGTCCTGTGAGCATTTCATACCTGCATTGGACTAATATATCCTTGAGGGATTCGGGTTTTTATCGTTGCGAAATCAGAGGTGATGCACAAATAATAAGCCATGCAATTAACGTCACAGTATTAGGTAAAGAACCGGCTCTCTCATTCACAGTGTTATGATGTAGCAGTTGCCCTGATGACTAATTGGAAGACCGCCAGAACTTGCTTTGTCCAAAAATTGTATTGAACATTGCCCGACCAATAAGCCTGTGCTTCTATCACCTCAGTCACAATATCACTATCCCAGTTTCTAAATTACCAGATAGCCTGACAATCACCCACGTAGCGGAGATAAACAGCAAGTAGCTAGCTTGGGCCATCACTGAGTGCACAGCTCTTAGCAGCAAGAGCTGCTTCATCAATTCTTGTTGGAGAGCTTTCTAAGCACAAGAAATGTGCTTCAATATGAGCCGAACCAGGAGCACTGCTTGTGAAAAGCAAAAGCATTGCTCATGACTCTAGCCCATGTTAATTAAGTAAAATAAAGGGATCAGTTACACCAACCAATGTAGGTAATCATCAGGTGAACCTTGATGTGTGTTATGTGGTTTGATGTAACAATATGATGAGATGAAATTCCAGTTGAAGGACGTTTTCATCAATGAGCTGCATCGCTTTTTGATCATAAATAGCGGATATAGAGATAGAAGAGCGCTAAAGAGACTGAGACCATGCATGCACGGGCTTATAAAATCTGTGGCACATCAACAGTTATGAGATGACAGTGTTTATTCAATGTTCAGACAAAGCAAAGGATCATTAGATATCAAACACTGAAACAGTCAGGTGGGCAGGACTGAGGAAAAAAAAGAGCATGCATTTGAACACTCAAACACGTAACAGCGTATTTTTAATGAGCTGGCCTCCCATTGTGTCACTTTATTTATAAAATAAACTGTAGACCCCTTTTCCCACTTTGCTGTCTTTGTTTGGGTCAAATGCAGAGGACAAATCACCCCATGGGGTTCACTATAGAACATTTTAGTCTTATTTCGTTTTTTGGAGTATTTGAATGAAATGAAGATGAACCAATACTGAAACCTCAGGTAAGTCTTCCTGTTCCATCTTTTACAAAGTACCAGAATGCAGGACAGAAGTCACGATACCAGGGAAAAGATGGCGGAATGCCCGAGTTTCTTCATCTCTAACACTCAGCTGCATGATCAGATTCGTTTATAAGCCATGGCCTGCAGTAACATGGATCAAACAGCAGAGAGAGTCCCTCATCACACTGGAAACCGGAGGGAATCGCATTAGTGTATGGCATCAGCTCGACCCAAATACAAAGATCCATTTTCTCACCTTCCTCAATGTCTCCCTGTCTGATTCTGGAGAATACCTCTGCATGGTGCATCAGAGAGAGGCGTGTGAGGGAAACACCATTTTCAGCCCAGCACTTCGGCTTAATGTGACAAGTAAGTTTGCTGCCTGTGCTTCCCAGTGTAGGACTGATGCACATGAAAGATGATTCCTCACTTCATGTTTCAACCCCCCAAGTACTGCTCTACAGATTCAAAACATGGTAATCCTGAAATTTACTTCAACACAAATCTAATTACCAAGAATATTGATCAGTCACCACTAGTACAGTCCTCAAGCCAAAGGACTAAATGTGCCATTATATAGAAAAAATGATTTTTGAGTTGAACATAGTGCACATATTGTGTTGTATGCCTGCATCTGACTATTTATAGATTTTAACGTTAACTGGCACACATTTCATAATAATTAAAAAATATATACTTTTAAAAGATGATACACTTCTTTACTTTTATGTTTATTAAAATAACAAACAAATATGGACTTTAAAGTCTAAATTTTTCTGCCAGACTTCTGCTATGTGGATATTTCCCTTTCTTTTAGTATGTCATATAGATTATCATTTTTGTGCATGTAAAAAGCCCGTGATGTCAACTGTCCATGGCAAACAAAGTTACTGTTCCCTGATGGAATAGTAGAAGAACACACACACACACGTGCGCGCACACACACACACACACACAAACACATACACACACACACACCAATGGGTGATGCAGAGTCTCTGGTTTGCCCAACATGCTTGTCTTAGAATGGTGGAGGGAGCCTGAGTGCCCAAACCATGCAAACTCCACAGCTGTGGAGGCCATGACATCCAACTTTCTTGTTGTGGTTATAGCACTAGCCACTGCTCCACCATGCTGGTTGACACTAAATACAAACCTCTGCAGCAGGGTAAATCACTGCAATTTCACGTCACGACTTCTTTTGTACATGTCAGGGTTAGTGTTTGGGTTAGGGTGTGCTTACTCAAAGCTCTGTGCCGTAGGAATGCACTGAATGACCCTGCTTTGGAGGTATTTATCTAGCATCAACCCACCATGCTATCCTGGCTTAACTTCCTGTTGTTGAAAATAAGCCTCAGATGCTGCGATCGTTTAATCCCAGCAACCGGCAACATCTAGACTAACAACAAGAAAGGTGTTTATCTTCGACAACATGAAAGAGTGATTCTCCATTTTCTGTGGCAAACAAACTTATTGTCCCCTGATGGAAAACACAATTCCTGAACTGCCTGAAAGCCCTCGTTTTTCCGTTGTGACTTGTCCACTGAATGAGGTTGACTACATATACTATCTCCACCTTGCAGCTAGTTTGGCATGCCCACAAACAAAACTGGATGAAGTAGAGGTCGGGAAGAGCTTGGTTGGTGCGTATTGCCATAAGAATAAGCTGCTTTCTTCACTGTAAAGGCAAAATCCCTTTGGATGAACTTCAAAGTAAAATGAAGAGAATAATTAGTGGTTAAAATTAATTTTTACTGCAATTCTTCAGCAGTACAGGCAGAACCTTTAATTGTGTTCCCTTTATTTTACTGAGCACTACTTCCAAAACTGTTGTCGGCAAATCAGAACAGAGTCACACTTTAGATGAAGTATTGCTCATAAAGGCTTTATACAGCATGTATAATGCCCTCATAAATGAGACATAGCGACTTCATAAATCATACATAAGCAAATGTCATGCTTTGTAAAGGGTGAAATAACACATCCTTATTCAGTATGTGATGCCAGATGTGATATCACTGACAATGTCATTTAGCTAGTGGCTAGATGCATTAAAGGGTGACATTGTCAGCTAATTGACTTTGTCATTGTCACAGCTGTCATCACATGCTGAATAAGAATTTTTTATTTCACCCTTTACAAAGCATGACATTTGCTTATGTATGATTTGAAAGTGTTTCAAATTACAACCCGAATTCCATAAAAGTTGGGACGAAGTGTGAATTGTGAATAAAATCAAAATGGAATGACTTTCAGATCACATGAGCCAATATGTTATTTAAAATAGAACATAGATAACATTTCAAATGTTGGAACTGAGGCATTTTACATTTTGATCCATAAAATGAGCTTATTTCAAATTTTCTGGCTGCAACAGGCCTCAAAAGAGTTGGGACACAGCCAAAAAAAAAAAAGGGCTGAAAAAACAATTAATATAAAAGAGAATCAGCTGAAAGAACATTTAACAACTAATTAGGTTAACTGGCATCAGGTGTGTAACATGACTGGCTATAAAAAGGACGTCTTAGAGAGGCTGAGTCTCTCAGAAGTAAAGATGGGCAGAGGCTCTTCAACCTGTGAAGACTTGTGTAAAGAAATTGTGTAATACAATGAAGCAATGTTCCTCAACGTCAAATTACAAAGGCTTTGAAGGTCACATTATCGACAGTGCATAACCTTATCAAAAGATTCAAAGAAACTGGAAAATCTCTGTGCGTAAGGGACAAAGGAAAGACCTTTACTGGATGCCCGTGATCTTTGGGCCCTCAGATGGCGCTGCATCACTCACGGAAGAAACCACTGTCAGTAAATATAGTCCGCCGTGCCATCCACAGATGCCACCTAAAACTTTATCATGCAAAAAGGAAGCAGCTATTACAACAACGTGGCTTCTTAGTAAAAGAGTCATTGTGCTGAACTGGCCTGCCTGCAGTCCTGGTCTTTCACCAATTGAGAATATTATTTATTATTATTCTCAATTAATTATTATTAATTAAAGGAAAAGACCATCAATGGAGACCCAAAACTCTCCAGCAGCTGGAAGCCTGTATTAAACAAGAGTGGGATCAAATTCCAATGGCTAAACTCAAGACACTTGTCTCCTCAATGCCACGACGCCTCCACTCTGGGCTCTAAATTCCTTGACCAGGCTCACAACGGGGTGTATGAAGGTGAATTCAGCAATTTCGTGCCTGGCGCAAGTAATCCTCTGTCCCACCTCTGTCCCTCCTGCCAGCCAACTGGCAAAGAGGGAGGAGAGAAGGCGCGAATGGGTTTAATACAGCTGAGTCAACTCTTCACCAATCAAATGAGCTCCTCTCCTAACCTTTAAGATGTTGGAATAAAGAAGCCTCTGTCCTATATCTGCATGATGCGATAATGTTGCATTTTACTTTGCTGCTTCAGGCATGTTTTCAGCACCAGTTACATCTATGTTAAGCATTAAAAATATGAGTTAGTTGGCTCGCTAGAGCATATGCAAATTATTACCATTTGCGAACTTGAATGGAATTTCAAAATGAAATTACGTCAGATCATTAAAACTTATAAAGTTGGTATATAATATGACGGTTGCTCATTTATTTCCTCTGCCTGCATCACTGGGAAGAGAAACGATGGATAGCGTTACCATAATTTATGTCCTGATTCAGATAGTTACATTAAATAGTGGTTGCTGTAATTATTTATTGCATTGAAATGTGCCTGACAATCTGGAAACCTGCCTGTGAGGTTTCGGTGAAGTGTGTGCACTGTGCACCGGTCAGCTAAATTACCACTGCACAGAAAGTAAACCAGGTTGGAGCTGGCGAGCTCTCTGCGCACTTTCGGCGCAACCTTTTGCCACGAAATTGTCACTGCATCATGATGAATATGAGACACCTCCCCATACTACACTGCCACACCCATTTTGGCGCACGTCCATCTACCAAATTGCTCAAGTGGTTGCGCACGGTGTTGCACCGCACAAAATTACCACCGCGCGGGCTGCACCGGACGAAATTACCACTGTGTGGGCCGCGCCACGCTACGCCACGCTGCGCCACCCTGCGCCACCCTGCGCTACACCAAGAAATTAGAGCCCTCTGCGCTAAAAAGAAGAGGTGATGCTCCACCATGGTAAACAGGTCCCTGTCTCAACTTTTTTGAGACCTGTAGCAGCCATCAAATTTGAAATGAGCCCATTTTGGGGCTAAAATTGTGAAATTTCTCAGTTTCAACATTTGCTATGTTATCTCTGTTCTATTGTGAATAAAACACTGGCAGATGTTATTTAGAAGTTATTGCGTTTTGATTTTATTCTCAATTTACACTTTGTCCCGACTATTTCGGAATTGGGGTTGTAATTAACATATCCTCAAATGGCTACTTGCTATGGTTTATTATAAAATCAAGTATTTTAACATTTGTGATGCAATGTAAAATAAATAAATTAATAAATAAAATCATGTCTGGACAAGGTCACTTACAATGACTTGTTTGCCGTAGAAAGTGAATTGGGACCACTGGACTTTTCACTGAACATTGGGCGGATTTTGTTGTTCATTACGGCGACAGTGGCGATAATTCTGCTGACTCTGTGCTGGACGCTCAAACATAAAGGTAAAGTGCTGCATTATCAGAATTTTTCATACTTCATCCCCCACTTCGGGGGACAAATGGTCATTTATGAAGTTGTAAAAACCGGGAAAATGTTCAGATGTCTAATGATAGTAAAATGCAGTGTTATTTTCCATCACCTATGACCCCCACTGCACCCCCACCAGGAAAATGTTGCTCCAGGGACGTCTCCTCCGCTCAGTCAGGGGGACAGGAAGACAATGGACAGCCTCACCCTCCACAACATCAGCAGTCCGGTCTGGACTCAGGACTTGAAGACACTCTTGTCTACCAAAATGTGTGTCAGCTAAAAATAATTTCTGTCACGCTAAGAACAACAGATCAAGTTGTTGAATTATTAATGGGCCATGGGCTTTTTTCCTTTTTTCTTCCCTTACAGGAGTTTTTTTTTCCTCCCTAATTTTTCAAATACTTCGCTTTGCCAGAAAGTTATTTTATTTTATTTATTTTTTATTTTTTTGCTTTACCATGGTCTTTTGCACATTTTGTCTTTGCTACTCTGTGAACTGTCTTTGTGATATTTTTTCTGGTAGAAAGTAAAATACAAATAAAAATTTTTGATTTTATTTTTGATGTGGATAATTTGGAGCTTGCGATAGATCTTTGCATTTACGTGTTGTGAATTTTTGCCATTGATGGTCAGATGTTCTCATCAACTATAAAATGACAGGATAAATAAAATCTGCCATCACAAATGCTAAGCTCCACGCTCAACCCCTAAAACAAATCACACAGCACCATCTGCTACGAAGAAAACTAGCAAACTAAAAATAAATAATAAGATAAACAACTCAATGACTTAAGAAGGTAAAATTTCAGGAGGAGAGCAGTCGTTTCAAAAGTGTGGGTGTTCAGATTTTTTTTTTTTTTTGGGGGGGGGGGAGTCACCATGCTTTCCCCCCACCCACCCCTTCTGCCCTCATTCCAGCATTCCAGTCACCACAAAATGGCTAATTAAAGTGAATTACACTCATTCCAACATTTTCTTCACTACTTATTCTAAATAATATTGAGTGTAAAATGTCCATTTTTCAATCACTTCCTTCAACCCCTAGATAGTATATGATAGTCACATACCAGTTTATTCAGTGATGGATTCAGGCCACTTGGTGTCTGTTAAAAAAAACCAAATAAATTCATTCTTCCAAAACATAGAGTGCGAATTTAACTCTTTTCCTTAAGATTTTTCCCATGAGACACAAGGAGACCAAAAGTGATCTGCAGTGTCCAACTCCAAGCTATCCTTAAGTCAAAACCAGTGTCAGAGGATAGACTGCAAGCTAGCTTTCTGTTTTATTCTAGAGCAACTCAGCAAACCAACATCACTATCACTCCACTTACATGACCGCTTTACTTGAAAAAGGAGTCAGTCTTCTTCTGACTTTTCCTTTTGGGCCTGTCCTTTTATCTTACATAACAAAAAGATCAATAACTATTTTGACTAATGAGTATATTACCATGCATACCAATTTTCAGTTACACTTTACTTGAAGGTACCGTCATAAGCGTGACGTGACACTGTCATAACTGTTACATGTGTCATGTAACAGTTAAGACAGTGTCATATCACTCTTATGACGAAGTTGTCATAATCAAGACAACCCAAACATTGTCAACTTGTCATCTCAAAAACCGAATGGCACTTAATGACAACGTTTATGACATTGACATAATGTTTATGACACGTTCATGACTGTGTCATGTCACTCTTATGACGATACCTTCAAGTAAAGTGTAACCCAATTTTTTCACTATTATTCCAAATATGACAACATTAAAAATTTGATACAAGTGCACTGCATATCCTTTTGGAAATTCAAAATCAGGCCATATGTGGCCAGCAAAATGAGTCCAAATTGAGTTCTCTACACCATCGTATAGTTGACATTGATTTGTGTCATTGGCGAAGTTGGACCAATCACTTGCCAGGATAGGGGGGTCATGAGCTCCAGCATAGCAACAAGGCTATTTTATTTACAAATTTAAATGGTAGCTTTTGCTGCTTTTGATGTGTAATATTATATTAAATGCCATATTATGGAAAGAGTGTATTCCGCACGTTACTTTAGTATATAGAAGGTGGGGACTCCCCAGCAAAAACGTGAATGGATTTATCAACGAAATCAGTGTATTTACGGCTTTGTCTCAGGTAATTTTTACTTCATGAAGTGAACTATTATTTACAAATACCCTATTTTCTACCCTTTATTGTTTTTTTTTTTTCTCACCAGGAAAATATGCTCGGCAGAATTTTAACAATAAAAAATGGCAATACATAGGCGTGCTTTAGGACTCATTTTGCAACCACGGGTCACATGTTCCAAGTGCATTTTCCAATTAAGATGAAGGACATGCTGACAAACTAAATAAAATTCATTATTAAATGCACACATATACTTACAAACTTACACACACCATCTGGAGGAGAAGAGAGAGTAAAATGGCATAAAAATAGTACCATGGCACTGTAGCTCACCTGGACAAGTATATTAATCAATGCACAGGATATCAATGAGATTAAAACTTAAGTTTTTCCTTAGCCTATCTAGTTCTCTTTGCACACACTGTTTTATCTGTCCTGACTTACCCTCACAGTTCGCTGTCTCATCCAATTGTGTCTTGTATTTTTTTGGCCTGTCTCATCTCATATGATGTCCTTCTTTCCCATTTATTTTTTATCTTCCTCGTTTTCCAGCATAATTCATGTTAACCCCTTTGCGCAGAATACTAATATTGCCAATTTTTCCTTTTGTGCATGAGCCTATTTAAAGCTTTATAACTCAGTAATTGTGTCACAGACACTCTGGAAAATTATTCCAGTGGCAAGATGTTTCGAAATTTATAGAATTATCCAGCAATTAAATTTCTGAATTTACGGACACCAGTGTCTAAATCTGCGTAGAGAGGTTAATTTGACATTTTGTTTGTTTGCTTGTTTGTTTTTTCTGATTTCTTTTGGGATGACTGTTCTCCTTCTCAATTATATCATGATGTTAATTTTTGTAAATTATGGTCCCCAATGAACTAGAAAAAAGATTAAAGCCAGAATATGCGTAGCTATCCTCTGGTCTTTGTCAGATCCAGGTCCTTGTTAATGCGGCCAGATCCACTCGTAGATCCACCCCTCGTTCCTCCCTGGATATCAATTAATGCTCTCGTCCAATAGGAGTCACATCCAGTTTCAAAATGATGCTGTACAAATTGCCAAAATCAAGCCTTGTAAAATGTTATGGTGAAACCAATGGGTGACGTCACGGTTGACTTCGTCCATCTTTCTATGCAGTCTATGGTGTAACCCTCTCAACCATGTGCTGGCTGATCAATTCTGAGTTTAATTCACCAGGCCCTTGAAACAGTTTTAGATATTTCCAATGAGTCTCAGTCTTAACGTGTAGCTACCACAGCTACGTTAACATTTACCGTCAGTGCACCTGACTCCATGGCTATTTTTAATTTCCAGTAATGGCCTTCCCCATCCCTGTGTCACGGTGAACTCAGCCTTAGTGAGGAGAGTTTCTTTCACTTCGCTGCATTTGAACCCACCCTACCCTGGCTGGGGAACTTCTGTGGAACAGGAGTATAAAGACTGCTTTGGCGGAAACACACTTTATTCTATTTTTTTTTGGAACATTCCACACACATCATAATCAGCGATGTTCCTCGATGCCCCTGAGTCAGCTCGCATTAGCAATTCCACTCCTCCAACAATCAGTATCTCGCTCTCTGTGTTTGAGTCATCTTCAGTCGTCAGTGCAGCGCATGCCTCTGGGCTTTCTGCCTCGACCCATCTCAAGGGTTGCTTAGCTTTTCCTTTTGACCAGCACATCTAATCAAATTGATCCTCACCCTGACACTGTCTGCATGTTTGTCCTCTCGCAGGGCTGGGTCCTCGGAAAACTGACCTTCAGATTTTTTCAGATGTCCACATCTGAAGCACTATTTCTCAGAATGAGCCTCCCCCCCATTCCCACTGGGATTTTGGCTTCCCTTTCTACAACCCTTCCCACAACTTTCCTGAAAACACGGCTCGCCGGCTCTCTCTCTCTCTCTCTCTCGATGAAAGCTTCATGGCCATCTGAGTCTCCTCTCTCCCACATTGCATATCAATTTCCAGAGTCCATACAAAAGGAATGCTTGATTTTTTTTTTTTTTTCCAGGTACACTCTTGAGTGTGTCTGCTCAACACAGCACCCTAAGATAATTGAAGCACTGATTACTAGACCCCCACAAGTCCAGTCAAGTCAAGTGTGACTTATGGGGTTTTAGTAATAGGTGTTTCAATTGTCCATCTCAAGCACAGTCTCTTGCAGCCCAACAGAGACTTGATATGAACAGCAGCACCATCTCCTCTCGTTTTCAAACTATATTTGTGAGAAAAAAAAATAAATTAAGAATGAAATAATAACATAAATAAACTAGCTGTTAAAAAGCTGTGCTTGCTTTGGTTCAGTGTCGTCAGCTCTGCAACTGCAGGATCACAGTCTGCCAGTTGTCTGGTGCTGCGCAGTGACCTGAACATCAGATACTGGAGTAATGAAGGATCCAAGCTCTCCATTTTTGTCTGAAAGAATCTTCCATATTGGCAGAGAGAGTCAAGCCTTTTCAATACACGAAAAGCTTAAAAGCCATCAGCACCCATGTCCAACAGGGTCCCTGCATAGTGGACTCCCTATGGCAACCCAGCTTCACCAGGGAACCATGCATTTCAGTGTTGATCTGGCGTAACCATTCGAAATCAACCAAGACTGGAGGCATGCTACCCTATTGCCAATATTTGATAACATCTGCATCAATAGCAAATTCAATTAATGAGGCCAGTGTTTGTTTTTACAAACTTTTGTTTCCATGGATCTCATCTGAACACCCTGTGCCGTTGTCTGCCTAATCTCAGGCTAATCACCTCATCAGTATATACCTCATTATTCATTCATAATTTAACAAATATCCACTCACGCTTTACAACTGAAGAGATCCACTTGTGAATTTTGAATGTGTCTTATTTATGTATTTATATGCTTATTTTTGTCATTGTCCTTCAGCATGTGCGTATATGGGAGTAGCGTCCTGTCTGTCATGGGAGTTAAAGGGTGGATGTGGGGTCTGTAGACAAATATATTGCAATTGAATAAATGCAGTTGGGGGGGATGGAGGGATTACAAAAATGCAAAAGAAAAAAATCCCAGGAACAGGCGAATTAGCCAAAGAAAACACTCCCCACCCCACCCAACCACCACCACCACCATCGAATTATCCTCTGCAGTTTGCTCAATGCGCCTTTACTTAGAGCACTATGCGCTATAATTCACTATTCAACTTGGATGCTTTCAACTGCTTGAAGAGATATTGTGTACTGTAATTGTTATTTAGTCTGGCAGGCATTTTTCACCAGACAACAGAAATGCAAGAGCTTGTTTGGCCCCGCTTAGTCACAGTTTATTTCATTTTATACATTTTAGAGCCAATTTTATTTGATATGCCATCAAATGTTTTGTCTCACAGAAATGTTGTCCTATGTTTTTCAGCAGAACAAAATTGAATAGCTGATTTGCCACTTGATTTGTATCACTGGCCAATAGGAGCGCACTGGAACTGGCAGTTACTGGCAGCATGATTGTGTAATGTGCGGGGCCCTTGGCTGGTAAATCAAAAGTTTTAATTCGGTTTTCAGACTTCCTGCTAAAGTCCTGCCATATGTTTCTTTCACCCAAAAAACTCAGCTGATTTTCCTGATTAGTCTACCACAAGGCTAATGAACTGTGCTAATTACTTAATCAAGGCAAGTGGAACAAGAGTTTCTATGTTCTGAACCTGGATTTCACCCCCATTTTGATGCTATTTTCTGGATGAGCAGAGAAAGGAATATTGATACCAATAGGTGACCTTACTAGTTTAATTATTTTCCTCCAAAAAGAAAAGAAAAAAGATATTTGTACTTTAATTTCTAAAGGATGCTCATATAAAATTAAATCTTTCTCTAGCAAAGGCATCATCACCTTTGGTCATTGCAAAGTCTCCCATAGGTTGTACGATTTTTCCCACAGCATTGCAGTCTCAGATGAGTCTTGACAATGCATAACCTAACATTTAGTTGTTACTTCAAATCAACAGTCTAAGAATACACTATGATGGTATGCTTAGCGAGAACAGGTCAGGATCAACTGCAACCACATACAGGCTAAGTCAACTTCCTGAAAATGTCACAAATTTGGGTCCACTATCGCACAATGTTTGTTTTTACTTCTTATTGTTTTTGTTCTGCCACATTGAAGGGTTTCCATGTATGAACTGACTGTTTCAATACCATGCCACAGCATCAATCGAATTCAAGTCTGGACTTTGATCCCCTCCAAAACCTCCATTTTATTTCTTCTCAGCCATTCAGATATGGACTTGCTCGTGTGCCTTCGACAACTGTCCTACTGCATAATCCAACTACATTTGAGCTTTAGGTCACTAACTGATGGCTAGATATTCTACCTCAGAATTTTCTGGTAGGCAGCAGATTCACGGCTCCTTCACTTATTGAAAAATGCCAGGTCCTGAAGCAACAAAGCAGCCCCAGAGCATCACACTACCACCACTATATTTGACTGTTGGTATGACGTTCTTT
The DNA here is from genome assembly GCA_029721435.1 of Gymnothorax reevesii. Taxonomy (NCBI): domain Eukaryota; kingdom Metazoa; phylum Chordata; class Actinopteri; order Anguilliformes; family Muraenidae; genus Gymnothorax; species Gymnothorax reevesii. The sequence goes on along the minus strand of CM056587.1, from coordinate 17,295,639 downwards.
TTATAAAACTCTGTGTTAGTTTTATGCCAGATGTAAAGGGACATACATCCTCCAAAAAGTTTAACTTTTGTCTCGACAGTCCACAGAATATTGTTCCAAAAGTCTCCGGGATCATCAAGATGTTTTTTGGCAAATGTGAGATCAGTCTTTGCATTCTTTTTGGTCAGCAGGGTGTTTTCTTCTCTCCCAAACCGTAACTGAGGAAAGTGAAGCCAGCAGTTTTTAAGATGTTTGTCAGGGTTCTTTTTCGACCTCTTGGATAAGTTGACAATGCACTTTTAGAGGAATTTTGGTAGGCCGGTCTCTCCTGGTTCACTCCTGGTCCAGGTTTTCTCCATCTGTAGATGATGGGTCTCACCATGGTTTTCTGGAGTTTCAGAGCCTACAATATGGCTTTATAACCCTTTCCAGACTGATAGATATCAACAGCTTTGTCTTCCTGTTCCTCAGTAGGCTTTTTGCCTATGTCACATTGCCATTCAGGTTCGATTTAAGTTATGTTTAGATTCATCCGGGCTGCAGTAACCATGCCTGGATGTGTGTAAGTGAAACTGAATCCAATTTCTGTACATTTGTTTCATTGTTCTATTTAAAAACAAAGGGGTCAATTAGTTTTTCGTATAGGGCCAGGTGTGGTTGGAAATCTTTTTCCTTCAATAAGTGAAATAATTTAAAAACTTTGCGTTTACTTGAGTTATCTTTGCCTATGATTAATATTAGTTTGATGATCTGAAACATTTAAGTGTGACAAATATACTAAAAGTACTCTATGCCGATGACATGTTTCAGCCAGTTTCAGCCAGATAACTGTTTCAAATACAGCTTGTCTGATTTCATTGTAAGAGGGAGATAGTGGAAAATACATGCAAGCTCAGGGGCTTGGTCTGGGTTTTCAGAAAACATCTCACATAAGCAGTGTTCTCCCTTCCCTTCTCATCACAGCACAATTACAGCGCAGTTCTTTGAGGGCTGCTGTCAGTCACAATCTTTGCAGTTATGTGAATCCCAACTTCCTCCTCCCCTCTTCATCGAGTGCATTACTGTGGAAAGGTGCTTCAATCAGTCGCTCAATACTTATGGCTGTTCCTGAGGATAATTAGACCATCAACCAAACGGATCTTGCAATTTCAGGAGACTCTTATGCCTGATTGAATTGATTTAAATTAAGTAATGTAAGTGCACACATGACCTCTGATTACAGAGCAACTCTTTGAGGTTATAAATGGCAAAATGCCGTGAGGATTGGGAATATCGGACCCTCAGCTCATGGATTTTCTGGCTCAATCTTTCCTTCAAGACAGACTGACCAATTCAATAACCCCCCCAATTTTGGGTGACTAAACAAGTGACTGTTTACAGGGCGGCCTCCATTTGCATAGGCCAGTAATCCCTAACGCCAGTCCTGGGGCCCCACTGAGTATGTCGGTTTTTGATCCAAACATTGGTGCAATCATAGAATTTTAAAAAGCTATCAAATCATCTTAATTAGGTGCATATCTTGTTTTGAGTGGTTATTTACGCTCATGAGCCATATTTTGACATAAATACCAGTGCATGCCATAAAGAGTAAGACCCTTGAACATGTTGTGTGAGTGTGTTTTTTTTTTCTTTCTTTCAATATTGTAAGTAATTTCAGATCATATTTTTAATCAGGCCAAATTAGACAAGGGAAAAAAATCTGTAAGGTCCATGTTAAGTTGCTGAACACGAGGGTTTTATATTTTATGTCATGCAGATTATATCTGATTGGAAATAGCAACATAGTTGTTAAAACAAGTTGTCTGAAAGATTTTTGATACAAATTCAACTCCACACAAATGCTTTAGTTCATCCCCCACGCTACTTTACAATGTGAGGGATTAAATGGATGCACATGAAAAAAATAAGTTCAAGAACAAAATTTTAATTCTTGCTATATTTACCTTTATGATTAAAAAGTACGAGATATGGCAATCACACGATACAGCCGAGAGCCACTTGTGACAACTGCCATATGGGATGCCATTGGTGTGAATAAAAAAGGAAGTGATTAACTAGCTAAATTTCTGAGCGCAGTGGACCTACGTACTGTAGGCTCATTCGCTTACTCTGCATGATGTTCTCCGAGAAATCTCGTCCCAGTAACCACTAGATGGCAGTGCATACTACTTCACATATCCGCAACGTCTGGCCGTAATTAAACTGAGTTTCTGCTAACGTTACTTCTTTCTATCCCTGCCACCGTTAACGGACCTTCCACAGGTCTACACCCACCCCTGACGTAAAATTATCCGATTTCCACTGTCGCTCTGGGTCTGTTTCGCAGTCGCTCTCATAGTATGAAGCCAGATCATTTTTCCCGTTCACACTTGGTCGGTCTGACAGCACTGTCCTTTACAGTCACCACCAAGATCGGGTTCCCCTGAAGTCACCGCCGTGATGTCTCGGAATCACGTTAACTGAAGACTTCCAATCGGATAACATACACCTGCCATTGACTGTTCCGCATTTGTTCGAAGCAAAGGAATGGCGAAGAAGAGCAAGTCCGCAGGCATCTCACTTTAAGAAACATAACTTCTGGAGTGCAGTGTTGACTGTAGCCTACTAGCAAATGCCTTTCTTGTAGGTTTCTTTGCCCGCGGAACTGGACTACCCGACCAGGATGGATATACTGACATTAAATCAAACATCCCATTTTCTGGATTGCGAGAGTGCGCAAAGCAACTCATCACTGAAGAGTTCAGAAAATATGACTGTGGAAGGTTACAACACCAGCACCTGTAGAAACACCTCAGTCGTTACAGAGCCGCCACTCGCACGACAGAGAGGTAAGGTGTCATCTGCAACACCTGTGGCTCCGACAAGACGTCGCAGAAATGCGCAGAAGTGGAGTCGGTTGAATAGAATAAACTTGCCATCTAGCCGCACACTCCTCAGGAGAAAATCTCCGGCAGCACTGCATCTGTAATTTTACAAACGTGTCCGCTACCGATAATAGCTTTTTCGTGCATCAATAACTGAAAATAAACGCAAGTAACTTAAGCAACGTCACAGGAAAAACTATCTGTATGGTCGAAGGTGTTTTTAGCACTTGGCTGCCGAACAACAATATCAGTGGTTTTAATGTAAAACAGTCCGAATTGTATACTTTCACTTTTAAATGTAACGTCTCACGGTCTAATTTTATGTTTGCTCATGGTAACTTGCCCTGTTTTGTAATGTTGGCTACCTTTGATGCGCTTTCTTTCCCGGTAGATCTATTTATTTGTGGGCGTCTCTTTGCTCTTGATCTAAGGCAAACACTAAGACACGGACTACTGAAGTATATTGTAACGAGGTATTGGTGGCGACAAAGAAAGTATCGCCTCCAAATGTGCACATTCCTTTAAACGTGCTCCTAAGCTTCTAAGAGCACCGAACACTCAGAACTGACGGATCGATGCCTTATGATTAATTTCGCATGCGCTGAGCATTTACGCACAGTGTATGCTGACAGCCAATCAAATATTTAGAGGCTATTGCTTGTATTTTTAGTCATCCACATGGAGAATTACCTCAAAGATAATGTTCCAGGGTTCAGTGCGGAGAACTCGCAATTGTTCAGCCGTCAACTGCATGAGCGTAGACAATCGGCGGTGAGAATCCCATTTACGCACGAAAGATGCACCACTAAGCATCAGCGATAGGCTATCTGTAATAAAGGGGTTAAGTTAAGCAAACATTTCCCCAAGATATTAACTTTTTAAATTGAGAATTATTATCAAAATAATTATATTAGAAATTGCAACTTAAAACACTGAGTTTCTGTAGCATCACATCAGTGGTTGCCATGGCAACGGCTGTTTTAATGAATACATAGATACTTAGAGAAACACAGTTACTGATATCACGGTGTTTGGTTATAATTTAAGCTGTAATATGAAGGAGAAAACATTCCTAATGTCACTACAGAGATTTTTTCCTGGTTTCTATTTTCTAGTATTGATTTTGACACCACTCCCCCCCCCCCCCCCCCCAATCAATTTCGGCGGGAAACAGCCAATTAAATATGCATATTTTGATTCACTCATATTCAGAGATACATATTGCAGAAAGAGCTCTGTAAGGAAATGGATCATCGCAAAATGAAGAAAACTGCCAAATATGAAGTCAATTGAATGTACAGTTGCAGAGAAATCTATTTTCTTGTTGAAAATCTGTATTTTTGGAAAAATGTGATTTTAGTTTGACAGTAATAATGTGATTGAAGTTTGACTGTATGTTCTCAGGAGGAATGCATTTTTCATTTTGTTTTTAGTGGTTTTTAGGATTTTTTTTACCTCCTTTAAAGGCACCAGCACTTCAATCTGTTTCTTCCCTAGTTTTATGTGCTTGTCGAGCGTCTATTCATTTCTTTTTTCAAGTTCTAGAGCATGTTTTTCACTCTGTTTCTCACGTTTTCTGTCCATTTCGTGAGAGCCTTGCATTGAGTGTGTGTGCCCCTGCCTTTATGCCAAGATTCATAAGAATGGAGGAAATTCCTCGTTGGCCATCATTGAAAGTCACCCACTCATAGCTGCTCCAGCCTTGAAGACAGTGTTCATGACGAATGTTTCCTTTGGATACGACTCCATATTATGGACTATTTGAAGGACCACTTCATGCCTCAAAACTAACATTTTGACACAAAATTGGCATTTTGTTTATCTATTAGTCCCCTTAAGCAATTTAGCAATCTCCGCAAGTTACTATTTAAGATACGGATAACAGCATTTGGATTCAAATAATTTTTGCCTACAGCACTAGTATCCTGGTACGCGGATGTCTCTTGGTTTAAGTCTTAGCATGGTAGAGTGAATTTTTTGGAGTGAGGTAGCTGCCGAAACATTTTGTAAATGTAAATTAAGAAACTAAGATTCGCTGTAAGAGAGATGTGTTAAGTTGGATTGTAGAAATGTTTTTTTTTTTTTTTTTTAACTTCTCACTCTCTGGGAAATTAGGGTAAAAACCTTTTTTGATACAAATATACACTCATTATAAAATCAAACACAGTAGTAGGTATAATAACAATAATAATAATAATAATAATAATAATAATAATAATAACTAGGCTTATGTCGTCGGAGGTGGCCGCTGGGGGTATATCCCCGAACGCCCCAATCCTCCAATTCCCCAATCCCTGAATAGACCTTGAATAGATTTTCATTTGAACTTAATTTCAGGTCAATTGGACAAATGGTTCTGAAGATATGGCCAAAATGGTAATTTTCCATCACAAAGCGCCACCTGGTGGCAAAATATCGAACCATACAGGTATGATGTCATCATATGACATGTTGTGAGGTCATGACCTTGCAGTTGCTGGTAGTTTCATGTCAATTGGACAAATAGTTTCAAAGATATGGCAAAAATTGTGAATTTTATGTGACTAAACTCAACCTTGTGTCAGAATTTTGAACCTAACGGGTATAATGTCATCGTAGGACACATCCTCAGGTCATGATCTTTCATTTGCACTTGATTGGAGGTCAATCGGACAAATATTTCCAGAGATATGATAAAAACTGTGATTTTTTCAGTTTTTGGCCCCTGGTGGCCAATCTTGAAATTGTAAATTGTCTAAAATCGAATCAGTTCTTCCTCCTTATGATACTTACTTATATGCAACACTTGGAATTTCTAATTGAAATATTACTGACGTTATCGCGTTAACACGTAAATCAGTTTTTGGCCCCTGGTGGCCAATCTAGAAATCGTAAATTGTCCAAAATCAAATCAGTTCTTCCTCTTTATGATACTTACCTATTTGCAAAACTTGAAATTTCTAATTGAAATATTACTTAAGTTATCGAAAAATAAAAAATAAAATACTAATATAATAATATATTAATAATATAATAATAATCGACTATTATGAATCACTAGATGCAGTGGCGTAGCCAGCGGGGGGGCCAAGACACGTCCCTTTACGACTGCAATTAGTAGTTCTCAATCATTTCCATTTATTTTTTTTTAGTTTTCCAATGATCGTAACTGGTAACCGAAGACACGGTTTCTCTCCATGTGTGATCTAACAGCGATTAAATCATGGGCTAAATTCAGTACTGTTGCGGAACAAGAACAGAGAATTAGGCCGAGAGCTCTCCACAATTAACAGGTGCTGCGTGTTCTCCCAGTTAGGTAAGACGACAATGATTGTTGTCTTACCTAATCGTTAAGTGAGGAGCGCTCTCGGAATGAACCTTTTGTTAATTATGAAAATGACTGAGAACAGGTCAGGACTAATAATTGTTCTCTGTTCTTGTTCAGCAACTGTAATGAATTTAGCCCACGATGTAATCGCTGTTAGATCACACGTGGAGAGAAACCGTGTCTTCGGTTACCAGTTACGATCATTGGAAAACGCGTCAATAAAGGAAAATGATTGAGAACTACTAATTGCAGTCATAAAGGAACGTGTTTAGCCCCCCCCCCCTCCCGCTGGCTACGACGCTGACTAGATGGGGCAGTAGCCTGACCACTTAATTAAAATGTGCACACCTCGATTGCTTTTACTGATGGGCTGCTTTGGCCTTGTTTATATTAACAGGAGATATGTCATGCTATATCTGCTGTGCACAGAGACCTGGTGAGAAGGTGTTCAAAATGTAACCAAATGAGAAACACAAAGAGGTGTGTTATGAACTGAAGCAGGTATCTTCCTCATTTTGTGACCTGCCCTGTAGATTACAATGGCTATGAAGAGTTTGATAAGGACCCAATTAAATTCTGGATTTCCTACTTTTAACTAAGATATTAATAGACTGGCCATTTATGTGAATACGTTTTAGATGAATTTCTTCATTGGCTACAGTGAGAGCAGCTTACTTAAGTCGTAGGCTGTTGTATGTGTTACGGGCCTGGATGATTGACCATTTACGTATCCGAATATTAACAATATTGGGCACACATCACATCTTTTAATTGTTAACTTTCAGTAACCCTAGACAATGATGCAAAACAATATAATCCTTTTGAAATCCAAAGGTGCTACGTAAGCAGTGTTTGGGTCTCATTGGGGAAGCAATTTTTTTTGACAGATATGCGTAATGAATAGAATTGTGTCACGAAGTACTGAATGATCAGTTGCAATTAGTTTGAGCATGAGCAACAGTGCCTCAGGAAGCCGCTGACTCATCAGTAATTTAAAATTATTGCTCATCCAAATACATCCATACACTGTGCTATTTGTACTCTATAGCCTACAAACCTGACCCACTGGTGAATGATGTTCATTTCACAGCGTCTCCATTCCCCTTTTTATACTGCTTCCTAGTATTTAGAATTTGAAAAATTAGTTTGTTTTTGTTGAAGATAAGTTAGCATCCACGGAAGCACGTTTAAGAACACCATCTTATACCAGATGCTAACTTCACTGATGCGCGATTCACAAATGAATCGTTCAACAAGGATGACTTCATTGAGTGAACCGTTTCATCCAATTCACGCATATGACTGAATCAAAATTTCAACCAATTGGTAAAATTACGGCCACACCCACGAACACTTCTTTGTAGCATTATTATCGATTATCCACAGTGCGGCTAGGCATGTTTGCCACTGCATACATGCAGTCTCTGGTTCAGTGCGGTAAGATACAGTCTCTGGTTCGGTTCAGTTCAGTGGATTCAGCTCACTGGCTGACCGGTCAGCAGGGAACATGAGTATGCTGCTTTGTTACACCACCTCAGCCGCTCGCTGACACATTTTGTGTGAACCAGATTGGCACCATGACCACTGAGACAATTGGACTTAATTAAAACATAGTGTTTCACTGTCACAACAGTCTGACTCAACACATAGCTGCTTACTGAAACAGTAAATCAGAGCTTTGCAGCTCTGTGATACACCACTCTGAATCAGAGCCCTGCCTAGCAGTTCACGGAGACATTCGGTAATTATCTTTGTGCAGCAGTCCATTGAGATGCACAGTTTATGTCTGAGTTGTCGAAGCAGTGGGAGTGTTAGATGGATGTTTTGCAAATGTTTTGCGCAAGAATAATCTCAGTGACTTTCTGTTTATCTGCTCTACTGGTCAAAAGTTTTTGTATCCTTTTGTTATTCACGTTTTTAGTGAAATACAAGCTGTTTTAACTTATCCAAATAACCTTAAATGAGACAATGTATGACATGAGCAGTGAAAAGCCTAAAAGGGTTAATTAGTTTCCCTGGATAGTTGCCTAATTTTTGAAAGTGTAAAAAGAAGCTAAAATTCATCTGTAAACATGTTCATGAATCATTTGTTTTCTGGCAAGGCAAGTGAAATTAGATTAATTTGGGACGTACTGGATTTAATGATCAAGAGGCAACCCACAGGCGCGTCACATTAGTGGAAATTTCCACTGTAGACTTAGGTGCCAACTTTCAGACCCACTTGACTGGACTTGTGAAAAAAAAAAGTAAAAAAAAAATAAAATGAACAAGCTTAGATGTTGCAGGAAAAGATGGCTATTTTCCTTAAAGGAGAATTCCGGTGTGAAATTGACTTGGGGTGTATAGAAACATGATAATGAGTACTAACTTTTGTTGAATACCCCACCTCTGTACGTACGCAACATTTCGAAATCAATGGCTTTTTTGCCGAAGCTCCCAACAGGCTTACAATGGCGAATCAGGCATAGTGTTGCCATGCAGAGAAATCACTATTTTTTTCATCATTAGCAGCATTAGCAGCTCCACACTTCATCGGTAGAATTCCGAGGGCCCTGACATTTAAAACGAGGCACTGAAAACTTTGAAAATGCGCAGGAAGTTTATTAAAAAAGACTATTTATGCCAACAGTACCCTGAGGCAGTTTCCAGTCGCCTCCATCTTGAATGTCATGATAAGTCGATTGACGAGCATGAAGGAATAGGAAGCAACAAAATAAAACGAAAATATTGCTGAATAAGCTACCATATATCATACAACAATTATTATTTTTTCTAAACAGTGACCTATTCAGCCTGCTGGTTTTGATAAGTTCAACTGACCATTTTCACCAATGAACACAGCATGAAAAGCATAAATTCAGCAAATGAATTGATTTTGAAAGTAAATGTTCATCTCTTTTGAAAGATAATAAATCGCTATTGACTTATTGGTTTATGGTTCACTTGTGGTAGAAGGTGCTTTTCTTCACCGTGTCCAGTTCACATACTTGGGGAGCTGCAGACGTAGCCTGTAGTAGTTAATGATTTTTTTTTTAGTGAAGCAATGAATCGATTCGGATTCGTGTCTTCACAGTCAGGCAGTATGAAACAGTCAATTCTTTTGGAATAGTCAATCTTCCCATTACTCGATGAGTTATAATGCATGTAAACTTCTAATTTAAAAACATTATGCATAAGACCTCCGGTTTGCTATTGCTGCTTCTTGATTTGAACTGGAGTTATAAACTCCAAATTGCGGTCACTGTTATGTCCTGTGACGCTGCCAAGTGTATAAAAGCGATAAAGCAATTATAATTCCTGCATGGTTCATTGGTTCATTATTTATTTATTTATTTATTTTTTTATGAAAACCTTTTAACCAAAGCTGAAAGCCTACCCCTCAAACATCTTCATTGATTTGTTTCTAAGGCATTATGTTAGCATAAGAGCCTAAATTGATAAAATTGTGTCAGTCTCCAAATATTTATGGACAAGATTATGTGCATCTTCAACAAGCATTGTCAAAAGAAGCGTCACCTTCCATTTTATTTCATCACAACCATTTATCCAGATATTCATCTCCACGGCAACTTTCCTACTCCCGTCACATAAAAAGGTTAGTCCCTGGTGAAGATCTTCTCGTTTAACTGCAGAATAACACCATAATAATATGTGAGCAGATTGGCACATTTGAATTTGGTCAAGCGGGTTATAATCAAAATAAATATTATATATTAGGACCCTATTGATTCTAAAAAAAAAAAAAACAGTAACTACTTTTATAGAGCAGCAGCAGCTGTGCTGAACTTAACCTGTGAGGGTATTTGATTTCAGTTGAATTGTGGAAAATTTCAGTAATTTTTGAAAAGAAGAGATTCTTCAAGAGAGTCCATATTAGTGATAAAATTTATTACTTTATGAAAACTTGGGGCAAGTGTGCAATTAAGTGTTTGATATTTTGCCCTGAATTTATTTTATTTCTACAGACCTCGTCATATTTTGAACTTTTACCATCAAGTTGACACTTTAGAAATCTTTAGTAGTTCAAAATTGTGCATTTATTTTGGTTTACATTAAAAGTAAGATGACCATTGGGTTCTACACCTTTGAGTTTATTCGAATTAATACCAAAGTAATTTATTTATGTACATTTTGAGGCATTTTTTAGCCTTTTGAGGGGCATATTTAAAATGCCCATATCTTCAGAACAAGCCATGTATTTATTTTATTTTATTTTAGTCAGTTTACTTGCCTTGGTGAGGTCAACAACATACTTTCAATCTAGAGGATGACATAAGGTAAAACAAATAGATATATTCACTGTTATAAAAGAATGCCTCATATGCCATCTCACAATCAACACTCTAAGTTGACACACACCCAGCCCAGGGTTGTGACCATAAGAAGCAAACTGAGGGTGGGAAACCCCTTCTGTCCCGTGTCCACTCTGACCAGGACAACCAAAAGACAAAAAATCTGGAAGTTTCATTCAACAAACAGAAATAAGGAAGAATGACTTCAGAAAGGATTTCTTTAAAATAATTTTTTAAAATAAAAATTTGGTAAGGCACCCAAATCTGGAATATCCATTCAGTGAAATATTTTTAAGCTTGATTGAACATGACTCGTCCTGCCATCTCAGGACAGCGCTGACAGTTCAGGGTTCTCCCCCGAATCACACGCTCATCAGGTGCAGCTTCTTCTCATTCGCAGCTTCGAACCTCGGAAGATCATGTGCTTGAGCAACGGACAATGCAAACCCAAATCGACTGTATCCCTCCCGTGTCACTGAGCAGCGCAAAGTCAATTACGCGCTGCTCTCGTGAGGCCGCAAGCCTCAGTCGGCACTGGAAAGGATGGATATTATCCAATGCCGTGGTGGTCACTTTTTTAGCACAGTATGTTGCCTTTACCTTGTGAGCTGATTTAGCAGCTGGCCGAAAATAGTACATTTAAAAAACTATGTACTGATGGGAAAATAAATGGCTTAATGAAGGGGCAGTAGAAGTCAGGCCTGCCTCCCTCTTTGATTCAAGCACAGTATTACTCATGCAACATTACTTCATCTCCCTTTATTGAATTAAACTCACACCAGCCTTAAATCACCTCCAATAATGTTGATATGATTGAATACAATACAGCGAATTCATTACAATGAGTGCCCTATAATAATAAACCAATGCTTGCGCATTAAACAGTTAGCTGTGTGTACAGACTCTGCCTAAAGTTTGTTGATCAGTCTCACTGATTTTGGCTGAGTTGTAAATCTCCCTGTTTCTTTAACGGTAAACTCACTGCTTTTGCTATAGCAGCTGGGAGGCGAGACTCTTTTCCGCTGAACTCACAGCTATTGCTATATAAGCTGGGAGGCGCGACTCATGTCTGCTAAACTCACATCTATAGCTAGGGTATAGGTCATTTAGGCTCTATACCAGTTGGACGCAAAATGAATAGACCCAGTATACCGATTGGACCCCAGATCTTTGGACCCAAACCACTTGGACCCCTGACCAGTTGGACCCCTGACCCTACCCAGTTGGACCCCATGCTGTTTGAGTACCAGACCCTAACCCTAACGCTAACCCAACTGGTCATGGGTCCAACTGGTCTTGGGTCTAACTGGTCTAGGGTCCAACTAGCCTGGGGTCAAAATGGTATGGGGTCTAAACAGTTATGGTCAGGGGTCCAACTGGAGAGGGTCCAATTCATATGGGTCCAACAGGTACAATGTCCAAATGATTCTTTCCCTTTAGCTATATACGCTGGGAGATGTGACACCTTCCTGCAAAACTCACAGCTACAGCTATATTAGCTGGGAGGTGAGACTCCTTGCCGCTACACTCACAGCTACAGCTATATTAGCTGGGAGGTGAGACTCCTTGCCCCTGAACTCACAGCTACAACTATATTAGCTGGGAGGTGAGACTCCTTGCTGCTAAACTCACAGCTACAGCTATATTGGCTGGGTGGCTGAACTCTTTTCTGCTAAAAGTCTAGATACAGCTTTATCACCCGGAAGACTGTACTCTCTCGGCTCAACTCACAACAAGATATCCGCTGAAGCAGATGCATGACAGTAGACTGTGTTTTGGCAAGGAGCCTTCCTGCGAGTTCTTACCCAACACTGGGAAGTAGCCTGGGGGAAGGAGTAAGGGAAAACGTCACATGTCATTCATGAATTCGTTTGAAGCAATGTGCCGAAGGCTAGTTGATGTAAAAAGTATTGCAAGACCATACCAAACCAAAGTTCAACCATGCTGTGGGATTCTTCCCGTAGTTTAGGCAATGAGGGACACAGGCGAGCACAGGGTTATTAATGAATTTAATCAGTTACTCTCCAGCTGATATCCTCCCTCAGAAAGCCCATGTGCATTTACGTTGAGCGATATGTCACAGTGACAAGACCCCTTTATCAATTAAGGGGGCTCCAATTATACACAGAGGCATCCATTTTTACAACAAATGTGCCTGTGAGTCTGCTGGCACTGCGCCAAAAACATATCTCACCTCCCGCGCCAACCAACATTTGATCGCACCTTATCTCTTCTTCGCAACTAGGGTCCTTATTTTAAACACAGCATCTTTGCACTTACGTGGTGCATTAGAGACATTAACCATCTGCATTTTCGCTAGACATACTCGATTAGTGAACAGCTCTGACGATCAATGCCTTGGCTCCATCTGGCATTGGATTCAGTGCCTCATATTGATGGAAAGTCTGTATAGCGGAGAGGTTATACAGTGTGTTGTGCCACATTTTAAGTGACATTAATTAATTTTAAGCGGGCACTTTGGCAATTAGGACATTCCCAAGGATCGAGTTCACTGACAAGTGTAATTTGTGGAGCATAGATTTCATTGTTGTCTTCACCGTCGAGGGCGGGAGCCATCAAATCAAACTGTTGGTCTGAATATCCTGGATTATGTCTGAGTATCAGGTTTGCTGCCTGTCTTCGGGTCACAAGAGTGTGACTAATGGCCTTCAGGTTAGACCTATTTGCTTCCTGTTCTGAATATCACGAGCAGCCCAAGTTTGTTTGTATACCATTACAACTACAAGCACACACGCTTGGTCTCGTGCTCAAATGAGCTCAAACACACACTCTTACTCACACTGTCGAACACAAAATCTGCTCATATACACTCACAAACAAACTGATGCGCACACATACACACACACACACATGCACAAGCGCACGCACACACAACATACATGCACATACACACACAGTGTCAAAGTCAATACTTTTTGACAGGCACAGATGGGCACTTGGTTTGATTGGATAGCTGGGATGTTATTTGGATGATGAATTGATGTTATTGAACAATGTCATGCTAGATTTTGCAACTTTGTTATTGGCATTTGTTTTAAATCTTCAATTTTATTTGAAGAGTTATTATTATTATTGTTATTAATTCTCCTGGAGGAAGTCCAATGCAGTGCTTATGGCATGTCTGTTGTCCCTTGTGTGTCGTACCCTGTGCGCCCTCCTTCCTGTATTTTTTCTCTAAAACCAATTAAACCTGTGAGGCTGTAAATTTTCAGCCATCTCAGAAATGCTATTTTGACCCATTTGTAAATCGTTGGTGAAACAATTCAGCTGATATTCAATATGTAGGTACTGTGTAACAAGGCTCTACACACTTATTCCAGGTTTTAATGTATGTTCCATTTTGACCTTGATTTGATCTCTGTCATAAGGCTATACATCCCTAAATTTCACAAATTCTTAAAAAAAAAATTCCTCTCAAAAACTGCTTCACCTAGGACGGGGAAACTTTGCATGGACCCATGAGTACAAGAAAGTTTGTTTTAGACATGATCAGATTTTAAAGCAGTACTTAAAATCTTTCAGTTTTGGTTGATTTTGGCAGCGCCGGTGGACCAAAGCGGTAGTGTTTTGCCTGAAGGAGGACCATATTTCCCATGAGGAATAGCTACACTCAGCGCAAGGTGCTATTGATAAGCAGGACTATTGCTGCATTCACATGCGATGGAAAAGATGATATTTTCCACTTGTGAAGTGGTATTTACCAGTGTGTTGTGTTCACGTGCTTTTGTTGTTGTACTGGGAAATTAAAGATGGCGGACTCACAGATTCAGGCCTGTTTCTTGGGTAAAACCATGTTGAAAAGGACAAAGGTTATCTCATCTAGGCAACTCGTGTATCAAAATTTTCTACGAGTTGCCCAGTGGAAAATACCACAAGGGGGGTGTTCATGTGAACTTTTCATGTCGGCTTTTGGTATTTACCATAATTCCCATAGCACATGAATGCAGCATATGAAAAGTCATAACTCGATGCACATTGCACACAGGTTTTGTTTTACTGATTATTTAGAGCAAGCAACGCGGTTTGACTTCTGCAATCACTGTAGTCAACTCAACAAAAATGCGACAAGAATCCCGTTTTTCTCTGAAACTATTACATAACAATCATCAGAAACTACAGTCACGTACATACAAACTGACACGATAATACCTCAGTGATTGAGTATGACTGATCTTTCCACAGTAGGAACCGACATATTTTACTCAAACTTTATATCTGCGGTTTGCAGTCATCGCATTGTTTTTTTTTTTTACAGTACTTTTGAGTCTGTGGCGTGGCTGGTCGTGTCAGCGTGGAACTGTGAACTATCAAGCTGGTGGCTATTTATTGCTACCACGCAAATTTCCGACAGCTAACATTAGCGTTATAATTTTTATTTGAGCATCGAAAGCTATTTACTAGTCCAGCAGGAACAGAGCCAAGGCAGCATTGGTCGGAAATCCTTCCTCGTCTCTGAGCTCACGCCAGCGAGTAAAAGCCATTGTTCAGTGCCGAAAAAACCTCGTGCTGGAAAACCTCAAGGTATATCGTCATGCACAATGTCCCGTGCCCAAAAGCTTCACGTGCCAAAAAGCCTTGTTTGCCCAGACGTGTTAATTGCAATTAGGCTTTTCGGCACAGCGATGTTTTTCGGCACTGAACACTGGGCCAATGTTGACTGTCCTTTTATCCGGGTAGCCTCCCTTTTTCTTTTCTTTTTTTTTTGTCTCCTCAGACAAAACTTTTCGCTTCTTTGGTTGTTTCGCAGCTTCTGCCATGATAGCAGTAATTGCGCGTAGGCGTTCGCATCGACTTCAGTCTTTTTAACGAATGGGGAAAGGGGAAAGTGACGTATGCCGTAAAGCAGTCAGCACATTTGTAGTTTTTTGTGTGGCAGGGTTCCTTTGCTGCTTTGTGCCAGTGAAAGCAATACAGACCCCCTCAGGCCATGACAGAGGTGTCATTCAACTAGTAGTTTGTCGATGAATCATCACAAAAGTTATGAAAATATTTTATAAAGGTTGAAAAGTTACTTAGTGTTGCTTTAAATGCCATGGTGGCCATTTAGAAAATTCAATTTTTACCTGTATTTGTCATGGTTTGGGAGCTTGGTTACCTCCTTTTGTTACTCTCATCCGGGACGATATCGTTTTGCTCACCGTCGGATTCCTTAGCCAGCTGGCATTGATTGGGGGCGTTACCCGGACTCTATTTAAGCTCCTGTCCTTCCTCGTTCGTGTTGCTGGAGTGTCATTTTGCGTTTGACGCTTTAGCCGGTAAGGTATTTGAGAAGATAGAGTATTGGCAGGATCTTAGCTGCATAAGAGCAATAGTGTTAGTGAGTAAGGGATTTTTCTGGTTTATTTCCCTTTTCTTTTGTATTTTGTTTGAGCTCGCCTGTTGGCTACCACGGACGGCGTCAGGTCCGTTGGTAGCGCGAGCCTTGTGATTTCCTTTTGTTTTAGTCTCTCAGCACGCTGCTGGATTTTACTTTCTTTTCTGGCCACTGCTCTTGGCGTCTTAACACCAACTCCATCACAGTATTTTAAGTATGTCTGCAGCGATTCTGCCGAAATTTGGTATGTAGGTACGACACAGCAGTACTCAAGACATAAATGCTTTCAATGCATTTTAACCTACATTTGACATCTGTCATTAGCATGTACTGCTAATATTAATGATTCAAGTTAAAAAGAAAGCTTTCCTTGTCCAGTTTCAAGTGACACTTCTTTTGTGGCTCAATATAGAAGTATAGGGAGTGCCTTTGCATCAAAGCAAGTTTAATCACTTAGCTAAGGAAAACAATGGAGAGTCTGACTTGAGTCATAAGGTGCCTAGTGATAATCTCTCTGGTATAGAGCTCTCCACACATAGTTGGAAAAATTGCTGTAGCCATGTATATCAACAACCAAATCCCTGCTGAACAACTGCTCTAAGTGTCATGGTGATGACTTACAGTATCAGCATCTACATCTGCTGCTTTCACAACATCACACATCCACACTGCTGCCAAAGGCATTTTCTCTGCTGTAAATTAAGTGTCATAATATGACCGTTGAAGCTGCATAAAAGGCATCTGATGTATGCTGTTCATTACAGAGGCAAAACTACTGTAATGCTCTATATATTACAGCGCCGCAGCACTGTTTTCATTAGTATATTGCAACATACTCTGTTCCTTCTTCCTCCCTTTGAAATTTGGCTTACATTCCAGCATCCATATTGGAAGCAGAGTACAGAAGCATGTCTTGTGTCCTGCGACAAACATTCTCAAAATTGATGTGAGGACTGAAAATGTGACTTCGATCTTTGATATATTGGCAAACCCTATACCTGTGCATGCAAAGGCACCCTCCCACCACAAACATGCACTCAAAACACTCTTCTCACATGCATATATTTGTGCATGCAAATCCAAACACAGAAACCGCAAACATTTACGTGTGCCACACAATCCATGTGGGCATGCTAACACGGACACACGGTTTTGTATGAACGCACATCACAAATCTCACAAAACTGGACTGAAAAACACTCCCACACAGACTCTGCCAAAATTCACCCACGTTCAGTCTTAGCAGTGAATAGATTCTTAAAGAATTCCTTGCGGGCGAAACATGCAGTGTCTGTATGGCAATTCCTCGGGTGTGCCTCTCTACTGTAGGAAATCAATAAAGAACAAAGTCATGCAGATTTTTGTTTGGCCTAAAAAGAATTTTTATGAGTGCTCAGCAAAAGCCGTTTATGTAATACTCTGGGACGTCCTGTCCATATGACAATGATCTCTGCTAATTAGCTTGTAAAATGAAGTGCACGCTCTCAAGGGGAATAATACCACCACTGCTAACCTGACAGGAAAGCCAATCACCAGTACACCATTCTATTATTCAATCAAATGTCACACTCAGCCTGAGCAGAGCATTCGACAGAACAGAAGCAGTGCTAATTACACAAATACTAATTATAATTGATGCAGCAGAGAATTCAGTTCTTTGCGTGCAACAATTATTAAACATCAAGAAGAAAAAAAAAACTTCATTAATCGGCATAATTTAAAAAACTACTAGATCAATCCCCCAGCAACTATTTGAACTAATTTTTTTTCAGTACATTCCATGAGACAGACAGCACCTGGCACTAAAATGGTTGAGACATGCAAAAAAAAGTTACATTAACGTTACTCAGTGAAAGCAGGTATAGTGCAGTCTTAGTGTTTATGGTCTCCAGAACGGGTGATCTGATAACACTGAATGTTAACCTGAAGCTGAATATGTCAGAGATCCTTCAGAGACTTCCGCGCCATTCAAGAATTCCAACCTTTTCTGATACGGTCTCACTGTCCCGTCGCTGTATGTGCTGACGGACTACAACTGTGGTCCTGTGTCCTGGAGGAAAGAAATTTAAACCTTACAGCAGCATTATAATCTGATGAATGAGCAGCTACTGTACAGTTTGGCATTCCTGACGGTACAGGATTCAAACAGCATTCAACCCCCGAGGGGAGAGGTTATGGTATGTATTTCCTAGTCGAAATGTCAAAGTCTGACAGGGGCTGCAAGGGGCAAAAGCATTTTCTGGACTGATAACGATTCACAGGTCCAAAAGCTTGGGTCTGGCAGTTTTATATCAGTATCACTTGTAGTTATCAAGGCCCTGGAGTGAAGAGGTGGGGGGTGTGGTGTGGGGTTGGCCGTCTGTGTCTGTTTGCGTTTTCCTCTGATATTCTGAGCACTTTCAAATGTGTTTACTCTTACCTTCAGCAAATATTTGGCCGAGTAACTGAGGGAGAGGCAGCAGTGCGCCTTGGGTCGGCCTCGCGATGCACTTTGCAGGTGATGCGCTGTAAGGAAGCCCAGATGGTGCTGGCTAGCGACCAGCTGAATGCGTGAGTGAGGCTAGACGGTGCGGAGCCACTACTTTTGAGAACAGGAAGGAGACCCTCACATCACTGTGTTGCGTGTTAAGCGCGGACCTGTTTTTCTGTCCCCCCCAATCTCTCTCTGTCCCTCGTTCCCCTCACTCCAGTTCCGTCACTTTCTATTTATCGGTGTCTTTCTCAAAACTTTAGGTGAAATAGCTGTATTTTCAGGCATTTTTTTACATTAAAAATGAATAAATAAATAATTCAAAGGGCATGTAGTCAACAAATATTCTGTTTACACTGTTTAATTGCTTTAATTTACTTTAATGACCTGCTCCTTATATACAGTTTGCTATTAAAACATAGCAAGCTGTTTGGCCTCCATAAACTGTTCAGGTGTGTCAACATTGGTGTTTACAGGCAAGTGAGCCGGTGTGACTGATGTAAACCACCAATGGCATGTGGCGCAGTCCTCTCCCAGGTTACTCCTTGGTCTGAACGCAGTCACTCGAGTTCTATATGTCAGTCCAACCCCAGCAGTATTCATTCCAAGCCCAGTGATATTCATTTCCATCCTAGAAATATTCATATCAGTCCCAGCAAGATTAATTCCAATCCCAGCAATATTCTTAGCCTTTCAACAGCGCCCCCTTTGGGCCATAATTATGTCATACTGTGGTCTCTTGCATAGTCCGCAGTCTGAGTAATTACTGCAGGGGGAGCCCAGCCTTGCTCCTAGTGCTGCGCTATCCATATTGATTCTACAATAATTAGGCAAAACCTATTTCACTAACTGAGAATCAGTCCTCCAGCAGTTGAATAAAGTGCTTAGTTATAGTGAGGTTGAAAACCTTCATGGCTTGTTCTGCTGGAACAGAATTTAGCAGCTTTGTACTGTAGAAAAATGGCAATAATCTTTTACCAAACAGACACTCAAATTTAACTCACCCTCCAGATGGCCTGCGATGATGAAGGAAGGGTATTTCTGCTTTGAAGGTAGATATCTGCTGTTGGGCGCTTTCACCTCATGCTGTGGTCTTGTTTTTCTGTGCTTTCACTTTTACTAACATTGAAACCACACTCAGGTGAAGCAAATAACCTTGATCGTTTTGGAACAACGGCCCAGACGAAGGTTAGCAGACAGTCCTTAGACGGTAAGCAAACAGTCAATTTGTTAAGGAATGGTCAGGTGGACACCAGATGCCGGATCAGAAGGTTTATTAGAACCCTGACACAGGGAAGAATTGGCACACAGGCCAAAAGAGAAACACCATGCACATGCACTGAACCAGGAGAACCAAGGTACTCTGCCAAGGGCAAAACTAAAATACACTCCACGAGTGGCTAGAATTAAATAACAAACAAGCTGACGGAAACGTAAACAAAGGCGAAGACAGGACTTAAAATGCAACGGAAATGCTTGGGGTGCTCAGGAACAGATTCTCAATGCCACTCAGAATTCAGGTCAAAAGGCGCGCTAAGTCCAGTCTGACATCTCTTTCCTCTTCCCAGTATAAATACACTAGGGAGGAGGCGGGGATAAGGCAGGCATCCTCAAGGGGAAACAGAAACACCTGGGATTAATGAACAAAATCACGAGGACCGGGTAACAATAATGACTGGAGACAAGGCGCTAAGACGATCAATGAAACCAGACCGTTTAGATTGAGGTAATCTAAACGTGACGAGTAAAAAGCACCACGAGAGCAGCAAAGAAAAGCACAGCTTTAAACACAGTTAATCAGGGAAAGCTTTGGCAAGAATAACTAAAGCTAGAAAGGCTCGCACTCGCTAATGAGTTAATTAGGTTAGTAACTACGTGACTAAATATTTACACACCCTTAAATAAGTGCTGGTTAGTTCGGTTAGTAATGGCCCTATCAGAGAAAGCATTCACTCAGAGTTTTGCGAGACACAGAATTCAGCACAGGCGGGAGCAATGAATGAAATACCAAAGCCGAAACCGAAAGAGGAAAGGTGATTGGACAACGAGACTCTGGCATGCAGGTTGTCACGCGACATCACAGGAACCAGGGAAGGGGGAATAGGTGGTCAGGCCGTGGGAATGGAGCTGAAACACAAATCAAGAGAGACACGGGGAAGAACGCACAAGCACAAACAAGCACACAGGGCAGAATCATAACAGGATTCTTGTATTGGACGTGTTGGATGTGGGAGAATTGGACCTGAGCAGCTTTGACTGATGAAATCGGTATAACCAGAGCAGTGTTTCAATGCATCTTCTAAGTGGCAAGACTTCTTGTGTGCTCCGAGACAGAAGTTGTGAATACCTACCAACAGTGAACCTTGAACTGGCGACAGGGTTTCAGGCACCGAAGGCTTTAGTTGCACCAGGGAAACAAATGATATCACGTCTGGTCCAAATCGACAGAAGTGCTACTTTGGCACCAATGACAGAGAATTTTAATGATACATATGCAAGGAATGTAAGGCAACACGCAGTGCATGGCTCTCTGCTGTGCATGGCGCTTTACAGCTGCACAGAGAGCCCATTCTAACCTCAGTCCACTGTCGAAAGTGCCTACTGTGGGCACGGGAGTGTCAGAACTAAACCTTAGAGCAAATTGAAGAGGGTTGGCTGGGCCAGGGGCTCGTGTTTTCTTTTACATCCTGCATGGGGCGGGTATGTGTGAACCACTTACCTGGGAAGAGATGGAACCAGGGTGCACTTTGGGAAAAAAAACAAGCTGGTGGGGGGAGTTTGATGCTCTGGGAAATGTTCT
Source organism: Gymnothorax reevesii (assembly GCA_029721435.1). Taxonomy (NCBI): domain Eukaryota; kingdom Metazoa; phylum Chordata; class Actinopteri; order Anguilliformes; family Muraenidae; genus Gymnothorax; species Gymnothorax reevesii. Next base: position 17,274,592 of record CM056587.1, on the reverse strand, counting down.
GCTGGGAACAGTACCCTGGGTCTGGAAATTCAAATAGACGTCAGTTTGACCAAATTGTTTTTGCAGTACGAGTGGGACTTTCACCATATCATGCTAGGTGGTTTAAACTCATAAAGACTGCAGGCACCTTCTGAAAAAGCTTTCTAAAACCTAAGGCATTGTTTGAAAACAACCGGCTGACACCTGAAGATTTTTTGAAAAACTTAAAAGCATTGACAAAATGCACTTAAATCCTTATTCCTCAGCCTTGGTTGCTGCTAGAAACATGAAATCAAAACCATAAGAGAGCTTACACTTTTGCCTTTCATTAAAAATGTTTGATTTTGCCAGAGGTATGTAATCCATGGGCCAGAGAGTAAAAGTCCTGTGATGTTTTCATTCTACTCATATACTCAACAAGCTGATCTCACTTGTTAGTTTTTTCCTCCAAGTTGAGAATTTCCAAATCTTGTATGGCTGGAATGAAATTCTAGGGAGGACTTTTGCTTCCTGAAACTGGATTACATACACACCTTTGCCTGTTGCTCTAATGTTCATGAACATTTCTCTAGTGGCAGTTTAAAAAAATGAGGTGGCACTGTGTCAAAAAGTCAATGTAGCTTCCCTCACTCAGGTCGTGAGCCATTGCTACACCGTTAACCAGTCATTGCGAAGGCCAGCATAATTTAAGAAAGAAATGCAAAAAAGAACTTTAGAAACGCCGGCCAAGTTTCCTAACAGATGGAAAGGCTCGAGGAGAACATAGTTTTCTGGGATTAGACTGTAGTTATTCCTGCATGTCTCATTACGCTGGGTGAAGTCCCACCTGCCAGTGTGTTTTCCTTCTGTTTAAAGCCTATCCTCCTTTATGGGGAAATACCGCGCAACAGACCTCTCAGTGCAAACACAGAAGGAAGAGCTGGTAAAGACCTGTCTGAACAGCCAAGCACGTTCTGCTCTCTGGACATGTGACAGGTGCTCCGAGTGTAAGAACACCTCCCCCTCCCCACACCCAGAGGAAGAGAGACCATTTGTCTTCTCAGAATCATTTTGAGGGAAAGAAGCAACACAGTCTTTCAGCACTGGCTAACCTTCAAACCTTTATTCAAGCTGCCACAACCAGGTTTTGCAATACAAAATGCACTCAGGAAACATTCTGCAAATTGTCGTCAGATTGTCAGCAGGCAGTGAGGAGTTCTGTTTTGTATTCTGGATTGTGGTCATGTCAGGGCTCATGATTGGTGCAAATGTTCCAGGTTCTTTTATTTGAATGAATGTTGGTCTCATTAGCATTATTATCATATTTATGGTGTTAAAGGTTGTCCTCACTCAGTTTCCTCTCAAAGCACACCAAGCCTCCCCTTCCCTCGGCTTTCCTGTTACACATCCCTACCAATGTGTATATACTTAGACATACTGTAGACACAAGCGTATGAGACTCGTAGACTGTATAGGGAATCAGACTTGCCTGAAAGCCAGGCTTTCAAGCTTTGACTATGTTAAAAACTATGGTGCGAGTGCATTGCCAGATTAAGACTCTTTAGTTCCCCCTTGGCAACATTTCCTGGAAACTGTACCTGAAGGGTGGAAAATAGCACTTCGGTTTTGTCAAAATGAAACACTAGCATACCTGCATGTATGGAAGCCCATAGTGGACAATATTCAAATGAAAATGTAATCCCACTACTGCATTATTCCACTTATGAATGAGTTATTTCAGACAATATTAAATTGAAAATGCATGAATCCAATTATCACTTTCATTTTCACATACACATATGGGAAATCTATGACTATATTCAAATGATAATGAGAAGCTGATTGACATTTAATTTTCAACCCGGAGAATACCCACGCAAACACGGGGAGAACATGCAAACTCCACACAGAAAGGCCCCAGGCCAGATTCGAACCCACAATCGTCTTTTCACACAAGTGAAAAAAATGCCATTAAAATTACCAGAGACAACGCTTGCAAGTTGTACGAAACAAAGGTCTAAGGAATAATACATCAAAGCAAGCGGAGCACCCAGCTGGTGTGAGTGGTATTATGATGTCATAACATTTCAGTTTGAGCCAACTACTTGCGAAAGTTGTTCCACTGACTTGAATGGGAGAGGAGCGCAGGTGTCGCCACATAGCTAAGTGGCTACGGTGACAGTTTGTTACAGCAATACGATGTCCATAGCAGCTGGTTTCTGAAGCAAGGCTCATTTTCATGTCTCATCAATTGCGAGCCATCTTGAATGACAAAATAAATAATTGTCAGCTAAATACTGACACACATGCACTCAATCGCAACAGCCAGATGACAAGTAGGGAAGACATGACAAAATCTAAACGCGCATAAATAAAATGAATGGTTCCCTTTAATCCCCTATTTCAGATATGCACAGTAATTTGACTAGCAAATACAAAGTGCCCCATTAACTCTGAGTATTCGTTGCCCCCCATAAATGATTCAGATGACTGCAGCACGACAATTCTTGCTCAGTTAATCTTTTTCTGGTTCATTTTGACACCTACTCAGGGACATTGCCTCGCTGAAAGTCAATTATACTTTTTTTGCTCCCTGAGGGAACCCAGTTTCTGGAAAAAAACAAAAAATCTTTTTGTGCTTTCTAGAGTTCATTGTTCCATTGATATTAGCAAGCAACCCAATGACGAGTAGCCTGAAAAATGTACCTGAAGAGTCCATATCCATAGAGATTGACTACCACACAGTGCAGTCCGTAAAAATTAAGGCAGTGAGACATGTTTTGCATTTTGGCTCTGTACTGTACTGCATTTGTGATAAAAATGATGACTACAAGGTTAAAGAACCACTATCAGTTAATAAATAAATAAAACAGTTCAGTTCTCAACTGATCAATACAGAGGTGAATACAGACTTATTTTGTTTCATTACCTTAATTAGAAACTTATCTCTGGTAACCGCCTCAAAATATCTCATTGGCTTGGAGTTGGTGTCATGTGGTTGAGTTGGAGATTGTGTGGGACCCGACAATAAAACAAAGTTATGCGCTTTTGGAGTATATCTATTGGTGTCCCTTTTTCTTCTGCCGTTAAACCTCTCAGTGCTCGGGAAGCAAGCTATATTTGCACTTGACAAGTCTGCTACTGTTTCTGTCCTTTAAAATGGATTAATTACTGTTGCAATAATAGAACGTGGTGTCTTTTCCTCATTGGTTTCGAATGATTCCCTTGCTGTGACTGTAATGGCTGATTTTGAAATGTAACACAGCTATGGCTTGATTTAACACTCATTACAAATTGAGCAGGGAAAACATTGGCAGTAAATGGATGTGGATTGGCTTGAAGCTGCATTGTTTACACTATAGGTCGGGACTCATCATAGGCTGCAGTTAAGGCCAGTCTGGGCAAAGCATTACATAGCCTGATTGAAAGAACAGGTCAATCAGGCCGACATTGCTCGTCAATGATAATGGCTAAAGTGTACCTACCACTTAGGATAACCAAGGACTTGAAGGTATATACAAGTAGAAGTGTATCAAGTCTGGTCTTGATGACTCCTAAATTTTCTGCCTCTACATGACCTGGAAATATATTTCACCCCACGACACCTCTCTGCGTATAAAATACATTTCCCAATATCTGTGCTTAATTTACCCTAATACTGCAAATAGAACCTTAATAATCCTGTGTTGTTTATTCCTTCCTGTGTTGTTATATAACTTAATTATTCCCTTTCAGATATTTAAATTCCGGACCAGCCCAAAGTCTCTTTTCACTAAGATGGAAAAGATTAAGATTCTTCAGTCGTTTCTCTGAGCTTGTATCTTTCATTCTAGAAATTGCCCTTGCAGACTCTATATTAGAGGCTTCGACTCCATTCCTTGAGTGCCGCCATGTCTATGGTGTTTTGGGGTTTTCATTCAATTACTACTCAACTCAGGCTGCATAAACTGGGAGTGCAGATTCCTTAGCGAATAAATAACTTAAATTGAGCACTTTCATGTAGGAACAAACTAAAAACCTGCAGACACTATTAGCCCTCAAGGATTTTAGGCCCTTGCTCAAAATTTTTATCCAATCCCCCAATTTGGTATCATCTGCAAATTCAACCAGTTTACTTTCAATGTTCCTGTCAAGGTGATAAGCGTCGATAGGGAAGAGCACTGGTCCCAGCACACATCCTCGTGGGACTCCACTTCCCTCAGTACTTAGCTTAGATGAGACTACTCAGACTAATGCTCTTTGGGGCCAAAATTGATGGCCCAATCACCTTCGCGAAACACAAGTGCTAATGGTATCACAAATCAAAACTGGGTGTGTCACGCTTCATTGCGGCAATTTTGCGACATGATCGCACATCTGTGATGCTGTTGTCAAAGGGGTAGCTCTGAGATGAATTGATTACTTATGGGTTCGTTTTATTTTGGCCAATGAGATCAGCCACTGTCATTCTCTTTAAAACCAGTGCATTAAATCCTAGCAAAAAGCTGGAAATTTCAACAGTGAACCCTTAATGACAGCTTGGGCCATAGCTGCCTCAGTCCTCCCCGTGTAGAGGTTTGCTTATCTTTACGAAAAGAGGTGGACCATTTATTTCATGTACCAAACAGCACTCATGGTATTAAAACAAGGGCAAGAAGTTAATTATTAGTATTTCCTCCCATGCAAGGAAAATTTTCTCATGTAAAGATACCTCTTCACCTCCCTCCCCATTAGACGCCCCCCCCCCCCCCCCCCCCCCCCCACCACCTCTCTTTTTGTAGACATTATGTATAGGATATGTAACAAAAGTAAACATAGAGAAGGAAAAGAAAGCAATATGAACAATATGCTTATTTGTGAACAGCTCCATTGGCTGGCTCAATACTGTGATGCCTTTTGGAATGTTTTTTTTTTTCTCTCTCTCTCTCTCTCTCTATATGGCTTGCGTTGCCCTCAGTTGCACTAAAGATCTGTTTCATCAAATTGCTAATGTTTGCTGTTTAGTTAGCAGTTAGCAATTGACATGCCTGATAAGAAGGAAGATTACAAGTTGACAAGCCCCCAGGGCAGTGCTTCGCATGTGCAGCCAGCACAATCTGATATTACTGTGTAAGTGTTGTTCAGGGATCGACAAAATAATGCTCATCTGGGAGTGGCAGTTTTGTCCACCAATGAATAGCAGCTCCGATATATCTATACTGCGCTTACAAATGTTATGTGTTAATAGTTTTTTCATGCAGATGAGGACAGACTTACATGCGTCAAGACGACCCAAAACAGTTTTTTCCTTGTGAAGTTTCTATAATTTCTGTTATGATTCTGCTTGTTTGCCATGCTTCTGATCTGTCTGCCATGTTCATGATTGCTTGGATATTGATCTTTTGCTTGCCTGACCATGTCTGGATTTGTGTTGTATTTTGGTTCTGGTTTATGTTCACGTATTGTCCAGTTTAGTTTTTCCATGTATTGCATATTACCATAATTTTATTCCGGTCCATGTTTTGGTTTCTGCCATGCATAGCACTTTGACTCCCCCTGTCTGGTCTCTTGCCTGGTTATTGCTCACAGCCCCAGTACTGCGTGCCACTCTTTCGGGTAATTTAAAGGTTTCTGGATTTCAATCTTCCTTCCAATCTCGTTTACTTCCTGCGTCTTGCTTTTTCTATATTACTAACCCATACTAACAGTTTGTTATTTTTGCTAGAGTTACTAACACAAACTAACATTGTATATAATATGTACTTAGGCTACTAACGAGCACTAAGGGATTGTTTAGCTGCACTTACTAATTGATTAACAAGCTCTCAGCACTCGCCCTGTTCTAATCTCCGCCTCGTCTCTCCCTAATCTTCTCTGCTGCGTTTCTGTGGATCTTCCACACCTGCTCACGCTGTCCTTTCTCTTATCTATGCATGTTAGAACTCCTTGACTGGAGCTGTATATCTGTATATAATCCTATATCTATAGGATTGTCTTGTGATCCTTGTCTGCGTTTTGGCTGTTGCCTATTGCATGTGATTAGGTTCTCCCTCATGTTCCCTCCTTTGTAATCAGTCTCACTTCCTCCATCTGAGTTGTGTTAAGCATGCGACTTCCCGTGAATGTATATTAGGAGTCTTTTCACAGCAGTTCCTTGTCAGAACGTTTCACTTGTTTACCAGTGCTGGTATCTCTTCGCCTTGTACTCATTGTGTTACTCTTCTGCCTGGACTGTCCGACTTTACGATTTTTGGCTCTGCTTTTTTGTACTATTGTCTGCATCTGTCACGAATCGTTTTTGCCCCACCTACGAGTTTTGTTATTGCTGCCCTGGTATTCGACTCTGTTTACGCCCACTGAATTTTGGCTTTTGCTTTGTTGACATACCTGAGCCTGTGTATTGAACCTATTCTTGTCTGACCACGAGTATTGTGATTGGTGCCCTGTTTACGGTTCTGGATTTCGCCCTAAGGATTTTGATTTTTGTATTGTGGACATTGCTCCGTTGCCTGCTTTGTTGGGGGTCTCCCCCCTTCAGAAAAAAGGCCTTTCTTTTTTTTTTGTACTCTCCGGTGCTTGCTTGTGGTTCCTACACGTAATCCTGACAATTTCCTCATCACCTTCGGTTATAAATTGCTCTCATTCAAAGATTTCAGTTGGTCAGACTGCTTTAGGAAAGTCACTGCAATGCATATTGGTTAAGCCTTCGTTGATTCATGACATCGTCACAGGAAAGTTGGCCGAACATTGACAACTCTGAGCTTTCCATCCCTTACAGCTCTTCTGATTGCTCTACTTGGCGATCGATGGCAGTGAGGAGCAGGAATCAGAAAATAGGGCAGGTTCTGACTTGCTAAACATGCCCTGTAAACACACATGGAGTGCAAACTGGTTTTTTCAGGCTTTTCTAACCCTGCGTGGGGCAGAGTAATTGGGTTTAAATGAGTTTCATCAATTCCAAAGCATATCCACTGACAAACATCATAAAAGAAGAGACTTTACCTGATTACCTAAAAGATTACCTTTGCCATCAGATTGGGTGCGAGAAACACTTTGGAAATTGAAGCACCTATTACTAAAACCCCATAAGTCACACTTGACTTGACTTGACTTGACTTGTGGGGTTTTAGTAATCAGTGCTTCAATTATTTGGCTGATCAAGGCATATCCTGACATGTTGTATGTAATGTTACATCTGATTATGCCATTTACATCACATGATGGCATCCCTAAGAAAGAGAATTGAGCGTGAAAATACCAATTACTAATAGAAGAAAGATCCAGATAAAAAACAGTTAAATGCCTTTAAAACCCGCTAATGCAAGCAGCACCCCTCTCCCAGGGAAACAGTCAAATTTACTCATTTCAGCAACAACACAAGTTGCCAAAAAATGTGTCTCTTGAAGAAAAATAATAAGATTGACATAGCTATGAGTCAATATTTGGACAAACGTTATCAGAATCCAAACCTCTAAGTTGTAATGATTTTTATTTTCTTCACAAGTTTAAAAGTGTACTTCATTGTTCGTTAACAAGGAAAAAATACAGCACTGGAAGATGGAAAGGGTATCAGTGCTATAAATGATTTTTCCTTGTCTGCGAATTCAGCTCAATGCTTTGTCGCTGAGTCATACGCCGTCTGTAACATTTCATTTGCAATTTTAATTACCCCCGCACCAATAGTATTGACTTGCGGCCAGACATTGTACCCACACTGCATTGCAAATGATAGATGCACATTTCTTAAGGACTTTTCTTTCCAGAATGGTGTGGGATGAGAGTAGTTCCCAAATTATGGCGATTTGCGGAAACCTCAGAAAACGCCCAGGTCAAAGATGTAATATGAGTTCATGCCGTAATCACGCCAAGTTATTTTAGCCTGGCTGATCTGGCAGATACGCTTGCTTAAATGTGTGAGGTGCGGTGGCTGCCTGTTTGTTCAACCCAACTCCAATCCACCTACTGGCTACAGAGGAGCCAAGAAGCAGACGTGGTGGTGAAAGGAGTTCCAGAACATTCTTCCTTAGGGTCTTTTCCCACCAAGTACAAAACAGAAAAAAACAACAAATAAAAAGAAAATACTGAATGCTTGTTGATGGCAAAAGACAAAAAGTTTCTGACTCAGTGTGGGTAGGCTCAAAGATAAATGCATTCGAATTTTGATTCAACACATTTTCATTTTTTGTTTCATCCTTGGAGCGAGAAGGTCTTTACAGTGGCAGCACATAGTTCAACATGATCCATTTCATCAAGTTAGGAATCGCTGCATAATGAGATGTAAGCGGTTTGCCCGCCCATACAGACTGAGTCAACAGATTAAATTCTGCTCGCCTCGACTGCTGGGACAGACGCGCATTTCTGCCCCCCAAGTTTCTATAAATGAGCCAATACAAAAAATGCAATAACACTGAGACCCAGGGGAATGATATGAAGAAAATGTATAACATCTATCACTCTCTTCCTTCATTTCTCTCCCCCTCCCTCCCTCATTCTTCACTCGACTTCTGTTCATGTTCCTCTCCCTTTATTCCTCTCACATCATCCCTCCTTGTGCCTTTCTCCTCCTGCGGTTTCACTCTCTCTCTGTTTGTCTCCTTCTACCTCCCATTCATCTTCCTGTTCTCCTCATTCTGTTTGCCCTCACTTGTCTGTCTCCTCCTTTATTCCCCCTTTCATCACATTACTGTTTTTCTCCTCCACCCCTTTACTTTCTCTCTCCTCCCTGTTATTCCTCCTACCATTGCTGTTCTCCCTGCTTCCCTTTCCCATGTCTTTACATCCCATTGCGAGCTCATCCACCTCCCTCCCTCCCTCACCAACTACTCTCCTCCACCTCCCCTCTCTTCTCCACCTCTCTCCCTCCATTGTCTCTCTGTCTTTCCTCCCCTTCTTCCCTCTCCACCTCTCCTCCCTCCCCCCTCCACATCCCTCTTTCCCTCTCTTCCCCCCCCCCCCCCCCCCCCCCCTCTCGTCTCAGAGCTGGACCCGGTGAGGATCCTGCTGTACAGTCTCGTATTCCTGCTCAGTGTGTTTGGGAACCTGCTGGTCATCACAGTCTTGCTGCTGAATAAGCGCATGAGGACCGTCACCAACTCCTTCCTGCTGTCTCTGGCGCTCAGCGACCTCATGCTGGCCGTCTTCTGCATGCCCTTCACCCTCATCCCCAACCTGCTGGGTGACTTCATCTTCGGAGCGGCCATGTGCAAGAGCATCGCCTACTTCATGGGTAAGGAGTCCACCGGGCAGAGCAGAAAAATAAGCCAGATTATAGGCATAGTAAAGTTACAACAACTTGTGTTTGATTGGACGATGAAGGGGCTAATAACTCTAGAACAATGGGGGATACCAGCTGATGTGCACAAAAACTTAAAATTACATTAAATATTAGCCTCAAGGCTGTAGACTGCAGGTACTAAGTTAGTCGTACGTTTAGACTTAAGATTTTATTTACATTGCATATTTTTTAAATGACTGCCAATGGGTTGAGTTACTTTTCGGTGCAGCCATAATGCAAGATTGTCTACACAACATGGTTAATAGGGGGGGACTGTCGATAGTGAGGCGAAAAGTCATGATTTTTGGGACTTACATCTTGGAAGGACACTGTTGGGGAGGGCCCCCAAAATTTCACTTTTGGATGGGGGGGGGTCTGAAACTATAGTCTTTTCCCTCAGCCCTGAACTCTTAGTTTTGCCCCCAAGAAAGGAGCCTACGCAAGGCCTGAAAGCTAAGCCTGAGGCCAACTGTCAACTAGCAGTACCTCTGACTGATTTAAACTGATGATGCAATTGCTTTATTGCAAATTCACAGCAAGAGAAAAATTCTGTGTATGAGGCCAGACAGTTCGCCTCATTTCAGTATTTGTCAATGGGGTAAAAAAATCTCCCTGCGTGCGCAAGTCGGAATACTTAAACGAATGAAATAGCTTTTTAAATCTCACTACACCTGTCAAGGCATACTTTTTTCTTTGCAAATTAATTACACCACTCCTTCAAAACAAGCTTTAAAAAAGTAGCTTTCAAACACAGAAGAAGAAAAATCCATCCATTCCAAGAATGTATAAACAAAGGAGCTCACAGGACATTTTCAGCATTGTAACAACTGGTTCGCGTGCCCACATGACCGACACGGAGGACAGGAGATGGAGGACTGGTCTCAGATGCAAGGATGGATTTGGTTGTAGGTTTTATTATGTCTACAAAGCATTCGGAAGGCATTTTTTAACCTTTATTTTACCAGGAATAAATCCCAGTGAGATACAAAATCTCTTTTTCAAGGGAGTCCTGGCCAAGGCAACAGCATAAAAGTTTCACACAGAAAACAACAACAGACAATGACAAGGCAAAAGATACATCAACCGGTTTAAGCAGTAAAGCATGTACATGCACTGGTTAGATAAGCCTTAATTCTGATTCTAAAAACCTGTAAACTTATGCTATGATCCGGTTTAAGACAATTCTGTAGCCCGGACCAAGATGAGGGAGCAAAAACAGAGAAAGCTTGATTTCCAAAAACAGAGCGAGTTTGAGAGATGGCAAACATGATGTGTCCGTAAGAACGCAGATTAAAACTGCTTACATTTTTTGGATTCAAGTGGGAACATAGATACAAAGACAGTTCATGCAGGATGGCCTTATACAGGAAGATGTACCAATGTTCCATTTTTGTATTGTATAATGAAGGCCAGCCAACTTTCTCATACAACATACAATGATGTGTTCGGAAACCCTGATCAGAAATAAATTGCAATGCAGCATGGAACATGCAGTCCAACATTTTCAGAGATGATGCAGTTGCATGCATAGAAAGAACCGCACCATAGTCGATTACCGACAAAAAATGTTGCTTGAATCAGTTTTTTTTTTTCTTGCGACAAAAGAAAAACAGCTTTTGTTTCGATAAAATAATCCTAATTTTACCTTCAACTTTTTTGTTAGATACTCAATATGATGATGAAAAGACAGTTTTTCATCTAGGAGGAAACCCAAGTATTTATATGTTGATATACATTCAATCACCTCATTATTCAGAGTTAAAATCTGATAAACGTCTTTAATTTCCCCTTCTGACCTTGAGAAGAACATCATTTTGGTCTTGTTTGCATTTGTTTGCAAGTACGAGCCTTAATCTACATAAATTCTGCTGAACTACATTAAAAGCACCTTGCAGATTGTGAACTGAAGTCACTAAAGAAGACAAAGTAGTATATATAATTGTATCATCAGCATAAAAGTGGAACTTTGCATCATTAAAGTGAACAGACTATGGTAATACAAATAACAGGCTGTAATATAGCAACACAGTATTACAAATACAAAAGTATTAAACAAAACAGGAAGCGAGGTTCCTTACACGATAAAGCAATGGAATTGCATAGCACTAGATTCAATGGATTAGTTTTATAAAAATAATCACATGATTATGGCAAAAGGCACAGGAGTAGCGCTGGCGTGTGGCTTACGTGGCTTTGCAAAGAGAGAGTGCGAAGATGGCAATGATGCCACTCAGTGGCAATGACGAAAAGACGATTCTAGTTGACTGACGAGTGGGGGTTCGGTCCACGTTTTAATCAGTCGACGTACTGGACCGAAGGAGGCAAGGCATTTTTTCCACAAATGCTTTAGTCCTCTTATCGACCTCAAAAATAAATAAATAATTAAATAAATAAAAATCAGTGGCCCTGATGATCCATTACATGCAAAACATTTCAGTACAGGCCAAACCAATAACATGACCAATCATGAGTGATTGCCTTTGCTTCCAGCAATTATTTGTTTTCATATCAGTACATTACACTTTCTTAAGGGCCGAGTAAATCAGGTCTTGAATCTGCAAAGAAAAAAAAAATCCTTTTAGAGAGCGAAATTGCAAACCTTTCATTACTGTTATGAAATGTAACGATATTGTCAGTTAACAAACAAGTTTGGATCCAGGCCAGTCTGCGGTCCTCGCTTGAGGGAAAGTTTACAGGCAAAGTGAAGGATTGATTTGGCACAATGACGAATTTTCCTCTCAGTCTGCCCATTGTGAAATAGACACTTTATGACATCACAGGACCCAAATTCAATGATGTGTTAGTGACCAATAATAAATGAGCGGAAGGAGCTCGCATGAACAGTTATGGTCAATCAGATCCGAGAGATTTACCATAGACGTAAACCTGCATACCAATGTGTGAACTTCTGAGGCTGGAACCTTTCAAATGATTTGCTCTTTAGAGGGAGCACTTCCTTTATACCACCAAAAACAAAATGCTTATCTGAATTTCATTGACTTAAAAAAAGAATAAATAAATAGTTTTACAATACATTTTTTTTTTTTGTTGGGAACTTGACAAAGTAGTTTCTGACAAAAAAAAGCGTGAAATAAGTAAGCCACCAATGAAAAATAGCTTCTATGGTACTGGACTACCTTTAAATCACTGAGTGTGGACTCCAAAACGTTTGCAGGAATTGATAATCCTGATCATTGCCCTTCAGACGTTTAATAATGTTTTGTGAAAGGAAGAAAGTTTAATTTAGCGAGGCCAATCGATAGTGACATTAAATGCTCCAGCAAGGTCAGGCATGCAAAATGTATTACAGCTGTGGAGTTAACATTCATCGAAATCCGGAGGTTTCAATTAATATCCAACCGGGCAAGGAAGTGATTTTCTGTATGGAATATAATCCATAATTTACAGCAATGACAGTAAATCCAATTCAAGAGTTGCAGAACACAGCCACCTTGGGTGTTTCCTGTTTCTATCTGGGGTGCATTCAAAGTCACACCGGTGCAAATCTTTTTGTTACGGTTTCCAGGTTGAACGACCGGTTTCTTCCAACTGGTGTGCAACGGTGCACAACAGCATTTGAGGTATGTTTTCTCCTGTTTGGTGGGTGTGCCAGGGGTGTTATCCAATCAGCTGCAACATGTATATAAACCGCGCCTTAAAGCGGCAGTGGCACAATGAATCCAACGAGGGTAGCATATGAATGCATCTCTTGCAGCTTGGTATTCACCACGGTTGATGACATCAAATGACATGTTTGAGGTAAGTAGAAGTTTAAAAAGTTTAAAAATCAAACATGAATTTGAATCTATTTCATCAGGCTCCGCGAATTCTTCCAAGAGAAAGCACAGTATGGCCCTCTCGGCTGCCATAGTTGCAACACTGGCGTGACACAACGGGGTGATTAGCGCACTACTGTTACCGTTTAAATGTACGTTTTGCTACGTGTTGCCAACTTTGAACGCACCCCTGGTTTAAAAACCCGATGATTTATTGCTACATCATGAAATTAATTTCGTGGGCATGGTGCCGTGATCATTCTTTCAAGAATTCGTATTGATAGGAAGAACTGAGAATTCATGAAGCGTTTGTCTTTTGGGTTGTGTTATATGATTTTTTTTCTCTTTTTTTTTTTTTACTGTTAATTGATTTGTCTGGGAAGTGTCGTACCCCTCCGAGATGCAGAAGGCTACAGGCTAGCGGAGTTTATATGCCCACAGTTTCAGCTGTTCTGGGGACACTGGGATGCAGCTCAAAGCACATACTGTAACTGCGGCAAATCTCAGTCATCAAATCATATAACATTACAATTATCAGATGTTATGCAAAACAGCATACTATAAATGCATACCATAAGACAGTGGCGCAACTACAGTAGTGTGCAGTGATGATTACACACTTAAGCTAAATAAGAAGATCAGTCAGAAACAAAGAACTATTCAAGTGTTAATTTCATGTCATATTGGATCATATAGATGACAATAAGTAAACAGATAACAATATATAGTGAAAATAAATAATGTCTTTTTTAGGGAAAAAGTCAATGTTAACTGTGGCAACTCTTTGCTTTGATTACAGCATTTAATCTTCCAGGTATAGTTTTCTTTTTTTTTTTAATTTCCTCAGTTGCTAAACCTTTCCATATGGTTTGATATTGATTCCAAAGAGATTCTTTCAAGGCTACGACAGATTTGCTCAGTCAGATTAAGGTCTGGACTTCAATCAGGCCAAATCATAACTTTGATGTCGCCAGATGTTTCTTTCCGACTGGGATAATTCTTGTGCAACTTACATTATCTTGCTGAAAATAAAATCTCACACTAATCAGTCTCTTTCCACATGGCAATGCATGCTTCACAAGGATCATGTAAAGGATCTTCTTTTGATCCATGATTCTGTCAATTTTTATGAGATCACAGGCTCCTTTCGAGCAGACTGAACCCCCAAACCATAATACTACCACCTCCATGTTTTACTGAAGGGGTCAAACTAATTTTTGAAACGATATCCAACTCTACGGCGCACATACATCCTGTGTTTGGCAGAGAAAATTTTTAATTTTGATTAATTAGTCTAAAGGACTTTTTCGTAGTCCATTGGTGTCCAATCCTTGAATTTCCAGGCAAACTAGGCAAGTATTTATCTCATGTGTCCAGCTCTTCGCAGCAGCATGAACAATCAGAACAATTTCACGCAGGCGTTTGTTGCCACTAATTTTCAGTGAACCGGTCTCTTTGAAATGCTTGATGGTGTTTCTTACCGTTTTCTTCCCATATTTTAACCTCAAAATACTTCTGGGAATGATTTTTTTTTTTGTTTTGCTTACAATATTAAACTACTGTAGTTACAATATTTGCGTAGGTCCAGAAAGGCACTAATCCCATAAAGCATCCATTAGCCATAGCCATGAGCACTACATCTACGTGGCAAACAAGGGTTGAAGTCAGTAGTTACTGCATGTTATTAAAGAAAGTGAGTGCCATTGAATCCCAATCTTCTTGTGTGTACTCAACCTGAAAAATCCTGGCATGTCTTTTGCCTCAGGCCGAGCCTACACTGCTAATAACTAATAGACATACACTACTGCTCAAAAGTTTGGGATCAGTTGCAGATTTATTTCTTTTTCAAAGCAAGATACATTTTCATGCATTTCAAAAAAAAGTTTTTTTCCTTTTCAAAAGCATTTTTATCCATTTCACAAACGATTAAAATTCATCAGATGATTTTCAAAGAATGATCTACATTTTTGCACAGAGGCCTATTATCAGCAACTGTCAGTCCTCTGCATCAATCTCCTGGTATGGCTGCTAATCCAAGTTAAGCATTTTATAATAATTGATTATTAGAAAACCCTTCTGCAAATGTGTTGCACAGCTGAAAATCGCTGAACTAATAAGGGAGCGCAAAAGGGAGCATGGCATTCTTAAGGTTGGTTTAGTACCAGAAGCATCAGCAGTTGTTTGTTTGTATACAAGCTCAAAATGGCCAAAAAGAAAGAACTTCCTTTAGAGACCCGTCAATCTACTGTAGTGCTTAGAAAAGAAGGCTATTCAATGCGAGAAATTTGAAAACTTAAAATCTCTTGCCATGCTGTCAAGTACTCCCTTCAGAGAGAAGTACAAACTGGCACTAACAAGGACAGAAAAAGGAGTGGGAGGCCCTGATGCACAACTGTCCAAGAAGACAGATATCTGAGCGTGTGTAGTTTCAGACAGAGGCCTCACAGGTTGTCAACTAGCAGCTGCGCTAAATAATTCCCGTCAAACACCTGTTTCAGTATCAACAGTGAAGGTGATGGCCTTCATAAAAAAAAAACAAAAAAAAAAAAACAAAGTTTGAAGTACATGTTCATCATTTTCCATTAAAATCATTATTTCTAACTCAGACAATGTCAGCATGTTCTGTTCATTTGCTATATTTCCTATTCAGACTAATTTCATGTGTGTTTCCATGGAAAACAAGAAAATTTCCAAGTCATGGGTCATTTCACACTATTTCAGTTGATGCAATATCAATTCGCATTCATAGATCTTATCTCAACGCCCATCTAAGGCCCTGATTGTCAGGTTATGCTGACGAGCAACAGTCCAGCAGCACAACACACTGTGATCTATGAAATAAAGAAAAGCTGAAGGTGCATTCATTTTATGCACACATCTGTCTCTTGTTTTGAAGCAATTTTTATTCATTATTTACAATAGGGCACTAGAGGCATTCCAAGGCAAACGTGCATTTATCCCTCGGAGTGCCTCCAAGTTTTTTCTTTTTTATTGATTTTTAGCTTTTGGATTTGCGCCCAGTTAATGTTGCTTGGTAATTCGCTGATAAAAAATTGTCTGTCTGCACAGGAGAGCAGTTATCCTCCTTTGCCCTTATACATTACCATCTATGATTAGTCGTGGACACAGCACGCAAAATAAAATATTATCAAGGCAGTGACAGTACAGCGATGTTTGATACAACACTCGGCAGGTCATTGCACAGTGCCAAAAGATCCATATCTGCGGGGACCACATCTCTCCTCCTTTGCCCTTTTACATTATTGACTACAATTATTCATAAACGCAACACACAAAATAAAACATGTCCAAGGCAGTGACAGTATATTAATGCTTAGTACCACACTCACCATGGCATAGTATAGTGCTGAAAGATCCGCATTTACAAACACAGGGGTTAATGGCAGTTCTCCTGCTCATCATGCCTGGCTTTGTTGGGTTTCATGGGTTGAAGTCAGTTAGTCTGCTTGTACTGCCTGGTTTTGTTGTTTTTTTTTTTTTTGTGGGGGTAAGAGAATACTTTTGTCAAGTAAGAGAATAACTGATGCACAAGCACCGCGGCACTGGCTGGTTTGATTGGATAATGCGTTCGAAATGCACACCCACCCACAATATAGGGCACTGTGTAGTGAATGTTTTCCATTGAAAACAATAGAGAGTGAGTGAGCAAGTGGACAAGTGTGCATTCCGAACGCAGCCTTGGATTCCCCAAGTAAAAATGTCTGACCCCTGGTGTTGATGCCGATTTGAGGACTTTCCGGTTTAAAAATGTGTCGCACTGGATCATTACCAAATTAAAATTTCTAAAACCTTTCCTTTTAGACTCTTCAAGAATTCTACTTTCCGCGGAAATATACTTTGCCGAGGTGCTGTCTCCTCCTTTAATATTTAAATTTTTTAATCAAAAAAAAAATATATATATAATTGTCATGGAATTTGGCCCGCCGGCAAGAAGCAAAGCCGGCGGGCGCTGGGACCATGTTCCCAAACAGGTAAAAAGGGACCCAAACGCACAGGCTGAGTAAAAACAGAAGTTGTTTCATAAATAAAGATTAAAACAGTCCCAGAGGGGAGCAGCAGCGCAGACACCGGCAAGGCTCAGGAAAACACGGAATACTGCTGCACCTAACACAGGTGCTGTCACCTCTTAAATATTAAACTTCACCTCCACCTTAACGAGCAATAGGTGTGGCTCGTTAAGGTGGAGGCAAAGAATGCAGCAGGGGAAGGGCCTGCAGGCCAAACCATGACAATAATATCATGTTCATGAATATGTCCTCATCTAGACCTGAGCTTATGTCCAATGAAATTTTTCCTGACTTCTATTGGTTTATTGGTCATGAAGTTTTCACAATAGCTGCGTGGTTATTTCTGGGTGTACTGATATGAAAATCTCAAAATGGCCAAAATGTCATAAACAAGGTTTTCACCCAACACCCACATTAGGCTTGTGGTTTTCCTTGGTTCAGCAGTTGGAGGGTCAGGATGTAAAACATTTAATTGACACTATTTTCACTATTACGTATTGGATACCATTTACACCACCTGACTCCAGGCCCACCATGGCTTCTCTCCACAATAGTCTGGTTTTTTCAGCCTGAATCAGTGTATATGTTGTCTGGCTGCTGAACTTAGAGGCTTAAACAGGCAGGGAAATGGCTTTGTTTTCTTGGGAAGATTGATGGCACAATTAAAATTAAGAGAGCGGTCATATTGTAGCTCCCTAGGGATCAGAAGTAAAGCAAAGTAAAGCCTCTGTCTTTGTGCACCAAAGTCACTTAAAGGTATACTAAGCAGAATTTTCCAGCAGGTGCTCTGAACCTTTGTTTTTACTGACCTGTTACCCTTCTGGTTGCTTTTATTAGTTTTCTGTTTCTGTAGTACTGTGCAAATTAATTAAAATTTGGTTTGTAAATTTTAATCTTATTTTTTATGTGCTGGGGGAAACGTGCAATTTGGTACCAACTGCAACACTTGTGAATGGATTTAGCAAGAATTTTACGTCACTTAAACTAATATTTGTACCCAAGTAAAATAGGAAATGATGGAATGGCGCAATATTGTTCCATTAGACAATCTATGTATTTGGTTTTACTTGCAACAATTGGTGTAGTGAGTCTACAAATATTAGTGCTTTTATATGCCTTGAAAAACTACTGCGGTAGTTTTATATCTGTTGAAATTGTCTGTCTGTGTTAAATTTTATGCAATATAAGGACATGGGAATATCCATGTCAAATTAAGTCAACTGCAAAAATGGATCGCGTTCCTTTTTTTCTCACTTTCCTTTATCGAGCACGAATACCATGATTTATAAAGAGTACATAAGTCCCTCACACTTCTTTGCTTCACTGGCCAGCGCTATATTAGATTTGCATTTTGAAGTCACAAAAATTTGAAATGCATTATAGAGTCACTGCATAAAAAAAGACTGATAGGCTATCAAGATTACTTCTGTTTGTCCTTGATAGTTTCTAAGTCTAGCACTGGGGGATGGTTTGGGATGATCCTCGTCTAGTAATTTTTTCTTTGATGATAATCAAATAAAATCAATCAAAGATTAATTTGTTTCCAACAGGAATCTCGGTGAGCATCTCCACTTTCAGTCTGGTGGCCATCGCGATCGAGCGATACAGTGCCATCTGCAACCCACTGAAGTCAAGGGCATGGCAGACGCGTTCCCATGCCTACCGGGTCATCACAGCCACCTGGATCCTGTCGCTTCTCATCATGGTGCCATACCCAGTCTTCAGTGTCCTAGCGCCCATCGGGAAACCCATAGTCAAGGGGCACGCGTGCCGGCTCCGGTGGCCCACAAGCCATGTCGAGCAGACCTGGTGAGTTTACCCATGATGCGTTAGTTCAGAAAGGGCGGGGAAAAGGAAGGTATTAGCCGATAACAGATAAGAAACTTTTGCATCCAGAATTCTTTGTGAACGGTCTCATCTTCATAAATAGGACTTAGGAAGCTCGAACAGCTTAAATGAACTTTCTAACAACTTGCATCATATTTTCCTGTAACTTGTATTATCCATTCCAAAAAACCTATTTTTGCATAATTTTCAGACTATTAAAATCTTGCTAAATGCAACCTAGTGGTAAAATACTGATAGACTGCTAGATAATTTAAAGTGGGGCTGCTTCATATTTCAAAAGGTAGGTATCAAAATGAATATCCACATCATTAAAAACTGCAAGACTCAGATAGGTAATGTCACTTGAGCATGACGCGGAGTTGGACAGGCTAAATACGTAAATAAGAACATTACACTCCGCCTGTAGGGGCTATTTATTGTTTATGTGCAGGAAAGGAAAGGAAAAAAAATGTGTGAAGATATTTAGGCCTTTAGCAGAGACCTTCCAACAAAAATCCTAATTGCCACCCTCATAAACACATTTGAGGCACTTACTCTGGCGGTAGCAGTCAAGCAAATTAGTAATTGGTACACAGTTTGCAAGAAAGGCAAGGGAATTATTTTCCAGGAACGTTTCAATTGAATTAATTAAATACAAGAAGACTCTAGTCAAATTAGCGAAGGACAGTCAAATAAGTGATAGCTCCTATGGTTTGGAAACTATTGGATAAAAACCCTTTTTTGGGGGCACCGAGCTTTGGCCCCCCTTATCTAATGCTGCCACCTGATATCAATATGGGACTTGTTTTATGCTCATCATCATCACTTCAACTCTACAATATCAAAAACTTAGAGAGGTATTCTGCTTTGTTTTGATGTAATCCAACAAAACGTAAAATAGATATTTTGTGAGAACAATATTGCCATGTAGGCCCCTACACACACATGTACATTACACAAATGTATAGAGACAAATGTATAGAATGAATGTCTTGTGCCTCTTTGACCATGAATGCATCTCTATCTCCGAGCAGTTATGTGTTATATACTCCATAAAGCAACACAGATGCTGAATTCTGTTCCAGTTAGAGAGCATAGAACCAAGCAAAATGCAGTTAACAGATAACCAATGAGTTGAAACAGTAATGTTTTGAGTATTCATTAAACCTTACGCGCATTTGTATACGTATATAGAGTGAAGCTAGCAGTCAGAATTAGCACACAGACAGGCTAGCATTTTGCATTATTATCGACGTCAAATGTATGTCCGCAAGTAATAACACAAATTTTGTATTGATCATACAACAAAACTATAATATAATGATGCATTATCTATTTTAATATGCTTAATGTTTGTCGACACTTTCTGATGAAATTACAAATAGGTTGTGTTTGAGATTAGACGTGGTTCTTGCAAGTCATAGGCAGCCATTCACATTTCAGGAAGATGTAAAATATCGCCTTGCAATCATGTAAATGGCACTCCATGGGTGCCATCTAATTTATACACAAAACGCCAACTGAAATAGAGCTACACCTTCAATATTCATCTCTCCACCTAGTTAAGTGTATTGCTGGCAGAAAATTACCAGTTCATTCTTGCAGCTGGAGGAAAATTGGAATAGACATAACAACCTAACTGTGCGGAAAAAATATTTTACATTCAAAACTTTTTTTTTTCTTTGAACATTTAGTTTTAAATTTTAGTTAGGACACCATTTTTCCTTGTTTGAAAAGTGGATTCCTATCCCCCTCCCTAACCCTTGTCTCTGATTTAGCATGAGATGGGTCTGGACTGCAGGCTGGACATAATAGCACCTGTACTTTTCGATTTGAGTCATGCAGTTGGTACCTGCATGAATATTGGTACAAAAAAAAGTAGCAAACAGGTTTGTCCTTTGCTCTTATGTTCTGAGAACATGACATCCATGATTTCCAGAAACAGTCTTAATAGTTGACTCGTCAGACCTCAGCACAGGTTTCCACTTTGGTCAATCCACTTCATAAGAGCTTGAGCTAGGAGACTGCAGCTTTTCAAAATTGCTGACGTATGGCTACTTTGATGCAATGTACAGTCTGCCATTTCTGGAAGTATTGATGAATGCTGTAAATTGATAAAGGTTTGCCAGAGTACTCCATCGCCCATTTGGTTTTAATCCATCACAAAAACAAATCAGTTTTCCGTGCAGAGCCATCTGAAGGATCAGTAGTCGCCAGTGCTCCAAGTTGTTTTTAACTGTGTCATTTACGGCCAGGAATTTTGTCTGGATTCCCTGAATATTTTGGTCACTTCATGCACAGCAGAATTATGAATTTCATAAAGGCCAAGCAATATTTTAGGATCGTTATTCTTAAACTTTCTAATCATGCAGTTTTTTTTTCACATCCAATCTTTGCTCGTAGAGAACTGGGCATTCGGCGGATGCTTCTTTTTGATTGCTAACACGCACAATAATATCGCTTCTTGCTCCGTTCAATCTATTTTGCTATATTGGCAAGTAAAAATTTAAACTTCTTTATTGCCAAACTTACATTAATGCCTCTGTAAAGTGTGTATTTTTCCCTCTCCCTCTCACAGGTACATCTTGCTGTTGTCGGTGCTGTTCTTCATTCCTGGCGTGGTGATGATAATTGCATATGGACTTATCTCCCGGGAGCTGTACCGTGGGATACAGTTTGAGTTGGAGCAGAAAAAGCTGGCTGGCGGTGAGAAATGTAGGCCTGTGGGGACTTGATAAACCAGTCGCATCCTTTGCATGCTTCTACAAAAACACAATTAACCTCAACCACCATGGACTGTGCTTATGTCTTGCCTCCTCCAGGGATATAAACGTTTTTTTCAATGGAGGAGGTCAGTGTGGCTTTAGCTGACTGTCTGTTGCTGCGCCATTCATTGACTGTTGGCCAAAACTGTAAGTCTTACTTGTAGCAGTGACAAAATTGGTCCTTGTATTGGTCCTACCCACTTAATTCACTCGTTTAGAGTGCGAGTGGACAGGCGTAGTAGTGTGTGCATTTCTTGTCATCATCTGAATAGGTCATGTACGGTATTTGGACAGTGATTATTCTTATTATTCTGGATTTGATACATAGCTCCCGCCCCACACCACCACACCTCACAATTTTAGACATTACAAGATGCTGGGTTTCCTTTCTTATGATTCTCTGCCAGGCCTTCTCTGCCGCAGTGTTTGGCTGTCCTGCTAGCTCTTGGCCATTTTTCCTTTATGTCTTGCCTTCACCAACTGAAATTCTTGCTCAGTTGGATCCAGATTAGGTAAGTGATTTAGCTAGTGATTTGAAGAATATTTAGCTTCTTTCAATCATATCCTAGAAATATCAGAATATTAGAAGTGGTTAAATCAGGTCTTTGATACATTTTTAAAAATGAAGGACATCATTGGTGAGCTCAGGGAAACCGATAGACCTAGAAGACCATGGATAGCAACCATGGTAGATGACAGAAGATTTATTTCCCTGATGAAAAAACCCTTCAAAACAGATGGCCAGATCAAGAGCAGCTTTGAAGAATTAGCCATATTTATTACAAAATCAGCAATTAAGAGAAGACTTCATCAGCGCACATACAGTGGGTTCACCACGAGATATAAATCATTAATAAGCCGCAAAAATGGGGAAACCAGATTATCTGTGTTTACATTAAAGCACTTAACAAAAAATCCCACACTATTTTCAAACAGCCCATACGCAGATGAGACAAAGATTAACTTTTACCGGAATGATGGAAAGAAAAGATTGAAAAGGGAAGACATGCTCCTGATCTGAAACATATCACCTCATGTGTAAAGCTGTAAAGTAT
The DNA here is from genome assembly GCA_029721435.1 of Gymnothorax reevesii. Lineage (NCBI taxonomy): Eukaryota > Metazoa > Chordata > Actinopteri > Anguilliformes > Muraenidae > Gymnothorax > Gymnothorax reevesii. Next base: position 17,251,951 of record CM056587.1, on the reverse strand, counting down.
GATGAAGGTAGTATTATGGCATGGGCTTATATGGCTGCCATTGTCTGGCTCTTTTGCATTTACAGATAAAGTGACTTTTGACAAAAGCAGCGAGAAGAATTCTAAATTCACTAAAGCAAGAGAGATTGCAAATTATAGAGGGACAACTTATTTGCTCAGATTCAGACAAATTCTGCAAAAAGTTTCCCAAAAAGTGCAATTTTATTCACAGTCAATCACAAGACATGAATCTGATTGAGCAGGGGAAGAAACCCAGTGTCTGGTGATGTCTGGTCTCCAAACTTCAGGCGATCATTGACTGCAAGTTTTAAAATGGACAACCTAATGGATGATTATGATTTTCCAAATACTTTAGAGCCTCCAAAATTGGGAAGCTAGATATAAAATGGTTGTAATTTTTGCACCAAATGTTCTCAATCAGTGAAAGATCAGGACTGCAGGCAGGCCAGTTCAGCACACAGACTCTTCTACTAAGAAGCCATGCTGTTATAATTGCTGCAGTATGCGGTTTTACACTGTCCTGCTAAAATACACAAGGCCTTCCCTAGAATATATATTGTCAGGAGGGGAGCATATGTTACTGTAAAACCTTTATATACCTTTCAGCATTCATGGTGCTTTTTAAAACATACAAGTGTCACAGACCATATGCACTAATGCATCCCAATACCATCAGAGATGCTGGCTTTTGAACTGAATGGTGATAGCAGGAGGGGTGGTCTTTCTCCTCTTTAGCCCGGAGGACACAACGCCCATGATTTCCAACAAGAATGTCAAATTTGGTCTCATCTGACCATAGGACACTTTGCCACTTTGCTACAGTTCATTTTAAATGAGCCTTCGCCCACAGAACACGGCGGCGCTTCTGGATTATGCTCTCCAATGGCTTCCTTTTTGCATGATAGAGTTTTAGGTGCCATCTGTGGGTGGCACGGCAGAATGTGTTTACAGACAGTGGTTTCTTGAAGTATTCCTGGACCCATTTCGTAGAGCCAATGACAGAATCCGATTTTTACACTTTCTCTGAATCTTTTGATGATGTTATGTACTGTCCATGATGAGACTTTCAAAGCCTTTGCAATTTGATGTTGAGGAACATTGTTTCTAAAGTATTCCACAATTTTTTTTACACAAGCCTTCACAGGTTGGAGAGCCTCTGGCCATCTTTACTTCTGAGAGACTCAGCCTCTCTAAGAAATCCCTTTTATAGCCAATCATGCTACACACCTGATGCCAGTTAATGTAATTACTTGCTAAATGTTCTTTCAGCTTATTCTCTTATATATTTATTGCTTTTTCAGCCCTTTTTTGCCTGTGTCCCAAACTTTTTTGAGACCTGTTACAGCCAGAAAATTTGAAATGAGCTCATTTTGTTGATAAAAAAAATCAAAATGCAATGACTTTCAGATCACATGAGCCAATAAGTTATTTACAATAGAACATAGATGACATTTCAAATGGTGAAACTGAGACCTGTTACAGCCAGAAAATTTGAAACGAGCTCATTTTGTTGATAAAAATGTAAAATATCTCAGTTTCACCATTTGAAATGTCATTTATGTTCTATTGTAAATAACCTATTGGCTCATGTGATCTGAAAGCCATTGCATTTTGATTTTTTTCCCAATTACACTTCGTCCCAACTATTTCAGAATTGGGGTTGTAGAACTTCTTCATGTAATGAGTTGGATAAGAGCCCCAAATTACAAGAAACAGTACATTCTGCTGTTCTGAATGACAAATGATGTACATAAACTGTAGTTATTAATATTTCATCAGAGAAGTTCATTGGACTCTTATGCAGCCATCTGCTAGTGAGTTCAGTACAGGCTGTCTGCTCATTTACCACGAGCAGATTTCTACTTCTCAGTAATGTATTGAGGGAACTAATCTCTTTTAGAGACAGGAAATGGGTTTTCATTCAGGTTTTATTCATACTCTCTGTTTACAGTTATTGGGGAAAACATCAGAGGATAAAATGACCGAAATAAGAACGGTCTACTGTCTAAGAACTCATGATAATAAAAAAAAAAAGGAATTTCAGCCAGTAAACACTAGTGTTCAGAGTTCATAGAGGGTCTCAGGAAATTATTTCTTCTTGAGCTGAGACGGAAGGAACCAAAGATAGGGTTTATGAAGGCGTGACCATATTTGCCGCCTGCAGCCTCTGCTGCAAGCACAGCTTGATCCGTATCAGAGATACAGATTTATTCAGTACAGCAAACCGGAGCCACTGAGAATACAGCTTCCGTATATTAAAGCAGGGATTTGAAGTTGTGTTCTAAAAGAAACCAGCAAACACAAACATGGCACAAGGTCTGTCAAGTGTTTCTGAAAGTGCAAAACTAAATAATAATAGTTTATAAAAATTTATAGAAATACTCTCTAACTTTCCAATGCCCAATGTCCCCCTAGCGGTAACGCTGGCGTTATGGTGTTTTCAATATTGTGCCATGAACCTCTGAGGCTTAAACACAAAATTGCTTTCAAGCTGTTCCTGTTTAAGATCGCTTAAGTAATAATCACACAATTTATGTACTGAATAATCGAGACCAATATATAAGCCTGCGATTATTAAAAAAGTTCTAAGATCAACGTAGGGCTACAGTAACTACATTCTTAATTGTGATTTTGTAGGGATGGCAAAAAAAATAAATAAAAAATGAATCCAATACTTTCCCTGAATTCCATCTCCAGTTCTTGCATTTTTTTTTCAGCTGTGCAACCTGACTTATTTTAAGATTGCACTCAATCTAAATGTTTCAGTGCTCAAAAGAATAGGCTACATTTGCAGGGATATGCAGTTGCATACTGATTGCAGAAATGCAAAAGTAATTAATTCATTGAATTACAAATTCTTCTTTTATGAAAGCGTTGGTAATTGAATTTTTTAGCAAATTGGCTATTCTGGGTTGTGTATTTGCACATGGAAGCAAAATCACTAATGCGGTCTTTATAATTCAGCCTCTGGGAAAGTTATTGGAAGGCTATAATATGAGATGGCATGAACGACAATTATCTAATTAATTAATTCGACACAAAATCTAAACCTTATCTAAATACCATCTTCAGCAGCATTTACTACATAACATTTTACTTCAAGTTGGAATTTAGAGAAATTTCAGTTAATTGCTATCCACGCAACCTCATATTCTAACCTTACTCTGGCATGAAGCTATATGTCTTAATCACTAATAGCATTGCAGCTGTTTGCTCAGTAAATTACTTCAATTATCTTAATCAGAAATATGGTATTGTCACTGGTTGAATGCAATGATTTGTCTTTACATATAAGCAAACTTAAAACATGGACCTGAGTTGGCACAACTACATTTTTTTTAGAACTTTTTCATTTGTCGTATCAAGCCGATCGTACTCTGACGCAGCTGCGGGAATTCAGAAGCTTTGAATGACACATTTTATGTCACCATTAAAGTGGATAGGAAAATGCTTGTTAATTATTGCAACAAATACAAATGAAAGCTGAGGGAAAATGGACAATAATTCTACAGCCTGATCCTTGCAACTGAAGGAATTAACTCTTAGTTGATAATTAGGAAACGTAAATGGGAACAGGTTGGAAGAGGTAATGCACTTTAAAGCGAAGGGAGAGCAGCGCTATAATCCCTCCAATGCCAAGTCCTCAATGGAAGAGGTTAAGCCCTTCGCTGCTAAGGGCGTAGAGCATGAAGATACTTTGATGTGGATAACAACGAACCACAGTTCATTGCACATGGTTTCATTTTCTTCTAAACTCTTCTCTAAAGTGCTTAGCACAGACAAATTGATGTCTTGATGCTATTTTCATGGTACTCTGAGTCTGCATTACTAAAAATTTTGTTTGCATCTTCCTCTGATGCACATATACGAGGGCTACATGCCATTTTTATATTATAAGCCAAAAGACCTGTGGTTTTCAGGGAAATGAGCATTTGTGTCCAGGTGTTCATATGACCCTTACTGTTGCCCCACAGACATGAAGAATGGCCTCACTGCCGCAGTATCGTCGGGCAGCGACGAGGGCGACGGTTGCTACGTGCAGGTGGTAAAGCGCCCCGGCACAATGGAGATGTGCCCCTTGACCCCTGTGGGCGTGGCCAAAGTGGAGCGTCCTCGCAGCAACACCTCAGAGGCCAAGCTGATGGCCAAGAAGCGGGTCATACGCATGCTCATGGTTATCGTCGCCATGTTCTTCATCTGCTGGACGCCCCTGTACTCCGTCAACACATGGAGAGCCTTCGACCTTCACGCGGCCCAGAAAGCCCTCTCCGGGGCTCCCATCTCCTTCATTCACCTGCTCTCTTACACCTCCGCCTGTGTCAACCCCATCATCTACTGCTTCATGAACAAACGCTTTCGCAAGGCCTTATTGGCTACCTTTGGGTGGTGCGTTCGCCCCTGCCCCCGTCGGCCCCGCCTTCCCCGAGACGAGGAGGCCACCACCACTGTCGCCTCACTCTCCAAGTTCAGCTACACTACCGTAAGCACCACGGGGCCCCCCTGAGCGTCCTATCCTCTGTGGGGATGACCCTCCGCCACCCACCCACCGAGGGGTGAGGAGGATATGGAGGACAGCGATAGCAACCTGTCTTTAATCTGCCATTCCCATCCCCATTCTTCTCAACGGTGATTCTTCACACAGTACATAGGCTCCCCATGCTGCTCTTGACATCGTCCATGTCTTTCCAGAGAGGGCCTGTGTGCATTTTTGTTTCTCCCATGATGTTGGTTCACTCACTCTCTGGATTTGGATAGATATTGGAGACAGTAGTCGAGCTATGGAAGTTTTTCTGGCACAATTTTTTCTCTTTGTGTAAGAATAGTCTCCAACCCTTCCCCATTTTGAAAAGCCGGGACTGTGTTTACATCAAAGTGAGGAACGGCTGATGTTAACATCCACGTTGTTTTCCAATCTCTAGCAGCAGCCATGATTTGTTCAAACTCTGCATTCAGTTGCAGGGGTGCAACAGTTTTTTTTTTTTTTGATAGCTAAGCTGTTACTCTGGCGCTCAGTCTGATTGGCTGGTACAGATGTAAAGGCGCAGTCTGATCGGCTGAAAGACTCTATTGGAGTGCTGCTGCTTTGCTCTGATTTGCTCATTTTTTCTTTGTCGCTCCATTGGGCAGGCCACCCATATTGGCCGTGGTGTTTCAGGCATCCATTTTCTTACTTCTGGCTACAAATGGTACAAAATAGTTGTGTTTGTCAGTGTCGTCCTTCGGGCCGTATTTGCGCTTCATCCTGCCTGCTGATGTTGATTTCCACCACATGCCTACCTTGAGAGTCTGGTAATTCCATTCCCTCGATCTTGAACTGGCACAGCAGGGTTAGATCCCGGGAAAAGACTACATCAGCTTTCGCTAACTCGTGTGATAAGTGGCTTGATTTTGTATAACATCTTCCTGTCTCACTGTGTTCCTCAGCAGTCTTGAAAATAGAAAAGGTCTGTCTTAACAACCATTCTTGTCTTGTATGTAGGCAAAACTATTTTGGCAACTAATGCAAAAAAAAAAAAAAAAAAAAAAAATTATATATATATATATATATATATATATATATAGCCATTGGGGTGAAATTCATTTCAAGATTTGTCAGTGTAGATAGAAAATTACTATGATTCTCCTCTTAGAGAAGTAAGTGTAAACAAAGAGAGAAAAAATAGATAGTGTTAACTTTCATTTCAAGACTAATGCCTGTTAAGACTTTTTGCATTGTACGTATTGCATTGCATTGTTGAATTAAACACACTGTTGTTGTGTTGTACCTGTGTAAATCTATCGTATCACAATGCCTGGGAAAGTTACATTACTTTCCTCTCCAAAGCCACATTGACCCTCTCTCTCAGCTGCCTTAAGTTTAGCTAGCTACTAAAAACAATTTAACAGTTTACAATGATGCGCTAAGTGCTTTCCTCCGTTATTCAGAAGACTGCTCATGTTTCAAATTTTCACCATGGTTGAGTCTTCTTTTTTTTCCAGTTAAGTACTTCTCCTTTGCTTTGAAGCTTTGAAATTACGAAGGACCAATGCTGAAAGAGAAATTTCATCAAAATGATGCAGGAAGGAAATCTTTATTCCACAAATTTTAGAGGAAGTATATTTCTGCTTTGACTGAAACCAATCAGACTAATATCCCTGCTGTGAATGTAAGAAACACCTAATCGCCATGTTGTTTGCCTGTCTGACTGCTTAATTGCCTTATGTAGTGAAAATTAGGTCCTATGCGTCCCAACTCAGTGCTAATGGGTGTTTAAAATAGTCAATTAAGTTTTGTTGGCAGAGATTTTATGAGTAAGTGCGACTATGCCTTACCTCTGGGACCACCTGTAATTTACATCGCGTGATTCACCTCTACTGCCGCATGTTAATAAAGAGTATTAAAACAAGATTTTTTCCCCTTTTATTATCAATGACAAATGACTTTGTGAAATTCGTGAGGTAATTCTAGACAATAAAATTGGTCATCAATGATCTTCATGTGGATATCCAGCTTCATAATAGACTGATTTGCGGGCATCCTGTGTGGTTATATGTGGCGAGGGACACCCAAATGTAGATGGACTTTGCCTGAACCAGGTCATTTGAAATTCTCAAAGTCCACTGTTGCCTATTAATCTTTGACAGACAGCCTAACGAATGAAAGGTTGTTCCTTTATTAAAGAGGGAAGTACACTGTACACAAAATGCTAAACACCTGATTTAACAACTAGATACAAATTTATAAGTAAAACAGTTGCATGATGTCATAGACTTGTCTGTCTTGCTCTTATCCCTATAGCTCAAATAGTGTGATCAAGGAATAAACATTTCATTGTCATGACAGTGGACTTTAATGAGTTTGATTAATTCTAGTCATGAGATGTTACCTTCAAGAGCTAACCATTTGTCACAGATGCCACAGACAAATCTATGGACAAATCTGAATTACTATCACTATTATTGAAACACTAAACAGAAAAATACTGTCTTTTAATAAATGTTGTGTTTCAGCATTATAAGTGAGCAATTATGGATATCTTGGCGTAAAATCCAGTGGCCTCCAGTGTCTCTGACTCAGTCTTTGAGGACTGACAGCCATATTTTTTCAAACTCCTTTACTTGGGGTTCACATGTGACGACAGTCCAGCATATTGGTAGCACGAGTTGTTCAGCCATTTGCTTGGATGAAAATGAAAACAGGGCTGTTTTTGAAGATCAGATTTGAAGATTTCTGTTCCAGAATAGCCGACAAAACATTCTGCTGCTTCTCATAAAATATTTAGACAGTCCTGTTTTATTTTATTGTGTTAAGTGCATGTTCTTCAAGGACAGTTAGGAGAGATGCCAAGATAGATGACAAAAAAAGTTCTTTCTTGCACGGACCGAGAAGAAAAAAAAAAAGCCAGGAAATCTGACCAGGTTACTCTTTACTTGTCTCAAGAGTAACAAACATAAAGTAATTGCCTGACTGAAGGATTGTAGAAATGCTGCGACTGGAACCGAACATGATTCAGATGAGTCGATTGTTCTGTCACACAGGTTGATTGTGGTCTCTCCTGCAGAAACTCACCTTCCTGATCAGCTTATGAATAAGATTCATAGAGTCCATTGTGGGATAGAGCAACAAAATATAAAAATGATGTTCATTCACTCACTTAACAGAATGAGCCCAAAACCATTCAATTGTGAAAACCAAAGTACTATTAATTACATAGGGCACACAGAGATGGAGATAGCTCTTGACGAAGATTGTCTATGTGTTTCGGGTGAATGGTCCTGCCGCGCCTGAATTACTTTTGTTGTAATCCATGTCTGGATATTTTCATAATGTTACATCGCCAGGAATTTTTATAATAAACAGAGAAATAAGAGTATAAGTCATCCGAATCTGAAGTGGTATCAAAGAATCACCACAATCACTGTAGACTGTCACAACCTTTGTGCAAATTCCCTCTGTATCTCCATCCATTCAGTAGCTTGCATATCAATTAGAGGCAATGACGGTTTTGATTGGTTTAGTCTTGCGGTTACATCTGAAACGAACTGTGTCATTCAGCTCTGGGCTCTGTCCCTCTGCCTTATTGTAATACTGTCAATAAGCCTTACCACTGGATTGTACTTTGCCTCTGCACTTAATTCCTGGTCTAGATCATAACATTAAACATAATTTTCAGATATATACTTTATAACAAAGAATTTTAACCATGATCTCAAAAAGGCCATTTCATAGCTTTTTTTCTCAAACCTGTGTGTGGCAGTTTTGTAATGAAATCAGTACAAGTCTTTACTGGAAAAAGCAGTGCAGTCAGGCTACAACAGTTAGTGTCCTGAATTAGACATGCACCCCAAGCACAGTTTACAAGTTTAATACAGGCCAAGTCAATAAGTCGAACTGGAACTGAGGAATGTTTACAAATGACTGGTTAACAACAGGGAGTGGCAGCCTGGGGCCTTTCCGCGTGGACTTTGCATGTCCTCCCTGTGTTTTCCGGGGTTTCCTCCTGGTACTCCGGTTTCCTCCTGCAGCCAAAGACATGCATGTCAGGTTGACTGGACACACCTCATGGCCTGCAATTATGAACATGTAAATGAATGGTGTGAGAATGGTGTGTGAGCCCTGCAATGGATTGTCAAGCTGCCAGGATTTGTCCCTGCCTTTCGTCCATTGTCAGTTGGGATAGACTCCAGCTCCCCTGCAACCCGCATGAAGAAGTAGTGTAGTCGATAATGAATGGAGTTTAAAACAATTCAGAAATAAGAACTGAAAAAACGAGTGCTTTGAGATGCCATATTAATAAGAGGAGTAGAAGATCGAGACACATTTGTCCAGGCCCAGTTCTGCGAGGAGCAGTGTATGGTACAGCTGGGATCCTCTCTAAAGATGTTAGCCTTTAGGCTGCAGCAGAAAATTTTTAGTGTCTGAGCAGTGATGGGGAGGTTGTTTCACCACAGGTGAGTAAGCAGAGAAACTCAGCAGTCTGGATTCGCTCTTGATTTTACCACAGCACAGCAGCAGGGGTGGACCAGTGATTTCAGAAGTGTGGGTGTTCTACACAGTAAAAAATGGAGTGTCAATATTCCAGAGTAAACCCATTTTCCTCTGGATAGAGTACTTATAGCACTATGCAGAGTGAAATCGTCTAAATGGAAGTGTCAAAAGTGAGAGTCAATTCCCACTTCCACACAAGGACGAAATCTACTCTGCAGGGTGATGATTCCCTATAGTGTCAAATATTTTTACACACCTCATTGTTAATTTTGACACAAAATAGAGTAAAATTAACTATAAAAATCTTACACTGGCTGTAGAGTAAAATTTACACTGATTTTGAGTGGGACCAAATGTTATCTGACAGAGAGTTAAATTCAACTCTTAAAGAGTAAAATTGACACTATGATTTTTACTGTGTAGGATGGGATGTGAACACTGCAACTGCTGCCTTCAGCCCCCATTCCATCCATCCATCCATTTTCTGCCCAATATCCAAGGCCGGGTTCCGGGGGTAGCAGACTAAGCAAATGGCTCAAGCGTCCCCGGCCCCAGCTACTAGGTCCAACTCTTCCTGGGGGACACCAAGAAGTTCCCAAGCCAGCCGGGAGACATAATCCCTCCAGCCTGCCCTGGGCCTCCTCCCAGTTGGACATGCCCATAACACCTCTAAAGGGAGGCGTCCAGAAGGCAACCGAAGCACCTCAACTGACTACTTTAAATGCAGCGAAGCAGCGGCTCTACTCTGAGCCTATCCCTGATATCCGAGCTCCGCACCCCATCCCAAACGGTCAGCCCAGCAACCCTGCGAAGAAGCACATTTCGGCTGCTTGTATTCACGATCTTGTTCTACTGGTCTCTACCCAAAGCTTGTGACCATAGTTGAGGGTTGGATCAAAGATTGACCAGTAAGTTAAGAGCTTCACCGTTAATCTCAGCGCCTTCTTTATCACGACAGATGGGTACAACGCCTGCTTTACAGCAGATGCTGCACTGATTTGCCTGTCGATCTCCCGCTCTATCCTACTCTCACTCGAGAACAAGACCCCAGATACTTAAACTCCTCCACTCGGGGTCGGGGTAACAACTCACCCCCTACCCACCCATTCCAGTCTCCATGAAATGCCAAAATAAAATGGATGCCATGCATTCCTGCATTTTTCTTCACAACCTCATGCAAATAATAATGAGTTAAAGATGTTCATTTTAGCATCACTCAATTCATATTCAGATTTTTAATAGTCTATAAAAAAACTTTTTCTTTCAAAAATATAAAGATTAGACACTTCTTTTTTCTACTTTCATCATGATGCACACCAGGATGAAAACTGAGCAAAATTGTCCAACTTGACAATACTCACTTCTCAAAACCAGTGTCTGAGGATGGTTTGAAAGGTAGTTCTGTTTCTTTCCAAAGCAAAAACCCAGCCAGCCCAAGTCACATTAATCCATTTATACGACTACTTGACTTCAAATAGCCATTTTCTTGCATGACAAAAAGGGCAATTTGTACTTCAATCAAATAGCATAATTATATTTACACAAATTGCTTTATTTACAAATATAATTCCAAATATGACAGAATTAAAAACTTGACAGAGGTCGTGTTAAGCCCATTTATCTGCATATATTTTATAGTCAGATTATGACACCAGTCAGTTAATTTATGAAATTGCAAGTGCTAAATGTCAGTCATTTCAAGAAATTAACTAAATGACTAAATTTTTAGTTATTTCAGGAAATGTCTGGTTTCACAAGCTGACTGTATCATATATACTTTCGGATATTCATGGGATACGACGTGGGATACGATGACATTATTTGAAATTTCAGAGCAGTCTGTGGACATCCACAGGGCCCTCTGAAGCATTTGACACCCTTCCTGAATTTGAGCAAAACGGAATGAAGGAAACGTCTTTGCTGATTATCCTCTCAGTCTTTTTTGCAAAATATCTACAAGAATCAGACCTATTCATTTAAAGCAATTCTTACCTTTCTGGTATTTTTACACTTTTCTTTTGTAAAATGCTCCTAATACGCGTATGGCACACTAAAATGTAAAAGAAATCCATCAGGTGTTGAAACTCATCAATATTCAATTTTCCTATATTTCTGATAAAAGTCTGACCAATAATTTTCTTCGGTCCAAATAAAATTATTTGCTGAGCTTCCTGTCTGTCATCCGTCGCTGTGCCCCTTCCAGTTTCCAATCACTGTCACCGCTTGTGAGTCGCGCGCCCCTCTGCCAGAGCGGCACAGCCGTAGAGGCAAAACAGGTACTCAACAAAGTTAGCCTGCAAATAAAACAGCCGCAACTGCTCCTTATTTAATGAATAAAGTTACCGGGAAAATTCTGGTGAGGTATAACGTTAAGACAGTAGTTTTGCCAGAAAATAAGTATGAATTCTGCTGAAAAACGAAGCATCTGACTGGAAACAAACAGGCGCTGAATTGCTATTACTATTATAATAACATTAATGGTAGTTCGTCAGACAGTACGAGGGCATTTTATTTTACGCCACAAATAGAATTGAATAGTATGTAATTACTTTTGGTTAGTCATCGCTTACCGGTGCCGCTGAATCTGACTCCATTGCCCCGTTTCAAGTGCTTTCAAACCGGACGCGAAACAATTTTTTTGTACGACAGATGCATTCAAAGTCGATGCAAAGACGCAAAAACGCACGAGATTCTCAGAGAGCTGCTTCTGTCATGCAACTGCGTTTAACACTGTGAAGCTGCTCAAAGTTCAGGTCACTTTATGTACCGAAACAAATGACCATCAAAAGTAATTTTGCAGAATAATGTTGCTTCATACCGGTTTAAACAAATTTTTTAACAGCAATAATCATGGAATGAGCCTTCAAACATGCATTCAGGCTATGCAAAAAAAATTGAGGCACCTTTCAATTGTTATTAAAAAATGATGTTTTCAATGTTATTCTTTATTACACATTTTTTTACCTTGTGGGAATGAGTTTATTTGTTCTCATTGCCTACAAGAGTATTTTTCAAAACATTTTCACCAAAAAAATCATAAAGAAGCAATAATAGGACCCCTTTTAGACACAAGTGGTGGTGATTACTGCACATTACTGTAAACTGTGGCAGCAAGAGATATCCATACAGGATGGGGCATTCAGACTTTAACTTGCTTTTAAGTTATATAAATACCACCTTGCTTACTAAATAATGCCAGCCACCATTAGCTTGCATTAACTGTGTTTGTCACCAGGCCTGCATTTGACATGACAAATTTTATTTTATTTTCAATAACAAAATTGCTGACATCTCACAACAAGACAAATTTATAAAAGAAAATTCTAGCTACATCACTAAGAAGGTAAACAGCCGTTTTCAACCTCTGATCTGTTATTCCTTGATCTGTTATCGCAGCCAGCAAGTGAAGCTTATACTGGGTGAAGCCCTGTTCCTGAATGCACGCACATAACTGCACACTTCAACTGTTTACACTTCCCTAGCCTGGTGAGTTGGAAAAAATGGCTGTAACTGGCTGAAGGGCCATGCAGTCAATCCAACTTGACTGCCATTTTTTTTTTTTTTTTTGCGTGTGTGTGTATGGGGAACTCACTTGCTAAAGTACTTTATATTTTTTCTGGTTTTAATTTCATTTCATCAGTGGCTCTCTCAGGAGAAAGTGAGGGGGATGGAATCATGGTTCTTTGAGAGTGCAAGCACTGAAACACCCGTCACATCCTCAGGTGCGAGGCATTTGCCCAGCAGGAATATTTCCCAGGACAGGTTCATCTTTACTGCATGAGTAATTCACACTTTTTTCACCGCCGTTTTTTCAAAAGCATTAATTTACCACACCTCTGCAATGGCTAAGAGAATCAGCACCATCTAAACAAGAGTTTAATCACAGTTTAATGTGTGAGCACCTGCCAGTGATGCTATCCTTTCTCAGGCCTAATCTTGGCAATCTTCTCTGAGAAAATTAATTGAAGCACTGATTACTAAAACCCCACAAGTCAAGTCAAGTAAAGTGTGAATTATGGGGCTTTAGTAATAGGTGCTTCAATTATGTCCTTAAATCTCTTTGTACTGCTTCACATCGATGAGCCAAAATATATGACCACCAGCCTAAGATGCTGTTGATCCACCATGGGCAGCCAAAATAGCTCTGATCCACCGAGACTGAGACATCTGAAGATAGCCTGTTGTATCTGGTGCCAAGACATTTGCTGCAAAACCTTTAAGTCTGATTGGACTTGTAGTTCCAGCACACCCCACAGCTGCTCGGACTGAGATCTGGGAAATCGGGAGGCCAAGGCGACATAATGAACCCTTTGTCGTGTTTCTCGAAGCATTCTTGAACCATTTGTCAGTGTGGCAGGGAGCATTATTCCACTGAAAGAGAGTTCTGCTTTCTTGAAAAACATCTCCCAGTACATCAAACTCTCTTCATCAGCTTGTTTCCTTCTCATAGTGCCTCCTGGTGCCATCTCTTCTCCAGGAAAGCAGTAAATTCACACCGTGCTATCCATATGTTGCAAAAGTGAATTGGAATCATTGGACCAGACAACATTCTCCCATTGCTGCAAGGCCCAGCACTGCCTCATACTGTCCCTGCCAATATTAGGCACCTTCAATGGACATTGATCTGCAGCTATGCAGATGTACATGTAGCAGGTTGTGACATTTTGCACCAACAAGCAACATTAAAATCTTCCGCAACTTTTGCCACAGTGGCCCGTCTGTCGGTTTGGACCAGCCAGGATAGTCTTCATTACTTATGCAGCAAGAGGCCCAGCGTCTCCAATACGCTGCCACTGGTTTGGGGTTTGTCCTCGAACAACTTGTTAGATACTCACCATTGCTGAATGGGAACACCCCACGAGCCTTTTCATTTCAGAGATGCTTGGACCGGTCATAATTTGGCCATGACATACTTCAGTGTACTGTGGCTAAAACATGTTTTTTGTAGTGAACGATCAAAACTGAAATGTCACATTCACTAAACCTGTTAATGACTTCTGTACAAAAATGTTGAGTACACTTTGATATGGTTCATTTAGGCTCAAAAAAAATAAAAATAAAATGGAAATCTAGTAAGATGGAACCGAAGTAAAATTGTATTACTAGAATGTTTCCTTTTTAGTGAAGTGAACAGAACACCTGACCTCTCACACTGTTGTGGGCAGCCTTCTCCTAATTCACATCTGTTTTCTAGCCATGTAAATTTTTGGGGAATTTTTTTGCATTGTTGTGTGCTTGTTCATGTTAGACTCTAATTTTATGGACAATTTCAGGAGCGTTCTCCCACAAGAAGTCTAACGTTTGATTACAAGGTAGATATAAGAAAATTTGCATTTCCCTCCTGAGTTTCTCTCATTCAACTAAGACAAAATGAGAAAAGTAGAGCAAGATATCATTTTGGGAGCAGAGCCATTTTAGTATGAAGGTACTGAGATCTGAGAGAATGATAAATGTCAATTTTTAAAGAAATATAGTTTCTTTTCATAAGGTTGACTTCACCGCCTTAATCTGTGTGTGCACGCGACTCGGCATTTGTGTGAAGCGAATAGATGAGCGTGCGCATGTGCCACCAAGGTCCACTTGGCAAAGCTGCCCGTGACCAGGCAGAAACTTATAAGAATAAGGTAGAATCAGTGGTAAGCAAAAGGAGTGATTCTAAGGCAAGGATTATCTTAATTGAAATGTTATTAAATATAAATTAACATTCTTTAAAGCAGTGTTCCCCAACCCACTCCTGGTGGCCCACCTGTCCTGCATGCTTTAGATCTCTCCCTGCTCCAGCACAGGTGATTCAAATGATCAGCTCGTTAATCACCCCCTAAAGCTGATTGATGACAATCTGATCATTTGAATCACCTGTGCTGGAGCAGGGAGAGATCTAACACATGCAGGACAGGTGGGCCTCCAGGACAGGGTTGGGGAACACTGCTTTAAAGACTCTTCCTCCGGTTCAGAGCGTCCCACAAATAGCCACACCACAAGGTCCTTTTTTGGCCCGGACACAGACAGAGTCTGTAACCCAGGGAGATGACAAGTGCACAGTTCTTACTCCAACACCCGGTGACCTCCAATCGCGGCCCCACTGTCAGCGCTTTTGCTCTGGGTGCAGACAGAGTCTAGCGCCCAGGAAGATTAAGCGTGCAGGTAGACTCGACTCTGTGGTCTCTGCTGCCGCTGCTGCTACGGTCTGGTCCGGCGTGCCTGGCACCAGTGGGGTTCTGCCTCCAGGCCATCTCTGGTCTGGTGATAGTGGAAACACCGCCCCCACGCACACCTGCCCCCAATCAAGCTCAGTCACCAAACTCACCGAGATTTGGAAAATTCATTGTCATTAGGCAGTGGAGTCACCAGGGGCAGGCAAAGCACAGTAAACATAAGTGTGAAATCACAGCACACCAGAATGAAAGCAGAACAAACGTGAAAAACACAAATCAAAATATTCGCACAAGTGACACTGTCCTAGTCTCAGTACTTGTCTTGCAGAACCCACCTCCCATCACACGAAACCCACCTCCCATCACACGGAACCCACCTCCCATCACACGGAGCGCCGTGGAGACCATGTAGGCATGTGGACTGAAGCAATGTAACTCTTGTTTCACTTTTTCCAATTTTTCAGTCAGTGGCTGCAGAGCTGGGGAAGGGAGTGCACTACCTGTGTCTCATGCAAAGATCACCATGAAGTTCACACATTGACATAATCTTGATGCTGCAGGAGAAAACTATCAGAAATTTGTGAGATGTTTAAATTTAATTGAACTTACCTTTACATTATATTGGCCACTGTTTAAAATGGCTTTGAGTGGCCCCCTTCAGGCATTGCATGCTTTTATTTATTTCCTATTGCTTCTGCGTACACATCTGGTGGCGGTTTGTTTTCGCAGCAGCTTCATTTTTATTACTTTTTTTAAATTGTGTCATCATTTTCTCATTTTAAAATGTTATCATTTTACTTGGTTTTATCATTTTATTTGTTTGTTTTTTGATTTTAAAGCATTTTATTGCATCCGAGTTTTGCCTCAAGTAAGCGCCTAGCTAACGCCTAGCAGGCTAAACGCAATTATGGCTCCACTCACCTCTCCACCTGGCTGCATGAGCTGCGTCCGCATGTCCCAGAGGATCGCTGAGCTGGAGGGGAGAATTTCTACCCTATACCAGATTAGGGACGATGAGCATCGATTCTCTGGTCGGTCCTGCTCCAGCTCTCGCCGTGACGAATGTCACCACAACGGGTGATCGAGATTCCATGGCTCTCCCCAATGAAGCCGCTCTGACCCAAACCGAGGACCCCTGGATCCAGCTGGGAGCGAGGCCCAAGGCGGTCGTCAGCTCCACACCCTGCCAGGCTGAGCCCTGGGACCGATCGCGCGGAAGTAAATCGTCAAGAGTTCCGCCTGTTTGGGACCTGCAGCTCGACAACAGGTTTTCCATCCTGGACGAGGAAGATTCGTCACCCCCGCCCTCTCCTGTTCACCCGGCTGCACCTTCGCCGCCCACGCCGAGAAAGGATAACCAACCCCCTAAGGCAAGCTCCACTGTCTCGTGGCCAACTATTCTGGTCACTCCTCTGGTGAGATCCAGGTCTTCGGTCAGTGCCTCGAGGCCGCCCACAACTCTCATTATTGGGGACTCAATCTTGAGGAATAAAAGAGCGAAGTCCACCATTACGCACTGTTTCCCAGGTGCCAGAGTTTTAAACATTTTAGACTGGATTCCTGGCCTGCTGGACAAATAGCCTCATGTACGGAACTTTGTAGTTCATGTTGGAACTAATGACACTTCATAGCAACAATTCGAACTTCTGAAGCGTGATTTTACTACTTTGCTTGATGCACTCAATGACCATGGGAAACGTGTTTTTATTTCGGGTCCTATTCCAACTCTGGGTTGAGGGATTGGGCATTTTAGCAGAACGCTTAGTCTTCATTCATGGCTACAATCTGAGTGCTTTTAATCTGTTCTGGAAGCGCAGCCTTCGTTAGAAAAAACGGAATTCACCCCACTCTGCTCGGTACTCGGAAGTTAGCTGAGAACATCTTTTATACAATTAACCTGCCATGCAAATGACTAATTGATTCTCCGGTAATTGAGGTCTCACATTCGATTGTTACAATTACTTCAGTAAGAACGCAAACGCGAATTGGATCCAAGACTTACGCTGGCTGCATTTGCAGTAACTTGGTCAACATTCCATTAAGACCCGTGAGACATGAAAAATCCTCTAGTGTTGTCAATATGGCATCTTTTAACGTAAGATCCCTGAATGATAAGAGCTTCTTAATTAATGATATTATCGATGAGAGGAAATAGCATTTTATGTTTCTTGTTGAAACCTGGCTGCAGAATCATAGAGCTGCAACTTTAATTGAGGCTTGTCCATCTGACTATAAATAGCATAGCTGCTATTTATTCCAATAAGTTCAGCTGCTCCGAGACTGATCTCGGTAAATTTGCCTCTTTTGAATATATAGCGATTTTCCTGAAAGCTGCCTCAGGTGTGCTCACAGGTCATTTTAATAACCATATTTTGTGTGTTGTTGTGTATCGCCCTCCTAAATCGATTGACGGTTTTATGTCAGAATTTTCAGTTATTGTCCTCAGTGGTTTTAAAATATGATGGAATCATAATAGCTGGTGATTTTCATTTTCATATCGACATTCCGTCAGACACTTTTGCCACTGAATTTTTAAACCTTACTGAGTGCTTCAACCTGGTCCAGTGGGTGTCTGGCCCTACGCACAAACACGGCCATACCTTAGATTTAGTTTTTACCCTATGCGTGAATTTGAACGGCCTCACGATATAGGATCTTTTCATTTCCGACCATTTCAGTGTGATCTTTGATATTGAGGCCCCTGTTGCTCAAACCGAAGTGAAGCTATCCTTTCGTTCTCGTTTGGTAACCTCCCACACTGCCTCAGAATTTTTGTCTTTTTTTTTTTTTTAATATTTGCGTTAATATAGCGCATGTTGCGGAGAGCAATGAAATGTTACATTTGTTTAATAATACATACTTGTCTGCTCTGAATGCTGTTGCGCCTCTCAAAATTAGAAACACCTGTGCAACAGAATTCGCCTTGGATAAATGATAAAATTCGCAGCCTTAAGAGGGAATGCAGAAAAGGCCACTAAACAAAATATTCTTTACGTGCGCATGAAAAGCCTGTTAAACTCATATAATCAAGAAGTAAAAAATGCTTGAGATAAATTCTTCTCTGAATTAATCGCCGCTAATCAGCATAATGCAACATTTTTCTCTGGTGAACCCTCCAGTTGCTGTGGCATCAGCTTCATCCCCTGCTGATCGTGAGAAGTTCTTGAAATTTTTTATTGACAAGATAGCAGTCATACGGTCTAGTATCAGTCATGTTCCAGCTGTTAATGTTTCGTGCCCTCGCTTAAACTTGCTGAGTGGTTTCACACCGATTTCTCGGTAGGATCTTGCTGATAATGTGTCATGTATGAAACTCTCATCCAGTCCCTTCGATATTATACCCTCTAGGCTCCTTAAAGAAGTAATGATGGCTATTGGCCCAGCCCTGCTTTCTGTGGTAAACAGTTCTCTCTCTACTTACTGGCTGTGTTCGAGAATATTTGAAGATTGCCTGCATTCAACCATTTCTAAAAAAAAAAAAAAACAAAACAAATCTTGATCCAGCCATTCTTAGTAATTTTAGACCTATATCAAAATTGCCTTTTATTTCGAAAGTCTTGGAAAAAGAGGTCGCAAAGCAACTTTTAGAAGTGGTGGAAACCAACAATATTTTTGAGAAATTTCAATCAGGCTTAAGACGTCAGCATAGTACAGAAATGGCTCTTCTCAGGATAAGTAATGATCTTTTGATGAATGCTGACTCTGGCTACTGCTCATTACTCATGCTTTTGGATATCAGTGCTGCCTTCGATACAGTTGATCATGTCATCATGATTGATAGGCTGGAAAAATTGGGTTGGGCTCTCTGGGACGGTTCTGAAATGGTTCTCTTCTGTCGAACAGAAAATTTTTGGTTTCCATCGGTGAACATTTATCCTCGTCTGTTACTGCTTACTTCTGGTTTACCTCAAGGCTCCATACTTGGGCCTATATTGTTTTGTATTTATATCTTACCTCTGGGTTTTATTATTCGTCAGCATAAAATAGCTTTTCACTGTTATGCTGATGACACACAGTAGTATATTTCAGAAAAATCCACTGATTTCAGCAATGTGTTGGTGTTGCGTGACTGTTTAGCTGATGTTCAAAATTGATTTTCTAATAATTTTTTGCAGTTAAAAACCGAAGTCATTATACACTTGGTCCAAAGTTGGTGTCAGATAAAATCCAATCAACACTTGAACCTCTTGCTTCTAATATTAGGCCCTCTTCCCAAAATCTCAGTGTGATATTTGATACTGAACTCAAATTTGAGTTCCACGTAAAGAAGCTTGTGCAGTCATGCAATTTGCAACTCCATTACATAGCTAAAATTAGGTCTGTTCTGTCATTTGAAGATACGGAAAAAATTTTGAATGCTTTTATCTCGTTAATAGATTAGACTATTGCAACTCATTATTTACTTGTCTGAATAGACATTTCTGAACGAACTGCAAGTGGTTCAAAATTCAGCTGCAAGATTGCTCACTAAAACAAATAAAAGAGCCAATATTACTCCAATTTTGGCATCTTTGCACTGGCTGCCAGTCCAATTCTGAATTGATTTTAAAATTTTGTTAATTACCTTCAAAGCACTCCATGGCACGGCACCAGAGTATACAAGTGAGTTTTTAAATCCTTACAGACCTAAAAGATTGCTGAGATCCTCCAAGCAAGCATTATTGGCTGTTCCAGAGTCCAAGTTAAAAACAAAGGGTGATCGAGCCTCTCGGTTAAGGCTCCGATACTCTGGAACCGCCTCCCAAACAACATTAAAAATGCTGAGATATCTTTATTGTCTTTTAAATCTTTTTTAAAGACTCATTTTTTAGGCTTGCTTTTGCTGATTTTACGGTTTATTATTATGGGTGTGTTTTCATGTATGTCTCCTTTTATTATCTTAATTCTTCCTATTTTGATGTTTAATGCCCTACTTCCCCCATTTTGTTTTATTGCTTTTATGTACATGTATTTTACCAGTTTGCTTGAAAGGTGCTATATAAATAAATGTATTATTATTATTATTATTATTCTTATAAGTAGTATTACTGATTTAGTCTATCACCAAAGATAAACACACACACACACGCGCACACACACACGTTTTTATGTTTGGTGTGAACAATCCCTTTTCCTGACCCTAACCCTCGACAGTACATACCTAACCCTTACTCTAACCCTAATCTTAACCGAACCCTAAAATAGGCAAGTTTTTTTTTCCGTCAAATTCCATGTATTGTGGGGACATTTAGTCCCCACAAGGGTTGGTGAACATGATACCCACATCACTCACTCACACACACAGATGCACAAATGGGGCGGTTGGGTGGTGGATTCGGTTAAGAGAACACAATTTGGCACAAAGCTGAGCCTCGTGGCTCTGGGTGTATTGCCCTCTGCTCCAGAATAGGCTTTGCACCATGTGGCAATTTGCATTTTGTGGATACATTATCTGGGGCAGAGAAGGGACCAGTCGCTCACTGAATCTGTATCTACACTATGTTCTGACTTCCGCCGGTCAACCAAACGTCCACAGCTGGCATATTAACGCTGCCTATGTGAGCTTATCGGCCGGCTGTGGTGAGAGACGCAACAGCAGCTGGTGATTCATTTGGAATTGAACCAGTGGCGATTATTATCGGCAGGGGGTTTGCAGATGACTGACTATCCCAAACTGGAGTGAGAATTAGAGATACTGAGACCCACGTTGGGAGACGGATTTATTAAAAAAAAAAAACAAAACTTAGCCGTTGTAGCACCTCATCACACAAGCCCCATCCCCAGCCCGTTTCACTACAGTTTCCGTCAAATCTACATATTTTTTAGAAACAGAAACCAGATTGGTTTGATTAAATCGAAAGTTGTATTTTTTTCTCAGTACTGTGATGCACCCTTTTGCTGTGGAAATTATATAGAAACTATCTCTTACGAAGTGAGGCGTGCTGATTGAAAGCTCGTTTTTGCTCTGCAGATCAAGTGAAGATGAGAAATAAATTGTATTTTTAGATGCCAGCCGCTGAGTAGACTTCCTTATGCAATGTTGTTACAATTACATAAAGCTTTATTGTCTCCCATTCAAATTAGTTTTTCTGGTTTGTGGTGCTAAATTATGTCTCCATGATGAATCAATACACACTGTGGTTTCTTTATGACGTACACATTAAGCGAGTAAAACTATTTTTGGCACTTATTGGCCTTAAAACACAATTTTACCCATTGTTCACAGTCTGAAAAGCATAAATTATGAGAACAGAGTATAAGCTTTTTGAATAACGACATTACACTACATTATTGCTGCATTATTGGCAGGAACAGACACTCTCATCCAGACTAAAGTTCAACAAAAAGCCCATTAGCAGGTAAATTAACCCTACAGTAAGGGCTTAACAGGTTTTTAATCTGCATGGTCCGAGTCCCATCTGCAGTATGTGGTCACTTTTGGCTCCTGGGATAGTACTTCCCTTTTGTATGGCATTTGGCAACTTTATCCATATAGGCCAGTGTTAGTGCAGTAATCCATTCCACCCGTGCAGTGACTGACCAGATTCTACTTAACACTATTAGCCTTTGCTAAAGACCTTGATTATTAGAACCAGGAGTGTACCTGCATGGCTGGAATGAAAGCGAACACCCACACCAGCCCAAGAGGAAAGTAACAATCCAAATTCCACAAATATATGCATTAATGGGACTTGGACCCTGCAATTTACCGTCTTAAACAAAATGCAGAAATAAAACAATGCATACAGATATAGTTAGATTAGTTTCATTTTAAAACCAATGATGCTACTATCAATTTTCATGGAAATAAGTGCTATTAGTTCAGGAAAGAAACTCGCGTAGAGCTACGTCAGCTGATAGCAGCCTAGTAAGCTACCAGCCACGTCAGCATCAGCAGGCACACAACAATTGGAGGATACACATCACATCAGGTAGTACAGCGGCCTATTTAAAAGACATTAAGGTCACTCACTTCTGCTGCTGTTTGCAATGACTTTTCATGCTATGCAACACGCTCTTTGGTTTTTGCTTGCTTGCCTCCACCCCCCCCCACCACCCCCCCACCACCCCAGCCTACATCTGTTTGATTCTGCTCACATGGGGGGATTTTGATTTCTGTTCATGACTATGTTTGTATGTTTGCTGTGCCTATGTAGGACATTCCTCCAGAGCATAATCGCCACCAAAATACAATGTTATGCTTATACCCACGAATAAATTGTTCTATTTTATTGAAATGTGACTTTCACTGACTGAACTGTACTGATTATAAATTACAAAGTTATGGGGGAGAGGTTACAGCCTGAAACTTGTTGAAGTTTCTGCTGCTCTAACCTCTGAGGTCAGAAGGTCTGTCCATCACAGTCGAGCCAGAACAGATGACACTGGGAAGGGATGCGGGGATGGAGAGACAATAAGTGTCCAGAGGTGCTGGTCCGCCACGGCTGAACTTATTCAGAAGCAAAACATGCAACAGATTCCTTGTATTACCACAAGCACATGCTATGGTCCACCTGTCTCCACGCTGTAAGTCTTCTGTGATTCAGAAAAAAGAGCCTATTATGCCACTTTTGGTAGAAATTTAGCTTGACCCTTATTTGCACTGAGTAGGTTGTTTTTAATCCCACCATGATTAATGGAAATATGTCTGTATCGAGGATATTTTACTCAAGTAAATCCTTGTGGGTCACCAGTTAATTAGACTACTTGAGTGTGGTGAATTAGAAATGCAACCAAATAGTGCCGTCACTGCCGTGTGAGATGTTATAATATAGCTTGTATTTTTTTTTTTCTTTCATTTTTTTGTGATGAAAGTCCTGAATCAAAAGGTTTTTCTTCAATTGCGAGAAATTTTCTCCAATGGACTTAATGGATTTTTCCAGATCTCAGGTAAACTGAATGAGAACACAGATCTTACGATGTCCGTTAGCTAGACTGAGCGCGTGTCCTCTCGGAGAACAGATCTGCGGAGGAGGGAGAACAGTGCTCGCCAAAAAGCTTAACAGTGTCTCACTTTTCGAGCTGTCCGAGAGAGAGAGAGAGAGAGAGAGAGAGAGAGAGAGAGAGATGAGTTCAAGTGCTCCCAAAGTAAATGTTTAAACCTGCACCAGCAGCCTCTTCTCACTACTAATACTGTTGGGAAAAAATGGAAACACTGATGTAGAAAGGAGAGCAGAAAGGCGTAATGTTGCTTGTAATATCTTGCTTGACGTTCACACATCAGTGAAACTCCAGCTGCTGTCCTGTACCTTTGCACAAAGCCACTTGACCAAACAATGCTTTGGACATGAAGTTCAAAGCATCATAGGCCAGATATATCTCTGTGTAGGATGCCTTGGAGAAACTATCTGCAGTTTTTGCAACATTCTAGTCAGTGTCCCTAAACTGTAATTACTACAGTGGAGCTTGGTAGTTTTCCAACATTTTCTGGCCTGAAAAGAATAAAATTCCTATTACAAAGGAGATGTCGTAAATGTGATCACATGATCATGGTTAAAGCACTGCCTGTCTTATCCCGAGCCAGTGAAAACCTCTTAGTGTGATTACTATTATTCTAGTACGGAAGAAACACATCCCCAGCCGTGTTTCCGCAGTTAATTTGGGGGTATTTATTGAAAGAGAATGTATAATAATCTCCGAACATCGCTATCTTCACATTGCCATCATCACTACATAACGAACAAATAAAATTTCTCCTTTGTTTTGTATGAAGGTTTTATTTCTTTATTTCCGTATAGCAGTTTGGAATAAGAGATGGAGATATTCAGAAGCAATGCAAAATGTCTCTCTCTCTCTCCTTCTCTCTCTCTCTCGCTTTCTGAGATTCCCCAGCTGAAACTGGAGCACCTACAGGCGTACAAGTATCTGAGTGTGAATCACTTTCAGGATTTTGCTGACAGAGAGAGTGAAGTACACATTTGGAGAGAAGCAATAGCAGTTCTAGGAAACGTCTCATGCTGGCAGGTAATAAAAGTGTCCATCTATCCAGACATGGGCATACAGCACAACACATAATCCTGTTTTACTCCATATTCTTCCACAGTATTCTAATCTCAAGTGTCACTTGTTGGCAGTTTCTGCCAAGCACAACAGCACAAAACCCTTACACACACTAATCTTTCAAACAAAACTGACAATTTCATTGTGTACGTGCATTTGAGTGTGTTCATGACTATACGCCTGTGCAATTCTCTGGCTCAAACTTACTTTACAAACAATGCAGTATCCTGATTATTGTGCGACTTTGCCAATAATATACACAGTATATCAGCGCCCTCCATAATTACTGGCACCCCTAGTTAGAATGTGTTCTTTACCTTCTAATAAATTCTGTTTTTTTCTAAATAATATAGGACCACAATGAAAAAAAGAGGAAAATCCAACCTTTCATTCAAGTGCATTTATTCTGCGGTAAAATAATACTTTGTACAACCCACTTTTGCCAACAAAACAGCACCTAATCTTCTCCTTTAATGTTTTGCAAGATGGGAGAATACAGAAAGAGGGATCTTCAGCCATTCCTCTTTGCTCAATCTGTCTAAATCCTCCAGCAACCTGGGTCCTCTCCTCTGCACTCTCCTCTTCAGCTCACTCCACAGGTTTCCAATGGGGTTGAGGTCTGGGGACTGAGATGGCCAAGGGAGGAGCTTGAGTCTGTGTCTAGTGAAACATTTCTGTGTAGATTTGGCCACATGTTTAGGGTCATTATCTTGCTGAAAGACCCAGTGATGACCTATCTTCAGCTTTCGGGCAGAGGCCACCAGATTTTGATTTAAAATGTCCTGGTATTTCAAAGCGTTCATGATGCCATGCACCCTGACAAGGTTCCCAGGGCCTTTGGAAGAGAAACAGGCCCACAGCATCACCGATCCTCCTCCATACTTCACAGTGGGCATGAGGTGCTTTTCAGCATACTGATATTTTGTGTTCCGCCAGACCCACTTAGAGTGTTTGTTGCCAAAAAGCTCTATCTTGGTCTCATCTGACCAAAGCACACGGTCCGAGTTGGAGTCCCAGTACCGCTTAGCGAACTCCAGACGTTTGCGTTTATGATTGTGAGTGAGAAGAGGTTTTTTCCGTGCATGCCTCCCAAACAGCTCATTGGCATGTAGATAGCGCCCGATCGTTGTTTTGGAGATTTTGTGACCCCAAGATGCTACCATTTGTTGCAATTTTTTAAGAGTGAGCTTTGGAGAACTTTTTATTTCTCTTACCATCCTCCTCACTGTGCGTGGCGGTAAAATAACCTTGCCTCCTTGTCCAGGCTTCTTTACCACTGTTCCAGTTGTTTTAAACTTCTTAATGATTCCCCTGACAATAGATATGGGCAGGTGCAGGCGAGTGGCTATTTTCTTGTAGCCATTGCCTGACTTGTGAAGGTCGACACACATCTGCCTTACTTGACTGGCGTGTTCCTTTGTCTTTCCCATGTTGAAGAGTGGATAAGAGAAATGGCCTCTGTGTCACGTTATATTTATACCCCAAGGGAACAGGAAGTGATGAATTACTAATTATATGTTTTGAGATACTCTGATCAACTTTAAAAAAGTTAAAACTACTGTAGAAATGACAGAAATACTTCAATTACATTTATTTCCTAGGAATTGCTAGGGGTGCCAATAATTGTGGAGGTGGTGGTTTTATGAAAAATAATTATTTCTCAGTCAGGGATTTTTTTTTTCCCTTAAAATTCACTTGAGTTGAAGGTAACAATTTTCTACAATTTTCAGTGTGAGACTATGCTGCTGCAATAAAAATTGAATTCATTTTAAGGCTTTTAACACATCTTAACCAGGCGTGCCAATAATTATGGAGGGCGCTGCGTATATATATATATATATATATATATATATATATATATATCCCACATGACCATAACAGGGCGCTTTTACCTCGATATTGACAGCATAATATCAAAGCCTCAAATATTCAACTCATTTTTTGAGGAGTATTTATTTTTTGTGGAGTCAGTGTTTAAAGAGCATTAAAGTAAAGTAAACAGTCCCAGCAGCCTTTGTCTTGATCTCTTCATTAATTCAGCTACAAATACAAAAGTGTCAGTTGGGAAAATCGTTGCTCATGACGCACCTGGTACACCTGGAGTTACTGTTTGTCAGAGAACGTGGGCTGCCAGAACTTTCTATTTCTACCCTAATAATGTGATAATGTTCAAGTGTGATGTGGAGGTGACTAATTTATGACCATCTTAGGCAGTCCTTGGTATTTAAAGCCTACAGTAAAGCTGCTCTTCTGTTTATAGCTGTGGTTATCTTACTTTAATACCTAAGTGGACACTTGAGCGAATCCAGAGGTGATGCGGCCTCTTTGCTGTGAAGCTGAGGTAAATAAGCAATTTGTGGCTGGGCAAGGGTTATTGGATTGTAGATCTCAAGAAAAGGGATCCTAAACTCAATCTCCACATCCTAATATTGTGGCTCGTAAAGGTGGCTTTAAAGAAACAATTTATTTTCTGCTGAGGTTGCGAGTTCTTACCAATCAAAGTTCCAGGATTTGTGCTAAATAATGGCCCAATACTGGCCATTCAGGGCACAGAGCGATCATTCACCTTTAGGAAACGTGTTATGTCACAGGTGCTAAATGGAGTTTTTCTGGCTTCCTCCCAGTGTATTGTATGGGCTAAAAATAACTTTACCCATGTTTAAACTGGCATGGTGATGAATAGATAATGATAGAATTTTCATTTCATGGGTGAGCGGTTCTTTCAATTGCTCATAAACTGGTGGAGTTTTCCTACATTTTTGAGCGATATTCATTAAGAAGAAGCGCTGATGTACGTTGTACAATGAGGCTTTCACTGGTTCATAACCTAACGATATTTGATATTAGCTCGAAGGCAAAACTAATCTCAGACTTTTGCCATTTTGTTGTGGTGATAAATTACATTGCAAAATTTATCACGATCATATCTCACAGCATTTTTCATATTTAGTTCAGGGATCCTGCAGATTGTATACAGTGACTAATTTCCTAAAACCAGGCATGTCTTTGCCAGTCTTAGCATCTGGCATTGATGGCGCATTAGGCTGTGCTGCTGACTCACAGCAAATATCTTTAAGGTTGTAGTCCAGCCTGAGCCTTTCTGTATTTAGGCTGCATGTTCTTCTCCAGGGTTTTAACCCTCTCCAAAGACATACACAAAACACTCATTGGAGACTCAAAACTATCCAATGTAACAAGTGCATGAATGAATGGCGTGCGAATGGTTGTGCATTAAGATTGATTGGTGGAAAGTTAGGTGTGTTTTCCTGCCTTGTACCCACTGGAGGCTGAGATAGGCTCTTGCCCTCCTCTGACCCCATCCCGGAGTACACAGGTTAGATTATAGATGGACAGATTCTCAATGTAGAAACTTTGACAAGTAAACAGGACGCCATGTTGGATGGTCAGTTTGGAACAATAAGAGTATCATAATCAATTATGATCCATTTGAGATGGAAAAATAAAGGCTTCTCTCATCCAAAAATTTTTGCCTATTATAAGTGCACGAAGACCCTACACACAGATCCATTAAGCCTGTGCCGCCTGTTTGGTAGCTAGAGCCACGTTCCTTTCACACTTTTTCTCATTCACATTTCCGCAGTTTTGTGGTGTTAGACAGGTCTGGTTTCGCCTTGCAAACAGTATTGTGTGAAGTGGCCAAAAAATTAAAATAAATAAAAATTCCTATTGGTGCGTAGAGCATAAAGAGCTTTGCAGGTCAAAAATGCTGAAGGTGCTCTTCATTTCCTGGAATTCAAGACATACAGCCCAGCCATTGGACAAAGCTACTCAGTTTTAAGGCATTTTTATTTCCACTCTGATACATCTACACAATTATTACAGCCAGACTTTTCAAGGCTTAAGGTTTGCAAGAAAGAGAGAAAAAAACTTTCAGTGAGCGAACAAGGCAACAGATGACAAAGCTGTCTAGCCAGTAATGACAATCCAAGAAAGCTATTACTTGGGTACATAGTCATAGCTATTTCAGACAGGTGCAGGGTGGAGCTGAAAACCTGGACACACACCAGTACTCCGGGCAACCTGTCTTCCAACTCTACGCTCAAAAAGGTTGATTATTCTCATTTACTCTGAATTTCGACCCTTCGCCGCGTTTCCTAAAATTGCGCCCCTACTGGTAACAGGAAGGTACTGTTTGAGTTACAGTTTCAGTTCCAGATACAGTTTCAGTTATATTTACAGTTAAAATAACAGTTTGGGTAAGGGTTAGGGTTGGGGTTAGGGTAAGGGTTAGAACTAGGATTAGGGTTAGGATTAGGTTTAGGTCACGGACTTACTGACTGCGATGCTGACGATCAAAACCAGATTCTAGTTATTTTAATGACCACTAGAGGTCGCTTAACTCCTAAACGTAACTTTATGCCGTAATAAGCTGCTTGACAAACGACCTTTGCGGGCGTATTTTGTGGGAGGACAGGCTCACTCCAGGACTGTAATGGCTGAACTGCTGCTGTAGGTGTTCTGTGGCACTGCCAATCCTCTACCCTTTCAGCTCAGCGCACATAAATCAAACATTCTCCAACAAATTCAGACAAACACAGGTGTTTGTTTGGTGTACCATTGCCGTCTGTTCTTGTTTGGAATTGTTTGGAGATGTTTTTGGCAGGCCAGTGTGTTAAACAACATTCTGAGACAATATTGAATCACAACTGCCAACATTAGAGCGTTCCCTGTTGCTGGAGAATGTTTTATTGGTATGCTCTGGGCTCAAGGTCACTTCATTGGCATTTTGGGGTCGCTGATATAAAGGACTGCTCTGGGCACAGAGGTGTTCTGCAGATAGGAGCCTCCTGCCACAGCTGCATGTGGAACCACATGAAACTAGCACAATAATGACTGCACTCGACATAGTCAGCCTATACACTCCAATTAAGATGAATGGTCATTGCTAATCATAGTTCTGTAATCAGAGCTGAAATGCAGTCCTCATCGTGGCAGTTATCAGCTCGTTTTTACCCGCAGCACAGTGAACATACTGTGCGTTTGTGTTGTGAATATTTTCCAAGAGAACTTGCTCTGCTAATTTTCAGTGCTAACCTGTGCTTTCAGCTCAGAGGTAATTATTTTGTGCCCACTTACATTTCCTTTAGTGTGAAAAAAGGACGCAGCAGTTGGGCTCAGTGGAGTTTTGTGCACACCTGCGGAACGTCATGAGCGATAGGTGAATGAAGCAGTGCCTCGATTGCTGCTTCATCTAGCACAGCAGCAGCTACTGCTAATCTCAGATAAACAGCCAGGTGCAGAATTAACAGCAAATCAACTAAATGAAGCAGTTACAGCTTTACAGTTCCTACAGTTTTAACTTCTGTCAGCGATTCGTTCCAGCGAGTTTCCCTTAGACTGCATTTCCGGAGGGAGCGGACAGTAAATGAAAAAGAGTCAACACTGACACCGATGTGTGGAGGATCCTAGGAAGGATCCAGGACGAGGAGAGAGGGGAAAGAGATCAATGTTTCTCATGGTTGCAGTTCTGGTTTTTTGCATTCCAGTGTCTTTAATTAAGTTTGTCTCGTGGAAATGATGATTATTTATTTATTTTAGCTCATTATCACAAACAAACTGAGTCATTCTAAAATATATATATATATATATATTTTGGGATAAAATGTCAAATGCTTTGCTTAAAGCTTAACAGACTCAAAGACGTGGTAATTGTGATAAACACCATCAACATTTTTCAAGAAAGTGGATAAATGGCTGTTTACGCTGAGAACATTCATGCCGTATTGCTATGCTCCCCCTACATAGTGTGATTGTGCATTTGCCCCTAAAAAGTCAGGTCATCGCTAACAGGACGAACATTTTGAAATAAATACTGTGACGGTCCTGCTGTGCAGTCCCTCCCCCTCCTGCTGTCGGCACCTCCACTTCAACAAGCCACACCAGCTGCTCATTGAGGTGGAGGTGCAGGATGGATTATTTAAGGACTACACTGCCAGTTTGGCAGTGCAGCTACATTCTGCATCTTATGGAGCCCTGTTGTTGGTTGCCGCTGGTCCTCTCTGTTTTTAGTCTTTATATTAAATATTTATTTATATTTTTACTCAGCCTGAGCGTTTGGGTCCCTTTTCTTGTTGTTGGGTTCATGGTCCCAGTGCCCGCCGATTTCATGTCTTCTGCCGGCAGGGGTAAATCCATGACAAATACAGTGTCATAAAAAATTATTTACCTCCTTTTCCTGATTTCTGCCACATTTGGATAATTGCTTCATATCTCTCAATAAAACACATATAATACAAAGACAAAATGCAATTGGTCTTCACGCTCTACTCCTCGCATTAATTTTATTTTGTAGGGTTGTCAATGATAGTGGTATGCGTTATTGGGAAAAAAAATGTATATAACAAATATATAAATTTTCATGGTCTAATTCTGTGTTAATTAATTTGCCCTGGAATCTGGCTGTCTGTGTCATTTTTTGGTTTGTCTTTTTGATTGATTGAAGCCATTCAATTATTGCCTCCGGGCCTCGCCCCTCTCTTTGTGCTTCTCCCCTGCTGACTTGCACACCAGATCCTCTTTTAATTTTTGTCTCTGTGTGTTTACGTCCCTGATTTTTATCTTTCCTTTGCCAGACTGTTAATCTCCATTATATTGCATTCATTCAGCATTCAGTCTGATTGCTTCCTGGCTTCTTCCAGCTTTCTCAATGGTTGTATCTGCTGTTCATAGTTTTCATCGTCCAAACATTTCCCTACCTAGTGTTTACTGTCGTCCTCCCCCCCAATCCAGCCAGTTTTTTGACCATGATCTGCCCATTCTCCTGAACCCAGTGTGCCGCAGCCCCACCTTGGACCCTCTTAAGGCAATGCTCTGCCTGCATCACACAAGGATGCTAACATGTTTGTAGGATACAATATTACATCTTTGAGAGTAATTTTACGTTTGTCCCATGAAATTTAGGTGATTGGTAGCCTTTTCCCTTAAATAAATGAAATTATCATTTAAAAATGAGACAAAAAGGAGGCTTTATTTCTGAAGGGGGAAACCCCCCAACAGAGCTGGCAACAGTACAATGTCCGCAATCCAAAATCAAATTCCAGTGGGCGTAATCCAGAGTCATACACAGGGCACCAATCACAAAATCGTTGTCGGACAAAGAGAGGTCGAAAAGCAAGAATGCGGTACAGTACAGAGAATTGGCAAAACTCGAAGTCTAGGACGGTCCAGTCAGAAAGATAAATTTCAATGAATCAAGGTGAGAAAAGCATGGCACAGGAAACAAGAGAGATACGATCTGACAAAGGAAGTGAAACAAACAGACCTTTTAAATACACATCCGGGTGAGCACATGATCAGGGAAGGCAGGTGCAATCAATGGAACCACAATCAGGGATTGACACATGAGGAATAAACTAATAAAATGAATTAGGCCGCAGCCAAAACGCAGTCAGGGTTTACAAGACAAACCTATGGACAGACAAACAGCTCCAGTCACGGAGTACTAAAAGTGCATAGTTTAAAGAAAGGAAAGCACAAAGTAAATGTGGAGATCCACGGAAAATAGGAGCAGAGATAATTAGGGAAAAGCAAGGAGGCGGAGACTAGAATAGGGCGACTGCTGAGAGATCGTTAATCAATTAGAATGTGCAGCTATACAATCCCAAGTGCTTGTCAGATAGTTAGTAAAAATATACAGGGTTAGTGTGGGTTAGTAATTAGTGAAAACAATAAACTGTTAGTATGTGCTAGTAAGACAGTAAAGGAGAGAGAAAGGAAGAACACGAGATAATGAAAGAAAGTTGAAACCCAGAAACCAATAAATCACCCGAATGAGTGGCACGCAAGACATGGGACCGTGAGCAAAGATAAACGCATGACAAGACTGGGGAAACAAAGTGCAAAGCATAGAAATTAAGCATGGCATGGGAACTATGAAATATGGCAAAGACTATGAAAAATGGCAAGGATACTAGGAATATATCTGAACATGAAAAACAATAAAACAAGGAAATCTAAAATTACCAAAACACAATTCAAGATCAAAGAATGGTCAGACATAAGCAGTGGTCGAAGAATACGTGGGTCAATCCAAACATGGCACAAGGCCAGGCACAAAACTTGAGCATGGCATGGGGTAGAAACATGGGACAAGGCATGGAACAGGCAGAAAAGCAGAATCACAACAAAAAACTAGTTTTTTTTTTGTTTACTCAAGTTGTCTATGCATGACATTTTGTAAGACAATCTGAAACTAATCGGTGTTAGAATTAGGCAGAATTAGAGAAAATCAGGTGGGGGTAAATGCATTTTAATGATACCATACTCCAATTTTAGGTTTCTAATAAAATAATGCACATTAGCTTAGAGTGCAGATCCTGAGCTTTTATAAAAGGAGACCTTTGCAGGTTTTTTTCCTGACAGATGGTCTCTGTCAACATGAGAGTCTAGACAAAAGGAAACTTAATTGCAATTATAAAGCTGATAATTTAGAAATCTGTCAGATATGTAAGCCATACTTTGGACTGAATAAAATCAATAATTGGGAACATAGTTTACACTAAAAAAAAACTGCCTGTCCAGCTGATCTGTAACAGTTTTCATTAGCTGGCGTACAGAGGTGTCAGTGGCTCATATCTGTAGAAGGTGTCACAAAAAGAAACAGTGAAACCTCATTGTCAAGATATGAACCATGAGGAAGCTGCACAAATGGAGTGGTCAGGGTGCACCTTGTAAAGAAATGAAGAAAAACCCAAAAGACTGCTGACCTCTGGGAAAAGGTCGTACACTCAGTGAAACTTTTTTATTTAATCCGGAACTTATTTTAGATAGTTTTACATCCTGTCCTGTCTCACGTGAACTAGACTTTCCAGGCCCTGTGATTGATTACACAGCCCCCTGATTGCACAAGATGGCACATAATCCCCATAATGTTACATATAATTTCAATACATCAAGTAAAAATGGACATTTCGGGACATCGTGATTTTGAGATAAAGGCTGTTATAGTTGGCACTTTTTACCTGAGCTGCGATACTTCTTACACGATCCCATTGAAACTAATGGGTTTTTTAACATCAAATTCTTGATAGGTACATACAACGAACTATCACAAAAAGTAAAAAAAAAATCCAAATGTCATGAAATGGCAGTTTTAACTTGATGTTTTCACATAATGATTTGACTTCTATGGACCAACTGTGCACTGGAAAGCTTGTGTGATTTGAGACAAGAAACGCAGGACAAAGGCATCGGGACGTAGATATGAACCATGCAGTGCTTCAGCTTACCAAAGAGCCGTTCCACTTGCACTTCAATTAAAACTCTACATTAATTTTGACAGGGTACCACTGATCAATGATAAATATAATGAGAATTTTCTCCCGACAGGCACAGTCCATAATTGGTCACAAATTAAATTAACTATTGCTGTAATTCACTTCCCGCTCACTCAAACAAAACAAATAATGCTAAATCTACTTCTTACACTGTGTGTGTGTATGCAGATGTCTGTGACCCAAATTTAGGTGCAAAAACCTATCAGGTAAAAAACTTGCCAGTCGAAACTTTGGAATCATTCAGATTTCCTTAACGATAATAGATTTGAAAAAGAACCCAAACACCATCCATTTCATGTTGTTCAAAAATTATCTGAATGTTGAATTTATCAAAACAAGCACCATTTGTGATCATTATCCCTGGTTATACTTGTATAATTCCTATCTTTAAGGGCTGTTTTATGGTACTGAGAATTCAAACCAGCATGACAGCAAACATTCCCAACACTGAGTAAATGAAAAAAGTAAACTTTGTCCAAACTTTCCCTGAAACTTGTACAGCTTCACGAAATTAACAGGAAGGTGTGGCTTATTGAAGGCACCAATGTTTAATTTTTTTTAAGATATAAATGGGCATTGTCATTGGTTCTGCCGACAGGGATGCTTTTGCATGCTACGAATGGACCTGAATGGTGTTATTGCTCAACCGTTGCCATGACAGCCAGGTATAATGCACAAACATTCAGAAAGCCCCCTCTCTAGCGCAACCATTTTTCTTATTTTCATAATAAGATACACCTCTGTCTGAGAGACCAATTATGAGATGCGGGATGAAAATCACAGACCGTGGAAAAATGGGAGATGTACCTGCCTAAAAGCACTGTTAAATCTGGCCATGAGCGGACAGTTCACGGACAGATGGGTGTGGAGACATAGTGGCTAAATAATCCATTTTAAAGCAGGCTGACCCACTGCTTTAATCTTGTCCATTTCAGGTAATTTCTACTGTCTTTCATTTTGGCCTGCCATTTGTCTGACACACATGACTCTTTCCAGATCAGTGAGGTCTCATGTCCATATTTCACATACAGTGCCATGTGGATCAGCGGTGGCCAAACGTGCGATTAGAAATCTGCTATCCCATAGGATGGCACCACAAAACTTAAATAAGAACTTCAAATTCAATAGGTAGTGACCTTGCTGATCTACTCATTAATAGTAAGGTCTGCCAAATTATGATGGGAATGAATAGCTGAAGGATGGGAGGTCACCAGAAACAGAGCTTCAGAAAAGATGGTAGTGAAGACTCTGTGAGTGAGGCTGACAGAGGCAGAATGAAAAACATGTTTTCAAGGCAAAAGGCGTCCATGTCCTGCACCTCAGGAGTCCTCAGTCTGGATCTTCTGGCCCCAATTTGACTATAGGTCTCACCTAAGGCCGTGCACTTAAATAGCAACCATCTTTCACGTTTTTTTTTTCATTTTATAAACAAATCTAACACGTCTAGTTGTCATCTAATACATCTTTAAACATAATTGTCAAGTTCACCCCACTCACAGTTAAAATTTTCAAGCCACTTAAGCCTTTAAATTCAGCATAAATTCAAGTTTATAAGTATTGTATTTGAACCGAGATGCCATTTCTCATTTTGTCTCTTTGCACCACTGCAATTCATTTGAGGTGGAACATGTTGTGATTGCAGTGGAGACTAAAAGGTTTAATTTAAGGGTTTTGTGAAAAGCATAGTATGAATCATGTACCATAGATATTACAACAATTTTTACACATACTTCCCCAATTTTAGAGGCTCAAAAAAGAAAGGATAAGCCAACATAATCCTGAATTAAGTTATCATTCTGAATGTGTGGTAACAAATCCTGAAGTCGAGAACACATAATAATTATTAGATGCAGGGTTTCTTCCCTGTTGGTGCTCTGGCAGTCTCTCACGGCAGTTCTTCAGTCCCTGCTTGTTTTTGGGGCGCCTGGCCTTCAGTGCAGAACACTAAACAAGGAGTCAACTTGCAAAACCTGTGAAATCAAGTTTTGAAAATAAATTAGTTATCTCCCAAAGCCTCTTTTTCAGGCGCCTGCGCATATCCCACTGATGGCTCCACTTTCAAAACCAATTAAATCATATTATAAATTGTAACGGAGAAAGTGAAACTCTGTCAAAACCCGTCAAGTCAAGCAGGAAAACTTTGTCAAATTCTGCAAAGTAATCAGCCAATGTGATACGTGATTCCATTTTCATCTGCAAGAAGGAACTGATTACAGTCGAGCTTTATAACCTGTTCAGCATTTGCTTCCACGAACTAGCTGGTTTGGGCAGTTCAGAAAAGTGTGATGAGAGTGATACCATAAAAGGGGGATCTGAACCCATGAATTCATGTTTATGTTGTCATTGTCATAGCAGCTATTCAACCTCTGTGCTGTCTTTAGCATTGAGTTGCATGTAGAGTGGGTCCTGAGTCAAATACCTTCATCTATTTTTTTTTTTTTTTGTGATCAACATTTTATTGATTTCAAACAGAGGGGAGGGGAGGGGGAGGGGTACAGACATAGTAAAATATCATTGCGTACAGCAAAAGTGAGGAAAAACAAGAAGTAAATAAGAAAAATAAAAAGCCTGTGTGACACCTAGGTAAGAGTCCAGTGATGTGAGCTACTGTCTCATCCAAGAGATTATATCTGATGAGAAGTTTTCCCAGGCGTCTACCGTAGCAGGTCGAGCCTTATTCAGTCTTGCAGTAGTAAGTTCCATATTGACAATTTTTAAAAGGCTTCTTATCCAGAAGGTCTTCATACAGATATCTGGTGTAAACCAGTGCATTGTAATTGTTTTCTTTGCTGATGTGAACCCAGCAAATAACATTTTTAATTGGATTAGTTTTAGAGAGGTATCAGAGGTGTCGTTTAGAAGACAAATAGCAGGGTTAGGAACATAGGAGACATTGAGTAAATCAGACAACACAGAGTTTACATGCATCCAGAAAGCAGATATGATTGGACAGCTCCAAAACATATGTAAAAATGTTCCAGGTGAGGAATTGCAAATATGACAGTCATATGAAGACTGTAGCTTCATCTGAAATCTCTTATAGGGGGTAATGTAAGCTCTGTGGATGGTTTTAAAATGAATTAGCTGATGGGCAAGATTCTTTGAAGGTAAACTTAAAGTAGACCAAACAGAATTCCAGTCTATTTCAACATCTAGTTCCCTATTCCAAATAGATTCAACTGGCAGGGGCTTTATATTATGTTTGGTTAATTTACTGTAAATGATAGAAACAGATGATCTACCCAATCTAGGTAAAATCCATTCAAACATGGGATGAGAGGGAAGGGGAGAGTCCCAGGGGACCCCATATGCTTTCAGAGCTGATCTTAACTGAAAGTACACAAAGTAAGCTGATGATGTGAGGGAGAACTGTGTCCTTAAATCCTGAAGAGAACAAAGGCCTTGAGCATTATAAACATCTCCAAAAGTATTAATACCTAGTGACGACCAGGAGGGTTGAGAAAATGGTTTATTACCACAGAGCAAATTTGAATTGTGCCATAAGGGTGTATTTTTGCAGTACTTGTAAGGGCCACTCATCCATCTCTCAGCCCTCTTCCATACCCGTACAGAATTAGCAATGATAGGTCCAAATTTGTTGAGCGTTTTGGTACTCATATTAGCAAACAATATGTCTTGTAACCTATGTGGTGCAACCTTAGACGACTCAATAAGTCTCCATGCAGTAGTGGAAATACCTTCATCTATTGAGCAATGGGGCTGGTTTAAACACTGTGAAAACCTGCTAAATGACCACTCCAAAACCTGCTAAGTCAAAACTTTGTGTTGCAAAATCAAAAATAAATAAATAAATAAATAAAAATAATTTCTTTACAAAATAATGGATTATGGATTATGTCTGCAAGGCTAATAGTTTCAGCTTAGTGAAAATTGGTGTCTATGGAAGATCATTTCTATGCCTACCAAAAAATCAAAAATAAAAAAAAAATGGACCAACTAGACTTAGAAGACTTTGCAAGTGGACTCCTCAAACGTTCCCTCAAAAAAGCCCTTGATTGCTTCTACAGTATGGTTCCATCTGCACTGTGAAGTGCTGTCCAACGACTTTTGAAGAATTTGGATGAATCTGAGCTTATAATATATTGCTCCAGTTCTATTGTCTGTCATACATGCCCACACATCACCGTGCTTCACAGATGAGGTGGTATGCCCCTGATCATGCGCAGTTTTATCCCTTATAATTCTATCATTCTGATTTTCTCATCTATTCCAAGTTGATCTTTGACTCATTTGTCTATTGGATGTAGTTTCATGACTGCACAGACATTTTTTTTTCTGAAAAAAATCCTGTTTTTTTAGGCTTACCAAGAGTTTACATCTAGTGGTAAACCCTCTGTATATACTCTGTTGAAGTCTTCTCTTCATGTTTGCTTTATCACAGACACAGACAAACATTTGTATTAGAGGGTGTTCTTGATCAGGCTGATTTTGAAGAGGGGTTTTCTTCACTGGGGAAATAATTCCTCAAAAAAAAAAAAGATGTTAAAGCAGGATAGTCCCTCCTCATGCATCAAATACTCATACATCATGAAATAATTCTTACACTTAAACTCCAGTTGGTTTTCTTTTCTTTGCCACGTATTTCCACATGTGTTTCGGTTCCTCTTTGGGTGTTCAAGTTAATACTAAACATTCATTATTCTCCTGTCAGTGGATTGTATCGATGTGTTAGTTGGCCAGTCAGCTTAGAGACATCTTCCTGGCCACAATTGAAATAGAAGGATACAATGATGATTATACTGTATACTTTATTTGGGAACAAAAATATTTTTGTATCGTAATCATCAGGGATTATCAAGCAGCAGTTAGGCAGAAGAAGCTCTTTACCACATTAATGGCCTGGGTCTCTCCAGTGAATGAGTTCAGTGGGAAGAGCTGGTTTGAGATTACTGCCTTGAGGTGGAAGAGCATCAGGTGCACCTTTTACTATCAGTCCTTTTACCCTCCGAGGATGAGAACCGAACAGACAGTGAAAGTGGCTTAAGAATGCAAAAAGAAAAAAAAAAGTAGACCATCTGGGATCACACCAGCTGCAACAGCAATGCTGTTATTGTTTTCATTATAGCATTTCACTGTAATACATTCGTAAGTCCTGCACTCAAACCAAAAACGCTCTCAAACACAGCCTTCATTTTTATCCCCATTACTCCATTCGCAAGAATCGTCAACAAAATGAAACCCCAGACAGAGGGATATAAACACTGGCAAAAATGCAGAAATTAAAAATCAACATTTGTAATAGTTTTATAGTGGTTTCAGACTAGTCTTGTTGAAGTTTGCCCTGATGACAACAGACTGAGACCACTCCCACCCACTCCATTCAGTCCTCCAACTAGTCCTTCAACTCTACTGACCTCCCACACCACTCATTAGAATAAGAGGTGTCACTTTCTGAGAACAAAAGATTCCCCGGCCATTAGTCTATTGGTAAGTCCAGCTTTCAGATGATATTCGGAAAGTTTTCCTCTCAGTCAATTAGGTGAGGATGGAAGTTAAGGGAAAGGATGATGCTGAATACGTCAATGATGCTATCTTTGATATAAAACTACAGGGAGAGCAAGTATGAATACTCTCAAGGCACAGATTAATGATGGCACGCTTACAGATATACAGGGAGTTAGGAGTACAAATAGATAATTTTCTGTCACTTAACCGATGCTTTAAGGAGCACTTTTTTTGCAATAAATGAGAATGCATGAATTTGTTTTTATTTCAGCACTGTACACTCACAACAAGTATGCTACTGATTAAGTAGAGCAATATCGGAATTCAACAATTTTAAGCATTACGTTTTCTCTTGAAGCTGGATTTAGATCTAAGAGTGTATGCATGTGGAAAGGGCGGATTTCCCAGAATTTCAATTTGCAGTGTAATATTTTATTTAATATTGCAGTGAAAGTATTTAGTCAATCTGAGTGAGTGAGGCTTCATTTACTAGATCTGATTTTTTTTTCTCATTACAATCTGATAAAATGAAAACGGCGATGTTTGGATGGTATTTTAACCGGCCGTGTGCCTCCATAAGTCGGTAGTCTACCAGTCTTCTCGTGGCCATTTCCAGTATGATAATGCAACATGTTAAAATGCAAAAGTGACCACAAACTGTTTTTATAAACTTGATAATGAGCTCAGTATACACCAATGGCTTCCCCAGTCACTGGATCTAAATCCAATAGAGCGAATTTGGGATGTGATGAGATCTGTGGCATAAATGAGAACCTGATAAATCTGCAGAAATTACGTGCTGCAATCATGTCAACAAAGACCTGAATATAATTGTAACGATTCCAGAATCTTATGAAACCACACTGCAAAAGGACTGTGGCTATGTTCTCAGAGCAGAGGAAAGCTAGAGGTGCGCCGTGGATGAATGTTTTCATTGTCATTGGCTTTTGTTGTGACAGCTTAACCACAGTCGGCACAAACTCTAGTCACCCTTTTCAGTCCAGTGCACATGACATTCAGCTCTGCTCTGAGCTTGGAAGTAAGTACCCCTGAGGTTTGTGCCACCATCATAAAAAAAAGAAAAAAAATTAAGAGAGGGGCATATCTTTCTGACACGGTGGAGAAAAGGCCATCTGTTGGGAAAGCCCAAACAATGGAACCGTGGACAGTGGCCACCTTGCAGGTCAAAATCCTTATATTTTCTGCTAAATTATCATACAGGGAAAAAAAAAAAAAATTACATTGGCTGGGAAATGTCAAGCTGTCATGCAGTGCAAGTTATAAAAACACAGAAACTGGATGTGATGAATTTAAATGAGAGCCTATGATTTGATATGCTCAACAATATAATCTCTCAACGGGAAAGAAAAAAATTGCCCGGCATAATCAGAACCAGGGAAACAAACAAAGCAATCCAAAGCTCACCGGTTGGGGAATTAAGGTGTCTATTGAGAAGAGTAAAGTTGACTGTGAAGAAGGATGAGCCTGTCATAACTGGTGACTCAACAGCTGATGTATCTCTATCTGAGGACAGATGCCTGTGGATAAATGGGATGTTGTGCTCTGCTCTCAGACTTGTTACCCAAGCAGTTTTTTTTTTTTTTTTTTAATAGCAAGGCTGGACGTACTTCACATCGTCATGAGGAAATGGACAAAATTCAGTCAACCCAGCGATCATGCATTCACTGTAGTTTCTTCATTGATCCTGCCATTTATTTTTTTATGCAGTAGTATAAAGAAAGAAAGCCAGTGTCTGGTGATGTCTACAGTGTTATGAATTGACTGTATTTAACCGTTAAATTAGCGCAGTGTTTCCTTGTTATTTTAGCGGTAGCTGTGGTTTACAGTTAACATACACAGAAGCACGAAATTGGCAGGTGTCACTGCAGTGGTCCAGGCTTTGCGGGCAGCCGAGATTGATGGGATATGACCGCACCAGGCTGGCCCTCAGACTATTTATGCAGTTTTGACCCCTCTCAAGTTAAACAAGTGAAGCAAAGGAGCTCGAGGATTTGAGTTGAAATTTGCACTGTTATAATCAGTTAAAATAACTGGCAAATAAGGTGCCATTTTATGACAGAGTATGGGCTCCAGAAATCAGGTTGTCATTTACCACAAAGGATTTTCATCCAAGAAATCAGAAAGAAGACTTTATAAGGGATCATGTTAGCAGTCACTGAATTTTAAGGGGCGCTTTTGCGTGCGCGCACCATAGCGCGCCTAAAAAAATTGAGGTGAGGAAAAAAACATGCACCTCACGAAGACAAAGCTCGAAAAAAAAACGTGCGCCTCCTGGAGACTAGACTGGTTCCATCTCCATCGTTACACTCCACTGGTAGACATTCCGCATGATACAGAATGGTAGCGCCAACGGTGCTTTTTAGTGAACAAGTCTTCGTGGAGACTGGAAAACTAAAAGCGAAAATAGCCGTTCCATGATTGGGCGCGGAACATGCCTTTAGGGAAGAAGCCTTTGCAAAATGGGACATTCTGAAAGGGAATATATCCCTAGTCAGAGTGCAGAATGTAAACGGCAAGCCCGTGGTGATGGTAGTAAGTGAACGTTTGACGTCCGGCTGAGATTTCAGCGACAAAATGCGAGGTGAATCACAGCTTTTGAAAATGCTTGTCTACAGCAGACATGTGCATAAAGGATTCCCGTTCTCAGAAATGAATTTATTGTGGACATGCGTAGTGTTAATTGGCTGAACCATCAGTGGGTTATAGGGGCTATAGACGAAATTTAGACAGTGAACTTTAATTTGGTTTCCAACTTTTGTCAGTCCACATGCATGGTTTGTGAATGTGGCAAACTAGCAAATACCATTTCTGATGGTGATTCATTGATTCTTTTGAGTCATGTTAAGTTAAGCAGCTATTGAGATAAGCCCCTATAATGTTCTGACATTTTCATAATGCTGGCGTATTTTTTCTCATTTTTTTCCTTCTTTAATTTTAGATAAAAACGTCTTCATTTAAAAAAGTCGATCTTTTTGGGTAAATCTGCATTAAGAGATTTATGCTAGTATTGCAGAACAGGTTCAGGATGTTTCTCAAAATCTGAGCATATTTAGTGAAAGAGGTGAACTAAGTTTAAACTTGTTATGCAAAGTGTTCCGCAGCAGCATGGGCCCTGTACCTCAGAATGAATCAATCTTAGAGTAACATGCCCATCACAGCAAAGTTCCTCGTGAAAAATGTAGTGGCCCTCCAATCTTTGCATTCTTCTGGTTGCCCCAGTTTTGGAATGAGCCGCGAGGGCCACAAAAAAAAAGTTTGCCTTGAATTCCTACGTGAGGTTTTCGCAACTCGCCTGGAAATTTTAAAAGGCAGTGACTGTGTTATTTTTTCCATCACTCTGAGCTGCTAAAATTTTTATGTTGAAAACAGTTGGGACTTCTTCATGATTCATTGTTTAAGCATTTTCCATAACATATCTTTGGATGAACAGAGCCACACCAATACACAAGTATTTTTGCAATTTGATATAAAGACAAAAGCTTGGCTGTTCACAAAATGTCATCAAAGAATATAAAATATGCATTAGTTTGGTGACATCTGCCATCATGGCAAGGGCAAACAAATACTGAATAAATACATATGGCACTAATAAAAAAATCTTTTTTTTACTCAGTACATTTTTG
Source organism: Gymnothorax reevesii (assembly GCA_029721435.1). NCBI lineage: Eukaryota > Metazoa > Chordata > Actinopteri > Anguilliformes > Muraenidae > Gymnothorax > Gymnothorax reevesii. Next base: position 17,209,443 of record CM056587.1, on the reverse strand, counting down.
CCTTCAAAAGCAGTCTGCACATGCTCTATTTTTGAATTCCCAGACATGCTGCAAAATGTTATTCGTCTGAATTTTTCAGAGGCATGTGAGAGTACATTGATATGACATCATGCAAGGAAAAGTAATATTTCAAAGGACAGGGGGCCATCGCTTGCAGCAGATAACTATCTCAGAATGTACTTGAAAGCTATGCAAAAATCCTCATTGGAAAATTGTTTCATGTATATTGCAGCAGGCTCTAGCTCAAGCCGTGCACGTGTTTATGTGCACTGAATACGGATGGCTTAGACACAAACAGGGAAGGGGACATAAAGTAGTTATAAACGCCCAAATGACCATTTATTTACAAAGTTAGATTTTCTTTTGTTTTGAATTTATTTTCATAGTCGTGGGGTCTAATCCAGCCTGAGGCCTTTCTGTGTGTAGTTTGCATGTTATCCCTGCACTGTTATAAACTGACTGAGTTTAACAGTTAAATCAGCACATTTTCTCCTTGTTATTTGAACTGAAAGTGGAGTCCTACACGCATTGAACTGTGATTTACAGTTAACATACAGGGAACCTCTGTTACAAACCGATTGTAAAATCACAGTTAAAATAACTGGCAAAAAAGGTTCAAGTCTATATCAGTGTGTGTTTGAATGGGTTATCTCCAAGCACTCCAGTTTCCTCCCTCTGTGATGGTGTTGGCCAGCAGGCCCTTCCCCCTGCTGCATTCTTCGCCTCCACCTTAAGGCGCTACAGGTGTGGCTCGCTAAGGTGGAGGTGAATGTTCCCTATTTAAGGGCTGGCTGCACTTTTGTTCACTGCAGCAGTATTCTGGAGCCCTTATGTGTGGTGCTGCTCCACTCTGGGGTTTTTATGTCTTTTAAATTAAAGCTTTTTATATTTGCACTAAGCCTGTGCAATTGGGTCCCTGATCCTGTTTTTTGGGTACATGATCCCAGTCCCCGCCGCTTTCTTGTCTTCAGCCGGCAGGGGCAAATCCATGACACCCAGAGTCTAAAGAGATGTACGTCAGGCTAATTGAAGACTCTAAATTGCCCAAAGGTGAGAGTGTGTTGAGAGTGGGTGAGTGAATGGTGTGTGCGCCCTTCAATGGTTTGGTGAGCTGTCCAGGGTGGGTCCCGCCTTTCACCCATTGTCAGCTCGGATTGGCTCCTGCTCCCCTGTGACCCAAGTCAGGAAGAAGCAGTATAGATAATGAATGGATGCAATATTTCCACAATACATATATTACTGCAACTTTCATCTGAATATAATCTGCCTGATTGATATTAATATTACTAGTAAATTGCAATGGTTGGAAGCAACAGAAGTTGGCAACATGCCAGACAAACACTTTTCTGTTACCCCATAAATTACATTTGTGGGCAACAAGTGCAGGAATTTAATGTGTCAGTTATTCCAATAATGCGTCAGCTGTTGACCCATCTAAATCTTACATTGAAAAGCATGACATGTTTAATCAGCCCGAGAGAATTATGAATCATGTACAATAATCGACATTCATTATTCAATCTTCTGACCAAGGCCATGCATTCAGTACTTTTACATTCGCAGCCTTATTCTGATTCAGACTGTTTATTTTGCGTGGCTCCCACATTCATCATCCTGTTTTTTAGCTTTGCCAGTGCTTGTTGTCCAATGCAGTGAAAATCTGTGCATCAAAATCAACTCATTATCTTCAATGAGATGTCTGAACACAGGCCTGAGCTGTACAGCTCATGGAGATGTACTCTGGCACTGTAATTGCCTTGAGACCAACTGCCAATTTCCACTTAAAACAAAAGGGCGATCACCATTTTATATACAATTGCATGAGATAATAATAATTATTATTATGATTATTATTATAATGGCAGAAGCCACTGGATATTTACGCTTAGAGCGCTGAATTTAAATTATATTACATTTAAATTAAATCATATTTAATTATCTTGCGCTATTGAAAACCCCTGCTACATGATAGGTTTTCAACAGCTTTGATTTTGATATCTTACATCATTGAGCAGCAATAGCTGCATTAAGCGCTGCAAGGGCTAATCGTCAATTATTTATAGCGTTAGCCAGTGAAAGTCTGAGCCAGGTAATGAGATGACGAGATGATATTCGGGTGGCTACATTATAGTGACGGTTGAAGTGGTCATCCAGCACTGGACGCCATGTACAGCCCCAATTTCTAAATAGTTGGGACAAAGTGTAAATTGGGAATAAAATCAAAAGATAATGTCTTTCAAATCACACCAGCCAGTATTTTATTAACAATGGAACAGAGATAGCATAGCAAATGTTGAAACAGAAATTTTACAATTTTATCCACAAAATGTGGTCATTTCAAATTTGATGGCTGTTTACCATGTTGTAGGATCCCCTCTTCTTTTTAACACAGAGTGGAGGCATCTGGGCATTGAGGAGACAAGTTTCTTGAGTTAAGCCATTGGAATTTGATCCCACTCTTGTTTAATACAGGCTTCCAGCTGCTGGAGAGTTTTGGGTCTCCTTTGATGGACTTTTCGTTTAATTTTGGGCCAAATGTTCTTAATCGGTGAAAGATCAGGACTGCAGTCAGGCCAGTTCAGCGCAAGGACTCTTCTACTACGATGCCATGCTGTTGTAATAGCTGCAGTATGTGGTTTTTTTTATTGTCCTACTGAAAAACACAAGGCCTTTCCTGGAATAGATGTCATTTGGAGGGGAGCGTATGTGGCTCTAAAACCTTTATATACCTTTCAGCATTCATGGTGCTTTTTGAAAAATCCAAGTGTCCCACACCATATGCACTAATACATCCCCATACCATCAGAGATGCTGGCTTTTGAATTGAACGCCGATAACAGGAGGGGTGGTCCTTCTCCTCTTTAGTAGGGAGGACACAGCGCTCATGATTTCCAACAAGAATGTCAAATTTGGACTTGTCTAACCACAGGACACTTTGCCACTTTCCTACAGTCCATTTTAAACGAGGATGGAGAGCCAGTGGCCATCTTTACTTCTGAGAGACTCAGCCTCTCTAAGACATCCCTTTTATAGCCAATCATGTTACACACCTGATGCCACTTAACTTAGTTACTTGCTAAATGTTCTTCCAGCTGATTCTCTTATATATTAATTGCTTTTTCAGCCGTTTTTTCCTGTGTCCCAACTTTTTCGAGACCTGTTGCAGCCTGAAAATTTTAAATGAGCTCATTTTGTGGGTAAAAATGTAAAATGTCTCAGTTTCAACATTTGAAATGTTATCTATGTTCTACTCTAAATAACATATTGGCTCATATGATCTGAAAGTCATTGCATTTTGATTTTATTCACAATTTACACTTCGTCCCGACTCCCAACAATATCGGAATTGGGGTTGTGCTTTGATGCAGTTATTACAGTTGCTGCAGCTGCTCTTGCTGTTATTGTGGATATTAGCACAGTTGCTTTCGCTTCTGTCATTTTTGCTGTTGCTAACATTGCTATTTTTGTTCAGATTGCCGCTGCTGTTATCATGTCATCATTGCTGCCGTCACTTTCATGGTTGCTTCTGTTCTGCATTATTATTGTTAATTCGCGCAGATATAAAGTATGTCAATTCTCAGTGATACTCTGCCACTGCAGAATCAAGGTGTTGTGCAGATGTGTTTCGTTCAGTGAAGGGTGGGTCCTTATATGCGGAAAGAGAGAGGTGCAGCAGACATTTTGCTTGAAATCCCCAACCAGTCGTGCATAGAAGATTAAATAAGGAACAAAAATTGTACAGGGGTCAGAGTAGAGTCAAAAGGGGTGCACCCTTTAACCCCCCAACAAACACTGAGGAAAGGAGCCGATTTGAGAATATGACGAAAATTACAATTAAAATCAATTCCCGGGCTTCGTCTACAATGCTTTAAAGCTGCTGGCTGATTTTGTACTTCCCCAGGTGTTACACTGCGGTAATCAACTATGAGCTCTGATTATACAGGTTGGCAAACACGGCCTCTATACTACTACTCCTGCCCTATTTACAACTTCATACACTTTTGTTGACTTTGAGTACTTTGAGGATAGACCACCACTTATGTTGGTGTCAGTAACAACTTCATACTTGTGCTTTTCTATGTGTGAAGTTGTTGCCAGAGCCACTTTGAAAATATTCATGGTTTGAAACCCTGTCTGGTTTTAAACCCATAATTCTATTCTGAAAAAATAAATAAATAAAAATAAATAAATAACTAAATTACAGTTATGTCATGATCTGGCTGTAGGCTTTAGGGCTTTCTCCTTAAATTTGCACCCTGGACTTCATTTCTTCACGCATCATCTTCTGCTCACATTTAACTGCATTGTTGCACCATCATGGCCTTTGTTTGATTGTATAAACTTATCTCTGTTTTTTTTTTTCTCTCTGTCTTTCTTGCCTAGAATTTGTCTTGCATTGTGTGCATTGCTCTTGTTAAGCTGTTGTTTACATCAACCTGCCAAGGGACCACAGTAGGAAATTAGCCTATGGCGACACAATGGCATATTTATATTTTAATGTGTTTTAAAATGCACTTTTCCTTTTAAATAAAATAAATACATAAAATAAATTGTCTAACAACTGAGAGAGAACATCTAACTGAAATGGAAGGAGTCTGCCTGTCTGTCAATATTTATGTATGCATTCATGAGAGTACGTATGTAGGTATGTACAGTATATTTGTTTGTATGCATTATGCATGTATGTATGTATCTATGTATGTACACTACAGGCCAGAAGTTTGGAAGCAAGGTCAATACAGGGCAAAAATTTGGAAGCAACTTCAAGTTTCTGTTCACAATAGCTTTCTTAAAAAGCCAATATGAAATCTATGGATTTTGGGATGTATTTACAGCATGAATACATTTTCATTCATCGATATGCACCATTTTTATCTATTTATCTTTTGGTACTGTATGCTTTAATGTTACCAGACCATTGCTGACTAAAAATTAACAAGGGAATGGTGGGGCTAGGTTTTTGGGCTGAGAAGACTTGCAGGAGTCACAACTTCAGCGAAAAAGTAAAAAAACAAATCACAGTTTGCATTGTTCACTTTACGTCATGGTTAACAACCCACCGGATGCCAACGGCAATCCGGCAGGTACTAGGACCATGGGCCCAGTAACATGGGCCTGGTAATTTGAGTAATAATGTATTCTGATAAATGACTCTTTCTATAATAATCATGTTTATTTTGTTGCAAAGAATGCCAGTGAAACTACAATCTTTTTTTGAACAAATTTGATCTTGCTTCCAAACTTTTGGCCTGTAGTGTATGTATGAATGTATGTGCAGTTGCAATCAAAATTATTCAATTATTCAATCCCCAATCAAAATTATTCAATCTTTTAAAGGTTTACTGGCAAAATTTACAAACTTTCAGCTGTTTGCAATGAACAAATCAAACAAGAACAGTTTAATGGCTTAACACAACAAATATTACAAGTGGTTTCTCCAAATTCAACACAAAGTGCCACTTATAATGACTACTGCAGGCTAAAAATTATTCAACCCCTTAATGACAAGCATCTTTAATACTTAGCAGAAAACCCATTTGCCGCTATGACCTACAGGAAATGTGATGTGTCGGCAGCTTTTGGCAGCATTCCCAAGGAATCTTAGCCCAGCCCTCATGGACAATGGCCTCCAGTTCACTAATATTGTAGGGTTTATCAAATCCTACTGGAGATTTTTATGGGGTTCAAGTGAGGCAACTGTGATGGGCACTCTAGAATCTTCCCAAACGTCTTCTGAAACCAAGCCTTGGTGGATGTTGAGGTATGCTTAGGATCACTGTCCTTTTCGAAGGTCCAATGATGCTCAAGCGACAGCTTTTCTACAGGCGCCATGACATTTTCTCCTTGGATATTCTGGTTCTTGACTGAATCCATCTTACCCTCCACACTTTGCAGATTTCCAGTACCAGAGGAAGCAAGGTAGCTGCAGAGCATCAAAAGCCCCAACAATTCTTCACTGTCGGCAGGTTGTACTATTCAACATATGCTTCTTTATTCCTTCTGCAGACATACCACTGATTCATAGGCCCCAAATATTCCAGTTTTGTTTCATCCCTCCGCAGAACAATATCCCCAAACGTCTGTGGCTTATTTATATGGTTTTGAGGATATTGGAGCTTGTGCTTTTGGATCAGTTATGGAGTATATCTTGCAGACCTTCAACGATTAGCATGCGCCCTACTGTGCAAACTGAAACCTCAGTGCCTCCTGCCTCCAAGTCTTGCTGCGGGTCTCCTGCAGTCACTTGAGGGTTTTTGACCATCCGTCTCCTCAGGAATCTGGTGGCAGCCATTGATAGTTTCCTCTTTCTGCCACATCCTGGTACTGTAGCCACTTTTCCTTTAACTCTGAACTTGCGAATTATGCGAATTATGCTTCCAACTGTATCTCTACGAAAATTCTGTGCATGTGCTACCTTTTTGTATCCTTCTCTTTGTTTGTCCCAGGCAATGATCTCCTCTATTAGGGCAATTTTTGGACAATTCTTTTGACAGCCATATTTCTAATATGCAATCAAATGTTACTGTCAACAAACCCCTGGCAAGTGCAAGCATTTGATGCAAGGTTGGGTTCAATTACTTTTTCAATTACAATTGATAGTAATTGTAATCACAATTACAATTACTTTCTGGACAGAATGTTTCATTACAATTACTTTTCGATAAACAAAATACATTAACATTAAATTACAATTACAGAAGTGATTGATTACAATTACTGTAATTGTAATTGAAAAAAAGTTATTGAACCCAACCCTGATTTGATGTATTCTTTCTCAAGCAAACCAGATGAAACTAATTAAGCTTTTGATTAGCTGCAATAGGTGTGCTTTAGACAACACCTGATCTGTAAACATGCTGTTAGGAGGGATTCCATTCAGGGGGGGAAGATGAATAATTTTGAGACTGCAGCAGTCATTAAAAATGGTATTTTGTGTTAAATTTGGAGAAACCACTTGTAATATTAGTTGTGTTGAGCTATTTAAAATGTTCTTGTTTTATCTGTTTATCACAAACAGCTAAAAGTTTGTTAATTATGCTGTTAAACCCAATTTGCAATGGGGGTTGAATAATTTGTATTGCAACTGTATGTACTATATATGTAGATATTTGAAATGCCGCCTCTGCCAAAATGGAAAACTTCTCTCGCATATAGTGTTCATATATACAGGCACAAAGCACTTGCACCTACCTGCACACTCTCATGCATACTTCAAAAAATTGTACGACCATCGCCTATTTCCTGCTACATTCATACTATGAACAAAAGTGTTTACTTGGCTGGTACAGCAGCAAGAGGCAATATGTCGCTTATTATCGGCTTTAAGCGAACAAGTCAAAGAAAATGAGTTTCTCTCATCAGCCATTTTATATTTTTTGTCTTTGCTGGTCTCTTTTGCTTGGAAGTCGGACTAGTGGTTACATTTATAGGCATGTTTGTCATTGCAATACAAACGCGTTCTGGGGAGGTAGAGACATCGTCTCGAGCTTCGGATAGCAAACAGTCATTGAATTGGCCTTGAATCAATGTGTCACCTTAATTGAATCAACCTCTGTAAATAGCTTTGATTCCTCATCACTTTGGCATGCAGATTTCACATTGATACAAAGTTGAAATTGAAACCAAATTCAAAATAACTTCAATGGTAATTCAACCAGTTTTCAACCTTTAAAAATTTGCAATACTACAGGGTAAAATATTTCATAACTTGCTATTTGCAACTTGTTGCAGGCATAAAATTCAGACTTTGTGAATCTTTCCAAAAATTAGTACAGTTAATAAGGTGAAACAAAGATGATTTTATTTGTGCAGTTTTCAAATAAATGGAGGAAGAAAGAATTCAACTCAAGCCTTTTCAGAGCCTTTTGTAAAAAATGACATGGGGGCCCCTCAAGAGTAAGGGAGACTGGGATCCAATGATCCATGGGGACCAATGAGCCATATCACTATTTTGCGATCAATCGATGACAGAAATAGGCAAAATATTTGACCATTTGACTGATGAGTCATGGGGACAAATGAGCCAGATCACTATTTTGCCTATTTTAAGCACCTTTGGTATTGATTAATCGCAACAAAAGTGAGATGGCTCATTGGTCCCCATGGTTCTTCGGACCACAGTCTCCCCTATGGGCCGCTTCAGAGGCTCACACCTGAAAACCCATGCTGCTGCTGCTGGGATCTCTGGGCACCAGGCCTGATTGATGTAGAGCCAGAAATGGCTCTGGTCTCACAGGTCCCATTCAGATGGGATTGAAAGGGGAGGGAGTTTCATTTTGGGTCTGTTTCCTTAGATGACAACTCATCATGAGCTGTCACACCGTTCCTACACAAAATTGCCTGCAATTTCAACGGCCCACCTCAATGCATAAATATCAGTCAACCCACTCCAAAGACTATGGACAATCTGGATAAGGTGCTTATGAATGGTAATATGAATGAAATAGGAATGCAAAACAAAAACCCTGACAAGCGCTCAGTGAATCAGTTTTATAGCCCTCAGGATAAGCTGCGGGAACTTTTCTCTTGAGTTCCAGCAGATTTACATTTCACAATTTACATCTCTGTCAACACACAAATCATTTCACTTCCTCGAACCTCACCAGAATCCGCCAGAGCCATTAGATTTGTGGAGCTGCAGGGAAAGGTTTGTGCAGCCTCCCGGAGGAGAAGGCTTACACCGGCTGGCGTGGGCCGATCTTCCGCCACACGAGGGAGGAGGTGCAGCCCCTACAGCACTGCGTGTGAGTGTGAGGCCTGGTGTCATGAGAAAAATGCTTTTCTCAGAAATAAGTCCTCATATCGCTCGTGGACTCTATACTGCACTACATCAGATTTCATAGCAGGGTTATATTTATATAGATACAAGACTTCATTCTGTCAGTCTGCTCTTTCTGTAAAGGGGGCAAACCTTTGGACTCTCTACCCACTCATCTAAAATTAGAGACTAACAGTAATGCTTTTGACAAAGGACTCAAACAATGGCTAAAATCAAAACAGCAGAGCTCACATGAAGAGTTTTAACTGGGTGATTACTTGACCATGTTGACTTTGCTTTTGCCTTTACTTTGTAGTTATATCGGCGAACACCGAATGGCGTTCCGGGGGATATTATGTTTTTGGTCCGACCGCCGCCGCCGTAGTACGTGGTAACGCGATAACTTCAGTAATATTTCAATTAAAAATTTCATGTTTTGCAAATAGGTAAGTATGATAAAGAGGAAGAACAGATTCGATTTTGGACAATTTACAATTTCTAGATTGGCCACCAGGGGCCAAAAACTGATTTATGTGTCAACGCGATAACTTCAGTAATATTTCAATCAGAAATTCCAAGTTCTGCATATAAGTAAGTATCATAAAGAGGAAGAACTGATTTGATTTTGGACAATTTACAATTTCTAGATTGGCCACCAGGGGCCAAAAATGGAAAAAATCATATCTCTGGAAATATTTGTCTGACTGACCTCAAATCAAGTGCAAATGAAAGGTCATAACCTGAGGATGTGTCCCACGATGACATTATACCTGTTTGGTTCAAAGTTTTGACACAAGGTGGAGCTTTGTCACATAATATTCACCATTTTTGCCTTATCTTTGGAACTATTTGTCCAATTGACACGAAACTATGTGCAACTGCAAGGTCATGACCTCACAACGTGTCACATTATGACATCAAACCTGTATGGTTCAATTTTCTCTTTCTGATTACTTTATTATTTTTATCATTCCAACAGCCTCCTGTGGACAAGTGTTGCGAATTAGCACATGTGCCAAAACACTCAAACAATACATCTGGTTTGTCCAATGTAATTATGATGTCCACATCAAATAACAATAAAATAAATAAAAAAATAAAATATATTTACCCCTGCCAAGGAGGTTGTTTTCCCTGCAGTTTGTGAATGTTTGTTAGTTTGTTTATTAAGCTAAAGGGTCCTTTGGCTGGGACTGGAGCGCTTTGGAAGTCCACCAGGCTTTGAGCTGGTCAGGCAGTTCCATGATGGAATGACGGCACGGGTAAACAAGGACAGCGAACCCTCAGACAGCTTTCCTGTGAGGGCTGGTGTGAAGCAGGGTTGCGTGCTAGCTCCCACTCTGTTTGCTATCTTCTTGACAGTTATACTGAACCGGGTTAGTTCCAGAGTCCCGAGTCATGGCGTCCACATTCTGTTCAGAACCTCAGGGAGGTTGATCAGTCTGAGAAGGCTGCAGGCAAAAACGAAAACAGCGGTTTTCATGCTGAGGGAGCTGATATACGCCGATGACAGCGTGCTAATAGCCCAGTGCGTCGATGAGCTACAGGAGATAGTCACCGTGTTCAATGACTGCTGCGGCGACTTTGGGCTACAAATAAACGTCAGCAAAACGGAGTATCTCTACCAACCTCCACCAGGGTCACACGAAAACGCGGAAGACATACATATCCAGATTGCTGGGGAAACACTCAAGCGTGTGGACGCATTCATGTACCTTGGATAAATCGTCATCGAGGATGGATGGTGCAGCAGTGACGTGACATCGCGCTCTTGGAAGGCTGGCGCTGTGCTCGGAAAGCTAGATGCTCGGGTTTGGTCAAACCACAACCTGAAGATGCACACAAAAATAACAGTGTACAATGTCACAATCATTGCTACGCTACTGTATGAGTGCCAAAGCTGGTTGCTGTACAGGAAACATTTTAAGCAGCTGGAGCGTTTCCACCTCAGGTGTCTACGGCACATCCTGCGGATTTCATGGAAGGCCCGTGTTACAAACTTTGAGTTCCTCTGTAGTGTCGGCACAACGGGCATCGAGTGTCAAGTCATGCATCAACAACTACAATGGGTTGGGCACCTGTGGAGACTGGATGACGTTCGCACTCCGAAGCTTCTCTTGTACGCGAACTACATGGTGCCAAGCGACCTGCTTGTGGCCCAAAGCTGCGCTACAAGGACACCCTGCGGTGTCACCTAATTGAGGCCTCCATCCACAAAAACTCACAGGCGGAGCTTGTGGCTGATCACCTGGCATGGCATGCCGCTGTCGCCACTGGAACAACATCCTTCGAAGAAAGGCGCATCGCTAAGTCCATAGAGAAGCACGCGTAGCGCCACTGAGACGAAGACCGACCGGCCAGCAGTTTCGTATGCGTACAGTGCGACCGCGACTGCTTGTCCCACACTGGCTTCTAAGCTCATCAAAGAGCACACCAGCTACGGAATAATAATCCTTGGCAGCAGCAGTGAACAACAACGTCTGCCAGCAACGTCAACACCAATGCCTCCACCTCTCCTGACTTAATGCCTGGACATCGCTGTCACATCTGTGGAGGCGCATACAGATCTGCAGCGGGACTGGCCTCGCACTTGAGAAAGCACTAACACCTGAGAGAACTCTGACTCAGACCCGAGTAGTGAACGAGGGGGTGGGGCGGGGGGTTGTTTGTTAGCGACCTTGTGGAAAAGGTTATGGCCAGCTTTTAATAAAATTTTTACAAAAAGCATGTCTTGACCTGACTCAGAAGTGATTTCATTTTTGGAAGTGATCTGTATCAAATTCTGGACCCAAGAATTAGTTTTCCACTTGCATGGTGCTACAAAAGAACTCTACTCATATGTGTCTCGGACATGCAGGACTGTTGGACCCTGGCAGAGAAACCACCCACCCATTCAGTCCTACAGCCATGACTGAGCTCTTCTGGATTAAAAGGTCCCCTAACATGTCACCTGAGCACTGAGTGAAAGGAGATCGCATGCAGTGGGTGTAAAATCACTCTGGCAGTGTGTATGTATGTGTGTGGGGTGGGTGGCGTGGATTGTGCCATTAGATTTTCCCAATTTCTCCTATGTTCACAACCCCAAATCCCAACAGTACTGCAGTAATCTTTATAAGCCTCTTGGAAATGTCATGAAATGCCACCATCATTTTTCCCCCCCTCTTGCGAGTTTTATTAGAAAAGAGGAATTAATGGAAAAATAAGATTGGACATGAGAACATGATAAAAAAAAAACATCATTATAGTTTTCATTAAAGGAAATCCCATGAAATTAGCTGAAAGCCAATAGATGATATTAAGTCAAAGATATTTGTAGATTTTAAAATTCGGCTACATCATTTCAACCCCTTAAACCCCAATTTTATATTTGCCTTTTCACTCAATTTGGTCCATATTGTAGGACAATGTCACATACATATTCTGTACTTCCTGGTTGCAGCACTTCCCTGAAGCTACATCATACTAATAGTGAGTTACATATTCTAACCCAGGATGTCATGTTATTATGGCCACAGAATTACATCAAATAAAAAATATCTACGGTACATCTGTTAAATAATTTTGTGCACATTTTCATGCAATTCAATGGGACATATTTGGGATTGTTGGAAACCTTGAGATCTCCACTAGATTTAAAATAGGCCTGAAGTTCTGCAGGTTTAAATACAGCAGCTGCATTTGACTGTCTATGGAATTTATATGTTAAAATTTGCTGTACAATATTACCCAGTATTATTTGACAAAAAACTGGCCAAACACATTCACTCCTATCAAAACTTAAGTATTGGAAGTTTGATTGGGATGGGCTGTTTACCGATGAAATGTGCATGCGAGTGACAGGTGTCTACATATGACAAACTTTTTCTGCTGAGAGAAACAGGTAAATATGTGCAGAGTGCTTCATGTGATGTTTAAACAAAACACTATATTGCTACATATGCGTCAAGGAAATCAAGATGTAGTTTTTGATTTTGGTGAAGTTCAATGCTTTGTCACCAAAGGACTGGTGTGGTTTTTTGAGGAGACTGAGAACACCCCATAATAAGTGATTTAAATGTCATACTAATGCAAAATTTACAATAAGCACTGAGACAACATTTTGAACAGAAAAAAAACTGCCAACAATCAGACAAATCAACACCTTTCAGCATCATGAATTTCTCATTTAAATGTTTCCCATTGAAATAAGGCCTTAGTGAATACCAGCATGCTCTCAGTGAGTGCCCAGATTCAATACAGTCAAAATGAGCACAGTATACCTAATTAGAAATTTTAGGTGCTCTTAATTTTTCTTTAAATTCAGTCTTCAAAGTTTAATGGATTTCTTCATTAGTATGTGAGTATAAATGAACAAATTAGTTGCTTTAATCAAAGTATGTTAGCGTCCAGGCCTTAAAATGTCATGTTTACTAAATTAAAGACAGGTTAAAGTAATTTTGTAATGAATCAGAATTATCTCAACTTCTCATCTTAAATTCAGTTAACTTAAAATTTTGAGGCAGCCCAGACACTAACTTTATTGAGGTAAAACAACCGTTTTTTTTTTTTATTTAAACAGTGCATGCCTTTATCATACTCAGAAATCCACCATGTCACATACAAAACAAACTCTTTGTGGTTTATTATAAATAATCTAGCAACCATTTCCAGACTTCAGCCCAATATTGGTTAGTCAGAGTCTGTAATAACTGCCTTAACACAAACTGAAACCAACACTGAATAATGGCAGATGTGGTTTTTGCGACAAACACCTCTCAAGGAGCACTTTGTGGTTTACTGTTAATAATGTTTCTATCGTTAATCAATTAGCTGGTAGCACTAGCCCATTAATGCTCACCATCCACCAAGCAAGCTCATCAGTCTGACAGCAGTATTTAAAACCAATGGGTTTCGACTAATTTTTGTCCGTCACCTGCATAAAATTGGGGGATTCACTGATGGGTGAAAAAATGAAGCGATTAATATTGTCCATCACCCAACTCTAAATTGTGGCTGTTTCTGCCAGAGCCAGTCTTAAGGCACCCACACTGGGCTTTATTTTCAGGTCATTCCCTCTAAAGTGGTTTAGCTGGACCCATGGCTGGACAGTGCTGAGAAAAAGTGTCTGCCCCTTAACAATTTCTTCTTTTTTTATTTGTCATATTTAAATGTTTGGATAATCCCACAATTTTTTATTTATTTATTTGAAATAAATTTGGCACCTCCAATCCCACCCAAAACTTGAATGTCCAATTTCTGAACTGTGCACACAAACTTGTTCATATGCGACCCCATGTTGCCATCTCAGGAGACCGAGAGGCTCATGGCTGTTCTCCGAAGCACACGCCTGTCAGTCACCGCTTCTTTACACTCATAGTTCAAGGCTTCACAAGTTCAGAACAAGAGCAGAGGAAACCCAAACATGAACAAGCTTAGAATTATACTGACAAGCACCCGGCTGGCCAACAGGCGCTTTAGCAACAAACAATGCTGCAATTCAACAATCTCTATCTGGCAATCCCTCCTAATTTATTTGCCTGCAGCGGGAAGCCAATTTTGTGCTGTTCTGAAAAGGCTAGTGACTACTGCCGTCACTGATACGACTCGGGTTTGAAGCTGAGCCGTAGTGGTCACTAATGCTCCACAATGCGGGGCCTTACCTAATTGAGCTAACCCGGTGGGCAATTACACTAATTTTAATAATAGATAAAGCAACATGAGTAAACAAAAATAATGAAGGGGAAAAAGCTTTTTCACATAGGGCCTGGTAGGATTTGATAGCCTTTTTCCTTCAATAAATGAAATCATCGTTTAAAAACTGTCTTTTATTTTACTTACTTTTATTTTATTTTACTTTTGTCAAATATTAAAATAATTTTGATCTAAAACTATTTAATGTGACAAATAAACAAAAATAGGAGACATCTAGAAGGGGGAAAATACTTTTTTCCCCAGCACTGGACTGTATCTGGAAAACATAAGAATCTAAACACAAAATGGCAGTAAACATTTGTGTTTTATGCCGACATGGGACTAATGCCTCATGGCAAGAATATTGTGGGTTCGAATCCAGCCTGCGGCCTTTCTGTGTGGAGTTTGCATGTTCTCCCCGTGTTTGCGTGGGTTTCCTCCGGGTACTCCGGTTTCCCCCACCCAGGGTTCTCCACTATCGGTAATGACCGGCCGCGCCGCCCGTTCATTCTCAATGGGCGCCTGTTCATAATATATGCGCCCGTTGAGAATCCTCGACCGCCCAGTCAAAAAAAAAAAAATAATAATACAACAGAGAATTTAAAGAGCATTGGAAGACGTGCGATTGAGTGCCCAATATCATTGAAAAAAAAAAAAACAAAAAACGTGTCCCCCCCGGTCAACAAAATGAACCCGTTAGCAAAAGAAAGCCACCCACCGCCCGGTCATTGAAAATTTTAGTGGAGAACACCGCCCACCCACAAAAACATGCATTATGGGAACACTCCTACCAGCACCTTTGACAAAGGTACTGCCTTTAGAACTGGAGTTGGTTGCCAGGCGCTGCTTTGGCTGTCCACTGCTCCTAACTATAGGATAGGTTAAATGCAGAGGACAAATTACCACACGGGATTAAATAAAGTGTATCTTTATCTGACATGGATACCAACAAGAGAGGCTGGTTTTCTGGAGAATGAAAACATTTCATTCATAGAGAAACAAAGTAACTTCTCTTAATGGGGTAGATGTGGGTAGTGATGAATATCAATTGTTTAGTAGGTTGTCAAAAACATCATATACAAAACATTGAGGTTATCTCTGACAGACAGCAAAAAGGAACTTTCAGATATATGTAGCTTCATGGATTCATTTTGCCACTCCAAGGTTGCAGGTGTGATTTCAAAGGGGAGCCCAATGTTTTAACCCTTGAATAAATACATTATCCTGAATTGCTTTAGTCAGTATTCGACTCAATGTATTGCATTACATGTGAGTAGAATGAAGGCTGTGCATAAAATAATTCTGTTCAAAAGTTGCTTTTATTCAAGTTTTTATCTGTGTCCAATGTACCCCACTGAAAGTATTATGGGCATTCAAAATCATGACATATATGCAAATAGTTTACAGATAATATGACAGCATAATATTGCAAGGTGGAACATTCCCCTGTGGGCCAGTAATAAGGCTGTGGAGGGCGGGGGTGGTAGCCAAAGTCAGTAGTGGCCATAGTTTAATCTTCTCACGCACAATGCCTTCCTAACTGAATACCAAGGTCAAAAAGATTCTGCACAGATGCAGCATGGCTTCAGAATTCAGAACAGATGTTACTGTGGGAGCGTGTGTGGATTTATACTCAAGGTTAAGTTTACCTCTATTACATCAGCACTGGTCCGCCTTAATCTGCTGGATGTGTTCCCATAGTGATGAGTTTGAGTAAGCCCACATCAACGGTAGGTGCAGGATATTGAATTGCGATATATTTTTAAGTGTAATACGACTAACTACCTCCATGGGGCATATAGTTATCCTGATCTAAGGCCATGCCTTCATTGCAAATGTGGTCTTGCAAAAACAGCAACCAAACGCCAGAGGCCAATTAGTGACGTGCTGATGAAAAGGAGTACATAAGGGTTGGCAGAATCCTCACCTTTTAATCAACAATTCTCAGACCATTCCCATTCACATAGCTTGATACATAGCTTGGATGGATGT
This sequence comes from Gymnothorax reevesii, assembly GCA_029721435.1. Classification (NCBI taxonomy): domain Eukaryota; kingdom Metazoa; phylum Chordata; class Actinopteri; order Anguilliformes; family Muraenidae; genus Gymnothorax; species Gymnothorax reevesii. The sequence goes on along the minus strand of CM056587.1, from coordinate 17,193,023 downwards.
TTTTTCAACTTGAATTTTGTTCTTCCTTGGTCTCTTTGCAATCAAAATATTTTAAAATTTCATTATCACATATTTTTGTTTTACCCTTATTTAACTAGGGAAGTCCCATTGAGATTGAAATCTCTTTTTCAAGGGAGCCCTAGGGGCTGAGGTGGGGAGGAGAGGGCAATTTGTACAGCCAATTAGATGGCAGGTTGGGACTTTAGCCATGACACCAGGGGATCCCCTACTCTTATCTAGGAGTATCATAGGAGCTTTAGTGACCACAGTGAGTCAGTACCTCTGTATAACATCTCATCAGAATGACAGCATTTCTTTCAGTACAGCGTCACTGCACTGGGGATTATCGCACTAAAGGGAAGGTTGCAACTGTCTGGCCCACCAATATCTCTTCCAGCAGCAACTTTTTCCCAGGTGGTCTCCCATCCAGGCACTAACCACACCCACACCTGCTTAGCTTCAGACACAAAAACTGGTGCTCGAGGCACACTTATTGAAACCACTAAATCATGCAGTTGATCTATTGGCCAGATATACTGCGCCATAAGCACATTGTCTGCTTTACACTGAGTTTGAAATTGTAAAACACACTTTTTGCAAATCATTTCACATGGTTTTCTGCATTACACACATCATTCAAAACTACAAGCCTGTATGTGGTTTTTGCTAAGCTCTGCCACAGAAATACACACTTAATTATCAATTACCTGCTACAAGGCTTACTAGGCTTATCAGAGCGCAAATAGCATGTGGGAAAGGCTATTTATTTGCTTTTTGTTTGTAAAGTTGTGATGGAAAAATGCACATTTTATATAGTTTTGAATTAAGTGGTTGCTTTTGAAAGAGATGTCAGAAATTTTGCATTTTGTGTTTATGTTTTTGGTTTTTGTGTGTCGAGTTTTGACAAAAGGGCCATCATTTTTAAAATTGTGTTTAAGCAAAAGTAAAAAAAAAATATATATTTTTGTACATTTCAGACATTCTTCTTCACAGTTTATTGCCAGGAAAAATGTGATCCATGTTATCTAAATGTACGAGGAACAGAAAATTTCACTTTATTGATGCAATTATGTGAAATTATCAGAGATTTCACATAATTATGAGAAAAGCAAATTTGCGGCCATTATATTTTCACATAAATACAGTCCTTCTCTGCATGCCTCTCAAAATGTGCTACAATTGGCTTCCTTTCATGATAAATACACAGGGCCGATGTCAGTGTGATGGGGTATATTTCCCAGACACACAGAACACACCTCCTTCCTTTTCCACCATATTTTACGAGCATTTTACAGCTTCTGCCCCAGACTGCATCTCAGCGACTGGTGTCTTAATCTCTACCCGTCTGTCCAAGCTAATTAGTGAGCAGCAAGAGACAGCTTTTTTACTAAAACACTGAGGGGATAAGATGGAAACTGGAGACGAAGACAAATGGTATGTGTGTGAATGTGTGAGAGAGATGGAGAGAGATGTAGGGATCAGAATTTGTATGTGAGACAAAGTTAACGTGCAAGTGTGTGTGTGCGTGTGTGTGTGTGTGTGTGTGTGTGTGCGTGCACGTGTCTGTGTGTGTGTCTGCATGTGTGTTAATGTGGTGTCTGTGTGTGTGTATGTGTGTGCGTGCGCGTATGCATGTTAGTGCACATGTAAGTATGTGTGTGTGCATGTGCTTGACTGTGTGTGTGCATACTGTGTGTATATGCATGTTTCGACCAATAGAAGAGAACAGTCCCTGCTACATTCCAATCGCAGAACATGAGGCCCTAAAACAGCAGGTTAGTATCAGCAGTGTGACATGCTTGTACAGATGCTGTTTTACCTATGGGGGGGAGGGGGGTTCGTCAGTTACACCCCCCTCCCCACAAACACACACACACACGCAAACACACACACATACATACACTCAGACACTCTTGCACACTAATTTAGCCTCACAGACTAATTCTGATCCCTACATCTCACGCACCCACACCTCTCCCCTAATCCAGCTGTAAAATACACTGCTGGTGGCGTTTGTGGCAAATTCGCGACCATGCATCATTACTCCTTCATGAGTGACATCAATGCCAATATCTTTCTCATTATCATTCCCACACTTTCAGACAATGGTGCTGTTTTCCTATGATTATTCACACTTCAATGTTCCCAAAAAGCCCATTCATTATCTTCCATAATTTCCCCCGGGGAAAATTATCTCTCTCATAAATGAGCAGACTGCAATGGATAAAAGGAATAAGTAACATTATGCAGGAAATAAACAGAAAGAATTCATGGGCAGGATGAACAAGGTCATCCGTTTAGCCGCTCTATTCAGTAACATGAGTCCATTAACCCTTCACTTTACCACAGTGTTACTTTGACTATGCCTCACAACCAAAATGGGTCGGGGAAGTGTAAGTGCTGGCTCCCAAAATTAGTGCTGAGTTTTTGGCGATATGCCATCACGACTGTTTTGAAGGTCCTTGGAGGGCACAGAATTTGTAGCTTACCTCACATAGTAGAACAATTTGAAAAACTAGAAATGCTGATTCTTCGTAACCATGAATTTATCTGCGACTGAGTCAATTATTGGAGTAAAGAAATGGCGAAGAAACTCGAAACTGTGCGGTCAGGAAGATAGGAGCCCTTTAAAGCCTTCAGCTCTGAATGTCAATAGTCTCCAAGAATCCCAGACAAAACTTTTCTCCTCTTCTCAGTATACAGACGGCTGTACCAATCCAGTACAAATCAACGCCAGAGACTACCACTTAGACTTAGACTCTAAAGTGCATAAAAGTCTTTGTAACTCATAGCTTGTTTGGAGGCACTATTTACCTGATGAGCAAATATTTCTTTCCCCATTAGCACATCTTGAAATGAGTCAATCCATCTTTGGCAGTGTTCTGTCTCAAGTATAATAGCGATATAAATAACAATTCAAGTGAGAATACGCCATTACATTCACTAGGGCTCTTTTTGCTGTGTCACTGAGCAGTGTAAGCCGCGCTGGGAAGGCAGGTAGGACTGTGTGCGCCCCTTGTCACAGGCACATGACGTTGGTGAAGTTATCTTACTGGCTCATGCATCCTGACAGAAACACTTCTTGGCCGTGAAATGCAGAGATAACCAAACTTAAGCGTATCTCACAGACTCTGTAGGACTCCCCCCGTATTGTCTTAAAAACACCTGCATCCTGCAGAGATATTTCGGGACTGTGGGGGCATATCGATCAGGGTGTCACCCAATTCACCCTAAAATGGCCTTCCTGAACTTACCCTGTGCCAACAATGCCACAGGGTCGTCAACCAGAGATCTGCAGAACTGCGCCCAAGGAATGGGAGATTTGAAGTATCAAAGTGTGAAAATACTAATTTCACCCACAATGTTACAAAAATAATGTGCATTTCTGTTATATTGTAGGATAAGAGCTGATTAATAACATTAATGCGGATTATCTTTGTAATTCTGTATTATGCCGGACGTTTCATGGCAAACTGTAGTGCAAGCACATCATGTTTGGTATCATTTTACTCCACTAAAATCCCAAAATCGCATGGTGCACATTTTGAAGGGATTAAAATTGTACTAAACCCTCATTCAATAAGTATGAAAAGAAATTTACTTTTTCTTCTCCTTGTGGTAATGTCCCCTCCCAAATTCCCTCTGAGGAGGGGTTGCCGTCCTGAGTACCCAAATGATTTATGACCCTGCTGTAGGAAGCGCTTCTTGAGTTCGGGCATAAAAGGTAGGAAAACAAACTATTCGAGGAGGATCACAACCGACTTCACACACGTGCACCTCCATGCCATGTGTAGCCAATTGTATTTATGGAAGATCGTAGACGACTTCCCCACACATTCATCTGTATGTGTGTAGCCATTATCACAATGGAAGATTACATTCAACTTACCCCACGAGCATCTCTAGGCCGTGGGTAGCTTCAGTCTAGTCATGGAAGATCTTACGCAATTTCCCACGCGTGCTCCTACAGCCGTGTGCAGACGTGATACAGCTCTGGAAGCTTGTATTCATTCTTCCCGCATTGTACACTTTGTGTATATGTGTAGTTGTGAGCTGAGCCAGGTATGATTTGACTTCTCTCTTTACATTTCCTGTAACGGTATAATTTGGTTTCTAATTTAGTTTTGTGCCTGCCTGGCGAAATAAATTGTTAATTGTATTCTGTTGTGGTTCTGTTGTGAATAACTGATATTCTTCCAGTCCGGAATCCTGTCACCCAATGGGGTATAATGCAGGGTTATGAGGCCTGCCAGATCACCAGGCCTTCCTGCTTGGTACATGGTGGTGTTCCATGCTGCGATTGGTGTTATTCTGAGAATGTTAAATTTGAGAGTCCCTACAAGCCTTCTTTTTTTTGTTTTATTGCGTTATACTTCCATATAGTCACTGAACGCCTCTTGCGGTATACTTCAAAAGTTTTAATTGTACATTAATTCCGGCCCCGGTGGTCTCTAGTCATAGCTATTCTCTATGTCATATCACCGGGCAGAATAGGACCGCCAGCCTCTGAGTTCTCCACCGAGTTGGGCTGCACAGATGTTTATGGTCCAGCGGAGCAAGGTATGGACCAGTTATGAGTCCAACGCACAACAGAGCTTTAAATTCATAAATTGGAGTCAGATCAAACGAATAAAACGCATGGGTTAATTGTAACCACGATTGATTAAAACTAAATGTTGTGTTCTAAATTTACTATGGAGTCAGATGAATTGTAACCGCTACGACATTAGGACTGCAGCATCCGCCAGACACTTTTCAGGCCACTTAAAAGCAGAACGTGAAGGACATCATCGCATTTGGTCTGAGGCAGTGGCCTTGCACTGAAGCTGTAGCCAGACCCAATTATTATAATGGAGACCGGAAAGACTTTCTTTTTCCTGGCTGTTTAGGCAAACACGCTGAGACCTTCCGCCTCAGCTAGGACCCTCCTTAGCCTAGTTGCACGGTGTTTACAGCAGCCTTTAGATACAAGGCTGAACGTCAATAATAGTCTAACAACCGAGCACCCCACGTGCAGTACAGGGGAACCACTATGCATACTATTCTTCATTCCAACTACAAATAAAATCCCTGGGATGTTCAGTGGGATTATTTTTCATCTTAAGCCACACACATTCAGAAAAAACCATGCATCCATAAAGATAAAGTTCTTATTCCACATTCACATTGAGTTTATTGCAAGCCATTGCAAAAAAAAAAGGGGGGAGGGGGGGTAACAAAATTTTACTGATCAAATTAAATATTCAAAAAACATTAATAGGCTTTAACAGGCTCCTAATGTGGCGGACTAAAATCACAGTCCACTTTTACAAATTTCATTAAAAATTCATTCGAACTTTTTCAGTGAGTGAGCTTACGGTCGATTTGCAAACTGCAACCCTTGTTAAATCAAATATTCTAACATGACATTATAATGTTTCAAATTAATATCAGTGGCTGTTGAGCTTGAATTTTTCAAGATTATGGTGAAATAATGCTTTTAAAACATATACAACCCCAAAGAGGTCATTACATTACATTTTTTTGTGTTTTTGAGCACAGCCCAATTGTTTATTTACACTGGCAACCAAAGCAGATTATTATGTTTTCCTTTTTCTGAAGAATTTGAATTACATTGAGAGTTTCGCAGCTACACGTCACTGTAATGCGGGTACAAACACGGGTGCCACTTTGCATTGCTTCGCAGCGCAAATCACCTCTAACAACACAAATCACCTGAGCTATTTGTCCTTGTCCACAGCACAGATGCGTATTGAATTGACATCAGCCCAGGCTAGTGGTATTGCAGAAACAGCTGAATGAGCAGAGAAATGGGATAGAGCCGCTACTGATACCGTACACACCACTCTGAGTCAATTACCAGGGAATTACCACAAACAAAACAGACTACCATTGTTTACAAATGAGTTACCTTGCAGACAAAACACATTTTAAACATCACCCAAACAATCATGACCAACCCTGACCAAATATGCCAGCAGAATGCATCATAGCCAGAATAGAATGAGCTAACATTCTACACTGTTATAGAGGAGGGGGCAGAAATTATATTTGTTCCAGGGCTAATTAAAATTCTTGGCAAACTATATTGCTGTTATACTAACTTTGTTACAGACTTCTAGTCCAAAGCAAAACCTACACAACAAATCATAGCTACATTTAATTAATGCCAATGCAATTACATTATTCTGATTTATAACTTCTTATTCTGATCACACAGCATTACCTGATTCCTAAACACAATTTTATTTCAAAATACCTTCAGGCTTCCACAGTCCACATTATGAGTGATTGTCATCTGCCTTGGATACTCAGCCGGTAATAGAATGGCAAATCTTGCCATAGTTACAATACAGATTATGAATTATGTTATGCAAATAGCACTATTTGGCTATTCCTTCCTTTTGAATTTTAATTTGAATTTCTGGGGTGATGTGACAATTTCAAACCAAATGAAATTGAAATCAAGTCCGATCATTTCATTCTACCTAAGCCTTATATTCATATTGGTTAAATGAATCAATTATTGATGCAATATTCGGGTCCATATTAATGTATCCTTAGATAGGCATGATAGGGAGCTTCAAAAATGTGCAATAATATTGAATCATTGGTTTCAGTCAAAGTGCTAATATCGCTATTTTTCTTTCTTTGTGTCCAACTTCCTTCCTTTCCTGGTCTGCCATCATTAAGGAGATTAAAATCCCTTAAATGTGCCTACTAGGAGTAAGGAACAGCAATAAAAAGGTTCCCAAAATATCTTGGGCAAGGAAGCTAAGCATTACTTGTGATTCCCCCCCCCCGAAATGCGTGACCTTGAAGGGGTGTAAGCATGGAATTACGTCTCACTAGCTACTACACACCTACCATATTTGTGACTAACAACAAACTTTTGTAGTTTACTATTTTCACTTACATTTCTTTGATTCCCTAAAGTTCTTCTCTCTCTCTCACTTTTGTTGCTTTCACTTTTCTCACCTCCATTTTGGAAGAAATACACAGTGGTTCCTGGATTGTCACGGCACCATTGCTATAAATTCATGTCTGTCAGAGAAGCTAGGGATGCAAGATTCTGAGAATTTTCTGAGGAAACTTTCCATTGGAATTTATAAAAAAATTTGGGAATGTGAAATGTGGTTTGATCACTACTCAAAAGGCCTTGCTTGATAGGAATCTACCAAGCTACCAATAAATTTACAATTTTTAGTATTATTTACATTCTTGTATAGTATCTATAATGGAATTAAGTTTATCCAATCTGCTGAAAAGCATCCAAACATCTGATGAATAACGAGGGATTTTTCTATTGAAAATCACATTTTTTTTAATCCATCAATGCATCCATGTTGTTAGCCTCAGAGCACAATTGCCTATCTCATTTTTAAGGGTTTATTTATTTATTCAAGAATTAATTTTTCTTTTAAAATGTTTTAAGGTTTTGAGAAATAAAGGGAAAATGCATTTTTTTGCCAGCATGAACAGGCAACAAGCAGCAAGTACCTCCATTTGGAAAAATGTGACTTCGGCAATAACGCTGCCCTTGTTCTGACCTTGCAAAGTATAGCCTGCCAAATATATTAACAGCAGTTGCTAATAGTCGCAGGCTATGCACACCTTACGGAACTATCATCAGGGAGCTGCATATAAGCCCAAGAGTTGCACATAGTTCCCTAAGTGGATATCCCAGATTTGGGTGGGTTTGGCAACGCCAGATGTAAAAAAGAAAATATGGAAGATTTTATTGGCTGTTCTCATATATTATATGTACATAATATGTACCTATAATACACTGCCCGGCCAAAAAAAAAGTCACTGTTTGGAAATTAATGAACAAATTCTATAATTGGATCATTATTGCAGTAATTAATATGTTTCAGCTGGCAATAATCATTTTAACCCTGACTGATGAAGTGTCTCTCTACTCATTTCTTAAAAAATCATGTCAGAAGACGCATCCCTTGATGGTGGAAAAGATGTTACAGTATTTCAGAACGGGTTATTGGCCTGTTATTGGCCTGTATTTAAGAAAGAAAACCATGAATGACAAAAACAAGTATGAGGAATCATTTTCACAAACAAGTTTGCACCACTAAGTCCTGACCTTGAACACATTAAAGTCATTGGGATGTACTCAGGAAAGACCACCGAGTGGTTCAACCATTATGTCGAGAAGACAAGATCTCAGCTAAAAATTATGGCATTTCTGATCAAAAATAAATGTTCTGGCATTGCATATAGTTGTTAAAACAATGACAAGACGAATATGCACTGTAATCAAAGCTACAGGGGTTCCAACTAAATATTTGAGTGTGCAACTTTTTTTTTGGCCGGGCAGTGTATACTTTTGTATGAAAACGGCCAATTTTATGTATGTTGCATATATGCGAAACCTATATATGGCCCTATATTAAAATCTATATGTTTATATAGGTTCTTTCTGTGTGGGAATAGTGTGTTATCAAAAAATTCCCTAATTTCATAATGTTAAGGTTTCCATGGAATCTTCTAAAAATTTTCCATTTCTTCGCAATAGCAACTGCAGCCCGCATACAGCATACAATTTTGCGAGGACATGGTTTACCTTTCCAATGGGATATAAAAAGCTATTACCAACATATGTGCACATACTTATAATGCATGCTTTATCTGTATCTCATAATGTGAAAGCATATCTCTCATGATGCTAACTACTGTATTTGAGGGAACACAATTAAATTGATGGAATAGAAGGTCTAGTGAAGCCAACATCACAAGCCCGCAACTGTTGATGTTCAAAAAAATACACTGTAGCCATATCAATCATGTGCAAATTGATCATTTGTGAACAGCAGCCTACAGCGGGAAAAGATGCATGCATCTGTCATTGATGATGAGTTTGTCGATGAAAACAATGTTTGTTATTGAAGCTTCCAAGCAATTTGCTCGGGTCATTTTGTACTATTTAGCTACCTTATTTGTTTGGCTGTTGGACTCGACTCAATACCAATCATTCTCCTCTATTATCGAGAGCATTCAAGAGCTTTGTTTTCAACATGCTTGCACTTTTTAAATGAAGATAAAACCAATGACTAAGCATTTGGGGGCCCTAAGCTAATTATAATTCGAGCCCCTCCAAAAGCATGGCACCTCTATATTCTTATTTGTTCAATTTGTCAAGGGATACAGGCCTCGGAAGAGAAGGAAGAGTCTTCAGTGCAGTGCCTGATCTGCCCAGTGGGAGGGACCACTTTGATTGATGATGATTGGATTTAAACTTGTTGAGTGGCAGGTGAAAAGGGCAGGTGCCCTCATTTGCTGTTCATGCCAGACAGCTGAACCAATCGTATTAGGGGCTGGAGACCTGGGAGACGAGGCTTCAGGACGCTGATAGCCCGCAGGACTGCAGGAGCAGTGCAGTACTAATGAGCGAGTCTTGTTTCTGCTCACACTAATCATTTAATGAGATGTGCCCCATCACAGAGGCCTCGTCCAATTACCTTGGGGTCACCAGCCACTGCCCTTACCCTGGTCAACGTGGCTGCACATGGCAATAAGGCAGTAATCTGTGGACTGCATGAAGTCTGAAATAAGAGATTGTATCTTTCATGGAAGTCAGAAGGACGATGTAGCTCTGGGTGTGTGTGTGTGTGTGTGTGTGTGTGTGCGTGTGTGCGCGTGTGTGTGTGTGTAAGTGTACATACACCTGAATGAATGTTTGTGCACGTTTCCATTTTAGTATGCATTTAATGAACATGCTTGTGTGTGTATGTGTGTGTGTCTTTTTTTGTGCATTATTGTGTGCGCATTTACAGGGCCGAGTGCCTTTAGTGTGCATATGCATGCATGACAGTGTGCGCACACATGCGTACGTGTGCGTGCGTTTCCACAATTCATGATAAGCTACATATCAATCATGCCCTTTCACGCTCTTCAGAGTGCAACAATCACAACACCAACCCATGTTTGTTTAGCAAACAGCAAGATACAGCAATTGCCATCACTTTTTCCTCTATTATTTATTCATCACATTTTTGTTTAGAAAATGTGTCTACATACATGTCATACATACATACATCTGCTGAACATACTTATCACCTAAAAAAGAAAGTGCCAGTAATAGAGAAGTTGGCCACCCACAACCACAGGTGCACCGCTCTTACTTCTGGAACTTTACATCATGGTTCTCATACCAGTGAACAAAAAATCATAATAAAAGTAATCAACCCATAAGGTTATTGGACAGACTGTACTGTAAGCTTTTTCTATTTTCAGTGACAATTAAACTTGGCATCCACATACAGTGGGCGAGCACGCGAGTGAGGTCTTATCTGTTAATAAAATATTGACTATGCAGCAAGTATGCCATTTTTTTAAAGTTACTTTTGTCCTCTCATTATAAGCAAGGTTCTCACCAAATTAAATATTGACGGGAAAAAAGTTGATGGCTCGAGTGATTTGAAGGTCATCTCTATGGCGATGGTGTAATGTTCCTTCGATAGTGTAGTATCCCACAATGCTGTCATTCAGTGATAAAATGATTTAATTTTCGAGCATTTTGTTGCTTTACCCTGAGTCGGAAGACGAGCTGACAACATAAATAGAAGGCATGGAATTCACACAAATACTAAATGTTATTTATGCGTCAGATTTTGGCTCACTAAGCTTTCATAAACAAAAAACGGAGAGCCAGCAACACCTGGTTTAGCCTGTGCACCAGCTGAATCAGGGAGTATGTGAAAATCATAGACCATAATGTCTTCAGTAACAAAATTTCTTGTTTTCAATGGGTGCTTCCCAGAAGGGCTGAATGATTATTTGAGTCCCAATTATTTTAAGTAAAGTAGGAATAACTACCTCCGTGCAATGAGCAGACTTTCTACCTTTCTTTTCCATGTACCTTACCTGACGCAGTCTTAAACAGCAATTAAATATAACAGGCCATTTGAAATGCTTCAGAGAGAGAGAGAGAGAGAGAAAAGGATATCGGCAAAAAAACACTGAGGGTGAATGTCTTCCATAATCAGCCTACCCTAAAATCTGCTCCCATGTACTTTGCCCAAAGCATAACCGAGTGATTAGTTTTTCCGATCAACTAATCAAAATGAATATATCAAAAATAATTAAGAAGTCATGCTGAGAAGCAGATAAACCTTACTATACTATACTGTATGAGAAAATAATATAGTAATAATGAATATATTTTTGAATAATAGTAATTTTTTTTAATGCCACCTCACATTTTAGCATTTTTTTATTATTAAAAACAGATTCAATTAAAAGAAGGTGGTGTGACACTTAATTTTCTTTAAACCCATACAACCTACAGACCCATATATGAGGTTCGTCTGATGCAGTTGCTGTATTTAAAACTGTGGAGCTGTAGGCCTTTGACTATTATATATATCGATAACATTGAACGGGTGCATAAAAGAGGCGTTACACCAAATACAAAACACTTACTCCCGCACACCATCTTACTGGCAAAAAATATTTTAATTCTTAGAAAGCGAAAGCAACGTTTCGGTCGAAGATAAGGTTTTGCCCGATGAAGGTCTTCAACCAAAATGTTGCTTTTGCTTTCTACAAATTCAGATATTTTTTGCAAGTAAGACGGTGTACGGGACGTTGTGTTTTGTATCTGCTGAATTATAGGGAAATGTTTTTAAAATGACTCACCAAATGTAGATATTATTTCCTTGATGCAATGTTTTGGCCATAAAATATAGTATCATGGGTTTAAACATTTCACCCAACTTAAGTGTAATGTTGCATCATTAAGTGCTACAAATATTAGATACTGCATACGTATGTGACATTGTCCAACATTATAGATTCCCTAACTTATTCCCTAACTTTGGGCCTTCCTCAGGGAAACAAACAGAAATCAGGGTGTGAGGGGTAACGCGTGTAAATAATGAAAAAATAGAAAACAATTTGTTAAACATATTGTTATGAACAAATTATTTTTGCATGAATTTGCCAAATGTTTGCAACAAGAAACCTGGCAAACACATTCATACAAGTCTATATGATTTCGTGAATATTTGAATTTCAAAATGTTGTAAATAAAATTGCAATCTAAACTTAGACAGTCTGTTGATTCAAATTAGTAATTGAGCTAATAAACTGTTTGATTGCTAATTGAGCAAAGCAAATGGGAAGACAGCGAGAGTAATCGTAGGTTAAAAGGTGATGACCTTAACATGGCTCTATTCAGCATATCACTGATAAATACTGATATCAGTGAAATTTTTTTGAGAAGTAGTTCACGTGGCCTCTCACCACACAGCTGTTTGTTTTAGACTGCAACTGGAATGATTCATGGAAAAGAAAAGGTACAAGCTTGTCTGCTTGCCCCATGGCGGCAATTATTCCTATTACACATAAAATGATTGCGATTTGAGAAATCATGCAGCCCTGATTTGCAGATAGTCAAGCTCATGTATCTTAGCATCTGACAAAAGACTGACAGTGTCTGAAACTTAGACCCAAAATTGTGCCCCCCAGGTCAAGAAATAATCCCTCTGTCAGTAACTGTGGGCAGAATTTGATTTTCTGCTCAGTTACTGCTCACTATTTGCAGTTTAGTATTATTTTCTGGGGGACGATGTGTCTTAAAAATGCTGTGCATCTCAGTACCAGTGAAAGTTATCCAGAGATATGGTCATTAATTCAGCATAATGATATGGTCTCCAGCAGAAGTTTACTTTCAGTGAAGTTTCCCATGAAGCCACAGGGTTCACAGAAGGGATTAACTCAGAACCTCAGCAGCCCCCTGATTAGATGAAGCCTATTTGCACAATTATGGCAAATTTCATCACATTAAAAGATTTAACTCTATTTACGCTATTACAAGTCCTGTTCAACGTAATATTGAAGCTTCCGGCAAGAGCTAAGACAACATGGATGAAGGGAAGTGTATTTAATATACCAAATCAATCAACCTTTGAGTCAAGCGAGAGCTGAAAGTAGCCTTTTGAAAAAGAGCGCTGGAATATTTCTCATGGCTTTACATCCTTGCTAAGTGTGGGAGTCAGCCTCAAAAGCCCCAGCCTTTTCCCCCTCAATGACATCACATCTCACACACTCAACATTTCCACTTCTCTGCCAACAATTACAGGTGAAATATCCTGCCAAATTATCGCAGTAGTCCATTTTCTGACACAAGGCGTAGGCAACTCACTGCTTCCTGCAAAACCCTCACTCCCACGCCCTGGCAAACACATGTATCTCAGACTGGCAGCGAAAATTGGAGGAAAAGAAGATACAAGAGTCTGCCGAAAACAGACCAGACAATGTCAGGGGGATGGCGTTAATTATTTTGTTACTATCCGGACAGTCGCCATGTTTAAAAATGGCAGTGTCCCTCCACAATCATCCTCAAAATAAAGCTGACAGCTCAACATCATAGTCATTGACAAATTTCAGTTTATTGGAGAACAGATTTGCTGGTAGTATTATTATTGTTATTAACGTCCACCAGACCATGGTTATAGGCGCAGAACTTGATCTAAAATTAATAGCAGGCTTCATTGGAGAAAATTCGCAGCTGCTATGAAAGACTTTCCAAAAGGAGGCGGCTCGTTGTAAAACTCAGGGTATCTGAGATCTGAATACAATTACACAACTTTCAAGGGGGTTCAACACAGAAAAAAGCTGAATCTAAAAAATACGAACACCTTCAAAACCCAAAACAAAGCCAGGTACCATGTACACAAATTTCACCTTTGTGTCTTTCAGAAGGATCAGGTCAATCAGTGTAGCATTCAGGAAAAACCTCCAGGCTTTTATTAAGAACAAAGATAAAAGATGGCTGATCATAAAACCTTGGCTTGACCTTAGCAAAGAAAATTAATACACCATATTAATTTAAAAAAAAATGTCATTACTCCAAAAGGTTTCTCTATTCAGGATATTTGCTCATGGTTGAAGGTGAGCTATGAATCAGCGATTCTGTAATGAAGACACATCCCATTGTCTATATTTCACTATTAGGGCTTCCATTAGCTGTGACTCTGTGGTAGGAAGCATGTTGAGTGGATTAATAAGAATGCTTTATACCCTTTATCCTACCTTTATACTACTTCAATCACAGTCCCGATAACAAAGAACTGTTGATTATCTACCCTTTCTTTCTCTAGGAGTCAGTCCGGCAGATCAGCCAAAGAGTTCTTGTCTTCTTTTGGTTTTTTACCCACCTTTTACCTGGAAGTCAGAATGGCCAATCAGTAGCCCATTGTTCCATCAAAACAGGAAAGCCAGCTCCAGATTTAGAAAAAGACATGAGGATCCTTAGTTGTACACAATGATGTCATGGTGGCGGCTGCTATAGGATGTGTAAGTAATTATGTGTAGTTGCACATGAGAGTGAGACTACTGAAAGTTTGTCTGTGTTTGTGCTTGTGCAGTCTTATTTGTTTTTAAAGGGCATTTCAAGGAATTCTTTGTGAACAGAAATTTTATGTGTGAACATACTCTGTACAATATTATTGTCATGGTTTAGTAGCTTTGCGAGCTTTCTTTGTTGCTCTCATCCAGGACGATATCTTTTTGCTCCCAATCGGATTCCTGGGCTAGCTGGCATTAATTGGAGGCATTGCCGGGACTCTATTCAAGCTCCAGTTTCGCCTCGCGTCCTTTGCTAGAGTGTCAGTGTCATTTTTGGGCTTTAGCCGGTAAGGTCTTGAGACAGGACTTAGTTGCATATTTGAGGCCTAGTTATAGTAAGAGAGGGAATCTTTTTTATTTTTCCCTGTTGTTTTGGTATCTTCGAGCTCGCCTGTTTTCTACCTCGGACGGCGTCCAGGTCCGTTGGTAGTGCGAGTCTTGCATTTTTAGTCTGTTTTTGTCTCCCAACGGTTTTTGCCGTCTAATTCTTTACTTCATTTATTTTTATTTTACCATTATTTAACTATGGAAGTTAGATTGAGGTTGATATATCTTTTTCAAAGGAGCCCTGGGGGGTTGAGGTGGAGAGGGAGAGGACAAGTTGCATAGCCAATGGAACTTTCCGACTTACTCCAACCAGCTCCACCCCCCTTAGTTACTGTTGCTATGACCCCCATGCAACGCAGCTCAGTTCCACATATAGGACAGTTGAGGTTAGAGCACCACCCTCACATTAGAACATTCTGAATGGAAGTTTCCAGTTTTGATCAAAAAATCATTACATATGATTCAAACCAACAGACATCAAGAACACTGACTTGAATGTTAACAGAACATTAATACACATACTCTACAAATATTAAAGCTTTTTAGTGCAGCGAAGAATTTTGAGGGAAAAAAGAATTCTTCAAAAGACAAGCTATAGACATCGTCCATGTATGACATATGTCAAGTTTTTATTCAAACAAAATGTGAGGTATATGCACACTTGCAGGATTAGACATTTTTCCAGCACCCTGGACAGCACCACCTCTGTTCCCCCCCCCCTCCCCCGCCGCCAACACGAAGCAGGAAGTGTTGGATGGAAAAATCTTCGAGCAATGACTCATTTTTTCCATCTGGCAACATTAGCCGCTAGTCTGCATCATTTTTTCCCCACACAAGTAGTACCAAATATTTTCTCATATCTTATCTGCTAACTTCTAGTTTATTCATCCCAGTGATGCTAAGGGAATATCTGAAAACACTAATGGAATATTAAAAAAATTTCTTCTGCCACAGTGAAGACTTGGAGGTTATTTTGTGCACAGTGCAGCTCAGTAATGCTCCTGCAAATGCCAAATGCAGTACATTTATATGAATTTTATAGGATTACACCGGAGCACCTCAGGGATGAATATTTCCTCTGCTCCCTGTATTCAATTAGAGTAAAACAACCTGTAGACGGGGCAAGATCTTGGGTTCTGTGATTATTTAGTATATATGACATTATTTAAAACCTGCCAAAGCAAATTAGCTTTCCATTCGGCACTGACCTTTAATGTCAGTGAAAATACCTGCAGCTATAAGAGCTATAATTTCCTTCTCTCCTGCAGAAAGTGCATGTAAACATAATTAGGGCCGTTCCATTACAATGCATTCCATTGCATTACAACCAAATGCAGAGTTTAGAGCTCCAAAGCTACACTAAGCCTGCCGAACCATTGCCTCACTATATAAAATACAGCTCAGCAAGTCTTCAACCAGTTGAACGAAGTGTGCTTTGTTAGGCTTGAAGTGAAATCCAATAAGGAATTAGATCTTCAGGCTCACTGATTGATAGCTCTGCTCTGGCTCCTCAGTGTTGTGTATTTAGTCAGGGCAGAACTAAAAATGATCAGGAGGGTGGATATCCACCAGATGTGTTGGGCTGCATTGTTATACACTGTAAAAAAAAAAAAAAAAAAAAAAAAGTTGTCTTACCTGAAAAAAGTTAGTGTCCAGACTGCCTTAAAATTTTAAGCTCATTGAACCTGAGATGACAAGTAGAGGTAATTTTCAACTTACAAATAATCTTAAATTCAGTTAACTTGAAATTTTAAGGCAGCCTGGACACTAACTTTTTTCAGTTGTGAAAACTTTTTATTTTTTTGACAGTGTAGATCACGGGCGTCAAATCTGTTGGAAAGCCCTGCTGTTGCCTTTTTTTGCAGTGGGCCAGGAAGGAGAATGGGTAGGAGCACGGTTACACTCAGATGCAGGCGGGCGGGCAGCAGAGAGGTAAAACTGGCCCGTATAGTTGCCGGAGAAGGTGAATTTTTAACCATGTAAAACCGACAGACCCAAATTTGGGTCTATCAAATGCAGCTACTTTATTCAAACCTGCAGAACCTGAGGCTTATTTTAAATTCGAGTGGAGATCCAAAGATTTCCAGCAATCCAAAATATTTCCTGCAGAATTACAGAGAAAGGTGAATAAAATGATGTACGAGATCTAGATATGTTCCATTTGATGCAATGCTGTGGCCATGACAGCATGGCATCCTGGGTTTGAATATTTCTCTCAATAAGTGTGATGTAGCTTCAGTGAAGCGCGGCAACCAGTAGTACAAAATATATATGTGACATTGTCCTACAGTTTGGAAAAAAATGTTGTCTTCTTACTTTGAACCCAATAAAAAGAATAGTTAAATGAAAAATTACAGTTGAAGCGATTTAACTCCAGCTAACATGTACCTCTTCGGACCCTGGCCAATCATGCTGTTTGTGTTCAGGGTTGTTCGTCTTTTTCTTGAGACTGTGCGTTATGTTTGATATTTGGGTGGCTCGTACTTATTTGGTTTTACCTCTTTAGGTGACAGGTAACAAATATAATATTTGAATACCATCTGTAACTAGCCAATCTATTGTTGTTGCTTAACAATCTGAATGTACCTTGGGGAACAGAAATGGACTCCTGCGGTACCTCTATATCTGAGAGTGTAGGAATTTGTTTAGAATGATTTGCATGTTTAAATAAATAATGAAATAAAAATACAAATAAAATAAATTATTATTAATCGTATACATTGTGTTGACAATAATAACAATAAAAACACCTGTATTAAAGCCTTTTGCTTAGTCTGTCTGTCCTTCCCCTCTGACAAATGTTCGATATTACAGAGATAATTCTCTGCATAGTGTACACCCGCTGATCTTGAAGTGACTCAACAAGACACATTTGATTTGATTTGGTCTGGATCTTATCTATCAATCAATGAACAGAGGCTCCTCCAAATATCCCACAAAGCCACATCAGGATGAAAAGAACAACAATAACTGATAAAGGATTACAAAAATAAAGGCCAGCACCACTGAACGTTTGGCCAGAGACAGACCTGGGGATGAGTTCACATGCAGAAAGCTCTATAGAAATTCCCTGATAGCGATCTGCATGTTGCTATCTGATGATAAAGTGCATTTCACCCAAACAGCACAAACAAGGCCAGTAGAGAATTTCAGACAAAAAAAAAAAACTGCTACAATTACAGTTTATTGACCCCAGTACATTCTTCACATTACATTATGTGAGCATTTCCTATAATGTTCAGGTTGGTCTGCGCACAAAAGCCAAGACAGGTATGAGTTATGGAGTTAATATGGAGTTAAGCAGGGATTTAGGAATGCCATAAGATGCTGACTCTATTTAGTAGCACAAGCAGTGAGCCTGGCTGTCATATCAAAACCCTTTCAATCAAATAGTGTACACAAGGCATAATTATCGCAGTTCTTTATATAGCCCCTAATGGATTTTGTGCTATGCCGTTATCTAGGACATCCACAAAACAGCAAGAGACACCGTAAATAATATAAAGGCTCTATCTGATTACGCCATCCTAAAGTCAATGTCAATTTATCACTCCTGTCGACATTAGACAGTCACACATTTTTATTCAAGAGATTTGCCGTGATATATTCAGAAACATCTTGCCGAAACTCAGAAGAGTGAAAGCTTTTCAGTTTATTGACACTGGCTGCTCGAAAGAATCTCTTGTAAAGCAGGGAACAGAATGTGATTTCATTGCTGTATGTCATTACTGAATTTCAGAACTGTGGAACGTTCTGAAGTTTATTGCAAAGAGAACTTTTGTATCATGCTTCCATCAAAGACGCTTTAACGAATAGCTCACCATGACTTTATAAAAGTTGGAGGTGAATCAGGGAAAATGAACCAAACTAGCAGCAGAGCATCTCAATTTCCTTGGCTGCCCCGCAGCGTTAGAAGAAGTGTTAGACCAGTGTTAGAAGATGGTAATCAAAGAACACATAAGAGAAGGTAATTTCCAACAGCTGGCAGTATAAACAGATGAAAGGCATGGACATATTGGTGTTACTTGTTCACTGATTTGGGTCATTATCACTGACACTGCACATCACTTGGTCCACTGACAAGCTGTATTTCTGTTTTTTTTTTCAGTAATACTTCATTCATTTGTCAGGTTATTATGCTGCTCTGAAATGTGGAGGATATGGTCATCTGTACATATGTATAATGTGAGACTATGCATTTCATTTGATGTCACAAATGAACAGATTTTGAAACGGTTTGTATAGACTAATTGGTTGTGCCCTTCATGACAAGACTGGGGACCTTTAGTTTTATTTGCTTACTTGTACTTTGTTGCATTTGCCCTTAATGGGACAACAGGCCCAGAAGCTATCCCAAGAAACACTGAAAGTAAAACCCAATTGTTTCTGCAGACATCTAATTGGCTCCATATTACAGTATCTCTGATTTCTGTTGAACGGCAGTACGACAAACAAGTTGACTTGGCGCTGATTTGTTGGCAAACAAAAGTTTAGAAAGCAATAGACCTCCCCAGGAATTTGTTTCCATTGACATAATTCCAAATTAGCAGAATTATTCAACAATCTTCACCCTCAGTAGCCAGAGGTCTGTCACCAATCGTGTTCTCACTGACCTTTCTGGCTCGCTTTCCCTGATGGGGGACTCCAATGCCAAAATCAGAGACAATGTTCCACGATTAGCCTCTGCTGAGTTTGCTGCCCTTAGGGTGACAGAGGTATCAGGTATATCTGCACGGCCTTATATCACCCTGAGGTGAATAGGGGAGGTGCAAGAGGGACTGAACCAGACACGGATGATTGGGGTGAGAGCCTGGCTGAGGAATTCCCACTCTCCACCATAGTGCTCTGCACCCCACTGCACAGCCAAGCCAAGACAGGCAGCTCCTCGGCACTATTTTCGATTGGGTGAGAGCCATAGATACCAGCTGCAAGCTCATGCGGCTGTGGCACCACTGAAATGCTTGGTTAACATCCGCTAACGGGTGAAACAATGCAAAAACCATCTTTCACGGTCGCGGAATGGGTCCGTGTCCACCAAGCCCACTGGGATCAGAAGCTGCGGCTATTCTGGTCCACACCTATGCTGGTCACTGCCCAGATGGGGCCAGCTATATCCCCCCGTCTGATGGGTCGAGGTGGCACACGAGCCGCCATCAGAAAGACTCTCTGCCACCACAGACCGAGGGGCTAACATTGACTCAGGTTCTATAGCTGACAACCTACACTTCCAGCTGAGCACCCTTCTGAACCAGCGCTACAGCCAGTTCAGGCTTGAGTGGTCATCTCAAGGACTACATTACTGACTTGTGACACACGAAGGTGATAATTAGCTCATAGCTAGTTACAAAAGTACATGGCAGAATAATCTACAAGGCTTCTCAAGTGTCTGGCAAGCTATCTATTTTATTTTACTTTTTTGTTTTTTTTAAGGGGTGGGGGGGTGGGGGGGGGGTGCTTTCTCTGACATCACAGGACTCACAAAATCTTGTGATTGATTGGTTGATGGATTGGCTGTTGTAAAGTGGTCGTGGAGACACTAAGTAAATTTTATATATGATGCTACTTGCCTCCGTGGTGAGTTGCTCTATTTATGATATAACAGTCAACCCTTACATTGAGGTGAGCAATCATTTCATGATAAAATGAGAATCCTGTTTTTTTTTTGCTGAGAATAGAGATTACAGTTCGCGATATTGAGTCTGCTGGACAAAATTTATGTAGGTTATGCAATTTCAAACCAAAAAAGCTGAACATACATCACATTAGCTTCCAGTCTGTTGCGTAAGAAAATATAACAGAACTCTCTCAAGATATAATGAATTCGATAACAAAACTTACCAGACGGAACACAGAAATCACATGGAAAAGTTGGTTTTGTACTTATGATTTCAGTTTTAACTCTAATTATTGTTCTTATCTTTATAACCGGGTCAATATTGACCCAAACACCACAAATGTTATAATTTTAACCAGAGCATTTTATAATTTTGTGAAAAAAAAAAATTGTTTTGTTTTGTTTAAATAGAGGTTCCTGACAAAGTCAAAAATGCTTGATGCTCTAAACAAATTTATGTGGTACGTTTATGCATTTAAAATCCGAAACCCGAACACAAGAGGAAGGTGAACATCGATTAAATAGGACGGTGGTTTCCATTCTTTCCACAACCCTAACCCAGAAAACTTGCATGACCTAATTTCATTTTCTAAAGTGTTTGGTGAGTTGCGGCTTTGGCGCGAGTCTGTCACATAGCCTAAATAATGGTAATTGTGTCTCTCGAACTTACACAGTGGGGTGAAATTAGGAATGGTTCTTGTTATGCAGCTCCACGATGGAACTGATGCGAGATCATAGCCATTCTGTGTCAAGATTGTGTGGCTGTCTGAATCGAGGCCACAACCTTTTAACGATTAATTGCAGAGCTCTTCCACTCACATAAGCTGCCATAGCCATATATGGCCAAGGAGGAAGGCTAAATTTGTCTATTTTTTAGAACTTCGAAATGAAGCCTCAGGCGCTAATACTTCTCACTCAGCAGTCCAGCTGTTAGCGTTATTTTCTCGATATGTTCCTTATAAAAGCAGCTGCTCATGTTTATGATGCATTGAAATGAGATGTTAGAGTAGACATTGGGGCATATCCCAAGAGGAAACAACTGTTCCAGTGAGACTAACTCATACCCTGAATCTCAGAGCACCAGCAGACAATGAATCTCACCGCCTTCTATGACAGTTTTCAATGAATCTAAGGCAGCATTTAAGCAACATTATTCCAATGGTTCAAAGGGAAATAATTCAGCTCATACAATTTCTAAAGCTTCCAACGTGTTGAGCTATCAGGAACTCTTCTGTGATCTGGAAAAACCAAGTACATATGTCGCTTTTGGTCGAAACTGAATTTGACCTTCATTTGCTGTAATCTAGAGCAGTGAAAATCTTAAAAAACTTGCTATTTGAGTTATTTGAATGGTCAAAATCAAGTTTCCATTATTTTTTCTTTTAGGAAAAGTCCAAAATCTAAAGGTTTTTGTTCAATTATGAGACCCGTGCCATTGATAAACTCGCTAGGTTTTTCCAGATCACAGGTAAACTGTAGACAGCAGCAGTGAAGGCCAGGCAGCATCACCAGGGAAGAGGTCCAGCATCTGGAGATGTCTGTGGGTTCCAGTCTTCAGGCAATCATCGACCGTAAAGAAATTGCAACAAAGTATGAGCAGGGAGACAAGGCAAGTCTATTTTTGGCAAACTGAAAGTAGCTAAAGCTGAGTATTCTTTTTTTGTTGTGAAAGAAGAAAGTGCAAAATTGTTAAATACAATTTTGAGCTGAGCTGAATTTGACCAAGCATATTTTGCATTTGAAAGAAAGAGAGAGATCTAATGAGTTTCAATCAAACAGCAGTGTAATGAATTCTCTTTTGGATGACTGCTATGGAGAGGGGCAATATTCAAATGAATTTCAGTTTCACCTGATCTCTTATTGCTCATTAAGTGATGGTGTGTATTATGTTATGATTCTCTCTTGACAACTAGCTTAACATCTCATTTCCATAAAACTGCAATGCATCATTTTCAGATTCAGTGACTACTATATATAAATATTAAACAACAGAATGTCCTATTCTTTACCCCTTCTGCTTATTACGTATAGGGCTATAATTCAAAGCCTGGCATTGTTAAAGGGAATGAATGCCATTGCCATGCAATGTATCAACAGACCATGAGGTTATACTTTTCATAGAAGCAGTTGTACGTAAATAGATTGATAGAATTCTAGAAATAGAATAGAAATACACTTCAACATTTATTTTTTAAAATAAGGTCATGGCATCATCCATACCTTTTCATTTAAAAAAAAAAAGAGAAAAAATCATGAAATGTTCTTTAATTCATGCATGTAATTTGGAGACCCAGTTTTGAATGAAAAGACCAGGTGAGATGTTTCACAAGATGCACATACAGTGATATGCAGGGGTCTAGAGCTCTTGCAGTCCGGCACCTAGCTTGGTCTGGAACTCATAGTTCAGGGATAAGAACGCATTTCCTGCCAGAGAAGAGTCTTCTCCTAAGGCAATATCCTGATTGATAAGCCATCATGCTTTCTTGATTTGAAATGTAACGGGAAAGGGCTCTCTTCACTGAAACTTTGAAAAGAACTGATTTAATTCGCCCTTAAGAATTTTCTGATGGGATGAACAGCCCAAAGTGAGGGCTCTGCTGGGAAGATTAAATAGCAATGACCCATATGGCACTTTTCAGGGAAAGAACTGCAATTCTTTTGCAAGCTTCACCTTCATGACAAAGTGCTTTCACACTGGTGCCTTTCAACCCTGGCAGAATACTGAAGCAATAATAAGTGATCATCAATATCCACAGAAGAAAGAGTGTTAAATCTTTATTTATTTTTTTTCCTTAAAGGAGGATCATTATGTAAAAATAAAGCTCAAACAAATGATAAAAATGTTGTATTGCGATCAGGAACCAAATGCGAGAACCAGGAAGTGCAATAGAGCTTGTTTTATTGGTAAAGGGGGGTGACCCCCGCAGAGCAAAAGGCAACAGTACAAAGTCCACAATCCAAAAGTCGAAATCCAGTTGGGCAGCAATCACAGTACTCGTAGTCGGACAAAAATGGGTCTGGTACACAGGAATAGTACTATCAGAGAGACAAGCCAGAATCCACAGGACTTAATCCGAATCGTTACCAGGGCAGCAAACAGATCTCGTAGTCGGGCAGAAAAATGGTCAAAACACACAGATGCAACAGTAATCCAAAATCACAAAGGCAAAAATCAAAAGTCGGGCGATCCAGTCAGAAAGATAAACACTGAGAAATCAAGGCGAGAACCGTGGCACGAGAAAACTAGGGAGAACAATCTGATAAGAAAGTGAACCAAACAGACATCTTATATACACATCCGGGGTAAACACATGACCAGGGAGAACAGGTGCAATGTTCAACAATGGTAACAATGTTCAATCAATGGTAACAATGATCAGGGAGAGACACATGAGGAATAAACTAATTACATGAATTTGGCTGTTGCCAAAAAGCAGACGGGGATCACAAGACAAACCTAAGTACAGAACAACAGCTCCGGTTAAGGAGTACTAAAGTGCCAAGATAAAAGAAAAGGAAAGGACAAAGTATAAGTGGAAATCCACAGAAACTTGCAGCAGAGATAATTAGGGATAGGCAAGGAGGCGGAGATTAGAATTGAGCGACTGCTGAGAGATCGTTAGTCAATTAGTATGTGCAGCTGTACAATCCCGAGTGCATGTTGGAAAGTTAGTAAAAATATACAAGATTAGTGTGGTTAGTAATTAGCAAAAACAATAAACTGTTACTGTGTGTTAGTAAGACAGTAAAAGAGAGAGGAAGGAAGAACACGAGATAATGAAAGAAGATTGAAACCCAGAAACCAATAAATCACCCCAATGAGTGGCACGCAAGACAAGGGACCGTGAGCAAAGATACACACATGACAAGACAGGGGAGACAAAGTGCAAAGCATGGAAATGAAAACATGGCATGGAAAACTGAATGATCTAAGCATGAAAACTGAAAACAAGAAATCTAAATACCAGGAACACAATACACAATACTAAGAATGGTCAGACAGGCAGAGGTCACTTAAACAAGAATCCTAAACATGGCTGAGCCAGGCACAGAACTTAAACATGACAAGCAGAAAGCAGAATCACAACAAAAAATACACAATTTGAGACAAGAGAAAACACCATTTTGGGGTCATTCGCATTAATAAAAATTTCAATTCGCATTATATTTATAAAAAATTACTACTGAATCTCATCAAGCCATCCTTTATGTATATATACATCCCGCAAATCCGCTAATCTATCTCAGGGCTCACGCACCGTTCCCTCACACACGCTCATAGCCGAGGGCATTTACAGTCACCAATTAGCCTTATTTGCACAGTTCTGAACAGTAGGGAGAGCTCACAGTTCCAAGAGGACAGCCACACAAGCGCAGGAAAGTAATGCTGCCTCCACACAATGCAGTGCTGTGCTCGACTCCTGACCCTTCCTGAGGAATAATGAGCGAGCCAGAGTAAGTGTGTACATACCAACTGATGGTCTAAATGGGGAAAAAATGTTGCTCATTACTTAGAGAATATCTTCGTGGACTGCTCTGTGTGGGGGAACCCATTCATTAGTTTACATCAATTTTCCAGATTGTCGTTTCAAGGCCTACTTGTCATTTCGCTGTCAAAGCTCAAAACTGATGATGGCCATCATCTCTGGGACCTCCGCGGAATTTACTGTTGTGGTATTGATTTCCCGCGTCATCTCTGGCCTCAGCGGTCAGCTTGGGTAAGATTGAGTACCACATGGGCCCCAATATGCCCCCCACTCTGACAGTTAATCACTCGTGAACTATAAGAGACCCTTGCCCTCCTCATGCTCTGAATGAATAACCATGTACCATTTTCCATCTCTGTGAAAAGGGGAAAAATCACAGAACCAGCGCTACCCTCTCCTTCTCCCACCATACAGTACACTTATCCTGAATATATGTTAATGGCTGCATGTGATGTCAGAGTTTGGAGAAGGGTCAAACATCTCCATCCTGCAGCATTGGGACACTGACTTGTGGGCTTCCGTCTCACAGACAGAGCCATAAAGTGTAGGGAATGGAGTATCGATCTGTCAGAGGTCTTCATTATCCCCAACAGGAAAATAACATACACAGACACAGGGAGTATGCATATTAGCAATTCAAATTCTAATCAACAGCATACAGTGTGGGGCTTTTTAATGCACTTACTTGCTTGCTTTGTGTAAAGGTGGTAGCGGTAAATCTTTCGTTAGCCAGTTAATGCACAGTTGCATGCTGGTTCTATGATTATGTTTACACACCATCCATGCAAACAGCCAAAACACATTCATTTTTACATTGAAGTAGTGAATGGAATGCCATGGTGTGTTGATGCATTCCTTAGCTGTCGCTGCAACATAAAATAAAAATCACCCTTGGGAATGTAAAGGAGCTTGGAGATACATTAACTATAAATACATAATAATACTTTCAAAAGACAGCCCTCCCCCTTCCCCTTGCAGACATCCACACACCCTACCTCAAAGAGCTACAAAAGCAAAAATTCTTTGATTGGTTTTACCCCCATGTCTACTATTTACCAATATGCAGAGAGTCAGTATTTTCAGATGTTTTAAACCTTGCCAATAAAGGTTATTGGCCCATAGGAATGAACCCACCCTCCGCAGGATTCACAGATGCCCTCAAGTGTAATATTTCACCATAGAAATCAGTGAGCTGCTTTTTATGTATGTATATATGCAAGTACATTGCATGCAAGTGTTTATGTATCATTATGCACATACGGTCTCTAACTGTACACTGAAGGAGGCTCAAATGTTGCCGTTGAATCCAAATCTGACATTGTTTCACGACCCTCCAATTAGTGCAACAGATTGCCCAGGCTGTCCTCACACCTGACTCTCAGGTGAAGGGAGGGTAGAGAACTGGCAGTTCCTAGCCCTGGGCTGCGTTCCAATCCGAAATAAGATACTCCCTTCACTTCTTCCCTCCACTCGAGTGAGCCCTCCGACTGACGGAGCAGGCGACGTAGTAAGCCCTTACCGAGTGAGGGAGAGCAGTAGAGTGGACTTCGGGGGAGGGTTGTGGGAAATCGGATTGGAAAAACACTCGCTGTGTTTCTTCCACACTTCGACGTTTGTCGACAAGCCAACGGGAAGTTTGTGTTACCATGGAGCCGACTGAGTGAGTTGCCTGTACGTTTTACCTTTTACAGTTCACGCGGAAGCGTATCGCATGTTTATGGCAGGTAGAAGACGGCGTGCTCGTTTGATTGCAGCGGCACTTGTAACAGTTGTATAGGAAAATAAAGCTGCTTTCACCCAAGACGCGAAACAAATTTTTCGCGCAACATATTGCATTCAAAGTCAATGCAAAGACGCTAATACACGAGTTTCGCGTGCATTCCCGTCTTTGCATTTATTTAGAATGTATTCAGTCGCGCGAAGAATTTGTTTCGTGCCCGGTGTGAAAGCAGCTTCTTAGCTTTTAGCAGTCCTCGCGGATGCTATAGGCTAGCTACAGCGAAAATGAATGTAAAGTCAAAGGCTTAAAAAGTAATGTGAAACCGATGGCCCTCACCCCCAAACTTCGCTTTTTGCATATAACTCTGTCATAAATTAAACACTACTCGTGCACAATTCTTACATTTGTTTGGTACTTTCCCAGTCACAATTCCCCCTTTTGCCAGCAGAAAAAAATGGCGGACGTGAAATTTCGACAGAGGGAGAATGGGCTAGTATTCTGGGCAATATCAAAGCTTGGAGGAATATTCGTTGTTGGCTCCGTCTGAGGGAGGATAATCGAGAGCTTGAGCAAATGAAAATGCGCCCTTCCCTCCGCAAAACTGGATTGGAACAACCCTACAATTGGCAGCCATCTTACATCCAGGATTTTTTAGGGATTCCTCACTCGATTGGAGGGCGAGTGAACACGATGAAGGAAGCATTTTTCAGCAGCCCTGGAGGACTGTGATTTGAGGAACTAGGGTGCATACTGTACATTAAAGCTGTACTGCATTCCCCCCAGTTTTGTCTTTTAGCTTTTAGCGTGAACCATTACGAGTATTCTCCCTTGCGTCAACTGATACAACAAATGTCATTACTGGCTTTACTTATTCTGATTATGATAATGATGTTATCTGTGCATGTTCTAGAGGTGATTCTATTATATTTTAATCATCTTTGTCAATAAATGGATCATCTGTGATTAGAAGAGAAATAATAATCATAACAAGGTGATTAGTTTCACAACTCCTCTGTAATGAGTTCCAACGATCATTTCTGAAGTCAACAACTTCATAAAATTCTGATTGCAGTTTACGGGGAAAAAATGCATGTAACAGCCTTATAGTGAAATTGATCCATATGATTACATAATTATATCTGAAGGTTAAAAAACAGGGTAAACTGATCTTACACTTCCTTCAGTATCCTTGAGCACCAATTCACCAAATTGAAAAATAACTAAAGGGTCACCTTGCACCCACCCCCCTTCCCCCTAATCTGCTTCCTTAGAATCACAATTTTGCGTGAAGCCTTCAGAATACGATGTCTGCTATTAACGTTGAATATACTGGGTTGCATTTCCTATAGAAACTCAATAGTGCTGCACCTGTTATTGTCCATTTTGCACAATATGAGTCTAAGGAAAGTACAAGGCTGATTTCCAGACAACAAAAGCCATCAACAGTTTTTCAGCCCTTTTACTATTAAAGACATTGACAAGATCTACTGCATTTCATTAAGTGCATCAGCACCTACACAAGTCCAGAGCGGAAGCTGCTGGAAAAGCAGAAAAGAAGACCTTCATTAGAGAAAGGCTGAAAAGCACAACATTTTTTTCATCTAGTAGGAGGGATGAAGTTGAAGACACTTGGAAAAATGCTAAAGTTGGTCAAGTGAAGACATGAAATGAATAGGTTGCAGAGGAAAAACAGCTCAGAGATTTAGCCTCCCAAATACTCATCCACTCCAAAACTAAGGACTACAACTGAAGAGCCTAGTTCTTATTGTACTTTAGTCACATTTTCACGCGCCGTGAGATAAGGATGGGAAAACTTCTTCTATAGTCACCCATATCGATTTGCTCAAAATAGACATTTTGTGGCTTAAGTATTTCTCGCACTGAGGTCTTGATTTATAGCCTTGGTTCGATGAGTACAACTTTTTTCATGCTGAACTTGATTTATCCAAAACATGACTTAAGTACTTTTAGCCCCCAGGTCTTCAATTGGACTTGAAAGAAATGATGTCAGTCTTTGACTCCAGTGTCGAGACTGCGAGTGAATTCTTGGCTAAAATAGGAAAGCTCAAAAAGAATTTCAGCACTTGTTGAGAGATGTTGATTATGCACCTACACCATTATTATCAGCAACTTACTTCACTCTAGACAGGAGTTTATTCTTCCATTACATAACTCAAGAGCCAGAAGGTCTTTGACATCATGCAGAAGTATTCTGGCACATTTTCAAGACACATACCTGTCTTACAGGATCTGTGAAGTTCTTGAAATTGTATCCCAGAGGTTGTCCTGAAAAACTTATTACCCAAGGAGCTAATACAAGAATGGCGTACAAATGGATAATATTTCTGTCAATCAACATAAACGAGATGCAAAGAATCCCCATTTTGGAGACTCTTGAGATGTTCCTGACAAATTTGGTTGATGGTCTCAAAGGGTTTGTATGTTCTATGTACTCAACACCACAGGTTAGCACAGTTTCTGATGATCAAAACAAAATATGGCATCAAAGATAAGCTTGCTGCAATGCAAAATATGGCAGCACTGCCCCCATCAAGGAGCTGTCTAAAGTGACACATTCAGCATGTCGGTGACCCCATGGCTTATTGAAATAGGCAAACAGCCCTGTCCAAAACATTCCTCCCGCGAACGAAAATGTTGACTGGATTTTGAAGGACATAATCCTGAAGATGTTGCAGTCAGAGGGAAAGATCTTGCTCAAAGCATTTGTAGATCTGGAGGGAGACGCCATCTCTGAAAGAACTTGGGGACGAGGATATGACATCAATGACAAAATAGTGAAGACACTGATTTTCAGTCAGGTCATGTATCTACTGATAAACATCTTGTGCGTTCCAACAATAATCTCAATAATATTAGTGTTACTTTAGTTAAAAGCATAACTGCTCAAGTTTAATATACGTTTAATGTGCTTTCTTGGGATGGTTTTCTGACATGTATTCCCACAATTCTAAAAATAGCACTACAACGCTGATTTTACACTGGATTGTGGGGAGCCATTGCCTACCTCAGCAACTTGAAAAATGCAACTTTTGGATATTATGGTGAGGACGCAAAGGGCCGCAGATCATGACTTTGTGTGCGATCACCCAATGAGAAATCTGTCTCTTAGGCCCACATGCTGAAATAAACATACAATGGAATGTTTTCTTGAAGGAACGACTTGTAAGTCGACAATCAAGAGAAGATTGCGTCAGAGTAAATTCAGAGGGTTTACCACAAGGTGCAGACCATTAGTATCCTTCAAAATAAAAAAGAGAGACCAGAGTAAAGTTCACCACAAAACATTTTAAAAAGTTTGCATAGTTCTGAAACAGCAATAAAATGGACAGATGAGACAAAGATAAACTTGACACAGAATGATGGATAGAGAGGAGTATGGAGAAAAAAAGAAACTGCTCATCAGATGAAGCATACCACCTCATCTGTTACGTTTGGAGACGGTATCCTAATGGAGAGGGCATGAGTGGCGATCAATGGAACTTTTTTTGTACTTATTGATCTGACAACTGACAACACTGCTATGTTATTTCCGTTCTATCATGAATAAAATACTGGCTGGTGTGATTTGAAAGTCATTGCATTTTCATTTTTTTTTCACAATTTACACTTTGTCCCAAATATTTTGGAATTGCGGTTGTAGACTAAAAGCATTAAAAACAGCTTAGCTGGAACTTCAAGCTCAGTCGTGTCCATTATTGTCTGAAAGGTCTGGTATGGGTTTTAAATTTTTTCTCTAGTGCCAACAGTAAATGATACTGTTTCTTAAGGTCTTGACTGAAAGCCATGATTTGAGTGGTGTTTTGTTGAGGCAAAACAAAACCTGAACTAACATCAGCCCTTTTTCAATGAGTTTGTGTGAGGTATCATTCAGAAACCAGTCGCGAGAACACAGGATTGTTGGAAAGGTGATTCTATTGAGCGAGGGGGTAACCCCCGCAGGGCAGAAGGTAAAAGTACAGATTCCACAATCCAAAAGTCACTGTCCAGGAGAGCAGAATCAAAGTCGAAATCCAGGGCAGCAAACACAGTACTCGTAGTCAGGTAAAAACACGTTCGGTAAACAGACAGGTTTGTCAGAGAAGCAAAAATCAAAAACCAGCGGGCGTAATCCAAACCATTACCAGGGCAGCAATCACAAAAATCGTAGTCGGGAAAAAAAGGGCTCGTAAACACAGATGCAACAGTAATCGAAAAATGCAGAGCCAAAATTGAAAGTCAGACGGTCCACTCAGAAGAGTGGAGTGCAAGGCGGTTACAATAGCAGCACAGGTAAACAAGGAAGTAAACAAGGAAACGTTCTGACAAGGAAGTTCTGTGAAGAGACACCTAATATACACTCCTGGGAGATCAAATGATACATAGAACACAGGTGCAGGAAATGAGACTAATTACAAAAGAGGGAACAAGAGGGAGAACCTAATCACATGAAATTGGTAAAAGCCAAAACGCAGACAGGGATCACGAGACAATCCTATAGACAGACATACGACTCCGGTCAAGGAGTTCTAATGTGCATAGATAATGAGAGAAAGGACAGCGTGAGCAGGTGTGGAGAATCCACTGAAACGCAGCAGAGAAGATTAGGGAGAGACAAGAGGCGGAGATTAGAACAGAGCAAGTGCTGAGAGCTTGTTAATCGATTAGTAAGTGCAGCGATACAATCCCTAGTGCTTGTTAGTAAGTTAGTATTATATACAATGAAAGTTTGTGTTAGTAACTCTAGCGAAAACAATAAACTGTTAGTGTCGGTTAGTAGAATAGAAAAGTAAGGCGAAGGAAGTAAATGAGATTGGAAGGAATGGTTGAAATCCAGAAACCATTAAATCACCCGAAGAGTGGCACGCAGTACCGGGGCTGTGAGCAATGACAAGACAAGAGACCAGACGGCGAGAGACAAACTGCAATGCATGATAGAAAGCAAAACATGGACCGGAATGAAACTATGGTAAAATGTAAAAAATGGAAAGACTAAACTAAGACAATACATGAACAAATCTAGGTTACCAAATCACAATACACATATCAAAGAATAGTCAGACATAGCAGAAATCCAAAACCAAAACAGACAGAGCATCAAAACAAAGCAGGGCAGATCAGAATCATAACAGTTTGGACCCGTCAGCTCCTGCTGACTGTGTAATGATTAAAGCTTCTTCAAAATTTGGATAATTCATCGGATCCACCTGCTTCACATGATTCAGAAGAGGACTATCCCCATTGAATTACCACTGAATAATTAGACGGCGAGCCACAAATACTCCAGGACGCTGCCATTTCCATGATGAAGTTATCTATCATCTTTTATTCCAGCATCATTATTACTTCACGCGTGCATGAAAAGAATAATATATTAGTTCTATTCAATAGGCACAAACGATAATGGCACTGAGCAGCGATCAAGATGATTAATGAATTTATTCTCAGTCATCCTGGGGAATTTGCTCCATTTGAATTTATTAAAATTTTTTTGGGCACTTTCTTCCAAAAAGCTCTATGGAGCAATGTAATATTTTCAACTAAGAGATACTGTAAATGGCCAGCACTCATAGGAGAAAAAAATTATTTTATTTATTTATTTATTTATTTTTACAGTAGGCTTATGGATAGTAAATGTGTTATGGTTGCAACAGTCCTCTTCAGCACAATGTCTACGAGAATCAGCAGGAGAGCTGCAAAGCAGTCAGTTCACCTGTATGATGTACAAAAGTAATCTCTAATGAGCTTCAGGCAATTGACAAGGTACAGTAATTAAGCTAACAATTAACTCAGAGAACAGACAAATGAACAATGAACAGACAAAACAGTAAGAGAACTCTCAAAAGACCATTAACTATCCCTTAAAATTTACAAGGGGGTGGATGAATATGTCATTTATTGATTTACAGGAACGTCCATAATTACACAGGGACAGTTTTAAGGGCTTGATTACAAGGCACTTAAAGTGCAGACGGTCAGCTTTATCTGACAGTGCATGCATCCATGTCGGGAGAGTCCTGCCAGAATTCCATCTCTAAGAACTTTACGATACTTGCAGGTGCATTTTAGCACACAAAGCAACTATCTAACCAAATATCGAACTACCTAAGCAAACAAGTACAGAAACACAAGAATGTTATACTCCAGAGAACACGATAAGGGCAATTTTAATGCCATCTGATTTAGTAATACAATCATCAGAATTCTTTTGAGAAATGCTTGTACTTGCATGCAATGAATATCAAGCATATTTTAATTTAAGATCATTTCAAACATTAATCTCAGCTTCAACTTCAATATCAGAATGTCTTCGTGCTGAATTTTGATCTTTTCTGGGAAATTGAGCTGGGTTGACAGAAAATCTATTTCCCCCATACAGGGTACAGCGATGGCATTTGATATAAGCCTAGGGGCCGAGACAGAATTTATAGTTCAGCTTACTAAACAAAGCACGTGCACAACAAGTAACACCTTCCCTGCATAAACCTGTCTTTAGTGAACTACACGCAGACTTTGCGAGCCTGTCTTATGTTTATAGATTGAGTATGTCAAGTCAGCTATGCTGAAATATCTTGGAATTAGTAATAAATCTGCCAACTCACTTCCTCTCGCTCTCTCTTTCACTCCCCCGCTCCCTGTAGAGATTTTACAAAGGACAACTCGTGACAAGCAGATGACCCAAACTTCAGGATTGCAACATTAATAGTTTAAACTCTTGGCTACAGATAAAATGGTTGCACATTTTCATCAACATTATTTTTTTTTCCACCTGATTATTTATGGAGTATGAATCACATTAACACGTACTAATTAGCAATGTATGTATTTATTTCGATTAATTTGCATCCCCGACTCAAAAAAACTATGCTAAAGCAAAGATCTCCAGATGCTTTTCCGTGTTTTTGTTGTACGGTTCTGGAAAAAAAAAAAAAAGTAAGATGCTACTTTCCCAATTTCTTTTTTTCACTGAAATTTGAATGCTTTAGATTATCTAACTGATTACGATAAAGTCAACATAAGTAAATTCAAAATGCAGTTTTTAAATTACCATTTCATTCATTAAAGGTAAACAGCTATTCAAAATCTATATCACCCATGTGAAAAAACTAATTGCTCCCCTTAACCTAATAACTGGTTGTGCCTCCCTTGGCAACAACTGCAATTAAACATCTTCTATAACTGGCAATGAGTCATTTTACAATGCTGTGGAGGAATAGGAATTTTGGCCCACTCTTCCTTGCAGTATTGCTGTAATTCAGCCACACTGGAGGATTTTCAAGTGTGAACTTACTATTCAAGTTCATGTTGCAGCATTTCAACCAGATTTGAGTCAGGACTTTGATTTAGCTGGTGTGCTTCACATCACTGACCTGCTGCATGACCCAACTGCACTTGAGCTTTTGTTCACAAGCTGATGGCGGGACATTCTTACTTAGGATTTTCTGATAGAGAGCAGAATTCATGGTTCCATCAATTATGGCAAGTCCCTCAGGTCTGGAAGCAGACGACGACAAATCATCGAACCAGATCGGTAGTTCTTGCAATGTAAAGCCCACATTGCCCATTTAATAAGCAGCTTTACAACAAAGTTGCAAGACATCAATAAGTTTGCAACACACACATTAGAGATTAAA
This sequence comes from Gymnothorax reevesii, assembly GCA_029721435.1. Taxonomy (NCBI): domain Eukaryota; kingdom Metazoa; phylum Chordata; class Actinopteri; order Anguilliformes; family Muraenidae; genus Gymnothorax; species Gymnothorax reevesii. Next base: position 17,158,877 of record CM056587.1, on the reverse strand, counting down.
CCCGGACAGCTGCCCATCAAATCTTTGTGTGGGCGGTTACATTCCAGAATCGGCGAGAACCGGCAAAAACACGACTATTCAATTTGCGGTGTACGAAACACCGCAACATGTTTGGATCATTCCGTGCCAAGAGAGAATGCTTGGGGTACAATTTGGACCATCATGGTCTTAGATTTTCCTGTGCCTTTGCTAATTTGTCCATTTTGGCCCCAATAACAACTCTGCTACATTTTTCGAAAATCGGACTGTGGGTATGGTTTTCACGGCACTTTGAAAAACGGCCAGTAGAGGGCTCTGTACAGAGATTGTGTAAAATTCCCCACAGAAAGATCCCTGTTACATGAAAACTGCAATAGATTAATGCCTGTAAATAAGCACGATGAAGGACAAGGCCCATGTCTTGGGAACTGAAAAGAGAAATTCCAGAAAAAGTCTTTGGTTGCCGTACAGTGGGTCCTCAAAGTTTTTTCACTTTTGAGACCCTTGTAATTCAATCATAGAACATAATATAGAAGAACTACTGACATCAATCTTTGATTTCATGTAGAATCTTTTAATTAAATGTAAAAAAAAACTCATATAAGATCATTCGTTTTTCAGATTAACCCTTTCAAAGTCGGATATGTATCAATTTGTATCAATTTGAGATATGTAACAGTCTAAGACCAATATTTTGGAGTGCAAATGCATTTATATGAATTCTAAGATAAGATCAGGATACCACAGTGACAAATATGCAAAAGTAGAGGAAATTGGAAAGGGGGTAAATAGTTTTTTCACAGCACTCTATTGCTGTGTAGTGCAACTATCCCCATGTTGAATATGCCAATTAATAATGTTAAATAATAACATTATCCCATAAATCATTAAAATTTGGTGCGATATGGGCTATGAGATACAGCATTAGTATTACACACATACTACAGCTATCACATGTTGCAGTTGGTCAGATTCCGTTCATTACCAAACTTAATTCAATGAAATACTCCAATTGTTTCCATATTACTTTCTTTGCAGCTCCTGAGGTCATCTGCCAAGTTCCAGTATTGTTGACCTGAGCCCTGGCAACGTCTCTGGTAGAGTTACTTACATCAGTGCAAATACGACCTAGCTTTGCGTCCCAAACGGAGCCGCATCTCTGTGCTTGAATCCTCCGAATCGCTGCAGGAGATGTCATTTCCGTAATTCTGTATATTGTTGTTTTTCTTAGTTTCGCATTTCTACATGTAGGACATGCTCACATTTGCTTTCATGTAAAACTTTACAAGTGAGCATATCATGCCATGGTGCACTGTGTCACCGCTGCACGTTTCCAATGTTGAAAAATAAAGATGTTGCTGTGCGATTTATCTCGCTAGAAGTGTTTTATGGCACTGATTTTACTGACAAGCTGCTTTTATTTTTCCATTTCTGAATAAAACGACTCTTATATTTATGGGATAAATATGATCTCAAATTCATGAGCCTGAGATATCATATTTATGAAACTTGAGTCGTAATTTTCATTTATTCCTTGCCGAAGGCTTTTGTTTTGTTTCATAAATACGACATCTCGAGCTCATTCGTTAGAGATCCTCTACATACTCTGGGTAACTTGCAATTAATTCGCACTATAAAGGTTTTTACTATGTCTATTGCCTCTAAACAGAACCTTCAAAAAGCCAACTTCCTCATCCTGTGCATCTGAAAAGAAAGCCAGTTTTACCCCTCTGCTACAGCAAACATTTGTGGAGAAAATCGAAATCAAAAATCAAAAGGCCTAAGTGCAATTAACTCTTGGACCGCAGCAAATATCATTCTTGCACTTGATAAATGTATCAGTTGCCTGGTAAGTTTTTCGAACTTCTTTCTCAGAATTTTTGAAGGCCAGGAAACTTCAAACAAAATTATAGCCGGCCATCTGCCTGGCAGGGAGATTAATACTCATCTGATTTATCACTCCTTTTCCGGTACACTCCTACTGAATTCATTGCTGTCAGCAAAAATTTTGCTGTCATTGTAAGTCCCTTGTGAAAAATTTGCATTAGGATGAAGATATCAGTCAGTAATGTGAGGAAATGATCCATCACCTGGTGGTTACTGGTTGTCTTGACAGCCTCGCGAATCCGGACTCCTGATTCTCCACTCATCAGGCTACACAAGCCCTACATTCCTAATGCACTAGGTTACTGATGATAAATGCTCATCATAGCCAACAAGTACTCTGAGCTGATGATTTTGGTCTTCAGTGACACTGGCTACAAGACCGCAAGCTGAGGGGGTGCTTACATCAGCATGTGTGGGAAAATACATGGACCATGGTCTGCAGAAATTAATGGGGATGAGCTTCATGTTGTATAAACGGAGCAATTTTGACTGAGCATCATAGTTGGAATAGTAGCAACTAACGTTTTGACAAATTAAATGTAGAATTTTTTTTTTCCCTCCTTAAATTACAGAATGACAAACATGTAATGTCTTAACGTGCACGGAGATGACGTGTTTTATAAGTAATGAACAATGCATCTATTTAAAACTTCTAAATAAGACCATATTTCATTAGCGATGCCTGTATTAGCATTAAGAACATTGAAGCAGTTTGGATGATTGTACCAGTGTATTAGACACTGATTAATTTTTGTGCTTGCAGCTGTGCATCAGCATTGTGGACTAATGCTCATTCATAAATACAGTTGCTACTACTGAGCGTACAATAGAATCGTAACATAGCTGTGGCTGAAAGCATGAGAAATACTTATGGAGACAGAAGTTATGTGGATGTAACTCCAGTTCTATGTGCGAAACCTCAGTGCTCCTGCTGCTCGCAGAAACTCAGCAAAAAATAATTTGGGCCTCCACTGTTGGTCGGCTGTTGTTTCTTGTTTGCGACGGGGTTTGGGATAGTATCAGTTTGGGTTACGACAATTTCTATGCCGTACAATCTTTGCCCTCTAACTGGATGGACCATTATGGCATGAACACCGAAACCCATCAAGTAATGAGCAACTCTTTTGCTTCCTTGGTTTTGTAAGCGTATTTCAGTTTCCACTGCATGAATTATCTGCTGAAGAAAAAGCCCCGATATCGGCTTTTAGATTTCACATCTGAAATCAAAGCGATGCCACAAAATCAATTAAAGGTTTCAAGTTGAGCGGCCTACCAATGGCTGCCCAACTATATTTCTTGGGATTTTCCATCCTGTAGCTTTTCATTTCGATCCACAAAGCAATCTTTATTGAATTGCAAGGGCAGGGCTGCTGTTTTTGGTATAAACCACTCATTAGATTTTCATTTCAGTATTAATTTGTTACATATTAATGTGTAAAATGAGATCAGTTATTATGTAATGAATCCTAAAAGCTTTCTGAAAACATGCATATGTCCAGACAATGAGAGAGAGAAGAGTCTCAAAAGTTCACAAAACAATCGAGAGGATCAGAAACGTATTTATGAGCAGAGCTGCTCCTACATTTCTTACAGACAGAGCACGAGTATGTCCACTGAGATAGCAGCTTCCTCATTAAACCCAGGTCCTCCTGGGTGGCAATTTTGTAATGCTGGAATATTGAATGGGAATGGCTTCTGTGTACTAATCCATCCCTGCCATTGTTCAGGGATAATTGCAGTGCTGCAGTGGTTTATATATCAGCTCTCCGAGAATAATTTACACAACCCTTCTGTCCTCAGCACTTTCATGAATAATGTGTCTTATTTCAGAGGCAGTTTTTTTTTTTTTTTTTTTTGCGAGCCAACTCTGTGTGGATGAGAGACTGGCATCAAAAAAATTCTGTTTTGGCGGGGGTACAGAAGGTAAGAGCAATGGAGAATAGGAGAGAGTCATCTAAATTAACCCCCAGATGCTCATAATTTGGCTGGGGGTGTGTTCCTCCCTGACAGCAATCAGGCACTGGGGACCCTGGGATAGCACAGTCAGCCAGGCAAGCTAGAAACATGTTTCACGGAGTGCGGTGCAATATAGAGTGGTCACTTTTAATGCAGCAGTTCCCCCTTCCCATTACAAGAGTCCTCTGTCACTTGCCAAGCCATCTTTGTCAATAATAAACTGTTTTATGCTATCTTGCCTGGTGAAATAAAGTTTAAATAAAATAAATATTACCCTAAAAAGCATGGCCTTCGAATAATGTAGTGGACCCTTGATTCAAATATGTCAGCCACATTCTTCAGCTGCGCATGCCATTAGCAGACCCTAGGAAATCACTGAGTGCAAGATGTATGCATGCATTGGGAGATTTATAATGGTCTTGTAATGCCTTGGAGGTTTTTACCGCAGTATAAATGCTACGAAGGAGCCAAAGTCTTTGCCAGCTGCAAAGCATTCGTCCTTATGCTGATGTAATTCTGGCCTAGATATATACAGATAAACAAAAAACAAGCACTCTACTTGCGATTAGTATTTGTCAAGCTTGTCAAAAGTCTCTCTTAATGATGAATATGCTGGCGGTAGCCCATTACTTAACTCCTGAAGAAAACTGGGAAAAATATTTTGACTCTCTGAATTGGCTGCAGAATTCAGAGCTAAAAACCTAATTTTGATTGTGTATCCTGCTTGAATTTGATCCCCATTAACACTGGCATATTGCAGTGTTCCATTTCAGACAGCATGATATCATTTAGAGATCTTCAAAATGAACTTAGCTGACGGTGATAAAGGCTGAATCTGTTATCCAAAGATCATCTGTGTAGAAATCTGAAAGAACAATTTTCTTCCTCCAAAAGTTGAACCTGTCATTCTCTGATTAGCAGGTTATTAATGTATGAAGCACTGCTTACATAATTTCTATCATTAGGTTTTATTGTTAACTTATTGTTTATAGATACAACACTTTGGTTGAATTGTAAATGGTTTTTCCTAAATAAATAATTTAAATTAATTAGAATTTAAATCACATTTAAAATTAAGCTATTGATTTCCTCATACAATCAATTTACACCTTTAATTTGTACAGGTACCGCCACTCAATGTCCATGTGTGTAGTTAGTGTAGCTGTGCCTATTGTCACAATGGCATTTTAAATTTTTTTTATTTTGTTTTGTTGATGAAACGTTGTTTATTACAAAAGCCAGAAAGACGAAAAATCCAATCAGCTGTTTCATTTATATCAAGAAACTGTAAAGATTTTACTGTTACCTGAGTGAATTTTGCATTTCTTTTCAGAAAACTTTACCATTTAGTTGTGTATGCAAACAGCTTTCTTGGTGTCAGCTTGTGAACCAATTCTCACCACTGTGAGAGCTGATAGTCACCAGTTCACACCTGAAGTTACTGAAAAAAGAATGCCGTTTATATCAAGATGGTTTAAAAAGCTTTTCTTGCTCCTTGAAACCTGTCACCCAAAAATATTCATTTTGAATTTACCCATTAGCTGGACATTTTATAAGAGAAAGAATTAAACCTTAATATATCACCTTCAAACTATTGTTTGTGAGAAAAAATTAACAGTAGGCTTATCATTCTGTTCTTCCAGTTATTTGCAATTTGTGTTGAGGATTCCGAAAGGCATAACAATGTAGCGATTATAGTTTTGGCATTTTGAATCATGGAGACTATAGGGGCAGCTGCATTAGTATTGATAAATAACCATGTTATAACCCTGCCACCATAAGTGCAGTCTTCACTCGCAGGTATAATTCTTCTTCAATAAGACACAAAAAAACCCACAAGTTTTATTTTTATCCCTGAGACAGTGCCTGGACATTATATGGCATCAAAAGGTCATACATTTGAAAAATGTGCAAAATCGGTGGTAATCGGCGAGGTACCCCTGACCTGGAGCTCATATTTTATGTTGTCATCACCCTAAAAAGTAATTACTCCTCAAACAAAATCTTCATTTTGAATAAAGTGATTCATCAGATTAAATCAATTTTCTTTAATTGTATTGTACCTAGGTGTTGCGGCATGTGAGGATGGGGTGGTGACAGTGCTGGAACATGTGGGGACAGGGCGGGGACAGAGTTGGGACAAGCAGACAGGGTTGGAACTGTGTCAGGGTGTTTGGGATTGGAGTGAGGATTTTTTTTCCTTTTTTTCAATAAATTTGGCATCTCCAATCCCACCCGAATCTGGAATTTCCAACCCAAGAACTATTTACAAGTCTTGCTCGTATGCAACCCCCCGTTGCCAGCTCAGGAGAGAGATACAGTTCGCGGCTCTCCTCCGAAGCACGCGCCTGTCAGCCCCTGCATCTTTACACTCATTGGTCGAAACTATCGCAAGATCAGAACGGGGGCGGAGGATACCCGAACATGAGCAAGCTGGAGTGATGATTTGACTAAGGAAGCAATGTTGTGGGAGAATGTGGTGAAAGCCCCTGTACTGCTGCAGGAGACAGGGCAGTGATTGATTAGGGTTTTCGCACCTGGCTGAAAGCCCTACATGAGATTGACAGTCCCAGCTGTTTCAGAACCGCCTGCCAGAGGAAGGACCTGGAAGCGAGCCTGCAGACACGTCTGGTGCTGCTTCTAGAATATTAATCTCCTTTGTGAGGCTTCCCACTTGGAGAGCCAGAGAGCCCAGTACCTTCCACCTGAACTCACATGAATCACAGCCACACAGGACACTGCAAAAACAAAATCTTATCAAACATAATGATCCAATATGTATCCAGTATATGGACTTAAACACTAATTTCTTGTAGAGATTTACTTTGAAAAACAAATTCTGCCACTGATTTGAAGTAATTTGGACTCATTTTTAGGCTTATCCTTGGAGAAGGTGAAATGAAGGTAAGGGAAATTTGAGTTTACGACTAAACACAAGATTAAAATGCTTGGTAAGACTTTGTTTTTGCAGTATGAAGACTAAAATGAGCTTATTTAGACTTACAATAAACGTTGTAAATAGCTTAAATTTATACATGCATATTTTGGCGCCGTGCCCACGACGGTCACAATCACTCAAGTTCTGAGGACCAGCATGCTCAGCTGTTTATCATTCAACAATGCATATCTGTCAGCAATTATTCAATTATCCATGTATAGCCTTTAAAGGCCAGAGCACTGCACTGCTTTATGATTTTATATTTGACAGACTATTGTTAGTCATACCTGCTATGTATATTTTGGGAATTTTTTCTACCTGCATTGTTTTATTATCATTCATTTTTTTGCGCATATTTTTCTTTGCTCTTGAATCCAAATGCCTTTTCTGTTTTTTCAGAGCACACGACGCGGCACACTGATAATATCATCGCACATATTTAGAGTTAAAATCTTCTATCCATAACTTTTTTTTAACAATGTAAGACTAACATCCAGCAATGAGAAATGAATTCAATTTATCTCAAGATTTGGCTTTAGGGCATGAAAATCAAACATTTGTCAATCAAACAAGCTCATACTTTCTGAGGTAACAAAAAAATAAAAAACAAAAAATGTTACACTCTTTATAGCAGTGCAGGTCAGATGGTACAGAGTAATGTAGGTCTTCTTTAACCACAGATATTATGTTTCAGAAATATGCAATATAGCTAAGAATTTCAAATTAATTCAGCTCTCAGTTTTAAGCCATCAAAATGCATCAATTCGGCCCAATTGATAAAATAGCACAATTACATATTCATTGAAAAAAATAGTGCAAAACATAATTTAATGAAATACAGTCAGAGGAACATGTTGCACACTATTTTTAGCTTTCATGCTGATTCTGAAGGGGCTGCAATCACTTTGCTCCTGATTAACAGTTCCAATTTACCCACAATGGCTCAATCTCCCTACCTAATTCAGGTCTGATCCTCCGGGCCAAACAACAGGTAAAAATGGGAACAAGCTCCAGTGGCTCACAGGGAAAAAGCAGAGAATGAGGAGAAATGGGGACAGAGGAAAAGAGAGTGGAGATTGGGCAGGGGGAGGTGGTAACGGGTTTCAAGACACAGGAGCAACACACTGGTCACAGAAAACACCACAAGGGCGTCTTTCCTAAATTGGAAATCAGAGTATTTTAACCTGGAATGAAGAGGATTGTCAGAGGACAGGCTAAGAGGCAGGGGAATACTGGAACACAGAGGGTCAGGCTCGTTGTATCAGAAGAGGCTGGTTCAAGGTCAGTAAACGGAGTGTCAAGCTGAATAGATCAGGGCAGAAGTATATTCTAGGACTTGAATGACGAAGAAACTGGAAAAGCACAACTCGGCAGTGTCCAAGGCACTGGGAGTAGAATTCATTATGATAAGATATTTTGCTGCTCGCATTTAAACACAGAAGACAACAGTCTGGCAAAATGGAGATGAAAACCAGGAACTTAAATACAGAAATACAACTATTTCCAAAGTGGGAATGAGTGTACAAAGCATTGTGTGGATACACAAGGGGGAAGGGTATTGAACGAGACAATAAATTAATAATAAGAGACAATTAACAAAACAAAACTGTAATCGGCGCAGACAGCTGTACTGCAGGGAAAACAAATAACTGTACATTCAGGATTTGACATGAATTCACGGCCTACAAGCCCTATTTATTGAGGTCATAGCTCTACTCTTATAATCAAGGCCCTACCTGACTCACATTTTAAACAGTGCAGATGGGAGGTCACACATCTTGTGATTAGACTTAATTCTCAACTCCATGCAGCTCTCATGGAACACTCTTTTTTAGGATTGCAACACTTCCAGTTCAGTTTCAAATCTTGAATTCATCTTTTGAGGGATCAAATGCAAATTGGCAGTCACAAAATGCCACTGACAAGGTTTTTGGGGCGTATTTTAAATTTTCCATTGAGGTCTGGGCTTTGTGATTGCGACTCTGTTATTTTGAGGCCTTTTTTTTATTTTATTTTATTTTTTTTACTTTGGGAGTATGCATAAGATCCTTGTCCGGCTGAAAGACCCAATGGGAGCCACGGTTTAACTTTCTTGCTGATATCTTGAGGTATTGTTTCAATATTTCTAGATAACCCTCCTTCATGATGGCATCTATTTTCTGAAGTACCCCCTTGCTATTTCCTGCAAAACACCACCACAACAGTATGTTGCCAAGGTCATGCTCCATAGTTTTATTATTATTCTTCCGATTAAAAAACCTTCACACTTTCTTTCATACATAGCGTTGGTCATTGAGGCAAAACAGGTAACTGACCAGAGAACATGCCACCAAAATGGTCGGTCTTTTGTCTTGATTATCACCTGCAAACTTTCTTCAGGCTTTTTTGAAAATTCATTTCATCCTGAATGATGCAGTGTCTGTATGATTCCAGTATATTAACATTTGCACACAGTGGTTTTCACAGATGCTTGTGGCACCTTCTGCCGCTTGAAAACTGCTCCTACTCTTAGGAAAAATGACTATGGTTCTAAGCTATAGTTTTTTATAGTAAATGGATGGTATTTTCACCACCGTAGTGTAGTATTACTATTGCAATGCCATAGTTATTCAAACTACAGCAATACAGTTGTGTAGATCGTAGTAATATGATATCATGGTACTGTTGACCGTGGTTATACTATAGTTATAACATGATGGCTATACTATGGCTCTATTTATACAATGCAAACTCTGGTAATACTATAGTTATGCTGTAACCCTGCAAAAAATGTGCTATAGAAATCCAATAACTTTAGTACCACGAGTCCTATAGAAAAATTCTATAGAAAATTTCTATAGCAAACAGTTCCATAGAAAATCTGTATTGAACAACTCTTTTAGAACTTCTTTTTTCTCTAATTTGGCATCTTGGATCCCACCCTAATCTGGAAGGCAATAAAAAAAGCAACCATGTTATATTGCCCTTCCCAATTTGCATCCCTGTAGTGTAATGGCCATTTGTGTGCTACTCTGACCGGGTCTCCAAGTGTCTCCAGGCACTTCTGTTCCGCAATGCGATTCTTTAACCAATCAAGCCAGTCAGAAGCTCATACATAACCTTTAGATGTATGTACAATGTAGATGGTGGGAATAAGTCTCAGCAGACCTCAAATTGTATTCAAATTAATTCTAAGTCTGTATATAATCTGCAATCACATGCATGTGAATGGAAAGGAATAATATGATTGAACTTTTAAAATTAAGGGAAAAGTTCAAAAGGTCAGACTTTCAACGTAATTCTGTCTTCTTAAGCAAAAGAAAAACACAAGTTTTCCGTCAGAGCGTAATAAAGTTGTAATGCCTTACATTTATATTTTTGAATTGCTGGCGAGGAAATGGAAAGAGGTCTTCATATACCGTAACTGAAATACTGCTAAGTTGTGCGGTGAGTCAGTCAATCTATCAATGGTCTGATCAGAGAATCAATGAGTTGGTATGTGCCTGGTGCCCCATGTGCGTAAGCGCACCTTAAAGTTAAAAGGGACACAATTTTCTTGCTATTTCAGTATCGTGGATATCGTGGTGCTCTATAGGTTTCCAGCAAAGTCCTATAGAACACAGGGAAAATCCTATAGAACATGCTGTTCTAATAAAATGTTCTACAAAGTTCCATTGATGTTCTATAGAATTCTATTGAATTCCATAAAAGTCCTGTTGAACATTTTTTGCAGGGAATGCACAGTTGCACTCCTATTCAACTCAAGATAAGTTGCTAATCAAAAGCTTACTTGTCCACAGTCAGGGATGGGCGTGCCACAACAGCATGCAGACTTCTAGGGATGTATGCGCCACACAACTCCACACAGACTTGCTAAAAAAAAAAAAAGAAAACTCGTAACTGAGTAGCGCGCTGAGCATTCTGCAAAGTACCTGGTGGAGAATGTTGGTCGGAGCAACTTCCAATTTACCAATTGCAAAATGTACAGTAAATTTCTGAGTACTCCTGTAGCATTTTCCACAGTGGACCCATATGCAATGCATATAAAATGTAATCCTTGCAAACTATTATCTAAATCAACTGGAACATTATAGCTAACGGTAGTACCTGCCCGGGATAATAGAATTACATTCATTATGATGTACATGGTTTGCAGCATAGGGAGTAAGTTACGAGTGAAAACAAGCAGCATGGCAATAATTAACTTTAATGATACAGTACTTTGTACCAACAATTCTGTCCAATTATTTAAACAATCTGCATGTTATGGAAATGCATAGACTACTCTGGCAACCGTCATCCCAATCATGGAATTATTGTATTATTGATGACAACCATGAACAAGTGGTAGCAGACAAAATATACCCCAACTGAGGGGGACATTTTAGTGCTTTGGGTTTTTGATAACCTGCAACCTCCCGGACATTTTTCCCCTGCCTCAAATGATCCTAATGATGTCACACCAGAGTGTAGCATTTGGCTGGACAAATGCAGTTGGTATTGACTTGAGGTATCATGTGACCTTGACCCAAATTGGTCCAAAATTTAATCAGGTGTTCCTTGGGCCATGGCACATCGTTCCAGAAAGTTTTGTGTAATTTGATCATGCAATTTGTTTTGACCATACAAAACTCCTGACAGACACAGAAAAAAACTGTAGCTGTTATGAATTTTGTGGTTCTGCTCAAGGGCAGACCTCAGCACTATTTGCGCAAGAGTTTTTGCTTGTCTAACTATAGCCTGGGGCCTGAATCGTTTTCTTTTTTTTTTTTCACTTGTTTTTTTTCTCACTGAAACCGCTGTAGAAACATTTTTCTTTGGTTAAGTTCATTTGGCAAACCTAATGGGGGATAAAGGAGTAAATGAGAAACTTCATCATTATTGAGGCATTTGTTAATTCTCATTTAGGGGGAATTTGTTTTTAGTCCAATGGCCCAAACAAAGGGCCGAGGGACATTCGGATGAAGCGGTGTCTGGCATCTGTCGACGTTGTTGTCAGCGATTGAGCTCCACCCCTCCCCCCCCCAAAGAATCTTCTCTGAAGTCATCAGCCAGTATGGCTGAATGTTTGTGTTTGTTTTGGAGCTCTCCTTGTCACTAGGTTTACTACTTTTGTTCAAAGACTGTGAAAATATAGATTTTGAATTTTTGAAATTTCAAAGTCTCCCATCTACTCAATATTGGGCATATTTTAATGGGCTATAGCATTGAAACAATTGGAGATATTGATATAAATAGTATTGACAATTGATAGGAAGTCATAAGGGCTTTCATTTGGTATCATGACCTTGAAATGTCAAACCCAAGGTCACTTATTAGAAATTTTCGTAAATTTTCTCTCAAACAAGTCAACTAGAATGAGTTATTTGTCACGGAGCATCCAATAGACTAGGTATAGCAAGTTTGTTCAGTGGATTCAAACAATTAACTTTTCACATTTTTAGAAATTCAGTTGTAATCTTCATGCTCATAATTACAATTTCTGACACATCTTTCAATTCAGTTGAATGATGTCAAATTGACTATGAAGCGTTTAAGATGTGACAAAGAAACAAGGGGTGCATTTCCTAAAAGCATAGCTGCTCAATAAGTGATAAATTTACATAGTTCGTCCATTCACAGTCAGTGGTTCTAACTATGTAAGTTAGCATCTGCACTGTCGGGATACGTACCCCAGGGGCAGTCTTCGCTTACAGTGGCTTCACTCTCTTTTTCCTAGCTGACAGGAGTGTGTCTTCATTTTGTCTTCTGCTGCTGTTGCAAATCCACATCAAGGTCTGCTATGGTTTGCATTCAGAGATGCTCTTCTGCACAGCACAGATGGAACATGAGGCGATTTGAGCTACTGCCTCTTTCCTGACTGCATGAACCAATCTGGCCATTCTTCTCCAACCTCTCTCAGAAACAAAGCACCTTTGCGCACAGAACTACCACTCACTGAACGTGTTTTTTTTTTTTTGCACCATTTCTGTACACTATGGAGACTTCTGAGCGTGAAAATCCAAGGAGACTGGCAGTTTCTCAGATACTCACACCACCCACAGATAGTCTGATATCAACAATCACTCCATGCTTACCGTCACTTGGATCACTTTTTTACCCTCATTCTGATTTGGCCTGAACAAACACTGAACCTCTTGACCATATTTACAAGGATTGAGCTGCAGCCCTATCAATGGCTGATGTGATATTTGCACGAACAAGCAGGTGTGCAGGCGTGCCTTATAAAATATTCTGAGTTTATATGCAACTGTCTTACAACTGTATTTTCTTCATAATAAAAAAAAAACCAGTAAAATCCAGTTCTCAAGGAATGAGAAAAAAAAGGTCCTCTCTCCTCGTCCTCATGCCTTTTTACAAGTTAACTGATTCTAACCGCCAATGGCCTACAAAATATTTGTGACTTGTTTCAATTTTTTTTTCTGCCTTCAAAGCTACAGGCAATGTTGGAGGAGAAATGTTCCTGTAAGTTGCAGATCAAAATGAGTTACAAGAAGTGACTGGTAGACTTATGTAAATCATAAATTTTCCAAAGGTACTTGAAAATATGGAATGCGCACATCAGGTGCACGGTTAAAATATAGAATGTGCACACCCATTGACAAGTCGACAGCCTCAGCAGGTGCAGTTATATCCAGGGTGGCTTGGGTATTTTTAGGTTTCTCATAAAATTATGAACAACAATTTCCTGGCATCTACTGCTGAATAAATTGCAGAGACAATGTCTTAACCTATGGGAATTTACTGGCTGTCTGCCAGTAATCTGCAACGAGCCAGCAGATGCGTATACATGCACACACACCTACACACACATGCACACACACACACACACACACACACGCACGCACAACAAATAGTCTCCTCTGTCTCCCGAGCGTTCTGTGGGCAGGTCTGAAACCCTTTGTGCACGGGACTGGTGCTGGTGTGAGCCCAGTGAGGCTCCGTACTAACAGGAAGGTCCTTTTCCCATTGTTACCATGGTGAAGGACTGTAGGAATGGATTAATGCGACACCCCGGTTACATCAGCAACTCACTGAGGGGTGCCTGAGAGAAATAAGCATTGACTGTTCTTATCTTCAAAGCTGTACGATGCTATGCAGAAAGGCTTAAACAGACGTGCCCATGCATACAATGGACACATGTGTGTGTGCACAAGCGCAGTGAGTGAGCATTTAGCCTGCTGAAAATGCATTTTAGGTGCCAGATCAGGCCAGGTGGCACAGTGCAATGTAGCTCTCAATTGGTCAGCTTGTAACTTGTGCTTTACTCAATGTAGAACTGGTTCACGGATTGGACAGGACCACATTAGAGTAGGGCAATAATGTAATTACTCAATATTTCTACATTGAAAACATATGAACTTGAGTTTCAATTCTGGTGTAGATTTTGCAATAATCTTTAGGTGTGCCATAGATTGTGAAACCTTGATTTTGAGGAAATTGATTTTTAATGAAAGGAATAATTTTGGTTGGTTCCATCAAATCATTAAAAATTTTCAGTTTTTCTCACAAATTGGCATTTTGAATTGCTCTCTGCGATGTTATCTTTTATGCTATTTTTGTAGATCTCCAGTTATGGGTGTTAAAAATTCTGGGGCCCACTTGGTGTAAACTTCCCTCTATTTTACTGTCAGTCACCACATCACATTCTGCATGGATTATAAGTGCATGGTTGTGTAAACGCAGAGTGCAGGTGCTTTATTGGTTTGTCTGTGAGCGACTCGGATTGCATGTCAGAGTTTGTGACTCAGGCGCAAACTGCACATTAAAATGAACCACGATATATTGATGCAGGGAGCAATCCAAGCATGGTCAGAAACAGGTGAGAATTGAAATCACAAGGAACTACAACAGTACAGACACACCATACGCAAGCGAGTTCAAGAAAACAGGTGAGAAGTTTAAAATCCGGATAGACACAAAGAACAAAATGGAAAGGAATTCAGAAACAGAGCTGGAGAAAAGGGCAGAGTGAGAGAGGGAGGGAGCCAGAGAAGGGGGCGGGGTCAAAGGGAGAGGCAGGGCAGGGGCGGGGTCAAAGAGTGAGGCTAAAGGGGCGGAGTCAGAGAGCAAGAGCTGGGAAAGGGGCGGGGCAGAGAGGGAGGGCCCAGGAAAGGGGCAGGGTCGAAGAGGGAGAACTCGCAGACTAAACAGAATGGAGCTAGTATTGAAACTAAGGAAAAGCAGTGGAGACCAACTCACAATGAACTAAGAACAGAGAGGGAGTAAATGCACCTGGACAAACAGACAAACGAGAAACAGATGAGGGGATAATGCGTGGGGAATTCACAGAGGTATGACAAGGAAACAAGATAAAAAGCCAATTAGCAAACCAATTACCCAAAAAAACAGGGTATAAGCAGAAGTAAACACACGAACACAGACTGGGAGACAGGAAGCAGACACAAGGCTAAACTGAAATACAAAACAAAACTACACAATATGCAGCAGAACCCTGTGAGACATTGACAGTGCAGCGCATTATGCAGGTAACTATACAGAGGCAATGGCTCCACATAACTGTAGGGATGAAGACCAGCAGAATAGAGAAATGGAGATAAATTCCTCTTGCTGGACTGGATTAACTGGTGTCTTCAGTGGCCAAAAGCTTAATGAGCGTGATTTAAAGACTTGGTGACACAGTGGTAATTCTGCAGGATTCTATTGCAGGCATGATATTGTATATTTACAATAAACAATTAAATTCATGTCTGTAGGCCTACATGGAATTTGTACTGTTTTTCAAGGCAATTGAGGGGGAATAGACTATCCTTATCAGTAAAATGCACTGAAAGTACATTTTATTTGTCTTTTCCACGATGAGCCAGCTCTTTCAGAATTGGAGTTTTGAACTTTTCAGAAACATTTTAATTGAGAGGTTGGCACTCCCATGAAATTGGTGCACATATGTTGAGTCAGAACAGAGAATATGAATCATGTCAAGCAGAAACCAAGTTTCACTGGAAGCTTTTCCTGTATATTTAAAGAGCAGGATAATATTAAAGCTTAATGTCATATGGGTGCAAGTAGGAGGTATTTCAGACCTCAGATCTCTCCATAAACACACCCTAAGTACACAGTAATTGCTCTCACAAAATTAAACACTTTTTTATGCCAAATGGTCTTACCATGCAACTCTGAGTGACTTTGAAGTAGCTAAAAGTTTCTCAGCCTAATTAAAGAACCAAGTAACTTGGAAGTTTTTTTTTTTTTTTTTAATATGCATGGATGCCTTTAACATGACATTTTGAGGTAGCTAAATACAGATTTCAGTTTTTAGAGGAGGCTGTTTTTTTTTCTCTTTTCACTGATGCTTGCAGTGGAGCTGTATCGAGCTCACAGCCGCACTTCAGACCAGTTTCTTCCCTCGCAAAATACATTTATAATTTATGCATTTACCACAAGCTCTTATCCAGAACAACTTTCATCCTCTCTCATAACACCTAGTAACACAGCTGGAATTTTACAGAAATTCAGCTTTGGCTGCGCATACTGGGGAACCAGAACCGCAGTCCATCTTAGAAAAGACTGGAACACATTTAACCCTTAGAGTGCTGAAGTAAATTAAGATATTTATAATTATCTTGTGCTGTTGAATTTGGTGAATTGTCCACATGACATGCTTTCAACTGCTTAGATTTTGATATCTTCTACCTTTTATCTTTATTCATTTATTTATATATTTACTTTGATCATGTTAAATATAACATTTTATTTGTAATGCATGTTTTTATGTTAAATGTGTGTTGTAACAGTGATGTGGATTGAATGTGGATGTTATCCCACTGGCTGCAGGCAAATCTATCTACAGGTTAAATACAGTAGCCTGTTATCTTATATCACTGAGCACCAATAGCTGCATTTAGCGCTCCGGGGGTTAATATAAGACAGTATAAAATATTTTGTCAGAAATACATTTTATGTCAAAAGCTATTGTGTATATCATGTTGAAGACAGTCATTTTGTGGTCAAGGCAGAAATGTATTTTGTATCATGCATTTTGTTCACGTTGGGATAAATTGATCATTCAGCTGCAGACAATTATAGGACCGAAAATGCCTTTTAACTGTGATCGGCTGTCGGCCAATCCTGCTTTAATCTGACCAAAATGAGCACAAGTACTTGAGGTTTATAGTCTTATGTGTTGGCTGGGAAAGGGGTGAGAGGGAGTGAGAGTGTGGGAGAGAGAGAATTAGTTTTTTTGCTCTATGCTGACACCATTGGCAAATATGAAGGCTGTATATCTGTTCCTTTATCTTACAAAATGTTTGTAGCGATGAATCTGGCATGTTATGATGTTCTTGAGACTTAATGACCTCATGAAACAATTGCTGCAATTCTTGAGCCATGACTCTTGGCTTCTTTGCTGCCTCCCTTACCATTTCGCTCTCAATCTGCCCCGACTACAAACGTCTTTCTGGCATGATTGCAGCCATTCCACATTTTACAATTTTTTTAGACTGTTGCCTTTACAGTGCTTCTCAATGTATGACAATTTTGTCATTTCCTGTACTTAATACCTCTTTGAAATTTGTGTACACAGTACACACCCTATATCATCTGTTTGATTCTTGCACATCGGGGGAGCTTAAAAATAAAATTCAGTTAACAGCACCATTCTCAATTTAGACACACAATCTCATGGCACAGAATGAGCGAGATCTGCTCTCAGTGAACCCTCAGGCTTTGGGAAGCAAGGTGTAATTTTTGTTGAATTCAAGGAAAATGAAGTCATTTTTTGCAACAGAAATTTAATTAGCTGCCAAAACCTGCAATAGTGGAGTATATTCCAATGATATATTAATTATTCTAAGAATCAACCAAATGTTTTACCTTCTGTAAAACCATTCTCTCTAGCTCAGAGGAGTGTGGGATCTCCTTCAAGAGGGAGAGGAGACTAAGGCTGCGTCTAAGTATTCAAAAAAAATTAAGTCTGATCCACTAATTCATTTTCTTTCATCTTTGTGGAAAACGTCATGAGGCAGGAAAGGTGTAAAAGGGAATTCTGCTTAGAAAGACACCCGCGCTGCAGACGGAATCCGAATGCACTTTCACTAGACATCGTGATCATGTGTCCCCTGCCCCTCATATACGTTTCTCTGCGCGATTGGCCAAATGAATGGTTGTCGTATTAAATATTTTTGCGGCGCGGAATTATGGAATAGAATTATTTCTTTTATTTTCAAAAAGGATGGTTCTGTGTACGCTATGCTAAAGGAGGTAAATTGGGAAGCGCTGAGACAACTTTCCTTCAAATCGAAAGCATTTGAATGCACCTATCATGGCTGCTGATTTCCAGATCATTTTATAGGAGTTAGGAGCTTTCCTTAGCAAAAAAGATTCTTCAGATGCAGCCCAAGAGGGTGGATGGAAAAGCAATGCAGGTTACCCCCCGGGGTCTCTCTTCGTTATCTGGCTGCACTTCACCAGACGTCCGCATTCCTGATAAGCGGTACCGCGAAGCCAGTTATCAACTCGGTAGCCCAAGCCAGGGTTTTTCTGATCTAGGTATGTGGGCGTTCAAGTAAAAGGGGCGGTGTTTAAGGCAAATGACCAATTGCAAACATGAACAAACCGAACAGAAGCAAGCCTGCGAACTAATCAAATGCGGACCACGACCTCTTAATAAAAAAAAATGAAGGGAAAAAACATATCATTCAGGCAAAAATTAACGCCGTCGCGGCTGCCAAATGCAGAAAAGACAGTTGGCAAAATAAAAAATCACCGACTGAGTAAATGCGCGCATTAATTATAATGATGATATCACTGCAAATATCTCCCTTATTCATGATTGTATGTGGCTTATTGCTGCAATGGTGGTGATTCAATTTTACTTCTGCTGCAGTAAATCTTGACAACAGGCGCTATGTGGGCTAGGGAGCGCATCTCTCCCCTTTTCTGCTTGACAGGATATGTTTGATCCAGCACGAAGCCTATTGGGTATAGGGATGCGCATGTCTTATCGTTTATAATGTCACTGCCCCATCAGTAAAATTACAGTTGCGTATTGAATTGACGTGATGCGAGGATGTATTCTTCTGGAGTGCATGGATTTTTTTTTCAGCTACAACCCCGGCGGTGTCAAAAGAGCCGGAGAACAAATAATGAATCACTACAAAAACGCAATTCAAAGTGCAACAAGTACAAGGCTTTAATGCTTTTGCCCGTGGAAAAATACAGCATTGTGATACACTCAAGATGTGAAACTATGTGCGCAAGACTCCACTGCGTTCGCCACAAACCCTCAGATGAGAACCTGTATCGTAGCTACATATTGGTATTCATCCGCACTCGGAACTTCGCTGAAACCTCTACGGATGGTAATGCCATTTTCTCAGAGAACAGATTGGTCGGTAGCAGATGCTTTTGCACACTAAACCTGCTCCGGAGCAGGCTAGCCGTTCAGCTTATGTTGCCGCAATGATACACCCATAGAAGTGAGCCGGCTTTATGGTACAGAAAACTAAGGGTGAAACCTTATGTTACCGCAATAAACCTGAATCCAGCTGTATACTACAGGCCACAGGTGAGATGGGTGAAGCGTTGTAATCAGCTGCTTTCATTCATCAATAAAGTGCTGAGTAACGTCAAAAACCAGCAAACACTGCGGCTCTCCAGGACCAGGGTTTAGTACTACTGCTGTGAACGCTCCAATTTTGTAGTCATCCAAAAAACATGGTTTCAAAAAATTGTTAAGTAACTGGGTTTCACGAAAAGCCATTTGAATTTTTTATTTACGAGTCATTTATTTTTATGTGATTTTCAGAGTGTAATCAATTAATGCAATGCAAATTGCTTGGAAAATTTCGGAACCGTTTCCGTATATGTTGTGATTCTGCTTTTCCGACTGTTCCATGCCCGAAGTAACACAAGCATACCAATCATAATTGCTGTATGAGTTAACCAGAAGCAATTTTAATTAGAAGAGCACGCAAACTAACATGCAGTAGCTGATAAGCGGTCATGACTTTGAATGTAATCTGTCGCGCAAAAAAATTTGTTTCGAGTCTGATGTGAAAGCTGCTAAATGCGCCCATAACGCCTGTATTCGCGTCTTTGCATTGATCCTGAATGTAGCTAACGTGTCGCGCGAAAAATTTCTTTTTTATCTGATGTGAAAGCAGCTTTATGGATAGTACTCGACAGCGAGAGAGAACTCGGTTATGTTGCGAACAGAATACAGGTTTTGCAGACAAATAAGTTCCGTTAGCGCGGACAAGTTGCTTATGTAGAGCTAGCAAATTGATCACTTCTACAGGAAAGAATTACCTATTTAATCTCCGCCATTTTCGGCTTCTTATTAGCAACAACAATTTCTAAAGGGCGATGAAATTATGTCAAGGTAGTGCAGAGAAATCATTTTAAAACCGTTAGAGCTTCTGCGTTTTGCATTGCTTTCATGGTAGCACGAGAGAGCTTGCTCAGACATTTTTGAAGTATTCGGCTGATCCCGGTCATGGATAAGTAAAGCGATCACTCTCTGTAGTGGCTACAATCGGGCAACGTTATGATGAAACTTCCACATTGATGCTTTCTGAAGTAGCCTAATACAATACCAATCAGAAGTAGAATTAACAGCAAGTTCTGTTACTGTGAACAGTTGTGAGAGATCCTCTGCTCCCAAAATCGGACTCCCCTCCGGCCCCTGGCTGCACCAAGAAATTCTGGCCCTAAAAATAATGAACAGAACCGGTGACAAAGGGCAGCCCTGCCGGAGTCCAACATGCACCGGAAACAGGTCTGACTTACTGCCAGCAATGCGAACCAAGCTCCTTCTCCGGTCATACAGAGACCGCACGGCCCCTAGTAGAGGGCCCCGGACTCTATACTCCCGAAGCACCTCCCACAGAATGCCACGAGGGACACAGTCGAATGCCTTCTCCAAGTCCATAAAACACATGTGAACTGGCTGGGCAAACTCCCTTGAACCCTCAAGCACCCTACAGAGGGTATAGAGCTGGTCCAATGTTCCACAACCAGGACGAAAACCGCATTGTTCCTCCTGAATCAGAGGTTCGACTATCCGCCGAATTCTCCTCTCCAGCACCCTGGAAAAGACTTTACCTGGGAGGCTGAGAAGTGTGATCCCCTTATAGTTGAAGCACACCCTACCATTCTTCCTGGAGGGCCACATGGAGCTGGCGCACATTATCCAGAACTGGAATACGGTTGCGGACACGTCGATACAGAACATCCCAAAGATGCTCTAGGGGCGACATGTTCGGGAACTTGCAGGCTAGTCCAGAACTGGAATGTGCTCTGCTTCAAGGTACTGCACGCAGACCGCTCTGGTGGACATCCCTGCATCCAGCATGCCAATGGTACGTTCCCCCATGACCTGAGGCATGATGACCTTTAATAAAATTTGACATTTTGGGGTGGCCTTTTATTGTTACCAGTATAAGGAGTGTCTGGGTACTGCTTATTCTGTCTGATCACCGTCTGGAAATGCCGCACCCATGTACTGAGGAAGTGCAAATGCTCACTGACAGAGAGATGGATTAAAAAATGGTAAACAAATCAAGAGAAATATCCCTATTGTACAAGTAAAAGTCAGCATATGCTCACTTTGAGTTGTTAACTCCTTGTGGCATCAATATTTGACATGGGGCGTTTATATTTTTGTTCAGTGTATTTTTCTTTCATACTGATTTGCATATGTGTTAAGGTGATTGTTGGGTAATGTGTTTATTCATGTCACCAGGTTGAGGTCTGATAGCTCGAGCACAAAATCTGAAGATCAGACTTAGTAGCAAATTTGCAAACTCAGGAGCAATCATTCCATTCAAACATAAAAGCAGTAGTTAGAAAAGAAAGAACAGGGGAGAGGGTAGCAAAGCTATAAAAACTAAATTCATTTGGCTTTCTCACCTTTTTTCTATTTCCAGAATTTCTTTGCAAACTAAAGAAGAATACTGACCATGTTGAATTTTCATGAACTTATTGTCGCAACATAATGAAAATATATGATAATGAGCGGAAATTAAGTGTCTTGCTTCATTAAAGCCATTTTCTGGTCTCTGTGATGCTGTGAAGCTGAGTCAGGGATTAAAGAGGTCATGTCTTTCAGAATGAGTGTGTAATAAATATGCACTCCATTCCACATTCATATTCATGAAGGAAGAACCTCAGCTGCTAAGCCAGCAACAAAACATGTCTTGGTGATGTATAATGTAGGTGTAAACACTTCACATTTATGGCCCCCCTGTTCTCAAACACATTTCCAAGGCGATTCCGTTCTCTTGTAAAGAGCCTTTGTGACAGATGACTGCTCTGCAAAAAGCATTGTAAAATAAAATCAAGATGAACTAAATACAATGATGGAATTTCAAACACCCACTTACAGGATTCTCATATTTTAGCCCACACATGATTCAGGCATTTATTCATAAATGCTGATGGACTGCTTGTTCTGGCTACTCACACTCGCATTAAAGCATCTAAATTGCATTGCTGAGACGCATTTACTGTCATGACTCTGCGGTTCATAATCGTGTTTGTGGGGTTATATAGCTTAGCCCCCGGTAATCCTTAAAAAGAAGAAAAAAAAAAAGCTTTGGAGACAAGTCACAATGCAGATCATGTAATAACAAAACAGCATAAATCACAGATCTACTGTTAGTATGCTGTATTTGCTGTAATCTCACGGCACAGAATGAGCGAGATCTGCTCTCAGTGAACCCTCAGGCTTTGGGAAGCAAGGTGTAATTTTTGTTGAATTCAAGGAAAATGAAGTCATTTTTTGCAACAGAAATTTAATTAGCTGCCAAAACCTGCAATAGTGGAGTATATTCCAATGATATATTAATTATTCTAAGAATCAACCAAATGTTTTACCTTCTGTAAAACCATTCTCTCTAGCTCAGAGGAGCGTGGGATCTCCTTCAAGAGGGAGAGGAGACTAAGGCTGCGTCTAAGTATTCAAAAAAAATTAAGTCTGTAAGTACACAAAAGACACATGTCTACGAATGGTAAGTACAATCAAAAGGGAAAATCAAGAGCCCGGTAACGACTGGTTTATCTGAATCCAGTGTCAGCTTAATCAGACAAAAAGTGAGAGTCGTAGCTTACGAGAGTCATCATCCATAGCCAAATTGGTTTGTCATCATTGTGACTGACATGTACAGAAATCATGTATTTCAGGGACTAATAGACTGTGTGACAAACTTTGGACCAAAATTATGCAATGCATCGTCCTGATACAGCCTCATGGATGACTGATGAATGGTCAATAGCGATAGTAGTACATATTTTCATGACACAATATCACCAAACTTTTGACACCAAATTAAAGTGATTACTTCCCCTGACTTCCACGATGCAGTGAGAGAATACACCCATTTGCTCTGTCTAAAATGGCTAATTCATTCATTATTTACCATATGGTGTCTGTCATGGTAAATTATATTGGGAATGAGTCAAGGAAGTTTCCGATACTTCCAGAGAAATCATTGAATTAAAGAAACACACTGGAAATTAGTGGAATGCATGTGCTCTGCTCAATTTTGTCGCAAAAACAGACTGTCCGCCCATTACTTTTCTTTTCTGAGGATGTTGCTTAAGACTCAATCACATTGGTCTGATGCATACCACAGCACAATCTGGTGACCATCGGTTGTGCACTACATTTCGTAGTGCTCGTTGAGAATTTTGTAGTGGACTACATCATGAATTAAATTCATTGCTGGGAATTTGAATGCCTCCCAAAAAATGGAAGACACAATACATGGTCAATTAAATAGTGACTTGAGCCATTTCAAACACAGTCATAGTAAATTCAGGGCCCGTTCTCACGAGAACGGTATTTTTTGAAAATGGGTTCCAGAGTGAGTAAATCTGAAAATGCCCCTCCACCGTTTTCATGCGGAGAACCAAAATGGGTTTTTTTTTTAAAACAAGACTGTGATAGTCCCCATTGCGGCCCCCAGGCCTGTGTGGGGCGCTGTAGAGTTTCTATGGAAATGGACCAAAAATGGAGAAGAAGGTGGTAGCTTGCGCCTCTTTTAACTTACAATGTAAAAAACATGCACCATGTGAAAAGATTTTTATTGAAAGCATAATGGAAAAACTTTTGATGCATAACGTGAAAAATCAACTCTTAATGTTACAAATAGCGCATATTGCTCTTTTTTTTTCGAACACATAGTGTAAAACATTTTGCCACATAATGTAAAAATATTTTCTAATGCATATTGTACTGTACTTTTAAAACTTTGTATGAGTAGCAAATGCAACTAGAATCATTGAGTATTCAGATGTCATAGAACACATCCATCTGTCTGAGGATCTTAAGTAGATGGTATTCCTGTCCCTTTAACTGCAGAACTAGTATGGTTTGGAGTCAAATGTCTCTCATTAAAAGCCAAATTAAAATAAGAAAATAATAATAGAAAATTTGATAGCGTCACGTGCAAAAATGTCAAGATGATTATAATTTCACAAGTTTAACTGACAGTAGGGAGGAAGTGGAAGCCATGAGTGGAAGGGGGATATAGGAGTTAGTGTTGTCCCTCTGCTTGTGGCCAGGCCACAACTTCTAAACCATTCAACATTTTCCCATAAAATCTAATTCATAGATACTTATTATGCAGTTGTGCCTTTTCACTTTTTCCACATCATCCTGGCACTCTGTCCGTCCCTCTGCCTGGTTCTGTCTCCAGGCCAGGACACAAAAACAATCAATATTGTCCAAAGAATTTTAAGTTCAACCCCAATTCTGAAATAGTTGGGACAAAGTGTAAATTGTGAATAAATTCAGAATGCAATGACTTTCAAATCACGCCAGCCAGTATTTTATTCACAATTGAACAGAGATAACAGAGCAAATGCTGAAACTGAGAAATTATTTATCCACAAGATGAGCTAATTTCAAATTTGATGGCTGCTACAGATCTCAAAAAAGTTAGGAAAGGGGCCTGTCTACCATGGGGTAGCATCCCCTCTTCTTTTTAACACAGAGTGGAGGCGTCTGGGCATTGAGGAGACAACTTTCTTGAGTTTAGCCATTGGAATTTGATCCCACTCCTGTTTAATACAGGCTTCCAGCTGCTGGAGTGTTTTGGGTCTCCTTTGATGGACTTTTCGTTTAAATAAGTGCCAAATTTTCTCAACAGGTGAAAGATCAGGACTGCTGGCGGGCCAGTTCAGCACATGGACTCTTTTACTACGAAGCCATGCTGTTGTAATAGTTGCAGTATGTGGTTTTGCATTGCCCTGCTGAAATACACAAGGCCTTCCCTGGAATAGATGTTATCTGGAGGGGAGCATATGTTGCTCTAAAACCTTTATATACCTTTCAGAATTCATGGTGCTTTTTAAAACATGCAAGTGTCCCACATCTTATGCAATAATGCATCCCCATACCATCAGAGATGCTGACTTTTGAACTGAATGCTGATAACAGGAGGGTGGTCTTTCTCCTCTTTAGCCTGGAGGACACAACGCCCATGATTTCCGACAAGACTGTCAAATTTGGACTCGTCTGACCACAGGACAGTTTTCCACTTTTCTACAGTCCATTTTAAATGAGCCTTGGTCCACAGAACGTGGCAGTGCTTCTAAATAATGTTCAACCATGGCTTCCTTTTTGCATGAGAGAGTTTTAGGTGGCATCTGTGGATGGCACGGCTGACTGTTCTTACCAACAGTGGTTTCTTGTAGTATCTCTGGGCCCATTTAGTAATGTCAATGACAGAATCAGTGAATGATGCAGTGGCATCTGAGGGCCCGAAGATCACTTGCATCCAGTAAAGGTCTTCGGCCTTGTCCCTGCGCACAGAGATTTTCCTAGTTTCTTTTAATCTTCTGATGATGTTGTGCTCTGTCGATGATGAGACCTTCAAAGCCTTTGCAATTTGACGTTGTCCCGACTTTTTTTAAGACCTGCTGCGGCCAGAAAATTTGAAATAAGCTCATTATTTGGATAAAAATGTAAAATGTCTCAGTTTCAACATTTGTAATGTTATCAATGTTCTATTGTAAATAAATAATATATTGGCTCATGTGATCTGAAGATCATTGCATTTTGATTTTATTCTCAATTTACTCTTTGTCCCCAGCATTTTTGAATCGGGGTTGTAGATGCATCTTATAGCGTAGTTGGGCCTTTTCATTCTTGGGTTCTTCATTTTTAAAAATGCTTTCTGCAGTTTTCTGAGTTTTGTTTTGGAGTATTAGCCATCCCCATGGCGGGGGAAGGGTTTATTTCATGTTTGTTCACAGATGCTACACATCGCAGTTATCTGAAGCTCCAGGCACTCTCCCCATTAGTCATGGATGCAGCACACTGTGTCCTGTAGCTCCAGACATTGCTGTGATAGGCAAGGAAGCTAGAGAATTTTATCTCTTCCTGCATCACTCTTGTGGGTGTTCAGTAGATGGTCACCTCACTGCTCACCATATCTCCACCATAATCTTTTATATAAATTCTCCTATAAACAGTAGCAGCCATTGGGCTGGGAAATAAATGCAGCCAATTTCTGCCCCAACAATTTCATAGGCACAATAAAATACTTAATGTATTTTTTCACCAATCAAAGCGTTTTACAATAGTGTATGTCGCAGCTGTCAATGCGCCACATCAATAAAGACACGTTTACCCAATATGCAGAACCAAGTCAGTGCAAAGTATGTAATGTAATTAAGGGTGCATGCGCTTCAAATCAAATCAAATTTGACTGCTTTATTCTGGTTCCATATCAAAAGATGGTCAGATCGGCTTGACGATTATCAATATGGTGCTGGAAGGGAACTCTTGTAAGCCTTTAAAAACAAGGAGTACTGTTCCTCACAGAAAACTGCTGTCTGTTAAATAAAGCAATAACTAAAATTACAACTTTGCCACATCACAGAAAGGCAGTTATCCCTCTCACTGAGCAACACGTTGACAGCAACATAGTTAAGTATTCCAAATTACAATAATTATGCAGTAAATGCAAAGTGGATGATGGTGTTGGGGGGGCGGGGGGTGGAATTTGAGTTTTTAGTGGCGCACAAACTCTGTCAAAGTTGAATTAATACAGAAAATATCACCAATACCGATCGTGCACACACACACACACACACACACATACAGACACACACACGCACACACACACGCACACAGACACACACACACATATGCACACACGTTAATTAAAAGGTGCTGTGCTGTATATTTCCATATCTATACAGTGCAGCGATAAAGCGGTACAGAATACATTGGGAAAGAAGAGGCTTGCCTGAGTGTTCATAATGGTGCAGCAGAGTTTGGAAGTGCAACGGTGGTTGTATTAGTGTAATGGCATTTTAAAAATGGGCATGTCGTGCTTATAATGGTGTTTATAATGGTGTAATAGGCTTATAGGCTATAATAGTGTTAGTTATGGAATATGGAAGTTATAAGGATGCTATTGATTATAATCATAAACTGGAATACATAAGTGTATGGTGTTTTTATAGTGGTTTATTACTGCATATAATGAGTGCATAAGGATATAATATTTCTGATAGAACCACTTGTCAAAAAGAGAACATTTATCGAAAGCATACAGGCATACAAGCATACATTGGTTTTGGCGACATGGCTCTGTTCTGAGAGATCTCTGCCCGTCCAAGCGTGGAACCGAAGGCAGGGAGCTGCTACTATCCCCCTGCATAGAACAGACCCTCGAAAGCAACAATGAACTCAAAAGGAAGAGACATTGTTTTTTTTTTAACGATAATTTACTCAAAAGAGAACATAATCAATGCATGCAATAAAAGACAGGTGGAGCTGGAGTGGAGGAGGGTTGTTGAGCTAGCGTGCTGAGGAACAGCTACTCGGGAAGGTAAACTTAATTAAGCCCAACATATTACTGGCCAAGTAATCATGTGACAGCAAAGTCAGATGACAAATGCACTCAGGTGAGACTCTAGGAGGTAGCATGTACGCTAAGCAAGCTCGACCTACCAGAATTTCCGTCAAAGCTCTATTTTTATTTGTTCAATGGTGATTATAAGAGGTAATGTTATTCATATATGCGTACTGGGGACCTGTAAAATGAGATAAAATAAATTTTGCCCCAGTATGACTTATCAAAGGTTGCCAAGCCAAAAAGAAATGGCTTTTTTTACGGGACCATAAAATCTCCAATCTATGGGCATTCATTTTTAAAGTAGGTAATACTTTGATGTAATCAGGGTCTTAAAAAATGTTTGAGATGAAAAAAATGTTTTATTGTGTAATAATGGACTGTTATGAGAGGGATGATCAAAGAGCCTATTTTGTGGGAACCAGAGTAGTATGGTCGATTTGCCCACCACACAATATTAAATGCTATTTTATCTCAAGGTTTGGAGTGAAGTCGAGATTACATCTCTAAAAAATGAGAAACAAAGCAATTGAAGCACAGCTTAAGTGCATTTAACAAATTTAATGTAACAATGCCATTTTTGTTTGATTAAAAATATAATTAGGTACGATGGCCTAGTTTATTTTTAATGACAAAAATGACTTCCTGGCAAATTAAAAAAGAAATCCATTTACCCCAGAAAATAATGGAAGACCATAAAATTGATCTTTTACCAAATGAAATTTATAACACTAAACAATGCCATTGTAAGTGACACTACTGGTAAGTTTCGACTGCAAGCAAAATCTGCTATTGGTCAGAAGAGAATTTAGCACAGATGTTTGAAGGTTCTCACAGGCTGTTTTAAATCTGTAATGAGGAGGTTTTGTCATTTGCCAACATAAATTTGGGCTGTGGCCACTAGGCCAGAGATTTCGCCCTCTTATCCAGCAGCACAGGTAGTGTCTTTGATTGGCCAGACTGTCTTCATCACTGAGAGCCAGGTGAAGGGAGAGTGGAAAATCAGCAGTTCTCAGCCCTTGAGGACCATGAGAGGATCCCTGTAACATGTTAATGCAAACTCCATTTGACATCATCAGGAAACTCCCATGGTTTCCATGAGCAGTGATAAGTTTGTGGTAATTTAACAATGGTGAAATATCTTTTGAATGAATCAGGAGCACGTAATTTCACTATGTCACTCGCTGTCTTGTACGGATCAATCACTTATTAAAAGTACAGCTATGTATTTAAAAGGGCATCTGTCTACATGAAATTACTTTTGTATCAGTATGCACAAATGCCTGTTCTTGTATATGCAGTACTCTGGGCTACGAGGCCTGGAATGCCAATAACACTTGTCACTATGTCGCTGTATCTAACAAGCCCAGACGACAATGTTTTGGCAGTTGTATTGTGCTCTCTGGCCCCAAATCACTGAAAAAAAAAAAAAATTGAGGATAATTCACACTGTATTCTCAGGGCATGAAAGGAGAGGGCCATACTGACTTTCTGTGGGTGACCGAATTCTGTGGGTGACATGTTCAGAAGCCAGCATTTGTCATGTTCAAGGGCTGCATTAGTGCTCTCAGCATGGGAAACTTGCACTTCTGTGAAGGTACAACTGATGCAGCAGAGAATATTTTGGAACAACGTTTGCTGCCTCCCAGATGTCATTTTTTTTCAGGGATGCTGTTACGTGTTCCAGCAGGATAAAGTCACAGCATACTCATATTACAACAGTGTGGCTTTGTGCGTGGGTAAGAGACTAACCTGCCAGCAGCCCAGACCTGTCTCTCATTGAAAACTTTTGGCAGATTAAAAAGTGTAAAGCAGAGTCCTCAGATTGCTCACCCACTGAGGCCTTATACCAGGCGAGAATGGGAATAAATTATGTCTAAAACCAGCACGTTGCTCCAAATTCTGAGTGTACTTTTCAACATTAATAGGGCCTTCAGACAAGTGAAAGTTTTTCTTCAAGGGCACTGACATGATTCCATACCATGACAGAGCGTGGCGCTTGGACTTGTGTGTGAATCAAGTGTGACATGATTCCCATCAAAACAATTTTCAGTTATTGCATATGGAAGAGTAAATACCTACCTGGCGATGATGGTGCCGGGACACACAACAGAGCCACCACAATCAATAACTTCCTCCTCTATGCACCAGGAATGTTGAATAGCTGTGATATCTATTAACGTTGTTGGAGGTTTTAAAAATTTTTTGAACATTAATATCGGCCATTGTTTATGCACCAGAAGTGTGAGAAAATTTTCACCAATACTGTTAGAGATTTTGCATTTGGAAATTGTACATTTTACCTGGTGGTAGTGCCACAGGAACGGTTTTAGGCTCACACAAAACAATTGAAGCACCTATTACTAAAACCCCATAAGTCACACTTGACTTAACTTGACTTGTGGGGTTTTAGTAATCAGTGCTTGAATTGCATTTGTCCTCAATGCACCAGGGGTGAACACAAAGAAACCAATCAATATATGGCAAAATTTGCTCAAGGTGCATTTGAGGAAAAATGTATGAATGACTCTGAATTAAATAGCGGGCTGGAACCTATATGGTGCAATAGTTGCGTCAACACCCACAGCTTGGTATGTACAAGATAGTACTTTGGTATATGAAGAAAAGAGTACCCCAAGGATCCATACTTGGACCAATTTTATTCACCGTTTATATGAATGATATTGCTTTTAATGTTATACAGCAAGCTTTTGCTGATATTAAACTTGTTTTAAATACTGATAAAACTGAGTTCATGATCTTTTCTGCAGGAATACATTTATGAAAAATGCCTCCATTTTCTCATTGGCCGGTGCTCAAATGAAGCAGGTTCAGTCCTACAAATATTTAGTTGTCTGGCTGGATCCTGACTTCCCTTTTAAAACTCATGTCACTAACTTGTCTAGAAAGAAACAGATCCTGTTTTTCTTTTGAGTGTTGGAAAGGGATTGTCCATGCGAAAATCTTACCCATATTTTACTACGGAGATGTCAAGTACATGCATGCCTCTAATAATACCGTAAGATCCTTGGACGCAATTTATCATAGCACACTGTGCTTTATCACAGGCTATGGTTTCCGGAGTCATCATTATGCTTTATATAGTTCAGTTGGGTGGTTTTCCCTACATAATAGAAGGAAGCTATATTGTATTTTTTTGCTAGGCAAACTTCCTTCCTATCTCACTGAGTACAAACATGGGTATTGTGGAGTGTAAGACCTGCCAATTCTTATTCTACCTCATACAGATTCAATTAATTTTCTGGCCTTCGAACCAAATCTGCAGCACTTTCTATGGCCTCAACTCAATTTGGATACTAATTTTAGATTCATGCTTAAGGGTGTATGGAAAGGTAGAATATAAATAATTCCGTGTATTTGTTGATTTTATGAATGGAATTTAACAAATTAAAGGTTTCCAGCGACATGTTTTTTAAATAATTCTGCAATGTTTCCATATCTGCTCCCCTGTGTTTGTTCTGTTCCACATTAGCTGTTTTCAATGGAGGCTGAGGTTCATGCCAATGTGACAGTGTTTGGAATACAAAAGTGTTGGATTTTATGAGCTCGTGTTTTAGTGCCCACTGAAGTCCTCTATTTTTTTTTCGTTTTTCTTTTTTACAGTATGGGTGGACTTGCTCCTATTAAAAGCATAGAGGTCTGTGAAACTAAATGTGTATGGTAGTACTGACTGAAAGTACAGTTTGTATCCAGTGCTTAAAAAATCAGGCTGCTAATTTGCCATGTGAGGGAGGTAAGTCAGACATTGCAGGTTGCTTGGAAGAATTAGGTCCCAGAATGCTTCAGGTTGGAGTACATGCACATGCAAATTATCATGGACTAGAGACTGCCGGCAAGCTACGGACAAAGTTACTGTGCTGTCAGCCATTGCCTCTCCTGGGGCTTGGTAGAAAGTAGTATGGCACTCTAGAGTGTGGTCTCAGGCTTCTACTAGTAAAACCTCAATTCTAGAAGAATTGGGAAAATGTGTAAAATGTAAATTAAAACAGCAAGCAGACCCTTTTTTAAATGGTACTCAGTCAATTAAAAAAAGTAATGTTTTGATTCAGCATCTTCATTATATCCTCAACCTAGCTATGTCGGGTATCTATACCGCACTTTGGATTAAGTCTGTACGACACATTTTAGGTGAATGTGACTTATCCTATATCTGGATGGAACAAAGTTGTGACAACATCAAATGGCTTAAAATGTTTGTTGAACAAAAGCTAGAAGACCAGTTTCATCAAGGTTGGCATTGTGAGCTACAGAGTATGAGTTCATGTGATTTTTACTGTAATTTTAAGCAGGTCCTAAAGTTTGAAAAATATTCATCCATTGAAAATGTTAAGCTCCGGCAAGCTATTTGTAACCTCAGACTCTCAAACAACAGAATACCAAAGGTAATTGAAGCACTGATTACTAAAACCCCACAAGTCAAGTCAAGTCAAGTCAAGTGTGACTTATGGGGTTTTTGTAATAGGTGCTTCAATTGGGAGGTATAAAGGCATTGAGAGAAACAGGCGATTCTGCAATCTGTGTACAGTGGACGATCTAGGAGATGAATTCCATTTACTTTTTGAATATAAACATTCAACCATTTTTTCTTATAGAAACATAATCCTGCCTTAGTATTATGTTAAACACCCCTCTGTGGTCAAAATGTTTAGATCTTTTTCAAACAAACAAACAAAAACTATTGTATAAACTTGGCTCTTTTCTCGATAATGTATTTCCATTGTTCAAATAAAAATGGCCATGGCTGATTAACCCTTTTTTTGTCTCTACCACTAGGTTGTTGAGACATAATGCTACTTGTACTCCACACCACAATTGTGATCTTTGAGTATTAAATCTGAATCTGAATCTGAAATTGAGTGTTTCAGGATGTTGTGGATTGGATGTTGCCACTGTCAGGACAGATCCTTTGTGTTTGTCCCATGACTCATGCAGCTATTATGTGAATCGCTAGATACTTCCGCTGAAACTTCTCATGTTCATTCCTTGTGCATGGAGGACAAACCCTATTGTTTTGTGTGACCTTCCTCACAAGTTTTCCGTTAGCATTGCCACCAGGTCAAATTACCATATGCAATAACTCAGACTGTTTTGATGGGAATCATGGCACACTTGTGATCGGTTCTGATGCGTAGTGTACTGTGGGAAAAAAGCCACTAGATGGCAGTATTGACTTTTTTTGTTAAGCCCGGTTTGGAGCTAGGCTTTGGGCATGTCCTGGGCATGCCTCAGAAGGGAAAGTCCCAGAGGATTGAAAAAAGTCTGGAAGGTGGAAGGAGGCTGGAAAAGAGTACGTAGGGAGAAAAATTGAGAGAGTAAAGTAATAGGAGAAATTGCAAGCAGAAATAGTGGAAGGATACATTTGACCGGACCTATCACTCTTTACAAGACCTGTGAAGCTCGTTTTGAGGATTTTTACCTGTGACGGAGCATTTTCCTGTCCCAAGACATCGCAAGAAAACAACCCCATCTCAAGAGACTGTAAATATCTCATTTCTTTGTTATTTTAATCTTGGTCAGCCTTTGTTTTATTAAATCTGTTAAAGTTTTACAATTTTGTCTGTCATCCCTTGCTGTCCGATATGTCATAACAAATTGGGGTCATAACAGTAGGGAAAGATTGTGATTGAAGTCAGGCACCCTATGACCTGTGATGTAACACCACCACTGGGCAAAACTTTTCATTTTTAAAAACTGCAATAACGCAAATGGCTTTAATGACAATTGTGTAAAATCTGCTTTCAACATTCCTGGTGAATAGGGGGAAAAGTTATTGATTGTGGTGGCTTTGTAATGTTTGCTGCAGTGCCATCACCAAGTCAAACTATAAATTTATCGTGCCTCTGGATCTGTGTTCCAGTAGGCTCATGTTATAGCCTGATTGTCTGTCGTCAGTCATTGTCATCATCAGTGTCTGTAAACTTTTTTGACGCTGATGGACCAATGAAGCTGAAACTTTGCGAACATCTTCCCGCCAATGAGAAAACCAAAGTTTGTATAAATTGTTGTTATGCCTTGTCCGTATGGCTGCTGCAGCTGCCATCTTGAATGTGTCATTATAACCCATTTTCATCCTCTCGGCATATAATGCAGAGGGATATACGTAGTTGTCAGTGTGGTCCTCTGTCCGTCCATGGACATTTTGTTTCTGAAGCAGAACTCGAATGAAACTTGTTGCGCATATTAAACAGGTCCTAGACTGGTACCTTTTGATATTTTGGGATTTCTGAAATTAGATTACGGGGGCCTTCCTGAGAAAAGCTCTGCCCACCCAATGAAAACTCAAGATGAAAAACTGATTTACTACTATTTGACTGCAAACACATGACATCCAACTGATTTACAGCCGGAGGTAGACAGCCATCCAGAGTGAGCTTTACATATGCTTCATCTATCTATTACTATGTGTGATTGGTGGATTCCTTTGCCAGTCTATTCTACTGTGAAAACAATGGGCACTCTCAAATTACTAGGGATCCTCCCATTCCCTTAAGGCTGCCGTCTTCACTGATCAGTATGAGTATACGGCCCTGTGCTTCTCTCGGGGAATTAAAACTTCACCCATATCTCTTTTGTTGCTACTTCTGCCACTGCTTATTTCGTCAGTCTTTTTGTTTGACATTAAGGTAATTTGTGTATCAGTTTGTCATTTATGTTGACTCGTGCGGTTATAACCTTAGTTGTGGTTATAACCTGAGTATAACCGAGTGAGCCCAGGCAGCTAGCCTGGAGTTGCTAGTCACTCACTGGGGTTGTTGCAAAAATAATTCTGTATCATTGCAACTTCCGGAAAAAACTTGACTTGCATAAGTAGCCTATTTTTCGGCGACATGCTGCACAGAGCCAAGTAAAGGACTACAGAAGGCAACTCTAAGAAAGGTAAAAGTGTTCTCACTTACTTTGCTTGGTTGGCAATTTGTTTACTGTCTATGTTTAATGAGTAGAGCTTTTTATTATGACAGCATGTTTGATTGATGCATTTCGAAATTTAAATGGCCATAGAACAGAAAATTTTCATGAACAAGTCATTGCCACGCCATTTTGTGCAAATGATCATTTATATCTCGCATTCATGTTTCATCGGCTTTTCAGAATGTTTTCCACCTTGCGTATTTTCTAGATGCTTAAAATCCAGGGCAGTCTTATGACAAATCTCTTTATTTTTATTCTGTTTGATTCTTTTATAGATCTCCTAAAAATACTACCACGAGAGATGAAATGCTGAGTTGGGATGTGGCGATGTTGAATGGGGACTTTTTTTTAAAGTGCGAAGAGACCACTTGCAGTCATGAGGTGTGTAGGCAGTCACGTGTAATTTTTTTTTGAAACATTGCCTACACACCTGAAGCGGCTTAAACGATTCAAAATTTCCCCGGGAAGAAGCCTGAGTTTAGATTTCGCTAATTGCAGGTGCTCCACCCTTCCCAAAATCTGCTCCCGTGTACTTGGTCTAAATAACAATCAAGCATTTTCAGTAGCGTATAACGATTAAGATATGATGGTGAAAAGCAGACATACCTAACTGGGCTACGGTGTTAGATTGAAAGAATGCCAATAATTTGAATAATTAGAAAAAAATCCTCCCCCTCCCCAAAAGCATGAAACGTGAATGTGAGATATGAATGATCAGTCGCACAAAATCACGAGGCAATGAAAATCGTGTTCATGCAAATCTGCTGTTATATGGCCATTTAAATTTCGAAATGCATCAATCAAACATGCTTTCAAAACGGCTCAACTCATTCAACTTGGAGAATAAACAAATCCACCATTTGATTGCCAATCAAGCAAAGTAAATGGGAACAGGTTTACTTCTCTGAGAGTTGCCTAATTGGTTAATCGGAGGCGATTCTTTAGTCCTTTACTTGGTTCCGTGCTGCATGTAGCCGAAAAATATTGACGTCAGTGAAGTTTTTTTTTTTCTGGAAGCATTTCCCATGTCCTTTAATGTTTCGCACTTTTGTTCAACCGGCGTTGGTTTAATGAAGGAAAAGGGAAAGCTCGGATGTTCGCCCCGTGGCAGCAGGTGGTGGTGCTACGCCTTAAAAAAATCGTGGTTCAGGATGGGCACAACCCTATTGCGCATAATTAATTAATTAAATTGCCAATCGCCAGTTCACTAGCCGCCACTGATATATTTATAAAAAACAACCCCCCCAAAGAGGACAAATGCCCACCCAAGCTTGGCATCCTGGTAACGCCTCTGCCGGAGGGATATGTTATCTTCTGATGACTCTTGTCATGGAATTTCAGCAGTAATTCAGCTGAAATTTGGTATGCAGGTAAAAATTGGTATGATTTGACATGTATTCCCAGGTTTTTCTGTACTATAAATTTTAGCCTTGCTTTGACCCCTCGCATCAGACTGCACCCATACATTTCATCAATAGTTTTGAACATCTTCTCCAAAACTTCTTGTCCATGGAAGTTGAAACTTTGAAGATATTGTTATTCCGGTGAAAACGCCTTTGGAACAATATGTTAAAATTGAAAACAATGATTTGTTAATCATCTTTGACCTGTATTGTGTAGAAAAAGATACAACAACACATTACTTGATGTTACACCACATGAATTTTATTGATTTATAAATGTAAAAACGTTTCAATTTAGAATCTGGCAACATATTTAGGAAAGGTTTGGTCAGTGAAGTATGTACCGTTTTGTAATATTGCCATTCCTTTTCAAAACACTTGGTGAATCACTTGCAGTCTTCAGTCGCTAAGTGTTTTGAGGAGTTATTTTGTCCAATTAATCCTGCAACGCTGTGTAGTAACAATGACAACCAGGTTATTTATTGAAAATTTGGCATCTTCATGGTTGCTGTAGCAGTAGTTTGCTGCCATTTGAATGCTGTAGAGAAACCACTGCCTCCTTTGTCAATGCAAACACACACACACACACGCACATGCACACACACACAGACACACACACACACATGTAAATCACTAACTGAATAATACATATGTGCAGTCAATGTTGTGGCTCGTAGGGTATAATGCTTTGCTATACTTCAAGCGATGCACGGGGCGATGACAGCTGAAGGGAGTCCGCAGAATGTCCGCTGGGATTAAATGAGGAGGGCTTGCTGTAATATTCTTCAGGATGGCACAGAATGCATTTCAGCACCACTGTGTGCACCGTATAAAATGAATGTAAATTCATGGAACAGATTGCACTCAGCTGCATTTATATTGAAGTTATATTTTCAGTTTCGGTGATTGTGAAATGTTATTGCGAGTAACGCTGTTAATGGAGGGATGAGAATACGTTCCACTCAAACATAATACAGAACTATGAAAGCAGCAGCTCAGGCAGAGCGGGTGCAAACTACGGCTTTTGTGGTTTATGACTCTGTCCACAGTGTTCTCTGTGTGGAAAAACATGTTACCAGATGTTTATACTGTACCACATATAGACCTAATACCCATTAAAGTCAAAACAAGTCTGAATATTTGGACAATGGCAAAGTTATTTTAGCTGTCAACCACAGCATATTTGAGTTAAGATCAAATGATGTGTATGACCACAGGGTGTTCCCTCATCTAATTCAGAAGTACATATAAGAGCTAGAGCCCAAGTTTTCTGCATGCTCTGCGTCAGAAACTGTACAGATTAATCACTACCACTATTCCAATTTACATCCAGCTGCAAAAACTAACTTTAAAATTTTCTGTCAGGGCTACACATAACTGGGCAGAGAGATGAATATGAATGTAGTTATATTTCAGGGGGGTTTTTCCATGTACAAAATGACATCAATGGGAGTGTCATCTAAATGCGGTGGCACAAGGCAATTTTTGGTATCTTTTGATGCGTAAAGCAGACTGCATATGACTTCCCTAGACCATGCCTTAACTCAAGTGCAATTTATTATTTTTCCAGAAAGTGCTGACAAATGAAAATCTGTTCATATTTCACTGTAATAAATAATTCATCATTATTGTATTGTATTTGACCACTGAATGCCACCAGTACTGGGGACATAGGTGCATCTCAAAGAAAAACCATCAAAAAATGTGGTAAACTTGAAGCAATGCTATATACCCTCGCAATGGAAAAAAACTCAGCTAAAGGCTCGTGATTACCATTCTGGAAAGCATGTGTCAAATATGTGGTGCTAGCGAATCCATTACTGCATTCTACCGCACAAATGCTATATAATAGCAGAGACTCTATGGATTCTAACCAAATAAAGTTTATCCATCACCAAAACTCACTTCACTGAATTAGCAGTCAAGAAATAACAAAAAACTGTACTTTGTACTGTAATGAACATAAATTACACCTTCCCTTAGCTGTTGGGAGACGCTTGTCTGAAGAACTACATGCTCTGATAAGACTAGGGTTTGTCCAAGTTTTGTGATTTTGAGATTTTTACCTCCTGTCACACATTTATATCAGCTAATTCTTGGAGCACAATAATTAAATGTCCATGCACTTCAGTTTAAAACAGAATTCACATTTTCATTTTGTGGTATGTCCAACAAAATCTTCTTACATAAATTAAACATTGATATTTTGATGAATAGATACGAATAGTATTACAGAATCATCTGTCTTCCATTGCAAACAAACTTAACTTCAATCTATCACCATTGTGTTATGTCACATCAAGTGCTAGAATTGTTAGACCACGGAGGTGACATCCATTTTGGCAATATTGGCCATGATGACCACACTTATGAAAACTTACATGTTCAGTATTCTTCTGAACCATGCAGTAAAAGAGTGACTGACATAAAAATGATGTAAAGGATGTACCTGATTTAATAGAACATTTGAAAAGGTAAAAATCTATTTTTCTCAAAACCTCGAAAATGGATATATAACCATTGCACTCCAAACCCTCGACGTGTAAACAAAGACTGAGGCTGTTAGCTAAGCCAGTGTATTTGGAGCATAGAAATGGAATCAGTGCGAGGGAAACAAGTTAGTCCACAGAGCCCTTGTTTTCTCCACCATGTCTTGGGCTGCCAGGTCTTTTGAGCTCAGCAGGAATCCTTGTCCACCGTGTTCGGTCAGAAAAATGATCATAATATAACTCAAAATGTTGAACAGATCTGATTCCACTTCATTTTTTACAACAAGAGACCATGGGTGCAATTTATTTTTTATTTATTTTTTTATTTATTATTATCATTATTATTATTATTATTTTAACAGGAGATGCTTGTCTGAACTCCATTGATAATAATTCTCTCTGATTGTATGTTTGGATGAAAAAAAAAAATGCTTCAATGAAGCCATAGAAAGCAGTCAATAAATAATCTGTTATAGAAGTCACTGAGGTGAAATCCTTGTGTTTAAACTTTAAGGTGTGTTGATTAGTTTGCTATGTCAGTCTGTGAATCCAATAACTGCAAAGACAAGCATTCCATTTTAAAATT
This sequence comes from Gymnothorax reevesii, assembly GCA_029721435.1. Lineage (NCBI taxonomy): Eukaryota > Metazoa > Chordata > Actinopteri > Anguilliformes > Muraenidae > Gymnothorax > Gymnothorax reevesii. Next base: position 17,119,899 of record CM056587.1, on the reverse strand, counting down.
CTGATGAAGGTGCCCTCCACCACAGCATCACACCACTGACTGGGAGCCTTTACACATGCCTGTGAACATGTGAAGAACTTCGATGAGGTTCATGGCAAGGTTTATGAGCCTGTGTATACTTTCTGTTGTGCACTGTAATAAACTTGCGCCTTTTTTGTCAGTTAATTTAACTGTAAGTGGAGTTCTGCACGCATTTAACTGTGGTTTACACTTAACATACATGGAACTCTTTTGTAGTTCTTATTGTAAAATTACAGATAAAATAACTGGCAAAAAAGGTGCAATTTTAAAATGGTGTGGTTAATCTGCCTTGTATCTTTGAGAACCATGTATTGCATTACAACTTGCACCTGTGACAGTAGATGGACTAAAATGAAAAGATCCTGCTCCCACTGTGTCTACTTTCGTTTATACATTTTTAAATTTTATATATTTTAATTTATTTTTATTTTGTGAAAACTGAAACTCCTGAACAGATAAGTTCGGTTATTTCCTTACTTACTTTTGTAGATGCTGTTGCTAACTGCTTCATAACTTTTTATTTATTTTATGTAAAAGCTTTTACTGAGCCAGTTTTCTGTGGACAATTTAAATAGCTTCTGAAAAATGTGTATGTAAAGAAACATTATCTATATTAACAGATGACAAAAAAGAACCTTTGAATGATATCAACGTTTTACTGTCAATCGGCCGCTATGCTCTTTAAATATTCATGTCGCATCAGCTATTGAACCCATAATGGTAAACCAATAAATACATAATTTACCTCCTCAATACTTATTGAGATAATTCAGCTAACAGTTTAGGAATATAGTGCGTTAATCAAGAAAGTGCCATCTTTTCTATTCATTTTTATGGAAAACGCACGTAGATAATTTAAGAATGTCAGAATGACTGACAGTCAGTTAGGTTACAAAGACTCAAAACATTAGGTTGTTGATCAGACAATTGAACACTTTCTGCTGCAGTGTGATGAAGAGAAAGTATACGTACCTCCCGTGCCTTGATATGTGCGTAATAACCGTTTTTAGCTGTCAACCTCCTCACTTTCTTTTATCTTTCATAAAAAAAAAAAAAAACACTTTTCACAAAGGTTTTTTTGTCATCACAGTCTGATGGATTTTACACCCACATGTTTGGCTAACAATAGGGTTGTCCCAACAAATTGTCACCAGCACAGCATGTGCCATCTCTCTCAATAACTGCGCTGTAGAAGTGCTATGAGAGTGAGCCACACATACTTGCTCGTTCTCTGCTTATAATTCACTATTAAGGAAACTGAAGCCATGTATTTAGGACCTCCGTCACGGATCTCTTCAAAATATATAGCCTATTACAGAAGCATATGTAGAGGTTTACCCCTCAACTGTCACTGGGCCCTAATTAGGGCCGGGCCAAATGTGAGAAAATGCGGCTGACAGTTAAGTTAATATGTAAGGAGCAGAAAAGGGTTTTAGGGTAGATGGGTGGTAATATCAATGGAAGCACCAATGATAACAGCGGATTTTTAAAGGCTGAATACGCAACCCCAATTCCGAAATAGTTGGGACGAAGTGTAAATTGTGTATAAAATCAAAATGCAATGACTTTCAGATCACATGAGCCAATATGTTATTTACAATAGAACATTGATAACATTTCAAATGTTGAAACTGAGACGTTTTACATTTTTATCCACAAATTGAGCTTATTTCAAATTTTCTGGCTGCAACAGGTCTCAAAAATGTTGGGACAGAGGCAAAAAACGGCTGACAAAGCAATTAAAATATAAGGGAATCAGTTGAAAGAACATTTAGCTAGTAATTAAGTTAACTGCCATCAGGTGTGTAACATGATTGGCTATAAAAGGGATGTCTTAGAGGCTGAGTCTCTCAGAACTAAAGATGGCCAGCAGCTCTCCAACCTGTGAAGGCTTGCGTAGAAAAATTGTGGAATGCTTTAAAAACAATGTTCCTCAACATCAAATTGCAAAGACTTTGAAGGTCTCATCATCGACAGGGCATAACATCATCAAAAGATTCAGAGAACCTGGAAAAATATCTGTGTATAAGGGACAAGGCTGAAGACCTTTACTGGATGCCCGTGATCTTCGGGCCCTCAGACACCACTGCATCACTCACCGGCATGATTCTGTCATTGACATTACTAAATGGGCTCAGGAATACTTCAAGAAACCACTGTCTGTAAACGCAGTCCACCGTGCCATCTGCAGATGCCACCTAAAACTCTATCATGCGAAAAGGAAGCCACTGTTGAGAATGATCCAGAAGCGCTGCCATGTTCTGTGGGCCAAGGCTATTTTAAAATGGATTGTCGCAAAGTGGAAATGTGTCCTGTGGTCAGACGAGTCCAAATTTGACATTCTTGTTGGAAATCATGGGCGTTGTGTCCTCCAGGCTAAAGAGGAAAAGGACCACCCCTCCTGTTATCAGCATTCAGTTCAAAAGCCAGCATCTCTGATGGTATGGGGATGCATTAGTGCATATGCTGTGGGACACCTGCATGTTTTAAAAAGCACCATGAATTCTGAAAGGCATATAAAGGTCCTAGAGCAACATATGCTCCCCTCCAGATGACATCTATTCCTGGGAAGGCCTTGTGTATTCCAGCAGGACAATTCAATAGCACATACTGCAGCTATTACAACAGAATGGCTTCGTAATAGAAGTGTGCTGAACTGGCCTGCCTGCAGTCCTGTTCTTTCACCAAATGAGAACATTTGAGAACATCAAAGGAGACCCAAAACTTTCCTGCAGCTGAAAGTCTGTATTAAACAAGAGTGGGATCAAATTCCAATGGCTAAACTCAAGAAACTTGTTTCCTCAATGCCCAGACGCTTCCACTCTGTGTTAAAAAGAAGAGAGGATGCTACACCATGGTTAACATACCCCTGCCCCAATTTTATTTTTAGACCTGTAGCAGCCATCAAATTTGAAATGAGCTCATTTTGTGGATAAAATTGTAAAATTTCTCAGTTTCAACATTTGCCATGTTATCTCTGTTCTGTTGTGAATAAATTACTGGCTGGTGTGATTTGAAAGTCATTGCATATCATTTTTGATAGTTTGAGGCAGGAAAAGGCTGAAAGGCGATTTATTGGCCAAAAGAGTGTGGTGTTCTGGGAAATGTATAGCTGTGGGTCCACAAATATAAGTTGATGTCAGTTCGTTGACATTATTGGTGCCTTTGCAGAAGTGCATGGTACACTTGCTAAGGACAATACCACAACCCCATACCCTGACAGAACATGGCTTTTTGACTTGTTGGTGATATCAACATGGATGGCCCTTTTCCTGTTCGGGCACACTGCATGTTCCACCCAAAAAAGCTTAAAATATTGATTTATTTGGCCACAATGCACGTGTATCTTATGATGGTGGCACAGATGCCTTCGAGACCAGAAAAGTTAATGGAGCTTCCAGACTTTGTAAACATTAGGCTTCCATTTTTTTCACAGTTTTTTTTTAACTGGTATTTGTGGGTGTAACTATGTGCTGTTGCACTAGAGGTTTTTCCATAGTAATCCTGAGCCTATCTGATTGTTTATAGATACATAAGTCACATTTCTTGGTGCAGAGTCATCTGATTGATTGGAGATCACGGGTATTTGCACCTTTGCCCTCAACACAAAGAAATTGCTCCTGATTCCAGCAATCTTTTTACTATGCTTTCCACCATTGAGAATGAAATATCTAAAGTCCTTCCTATCTTTTTTTGAGGTGTATTGCTTTTAAACCTTTCAATTATTTTCTCATGCATTTGTGGGGCAAATTGACAGAAGGACTAGGTTATTTCTGTGTGCTGATTTTACACAAAACCATGATTACAATCATTGCTGATGTCAGGAATAGGCTTATATTTACAAATAAAATGTTGACTGGACGAGGCAGCAAATATATGTAGTTTCTCATACTATCTGCCATGAAATGCAAGTCAAAGTACATTCTTACTGCTTTGTCAAGTTTTGAATTATAGGGTGTTAATTTTTTTCAGGGAGCATTTGAAAAAAATATTTCAGTTGTGTTCTACTTTAAAAAATGTTATTTACTGTTTTCATGATGATCCCACTCCCTCACCCAAAACCCAGATTGATGAACGAGCACACTAAGAGCCTGCACATCCCCGCCTCTTCTCCGTCATAAAATCAAGGAAGTACGGCTTCCATTTCATGGGGTCAGAAACAATTGTTTTGGTTATGGGTGCGCATTTAACTCCGGACATTTTCAGCTAAAGTGGCCCTCAAATGATTATTAATGGCTATTTGCCTTTGCCTTTCATCTGGCCAAATTCTGATAACCCAGCTTGCAAACAAAATATTTTTGGCAGAGCAACAGTTATCTTCAGTCGAATGTACTGTAAATGCCATACCATAATAACCAACAACCTAAATGTGCTCATAATTTACGGTTAAAGATGTCTAAAGTTAAATATAAATATAAATTCTCAAGTGCGCAATGACATAACCTTGACTTCATTGATGGAGCCTTCATGCGAGAGATGACGTAGCTCTCCGCATGAGCGGTGGAAGCTGTGCAACCACCAGCCAAAGTACGAAACTAAGTTCTGCCAAACACTAGTCACCAGGGTGACATCTGACATAGTAAGTAAATAAGGCTGTATCTAAAATCAGCAACATGTGCTTTATTCACTTTCTTCCATGCAAAATTTACGAGATACTGTGCTTTCTGGTAATATTAAGGAAATGACTTGAGTCGCTTCTCTTTCATAAAGCAATCATTTTGTGAGGGTAAACTTGCAAGAGCAGTTAACTGAAAGTGCAGCATTGGATCAATAAGCTGTTCTTTGGCATATATTTCAGATCATAAATTGTAGACCATAGTCTATTAACTTGATGTTGATTTCTGGGTCTTTCCCTCCTCAGACTATTCTGTGATTTGTTATTGAAGCTGATCATATAGGGCAGAGGTCGTCAACCCCGTCCTCGAGGGCAGGAGTGTCTGCTGGTTTTTGATGTTACTCTGCACTTAATTGATGAATGGAAGCAGTTGATTACACACTTAACTGATCTCACTTGGTGTCTTAGGTTTAAATAGGGTGGAGAAAACCAAACTCAGCACACCCTGTGGCTCTCTAGGACCAGGGCTTGGTACCCCTGCCCTATACACTTTTAGCTTTACTTTGAACCGCTACTTTGTTCGGATTACAACTATGCTCAATGTCCAACTACATTGACAAATCTTGGTTTCCACTTAGACTTCTGTCACAACCTTCTTGTCTGTTTAAGTGGCTCTAGGAGTCTTGTGGGTAGTTCCTGGTAATTGATTGATTGGCTTATTATTCCCTTAGTGCAGGAGTATTGCTAACAGCACAGGGTGTGCTGAGTTTGGTTTTCTCCAGCCTATTTAAACTGAAGACACCAGGTGAGATGAGTTAAGGGAGTAATCAACTGCTTTCATTCATTGATGAAGTGCTGAGTAACGTCAAAAACCAGCAGACACACCGGCCCTCCAGGACCGGGGTTGACGACCACTGATGTAGGGTAAATAAGATTCATAAAGCTTGGACTTTGTGTCCCTCTGTCATGAGGTGACCCTGCGGTACTCGGTCTTCCTCTCTTTGTGCATGTCTGAAAGTTGAAGGGATCGTCTGACTGATTTTATCAAGACCAATGCTAATACCCACTATAGTATTATGAAGCACAGAGACCCATATCCAATACAGAGGCCTGAGGGAATCACATTGGTCTCTGTTGAGCTGTCAGGAAAAAGAAAGACAAACAAAATTCAGTGAATTTGAACTCACATTATCCATGGATAATTTTGGTAGTCCTTTTCTACTGACAGCTCAACAGAGACCAATGTGATTCACTCAGGCCTATGTATTGGTTATTGGTCTCTGTGCTTTATATTACTGTACTTGGTCTTCCCCTCTTTGTGCATGTCTGAAAGTTTAAGGGATCATTTGACTGATTTTATCAGGACCAATGCCAATACCCACTACAGTATTATGAAGCACAGACCAATATCCAATACATAAGCCTGAGGGAATCACATTGGTCTCTGTTGAGCTACTGTTACTACTGTTATGGCCCCAATTTGTCATGACATTTACGACAGCAAGGGATGACAGACACAATTTTAAAACTTAAACACATTTAATCAAACAAAGACTTTTAACTAATCTACTATCTACTCTACTGATCAAGATTGATATATACAAGAAAAAAATATATTTACAGTCCCTTTGGTTGGGTTGCTTGGTGATGTTCCGAGTGAGGAAAATGCTCCAACACAGGAAAAAATCCACAAAAAGCTTGACAGGTCTTGAATAGAGTGACAGGTCTGGTCAAATGTATCCTTCTTCTTGCAATTTCTCCTACTACTTTAGTCTCTCAATTTTTCTCCTCAATATACTCTTTTGCAGCCCCCTCCTACCTTTAAGACTTTTTTAATTCTCTGGGACTTTCCCTTTCAGACATGCCCGGGACATGCCCAAACCTAGCTCCAGACTGTGCTTAACCAAAAAAAGGTCATCTAGTGGCATGTTTTCACATTACACTACCAAAATTATCCAAGGATTGTGAGTTCAAATACACTGGATGTGCAGAAATTTTTTTGCTTTGCTTTTAAATGAGGCAACCAAATTCACTCGGAAGTTTGATAACATTTAATTGGCTTTATGATACAAGTTTATTCTTAAACTGTCACATTTTAACAGTATAACACAGGGGTCTCTAACCGTGTTGTTCCTGGAAAGCTACCATCCTTTAGGTTTCTACTCCAACCCTAATTCAGCACACCTGATTCAGCTCATTAGTTACTTAATTGTCCATCTCGTGATCTTGTTAAGTAGCTAATTACTTGAATTAGGTGTGCTGAAAAGGACCTAGAGTAGAAACCTACAGAATGGTAGCTCTCCAGGAACAGGGTTGGCAACCCCTGGTACTACATGACAACCAGCATATAAAACTGCATAGAAAGATAATTGCAACGATGTTTAATTAAACACCATGAGGCGTAACCTAATTAGTTTTCGTCAGATGGAAGATTAGCCAAGTTACATTGTATACTTTATTTAGCTAATATCCATACTCATCATTTTAATGAATTATTGTGTGTTTATGTAATTTTGTGGTTTATTATCTTTATAGAAAGCAAAAATGGTAGTCACTGCTTGTTTAGAAAAAAAGTTTAATTCCATGCTATACATTGCTGAACACAGATCAATTTTCTATGTGTTGTATCCTTTCACTGCTATAACAATCTAAAATGCTTCACAAATAATGATAACTAAAAACTAAAGTTGAGATGAAAAAGGTGGCATCTGCTATGAAATCTGAATGGGAACTTTTGTTCAGTGCTGCAGGAGTCTAAAATATTTCACAAATGAACAAAAATAAAAAGAGCAGAGATAAAAGATGACTATGCAATGGATGGGGTCTGAATGACATTTCATACAGTACCATAGTCTAACAGAACAACATGAAATTAATCCACAAAGAGGTCGAGGACTAGTGGCGTTTGCAAGGTTGATATTGGACAGGGAGACGATGATGGTTTCTGTGGCTCTGAACCTCCCCTTACTGAGAGATGCCTGATGATGGAGAGAATAGATGGTGTGCTGTTCGTCAGTCCCCCAGCTCCTTTTACAGAGTAATGTTGGAGGTGTCTTTTTCAGAGGGAAGCACAGCGCTGCGACTTTGCAGTGTCCCCAGGCACACTCTGGCAATAGCTGGATTTGTCTGTAACCCTTTACACTGTTCAGGTCCAACAAAATTCTGAAATAAAGCACGATTTGACATTAGTTGTCTCCGGGAAAGGGGCACTGATTTGTCTGCATGTGCTGTATGTGTGTTAAAATGTCATATACTCAATATCACTCATATCATAGCTACTGGACTCCAATGGTAACGCAGTGGTCACTGGAGCTACTGGGAAGTAAATTTATGACAATTTTCTGAATGCAGCTAATACTAGATGTATTAACTATATATATTTCATGGTCCATTATGGAAATGTACAAAATCCTACTGCTATGCGCCTGCGGGCAATCAACAGTACAACAGCCCCGATCCACATAGACTGGATTTCAGAACTGCGACTCACAGCTTTCTTGGGGGCTTGATATTCTGTGCCCTCCATTAATTTTTGGCACCCTATACGCAAGTAGGACCAATAGTTGTCGTTGATTAATGCCAGTATTTTATATCTTTTTGATATTGAATTTAAAATTTTAAATAGAATTATCGAAAGTAAGAATATTCAGTATAAATGAACAAATACACTGTTGCTCATTAAGTTGGAATAATTTTGTATTCAGACACTTTATCTATCAAGAATAAATCACATTGTTGCAATCATTCATGAAAAGAGGTTAAAAAAAATATTCTAACAGTATATTTTTTCTCAAAAATGAGTGCCACAAGTATTGGACTTTGCATATTTAAAACTTTGCCAAGAATTTCTCTTCCCAGGACAACAGCTCAGAGTCATCTCCAATGACGTTGGAGAAGATATGGCTTGGGATCTGAGACCATTCCTCTGCACAGAATCTCTGCAGATCCTTCAGATTGCAAGGTCCTCTTTATGGTCTTTGTCCTTCCGCTCCTCCTACAGGTTTTTATTCGGTTTAGGTCAGGACAAGGATGGCTATTGAAACACTTTGATTATGTGGTTGGTGAACTTTTTTTTTTTCCGAATGATCCATGATTTCATATCTGCTGGTCCCTGATGAAATGCATTATGCAGTGTGTGTGTATTCAAAATAGGCACACCCTCTCTTCTAGGCAGATTTTAATATATGCCGTATGCTTTACACTTATATATTCATTGCCCTGATGGTCAAAATGAGCATTTTCAATTTTTTTTTTATAGCCATTATCACTCTGTTTCACATATCATTGCTGTATTCTTTTGTCTTACCCATGGTTATGGATGGCAAAGGCAAATTAAGCTCTGACACCTCATTTTTACCCCCAAAAAACAGGTGGACATTGTTAACCGTCATAATTTGGATTTTCTTTATCATTGTGAAGAACTTAAAAAAGTGAAATGAGAATGGGGATGTACTTCAGTTAGATTTTTCTTAAGGTTTCAAAGGACTGAAAATGATTGTGGTCGGGGGTAAGTGGGGGAGGGGAGATCTCAACAGAATGCTGGCGATCCTGAGTCTTTCTGAGCCTTCCAAAGTGGCAGCTATTCAAAGATAAAATGAGCCGGGCCTGATCGAAATTGCCGATCGACTGACCAAACAGACGCACTAACTCATCAGGTTTTGAGCGCAAAGAGGTCAGTAATCCCTTGTCTCCATCAGACCAGAAAACGACTCTCATGAAAGCACATTCTGCACTCCCTGATTGCACAGCGCAAACATGAAAAAGGAAAATAGGCAGATAACTTGGTGAGTGGGGCTGATTTATCCATTTTTTTAATCTGCTGGCAAATCAATCTGAATACAACCCCAACTCAGAAAAAGTTGGGATAGAGTGGCAAATACACTTGAAAACAGAAGGCATTAATTTTTTACTGACTTGTATTTCATTAGAGACAGTATGAAGACAAGATATTCAGTGTTATATCTGGTCAGCTTCTTCTGTTTGTAAATATACATCCATTCCTGCTTTTCAGATCTGCAATGCATTCCAAAAAAAAGTTGAAAAGAGGAAAATTTAGGAAATAGTAATGAGGTTAAAAAAATGGAATGATGATGCACTTGGAAACAGCTGAGAGGGAATATCTGTGCATAAAGGGCATGGGTGCAAACCTGAGCTGAATGCCTGTCGCTCAGACGGCACTGCTTCACAAACCGTCATTTACCTAGAAGTGATATAATCATCCACATGGACTCAGGATTATTTTGGCAAATCTTTGACAAGAACTAAAATATTTAATTACATCCACAAATGTCAGTTAAAACTAAAGATCCTAGTGCTAAAAGTACTTAAGTCACAAATTGTTGATTTTGAGAAAATTGAGTCAGTGGACTAGGGTAACTGTAAAAGTCATTTTCCCATCCATACCTCACAGTGTGAGAAAACATGCCTCGCTCCCGTTGCTAGAGTGTCAGAGTTTCTTCGGCGCTTTTGCCAGTAAGGTCTCTGGAGAAAGTATTGTCAGGGACTTAGTTGCATAACAGGAATAGTGTTAGTGAGTAAGGGAATCTTTGTTTTATTTCCCTTTTCTTTTGTTTTCCTCGAGCTCGCCTGTTTCCTACCCGGACAGCGTCAGGTCCGTTGGTAGCGCGACTCTCGTTATTTCTATCTGTTTTTAGTCTCTCAGCACTCTGTGAGTGTTGCCTTTTATTTCTGGCCACTGCTCTTGGCGTCCACTTCCTGCACCCATCGCACATACTCTGTCATGGTATGGGGTTGTGTTAGTGCTTTTGGGTAGGGTAACTTGCCCATCAGTGAAGGCACCATTATGCATTATGTATTTCCATATTTTGTATCTTAAAAATAGTGTTGCAATTAAATGTGGCCGAAGTTTCGAATCGTGAAGTCAACATATGTTAAAGTCGTCCCTGTGAGCAAAAACTCAGGGTTTCTACCGTTCCGAACATTCAGTCCAACTGTTTTTTTTTTTTTTTCTACTCTGGCAACAGTGTGACGTCATAGTGTGACGGATATGTGGTCTTCTGCTCCAAGCACAGGATGAAGTCTCTAAAAAAGGTGGACTTTTATTTTGCAAAAAACAACAAGTGTTCTGTTGCTGACTGCAATGACTAACATAAACTTAAATGTCTTCATTTTCTACCAGCGTAGGAAGGTACAGTGAGTGGTGGCTCAGATTTATTTTAAGGGAGAATCTGTAAGCTTTTCCAATTTCTGTCAATATTGAAACAAAATTTCAGGTGTGAGATTACTCCGCTTATATGGCTTGGTTGTGTAGGTTGCTAAGTGCCACTCTCAAAATTGCACTTTTTGCCATACAAGGCATATTTATGGGAACCCATTGAATGGGTAGCCATTTTCACAGAATTCAGTGGCGAATTGTGCAGCCATTCACGAGCAATGGAATGTCCGCTAACAGCAGCTAATATTTGAATGCCAGCGAGGGACCATTCTTTTTAGAGACTGAATTCCATGTGTAATTAAACTTCTACAGTGACTGCTTGTCACATTTATTTGTGAACTTAACTTCCATATAGTTGCTTTGCCTGCAGGCATTGCCTTTCCATGCTTATTTTGTAGTTTTATTGCTAGCTACTAAAGCAGTTGTGTCTTTAGAGATGGTTACTGGTCAAGTAGTAGGGGCATTTTGATATTGTCGCTCTCCATTGACAGAAAGGGTTGGTGGCTCTGTTCGATGGCTAATCAGAGCAGAGCTCTTTTCATAGAGGGGATACCTTCTCAGAACAGCTTATTTTTCAGGAGGTTAGGGATGACTGGAATCAAATGGCTTTTTTTCTTTGTGCTAAAATGGTAATTTACCTCCTTTTTGGACATCAAAGAATATGATAAAAACAGCATGGCTAGTCTCCTTAAAAAAAATATTAAAAAAAACAGGTTATTGTTTTTCAACTTCTGCATGAGCACTCCAGACCATATAGTATGCTGCATATTTATTCCTTTTGACTTTCCTACATTTTTGCATGGAGGCAAGTCCATAGATATTTGAACATTGACAAAATTCATATTTTAGCTGTTTACAACTGCATATTGGAGATGACATTATAAACAAACATGAGCTCAAAGTACAAACGATAACCAAAGGGTATTTATCACTAAGAAACCAAAAATCTGGTGATGTCTGTGGGATCCAGATTTTTGGCATTGATTGAATGCAAAGGAATTACTATCATGGAGTATTACAATTGACAACATAATTCCAGATTGATACATTGTCCCTTTACTTTTGAGCCACAGAAACTGACATATATGGGTGTGATTCAAGCGCAGGTCATCAAATCATACATGTCAACTTGTACGGAGTGCCTGTAAGTTATGCAGATTTTCCTCGCTTTACACAGCTCACTGATTTACAAATAGTTACACAGATTTTTATTAGAAAAAACCTTCCTTCAAAATATCAATTATCGGAAGCTAGTCATTTTGACAATGCCGAAAGAGCACATGAGTACACGCCACGATAAAGAAACAACAATCGGATGCTTGTTTTTGTTGCACAATGCAGTATGCCATAATGGACCATTTTTTGGAGCTTACGCTAAACATGCACACAGACTGTAGACCCTATTAATCTAGGTAGCCTACCGTCTGCACAAAAGCCAAAAGTATCAGCAGCAAACATACACACAACACAAATTATCAAGAAGATCTTGTTCCCGGAGTCTGCACAACATTGGCTGTTACTGGACGTTATCCTTCTCCCTTGTGATTGATGAGTGGAATGATGAGAATATGGATAAGAGACTGGAGATTTTGGTCAAGATTTTCACTGGGAGGAGCGAAAACGAGAATTGACATGTCCGCACATAACATTCAGCATGTGCGTGGCGATTTTCTTGTCCTTTCTCTTGCAAAATATTTGTCTGAAATTTTCACACTCCATGTATAATTTCATTAATAAAAATGTTAGGCCTATATTCTTTAAAAAAAGAAAAATGTTACGGATTTTGTAAAGAATTTTACAGATATTTACTGACGGTATTACAGGTGCGGACCCAAAGGGGATGACTTGTACTATCTATCAAATAATGTGTTGAAATCATTCAAGATGAAAGGCATTCTTGAAAGCAAATATTTATGGCTCAATTTCAAACTCATCTTGGTGCTGTAAGAAGCCAAATTTATGAAAATTGTGTCACTGTACAAATACCCATGGAACTGACTATTTGTCGCATCAAATTGTCCCAAATCTTCAAACAAAATTTAGAATAAAACCAGGACATTATAAATATTTTTTAAAAATCATTTCACGTACTGTTTGAAAAAAAGTTTTCAGAAATCACCCTCGTAAAAAAAGTAATTCCTCCGTGAACTTAATAGCCAGTAGTGCCGCCACAATCTGCAACAGGTGTGAAAGAACGCATCTAATAACTGGGGATCAAACATTTACACTGCGGAGGAGAAATTATAGTGAACTCTTCTTTACATAATTGCTTTAAGTCAGCCACCTTGAAGGGTTTTGAGTATGAACTGCACTGTAGAAAAAAAAAAAGTTGTCTCAATGCAAAAAGTTAGTGTCCAGGCTGCTCATTTTATGCTCATTGAACTTGAGATGACAAGTTGAGGTAAGTATCAACTATTAATCTTAAATTCAGTAACTTCAAATTTTAAGGCAGCCTGGACACTAACTTTTTTCAGTTGAGACAACTTCTTTTTTTTTTTTTTAACAGTGTGCCTCACTTAAAGTCCTGCGATAGCATCTCAATGGGGTTCAAATCAATTATGGCAAATAGCCCAGACAGTGACACAGCAAAGCTTCCCCACACCATTATACCACCAGGTTTCATTGTTTTTGTGGTGTTCTTGTTGCAGAATGCCGAGTTAGCTTTATGCCAGATGACATGAGACCTATGTCAATCACAAAGTTCTACATTCAGTGCATCAGTTCACAGAGCATTATCTGAAAAGCCATGGGAATCATCACAGTGCTATTTGGCAAATGTGAAAAATCCTTGATGTTCCTTGTGGGAAGCAGTTGTTTTCCTCTTGAATGTCTCCCATGGATGCAATTATTACAGTGTCTTTCTTGAGGTGGAATCACGCGGAACTTTTCTGAGGCGAGCAAAGCCTGCTGCTTCTTCTTTGTTGGCCTGAGGGATTCACTTGTGAGTCGTCAGTGCACTCGTTCAGACATTTTGGTCTGCCAGCCAATCAGGGAAAGATTGGACAGTTTTCAAATTTTTCCTCATTGGAAGATAATGGCTCCGCCTGATGTTTGCTGGAGTTCTATATTTCAATAATTTCTTCACCTCTTTCATTGCAACAGAATTTGCTGCTTGTTGAAACCTTTTTGTCAAATTCTTGCTTGAGAAATTCCATTTAGGTGATATTTAGATTGAACAGGGCTGTTACAGCAAGCCTGGGATGTATCTGGTGGGTTGTGGGTTGGTGAATTTTTTTACCTGAGGGGTTTGGGGGTGGTCGCTTTTGGAAGCAGTCACAACTAAGTAAAGTCCCATTGGTATAAAGAATCGTCTTCCAGGAAGTTGTAGAACTCAAGCAGCTCGACCAACGGAGGAGGAGCCAGGAGCGAAGGTTCACACGTGTGGATTCCAGCTGTCATGAGACAATGGAACGTGTCAATTAAATCTTTCATCCCTGTCCCGCCTTGGACCCAGCCTTAGACTTACCTGAGGTATTCTCAGTAGTTTTCTGTTCGAAAACGGGGCTATGCTGAAATCACGGAATCATCTAACTTAATGTCGGTCCACGAATAATCCCAGGTGCACGTTGGGACGCGCGCAGCAACTGAAAAAGTCAGATTTATCAGTGATTCAAGCAAACTAAGCATTTAGAATGCCAAATGTAGTTATATCCTCGTTAAATATCTGACTCCAAATTAGAATTAGAAGTTATAGTTTGGGGACAGCATGCATGAATCTCGGGACAGCTACTCCATCAGACTTGCCTGTGAAAACCATTGTTATTCAGCCAACGATCTTCCGTTCAGACTTCCCTCTCGGAGGTAATACGAAAAAGATTATTTACTCAAAGGAGGTAATAAAAGTCCTTAGATACGTGAGAGGACCTTGGAGACAGACCATAGAGGTCCTGCAAAGGGGGAGTGATGATTCGAAATATACAAGCTCTGCTTCAGGACAAATTACCGCTGGGGAACCAAAACTATGTTTTCTGAAAATACATTTGATACGATGTGCATTCCATTCAACTCCTTGAATTGCACAGATGAAATACATACCAAACATGACAGTATACGGTACTTTTACATCGTGTTTGCGGAATAAAATAATTATATCACATATACAGCAATATAACCACGGTACAAAATATACATTTATAATGAGAGGGTGAACTGTGTACTGTTGTGCAGTGAAATATTGTCCATGGATTAATATGACAAGGAGAAATGTGTAAATCAGGAAACAGGCTGCTCCAAACTCTGCTCAGGACAGAACAGGGCTCATACCCCCTGTGGGGAAATTACTCTGCAGTCTCCAGGCAGGGTATTTACAACCCTTTGGGGCTCAGAGCAAACAGATGTCCAGTAAGCAGTGGTCCATCTCACAAGCTTCTTGGGTTCTGATCAAGAGCAATTATACTCAGAGTCTGCAGTCGTGAAGACCACGGCAGCAAGCCCATATGCTATATTGGTTTATTGGGGGATCTGGAAATTGGGGCCGTTGGCTTAACAGGCCCAGGGTATCTGTTGGTCTGTTTCTACAAAGTCTAGTTTCACTTTAATTAGACAAGTGAAATTAAAAAAAGTGACATTGCATATGGAAATAAACATGTATGCAAGACTTATTACATTGATGTTTGTGCACAGTATTATTCATTAATGCAATATTTCAAAAGAAAATTTGTAATACCAAAAATAACATTTGTATTTCAATTAAAGCCTTGAACGGGCCCTCGCCATCTTGTGCACGTTGGGGGTAGAGGCGAGTTCCTGAAGCTCTTGATTAGTTGCATTAGATGTGCTTGAGACACCTGATTTGCAAATATGCTCTTATGACAGATTTTTTTCAGGGGATTAAATAATCTTGAGACTGCAGTAGTCTTTAAAAGGGGCATTTTGTGTTGAATTTGAAGAAACTACCTGTAATACAGTTGTGTTAGTTGTGTCAAGTTATTTTAAAAAATCTTGTTTAATCTCTTGATTGCAAACAGCTGAAAGTTTGTAAATGTTGCCAGTAAACCCAATTTGCAGTGGGGTTGAATAATTTTGATTGCCCTATATATATATATATATATATATATATATATACTGTATATTTATGTATGTGTGTGTGTGTGTGTGTGTGTGTGTGTATAAATGACTCAATATTTACTGCAATTAGTCAGTATTCAGTATGAGTACAGTTCCAAAATATAGGAATTGAGTCACTTTAAAGATATTTTACAGATGGCATTGTACTACATATTAATGCATGCAGCTGAAGGGATAAGTAGAGACATGTCTCCCAATGTTCTCTAATTTCACCGCCAGAATGAGCTGGTGTGCCTTGGACATGACACAAATACCTAGGCTTATTAATATAAGTTAATCTGCGAATGATGAATATGACTCCACGCTGTACATAATTATGCATCCTTTCATCCTTTCCCCCTCTTTTCTAACCACAGCATCATTATGAAAAACTGAAGATAAGATCAGCATGAATGGGCTCATTTAATTTGGATTTTGAGTCATATGTTGATATTTGGAGAGCTCAGTGATTAAATATTCAGCAGCCCTGAAGCATTCGCCTGCTTTGACATTTTTAAATTCCTATTTATCATTGGGTAGGATGAGAAAAAGGGTCCTCGTGATTTTTCCGCTGATAAAAATTGTTTGGAGCTCATGAACACATGATTGCGGGAAATTAAATACCGTTTTCCCTTGGCATGACACAATCCTCTGCCTTGGCGCACTGCATGTTGCCCTCAGTCCCAACAGAAATCATTTATGCACGTTATGAAATGATTTAGAGGCTTAATAGTTTAGGTACTTGAAGGTGAACTGTGAAAATCCCTCTTTTGTATTATAGACCAGAACATAAGAGGAAGGAATTGCAAGTATTTGTGCACTGCTAACTCACAGGTGAGGGTCGTGCTGTCGTGTTGCCTGGTCACCATGTAATAACGCATAAGATAAGATCAAGATAGTGGCGCATGCAAAATGCAAAGCTCAACATCCCAGTAGATTGAGAAATCTAACGGTTAAAAGGCCAACTTTTTAGTTGACTCGGTTCAGTGTAGCAATTACCTCTCACATCTGGCAGGCACTCCTGAACATCAAATCAATGCATGCGGACTGTGCGGGACATAATTTTTGATTGCAGCCAAAGACGGGGGAAGCTGGGAGGGCTACAAGCTAAGCTAAGGCTAACTCCTACCAGTTACCCCTACTTAGCATTTTCTTTGTCAATTTTCGGTTTCTCCGAGCAAGGTGGGCGAGCTTTAATTTCAGGTCATCTCTCAGAAAAGAGTAATGAGCTGTTATGGCATATTTTCCATTGCAACATAGCTTAAGCCTAGAACACTGTTGCTAAAATTAGTAACACCATCACTAACGCCGGGTGATTTTTCCCGATATAGTAAAATACCCAATAAAAAGTACTTGTGATCAAAATATGACAATACATGACAAATTAGTAGTGTAGTAGAGTAGATTATTAGAGTAGTGTTCTTTTATTTTCAACTGTGCCATGTCTAACAAAATGAAAAAAAGTACCCTGAGGTAAACAAAACACCCATGCCTTCAAAGATGTCAAAGACTATGCTGAAGCTACCCAGGAACCCGTAACCCTCAGACAAACGCAACATAATAAAAATCACGTAAACACGTTTGCTCGGGTGAAAATCACCCGGTGATAGTGTTCCAGGGTTAAGAACATTTCCTGCAGTGTGAATGACCTGGAAGGAAGGCAGATCTTCTGGGCCAACAAAACAGTAGAGGACTCCAGCAAAACAAAAGGTGGCAGACTCTGCATTAATGTCAAAAGGCTTGGTCTACAGACTCTGCCCTTGCAGAGAGCCGCAGCTCAGCTGTTTGGGAGAACCTTGCCATCACATTTAAGGCCTTACTACCTGCTCAGAAAATTTACATCCACCATAATCACTGCCATTCATGGTTTCTTGAATGCTCACACCAAAGAACCATGATATATACCGTACTACACACAGCTATTACAGCATTTCTTGAAAACAGCCATCCAGCACTGCAAAGCCTCAGTTCACCCTACCCTAACTGAGACTGTTATCTATGTGTGTCATATCAGTAAATGAACAATGCAGTATTGCGCTTGAAGGCAGAAAAAAGAATAGACCTCTTTAGTTGTTTTTATGAATACAGCCACTGGTCAGTAACAATGATGTGACGGCCTACTGGGAGGTGGTCCTGCACCTGTTGGCATGGTGCACCAACAACCTCATCCTCAATGCTAAAAAACCCAAAATGCTCTTTGTGGACAAAAAGAGACCCAACGAGGGGGCCCAAGCCCTCATCCAAATCTGCAGTGCTAAGGAAGAGCTGGTGTTCATCTTTAAGTTTTTGGGCGTCCCCATCCCTGAGGACCTCTTCTGGACTCTCAATACCTCCATCCTGGTCAAGAAGGCGGTCCAGCCCCTATATTCCAGAGGCAGCTATATTCCTGTCCACCGGTTATAGGCTAACCTCTTCTGCAACCCTGTTGAGAACATTATATTACGGCATCTTAGAGTAATTCAGCAGTTGTACCACCTCAGACAGGTACAGAAAACTGGAACAGGCAGTGAAAACATCACTGGCATTAAGCTCCCACACCTCAAAGCCCTACGACCCAAACACTATCTGCAGTGAGCACGGGGCATAGTCAATGACACCTCACATCCAAACCCTGGCCTGCTTGCCACCTGACCATCTAAAAAACGCTACTGGAACCAGTGCTCCTGCATCAGTGTACTCAGGAACAGCCTCCTGATTCAGCTGAACATCATAGTTTATTGCCCCATCATTCTGCCAACCACGTACCACTTTACCCCCTTTACTTTGTCCCCTGGATTTGACCCATCCTAGTTATTTGGGAGCAGTGAGCAGCCACAGTGCAGCTCCCTGGGACCAACTCCAGTTCTAAAGCCAGTCAGGGGTATTGGTGTGCTGTTCCTATTGTGCATGTCTTTATGCATTTGGAAAACTGGAGTTCCTAGAGGAGACCAACACAAACAGGGGGAGACCATGTCAACTCAGAGAAGTTCAGGCTGGCAGGGGCTCAAACCCAGAACCTCCGTCTTACAAGGCAACAGCGCTAACCACAGCACCACTATGCTGCCGGAAGACTTTTGACTTGTACCCATACCTTACATAAACAGACACAAGTAGGTGTACGTGGGCATATACTGTGTATGCGCTTATAGATATGTGGTTGTGCATTTGTGCATGCCTGTACATCACTCTCATCTATTGATCTTCTAAGTCCACGTTCTGTCTCTGTCCGCATTTCATTTGAAGATGCCAGTACTGCCTCCCAGAGCTGTTGTTTTGAGGAACACTGCTGTCCACCCTCATAGACAGGCCTGTTAAGGATGCACCTCAGGTGCTCGATAGGGATTTTTATCTCCCTTTATGCCTGTAACAACCAAAGAGTCAATGGGTTTTTTTTTTTTTTTTGCAGCATTAGGAGGTGTGTTGTCCTGCATGGGCATAAAATTTGTTCCAGAAAGCACAATTCTGCCTTTTATATTAAAGCTGGAAATAGTCGGTAAGAAAACTGCAGTCTCGCTGGAACAGGGAGGCCATTAACTGTCCACCCAGAACTCCATCCATCTGGACCATGCAGTGTAGCACAGCACTCATTAGTAAATAAAACAGTTTTAAATTAATCTTTATGTATTTCTGAGCCAACTACGAACATTTTTCTTTGTGAGCATTGGCTAGGGGTGGAAAAATACGGCTTCATACATGGATGCATGCTTCTAGGGTTTTCCATCAGGAGGCTCTCAGTAGTCCAGAGAGACCCGCAGTTTCAGACAATCATTTGCTGCTCAACGGTGGTGACTTTTTAAAGCTGCCTTTTTAACACAGAACCTTTCCCTAATAAGCCCTCATCTGACTATATTTATCTGTGCCCTGAAAATAGTGGCTGTTTCTGTGCCTTCTGCAAGACACTGCTCTACCTCAGGCCTTTCATCTCCTGAAAGAACTGAGTCTCTCTTAATAGTCTAGAATACCCTCTTTCAGTAAGTTTGTCTTCAAGATCACTCAGCATACTAATTAACACACGTAAGATTCATACCAGTTATCTAAAAAGACAGAGCAAGTTCAATTGGAAGAATCTTTTTTTAAATACTTGAAAATACTAAAAACTAAGTGAACTGAAATTCTACTGATACATCACTTGCATAATAATTTGGAACACGGTGTATTTATGTTTTCTGTATTCTGAATTTTGAACATAATATATTGACAAATCTTGCACTGCAAGTAGCGGAACTACTTTTTGCGACTCTGGTTAAATGTCAACTGCATTATATTGTTTTACTACTTGTACTCTCTTCAGTGACAATAAAGCTGAATATAGTCTTTGTGTAGCCAGTTGAGAGTAAGGCCAGGGCAAAGGAGTCAACAATATTGTCTTCTCAAAAAGACTGATGGGAATTTTAAACAAAGCGTTCTTGTCTTACTGTGATGTTTACTGACAGCCCTGTGCTCCACAGGGGGAAGGACACCCCCTACAGGTTCAGCTGCCACAGCTGCCATCAAAGACCTGATTTGCCCAAGCAATGAACAAGCCTAAGCCCGCTTTCCCGGAGCTATTTGTCATTCTGGCGGTGGGTTTTAAAGTGATTTCTCGAGGGTGGCCTCGTGTCTCGCAGCCAAACCGACGACCAAATGCCGACTGCTCTCCATTTCTTAACCAATCCTTTAAAAGCATTCATGATCACTCCAGACCGTAATAATCGGTAGGGCTGGGCCCAATAACTCTCAAAATTAAACAAGGAATTTTGCCAATTCATCCATCTACCTAATACTGTTAGCAAATCCCTTTGTTCAGTCAAAAATTTTCCCTGATAAGATTTAAGCAACATGCCTAATATTAGATGGTATGGAAGAGGACATCAAGGCAAATTATACTTATGTGAATGATATGATCACTATTTACATTTTTTAGTTGCAGCTGTATTCAACCCCACATGGTCAAAAGATTGAAAAGAGCATCATTTATTCTGCATAAAAGACAGTGGATTAAATTCGATTGTACCTTGGTTGATATTAATTTTGGATTGCATTCATTTCTGGCCATCAAATTATGAGATACTGCAGGGAATTTTAACCCCCTTTGCACGGTGAGCAGTAATCATAGATGCATGCATGTATGTGATACAGTAATTGTAATCGTTCCTGGAGTATATTAAAGCATATTGAATATTCACAAGGAATTGTAATTGTCATAAGCATCTGCAATCATTGAAACCAGTTTTCCATCCCTGGGTTATAAAGCCATAACACATGGGCAAGGATTGGCTTGATTTGGCATCTGCATGAAGGGGTTAAAGTACTTGATTGGTGCCATCTTCAGACATCGTTAACACTTTTTCAGAAATTACAGAAATGGGGAAAAAGTTACTGGAGTTATTGAACTGAAAAAAATAAACATGAAACCGACATGTTTATTAGCTGCCAGCCAGATAAACTCTGCCTCATGCCTTCATTAAAATAAATTGTCTGGATTTTTTTTTTCTGATTTAAAAACAAGACATGGATTCAGACAAGAGACCTGTCACAGACAAAAATAAAAATAATAAATTGGGATCAAACCTCCACCTGATTCCAGTGACAAAGGTACACTGTATTCAATCATACTATGGCCCTTATCAACTATTTTTTGGCTTATTTTTATCATTATGTATTTATTTTTATTATTCTTTTTAAATCAGTTGTTCATTGACATTTTCTTTTTCTTTGAGTGTCACACTGTTTTCTGGCTACTTAACTATTATAACCTGTCAATGACTTAAAGGTCAGTGGGATGAGTGTGTGTAAGGGGGAAGGGGGGTGAGGGGGATACAAAAACAAAAAACAAATATGTTGCTGGATGTAATGTTTACTGAAACTGTGAATGAATAAAAAATATTGGGGGGGGGGGGGGGGGGGGGGGAATATATGTACTATGGCCCTCACTCCTGTCATGCTCAGGGTAACGTTTCATGGGCAGTGTAAAATTAAAAATTTCAGTCAGAGTTTTTGGTGCTTTTTGCAAAATAACAGACATAATCAGTCGATGTTCATCCCAAAGGGCTGGTGGGCTGTTGCTCCTGAGTTAATAGACCTCATTTGACACAAACCATCAATTTACATTTTTGCTGACCCCAGCAAGACCTCATCTTTAAGCATTTCAGGTTTCATTAAGCACCACTTAAGGACAATATCAGTTGTATGGACTTTGAATTTTTTTCTCCTATCGTTTAAACTCTAATTTTTTACTTAAATTTGCCCTAAAGTGGGTTCAAACTCAGATAAAAAACTGTTTCTTCATGTTGTAGTTTCCCTAGGCCGGATATATTTGAGATTTTTGGAAAACTTGGGCTCTCGACTGGGATTTCATTTAGGTCTGGGGCTTTAAAATAGGCCAACTGCATTAGATGTGACTCCTATATGGGTTTCTCTGCCCTATGATGTCAAAGAAGTTCCATCACTTCAGGAAATGTGTGATGAATAATATCAGGAAAAATGCAGAAGATAATTTAAGGTTCAGAAAGAGGAAGGTTCCCTGTGTTGAAGAAGGACTCTAATTGTTCAAGTCTTCTGCCTGATAAATAAAGTGTATAAAAACACAAACAGGACCAATGTTTTCAGCGTTCATGCTGAGAAATATCATAGTGATGATCACCAATATGATAAGGCCAGTGCCTTAGAGACGGCATTTAATTGATATGGCTGGCTTTTCCCTCCTTAGCTTCTCTGCCAAGGTTAATTAGACAATTCACAGAGGGGCCAGGACCTGTTACCTCAAAGAAATGTCAGCTTGAACTATAAATCACCATCTTCCAGAAGGAGTCATCCCCTCCTCAGAGTCTCAGCTTTCGCTCCCTTTTTCACCATCTTTTTAAGTTATAATTTACGAGAGCGATAAGGCTTTCTTCCCAACTCTTGGGCTAAAGCTGAAAAAATGCACAAACTTCAAAGCTGATCATAAAAGGACCGATGCTGAGAAGTGTCCAAATTGGTGCCTCTTTTTAAGGAAGTACTCTGGCTAAAGAGTGTGCAGTTGCTAATCATGGTCGCCAGCCATGTTGGGACATTAACTTCAACCTGGCAACACTGGCTTTAATGTTACTTTGACAGCTGCAGTCTGGGCTCAGAAACTTTGCTGCAAGCAGAATGAAAGACACCACGACATTGAAGGCCAAAGGTACATCTTTCCAGCCGACAGAGGGCTTGTCTGCCATCCAAACATTTTGATATGAAAACAATACACAGATGAGACCAGGAGTACCGGCCCACATCAGTCAACACTGTGCCCACGATAAGGCAAGGAGCAAGTCTTCTGACTGGCTCATTTTCCTTTTGAAGCATATCACATCTTTGGCCCTGTTTAATGTCTCTTTGTAGCATACCATGAGGGCTCTGGCTCTGCTGGAAAGTTATCCCACGCATCACCAGCTCTCGGCAAAAGGGGAGGATAAAAAAAAGAACAAAAACTCCTGAGCAGTTAGAAAAGAACTTTGACTGAAACTGTATTGTAGCTGGTCCCTGTAGCAGGTGGCCTACTACAGCCTGGAGGGAAACATACTTGATACTGGCTGGTGTGTGTTGTTTGAGTAATGGCCTTAACCCCAATATTGCTCAAAGGCTAACTGATCAATTCCTAGTCCTATCCATAGCAAGTTGCTTTGATTAAAGGTGAGAGCTAAAAAACAAATGTACAGCTGAACTTCATAATTTACAATACGTACATGCAGGTTTAAAAATGCTGCCTAGAATGAAGCCTGGGACACTTACGGTGCAAATGTGACTCGACTAAAATTGCCATTTTAATGGGGCCCTATTGTGTTTTGCCGTATTTCATGTCTTATATATGGTGTAACAATGACAGATATTCATGCTAAACGTGGCCAAAATTTCAAATGATGAGTTAGCCTCAGGTTTCCAACAGTAGTGAACAGTCTGTTCACAGCATTTTTTTATAGGCTGGCTACAGTATGACATCAAAGAGTGATAGAATTTTTAAATAGTCAGCTGCTTTGGGGACAGGATGAAGTCAATGAAAAAGGCTGACTTTTATTCTGGCAAAAACACCAAGTGCTCTGTCGGCAATTGCAAGGATTAATATCATGGTAAACGTCTTTATTTTCTGACATCATCGGATGAAACAAAGAAGTAGCGCCTCAAATTTATTTTCAAGGAGAATCTGTTGCTTGGTAAGAATTTCAGATATCTGCTACTATTTAAACTGAATTCCAAGTGTAATGTTAGTTAAACCTTGATGGCTTGTTTGTCTATGTTGCTAAGAGCCACTCTCAAAATGACCTAGAATACACACATTACCTTCCAACAATCACAGTGTAGTTATATTAATTCGCGAGCTAACTACTGAATCAAGTGTGTGTGTGTGTGTGTGTGACACAGTCTAAAAACTGTTTTACAACCGAAGCCTTTCAGAACTATGCTCAGGATGGCCATCTTCAGTAAGAATGACAACAAGACTATGGCAGCTTATTCATATTACGAAAAGAAAATTACGAACAAAATGCGGTATACATCCTTGCAATAACAATATCTCTGCATGCAGAAAAAAACAAAAGCCCCTCAGTAATCACAGACGGCTTGAAACTTGTTCAACAGCACAATAAACATGAAGGATAGTTACCGCTATTTCAGCCTATCCAAGTGTGGGTGGGAGGCAGGATTACACTCTGGACAGTTGGGAAAAGGGTCATTTCATACTAAACTGTACAAATGTGTGCTACAATGGTGATGAAAATTCAAATACACCTTTTCCAGAGTTTTTCATTGCAGTGGTGAAACCCCATCCATGGGCATCACTAATAAGCAAGCAAGAAGATAAACCGAGTGATCACTTCATTTCAGTGACCCCATAATGTGCTAAGGTGGCAGATGTTGTGGGTGTAACGAGGACACAAAACAGATAGTGAATTCCTGAAAATCAGATAAATTTCAAAGTCAATTCTATTGTATGATAAATGGCCTCAGTCTATCAGTAACATTTATGGACAATTACGGCCAGTCAATGTTTTTCATGTCTTTTGTCATCAAACCGTTCACCTGGTTTCAGTGCAAAGCATTGTTTTGTAACAGGTTACCCGTTGCTTTAAATCACCAAAGGAATATATTATCTTATTCACAAGAGGCAATTTCAAAAAATTAGAATGAAATGATAGACCAGGTGGTAAAGTAGGGTTATTTTCTTATAGACTTCAATAACATTGAACTTCTGTCTGCAACCACGGACGTCCCCATCTGCCGACCATTAAATATAATGCAATTCTTTTTTAAGATTTCCGCATCGGCCTCACTATTTAGATCTGGGTGCTGCGTCCATCCTTCTATACAGTCTATGCGCAGGACACAATCTACGCATGTTGTTTTGGACGTAGCACGATATTAGGACATGGAAAATTTTTCTTTTTTCAACCATTATTCTTTAAAGCATTCTATATATGACTGTCTGACGCCTTGTGAAATTTTGATGCAGGAAGTGAGTACCTTAGTTTGCCACGGTCATCTTTACGTTATTTGCATACTTAATGCAAATTAACCCACAGGTCTGGACGTAACACATGAGGACCCGAATGGTTACGCCCACAACGGTCATTTCAAATTGCATTTCTGATCAGACAAGTCCCGGTAATTTAGTGCAGACAATTGAAACCGTTATCATGGGTATTTCTATGCAATATTTCATTTTACTTTTGTAATGTGGAAAGAAGCCACTAGATGGCAGTATTGACATTTTTTGTTAAGCCCAGTCTGGCGCTAGGTTTGGGCATGTCCTGGGCATGTCTGAGAGGGGAAGTCCCAGAGAAAAAAAAAAGTCTAAATGTGGGAGGGGGCTGCAAAAGAGTATATAAGGAGAAAAATTGAGAGAGTAAAGTAGTAGGAGAAATTGAAAGGAGAAGGATACATTTGACCAGACCTGCCACTCTTTTCAAGACCTGTGAAGTTTTTTTTTTGTGTGAGCATTTCCCTGTCCCAGGACATCACCAAGCAACCCAACCAAAGGGACTGTAAATTTTTTTTTACTTGTTATGTCAATCTTGGTCAGTAGCATTAATTGTAGGTTAGTTGTCAGTTTGTTTAATTAAATCTGTTTAAGTTTTAAGATTTTTTCTGTCATCCCTTGCTGTCTTGTATGTCAAAACAAATTGGGGCCATAACACTTTGTATGTATCGACAGACATATCATGAGCATTTCATGAAGTAGGCTGCCAAATTTTGTCCCAAAATATGGCTTTGACGATGCCTTGGCTGACATCAGGACACTGCTTTTTCTGCTGTGTTGTTGGACTGTTGGTCAAGGTCAAGGCCACGAAAAGGTCAAAACCGACTTTCGGCCATATCTCGGTCAATTTTTATCCGATCGGCATGAAACCAACGCCAGTGGCGAGGGATTCAGTGGCGTCGGCGAAGGTATGCGCTCTACCAAGTGCCCGTTCTAGTTTCTTATGTATATCTTCAATCCGGGAGTGAATAAATATGAACAATGCAAATCGTTTAATTCTCTTTGAAAAAAATTTTATTTATCATTCCTATGCAACACAGTGAATTATACAGTTTAGTATGGAATAACCCAAATCCATCAGTGGACTCTCACACCATTTATTACAAGGATGTTTAGAGGAAAACAGAGCTGTTTTTTCTCCTGACTCCTCAGATGTTAAGAACTTTGGGCTAAAAGTCTAAACACGAATGACCCAGCAGATAAGCATAAAAAAAAAGCATCAAAAGCGGAATTTAGCCTCTGCCAAGACCGAAGGGCGACCAAGGATGTTGTGTAAATAACAAAATAAAAAAGGCCTCACAGGAGGGAAATAAATTATTCACCCAAACAAATGGAGAGATTAAATTCTCAGAAACATAGACAGGCTTGAGTTCTGCTGAAAAGATCAGAAATATTCCAGCCATGCATGAAGGGCTTTTAGTAGCTAGAGCATCTGTTTAGGCAAAGTTCAGTTCCCTTTAGAGGATGAAAAATTGATCAAACATTTGGACTTTGAAGGCTTCCGTTCACTTGGGATTGGCTAATCCAAAAAAAAGCAACTTTTTTAAAATATGCAATTAAAAAGTTAACCACTGAAAAGCAGTAAAGTAAAAATGCCAAATCTTTTCACTCTTGATGGGGTTACAGAAATGGTAGGTCAATAAATATTTGGAAAGTGACACAATTTTAATTATCCTAGTTTTGTACAACACCACAATGGATCTGAAATGAAATAATGATATGCTTGAAGTATAGACTTTCTGCTTAAATGTAATGGTTTTGTCAAAAATATAGGATGGACCATGGTGAAATTGCACACATTTTATTATAGCTCCTCAGTTTAAGGACTCAGAAGTATTTGAAAAAACTGACATAATCATCAACGAAATAGTCATTTTCAATAGCTGGTGGCAAAGCCTTTGCAGTCAATGACTGCCTGAAGTTTTGAACCCATAGACATTATCAGACACTGGGTTTCTTCAATGGCGATGCTCTGCCAGGGCTTCACTGCTGCAGTCTTCAGTTCCTGCTTTGTTGTTGAGCCATTTTGCAGACAGGTTTGCCTTCAGCGATTAAAATCCTTGCTCAGTTCGATTCAGGTTGTATGACTGACTTGTCTGTTGTTGAACATTCTAATTCTTTATCGTAAAAAAAAAATCTTTGGTTGCTTTTGCAATATGTTTGTAAGACATTGTCAACCAACACTGCGAATTCTGGTCCAAAAAAAGTCAACCTTTAGGGGACTGTCACCAACCATGTCATCTTGCGTTCCATACCCAGATAGCAATAAGTGATTGAATCAACATTGTGATATTGTCAGGCTGAAGATTGCAATCAACATTGATGTCAGATATTGAAAAAAAATCATTGAAAGTGCTCGCTATGATGAACATGGAAATATCATTGAATTTCCAATCAATTCTTACAATGAGTCAACCTTGATTCAACTATATGATATGATCAACATTGAAAGAATGTAGAATTACATCAACATTAATTATGTTTATGTTTATGTTTATGTTTTATTTATTTGACATGGACATCACAAATCACATTGGACGAACCAGATGCGTTGCTTACAGTGTATATAGCACAAGTGCTAGTTTTCAACACCTGTCCACAGGAGACTTTTCTAAAAGGATAGTCTAAAACCTAAGTGCAAAAGGAATATATATACATACAAACTTGTAAATTTGGCATCATCAACCCATTACCCAAGACATTAACAAATGAAAGGGGGAAAAAAAAAAACACGAGCAAAAAAACAAAAGCAGACATAATCATTCAAGTTACCAGTCAAAAACTATACATGTGAGCATTGTTGATATGATTTCAACCATCTTTTGAGTCCTCTGTTAAACACATTACCCTCTGTCTCTAATTTTAGCTCCGCGGGTAAAGAGTTCCAGAGGTTTCATCTACATATAGGCATTGTATGATACAATGAAAGCATGTTTTTATTTAAGGGCCATTTCAATGTTTTCAACCCTCCTCTGTATGTTTTTAAAATGCCTCATTAAAAAAATAATCACTCTATTACTCTATTTATGGTATAGGTCAACAAGGAGCAAGCCAAAGTAATCTACTAGTCACTGATATCACTTATAGACAAGTTTGGAGCAACTCCCACAAAACTTTAACACCAAATAGAGTAAAATGATTATTTTTTAAATGAGGCATATAAAAAACATACACACAAAGGTTAAAATGGCAAAATGGTCCATTAAGCATGCTATACTGCAGTGGTTCTCAACCTTTCTATACAAAGACCCCACTTTACAGGGACATGTTTTAGGGGACCCCATACTTGATTATAATGATTTCATTGGTGAATATTCGAAAATGCATTGTGAGCTTGTAGATTAGCGATTTCCTTTTTTTTGAAGAAGAAGAAGAAGAAACCAAGTGTCACAGTCCGAGGAGGCTTTGATTCCAAACGCACCACTCAGAGGCAGATATGCAGGAAAAAGCTCAGTAGAGCGTTTATTGAACAACAACAGAAGGACTAAGCAGGCAGATGAGTCCAGAGCTGGATGGGGGAGCCGGCTGCACCTGAGCAGATCAGGGTAGGCAGGCAGGGCAGGAGCAGGGCAGAAACAAACTAAGCCAAGGTTAAGGAGCTGAATACACAAGACTTTCTTTAAACAGAATCTACAGCAAACTGGCACACAACAGAGGACAGAGCAAGGTCATAAAGAGGAAGATACAAATGAGGTGTGTTAGTCGGTATAATGGTGGGAGTGCAGCCAGAGCCGAGGCTGGAAACAGTAATTGGATAATTGAAAGGAATGTTGATTGCGTGAGTGAATGTGAGGGAAGCCAATGAACAACACGCTCAGCACAGACAGGACCCAAAACTACAGACAATAGGGTTAGGGGAAGACAAGGACACAGGACTGTAACAACAAGGTTGAGAACAGCTGCTTTACTGCATGCTCTATTAACAAGAACACAATGAAACAGACCATTATTAATTTAGTTATTTATTTAAGATTCTAAAGAAATTACACTTTTGTAATTCTTTTGTACATTTTAGCGCACACCTATTCTTTTGATCTTTTAAGGTTTCCTGCCTAGCTTAGGTGCAGGAAGCACCTTAGAGAATTATCTTCATGACCTACACCTCTTGCAGTTTACCTCTCCCAATTAGCAACAGTTGCTCAGACAAATAGGTAGAACCGACGAGAGTCTAATTTATTTCTGAAAGCCTTGTTATGCATTGCACTATGAAATTATACGGCACAGCACAGATTTACGTACAATAGTTTGCGAGGCTCATTGACCAATAAGCCATGAGAATCCGTTCGAAAGTCTGAATGTAGTGATAGCTAAAGTGCATTGGTCGGTACGATGCACAGCTGAGTGATGGCGAATATAATTGCTGCGAAGTCCGCAAATGTTTCTGATTTTTTTGCAGATTGTTATCCTTGCGGAGTAACATCAATTATATATCAGCACATGTAAATACGATTAAAAATCAATCAGTAATGACTTCTATTAAAGGAGAATTCTGGTGTGAAATTGACTTGGGGTGTATTGAAACATGAGAATGAGTACTAACTTTTGTCAAATACCCCACCTCCGTACGCACGCAACATTTCGAAATACGTGGATATTTGGCCGAAGCTCCCAACAGGCTGACAATGGTAGTGAATTGGGCATAGCCATGCAAAGAATTGGGCATAGCCATGCAAAGAAATCGCTATTTTTTCATCATTAACAAGGCTCAAAGTAGCTCCACACTTCATTGGTAGAATTCCGATGGCCCTGACATTTAAAACGAGGCACTGAGAACTTTGAAAATGCCCAGGTAGTTTATTAAAAAAGAGTGCTTGAGCTGCCGGATAGCTCACTCGGTTAAGAAGCTGCGCTGCAGTGCAGAGGTGACTATCACGTCACGGGTTCGAGCCCCGGCGTACCCACCGGCAGGGGTCGGCAGCTTTTTCAGAGTAGCGCACAATTGGCCATCGCGCTACAGGGTTCCGAATTGGGAAGGGACTGCCGGATTAGAGGATGCAATAATAGCTTTGTTCGTTGCTCCTGTGCCTCCTGTTGGCCAGACGGGCGCTCGTCAGGAAGACTCTGGGTTTGTTCATGTCCGCCCTCGTTTTGAACTTACGAGGATTCAACCAATGAGTGTATAAGAATCAGTGGCTGACAGGCACGTGCTTTTGAGGAGAGCCG
The DNA here is from genome assembly GCA_029721435.1 of Gymnothorax reevesii. Taxonomy (NCBI): domain Eukaryota; kingdom Metazoa; phylum Chordata; class Actinopteri; order Anguilliformes; family Muraenidae; genus Gymnothorax; species Gymnothorax reevesii. The sequence continues at coordinate 17,089,485 of CM056587.1, read as the reverse complement.
TGAACTGTCCTCACTATCCTGAGTTGGCAGCAAGGGGTTGCATACGAGCAAGCTTTGTACATAGTTCAACAATTGGGCATTCCAGATTCGGGTGGGATTGGAGATGCCAAGTTTAAAAAAAAAAAAAAAGAGCGCTTATGCAAACAGTACCTTGAGGTAGTTTCCAGTCGCCTATTCGAGCATAAACAAATAGGAAGTATAGGGGAACAGATTGCAATCTATTCGTCTGTGCTTGTCAGTCTACTTATCATGACTTTCAAGATGGAGGCGACTGGAAACTATGGCACTTCCTTCACAAAATCTAGTTTGCTGAATAAGTATTAATTGAGTGCTGAACTTTCCAACTATGTGAAATAAAGAAAAAGTCTGTTTCTTTTCTTTAAAAAAGGTGAAGGCCGCAAGAACAGATCATAAATCTTCTCTGCTCTGTCAGCCAGAGTGATGTCCCGTTAGTTACGTTTGCTTTTTCTCTGCAATATTAGGTATACTGTACCTCATTTTTCACTCTGTCCATCTCATTCAGCCCATTCTCTGCACAGCTGCAAATACTACGAGGGACAATGTTACAGCAGTGGTTACTCCTCAAGCCAGTAGCCTGCAGTCTGGGTCCTGATGAGTCTTGGGCTTCACCGATTTCTATTACTACTCATCATTTAAGAGACTAATAAAAACAATGCGCTGCAGAGCAGAGGTCACCAGGTTACTTGGGTCTGAATTATGCGCTAACTTTAAAGCTCCATGGCTGCAAAGGGCACCCTGATTTCATTTTCAGCTTTGTTTCTCAAGTCAAAAAAAAAAAAAGAACCAAACCAGCTCCTTTGGGAATGCAGCCAGTATCCACAAGACTGACATATTCTATGCCACGTCATCAACCATTTCTTTTTTTGCCACAAAATATTTGAAATCTTGAATAGAACACTTGAAAATACATTGATTTCACAAAATATGTATGAAAACCTTTGAGTGGTAGTGCAGAGTCAATGAATGCACTACCCACCAGCAAATGTACTGAAAACCCAAAATAACAAAAAAAGAAGAAAAAAAAACACCATTAACATTCCATGGGTAATTCTATTCAGTGGAATCATCATTGTTCACAAAACCTTCAGATATGGAAGCTACTGGAGCTTGGGGCCAGCTCAGTGTCTACCAGAGCAAGGCTGTACATTTTCAAGGAAAACAAGTCCAGAAAATTGCAGAGGAATCGATGATAGTGAGGAAAGCGATTTACATCCTAAAACCAAAGAGAAGACATTCTTCTCTCCGAAGAAGGCAATCAATCATTACAGAAGCAAAATCAATACAAATGTTACACAAAAGCTAAGTGCATCTGACTAGTTTGGCACATGATGTCAGAGGTCACTTCACCTGGAGGATTGGAGTTTGGGTAATTTTTAGAGTGTGGGGCTAAGAACTGTGAAACTAAATAAACAAAAAACATCTTCATTTTTATTCAAGCTCAGTACCTTGGGCTTATATAAAAAATTGCTATTCCCAGAAGCCCCCAAATGGCTGCTCTACAGGTAAACTTTAAGGTGGAAACAAAGATCAGAGTTTGTCAGAGTCAAAGATGCAAATCCTTGCACAGCACCAATATTAAGCTTTGTCTTTCCCCTGTCATCAGTCAGATCAAATTCAGATGCAGAGCAACATTCCAGAATTAGCTCACTGATTTCGTCTGAAAGAGATGTCAACATAACTGCACTTGCTAATCATGTCTCGTTCAAATTTTCTTCTTAAGTGCTAATTGCAAAATATTAAGCTGACAGCTACGGAAGAGGACTGGGAGTCTTAAAGTGTTTCAATTCCAACATTAATCGCCCACACACTACTACTAATGCACCGTACTGCATTATGTTTATGCCGTTCCATAAATGTGTTTTGGGGAAGATGTTTCACAACACAAGGTTTTTTTTCCCTGGAAAACCGATACAGTGAACTAAATTCAGTGCTAAAACTTTTTTCATGCATGATTTCATGCAAGCTTATGTTCATTTCCTGAAACTTGAGACATAATTCACGCACATTTTAAGCATTTCAAAAATATGTAAGTGCAAATGTCCAACCAGAATGCCCAAGCTGTGAATTGCAGAACTGCAAATCCTGTTTTTCAGACTTTTTCAGAATAATAAGCACTTTTATTTTTTTTTAAATCACGTTTTGTGCCGATCAAAATTGTGAAGTGGTCAACAGCCAACCTCTTTAAAGCAGTGTCCATTAGAACAGAGCCTATAGTGGCAAGGAAAGCAATGAAACCGGATGTCCATGCAATTATACCTGCAGGAAATGAATCAATATAATCTCATCTCTGAAGGGCCAACACAAAGGATATTTGTCATATTCCCATGACAGACCTACATCAGCAGAATTGTTTCTTGGTTCAGTACACACAGGTCAACGCATGTGCTCATGTGAGTATGAGTTAGTGTGTGCAGGGCAGTTGCCAGGAATTCTGGGGCCCCTGACAGAATATCAGTGTGGGCCCCCGCCCCCGAATTTTCATTTCCATTTTTTTACAACTATGTATCATGGTGTCATTTTTTTATTTTTCTGTTTCTTGGTGTTCTTGCCAGTGCCTAATGCAGTACACCCAATTTTTCCTTTCAGTACGACTTCTCAACAAAGAGTCAGAGTATCATTATGTAAATTATGAAGTATTAGTTGTCTTATTCAAATTCACTCACCATCAAAAACATCAGCAGACTGCTGGTGATGAGGGTCTATTGCTGGGTCAGGTTGAGATGAAGTGACCACAGCTGATTCCAGAGTACCAGTGCATGAAGGTTTAATTGTTGCATTTCATATTACTTTCTTAAACATTTAAAGTTATGTTCAATGGAGCAACTGATGAAGAACTAACCTACCGAGTCTTGGAATTAAAATGGGCTTCTCAGAACCAAAGCTCTAAGCTCTCAGCTTCATCTTGCTATTGCTAAGAGGAGGGCAAGCTCTGCCAAATTACCCCTGTATGAGCAAGACTTATGTCAACAGGCTAAAGTAGCAGTTTAGTTTTAGTAAACCCAGATGCTTAAACCCAGATTCAGTGGCATGAAGCAACTAGGAGTATTACTACTCCCCCTGGATGGGATGCCAGTCAATCGCAGGTACTCCCCCCAGCTCTTAGTCAGGATTCGCTTATTATTTGCTTGTACTCATTTATACACCTGGGAAGAGTGAGGCGTGGAGTGTGAGAGTGAAGTGTCTTGCCCAGGAACACACCGCAAAGGCCGTGGCCAGGGCTTGAACTCAGGACCTTACGATCTCAAGTCAAGCCTATATGATCACTGCGCTACCGCGTGTACAGTCACTGAGTATGCCGTAACTTAACCACTCATAATAAGAATGGAAGAATGTGTCTTGCGGCACATTATAGTGGCTGGTGACTGATAACCTTACCGATCTTTTCTGTGGGTGATACCGTTAATAACTGAGTAATGTCATTCTTGTCAAGCGATTATTTACTCAGCTGACCGCCTGTTTCATTTACATAACGTTAGCAGCTGAATAGCCAGCCTGAATGGCTAACAGAGCAAGCTACTTAAATACTCTCACCTTTCTTTGAAAAGAATTTTGTAATGTTCTGGACCCCTGCTTTGCTCCGGCTGTCCTCTCTCTATTTTTTTGCTGGTGTCTAGATTTGTGTGTGTGTTTTATTTAATTTTTTTGGGGGGGAACATAATATTCGCAAGGGCGGTGCACCCTATTTGCTGCCTTAGTTCGTGACCTCGCCACCAAAAACGCACAGACAATTTTACTTAAATGTATTTGATCAATATTGCATGCCTTAATGGCTTTGTTTAAACTCTGATGCATTAGTATGAATATTAGGTATATCAATGCAGAATCATTTTTTCATGGCGGCTACTGTGGGCTTTGTGGGCCCTTAGAATGGGCATCACCTTTCCCCCCTGTACGAAGGCGCTGAATGTGTGTACCTGCACGGATGCATGAATGTGCGCGCGAGTGTGTGTCGCGCGTGTCCTCGTGTTTCCTGCTTGAGTGAAAGCTGAAGTGGGTCTAGTGGGGGTCCAGCAGTCAGAGTGAGTGATGTGTTTACTCAGTGAAAGCACTCCGTATCAATATTTTCATCAGCCCCGTCTAGCTGGAGAAGAATAGTCCGATTTCTTGATCACAACCAGAAAATAGAATGTAAGATTCTACCCTCTGTCTTTCTCTGCAGTGACAAACCCATCCCTTGATCAAACACTCTGTGTACACAGGGGTGGTGCGCTGACTGTGGTCCTGTTTACCCTTCCATACCACCAGCCTCTGAACACATCAGGCCTTATGGGTAATTCAGCAAGCTGTCAGCTCTGTACAGAGCGAGCGGCTGCTGGAACGTAGCAGGAAAGGAGAGGATGAACACAGATGAGATGCAGGATCCGGAGTCGCCTGTCAGGCTTTGGAGGGAAAAGATGAGGGAAAAACCAATGAAAAAAAGGAGCCAGGAACAAGAGGTCAGAAATGGACAGAAAGACAGACGGTGGAAGAAGAAATGGAGAAGAGAGCGACAGGGAGAGATTGAGAAAGACTGAGAGGAGGTAGAGGAAGAGGGGAGTGAAAATGCAATGAAGCTTTTAGAGTAAGAGGCTCTGAGGGAGAGGACAGAAGTTGCTAGAAGTCCCAGTACAAGAGAATGCTGCTGATCTATCGCAAGCAGACTAGAGAGACAATCTACAAACACTGCAACACCACAATAAAGTGGAATTAACCCTTCCGTCGGTCAAAAGACATTTCTCTTACCGTTGCTTTACCAGTCGAGTGGCATTATTCACATTATTCACTTGCTGACGTCTTTATTGACCATAACTGTGGTTACAATTAACAGTTGATACAAAACAAGTGTGTTACTTGATTTTAAGAGGAATTTTCATTACTATTATTATTGTTATTTTTTAGCTTATTCCTGAAAAAAAAAAAAATCACTGTCTGGTTCTGCATAACTGGAAGAAAACTGACCAGTATAGGGTTCATTTCTGGATTTTATTATGATCATTTATTTATTTATAATATTTACAATGATAATTTCAAATGACTGAGCCTGTTAGTGGTGCTGTGAACTGAGGATTTTTATCTCAAAGCTGGAAAATCAAGGGCAACTGTCATCATTATAAGACTGAGCTTTCAGAAGTATTCACAACAACAAAAAACCAACCCTTCTCCTCACTGAAGCCCAGGTGCTTTCCCAAGGATCAGATTAAGCCCTTTGAAAAAAATGCTTCTTTGATGCACATATCTGATGAGAGGCTGTAAAAGAGGTATGCACAAAAACACAAAAATTGATGCAGGAATGAAAGGCAGTCAGTCAAAAAAATATGCTTGAATAGCATACATGAATAGGGGAATAAACTACCAATCAAGACACTCATAATGACACTATGGTTTGACCTAATCTCAGAAAGACCAAGACCTCAGTCTGTTTACTGTGCATTTGTAGTTAGATATGTAGGAAATGAAGTATGCTGTGGCTTTAAAAAGGGTATGACTCCGAAATAGGCAATATATCAACTGCAGGGCATTGCATTGTAAAAATGAATCTGGCTTTGATCGAAGGTTGCTTAAATTTTAAGCAATCCGCCACTTGGTTGATTACATTGTGGTAAGAAGTATGACTTAAAGGGCAGTCACAGATGTCAAAGATTTGTGCCAATACAAGTTGACAAAGAGCTCTTCATTGGCCCCATTTACATGGGTCCAAAAATTCTATTTACAATCAGATTGAAAGGTCAATCAGATTCAAAATGTCTCATATAAACACCTTAGCCAATCTGATTCACCCGGATCCGATTGTATTTCAGATCGGATTGTAAGAGGTAGTCTACGCCTATTGATAATCCGCTCCATGCTCCATGTAAACGACTGAGTGGAACGGATTGTGTTGATAAAGAGGATTGTTCGGCCCGCGCATGCGCTCCTATAGTACGTAAGAGGCTCGTAAGTGAAGTGACGTACGCAGAGTGACGTAATGCGCAGGTAAAAAAACACAATACAATCGGATTCAGCTGGGGCCATGTCAACGCGGATTGAACGTGGATCTTTTTACTTAAACTTCATGTATACAGATCAAATCAGATTCACTTATTCCAATCGATTTCAATCAGATTGAGGAAAACTACCCATGTAAACATGGCCACGGTTGAAAATTTCCATTACCATTAGAAAAAAAAAAAAAATGGAACCATTAAGTTTCTAATGGTCTAATAGGAATTAGAACCCGATTAGGAACCATCAGAAGAAACCATTTGGAACCTACTGGTCCCATTAGGATGTAAAACCATTAGGAGCCTACTGGTCCCATTAGAATGTAATACCATTAGAAAGGTACTGGTTCCATTAGGAGCTAAAACCATTTGAAAACTGGTCCCATTAGGATCTAAAACTATTAGAAAAGCATACTGAGAAAGCTACTGCTGCGAAAGAAATTCTAGCATATTGAGTCCTAACACTGGGCACCAGAGACATGTTTATACATATGTGTAATTGTGCATGTATTTGGAAATATTCCCCTCCAAATTGGGAACATGACATATGGGGCATGTAAACTCATTGCAGTTTGTGATTTTAATTAAATTTTTTCAGAACATGAACCATCAAACCATCATAAACCAAGTAAAAACCTTAAAACATATATAAACACATATATAAACATAATCACAAAAGGCCAAATATGATTTGATCACAAATTTAATCGCAAAAGGCTAAAGGTGATCTTAGAATTGTAATGTGAATAGAAGCCACTAGATGACAGTGGTTAGCATTGCTGCCTCACAGCAAGAAGGTTGTGGGTTCGAATCCAGCCTGGGGCCTTTCTGTGTGGAGTTTGCATGTTCTCCCCGTGTTGCGTGGGTTTTCGCCGGGTACTCCGGTTTCCTCCCACAGTCCAAAGACATGCATATCAGGCTAATTGGAGATACCAAATTGCCCATAGGTATAAGTGTGAGAGTGAATGGTGTGTGCGCCCTGCGATGGATTGGCAAGCTGTTCAGGGTGGGTCCCTGCCTTTGCCTGAAGTCAGCTGGGATAGGCTCCAGCTCGCCCCGTGACCCTAGTGAGGAATAAGCGGGTATAGAAAATGGATGGATGGATGGACTTTATTCACATTAGGCTTAGACTAATTCATATACATTATAGCTTCATGACATGAAGCAATTCCAACTAGCCTGGCTGAAATCGTAAAACTAGCTAACATGTTTACGTTAGCGACTGAGAATGAGAACACCGTACACCGTACGTTTGAAGGTAAAGATGCTACGTTATGCCCAAACTCATAAAAGTTACCCTTGGATTTATCATTTTTAATATTTAATGTTTTACAACCAATAAGGGCTCACATTCAGAGGAAAACTGGCTGTTATGAGCGAAGCTCCTAAAAAGCGCCTGTCTTCAACATTGCCTCATACTGTGTAACAAAAGGGAGTCGATCTCCTCGACTCTGCCTCTGCTCAATTGTGCAGTATGTGGCAGTGTGTGGGCTTCCGAGGGACAGTGAGTTGGTCTCGTTGACAGTAGTTTTATATCGCGCTTCACCAATCATGAAGGCAAAGTATTGTGCTTGTGTAGTTTGCACAAACTCCAGCTTGTCAAGACATGACATACACAAATTTCCTGACCGGAAAAAGATCAGTGATTTAGTGCCCGGGTGTGTTTTGTGCCCACAGCGAGACGGGAGATCATTACTGCATCTGTTAAGAAAAATGCACTTGAGTGTGACACTCATTTTAAACCAAAGGATTATCTTCCCACGGATTATGATGTAGTTCAGGTGGGCATGTCTAAGGCAGGACTGGGTGAGACTGATAGCTGGCATGGTTCTGAGGTCATATTGATGGAACCCCAGCGGGAATAATGGTCATGGATCTGTCAGAGATTCAGCTCGATGAAATATAAACTGAGCACCTCAAGTCTTACTTTCTACTGTTTCCAAATGAGTCAACATAATGATCTTAACAATGAAAAGCAACATGTGACGCATATTACCTATGCTGGTTTACAGCAATTAACAATCATGTAAAATCCACCAACTAGTAAGGCATGATGAATAATGCTAGCTAGTGTAAGCAACCTGTATTAATTCTTTATGGCCCAACACATGATAGCAAACTCCGAACGCTGAGATGCAAAAACAAGATCAGCTATCACTAGCTACAGCTATACATGTACAAATATGTCACAGCAAACGCCAAACACCTGACCAATTTTCCGTTGATTCTCCTCACAGCGCAACTCAGTTTCTCTCCTCTGACCATTAAGCCTTCTAAACCTGGTCAGTTCCTGGGCTGCTTGGATTCCTGGAAGACTTGTTATTATGCATATGGATAAACATTTACAAGCTCTTCAGTGTTAGTACTAGCATTGAGATCCATTCATTTTTTATTGTAAAACTTGACAGCTGTCCCTAAACACTACCTGACATGACTTCCACCAACATCAGAAAACTTGAAATAGTCATAATTTTCTGCACAACAAGTTTGTCCTAGGAAGCAATAGTCACAGTGCCAAATAGCCATCAGAGAGATGCATACAATTAAAGAAGAAGAAAAATTGGCCCAATGGAAATACAACCCCAATTCTGAAATAGTTGGGACGAAGTGTAAATTGTGAATAAAATAAAAATGCAATGACTTTCAGATCACATGAACCAATAACTTATTTACTAGAAAACAGATAACATTTCCAATGTTGAAACAGAGACATTTTACATTTTTATCCACAAAATGAGCTGATTTCAAATTTTCTGGCTGTAACAGGTTTCAAAAAAGTTGGGACACAGGCAAAAAAAAAAGGGGGGGGGGAGGCTGAAAAAGCAATGAATATATAAGACAATCAGTTGAAAGAATATTGAACAAGTAATTCAGTTAACTGGCATCAGGGCTGTAACATGATTGGCTATAAAAGCGATGTCTTAGAGAGGCTGAGTCTCTCAGAAGTAAAGATGGCCAGTGGCTCTCCAACCTATGAAGGCTTACATATAATAATTGTGGAATTCTTTAAAAAAATGTTCCTCAATGTCAAATTCCAAAGGTTTTAATGGTCTCATCATCAACAGTGCATTACATCATCAAAAGATTCAGAGAAACTGAAAAAATCGATGTGCGTAAGGGACAAGGCCAAAGACCTTTACTGGATGCCCGTGATCTTCGGGCCCTCAGACGCCACTGCATCACTCACCGACATGATTCTGGCACTGACATTACTAAATTGGCCCAGAAATACTTCAAGAAACCCCTGTCTGTAAACACAGTCTGCCGTGTCATCCACAGATGCCACCTAAAACTCTATCAAGCAAAAAAGAAGCCACTGTTGAGCATGATCCCGAAGCCCCGCCATGTTCTGTCAGTCAAGGCTCATTTAAAGTGGACTGTAGCAAAAAGGTATAGTGTCCTGCGGTCCGACAAGTCCAAATTTCACATTCTTCTTGGAAATCATGGGTGTCATGTCCTCCAGGTTAAAGAGGAGAAAGACCACCCTTCCTGTTATCAGAGTTCACTCCAAAAGCCAGCATCTCTGATGGTACGGGGATGCATTAATGCATATGGTGTGGGACACTTACATGCTTTAAAAAGCACCATGAATGCTGACAGGTATATTGTTTTAGGAATTTTTTGGTATAATATCCCTGGTATTAACACCTCAGAATAGAACTCAAATGACTCCAAAATAAATGAGACAGAGACAGGAAGTGCAATATCAATATCAAGGTCAGTTTACTTTTTCTGCAGAAAAAGTATCCCTGCACACAATAGGTCTTGTCAGTAGTTAAAAGGATGAAAACAGCTTCTTTGTCTGTGGTTTAAGTAAGAGTTCATCTTGACATTCCCCCCCCCCGAGCTGATTTACGCATCATGGCATCAACAGGAATGTTGTTGAGCCAGAGCAAGCAAGGATAAACAATTAATAATAAAGCAAATGAATCAATTATTAAAAATGATTCCACATATGTAAATGTTTTCAAGCAACATATGCTCCCCTCCAGACGACATCCATCCAGGGAAGGCCTTGTGTATTTCAGCAAGACAATGCAAAACCACATACTGCAGCTATTACAACAGCATGGCTTCGTAGTAGAAGAGTTTGTGTGCTGAACTGGCCTGCCTGCAGTCCTGATCTTTCACCGATTGAGAACATTTCACACATAATTAAATGAAAAAGGAGACCTGTCAAAGGAGACCCAAAACTCTCCAGCAGCTGGAAGGCTGTATTAAACAAGAGTGGGATCAAATTCAAATGGTTAAACTCAAGAAACTTGTCTCCTCAATGCCCAGACGCCTCTACTCTGGATTGAAGAGAAGAGGGTATGATCCACCTTGGTAAACAGGCCCCTGTCCCAACTTTTTTGAGACCTGTAGCAGCCATCAAATTTGAAATGAGCTCATTTTGTGGCTAAAATTGTTAAATTTCTCAGTTTCAACATTTGCGATGTTATCTCAGTTCTATTGTGGATATAATACTGGCTGGTGTGATTTGAAAGTCATTGCGGTTTGATTTTATTTACTATATACACTTTGCCCCAACTATTTTGTCATTGGGGTTGTATACTGAAAAACAATAGCAGAGTATCGGTGTTCATCAGCATTGTGTTGAACTTGGCATAACTAAGGGATCTTTCAATAGGCATGGGTATGATAATTGGGGAAAAAAGGGTAACACCTTCTAATTTTAGCCCAAGGGATGGTCCACCATTTTTTATTTGAATCCAGGGGAATGTCACTTTGGGTTCCAGCCAAAAAACAGAAATCAAGGGCTGCAGGGGCCACACAAAAACTGAAACATTGACAATTGAAAAAATTTGCTGGAGCTGATGACCTGATCTCTAGTCTCATTTTCTGCGGTAATATGCTGATGTTAGAGGATGACAATATGGTGTCAACATTGTGAGTGCTGGGGAAAGTGGTTAAAAGTTTTGTCAGCACACTTTGAGCCCCTTATTTCTAATCATTCACTATCTGAATCCCATGGCTTATCTTAGAGACCTTATGGATCCTTTTAAAATACATAAAAATACATTTATTGTTTACAGTATTTTACACCTTTCATACACAGAATGTAGTAGAAACTGTTGTGCACAACAAAAATGATAAATGGATTTTTCCTGTAAACAAATGAGGTAAGAATTATAAATTCCCTAATATCAAATAAACAAATGAGTTACATGTCATAAAATAATGAAAAGCAATTAAATGGAGAATAATTTTTGAGTGTGCACAATGCAGGTTAAAAATTTGAGAAATTTATAAAAGGCATTAAGACGATGGGAGATAACTATATTGAAATGTAGGAAAAAATTCAGCTTTCATAAGTTCTTTCTGCGACTAGTTAATGCAAAAAAAACACACACTGCCTTAAAAATCAACTTAATCTCCTATTGACAAAAACAAAAACAAAAACATGGCTTATTAATTCTGAGGCAGCAGTCTCATAAAAAATGTATAATGCACTGGTATTGCAAATACCTGCCCTTCCACACAGATTCTTGAAATAAATTATCCAAGTGTCACATTCTGTTGGGCTTGTCCATGTAGAGGCGGTCTTTACCATTAAGCAAAGGACAGCAATTGCCTTGGGCCCTAAACTACCAGGGCCCCATAAGACGCCTAATAAATTTATGATTAAGATTCTTTTTTTCACTCTTCATTGATTAATCACGCCATTTTAAAAATCCACGCGCTACAATGTCATCATTACTTGTATAATTAATGAGTAACTATTGACTCAGCACCCCCGAAGCTACCCCACCAGTCGTGAAAAAAAGGAAGAAATGGGAGGAGAGTGAAAGGTTTTTAGGAACACAGCTAACTTTACTCATCCTATCATCTGTTTACAAATGAAGAGTTTGGGAAAAGGAAACCACCTATTATAAGATCCATTTTCAACATTGATGTTAGCTGACAATAAAAAGGTCTATTCGATTATGGTGAAAAATTAGTGCATGGATTCAGCGAAATGAGAGCTGTGATTGAAGCCATCACATCAATAATGAAGCGTAGCATCATATTTATAATATTCCCTCTAGGGCTCAAACCACTGGGGTAGTCATTCAGAAAATATAGCTATGCTCTGACATTGCTGCGCTTCTTGGTGAAAGCTAACATAAATGTTTGATGTACAGCGATTACTTAAGATGGCTGTTAGTAATGCAAATGTATCCAATAAATTCAATTTATGTGTCAAGCCACAGTAACAACTCTTGAGAATAGATTACTCGACCATCACTTGCCTATATTTGGTTGCTAACAATCTTACGCTCAATAAACCAAATACAAACACCGTGTTAGTCAAAGTGTAACTAGAATGAGTTTTTACTCATAAAAGTAGACGTCTCCCCCCGGCCCCCTTCCATGTCTAACCCACTGGACTGACGGACAGACGGACAGACAGACAGACAGGCACATACCAAAAGGAAGCATTGCAGGACCTGAGTAAGTATGATAGGTTTCATTGAGATCATGCAAACGGTTTGGGTGTTACGCTTTGGACAGAAATTGATCACATCCGGACGGACAAACAGATGGACGGACACACAGGCACATACCAAAAGGCACTACTTCAGGACCTGAGTAGTAAGTATGTAAAGTTTTCTTAAAGCAATTCTTACCTTTCTGGCATGTGGCACAGCACTTCGTAAAAATTTGAGCATGAAAAACTCCGCCTCCCTGCAAAAGTCCCACCCTCTTCCCTCTCCCTGCCTGACCTCAGAGGTGAGAAAGTGAGCAATGCGAATGAAGCTGCTTTCTCACTGGATGCGAAAGTAATTTTTTGCAGGACAGATTACATTCGAAGTCAATGCAAAGCGCGTATTCGCATCTTTGCATTGACTTTGAATGTAATCTGTCGTACGAAAAATTTGTTTCCCGTCCGGTGTGAAAGCATCTTGAAACGGGGCAATGGAGTCAGATTCAGAGGCACCGGTTAGTGAAAACTAACTAACAGTAATTACTATTCAATTCTATATGTGGTATAATGTAAAATGCCCTCGTAACGTCCGACAAACTACCATTAACGTTATTATAGTAATTAAAGCATTTCAGCCTAATTGTTTCCAGTCAGGTGTATCGTTTTTCGGCAGAATTCATACATATTTTCTTGCAAAACTGCTGTTGTAACGTCTTGCACCACCAGAATTGTCCTGGTACCATTTGCCATTAAATTAGGAGCAGTTGCAGCTGTTTTATTTGCAGGCTAACTTTGCTGAGTACCCGTTTTGTCTCTACCGCTCTGCTGCTCTGCCAGAGAGGTGCGGGACTGGCAAGCGGTGACAGCGGTAGGCAACTGGAAGGGACGCTGCGAGGGATGACAGACAGGAAGCTCGGCAAATCATTTTATTCGGACTGAAGAAATTGATTGGTCAGACTTTTATCAGAAATATATGAGAATTGAATATCGATGAGTTTCAACACCTGGTGGATTTCTTTTACATTTTAGTATGCCATACGCATATTAGGAGCATTTTAAGATTACAAAAGAAAAGTGTAAATATGCCAGAATGGTAAGAATTGCTTTATGATCATTGTTACATCCCCCAGTCCTGGTGGCAATAGCCACATGCTGTTTTGGCGCCCCCTGCTGGTTGCCGGTTCTTTTCTTGTTTGTTTTCCGTCTATCCTAATTACAGGTGAGCCACACCTGAGCAGCGTTGCCAACCCTATGAAAAGGATTGGCGTGTACACCAGAGGAGGTGCACACATCTCTGAAGAAATACCTTGAGAAGCTGTCCATACCACTTCGTTCCCACTGGCCTTCTGCTACATAATTCAATTATCTCAAAAAACCCCATTGGCATATTTGTTCAGTGGCGCAGATAGAACTGGGGCGGAAACAGACATGTCCTTTATGACAACATTTAGTCCTGGCTATTTCTCAATCATTTTTCTTTTTTGACGCGTTTTCCAATTATCGTAACTGGCAACTGAAGACACGGTTTCTCTCCATATGCGATCTAACAGGGATGAAATCATGGGCTAAATTCAGTACAGAAATGGGCTGCTTGCATGAGGGCGGACAGGTTTGCAATTTTGAATAATGTTGATTTAAATACAACAAATACACATCCAGATGAATGATTGCCGTCTTACTTAATCAGAGAGAACAAGCAGCACCTGTTGAGTGTGGAACGCTCTTGGAGTGAGCCTTTTGTTAATTGTGAAAATGATTGAGAACTAAGAAGGTTCACTCTGGAGAGCAACAGGTGCGGAGTGCACCATGCCTGCGTTTGCTTTGGACCCCCAAACAGCTAAATCTGCCACTGCCCACGGGCACACAACTTCCTAACACTCAGAAATCTTTCTTTTTCTTACTGTTATTTCCTATTATTCAGTTCCTCACATAACCATGAATGCAGTAATGGGTCTCAGGTGTTCCATTTGAAAGCTAATTCACAAATCACATTTTATTTTTAATCTTCTCTGCACAGAACAGGGTTTCTTTTCACACAAGGTAATGTACTCTTGGGAAATGGGCAAAGTAGAACAAACAAAGGTCATTTGAACTACCCCCTAAAGACCAAGGAATTGTTGGAGAAATGGGCAATTACCCGATCATTCAGTTATGTAATTTAATTTAGCTCTGACCTATTCTTTAGGCGTTATTGACAATTATAAAATAACAAGAGATATTTTACAGCAATTGTGCTGGAACGCTGCATTTAGCATCTGTGATGCACACGTACGCAAGATAGTGTAAAAATACTACATTACACCGGCGGCAAGCATTGTCGGATACGTTGAGGTCTGTATTAGCAGTATGCAATTTAAAAGTTCATAATTCTTACTTCGGCTTATTGAAGTTACACATTATTCTGAGTATAACTTTCATCCAAATGTAATGAACCTAGGAGCACCTCCTTCTTTGTGATACTCCCCAGGTTGCATTCAGCGCTCACTGTATGCATGATAATGAAAACTTGGTCAGATGTGCTTTGCTTCTAAGTTTGCCTGTACATTCTGGTCCGGCTAGCTTTTTGCTCGGGCGGTTAATTAATTTACATTCATTATCGCTTACCATGCTGAGTGAAATTGAAAGGAAGTCAATTATGTCCCAAATGCAATAATTCTGAGGCTATGCCAGCGGTCTGTCAATGGTGATGGGTTCAAGAAGTGGGCCTGGGGGTCCGAACATCTAAGTCAGGCCAAGATCTACATCAGGTAAAATTTTCATGGAAATCTCTCCATTTAAATATATATATATTTTTTGTGCATAATCTCACAAACAAACAAGCAAATAAACCAAGAAACACAGCTGATCTCATTTCCTCCCTGCCAGAGGTAATAACCTGACTGGATGTGGGGGAGACCCCTGGTGACTTATTCAGGGGCAGAATGATAAAGCCCAAGTTCACTCGTCAATTATTACAGTGGTTGGTGGACAGTAACATCCAATATAATGTTCAGCTCTGGTTCACATAGTCAGGTGAAAACTCACCCTTTGGTATTTTTCAGCTGCTTTTTTAGGCATGTCATGCAAAGCAGATTTAAGCCAGTATTTTGATGCCTCCGTCTACATTGCACAGACACACTCCCGGGGGTGGGTTCTGCATGAGAAATAAATGCTCTGGAAACTAGTCAGTTGCTGTGCCGACTGAGGTCACATTTTTAATCTTCTTTAGGAGCTTGGGGCAGAGCTAGTTCTGTTTTAAGGGTCCGAGCCTCCAGGCCTGCAAGGCCTTGGCAAGGACCCCATTGTTCTTCTAGTTTTAATTTATTTTTGTATTTCAGGAGGGAGAAAAGAGCCTCTCACAAGAATGTTGTGCGATAAAAAAGAAATGCAGAGATATTTTTAGAAATGGCATTAATGTTGAGGCACTCGAACACACAATGAAGGTTTGATTCATAAGCTCCATAAAAATCTTGTTTCTCTCTGTTCTCTCCTACCTCAGCCCAGAGAAGGCCACAGCGGTGCGTGTTTGAATTCTCCAGTCAGCCGATGTCTCAGTAAGGCTGTTTTTACTGACTCATAAAATATGACACCTTGTTTCAACACTTTCTCAGAACACAGTGTGTGAATCTTAGTCTGTCAGGTCCCTCACACATCCACAAGCACGCACACATACAAACACACACTCTCTCATATGTACAAACACACGCGCAGACACACACACACACACGCGCGCGCACACACACACACACACACACACACACTTTCTCTCCATCTTACACAGACAAGAGCTCCATTGCTTTATCTTTCTGGTTCGCACACACCACACACACACACACATCCGCACTTTTTCATTGTACATAGACCAGACGCATAGCCAGTAATGGGCCTGGGAGGCACTGGCCCGCCTAGTTCGTTCATTGGCCCGCCCAGCCTCCCACCTGGTCTTGATGTTTTTTTTTTTTGTTTGTTTGTTTGTATAATGATTGAGTGGTTGGTTTATCGGGTAATTCGCTATGAACATGGATTGCATTTTTGCGTGTGCAGTTATGTAATTTGTGTTTTGGATAACTGACTTTTAGAAAATACATTGAATGTAGGCTATGTGGTTTTTCGGGTCTGACCCCCACAGTCCTTCTTGTCATAATGTTGTGATCAATGAACAATGGTGTTGAAAATACATCTCCCTATCAATTATTCTTAGCTATTGTTGCTAATCAGGCACAGAAAACTACGAGAGGAGGATTCAGTAATTCCTAAACAAAACTCCTTTGCTTCATTAACAAAATTCTCCCTTGTCAGAAACCATTGAAATAATTCCATCTAGTAAAAAATAACCCTTGCCTGCCATAGGCACCCGTCTTCTGGAAGTTACAGAGCACTGGCTGTCTGTGTAAACTGTTAAGCTGGGTAAGGGCTGATATAGGCCAGGATTGTTCTGTTTAATCGGCACATGATAGCCAGTAGGTGCGCTTACTGTACTTTATTTTTGAAGGGTTACCGTACAGATCTACAACTCATGAGTAAAAAAAAGCTAATCAAAGGGACAATCTTAAAGACTTACGGCATCTATCTCAATTTCAAAGCCGATTAAAGTCCAAGCTTGCTTGTTCTATGGATTGAAAATGTTGACAGGCTTTTTGCTCTGGATGACTACCAAGGTAAGATCATCAATTTTAACATTTTCTGGGGGAAAAAAATTGCCCATTCACATTTGTTCAGGCCCACCCAAAAAAAATTCTGCCTACGCCACTGACATAAACTCACTCATTGCTCTCAGATGCACCTTCATCTCACACAGACACACACACACACACACACACACGTACAGACACTCATGCACGCATTGGTTCTCTCTCCCACACATGCACATACACACTCACGCATGCACAAGAACATGTGATGCACACATATTCTCTTGTGCACGCACACACATGAAGACACTCTCAAGCACACGTCTCTCTCCCACACACTTTCACACCTGCAGAGTGTCTCATGCACACATGTTCTTTCATTTTCTCTCTCTCCCTCTTTCTCTCTCTCTCAAAAACACATACACACAGATACATGCCCACACAAAATATTTTATCTTAAGCAGGAATGTCTAAATTACAGTGTATTTTGCATAAAAAGGCTTTATTGCTGCTGGTATGATTCTGGTTGTCAAGTCCATGGCTGTTGCTGTGGAGACTGTGACATTGAGCCCAGAGAGCAGTAAAATTATCTGAAATGCCGACTGCCACTTGAGCAAACTCAGCCAACTCTGAGCACTAGCACCAGCAAGTTTCTCGGAGCCTTTTAATTTCAAAAACACTTTCTCTGTGACTGTACCAGCTTATATCTTGCCACGGCTTGCCAAAGTAAAAATAGTTTAAGTTACTCACTCACTTTAGCCGCATTTAAAACAAGATAGAGATTTTTGCCGGTGAAAAATTACATATGCCAAAAAAAAAAATTGTAAAACAATTCAGCTTGCCTGACTCACCCTAGCCTTTTGTCATACATGTTGCCACACTCCATATAGTCTATGAGATTAAGACTCAGCCAGACTCTTTTTGAACATTTCAACTGTAATTTGTATGCTTGAAAAGGCTCAGATTATTGCCTGTACTTCTCACCTCATTCTAATCCACCGACAGATTTTACCTGTAAAAATTGTCAGCCCCTTGGCTGATCCCTGGCCTGATCCCCGTCATTTGAGGAGAGTCGAGACCATTTCCTAGATCTTTAATCAATTTTTCCTCTTCGCGAATCTGGTTTTGAGACAGTACTTGAGTGCTTAAATATGATCATGTCACACAAAATCATGAGATCACAAGTAAATACAAACACTGAGAACCCACTGCTCAGATTAACACGCATTATCAAGGTGTGTGCCTTTTCAAACAAGCTACAAACTCAGCTGACGTGATAGCAGATGTTTAAAAAGGGGCCTGAATAAGCTCAGGCACTGAATGCACTTGAATGCAAGTTAGAAATGCAGTATGTGGTCCAGACTGCAGGAAGATGCTGGTTTATTAATGCTGTCGCGAGAATAAGCAGAATAAGAAGAAAAATATTGAAGAAGTAGAAGAAGTGCTATCAGTGGGCAAAGAATAATAAGCAGAAAAGACTAATACGAAGAATAATATGCACAATAAGAATTATATGAATAATATGAACAAGAAGATTGTGAAAAATAACAATATGAAAAGGAATATGAAGCTCATTAATATAAAAATGATAACAGTAATCTGATCCCTGTGACGGATTGGTGAACTAGTCCGGGCTGTGCTCCTGTCTCTTGCCTGTTGCATGCTGGGATAGCTCTGACTCACCGACCCCCAGAACCCTGACCAGAAATGTGCAGATTAGACAATGTGTGGATGGGTTAATAATATGAAGACTTCACATAGTATGAAAAATATTGACACAAGAACTGCTATAATGACAATTGCTATAATAATAATAATAATAATAATAACAATCATAATTCCAAAGAAACTGACCATGAGATTTTAATGGAGATTGCTACTTGAGTGCCGTTTCTTGAAGGGCTGATACTACCTTGGATTGCTGGCCAATGACTAAGTGAAGAGAATGGAAGACTGATGCTAAGTGTAGTGTCAGCTGGGAGATGAAATGCATTCTTTTCATTGATGGCTGGTACTAAACTGCATTGCTGGCTGGGATTTGAATAGGTCATAAAGTTGAATGATTACAGAATGCCTGTAGGAAGAATTGGAAAGGTGGGATAGGGATGACTGGTGCAAAATATTGTGTGAGCTCCAAACTGAACTAAATGGCTTTATTCATGGCTTTGAGCTTAATTGCATTACATCTTAAGTTTGCATTTAATAATATCTGAAGGACAAATGAAGATGAGGAAACATGGGATCGGGTCTAATTTGCACAGATAGGATATCTCATATTGCTTTAAAAATGTGGGACATTTTATGGTTTGAATGGTGTTTCTATCTCAAGCGGATAAGACTTGAACAAATGCTAGAAAAAGTATTGGAGTGTGCGTGCGTTTGCATGTGTGTGTGCTCACGCGTTTGTGTATCAAACTGCACTAATTAGCTCATCTCAATCAGTTGTGTGTTCCTAGCAGCAGTCAATGGTTGCCATGGTGATGGTGACTAGTGAGTGACTCCCGACCCACAGTTCATCTCACAGAGATTTCACTTAAGTGCATCTCTCAAGGTCCTGGTTGTCGCGCAAAACCGTAATTCCCAATGCCTAAATTTGGACATTGCAACAGACCAAGGAGTCTTCTGAACATGTTAATGTCGTATTTCATGTCTCTAACAAAACTGTGAGAACTGTAGCAGGTCATAACAGTCCTCATTTCTGCATCTCGCCTGAAATTGTTGCTTGGAGGCATGTAAGATAAGATACACTTTATTGAACCCTGTATTCAATTGTAGTTCTTTTCACAATCATAGCCACATATCTTTAACTGGCATAACTTTTTAAATTATGTATATGGATTGAAAATTTTGGGTGTGAGGGCAAGTTTGAGGGAAGATTTTCAGATGATTTTAAATCTCTCTGCCCTGTATCGATGATGTCACCCTCTCTAACTCTGAAAATTCTGCCCCATACACACTCAAGCAACAATCTCTAGAGGGCTGAAAAATGTATGAATTTTGAACTGCGATTGTATAAAAAGTATAAATATCATTAAAATGTAGAATTTCTCAGAAAAAGGATCAAGTGTCCTGAAATGTTTTTAAGTTTCAATGGAGTTTCAAAGTGAATGTATGGATGAGGTAAAGGAGGTTCAAGATGAGCGAGTTTGAATGTTCTTCAAATTGAAATGTGAATTCAAATTTGAATCGTACCTTGAATGTATGAAAGATGAGGAATATTTTAATGTTTGATTTGAGTTTGTACACCGTAAACTCGAATATTGTGGTGCACACAAATAAATGAAAACGTATTGCTTCTAAAAGTTGTGTAGGCCAACTTAATGATCCAGTACTCACAGCAATTGAAAACCTGGTAAAAACACATTTTCAAAATTTGTAGCATGGTATGAAGTACCATCCACAAAAAGGCGACGGTTAGCTCACACAATTTTTTGCGGTAAGAGATTTTCAGAAAACATTGAATTGAACAACACTATCTGAGTTTACAGTACATGATCAAAAATTTGAGTTATGGTGCAAAAAAAGTGGTCTGAAAAAAAAAAATAAATCTTTAGAATGTTCATGGAATAAAATATGTTATTCACACCAATAATTATAATAATATGATGAGCACTTCTTCAGCCCTGTTTCCCGTGCCCATGCCTGGTCATGCCCTACAGCTCCAGATGCGCCATCGCAGTTCTCGCCTCAACCACCAACACCAGCGTCACCCTTCATTTTTTATTTCTACATTCGTTACTTGATTCGTAGTTTCTTACACAATCATAGTCATCTGCATGTTGGATGCAGTAATTGGCTTTAATAGACATGTATAATGAAAACTTCTCAAAATCCACTCGCCCAGCAGAGCGTAGGCTTCTCCACTTTGGCCAGGGAGATTCTTTTCATCATAGGGGTACTTTTTTTCACCATTTTTTTTCCCCCTCAAACTATTTTAGGGACCTAAGCCAAGCATCTGCCTTCCTGCTTTTCAATGAAGTGCCTTTCTTTGGTAAAAAGCAGTGTACCAATTAATATTAATTGAACATTTAATTGAGTAAGAAGTGTAGCGATTGTGGGCTGCAGCACTCGACTGACTCAGTGGACAAGGGACGTTGCAAGTTGCCAGAAATAAAAGCGGAGCAGATGATTTATAAGAAACGCACTTTTAATACGCACTTTTACAATCACCGAAGCACTGCTCTTGTAAAATACATGCAGAGGACTAATTGTGTGCTGTTTATAGTGGTGTGTTGATTTGGAAAATGAAAATTGTTAGCAGCATTATGTGCTCAAGTGTCACAGTGAGCATATTTCACTGAAGACAGACCTTTTCCCAGGTTCCCTGGACTGTGCTGCCTCGCGAGGACAACACCTACTTGCCTTCAAATAGGACATTTTGAATCCTCTCCAAATGAGAATTTCACCTGCACAAAATACAGCATGCACAGCTGATAACAGAATCCATAATAAATAATTCCATAATCAATGATTAAGTTCCGTAATTGAGAAACTCCAGAACATACATGTATTTGGACCAACAGAAGATCATTATTTTAAAATTGTTTTATGTATATGAATACACACATGATCAGCGGTGTGGAATGATTATAGGAAGGTGTATAATGATTTTTTAAATTCATTATTATTTATTCATTTTTTTTAATGAAATTTAAAATCCCTCAATAGCACCTGGGACAGTTTGCCAATCCATCGTAGAAACCACGCACCATTAACTCTCACACTTATACCTCTGGTCTATCTATAGTCTTCAAGCATGAGCATGTCCTTGGACTGCAGGTGGAAATGTGGATGCTTGCAGGACAGAACATTCAAACCCCACAGAGAAAAGTGCAGTCTGGATTTGGCCCCACTGTGAGGGAACAATACTTCCCCCCTTAGCAGTATGAGAGGGTAATTTCAGTAAAAACTGAGCCAGGGTCAGAACAGATCATTCTGAAGAGATCCAGGGAGGCGAGGCGCCCAACAGGAAGAGGTTGCCAGAGAGGAAAAGCTGGGGGATAAAAGCCAATAGGCAGCAGCCATCAGGAATATATAAAAGCAGAGGAAAAGAACCTCACTTCAGGTTTTGCATCCTCTTTTGACATCTATTTCAAAATTTCAAGGTTTTTTATCTGCAAAGGTGCCTTCTAGGGGACTTCAAAGGCACCAATTAAATGGCTCAGAGATGGCTAGAAAAGGCTTTTCTAGGTTTTTTTTTTTTTCTGGAAACACAACTTTTAAGGGAGTTCGATGGCACAAATTTAATGGCTCGGAGAGTAACAGCCCACCTCTGCCCTTATTACTGCTCTCATAAAGTACCTTTTTCTGCTTCTTGCCAGACTTATGAAAATCATACTCATGAAGAGCATCAAATAAAATTTTAATGAAAACAAAAATTAAAAAAAAAGTGCCCATCAGCATAGATGGGTAACTCCATTTCGGATCCACATTACAGATGCTATGATGGGACGAACCAAGCACAATAAACTATCTATTGCTGTATAATACAGTGGTATTAGCTTTTGGTTCACTTTGGGTGTGTTATAGACTATACTGCTATATTTCAGTTGTAGTGGCTGCCCACAGTAAAACCAATAAACAAATTACACCACCCCCTGATGCTAGGCAGAGGGACCCATATATTTTACCCCGTATGTAGTATGTAGTACATATCTTATACCTTCCCTGCAAAGGGACAATTGACCAAGAGCAAATATGTATAAAAATGCAAATTTATTACAATATAAATACAAAATAGTCAGTGCAAGAAATACTGCAATAAATATAAGAGATGCAATAAATAAGTCAATGAAAAGAACAACTGGCTGAAGCTCCCCAACCTAGGTAAGTCGGACATGCACATGCGAAACCCCCGTTTCTGCAGGAGACCCTGGAGAGACAGAAAGTCGGAGGCAGCAAATCCAACACCAAACCAAGCATGCAACACTGCAAGCACTACACACTTAAGGTTTCAATACACCACTACAGTCACACCGTGTCATTGCTACAAGTGCACTACACACCAGTGCAGCCTCACCCGTGTGGTCACCCCAAAAAGAGGAGTAGTGCAGCAGTGCGAGTCCGGCCTTGTACAGAGATGGCCTGAACAGAGAAAACATTTAAGAGGGGAGAACAACCAGCATCCAAGGGCACCAACAACATTTGCACTAATCTACTTGAAAATGGAACTGATTAAAAGTGGGCTCCTGTTGATAGGCCCAAGAGGCACCGACAAACCAAAGAAATGAATAAAAATCCACAGAAACCGAAGGTTTAATGATAAAACAGTGGCTGGCCTGGTCCCTTTTAGAGAAAAATAAAAACCCATTAGTTGCCAGCCTTGTCAAACACAGTGACATATTGTTCAACAAACAAATCCACAAATGTAGCCCTACTTGACAATACTCAATCGCCCCACATCGCAGTAACACATGGGCTGGACATTCCAAATGCTACAAGCACAAAAAAAATAAATAAATAAAAATGACTTTAAGTACATGGTT
This sequence comes from Gymnothorax reevesii, assembly GCA_029721435.1. Lineage (NCBI taxonomy): Eukaryota > Metazoa > Chordata > Actinopteri > Anguilliformes > Muraenidae > Gymnothorax > Gymnothorax reevesii. The sequence goes on along the minus strand of CM056587.1, from coordinate 17,066,000 downwards.
AAACACTAGTTTAAAACATTCAATAAGAGTGAACATGGTCTTAAAATCATTTACCAGCATATCAGTGTCCATATCTCTGCAGCTGGAGACTGAGGTGATCACATCAACGATAAAAAGCCATGCAGTGGTCTCTGTGCTCTCTGCAAGGATTAAACACAGTGTTTGATCTTACCCTGCATAAAAAGGAGCCTGGCTCAGCTGAGCAGGGTTGAGTAGCAGAACAAACACTAATTGGCAGTCACCAAACATTTATCACTTCCTGATCAGTCATGTGATCATATAAGATGCTCATGTGACCTTATAAGGTGAGGGAATGTTGCAACTGCAACTATGTGTCTCAGACTCCCTATACAAGTCCCCACACAATTATTTATTTCCAGTTCTAATTTCAGTTTTAAATATCTTTGTTGGCAGCAGGGTGGCTTTCTTGGTTTAAGAGGCACTCACAAATATTTTGCATCAGAACTTCCATTACTTTGCAAAATTCTTGCCAGAATTCACGATTGCTCATAATCCTGTTGGGGAAACATCACCATATAGGCCTGATGTTAGAGAGTGAGAAAAGTTTCCCAGGGCCATTCAGTGCACAGCCCTAATTTATAAAGTTAATCTGTGATTGAAATATCGAGGAGCAACAAGGAAGAGAATTCACCGGCCCCTTGCAGTGCTTGATGAAGCACATGATGATAGTGACTCGGTGTCATGGTTTGGTCCCGCCGGCAGAAGACCATAAACCGGCGGGCACTGGGACCATGTACCCAAACCAAACAAAAGGGGCCCAAATGCAGTAAAAAAAAAAAAAAAAGCTGAGTAAAAATATAAATAGATTTAATTTAAAACAAAAACAGAGAGGAGACCAGCAACTACAAACAGGGCTCCATTCAACACAAAGTAAAAACAGAATGCAGCTGCACTGCCAACCTGGCAGTACAGCCCTTATATACTCTTAACAGCACCTCCACCTCAACGAGCAACAGATGTGGCTCGTTGAGGGGATGGTGCAGACAGCAGGAGGGGGGAGGGCCAGCAGGGCAGGACCATCACACTCGGACCATCATGCTGACGTTCAGGCAGCTCCTGCAGGGTTTACTCACGACTTGCTGGGATGAAATTAGGTAGGTTTCATTTAAGCTTGCTGTGCTTATTTAGAGGGAGAACATACTGATGTATCTGCTGATTGATGAAACAAGGCTAGAACTAGACAGCACAAGTACCTCCGCCAATGTACTCAATACTTTTTTTTTGCCGGTAATAGCTAGCAACTGCTGTGTTTATGCAGTCCCGTAGTCTTCACACAAATATGTATTTCATGTGTTTTTGACCTTTTGCATGCCCTTGACCTTGACCTTTGACCTTGACCTCCAAAAATTGAATTACCTCTTCCCTGAACAATACTTAATCATTCCACCAAATTTGAAAAATTTGAAATTTGGAAAATCCATCCATAAATATTCGCTTAATCCTGCTTACAAACAAACAAACCAACAAACCAACCACCAGACAAATGGTAATGATCACATTACCTCCCCCAACTTTGCTGGTCAAAGGTAATAAAAACTTCTCTCCATATTTTCCAGTGACGCAGCTTAGCTTCCTGGTGATAAGTGATTTTTATTATTGTGTATCATCATAATAATAATAATAATAATAATAATAATAATAATAATGTGAACTTGTTGAAATTTATCTCAAAAAAGAGCCGGAAATGTAAGTGATTGGAAAACAAACATCCACAAAGACCTACTATTATTAACAGAATTATCCACAATTGTCATTTATTTTGCCTGTGCGATTCACATTAAGGGTGTGGCCTCTTAATTGTGAGCGTACGTAAATGTTTACCACAAATTTTAGGAAAATTGGTGTAGATTTTAACAAGAAAATAATTAATTTTGTATTGCATTTTTCAGTTATTACAATACAGTTAATCCATGCCGTGATTGCCTTAAGGAAGTCAAATGAAATACTAAAAAAAATGCCATCAAATTAGCCTATGCTGTGGCTGTTTTTGATTTTTGTTGCCCTGAGCCTAATAAACAAGATGTATGACATCAGCCTGGAAAAAAACATGCAGTGGACGGACCGACAGACAAATTACAGGAGAGATGAAAGTATAAAAAGGCACATTTACCCAATAAGATGTATCCATAATAAATTTTGTGGAAAAATATTGAAGGATGTTTTAGTTCTGGCACAGAAAACAAGCAAGATGGATGGACAGACAGAATGTGGAAGGACAGCACTCGTTCCTCTATCCCCTTCCACTTCATGGCAGGGGATCGAAAGGAAATACATTAATATTATTATATCATAATTATTACAGTATTACAGGTAAATTTTGCTTTCTCGGCTGACAAGAAGCTGTGGCTCTTTTTCTCTGGCATCCTTGTGTTTGCGTAATTTATTATCACTCACCTATTTTATTATTATTTTTTTATCAATGGTTAATTGGGATGTTCGTCTTTGACCGAAGACCACTCGAGCGAGAACACTGCTGGGATGACTCGCTGTGACGTCACATCCATCCTCCTCATCACGTCAAGATAATGCCGCTGGATTTCTAGCAGTAAAATTGAGAATTCACAGTTTTTTGTCAAATCTTTCCTACATTGCTTTCTTGGGTTACGATATGGTTTTTTCACAGCATGTAGCATTTATTAGCAAAAAGTGTCTGGGCAGATCTCAGCGGCATTTTAAGGCAACTCACTGTGTTACCCTGATTATCCTTGCAGGGGCTGTGCTGTATGTGGCTGCTAAAACTGCTGGTCTCTGTTCATTACCAGCCGACATTTCATTACTCTCAGCCGACCCTCGGTGGTCATTCTGATACCTTTCAAGATCTTGGAAAAGCCACATATTTAATTTTGCTCCAATTTCGCCAGAAAGAACCCACTGAGATGTAATGGACCATTTTAATTGCCTATTTATCCTATCCATCCTTATTCTCCTTCCTTAGCTCCATATATTGGAAGGATAGGGAAAATTATTAAGAAATAAAACACGCCCTCAAATGTAGAGGCACATTTATATATCACACACTCTGAAGCAATGCAGTACCTTCACAAAGGGAAGTCGCCTATTTCTTTGTTCAAGAAATGTTCAGGGAAAAAAAACTTGATTATAATGAACCCAAGACTCTTCCTTCTGGTGGCCCATGTCAAAATGGTGGCACAAGTCAAAAGTCTGTTTCGTATGAGCTTAGTTGCAGACTGAAATGTGTAAATCAGTTCTCCTTGAATGCATCTATGATTCGATGCTAAATATGCCGTCTGACCAAAACATGCAATTTTGGTCTCATCTGACACAAGTACCTTGTTCCAGTCATAATTTAAATGATGTTTGGCAAAGTCTGTGCACTTGATTCTGTGTCTTTTGGCCAGAGAAGCCTTTCTCCTGGCCTGTGGTGGTGGAGGCAGCACTTGATGGTGCTTTTTGAAACCTAGTGACCCGAAGATGCCACAAAGTTCCTCACAGTGATTTTTGGGGATTTGTTGCTTCTCTCACTATCAGCCTCAGTTTTCAACAGTTCCATGTCTTTTGAATTTTTTTATAAGTGCCCAGACAGTGCTCAGTGGCATAGTCAATTCTGAATCTTCTTGTAAATTTATGAGGGTTTATGACCATCTACCTCTTTTGAACTGACAGTTTTTTTTTCTTCACAGTGTTGGATGACAAAGGGGTATTGCATGTGTGTTACCCCATTTTTGTACCCTAGTGAAACAGGAAGTGATGTAATGGCTCGATACAAGTTCCTCTATACTTAGCTAATAATTAAATAAGAGGAATTTAATACCTGGTTTAATTTTGGTAGATGTTATTTACAATCATTTGTAAGGGTGCCATGAATTGTGAAAGCTTGATGTGGAAGAAATAGATTTTTTAATTAAATCAGTAAATATTTTGGTTGGTTCCATTGGAACATTAATATTGTACCGTATTTCTCACGTTGGCATTTAGAGTTTCCCTATAAATATAAGTGTCCTCCATAATTATTGGCACCCCTGGTTAATACGTGTCAAAAGCCTTAATATAAATTAAATTCTTATTAAGCATACTCTCACACTGAAAAGTATAAAAAAATGTAACCTTCAACTCAAGTGAATTTTAAGGGAAAAGAGTCCCTGACTAAGAAATAATTATTTTTCATAAAATCACCTGTTCCACATTTATTGGCACCCCTAACAATTCCTTGAAATGAAATGTAATAGAAGTATTTCTGTCATTTCTACAGTAGTTTACAAAGTTGATCAGAGTATCGAGGAACATTTACTTAGTAAATCATCAGAGTCATCATTAAGGAGTTTAAAACAACTGGAACAGTGGTCAACAAGCCTGGACGAGAGCGCAAGGTTATTTTGCCACCACGCACAGTGAGGAGGATAGTAAGAGAAATAAAAAGTTCCCCAAAGCTCACTGTTAAAGAATTGCAACAAATGGTAGCATCTTGGGGTCACAAAGTCTCCAAAACAACCATCAGGCACTATCTACATGCCAACAAGCTGTCTGGGAGGAATGCATGGAAAAAACCTTCTCTCACTCACAATCATAAATGCAAACGTCTGGAATTGGAGTCAGATGAGACCAAGATAGAGCTTTTTGGCAACAAACACTCTAAGTGGGTCTGGCGAAACACAAAAGATGAGTATGCAGAAAAGCACCACATGCCAACTGTGAAATATGGGGGAGGATTGGTGATGCTGTGGGCCTGTTTCTCTTCCAGAGGCCCTGGGAACCGCGTTAGGGTGCATGGCATCATGAACGCTTTGATATACCAGGACATTTTAAATCAAAATCTGGTGGCCTCTGCCCGAAAGCTTAAGATGGGTTGTCACTGTGTCTTTCAGCAAGATAATGACCCTAAACATGTGGCCAAATCTACACAGAAATGGTTCACCAGACACAGAATCAAGCTCCTCCCATGGCCATCTCAGTCCCCAGGCCTCAACCCCATTGAAAACCTGTGGAATGAGCTGAAGAGGAGAGTGCAGAGGAGAGGACCCAGGTCACTAGATGTTTTTTTTTTTTTTTGAGAATTTTCAATTTGTGCATTGCCAGTCAGTGGTGCCAGTAATATTTGAGCCCACTATGTATGGAAGAAAATAGCAAAATTCACTTAAATGTTAATTTTGAGCAGTAGTGCACTTCTCGCTTCCGGAAGCAATGATGACGATCGCCAACTTGTATAAAACTCTCATTGACTTGAATAAAATTGCCACCGGCTTATATTTATTTATTCATTTGGTAATGTATGTTACAGGCCCATCTCAATTCTGTTATTTAATATTTCCTCCCTCCTCGATCCTCACTTGAACTGGAAGTTGTTCCAGCTCCGATATATTTCCGGCCGTCCCAAAACAAGAGTAAAGGACGTCTCATTTCTCTGTTTTTTCGATCGTCTCAAGGTTTCCTCTCCTGTCTCCATGCATTCCGGTGGCAGGGACACAAAGAAGAGATGCCATTGATGGAAATGTGGATGGAAATGTGGATTTAGTTTAAAAGAATTGACATCTTGCTTTCAAGCTTCCTGCTTGTGTCCTTACTCAAAGAACCCGATAGATACAGTGGACAGCTGCAGCTAAAGCAACCCAGTTTGATGTATCATCAATTTGGATTGTACCATTTCATAAGACAAGGATGAGGCAATAATTGTTTGTTCCTAATTGAACCATGACACAATTTTAAAGTCTTGTGATTTCTACAGGAGTCACTTCACATAAATATTCATGACCGGAAAATAAAAGAGTGAGCAGACAATGCATCACTGAAAGTGCCACTGTGGAAATACTTACTGATGATAGCGGAAGCAATCCAAGTAAAGTAACTGGTCCAGAGGCAAAACACCAGCATCAGAGCCGGGATTCAAACCTGGAACGCTGAAGTTACTTTTGCTCCTCAACAATTTTATGACTGCCATTTCTCAGTTGCTCCCAACAAAGACAACAATTCAAAAAGCTAATTAAGTGTGTAAGTCTGTGAGATATTCTTGACTGTTGTAACTTTCTAACCTTTTAATGATTTCCTGTTTGTTTGCTGCATTTCGTGTTTTGTATTGCTTGCTTCCCTGGCCTCCACCCCCAAACCCCCAAAGTGCTCTAATTACAATAAAGTCTTTTTGTTTTTCAATTTGGGATGTAATTTTACAAGGTCCCATGAGTAGCTTGTTGCCATTGGATATGTATATTGCTCAATCTCCCAGAACACTGTTCTGCTGGAGTAAAACCAGCCATTCATTGGGGATATAGGAATGGGATATGAATCAAAAGGTGGAATTAATGCTTCCAGCTGGATCATTTACTTGCTACACAGAAAGATTTAGAGGGAGATGGAACCCGGGATTTGTTTCAATTTGCTTATTGTATCCGTCCTCGGCTCATTTGACTTTTCCTCTCGCCTTGAAATCAATAAAAGCCCAAATTACCATCTGTAAGAAGCTCCTAAAGGGTGTTAAGAGTGAGGAGATCAGAGATTTTGTGATGTCCTGGCGCCAAATGTTGTTAAAAAGGAGAGTGATGGGAAAGGAGGACCTAAGTTCAGGAATGTGGTTTTATTAAATAAAGAAAGTGATAGAATAAAATAAACACAAAACTGAAAGGGATAACAAAAAGGGAGTGCTCAGGACTAAAAGGTGTCACAATCTAAGGTTACCTGCCAGTGAAGGGGAAAACTGAAGTTTAAATTGGCAAGGGTATGAAATCCCACTAATGAAAACCAGGTGTAATAATTAGGGGAGCACAGAAGGTAATTGGATAATTGAATGAAGGCAGGAAGTCAAAAGTCCTGAAAGCCCAGGGGGAGGGGCATCACAGATTTCCTGAGTAGGAGTGCATCATGAGTGGAAGCTCTTCAATTCTTTTCTATAAACACCTTTGAAACAGTTCTTCCATAAAAGCCCCACACAAATTAATGTGAATGGAGTATTGACTTGAAAAGTAAGAATGTCAGGGATTGTGGACTGCAGGACTAGACTGACTTAGAGGAAAAGGGGCGCTTCAAGCTGGCTGAAATAACGAACTGCAGAGGACTGTTCGATATGCACTTTTACAATCACTGAAGCACTGCACCAGTAAAAATACATGCAGAGCACTACTTGTGAGCTGTTTATTTTGGCGTATTGATTTTATAGTTGCAACCCACTTTCAGCATCTGCTCTTCTGCCACAGTGAGCATATTACCCTGAAGAAGAACCAGGTTCTCTGAGCTGAGCCACACAACCTCACTAGGATAACACATACCTGCCTTTGAATTGGACATTTGAATCCTCACCGAATGAGACCATTTCACTAGAACAAAATATGCACAGCTGAGTAATAGAATCCATAATCAATCATTCATTGTAAAGTTCAATAATTGAGAAACTTCAAGACTGTATATCAACTGAAGATTTTGATTATTATTTTCGAATTGTTTAGTATATATTAATACACACAGGATCAAAGGCGTAGAATGACTTTTGAAAGACGAGTAATGATTTTATTTTTTTTAAAATGAAATCTTTCTTAACCCTTTGGCGACCACTGGTCTGAGGTTGTGCCACTAAGCATGATTGCGTTTTTAAGCCGTGAAATATTGTGCTATATTGTAGAACTACATATCATTTGAAAGTTTGTGCACTCAGTATTCTACCTGCATTAGCCATTTTATGATGCAAACAAGATTGTATTTAAAACTGTCATGACAACCCGCAGCATGACTATGCAGTCCCGTAGGGTCAATCCTGTAGCATTGCGCAGGTTTGCCACAATATGTTGTAATCGATGTTCTTACCTTGGTAGCAGTCCAGAGATAAAAACTTACAATTTTTAATCTGCAAAACAAGCAAGCTTGGACAAACATCACTAAACCATTTTTGCCGGAGAGGTATTAGTTGCGCGTCGTTGAATTTCACTATAATTAGCATTTCTACTCATGCAACCGCATTGTAGATTGCACTGTAACCCTTCAGGAAGAACATTGGTGTGTGCACTAGCTATTATGTGCTGATCTAACAGAACAGTAAGTGTTTTTGCCTATAAGCCATCACTCAGATATAACAGGAAAATGGGGACCTGCCCGATATCTAAAAATAGCCTGTACATAAGGTGAGCGTCATTCTCCAAACCCAGAAGTCGGGCAAGTGAACAACAGGCAGCAATGTGCCGAGTTAGAAGAAGTAGGTTTTGAGGAGATTTTAGCAACTTTTATTTTAGATCTAACTTGTGTTGACAATGGGGACCTGGGGTGCGTTTCCCAAAAGCACGGTTTTTTTAACTATGCAAGCAACTTACGTAGTTGGCCCATTCACTGTCAATGGCTTCAACTATGTACATAAGTTCGCACCTGTTCTTCTGAGAAACAAATGCCTGGTTCGGCGAGGCAGACTGAGCAATAGCAACCATGGCTTTGAAAAAATTCACTTCACCATCAACAGCTAAGGGGGAAACACAGATAAGGGGCAGTCCAGATAACACGAACCGCAACAATAACAACCCTTTTTTAGCCAGCTATAGAAATGCAAAAGCAACGTGTTCAATGCTCGAATCACGGCAGGATAACTGGGGAGACTTTGTATTCATACTTTAATTTGTGACCCCTGTGACAGGTTTGTAACAGCAAGCTAGCTTGGTAACAGTTACTTAACCTACTTGATAATACACTAGTTGTACGATTCTATGCTAGAAGTCAAAGTTATTCAACCTATGTTGTTAGGATTTTCTTTCGCAGCGGCTGCAATTCATTTGTCCGGTATTGTTCATTTTGGTTCTAAAGTAGGCATTTTTAGATTGCAAATGTGATGCGATACCGCTTATTTCAAACCTCGCAATGTATGTAAAATATTTTGATGTTCAAGAATAATGCTAGGTAAGAGAACAAAGCTTGTGAAGTCGCAGCCCGGGACGGGGGAGAAAGGGAGGAGTGTGACTAAATTTACTGCTCGTCATTCGCCCATTCATTTAGTGTAATCAGTTAATATTCATCGATATATGCTTAGGGAGGAGTAATTCTATTTTTAAACTACCTTAGAGCACACATTTCCGCTTCATTCTCTATGGCAGATGCCCGATGTTTTCCTGACATCCGCATCACGTGACGATTATTCGCGTTTTTCGTGGTGTCCTCCCGGCGGGTCCCCATTAAATTATTTTCGTTCACACAGACAGAAAGTGGTCTGAAACGTCTAACAGACAGATGCAAATGGAAAACAAGGGATTGAATTTTATGAGGAGGAATTGTTCCAATGGTTTTCAGCAAGGGTTGGATTTAGTCAATGAAACAAAGGAGTTATGGAAGCGGATTTATTACACATATACGATCACAAACCAGTGCTGAGAATTGGAAGGGTATATTGGAGTGAAATTTTGGCTACATATGGCTAAAATTACCTGAAATAAGGATTTTAGTAAAATAAGGATAAAACTTGAGTGTAATTTCAGTAAAAATCGAGCCGAGATCAGAACTGACCATCCTGAAGAGATCCAGGGAAGAGAAGCATCCAACAAGAGGCAGTCAGAGAAAAAATACTAGAGCACAAGCGCAGTAACCCAGAGGAATATACGAATGCTGAAGAAAAGAGCCTCACATCAGGTTTCACATCCTCTTTTGGCATTTGTCTCGAAAAGGCTTTTCTAGGTTTTTTTTAATGGAAACACAACTTTTAAGGGAGTTCGATGGCACAAATTTAATGGCTTGGAGAGTAACTGCCCAGCTCTGCCCTCGTTACTGCTCTCATAAAGTACATTTTCCAGTCCTTCTGCTTTCTTCCAGACTTATGAAAATCGTACGTATGAAAGAGCATCAAATAAAATATTAATGAAAGCAAAAAATTAAAAAAGTATGATAACGGCCATCAGCATAGATGGGTAACTACATTTCAGATACGCATTACAGTTGCTATGATGGGACAATATATGCACAGTAAACTATTTATTGCAGCACAATACAGCAGTATTAGTCTTTAGTTTGCTTTGGGTGTGTTAAATTCGACTATTTATTTCCAGTTCTAATATCAGCTTAAAATGGCTCTGTTTCCCCTTGACTGAACACACAGCAGGGGTTGCTGGGTGGCTCACTCGGTTAAAGTTTTACTGACAAACATTCTGCTTCAGAATTTTCATTACTTCGGCAAAATAATTGCCAGAATTTGCGATTTCTCATAACCCAGAGGGGGAACATCGTCAAGTTTCCCCCATGAGGCCAGTACACAGTACTCAGCCATTGCGTTTTACCCCTCAATCAGCTGAAGCTCAGGTGAAAATTTTGTATGTTTGGCTTCTGAAAGTTCACATGAAATAAAAATTTTGGACAGTGACAGGGACAAGTTTTCACAGATCCCTCGCGATATTTTACAAAGCATGTGATGATAATTATTCGAATCACCATGTCGAGGTTGAGGCAGCTGCAGCAGGGCATTCCTCACAATTTCCAGTGACAGAATAATAATTCAAAATCTATTATTTTGGCTTACAGTTTTCAGTTAAAGGACGAACAGGCTGATGTATCTGCTGATTGATGAAATAGGAACAGAGCTAAAATGGCTCCAAAGACATGACGTTCCTCCCCATATTTTCCAATGAAACAGTTTCCTGGTGATCAGCGATTGTTATTTTTGCATTTAAATTAAGTGATTTTAAAAGAAAAAAAATCCACAAAGTCCTATTATTAAAAGACTTGTCCCAAATGGTCATTTATGTTAGAAATCGCTGATTTGTATGTTTGTTTTTAGTATGTTTTTGAAATTTTTATAGCTATTTATTTATTCATCATATTTATTCGTTTAGAGTATGTATGTTTCTGTACGATTGCGATGTCCTGAGTCTTGAACGTTTTCCTTTCATTTCCATCTTGTGTCAGTCTTCACACTCTCTTCCCTGTAATTCGGTGAGGTAATTCCCCTTCCTTCTCTCTGGCTGTTCTCATTGGCTATCCGCATCGAAGAATAGTTAGCGAGGCACGGGTGATTAGTTAGATCAGAGTTAGGACTCCACCTGCTTCTTCTCGCCCTCCTATCACCGTCCTTGCTTTTCTAGTTCCGCCCTCCTCGACAGCTGTTCTGCATTCTAGCTGGGATCTCACCTGATTAGTGTGTGTTTAAAAAAAACACATTTTTTCGGCAGGTCCTTGTCGACTCGTTTCTTCCCATAGCTCGCTTTGGTTAAGTTTTGTTTCTGCGCTTTCTTGGTTTCGATTGTTGACTGCTCGTTTTCTGTGAATTCTCCTGTAAGTCTCGATATTGATTGTTTGAATTACGTTGTTTGATTGCTTAGTACTTCGTTCTCCCTAATTCCCACTTTGTACCCAACTGTTTAGTTTTTCCTGTGTTCTCTCTTATCCCATCCAACTCCCTTTTTCCTTCCCCTTCCATTCCCTTCGCTCAGTCCCTTTGTTACTGTCTTTGTGCGGATTGATTCTCTGGTGCTTGTCCCCTGACTCTGATTCTGACTATTCTGCATTACCCTGTTTCCTGGCTATCGATCTGTTTCTGTTTTTGACCATGAGCTGTATTAATCATAAACGCCCTGCCGATGCTGAACTGCATTTGGAGTCTAAGCCCGTTCCTTTCAATTTACTTTTCTTTGCCAACTCACATTAACAATGTGGCCACTTGATTGTGAGAGCAATTAAATGTTTAACTATTTTAGCAAGAAAGTACGCCATTTTCATGTATTTCTCCATCATTAAAATATAGTCCATTATTCATGCTGTGATTGCCACAAGGAATTAAAATTAGGAACTAAAAATTATGCTATTTAATTAGCCTATGGCTGCTTTTGTTTCCCTGAGTCAAAGAAACAATGTTTATTAGAGGTTTTCCAGGTGTAACATGGTTTGGTTGCATTATTTAATTATTGTGTTTCAATGAATAGGAAATGCTCTACTTCCTATATAATGAGCAAATAAAATGGAGTTTTCTGCCATTAGATGATGATTGGTATTGTTCTGTTGTATATTCTCTTTAAGATAAAAGCTGAAATGTATTAGATAAGCTCTTAAGATAAGCATACATGAAATGCTCAGATCCCCCACCATGGGATGGCTGATATCAGGCCTGGAAGAGCATATGGAACTGAGGACAGACAGAAGTGTGAAGAGGCAAATCTACGCAATAAAATGTATCCATCTATTAATGTAGTGAAATAATTTTGAAATATTGAACAGTTTTGTAGTTCTAACCAGAAAAGGAACAGGATGACAAAACGCGGTGGAAACATAACGCGGCGGAAACATAATGCGGTGGAGGGACGGACAAGTGGACTGGAGGATATATGAAAAGGCAATTCTACACAATATGATGTATCCACGGACAAATGGACCAATGGATGGACAGAAACACTGAGGGACAGCACTCATTCCCATACCCCTTCCACTTTGTAGCTGAGGATGAAAAGTAAACACAACGTCATCGTAACAGGTAAATTTTGCCTTCTCGAGAGACCAGAACCTGTGGCTGTTTTTCCCTGCTGTCATTACATTTATGTTCACGCAATTCATTATCACTCACCTATTTTTTATTTATTTTTTTTTCAATCAGTGGTTAATTGAGATGTTTGTTTTCGATCAAACACCACTCGAGCGAGAACACTTTGCGGGAATGACTCACTATGAAGTCACAATGGCGGTACAAATGAAAATTCAGTACTTTTTGTCAAACCTGTTCTCCTTCACTTTCATGGGTTTAGATATGGTTCTATCACAGGATTGTAGGATTTATTAGCAAAAAGTGTCCGGGCACGTTTCAGTAGCAACTGAAGGCAACACAGTGTTACACTGATTGTCCTTGCAGTGGCTGTGCTGTATGTGGCCAGTAACTCAGCTGTCTTCAGTTCATTACCAGCAGGCACTTTATCCCTCTCAGCTGACCCACCCTGGTTATTCTGATACCTTTTAACCTCCCTGGAAAAGCCACACATTTAGTTTTGCTCCAATTTAGGCAGGAAGAACCCACTGCGACACAATGGGCCATTTTAATTTATCATATCCACCCTTATTCTCCTTCCGTAGCGCCATACATTGGGTAGCTAAGGAAAATTAGTAAGAAATACATCATGCCTTTGAAACCAATTTTGAGATGATGTCAGTCACAGACATGGTTAATCGGGACACACAGTGATAGAGGTTAATCATTTATATATCACACACTGAAAAAATACAATAAGTCCAAAATGGAGTTTCATTTTTTTTTATAGGAATCTTCAAATCCCTGTTTTCAAACTCATGTAACAGGTTTGGAGTCATCCAAAAAATGATAGCGCATGGTCAGTGCTTTGGTGAGGTAAAAAAAGGATGATTGGAATGAACCCAAGATTCTTTATTTTGTTGGTCCTTGTCAAAACGGCGACACAAGTCTGAAGTCTCTGTATGAGTTTAGATTCAGTCAGAGATGTGAAAATCACTGCTCATGAAAATAAACATTTTGTTAGAGAAACTGAAGTGTCATTATAATGTAGGGGATCACACATAAGCACATAGACAATCAAGATGAATGATTTTAGTGGAGATAAATTTGAAAGGCATAGTCAGCATTACATGGTTATAGGAAAAGTAAGTTGCCTGAATATAATTCATGAAAAGAACAGGACCCATGAACAAGTTCATGGACGTCAATCAACAACACCATACCTTCCCTTTCTCTCTCTTATACTGTGGTCTTTCAGATGGGGCTGTACATGCTCACAGGAGCACATCTTAGATGGCCAGGAGGGGAAGTTCCGCCCAGAAATAGTGCTTCCTCCATTTTGTCCAATGTTGGCGAAACTCCACCCAGCAACATAGTAACGCAGTGTCGTAAAAACTCACTTTGATTGGGTGCATTCATGATCATTCTTACTTCCTAACCTCGTATTCTTTTAACGATGTCCTGTTAATTTGCTGCCTTTAGCGTTTTGTTAGCTTGCTTCCCCGGCCTCCACCCCCCAAAGTGCACTGAAAAAAATGTTCTGTTGAATGAACATAATTTTTTTAAGGTTAGTGGTTGCACAAAATATTTTTATCTGAAGCTAGATATTTTATTATGTTGACTATGTTGAAATTACTTATATTTTTTAAGTGGAGTTAAATAACACAACTTTTTCTATTAAAATATGCTTAATTAATATATGGAACATTTACTAGGGGTCAAAATCACTTTTTTCAGTGTGCTGTAATTACAAAAAAGTCTCTCTGCTTTTTAATTTGGGATGTAATTTTACAAGGTCCAATGAGTAGCTTTTTTGCCATTGCAAATATATTTTGCTCAATTTCCCTGAATACATCTCTGTTGGAGTTAAAGCAGCCATTCATTGGGCATGTAAATATGTGATTTGAACCAAAAGTAGGAAATAATGCTTCCAACTAGATCATTTGCTTGCTACACATAAACATTCAGAGGTGAGACGGGACCTGGGATTTGTTTCACTTTGCTTATCATATCCGTCCTCGGCTCATTTGGCTTTTCCCCTGGCTTAGAAATCAATCAAGGCCCAAATTACAATCTGTTAGAAGCTCCTAAATGGATGCTAAGAGTGAGAAAGTCAGAGAGTTCCTTAGCAGGAGTGCATCATTAGTGGAAGTTCTTCATTTCTTCAGAGCTAATGATGGATAAATTATTGATGAGACTTCTCCTCGCCTTTCTTTGCATTTCCTCAATACTTCTGCCCTGATATTTCTTTGCCTCACTTCTTCCAAAGGTTGGAGTGAGAAAGGGAAGCAGTTTTGACAGGGCAGATATTTATAAAAAAATAAAGAAATATATATATTATATATATATATATATATACACACAGACACATTTTACTGCAGTATTTATGCATGATGTTCTGGGATTCATGGTGTGATTGCCATCAGAAAAAGGAGATTGCCAATTTTCATGTAGCATAGAAAAACTGCCATTTTAAGTCACTCAACTGCAATAATTGTCCTCTTTTCTCATATTGGTGGAGATTGATGCAGAAGTCGAACTGCAAAACAGTATTGAATTTTTTATTACCACATGATGCAATGGTAAAAGATGTGAGAGACAAGAAAGACAGTTGTGTGATTGGAGTCGACGAGCTTGGTTCGCTTAGGAAGAGGCGTCAACAGTTGAAATTCACGAGTGAAAATGTGCCATGACTTGGTGTTGATGGAGTCAATCTGTTCACTCTGAAAGTATTCTGCCCAGTAGTTCCACAGAACAGCAAAGCATCGCACCTTCATTCCGAAGCTATTTATTACCGGAATAAGCCCAGTTTCTTCAAGCTGTCTTGTCTATTATTTTCTGGCTGTCCATGTATATTATATAGCTGCATCTGACTGAAAAGTGAAACTTCTGCAAAGATTTTCCAACTTCAGAATTGTTTGAGAACATAAGGAATTTGGGAAGAATATTTCACCTCAGAAATGCATCAATTAAAATAAACTCACGTGGACTTTTACTTGAATGAGCCACCTTCGTCAGGGATCTTTTCACATAGGTGCTTTACGGTGGGGATGCGAATGGGGTAAGAATCCATAAGCATTCAAAAATTAATTCTGGATATCTGAAGTAATTCAACCGTTACCGTATCCTGCTTCTTCCTCAATAGGGTCATGGGGGAACTGGAGCCTATCCCAGCTGATTATGGGCGAAGGGCAAGGACTCACCCTAGACAGTTCACCGAACCATCACAGGGCACTCACTCCATTCACACTCTTAACTACAGGCTTTTCATAGTCTCCAATACCCCTTACATGCAGTGAAATAGCTCCTGTTTCGCCCATTTTAACACACTCTCTTTATGTTGTTATACTTTACAGCAATTTCAAAGTCAAGTTCCCAATACTATGGACGGACAACAGGATTCTGACTTTTGAATCTCACTCTTACTAATATAGTATCATTCAGCCTTATTTTTTTATTGAATTCTATTTTCTAGACTGGGAATTTCTGCGGTTCAGGTAGGAAAATAGGAACTGATTATCCATTATTGTTCAGTAGGTCTGGGTAAGGGCCTTGTTTGGGAAATTGTTTGCATGAGCCTCTCAATTTGTAAATCAATACACCAGAGAGAAGATGGCCCATCTCTGTAAAGCTTTAAAGTGCTATTGGCCTTTTAAGCTGCCCCTACCCCACTGCATCTGTGAGCACTATGAAAAAGAATAATAAATCAAACAAATGGCATAAAAGGCCTTTTATAACTGTCTGGGATTTGAGGTGTACCCATTTTTACCATGTGTATTTATGATGGTACTTTAATGTTATGGACGGATTTAACACAGCACATCAACAGGCTTTGGGAATATTACACTTTGCCCTTCATTTTTTCCCCAGTGTTCATTAGATGGTCTCAAAAAGGAGTCTGCTCCCCTGTTACTGAGCCGAATAGATTCCCTTTGAGCTGCAAGGTGCCCAGCGAGAATCTACACATTTTGATCTCAGGGTGTGCACACACGTGTTCCACTTGTGTAATGTGGAAGGGATAGGGAGAGATGTGGTACGAGAGAGCTGTAAGCAACGTGCCATAAATATGACAGTTACAGTAAGTGAGGGTAAAAATACGTGAAAAATGTTAATAAATTTCAGATATTGAAGTCAAAATACATGGCCAGAGAAATGCAATTGTGGACTTTCGAAAGTTAAGGAAAGGCCACAGGACTGAGTTAAGCATTGGTTCTTTCTGCAACCACAAATTCTTATGACTTAAAATCATTAGTAAACAGCGGCGGCTCGTCGGCCGTAACAAAGGGAAGCCAAAACCTCACCCTACAAAGCTTAATCACTTCAACATTTCGCATTTCACTTTTCTTTATCAGCAGTTGCTCATACGAATTGTTAGAAGGACAATCACATTTATTTTCGATAGCAAATGACGAAGCAAATTATCAATACGTCCTTTTAAATTAGTTTGCCAGGCTTCTTTCGCAAGAAGCCACGACAGTCCATTTTCTACAATCGTAATAAGAAAAGAATGCGATGTTGCATAGCTTATTGCTTAATGAGCCTCACTAATCAATTTGCGAATCTATGCCGTTTCATGAGCTTCTTGAGCGCGGAATTTATAGCGTAGGCCAATGGTAATTTATATCGTAATTTATTTGTGAAAGAAAACCCCTCATAATTTCGTGGTGCAATGTATCGAAAATAAATTTTACTAAATTAACTGTTCTTCTAACAATTCGTATGAGCAACTGCTGATCAAGAAAAGTAAACTGCGAAAGGTTTAAGTCATTAAGCTTTGAAGGGCGAGGTTTTGGCTTCCCTTTGTTACGGCCGACGACCCGCTACTGTTAGTAAATTACAATTATGCCTCTTGATTATTCTTTAAAAGATGTTAAAGTTACAAGGGGACTTTCAGATTTCTTTACGAAATGCCATCCATTTAAAAAATGTTGTTTCCTGAAATTGCTTGCTATGTAGAAATATGAACATGATTCGTATTTTATTGTTCATGGCATACGAGGATATTTCTGCCAAAACGTGGCTTCAAAGTGAAATAACTACTCTTAACATGAATGAACCTGATTAAGGCAAATTAACAGCTTGTTAAATCCTAAGATTGTATTTTTGGTTGGAATGAAGACCAGCATACAAGCGGAGCCCCAGGATCAAGTTTGGATCTGGTGCCCACATGTCCATCGTGGGCACAAACTGCGATGCGCTGTGTGTTCTGAGACCTTTCTTTCCAAACTATCATGAACTTTTTCAGCTATTAGAGCAACAGTAGCCCTTTTGTTGGATCAGGCCTCACAGGCCATCCTTCACACTATATACGCTGCCTGTCCAAGGAAAAAAGTCGCACACTATAATGTTTTGTTGGGGAACCTTTAGCTTTGATGACAGTGCACATTCATCATGGTGTTGTTTTCACAATTTTACAACATTTCTTTACTACCACATTTACATTAATTTTTGGCCAAGATATCGGGCTCTAAATTTGTTGATCAGGCGCAGGCATGGTGTGGCGAATGGGGGGAGCGACGCGCCAACGGGATGTATCCCGGAGTATTTTGCAATTTTGTGCCCGGCGTAAGTACTTCTCTGTCCCGCTTCTGTCTCTCCTGTCGGCGCAAGTGGCAAAGAGGGAGGAGATAAGGCTTGAGTGGGTTTAACACAGCCGAGTCAAATCTTCACCAATAACATGAGCTCATCTCCTCACCTTTAAAATGTTGGAATAAAAAAGCCTCTGTCCTATATCTGCATGATGCGTTGATGTTGCATTTTACTTTGCTGCTTCAGGCATATTAAGCGTATATATTAAGCGTTATGAATATGAGTTAGCTGGCTTGCTCGGGCATTCGCAAATTATTACCATTAGCGAACTTCAGAAAAACTGAGAATTGGGGTGGACAAAACATTCGTTTTAAACAATTGTTTGTCCTGACCTGTTCTCAGTCATTTTCATGATTAACAAAATGTTCACTCCGAGAGCATTCCACACTTAACAGGTGTTATTATTGTCTTACCTAATCGGGAAGAACTAGCAGCACCTGTTAAGTTTGGAGTGCTCTCGGAGTGAACCTTTTGTTAATCATGAAAATGACTGAGAACAGGTAAGGACTAATAACTGTTTAAAACGGATGTTTTGTCCATCCCAATTCTCAGTTATTCTGAATTTACCCCATGATTTCATCGCTGTTAGATCGCATATGGAGAGAAACCGTGTCTTCAGTTGCTAATTACAATAATTGAAAAATGCGTCAAAAAAGGAAAATGATTTAGAACTAGCCAGGACTAACCTAATTATCATAAAGGGACATGTCTCTGCCCCCCCAATTCCCTGTTCTAGCGCCAGGCCTGATGCAAAGACGCAAATACACGGGTGTATTTGCGTCTTTACATTGACCGTGGATGTAATCAGTCGTGCGAAAACTTTGTTCTCGCGTCCGGTGTAGAAGCAGCTGAAGGACACATATCCACATAGCCTACACACACACTCACGCGCCCACATGCACACATATCTCTTTCTCTTTCTCTCTCTTGTATGTTGCAGACAGGGTTATTTGCGGTCACAGCCGCTGCCACAAAAAAGCGGCTATGGTGCTCAAAGTAATTTAATATCAATACTCACGTTTTATATAACAGAAGTTCAAAACTTTGATGTAACATAGAAAATACATATTTAGAAAAAGTCATGGACAGATAGGCTCATGTCTTTTACTGACATGAAATACCATGCATTACTAACATCAGTGCCGCGGTTCTAGTGTTAAGGACAGAGCTGTGCAGTCAGGTGGTCTCTCCTCTCCCGTGCGCGCTGCTGCTCTCCCTGCTGCTACGGCACATGCAGTTCGGCCTCTCTGTCTCAAGTCCTGTAATGTCTCCTGCGTGAGGTCAAAGTGACATCCATGGCATATAGCTATGTTGCGTAGCACGCAACATGCCACAGAGAATGCATTGACACTCTGAGGGCTGTCATGTGGAGTTTCCATTACGCGTGCCTACCGCCTCTGATCTGACATCAGGACAATCGATGTAGATACCGTAATTTATGTGCTGATTCGGATAGTCACATTAAATAGTGCTTGCTGTAATTATTTATTGCATTGAAATGTGCCTGACATTCTGAAAACCTGCCTATGAGGTTTTGGTGACATGTGCGCACTGTGCGCCGGTCAGCAAAATTACCACTGCACAGAAAGTAAACTAGGTTGGAGCAGACGAGCTCTCTGAGCAATTTCGGCAGAGCCTTTAGCAACAAAATTGTCACTGCGTCATGATGAATATGCGACACCTCCCCCTACTATGTCGTCACACCCATCTCTGCGCTCGTCCTTCTACAAAATTGCCAAAGTGGCTGCACACAGTATTGTACCGCACAAAATTACCTCTGTGCAGACTGCACCACGCTGCGCCACTCTGCGCTGTGCCAAGAAATTAGAGCCCATAGTTTTGATGATGGCTGAGTCAAACCACTCCATTAAGTCTTCTCCAGCACATCCAACAGACTTTCAACTGGCTGATGTCTGGACTCTGGGGTGGCCAATTCATGTTTGAGAATGATTCGTCATGCTTTATGATTCACTTTTTTTGCAATTTCAGCCCAATGAATTTTGGCATTGTCATTCTGGAATATGGCTGTGTCATCAGGAATTAGAAAAAGCATTGATGGATACTGGTCATTCAGTATATTCAGGCAGTCTGCTGAATTAATTTCATTGCTGCAGAACAGCGCTGATCCTAGACCTGACCAACTGAAGTGACCCGAGATAATAACACTACCTCCAGAGGCTTGTATATTGGGCACTATGCATGATGGGTGCATTGCTTCTGGGCTTCCTTTCTTACCCTGACATGCACATCACTCTGCAATAGGGTAAATCTGAATTCATTGGACCACATGACCTTTTTTATCGCTCCTCAGTCCAATCTTTATTTTCTCTTGCCAACTGAAGTTGATTTTCCCAATAAGCCTCATGAATAAGTAGCTTTCTTGGAGCCACGCAGCTGTTTGGCCCCAATCCTCCAAGTTCTTGTCGAATTGTTCATTTGGAAATGCTCTTGCTTTCACAATAAATAAAGCCAAGAGTTCTACTGTGGATTTTTCCATGATGAGACTTCACCAAGAATTGTAGAGATCTCCAATCAGTATCAGTCATGATTTTTCTCCCGACCATTTCTTCTGTGAAGTTCACCACTGTTTAGCAGTCTCCTTAGCGGTTTTCTTTGTGTGATCCTGGCCAATAATTTTCCCCTATTAAAACACGGTAACAACTTCAACCATGAGATACATCTTACAACATAATTATTACCTCCGCCCAACAAAGTTGGAGGAGGCTGTGAGATTATCTGCTGGTTGGTTTGTTTGTAAGCAGGATTAGGCAAAAAGTTACGGATGGATTTTCCTGAAATTTGGTGAAACGATTAAGTATTGTTCAAGGAAGAGGTGATTCGATTTTAGGAGGTCAAGGTCAAAGGTCAAGGGCATGCAAAAGGTCAAAAACACATTAAAAACATATTTGCTCGAAGAGTACGGGACTGCATAAACACAGAGGTTGCTAGCTAATACTGGCATTGAGTACATTGGCGGAAGTACTTGCGCTGTGTGAGTGCAGCTCTAGTTTTTTTAAGAAATGCACTCAATCCGTCAGGATTAAAAGAATTATATCCAGTGTAAACACATGAATCACTGAAATAATGATTCAGTCATAGACTCAAATATTTGCTTATTTAAATCGAAATAGTGGCTTTTTTTTTTTTTTTGGATGGACAGTGGATATTAATAAATTCATATATACTTTTTATAAAACAGTCAAGATGCAAGTAAGGATTTACTTGTATTCCTTGTGCCAGTAAGGGCCGGCTGTCTTCCTGTCCTACAACACCTGCGATTAGAAATCTGTTTGACACCTTGTATTGATGGAGGCTAGGCCGAGATACATGGCCCTGTCCCCTATATTCCCTGCAAAGTAAATTGAAGCCCCAAGTGAAACATTTCCGCACGTATATCTCTGACTCCTGTAATTGAAGTGGTTGAATTTCTGGCAAACAAAATGTCTCCGGCAGTAAAATAGAACGACCAGTAAAATGTGGAGGACTCAAAGAATGAGGCGGCTAAACATAAATCATGCTATAACTGTGGGTTGGGAGAGCAAAATGTGATAGAATACACAATATCCGGGTGCAACATAAAGTACTAAATATCCATCAGCGGACTACTTAATATTTTATATTTTTCATGAAAGATTCTACTGAAATCTTGAAGGATTTGCATTATTGATTAAGTGCTGCGATGTCATTGCAGTGCAAAGCTGTTATTAGGGTTCTGCTCATTTTTCCACCTGATCAGGCCTGTAACCTGTGTTATGCTCTTCTAGACATTTATTATTATTATTATTATTATTATTATTATCATTACTGTTGTTGTTGTTGTTGTTGTTGTTCATCCTATTCAATGGGAATCAACAAATGCTCTTGATGAATATAGCCAATTACTTCAGAAATCTATAATATAGCATACAAGAGACCTGATTTAGTATTATAAGCAGAGTTTCCTCAACACTCAAGAATCTGATCACATTAGTAGTGGAAGTGTAATATCCTGGTTTAATATAGAAGTGCAAAAAACCTTTTATTTTATGTCCATTCAGCCACTGACGGCGGAAACCTAAGCATGAAGATCAGCGAATGATGTGCAGGAATTCCTCGCAAGAGAGTATTGTAATGTGAATATAGGCCACTAGATGGCAGTATTTACCTTTTTTTTGTTAAGCTCAGACTGGAGTCATGTTTAGACATGTCCTGGACATGTCTGGGGCAAGTCTCAGAAAATTTAAAAAAAGAGGTCTAATTGTGGGTGGGGTCTGCAAAAGAGTATATAAGGAAAAGAATTGAGACAGTAAAGTAGTAGGAGAAATTGCAAGAAGATGACCAGACCTGCCATTCTGTTCAAGACCTGTGACGTTTCTTTTGTGGATTTCTTTGCCTGTGTTTGAGCATTTTCTTCATCCAGGACATCACCAAGCCACCCCACCAAAAAGGGACTGTAATTATTTCTGTTTTTTCTTATTTATCAATCTTGGTCTTTAGTTGTAGGTTGTTATTAGTCTTTGTCTTTGTTAAAAATTAAATGTGTTTTAGTTGTTAAAACTGTGTTTGTCATCCCTTGCTGTTGCTGTTGTGTTATAAATGTAATAACAAATTGTGGGGCCATAACAAATTGGGGGCTCAAGGTCCGGGATAGACCATTGTGTGAGTAATTTATTGAAAATCTAACATTCCAAATTGTGAAATTGTTTTTGTGAATTTTCCTAGATATATATTGACAACAGCAATGGATGATTTCTTGGCATCACCAACCGTAGGGGTTTTGAAGTCTTTTAAAAAGACAGAACTGCTAGAAATTTGCAGACATTTAGAGCTGACAGAGGTGAAACCAGCCATGCGAAAAGCAAGACTGGCTAGAGAGATAGTTGAATATTACATTGATGAAAATGTGTTTGCACCTGGAGATCTAGAACAGTTTCCAGTGGAAAATCCAAATATAGAAATGGAACTTAAATTAAAAATGCTAGAATTTGAAAGGGAAGAAAAAGAAAAACAAAGGCAGTTTGAGTTAGAAAAATTAGCAAGAGAAGAAAAACAAAGAGAATTTGAGAGAGAGAAAGAGGAAAGAGCAGAAAGAGAGAGACAGAGACAGAGAGATTTTGAATTAGAGAAGTTGGATAGAGAAGAAAGACTCCAAATGGAGAAACTAAAAATTAAAATTGAAACTAAAAATAAATTTTGTGCCAGTCAGGAGGTAAAACTGGTGCCTCCATTTTCAGAAAAGGATGTTGACAACTATTTCCAGTGTTTTGAAAAGGTAGCAAAGAGTTGCCAGTGGCCAAAGGAACACTGGCCTCTGATGTTGCAAACTGTCCTCAAGGGTAAAGCTCAACAAGCCTATTCGGCTTTGTCTGCAGATGATTCCTCTGATTATGAGGTTGTCAAAAAGGTTATTTTGAGAGCTTATGAGTTGGTTCCAGAGGCTTACCGACAGAAATTCAGAGGTCTGAAGAAATCTGAAAATCAGACTTATGTTGAATTTGCTAATGAGAAGCAGGTTTGCTTTGAGCGCTGGTGTACTTCTATGGAGGTCAAGGATGATTTCAACTCACTAAAAGAGATGGTGTTAGTTGAAGAATTCAAGAACTGTGTTAAGGATGATGTTGAGACCTACCTTAATGAGAAGCAAGCACTGAACTTGCAATCAGCTGCCAAATTTGCAGATGAATATGTTCTCACTCATAAGTCCAAATTTCAGTCTAGCAGTAACAATAAATGGTCCCAATTTCAGAAAAAGGGTTACGGTGATACCCAAGATTCCTCACCCAAAGACAAAGACAAATCTGGTGATGGTGCTCAGAAATCCAGTAACAGGTCTGATCAAAGTGTAAAAGCTGACAGTGACAAAAGTGGTCTAGTTTGCAGTTATTGCAAGAAATCTGGTCATGTTACAACTAACTGTTGGTTCCTTAAAGCTAAGAAAGAAAAAGAAAAGGATACCAAACCAAATGCCTTTGTGAAAACAAGGTTAGAAACCCCTGTAGTAGATAACCAATCTGCTAAATTGCCTGCTTCTTGTGGGGCTAAAAAGCCTAATACAGCTGACTTCGTGAGGGAGGAATTTTTTCCATTTGTGTCAGAGGGATTTGTGGCTCTGAATGAGCGTACTACTCCTGTCCCCATATATATCCTAAGGGATACCGGAGCTTCTCAGTCACTTTTGTTGATGGACTCCTTGGAGTTACGTGATGAGACCGCTTCAGGGGATTTCATACTTGTACAAGGTATTGAAGGGAGGACTGTATCTGTACCCCTGCGCTCTATATTCTTGAAGTCAGATTTAGTTACAGGACAGGTAAAGGTGGGACTTATGTCAAGTCTACCTATAAAGGGTGTTTCTCTGTTGCTAGGCAATGACCTGGCTGGGGGCAAAGTAGTTCCCCCTGTACATCTTACTTCACAGCCGAGCACTGAAAATGGGGATGAGGACCCATCTCTGTATCCTTCTTGCGCAGTGACTCGTGCTATGGCCAAGAAGGCTAAAGAAGATGATGTTGTGGTGCCGTCCAGTACATTGAATAGTCAGGACTCAGGTGGTTCGCCTCATGACTCTGATTGGCCTACTATGGTTTCCCCGTTTGAGGACTTATCAGATACTTTTATCAGTTCTCTATTCAGCCAGCCGGATGGGTCTGGTGATTCTGATGTGTCTGGAGACTTGTCTCTGTCCAGAAAGCGGTTGATTGAGGAGCAAACTAATGATCCTGAAATTTGTGTACTAAAGAGGAGAGCCCTTCCTGATAAAGAAATAGACGCAGTTCCAGTTGGGTATTATCTCAAGGATGGTGTGTTGATGCGGAAGTGGCGCCCTCCTGATATCCCTGCCAATGCAGATTGGGCAGTGGTCAGGCAAATTGTTGTTCCGAAGGTCTACAGGAATGAGATCTTAACAATGGCTCATAGTTTACCTTTAGGAGGTCATCTTGGTGTTAACAAGACTGTTGATAAGATCATGAAACACTTCTTTTGGCCTGGGCTTCGGAAAGACGTTTCCAACTTTTGCAAAACCTGTCACACTTGTCAGGTAGTTGGAAAACACCAGTTAGACCCACCTGTAGCTCCGTTGCAGCCTATCCCAGCATTTGGAGAGCCCTTCTCTAAGGTCATTGTTGATTGTGTTGGTCCATTACCCAAGACTAGATCTGGAAATCAGTACTTGTTGACAATCATGTGTGCATCTACCAGATTCCCCGAAGCCATACCTCTACGTAACATCAAGGCAACTGCAATCTCGAAGGCTTTGATAAAGTTCTTCACGTTGTTTGGCCTTCCCAGGGAAATTCAGTCAGACCAAGGTAGCAATTTCACTTCAGGATTGTTTCAGCAGGTTGTGTATGAACTAGGTGCAAAACAGATTCTTTCTAGTGCCTATCATCCAGAAAGTCAGGGTGCCTTAGAGCGGTTTCATTCCACTCTCAAGACAATGATGAGGACTTATTGTTATGACCATGAGAAAGACTGGGATGAAGGGGTTCATTTGCTGTTGTTTGCAGCTAGAGAAGCAGTGCAGGAGTCTACTGGATTCAGTCCATTTGAGCTAGTGTTTGGTCATGAAGTGAGAGGACCTTTGCTATTATTGAGTGAACAATGGCAAGAGGAAGAGCCGCAAATCAGTCTGTTAGACTATGTTAGCAAGTTCAAGGAAAGATTGCGTGCAGCTTGTGACCTTGCCAAAGAGAACTTGAAATCAAGTCAGGGAAAAATGAAAACTTGGTATGATCATAAGGCTAGAAGCCGTGAGTTTAAACCAGGAGACAAGGTCCTTGTGTTGTTTCCCTTGCAGTCCAATCCATTGCAGGCTAGATTTCATGGTCCTTATGAAATTCTGACAAAACTCAATGATCTCAATTACATTGTGAAGACTCCAGATAGGAGAAAACCAAAACAATTGTGTCATATTAACATGCTAAAGCCTTATCATGACAGAAATGCTAGGGTTGCAGCTGTCACTTCAGATTCTCCAATGGTCGAAACGTGTGAAGATGAGGGGGAGTTTCAAGATGATGAACCAAGAATTAAAGCTGAAGTTCTTTCATGTAAATTGTCAAACACTGAAGTGTCGCAAAATCTTGATGTAAAACTCCAGCACTTAGAACCCTCACAGAGAGATCAGTTTGAAAGGTTGATCAAGAAATATGAGGATTTGTTTCCTGATGTTCAAAAAGAGAGTTACTATAGCCTCTCATGATGTAGATGTTGGTGATGCCAAACCAATAAAACAGCATCCATACCGGATGAATCCTGAAAAGAGAAAGATTGCTGAGAAAGAGGTTGAGTACATGTTAAAACATGATATTATCAGACCCTCCAACTCCGATTGGAGTTCACCCTGTGTGCTAGTTCCAAAACCTGATGGAAGTACTAGATTCTGTACAGATTATCGCAAAGTCAATGCTGTAACTAGAACTGATGTGTTTCCAATACCTAGGATTGATGATTGTATTGATAGTGTAGGGCAAGCAAAGTTTCTGACCAAGATTGATTTATTGAAGGGTTATTGGTGTGTGCCTTTAACTGAGAGGGCCAAGAGCATCTCTGCTTTTGCCACACCATCTGGATTGTACCAGTATGAAGTCCTACCCTTTGGCATGAAAAATGCCCCAGCCACGTTCCAAAGGATGATACAGTCTACAATCGCCGGATTGCCACACACGGGTGCATACATCGATGACCTGATCACATGGAGTGACTCCTGGGAAGAACATCTAAAAGATGTAGAGACGTTGTTCCAGCGCCTGACCCAGGCTAACCTGACTGTTAATCTGAGCAAGAGTGACATTGGTTGTGCTACTGTCACCTATCTTGGCTACGTCATAGGCCAGGGTAAGGTGGCACCCATAAATGCTAAAGTCCAAGCCATCATGGACTTTCCAGTTCCTGACAACAAAAAAGCTTTGCGCCGCTTCCTTGGAATGATCGGGTACTACCGCAAGTTCTGCAAGAACTTTGCTGAGATTGCTCTCAGTCTAACTAACCAACTGAAGAAAGGCGTAAAGTTCACCTGGGATGATGCATGCCAGAGAGCCTTCGATCACCTGAAGTCTCTGCTGTGTCACTTCCCCGTGCTCAAATCTCCTGACTTCAACAAACCGTTCTCCATCGCGGTCGATGCTAGCGACCAAGCTTGTGGATCTGTGCTCCTACAGAGAAGTGACTCTGATGACATTGAGCATCCCGTGGCATACTTCTCCAGGAAGTTCAATCGCCACCAAAGGAACTATTCCACAATAGAGAAGGAACTGTTGGCTCTGGTCCTTTCTTTACAACACTTTGAGGTTTATGTTTGTACAGGACAACAGCCAATGATTGTGTACACTGACCACAATCCGTTAATGTTTTTGAGTAAGATGAAAAACAAGAATCGGAGATTGTTGAATTGGAGTTTGATTTTACAGGAGTTTGACTTGGAAATTAAGCATGTGAAGGGTACAGACAATGTAATTGCGGATTGCTTATCCCGTGTTTGAGTGTGTATGATATGTATATATAGACAAGTGTTCACTTTACCATTTTGTATTGAAAAGAAAAATTTTGCCTTTATGAGTCAAAATTTTTCCCTTTTGGAATGGAGGTGTAATGTGAATATAGGCCACTAGATGGCAGTATTTACCTTTTTTTTGTTAAGCTCAGACTGGAGTCATGTTTAGACATGTCCTGGACATGTCTGGGGCAAGTCTCAGAAAATTTAAAAAAAGAGGTCTAATTGTGGGTGGGGTCTGCAAAAGAGTATATAAGGAAAAGAATTGAGACAGTAAAGTAGTAGGAGAAATTGCAAGAAGATGACCAGACCTGCCATTCTGTTCAAGACCTGTGACGTTTCTTTTGTGGATTTCTTTGCCTGTGTTTGAGCATTTTCTTCATCCAGGACATCACCAAGCCACCCCACCAAAAAGGGACTGTAATTATTTCTGTTTTTTCTTATTTATCAATCTTGGTCTTTAGTTGTAGGTTGTTATTAGTCTTTGTCTTTGTTAAAAATTAAATGTGTTTTAGTTGTTAAAACTGTGTTTGTCATCCCTTGCTGTTGCTGTTGTGTTATAAATGTAATAACAAATTGGGGCCATAACAGTATAAACCTCAAAGAAAGACAACATGCACGAAAGCTGGCTGGATTGTCATCAGCCCAAGTAAGTATTACTTGTAGGCAAAAAACAAACAAAACAAAACCACCTGCTGCAAAAGACATTGCAGTATATTCAAAAAAATCATATCGGCATTTGGAGTGCTGGAATTTCTTGGTAAAATCAAAATGCACAGAAATACTGTTTAATGTAAGAGCTGAGAATCTCCCCTTTATCACGAGGTTAAAATACAGTGCCAATTCAAGTAAAGAAATGTCAAACATAATTGACCACAATTGTTAGTGAACACAGATAAGGCCATTCCTCGTTTGGAAGGAATTTTTAATTATAAAGTTAAAGAGCATCAAGTCACTGCTTGGGTAGCATTTTATTTACACAGTTATTAATCTTACACAGCCCACAATTCAAGGTTTATCTTTGCTGCCTCTGTTAACATATGATAGTTGACATCTGCAGCGATTATGTTTATCATCTGCCACACACATTACTACCCACACTTGCGTACCTGCGGGGCACAGTGACATCAGCAAGTGACGTGCAGCACCAAGACAAATAGCAGGAAGCCTGCCTCTCTTGAGCACTACTGTGGAATGATCACATCACTTTGTCAACCAGCCAGATGCCTGGCGTTGTCGGCAGGGATGTTAATTACTTCTGAGGACCTTGTGGGTGGGTGATAGATCGGCATAAACACTGTACCGCAGCGTACTTTATGTGACGTGATGCGACTTTGGCTATCGTTCATACTTGGAGAAAAATGGTTTTGATTAAGGTGTTTACATTTGAGTCAGTGCTGGTAAAGTCTGGTAGGAAAGCAGAGCTAGCGGACGATAAGGAGAACAAAAAAGCAACTGTTCAATGCCATTTGACTGATCGGTCACGTACCCCCAAGTCTGCCCTTACAAATATTCAGTTGGAAATCTGAGAAAAATATGTACGTTGATGTTGTATACACTCAGGTCTCGAAACATTTTGACATTGACATAAGTTACGGTAACATTAGCTGCCTACCACAGGATATTAAACATGAAAATTAATGAAGTATGTATCATTAAAATATGAATATGAGCTCAAAGCGCAAACTTTCCACTTTGATTTATGGTAATTAACCTCCAAATTGAGTGAAGTCTGTATTACAGCAATTACATACACTACATGGAATTACAGCCCTTTCATACAAGGACAATTAGTTGCACAGCAGTTTAATGGCCAAGAGAGTAATTCAATCATTATTTCATTTACAAATAAGCATTCAGAGGTCGAGAGTTGACTCCACATCTGGCACTTGCATTTGGAATGTGCTGCTCTTAACTCTGAACTCTTAAGAGCTGACCTACCAGCTGTCACTGGCAATGATGCAAGCCATCATTAATATGAAAAATCAAAACAAACCTACCAGAGATATAATAATAACATTAGGTTGGGCCAAATCTGCAAGTTGGTATAGTTTTACAAAGAATGAAAGCACTTGTGAGCTCAGGAACACCAAAATGCCCAAAAGACAAAAGATGACAACTGTCTCTTGGAAGTAGGCATAACTGTGCTTAACCCTAGAAGACTATCGCTGGGTGATTTTCACCCGAGCAAACGTGTTTACGTGATTTTCATTATGTTGCGTTTGTCTGAGTGTTATGGGTCCCTGGGTAGCTTCAGCATTGTCTTTGACATCTTTGAAGGCATGGGTGTTTTGTTTACCTCAGGGTACTTTTTTCATTTTTTTAGACATGGCACAGTTGAAAATGAAAGAACACTACTGTAATTTGTCATGTATTGTCATATTTTGATGACAAGTACTTTTTATTGGGTATTTTACTATATCGAGAAAAATCACCCGGTGTTAGTGATGGTGTTACTAATTTTAGCAATAGTGTTCTAGGGTTAAGTTAACAACCAAGAGACAAATTCACCGCAGTAAATACAGCGGGTTTACGTTGAGATACAAATCGTTAAAGCACCACACAAAATAAGTTTTTTTGTGGCATGTTCAGTGCTGGAATGACATCATAAAGACAGATGAAACAAAGAGCAGAATGATGGGAAAAGAAAAGTATAGAGGATGTAAGGAAAAATCTCAAGATTTGAAGCATACTGCCTTACCTGTAAAATGTGTTCATGTGTGGGCATGTATGGCTGCCAGTGGAGCTGGTTCCCCTGTGTTCATGTCACAGCTGATGAAAGCTGCAGGATGAATTTTGCACTCTGTAGGACTATAATATCTCCTCAGACTCAGCTACATCTTTTAGTACTCAATTGATAGCACTTAACAGATCCGATGGACAATAGCCCAAATCCTGCTTGAAAAGCAAGATTGACTGTCCTGAATCGACTTGAGCATGCAGCAGCCATACCACCACTCAATCTGCTCTAGCTGCGTGGCTGAAGCTCAGCAGGTGTGAGCTTGGTTAGTACTTGGGTGGGAGACCACCAGAGAATACAAAGTTGCTGCTGCAAGAGGTGTTGGTGGGCCAGTCATTTGCGATCTTCCTTCTGGTGGAATAATGCCCCATGCCCCATTGCAGGGATTGGGACACTGTACTAAAGGAGACAAAGTCTTTCGGATGAGATGTTAAACCAAGGTCCTGACTCTCCATGGCCATTAAAGATCCTATGACACTCATCCACAACCCCCATGATATAGCTTAATTCCCATCCTGGCTCTTTCAACCTGCCACCTAATCATCCCCTGATCTAATTAACTATGCATCTTGTCCTCTCCCAAGAACAAGGAACTGGAGACTGCTGCAGTGATGGTTGATCTGCCAGAGCATCAGCAAAAAGACCCCCAACTTTGACTACAAAAAAATTTCAGTTGCGCATAAAAAAAGGTCATTTTAATTATTGATTACATTTGTTTGCCTGTACTTTTGACCCTCTGAAACTGGAGGTGTTATATACCAATATAATTGTGATTTCTTCACAGTTCATAAAATATTTTTGGCAAAGCCCTTAATTGAAAGCTAAAAGTTTGTTCTTTCAGCACACACTTACCAATTAATTTCCTATCTTATTGTTGGCATCTGAAAGACATGGTTTCTCTCCATATGCCATCTAACAGTGATGAAATCATGGGCTAAATTCAGTACAGTGGTGGAACAAGAACTGAGAATTGGGGTGCAGAAAAAATCAGTTTAAAACAATTATTAGTTCTGACCTGTTCTCAGTCATTTTCATAATTAACAAAAGGTTCACTCCGAGAGCGCTCCGCACTTAACTTAGCTGCTTGTTCTCCCCAATTAGGTAAGACGATAGTCACTCATTTAGACGCGTATTTGCTGTATTTAAATCAACATTATTCAAAATTGCCCACCTGCGCAAATAGCTTGCAACGCATGCTTTTCATAGCCTATTTAACTGCCAAGTGCCACTTTTTTTTAATCAACCCACGCAATACCGAGAGTGAAAGGCCATATTTCATTGGAATGTGGACCAGCTCAATCAACGTAAAGCCTTGCGTTGGCCTATTAATAAGTAAATTATTTTTCTGTACTGAATTTAGCCCTTGATTTCATTGCTGTTTGGGAAAGGAGGGCTGTTGGGTGGATGCGTTAGGGTGACCACCTGCTCCGCTTTCAATTGGTACGACATTTGAGCATTTGTCCGCAACCCTGCATCTTCAGTAGCAAAGTAATGCCCTGATTTTATACTGCACAATAGTCGCTGAGACGAGAAAACACAAATTCTACCATGGACTCACCGAATCCCGCATTCTGATTTGTTAATACCAGGTATCAATCCTACGGTAGACTACCTGGCGCTTTGTGACCTGCTAATGTTCGATTATAGGGCCGTTTCACTGTGCATTAATCTCGTTGTCATGAAAGGCGAACGCCATTTACGTTAGTTTGAAATAATTTCACTTTTATTTGGGTTTTTCTTTGCAGAAATATAGTGAATTGGTCTAAAACAATTAAATGTAACTAACGAAGCTGGCAAAATGCTTTCTGACTGGCAAGCAAGCTAATGCTAGTTTGCCAGCTTTGCTACCTAATTCACTAGCCTGGCCTACTTAGCTAACAGCTATTTG
Source organism: Gymnothorax reevesii (assembly GCA_029721435.1). Lineage (NCBI taxonomy): Eukaryota > Metazoa > Chordata > Actinopteri > Anguilliformes > Muraenidae > Gymnothorax > Gymnothorax reevesii. The sequence continues at coordinate 17,033,941 of CM056587.1, read as the reverse complement.
GTGCATGTAATGCAAAAGAAAATCAGCGAATAGCCATTATTTTCATACTTGGCTCGAGTTGAATCGCAAGCATTTAGCTTGATGGTGAGCACGTTGACTAAAACAAACCAGCTCGAATGCTTGGCACGCAAGCTAGTTCGTCTGCAATGTTGTTACTGACTGGAAATGATGCTGAAATGATGACAGCCTGTAGAACTTTAAAGAAAAATGTTTTGGGTCGTATGCGTATCTTAACCAGATTGTACCAGAGGGAATTGTAAAAGCATGCAAAATGCTCAATGTAGGAAAGTATTAAAGGACTCAAAATTTAATTCAGTCAGACTAAAAACATTCATTATAATAAATCATGGGTAGGGAACCCTTTCCAGATAGAGCCACTGTGGGTGCTGGCTTTCATACCAACCAAGCTGCTACACACCTGATTCTACTAATCAAGGCCCTTAAAAAACATTCCAGAGGTTGATCAGTAGAATCAGGTGTGTAGCAGCTTGGTTGGTATGAAAGCTGCAGTGGCTTTTTCAGGAGAAGGATCCCTACCCATGTAATAAATTATTTAAATTATTTACCCTACTTTTAAGATAGACGATACGATACGATAATGTTTTATTTGAGTCTCACCCAGTTAAAAATACAGACAGTACATACAAGATAAAACCGGCCACTCCTTATGGAGTTATGAGAGACTTTATGATACGTAAAAATCATAAACATAATATAAAATGATGCTAAACAATCCTACACTGAAATAGTGCACTGTCACTGATGAGACCTTCAAAGTCTTTGCAATTTGATGTTGAGGAACATTATTTTTAAAGTATTCCACAATTTTTTTACGCAAGCCTTCACAGTTTGGAGAGCCTCTGGCCATCTTTGCTTCTGAGAGACTCAGCCTCTCTAAGACATCCGTTTTATAGCCAATCATGTTACACACCTGTTGTCAGTTTACTTAATTATTTGCTGAATATTCTTTCAGTTGATTCTCTTATATATTTTGCTTTTTCAGTCCTTTTTTGCCTGTGTACCAACTTTTTTGATACCTGTTGCCACCAGAAAATTTGATTTAAGCTCAGTTTGTGGATAAAAATGTAAAATGTCTCCATTTCAACATTTTTTATTTTATTTTAAATTTACACTTCGTCCCAGCTATTTCGGAATTGTGGTTGTACTCTCGCATACCCACACACACACACACACACAAACATGCATACCCACAAACACACATGCACTCGTACACACACGCCCACGTATATACATATTCCTACCCACACACGCACACACACACAAACATACACATGCATACACACACACACACACACACACACACACACACACACACACACACACACACACACACACACACTGTGTTGCTACGGTGCCCTGCACTTTATATATTGCATTACTCACAGAGTTACTGCGGTGATGGTTTCCCAGTAGTGACATCACTGCAGTGCCATTAATGTGAAAACTGGATATTATTAGTCTCTCCAGTCTAACATGTCATGTCAATCTGTGCTGACCGAGGCTGCCTCCTGCTCTCAAACGCTGACCTGCCGCAAGCCCAGAATTAAACATTCTAATTTCCTCTCCGTGCTTCCAGGCCACTTTTCATGAGGGGTAAGATTGGTGGTGGTGTGGGGTGGGGGGAGTGAGGCACTTTGGGTAAAATCACTTCCAACCATGAAGAGGTCAAAGAGGACTATGTCCATGAGAATCAATCAACCACTGATTAGGCGCGTGGCCACAGCATGAAATGCAAGTACTTTAGGAGGCCCCAGCTTTGACACCAATGTTTTTTCCTGGTTCAGTCCATCTGAACAGTGGCCTGTACTGTCTCCAACAGAACGGAGGAGGTTGATATTGAAGCCCCCCTTGTGGCAGCAAAAATCCCCTTTGCCATAACAGCGTTTGAAACACTCGGTTTGTAATTCCTGCAGGTTTTTTTTTTTTTTTAATGAACAGATCTATTCTGCAAGGTTTACACCAAGCAGCTCTGCCTCTCTGTCCTTTGCTGTTTGCTATCAGTGCAGAGTTAAGTAGCGACAACGCTCGCTCAAAACAGCCTGTTCTTCTGAAGGGAGAAAATGATGGTCAGTCATCATGGACCTAGAAATTAAAGGGTTTTTTTTTTTTCTTTTTCTGCTTAAAATTCTTTTTCCTTTTGGACATTCAAGAATATAATAACTTGGGGAGTGGGGACACCATGGTAATTTGGCACCTTTGATATTTTAAGAGTTATTTTCACGTTTATGCAAAATCTGTAACTCTGGCCCTCTTTTGCACCCCAACTTTGACACTCCGATGATGTTGTTCAGCTGATTGTGGTTCACATTGAATTATGGACTGGTGAATTTCTGAGAAGGTGCTCCTCCAGCAATTTTGGGTGCAGCAAACCCCCGAAAATTTTGAAATCTTAGGAATTGTAAGAGTGCACTCACATTTGTAGCTCTCGGAGCAATGCCAATTTTCCCCACGAACAGTGTGTCTGCTATACACTCTATCACTCAAATTTCCATGTTGAGTGTCGCTCAGGCTAAATAGTAAATCTGACTCTAACATAAAGTAATCAGACTCTCACTTTAGAATACCTGACATTTACAGCCTTTTATTTAGCTTGTACGGTGATGAAGAAGTAGTCCACAGTCAGTCTTTCTCTCAGATGCTCTAATTACTGGTTTTCACGCCCTCTCAAGAGTTAATCGAATCGGCAGCGCCATAAAAACAGCAGAGCGAAAATAAACGCAATTATTGCCATTGTGCGCAACTCAGGGGTCTAATGAAGCACAACACCCGTCGTGTGCCACGAGTACGACGACAGCTAATGAAGAAAAACTGATTAACACAAACCCCAAAGAGCTCTTCTTTGGTCTTTGTTCGCTGTTGACAAGCATCTTTTCCTTTCAAGGACCCGTCTTCCCATTTAGGTTAATTGAACAGTACTTATCAGCTCAGCAGCTCGATCCACACGAACCGTCATCAAGTGATTCACTCTCTCAACTCCTTATGAAACAGATGCTCCAGAGAGAACTTGAATATTTCCCCCCTCAACAATTCCCATCATTTAACTCGTAAAGGGCACAATGAACATACCCAGTTGAGCAGGGACGTATGAACCAAAAACAAGAACAAAAAAGTGAAAAGATATGAAAAGTAATTTGAAAAAAAAAAAAAAATCAGTAAAGGTTACAGTACACCTCGCTGTCTGGAGTCACCCAAAGCGATAAGAAAATAATGATTCATGGCCAATGATGGATCATAATTTTGTCAACTGGTTGCATCCAACGATTTTAAAATCCTAAATTACTGTATGCTCATCATCTTGCTGTGGACAGACTCAGCTCTATCCTGTAATACCATCCTTTGGAAAGAGGCACAGGCTCTTGCCTTGTACTCTGCATTATTACTCTGCTCTGAAAAATGGTGTGTACACTGAAAACGGAGTAAGAACTAAGCCTCGAGAATTTATAGGGACAGAAACAGAATCATTACTGTGATACCGACTTTGCCACAGGCAGGAATGTTTAAGGTAAAGCATATTCATCATGATATTATTTTTTCCTCCTTGGTTACCCACAACATTTGGAGGCGATATCACACTACGCCTCCCTTCCCTAAAAAAGAAAAACCCAAGTCCATAGAGTGATTTGTCCATGCAAGATTTTAACTCACAGCGCCATCTAGTGCTCTAAGCACCAGTTAATATTGCGATTTCATGAGAGAACCGAGTGTTTAGGCTCAGTCCCTGTGGGCTGTTTTTTTTTTTTTTTTTTTTTTGCCTCGGCGATGTACTCCGGATAGAAATTGATGCAACTCTGGTGGCGTCGGGAACAGGTTCCCAGATGTCCCGGGGAAGCTTCGGGAGCGTCGCGAGCCATCTGGAACCATCGAGAGGCATCGGGAGGACTGCAAAAAATTTCAGTGCTTGCATTGAAATTTCCCCCGATGTGTTCCCGACATTTTGTCGGGACAACAGGTCGGGGAGGCATCGGAGCTTTCCAGAGCCACGAGGAAGCTTGTTTTCCCCGAGGCATCCCCGAAGCATCGGTGATGTCTGTCGAAGTATCAGGGGACCTCCGGGGTTATTTGAATCTTCAGCGAAAGTTCGGCGACATTTCCGATGTCGAGGTTGCATCCCCGAATATTCGCAGAAATTTCGGCGACGGTTGAAAAGTGGCATTCTTCCCATGGCGCTGAATGGCTGGATTTTCGCGAGCACCATATACTCTGTTATAAACTTGCACCTTATTTGCCTGGTATTTTAACTGTAAGCTGAGTCCTGGTCGCATTAAACTGTGGTTTACACTTGACATACAAAGAACTCTTTTGTAATTCTTACTGTAAAATTCCAGTTAAAATAACTGGCAAAAGAGTTGTGACACAGTTGAACACATTTATCCGTGGAAAACAAATAACCCAAATCACAGGTCGCAGCCTAGACACCTGCAGGAAAAGTAAATAGTCTATGTATATCCAATCACTCAATAATAAAAATGATAATAATAATAATAATAATAAAATGGTTGATTAATTTCTAAAGGAAAAGATTGGGCTGCTGCAGTAGGCTACAGATTATAACAACCAGATGCGCTTGCCAGACGCGAGTCGCGGTCAGCAAAATAAAGCAACGCCCGACAGCCTTCTTGTCATTAAACAAACTTCAATTAAATATCAAAATTAAGAGAAAAAATGAAGGAAACGAAATTGTAAAAATAAAGGCAAGAGGGGGAAACAATTTTCAAAGTAACTCGGTGCAGGAGTAAGTGGAGTGAATTCGAGTGATTAAAAAAAAACGCTTCATTCGGCGATAGGCCGATTTTGTGGTGGGAGGAGTTACAGGGAGTGCACAGGGAGGTTAGAGGATTTTTCAGTTTAAAAAAAAGTTCTTTCCCAAACCCTGCTTGGCGTCTCGCACTGGATTCCCATCCAAACTCTTTGATGATTATAGATGCTGTTTGCACCTTATAGCCCGCTACAATGTATACCTCCCCAATAACCCTTCCCCGAGGCGCTTGGGATGGTTCGCAAGTACTCACAGATGCATCCCCTAATCTACGGGCTTATTCCCCCGATGATGTTTCTAATTCGGGGAAGCTCGGGGGCACCTTGTACCCCGGAGCTTTCCCGAGCATCAGGAAGCCATCCACGATTTTTCACGGCATTGTTCGGGGGACATTCCCAGAAGCTTTGTGACCACAGCCGAAGCATCAGTGAACGTTCACCGGACCATCCCCGATGCCTAATACGTGCCACTTCTAATGGGACTATACTCAGTTTTAAAATTTTTTTTTGCCAAAAACATCGGGGCATCGGGAGCCATCGGGAGAAAATTTGTCGTTTTCCAGATCGCTGATTTTTCCACAGTGGGACCTAGGCTTTAGGAAGCATCTGCTGGAGGAATAAGAAAACCCGATATTCGATTTTTGAATCAGACTCATTCATAACCATAAGGCCCAATTTCAGAATGATCGAGTATGTATAAAGCAAATGAAAACCTAAAAGTAAATATGGCGGGGAAGAGATGAAATGGCTGAAATAACCATGGCAACAATGCCGGAAAAGAAGTGAGAAACAAGCTCACGCACAGCTCGGAGCAATTAGGGTCTCCACAGAAGGAGCCATGCACCCAGTATAAAGCGTTTGTGTGTATGTGTGTGCATGCGTGTGTGCGGGCGCGTGTGTGTGCGCGTCTGTGTGTGCGTCTGTGTATCTGTGTGTGTGCGTGCGTATGTGCGTGCACCCGCGCATGTGTGTGTGTCCGTGTGTGTTTTTATGCTGAAACGCTGTGTCTAGAATGCAATCAAAAGTCAGAAACATTGAGAGAATGTTTTGTGCAAGTTGGCTGCACAAACAGCAGAGTCAATTAACCCAGTCGATGTGGCTAGTCAATACTCCACTACTCCAAAGGAAATGCACAGTTGATTGTGAATGAATTAACACCAGAGAGTAAAGTTCTGAAGCTAATTTCTCATGAACAAACTCTCAAGACTAAATCAGAGCTAAACCTTAAAACCCCACGTGTGCCCGATCTTATCTGATGATGCGCTCGATGAACTGTGAATGGCCTGACAGGCAGCCATCTTAATAGAGTTGACATCGCAACTGAAAGAGGAATACTTACAAAATTTTACAAAATTAGGATGAATACCAAAAGTAGCATTGACATATATGCACAGCAAACGTGTGGGGTAATCTAAATTTATTTGACCCACAGCTCAGAAAAATGTCTTGCGTTCAGACCAGATCTGTTTCGACTGGTTTTTGACTGTCACTACAGTCTAAATAGAATGATAGCCCTCGTTCCGCCTACTCTCGAAAACTTATGTAAACAAAATCTTTCCCATGACCTCTGGAGCCAGAACTTCCGCGCAATAAAAGTAGGGTCGATTTCCAGCTCGTTCTCTTTGCCTTTCTCACCTCAGAAACCAGGTACAGGTTAGGAGACAGGTTTACTCTGGTGAATCCACCTTTCAATTCATCACCTGTGTGATGCAGGTGCCGTGAGTCCCTGTGAATTAAGGAGGTTAATTTGCATTTTATTGCTTAATGGCAGTGTAGCTAAATCGGATGGTAGTGTAAAGCTATTCATGGTTTTTCTTTTAGTTGTTAGCCAGAAACTAGCTGCTAATGTGTTGGTTATGGTTCCATATTTTTGTTGTCGTTTTTGTTTCTTTCAGGTAATCCACCAGTGAAACACACTAAATACTGAAATATATTTGCATTCCAATGTTTGTTAAGTATTAGCCCTTGTGAGCGCTATATCACCTGCTCGGTATGTTCATGTACTGGTGCAAGCTACCTTCTTTGTATGGGCCTAATACACCCTTCACATCTGTTCGCAGTCAGTGGGGTTGTGTTGTGCTTATCCTGCTTTGTCAGGAGCATCATCGCATCGCAGTGCTACTGGTTTTGTCAGTCTGTGCTGCAGCCCCCCCTTGAAGGGCGCCGAGAAAGCCCCACATGCTTAGGAATCGCTCAACTGAGGGAGGATGTAGATAATCCCTGTAGTGCAGTTTGTGGCCTACCCAGCGAGAAGCGACTTCGTCGTGCTTACAGAGTTCTTTAAAGCAGCGCCATGCCTGAGTGCAGTAGGGAGAAGGAACATCTTCCAGACCCTTCTGGTCATAAGCGTGTACACAAGCACTCTCATGGCCGTCGTCGTAATTCCCCACACACATCAAATCATGAAGAGGTGCGTAAAGCTGCTAAATGCCCAATCCCTGCTCCACTAGCAGAAGGCAGTAGCTCAGACACATAAATTAAGATTCTGGCTGCGTATATCTATGAGGATGGACAGATTTGAGGCTCGTCATTCCTCCTTCTCATCATCACTTCCCCCAGGCTAGGAATGTGTTCCTTCGCCTGGGCCTCAGGCCCATGTATGGAATGATGCCACCGATGATGCTGATCTACTGTCTATTTTTGCTCCCCACTCACTGCTTGAAGGTGTACATCAGTCAGAAGAGGGAGGCCACTGGGCGGATCCCCATTCAGACACTGTGGTGGTGGATGAGCGATCAGAAGTGGTGGGGCAATCTTCCACTAATACTCTTTTCACTAGAGTATTTAGTGCAGTGAAAATAGTTGGTCTGCAGCCCCCTGTGTCTGACCCAGCCCCTGCGGGAGGTATCTGGGGGGGCATATAACAGAGTAATTCCCCACCTTGCATTCCAGCGGCAGTTGATTATGTTTCAATGCTGAGGACAGCAAGGAAAAAACCATCTCAGAAGCTTCAATTTAATGCAGGCAGTAGGCGGTTGGTTAATGCCAACTATGCAATGGAAACTGGATTGGGAGACATGCCACTGGTAGAACAGGCACTAGCATCATGGAAAACGTTGGGTCCATCCTGTTCTCCTGCTAATACCCGCTGCTCCAGAAAAGAGTGTACAGAAACTGACTGCTTGGTTTCAGGCTCGTTTAACCCTCTTCAGGCTCATGTTGCAAATTTGCAACAATAAATCAATTGATGGCTGATTATGAAATATAAAGACCACATGGGAAATGGTTTCATAAAGATACCCTTCCAGCTCAGCATTGAAAAAATACAATGTTAGTTCCACCTGCAGCCACTAGAAGTCACCACTGTCTCATTGCAAAATGGAAGAGAACCAAAGTTTGTTGAGAGTAGGTCTGCATTTTTGAGGTAAATATCACAGATATTTCATTAAGATTAAGATTAAGAAAATAGTTGTGTAGAATGAAGAAGTAATGCTTTTAGATTACGATAAACTATAAATGATAATATACAACAACCTCAAAGTCCTTCAAAATGTGAGATATCTAATTCTGACCAATTCTGTTAGTTATTTTAGTGTATGAGAACTATTCTCCATGATTGAAAGATTTTTCAGATCTCAAAATGATAAATTGGACTGGAGAAGATTAATGCTTCATTTAATGCTGCAGCTCGTGTGGGTAATGTGTTGGCTATCATGTTGGCGGCCTTGAGGAATTTGGTGAGCATGAAGAATCAGGACTCCAGGGCTCTGATTTATTCTGCTTTGTCAGCTCACTTACAACTGATTCCTGATTCCTGAGGGATGCTATGTCATCAGCTGTCTAATGTTGTAGGCAGATATGGCTGCCACAGACTTCTCTGCTAGATGCCATAAGGAGTGAACTAATGAACTTGCCAGAAACACCTAGTCAAGTCTGCTATCCAGGTTCTCAGGACGTGCTGGATAGAGCTGAGCGCGGTATTACAATGAGGAAACTGTCCAACAGGCTTGTCGCAAGCCAGCCTGCACTTTCACACAGGGGGTTTACAGCACCTCAAGAGCATCAGCAGCCAGCCTGGCCTAGTCATGGGAGTCGGGGCCCTGCTTGAGCGCAAGAACAGAGTTTTTCGTGCCCACAGACAGAGTTCTGCCACAAACCCACCAGAGGAGGCCTCATACCCGGGGGAGTGGTCAACAGAAGAGTTCGGGCAGGGGTGCAGGCCGTGACAGCGGTCCCGCATAGGGATCGTGGGCCGACCGTTAAGTGTCCCTCTTGACTTACTTTCACCAGTTGCGAGGTAGTTGTGTCAGACCCATGGGTTTTATCAACAGTAGCTCACAGGTACCAACCGCAGTTTCGGTGGCACCCCCACCCACTCCTTTTCTGGGGTCTGAATAACTATTGTGAAGGACCCACTAACGCCCATAGTTCCAAAAAAAGATAGCGGTTAGCAGCACTTCTTGACCTCAGGGCCCTCAACTCATATCTCAAGCTGCTTCCCTTCAAAATGATCCAAAAAAAAGAGACAGTAATACAGCCCATTAGCGCAGGAGAGTGGTTCACATCCCTCGATTTAAAAGATGTATATTTCCATTTTCCGCTTTGTTCAGAACGCAGTCAGTTTCTTCGCTTTGTTTTTCACAGCCAAGTTTTCCAGTTTCAGGTTCTGCCTTTGATCCTGTCACTGGTACTGAGGGTCTTCACTTGGGTGGTCTCAGCTGCCTTAGCCCTCACTTCAGGTGCAGGCTCACAAAACCCTGCCGTACCCGGACCATTGCCCCCTCTCTAGATGAAGTGGTCCAGGACACAGTGATGGTGCTGTCTCATGTTCATTCCCTGAGGTTCTCAGTGAACTGGAAGAAGATCAATCTGCAGCCTCAGCAACAAGTGAATTTTCTTGGCCTTCACTTTGATTCTGTGACAGTGAATCCACATCCCACTCCCCACAGGGTAGACAGTTCAGAGAGAGTATTAAGACACTTCCAACTGGGGAAGTTTGTGACTTTCACAGGGTTCAGAAACTGCTGGGATTACTGGCAGCAGCAGAAGCGGTGATTCCTTTGAGTCTGCTGAGAGCGCATCATATACAGCGATGAATCAACTCCTTTCATCTCCATCCAAAAAAAAAGAGAGGAGGAGGAAGCTCCCCCGGGCACAGTCCTGCATGCAGGCCCCTGCTCCCCAAGAGAGACTGGGATTTTCCTCTCAGGAGAACCTTCCCCACAGAAGGTCAGTAGTTACAACAGACGCATCCCCGACAGGCTGGTGAGACATCTGGGAGGGCAGAGCAGTGAGACGCAGGTGGGAGCCCCCTTGGTCATCAGAACATATAAATGTGCTCAGACTGAGAGCCATTCATCTTGCCCTCAGGAGTCTCTTGCCTCTCATTCATCACAATCATGCGCTGATGAGAACAGACAGCATCTCTGCAGTACACCGTATAAATCACCAAGGTGGAACGAAGTCGCAACGCTGTCTCCAGGTGGCGCGGGAGCCACTGACGTGGGCATGGCCTCAACTGAGTGTAGAAAATAAGGCGGCTGCCGTTCTAACCACGTCAGAGCCTCTGCTAGGAGAATAGCGGTTAACCCGGATGTCATTAACCAAATCTGAGCTCAGCATAGGGTAGTCCAGGTCAATCTTTTCGCATCCAGGGAAACAACCCATCTCCTGGAATGGTATTCCCTCTTGAGTCAGGGGGTGGGCAGTTTGGGCCTAGATGATCTGCCAACGGCCAACAGGCTTGTAAAACACATTTCCTCCTCTCCCTCTGGTTCCTCAAGTCCTCGAGAGGGTCAAGATGGGCCATGGTGTAGTTTTACTCGTTGCTCCATGCTGGCTAGGAAGGCCATGGTTCTCAGACCTCGTTCAGCTGATGCGGGTGTGGCAGATACACTTAGAGGAGGATGAAAGAGTAAATTTTATTTCGATGTTATTTTATTCAATGACATCAAAAAGCTGAAAGCACCACCCTGGGAATTTCACCCAGGGAATTTATTTATAAAAAGTAATCCCGCAAGACACACAGGTTCGTTTTACGGATGGGCAGAAGACATGGTTCGAGTTCATTAAAAAAAAATGTCTTTATTACTCACAACTACACATGAAAAAAAAATACCACAATGCCGCTCAGACCAGGACATAAGGAAGGGGAACACTAACTTCCCACTGAGGGGATGTGTCAAGGAGGGGTGAATGAAGATCCAGGAACACCGACACACGTGACAAACAGACACGCCCACGCATATGTGAATAAAACAAATCCAGAGAATCACGGCACACATTTAAGAAAAGAGACCACTACCAGGACACCTCACCACCACTGTCAGCTCTCAGCTACTGGAGAAAACAAAGAGAGAGTATGAATGGGGTCACAATTGAAGCACTGATTACTAAAACCCCACAAGTCAAGTCAAGTCAAGTGTGACTTATGGGGTTTTCGTAATAGATGCTTCAATTGTTAAAACAAATAAACAATAATACCCAAAATTAAATGGTTGGCAGCTTCAATTCACAATATAAACTAAATTAAATAATTACTGCCAGCCAAACTTACTCAAATGATTTCTCCAAAAGGAGACAAACCCCAAAAAAGAAAACCAATACTGATTTCTAAAACAAACATAAATGAACGGTCAGGAAAAAAACCAGTATTAACAAAATCTATTTTTTTTATTCAAAATACTGATCAACAAATCAAAACAGAGAAAAAAGCAAACAAATCACATAAAGATCGTTACCAACATGAAAAATTGACCCCCAATCCACTCATACACCGATTAAATTAGAATACATTTAAAAGAGCAGCTAGCAGTACTGGCAAGGTCAATACCACTCATTCATCTAGTCCACCCGCAGCGGCGAAAAAAAGCAAAGCCGACACTAAAAGCTGGCACAGGCTGTGGAGCGGAGCAGGCAAGCATGCCGTCTGGCGAGGTTGCAACGCAAAGTGGACCGCAAAACAGAGCACAGGTTCGGTCACGCAGGTTGTAGGAGCCGCAAAGCAAAAGAGGTCTGTAGGCAAAGCTGCAGGGCCTCTCCTTTATATCAGCACCGCCCCTGATCCAGCCACACACCCACCTGATGAGCAAGTCCCCGTCACACACAAAATAACAATTCTAATCGCTAATATAAAAGTACCAGGCAATGTGATCATGCAGCGCGTCATACATACCGATCAGGCATTAGCAGCAGACATGGCTCACTTATCGCAGTGAGAAGCCAGCGGGACGACAGACTCCGTTCCGCTGAAATACCACTCTGCAATGCATAAATCTATAAAACGAAACAGCTCAGTATGGTAATAAAATTCACATCAATCAATTCAAACAACGCCGCCACCACTACCATACCTGCACAGGGAGATGTAGGAGACCAGGGAGTAGGCGGACCACAAAGCCAGGGGCGAGAAACAGAGGGCAAAAGCTGCTGCCTCCTTAAATAGACTGCCCTCATGTGGTGATTGGCCTCACAGGTTCAGCCGAATAAGAGGCTTAGCAAACCACTATGAAGCAGGAATGAGACATAAATCATCCTTCTACACAAGGTCACCCGTGGCAACTTCCATCCAGTGCAGATCTGCTGTTGCAGATAAATGGGCAGATTTGGCATCAAAACCCAACTATCCACTGCACCACTGTGCAGCCCATCTCTCAGCTGTTAGATGAGACTGTTTGCCAGACATTGAGCTATACTTGAGCTCCATGTACTTGAGCTAATCACTCTCTCTGGTGGAGAATTTTTCAGATTGGTGTTTAGACATGAACATTGACGCAGTGGCCTGTTCTGCGCTACTTGTCTTTTGGTTCCTACCGTTGCAGCTGGATAAAGGCAAGGCAGCCAGTACAATTAAGGTTTATGCCTCAGCCATTTCAGTATTTCATGGGGGATTCGATAGCCTGCCACTGGGTTAGCAACCTCCGGTATGTCAGTTTCTGGAGGGAGCCCGTCACTTGTGTCCGGGTCGCCCCTTACTGAGCTGAGATTTGCCTCTCATACTGAAGTCTCTCACAATGGACCCATATGAGCTTATTGCCAATGCAGACTTGAAAGCTCTGTCTCTCAAGAGAGCTTTTCTTTTAGCTCTCTGCTCTGCTTGATGGCTTGGAAGGCTTTGTGCTTTGTCCGTTAGTGATGATTGTTTCGTTTGAACAATGGACGGCAGACGGCACACGAGTGTCACTTCGGCCCGACCCAGCCTTTTTGCCGAAAGTGTTAAATCCCCAGTCAATGAATCAAGCACAGGATTTGGGGCAGTTTCAACCCTCTTCCCCCTCACAGGCAGAGCTGAAGGACTTGCACACCCGCTGTCCAGTTAGGGCGCTACGTGCCCGTGTAACATGAACTCAGCATCAAGAGAAGTCTTACTCTTAGCTTTTTGTGTGTTACAGAAAAGCAAAACTGGGATTGCGACTTTCTAAGCAACGTTTGTCACATTGGTTGGTCGACATAATTTTCCATGCTTATGCAGAGCAAGGGTTTCCAGTTCCTACAGAGATACAAGCTCACTCATCCAGAAGTGTAGCAACTTCATGGGCTGCATTGAAAAGGAGTTCCTTTGGGAGACATTCGTGCTGCAGTATCATCATCTGCACCATGACATTTGCAAAATTTTACTGAGCTGATGTGACCTGTTGCCCAGTGAGGTAGGACAGTTAGATGCCTCTGTTCCACGCAAGCCTTTTGGTATGAGACATCCCATTCAGGCTGCAGGTTAGGGTGAGGTCGAAACAGATCGTAAGTTATGAATGTTACTATGGATCTGTGAGAAGGAAGGATGACCTTGACTATCCCTGTCACTTGGAACACTCTGAGGCGTTCAAGGTAAGAGAACAAGCCAGAAATTGACCCCAGTGTTATAGTGTGGGGGTACTGCCTGCGGGGGTCGTGGACATTACCTTGTTTCCATAAGGTCTCGAAAGTAGACGAGGGCCATCATTCTATTTAGACCGTAGTGACAGTCATCCTTTGATCTCACGTATCCATAGTTACATTCAAAACTTGCTTTACGTTTCATCAAGAAAACTTGCAGGGAGCATGCTCTTGCACTGAACATTCTTGGGATTACACTGCCGCCCTGTGGTAAGATTTGGAAGCAAATCGCCTGATCGTCCCCTCAAGAAATGGAGTCATGTTTATAACCAGTGATAAAACATTTAACATATGTTATTATATTATAATACATTTTACAGAGAAAATAATGCTGCTTTAATTAGTTTTCTGCTCTAGGAATTTTCTGAATTACAATGTGTTTTTTTTTTTCCATATCAGCATATTGATGTTCACATCATACCATTTTAAATGGCCACAATGCCCAATTAAAGCATTTTTGGACTGTATTTGGGAGAGAGTGTCTGATAACTGTATCCAGAAAACACCCACAGTTAATTGGTGTCTCTCAAGGCTTTTGTCTAATTGATATCATCCCTCAATTATGAACTCATACAATCCCAGTTCCGAAAAAAAATAAAAAATAAAAAATTAGGACACTGTGTAAAATGTAAATAAAAACAGAATGCAATGATTTGCAGATTACTTAAACCCATTTAATCCCAACAACTCTGACTTATTCTGTTAAGTTTTCCGTTAAGTATATTTAAAGTCAGAGAAAATTTTTTTTTTTTCATATCGCTGGACAATGTCACAAATATACTGTATCTCCTGGTTGCAACATTTCAAAGAAGCAACATTGCAGCACTGTGTTTTTAAGGCTGCAGCATTACATCAAGTGGAAAATACCCATCTCTTTTACCTCATTTTATACACATTTCTCTGTAATTCCACAGGACATATTTGGGATCTTTGGAAGCCTTGATATCGCAACAAGAATTTATCATGGAGAAAAACCACACAGGTCTGATTTTCTCATGAGGAAACTGCATTACATATGGCTAGTGATTTTTTGTAAACATTTTGGCCCAATCAAATTAAAAAGAGGCCTACCTTAGCTGTAATAATGCAATGTCAGGAAAACTACATATATTTTGATAAAATATCTTAATTTCAGGTCAGAATCACTTTAGAATCTTCAAATTTTGCTTTCAGTTTTTTTTTTTTTTTTCCAAATCATTTTTTTTCTCCAAAATGTTGATTCAAAGACTAAAGCTTACATGTCATAGTGTCTGGAACACCGCATCTTAGACTTTGTGCACCAGATCTAGTGAGCTCTGAAGTAATGGCACAGTTACATAATAGCAGACACTACAGCCAGAAAGGAAGAAAGAAATTCAGACATATTAAGCGATCTCTAATAACGAACCTAAGAATCAGTGAAACTATTGAGGGTGCAGATGAACCCGTTTAATACCTATAGCTAAACACCAGATAACATTCTTGCCATGGGGGTTGGAGAGGCTGTGCTTATCTCATGCTGATGGAAACGGTTTTGTATGGTAACAGTGAGTAATATTTCTGGCCACGTTAAAGGGCAAATTCCACCTGTCATACTTGCACAAAGTTTTGATGCCACCTGCGTACATTGATTCTTAAATACCACTTCACATTGGCCAAGTTGCTTGAGGGATGCTTTTCTAAAAATAAGCTATGTTGACATTTTTAATTTTGATGAAGCACCTTGGTCTTGGATAATGTTAAGCTCTTATCAAGACCAAAACTGCAGGGAAGTTAAAAAGATTTCAGGCTCTACAGTAGAGCCCTGATAAGGAGTAAAGAGACCTTACAGTGTGATGAGATTTTCTGTCTCCGCTGAATATCTGTCTGTCGGCTCCATTTTGTCCTTTTGGAAGGGTCACAGGTGTTTAGTGGTGACTGGTAGCCATTTATTTCTGCCCACCTGGGTTTTCGAAACCCACAGTGGAGTGGTTTTAATAAACCGTAACGCCTGTGTCTTGCTGAGCGGCTCTTTATTAAAGCTGCCCTTCTCACCAGCCTCACATTTCCATGAGAAAGTAAATATTCCCACCATCATTAACTCTGGGATGCATCAGCCTCTTAGTGCCCCTTTATCCTAAAGGAGAATTTTACTCATCTATGCTAATGCAAAATCAAGCCAATCCTTGCATGTACAGAGATAGTCTTTGGACGGTATGCTGGTTCTCGTTCGATAAACTTGTTCTTGTGCTGTTGTGTTATACCGCCATCCAATGGCAACATGCTGCCAATAAATCTGAATAATAATTTCGTTCTTTTTTTTTTTTTGCTGAGTATTTTTCAGGCCAACCGAAGAAAACGGCCAGGCTGTCACAAAAGTTTGTCAGATGTCTAACTTTAGAGAATAACCTGCACACAAAATCGAAGACATGTCACATTCCAACAAAACGTCGCACCAACACACTTTAAAGTCGTTATACACTTTCACCAATATTAAACTCACTAAATCGGACGGCCTGTAACAAACCAAGAGACGAACCAATTGCGCATGCTTGATGCCACCTGAGAAAATCAGAGAGAAATGTCAGCAGATACTGTCAGTGCTTCAGAGTGGTCAGTTGCATGGCACATATTTTTCATTTGAGATGAATTTATGTTATAACATGAATGGAATAGTATTTGAGCTGCATTTATTCGCTGTAATTACCCCTGAAAAGTATCTACTAAGTGATGTTTGTGACTGATACCGTTTTTGTTTCCCAGAGAACTGTCCCGATCTGTGTAATGCCACCCTGACACTTGCACGATTTTTGTTCCCGCAATGCATCCTGGCAATGATTAAAGTCTTCGGGAACTATGTTATAGAGAGAATTTTGAAATGATCAAAAATGCGGAATGCATTCGGCACGCAATGTTCGTGCCATGTGCGAGTGCGTGCCACTTGCGTGAACCACGCGTGAACACTACGCAAACTTGGCGCAAACACTGCCGGTGTCCTGTCAAATGTAGCTCCCTTGTCAAAAAATGCTAGTACCGTAATGCAAAGCATTCATAAAGTCTTTGTTTTCGCCTTGATATTGCAATATGAATCAGGTTACAATTATAACCGAGATTTCAGGTTTGCGCAAGCGCAGAACCGCTTGGTAGCATATTTTGATAGGTGGCAAAATTTGTCAGAACACCGGCGGTGCTGTCAATGCGTGCCGTGTTACGATGAAGCCCCACTATACACGGGAAATCTCCGCACTCGTCCGCATCCCATTCATTTTCAATGGCATGCGTGCGTTTCGGTGCGCTTGGCATTCTGGAATACCATTCGATGCGAGAAATGCTGGAAAGTGGGAGGGGACAAAGAAAATTTCAAACCATATTGAAATAAATATGGTGCCCGTAATGCGGGAACCAGTCTCTTTCGCCTGAAAACGAGCGGGGGAACATTTTATTAGGGACCGACGACAAGCAGGAACTGTTAGTGACTGGTCATTTGATGTTATGTCAGTTTTGAACGATATAAAAAGAATCGCTCCTGTGCAAAAGTTTAGCCGTAGTGAAGTAGACAAAAATAGCTATTTCACTAATGTCCTCATTGTACAGTAATGTAACGTTAGAATTTAACATGGCGAGTGACATTAGCTTTGTGGCTCTCTATTGTAAACGAGGATTTACAACTATATGAACTTATCTTTTTCAGGGTATCTAACATAATTAATCTAACTATATCAGGCCATCACAGTTTACATTATACTGTTAGACCCTTCAACTCTGTATTAATAACAACCACGTGATCATCAAAATACAGCGGGAATGGATTCTATTTGATGACATATTGTCTGATACGCCCACAAACCAGCAGACCAGACACACCCATAAACGAGCAACTCCATAGAGGGCACGGATGACATCCGGATTTTTTGTGTGATGAGGGGCTTCTCCGTTTAAGTGTTGTCACGAGGTTCAGGTGATCATGGCACGCCCGGCTCGAGTATAGTTGACTCAGGTCACAAACAATTCGCACATGGCAGGAACTTCTCACGAAGTGTTTACGCATTTTTGGCCGCGCATTATGAGACAGTGCGTAACTTATGCATGTACAGTGCGCAAACAAGGCTTGACGCATTGCGCGGCATTGCGGGGACAAAAATCGTGCAAGTGTCAGGGTTGCATTACTTTTTGCGCTCCACTACGTTGACTCCCACGTGCGACCTCACTGATTTACATTATATACTAGAAATTGGAGAGTAGCAGTGTCGCCGTGCTTTAGGGTTTTGCTGCCACCTGGCAGAGGTCTGCGCTCTGAGTGCTTTTCTAGTTTTATTTTTTTGTAGGCATGAAATATGGTCTCAAGGGGTCTGAGGATCTCAGCTCGGTACATAATGGCAGTCAGGCTACCTCGGGCCAGCACATGGAGGGCTGTGCGGCCCCCCAAAGAAATGCCCACACCATTACTGACCCACTGCCAAACCGATCATGCTGGAGGATGTTGCAGGCAGCAGAACGTTCTCCACGGCGTCTCCAGACTCTGTCACATGCACTCAGTGTGAACCTGCTTTCACCTGTGAAGAGCACAGGGCGCCAGTGGCGAAATTGCCAATCTTGGTGTTCTCTGGCAAATGCCAAACGTCCTGCACGGTGTCGGGCTGCAAGCAAAACCCCCACCTGTTGACGTGGGGCCCTCATACCATCCTCATGGAGTCGGTTTCTGACCGTTTGAGCAGACACATGCACATTTGTGGCCTGCTGGAGGTCATTTTGCAGGGCTCTGGCAGTGCTCCTCCTGGTCCTCCTTGCACAAAAGCGGAGGTAGCGGTCCTGCTGCTGGGTTGTTGCCCTCCTATGACCTCATCCACGTCTCCTGATGTACTGGCCTGTCTCCTGGTAGCACCTCCATGCTCCATGCATTGATGTGCCATCCTGGATGAGCTGCACTACCTAAGTCGCTTGTGTGGGTTGTCGAGTCCGTCTCATGCTATCACTAGAGCACCACCAGCATTCAAAAGTGACCAAAACATCAGCCAGAAAGCATAGGAACTGAGAAGTGTTCTGTGGTCACCACCTGCAGAACCACTCCTTTATTGGGGGTGTCTTGCTAATTGCCTATAATTTCCACCTGTTGTCTATTCCATTTGCACAACAGCATGTGAAATTGATTGTCAATCAGTGTTGCTTCCTAAGTGGACAGTTTTATTTCACAGAAGTGCGATTGACTTGCAGTTACATTGTGTTGTTTAAATGTTCTCTTTATTTTTTGAGCAGTGTACTTTGATGATCAAATGTAAAGTTTAGTGCATCTGCAGTATGGTTAGTATGGAAAAATAAATATTGGGTTTGAATTTTGTTGCATGAAATGCATTTATATCACATGATTGGTACTGAATTGCACATCTATATTTATGTAATTGACACTGTTTGAGGTGGAGGAGATATGTGCATTCTGTCATTATAATCACAACATGGTTTACTGTGCTGCAATGTAGAGGATCCACCCAAATTACCACAAAGTGAAGCAGCCATATTGAATATCTTTGTCTTTATTTTCATCAGAACATAATCTTAATAATTGTCGCTGTAGTTGTCATTAGTTCTTAAAAGGTCATGACTCATTCGATTGTTTATAAATTAGTTCATCAAAGTCATTTGTAAAAAAATTAAAGATAGTTACTGAACTAAAGCATCTATCATATTACAATATACTTGTATAATAATAATCATAATCATAATAATAATAATAATAATAATAATAATAGTACGCCCTTTTACTTGATTTCAGACACTTGATTTTAAGGGCCTGAATATAATGTTAACTAACGAGTAATTCTATGTATTATTGCTTTCAAATGAAGCATATACTCTTGGTACACACCACAAGTTGCTCTTGACATAACATTAACATGTGAATTTACATCACGGCGGACATACAAATAAAGATCTGTTGAAACAAATGCGACATTAGTAAAAGCACTTATGCCATTTAGACATGTTCAATTCGATGGAACTGCGTTTGCTATCTTCTAGTTGGTGTGTGGCGATTAAGAGAACAAAGCCGTGTTGGCACTTATACATTTACTCATCAGTTGACGTCACAAGCCGGCCCTTAAAATGAAGCCTGGCCCTATGCAGAGGTATCCTGCACACACCTTTCTCACCAAGAGGCTAGAGGACATTCCTATTGGTCATTTAAACATCAACAAAGTGGAACAGAACGCAACACACTGTCCAGTGTTTGTTGAAAGCATTCATTTCCACAGGAAAAAAATAAATAAATAAAACTAAAGATTAGGAGGGCAGGCATATAGCAGAGCTCTAGGGACATATTTACAACAGATGAATGGGAGTCACTGCTGCATAGATCCATAGAACGTAACAGTTTTAAAAAATCCTGAAGTTTCTTAGCCAGTGAGGATGGAGGATAACACGTTTACACACAAACACAGACACACGTACACATGCGTGCGCACACACACACACACACACACACACACACGCACACACACACACAAATTGTTAGTTTTTATATGATTTAAAAGTGGGGTGCGCGGGTGGGTTAATAGAAAAAGACTATTTTTATCGCATTTGTTACATTCACTGCTAATACTATTCATTATAGCATTAGTTTTTGTCAAAACATAACTACAGTATTTTAGTGAAATCATTATAGGAAAGTATCACATATTATGTGATACCTTAAAATCATGCAAATCGTATCCATCCCATTCACTATGTGTCAGGGGACAGGTGCGAGGTGCACAGAGTGAGGAACTTACTAATGCCTGACAGGACATAACTGAAGGGGCATTTTATTTATGTACGACAGACTCTTTTATGCAACTGCAAGGCAATGCAGTTCTCATGGGTGAGTGATATGTGTTTAATGAGTATTTTATGAAATGTTATCAATGTAATAAAACCCCAATTCCGAAATAGCTGGGACAAAGTGTAAATTGTGAATAAAATCAGTATGCAATTATTTTCAGATCACCTGAGCCAATATGTTATTTACAACAGAACATAGATAACATTTCAAATGTTGAAACTGAGATATTTTACATTTTTTTCCACAAAATGAGCTTATTTAAAATTCTTTTGCTGCAACAGGTCTCAGAAAAGTTGGGACTCAGGCAGAAAAGGGCTGAGAAAGCAATTAATATATAAGAGAATCAGCGGAAAGAACATTTAGCAGGTAATTAAGATAACTGGCATCAGGTGAGTAACCTGATTGGCAATGAAGGCTGGCATTAAACAATTGTGGAATACTTTAAAAACAATCCTCCTGAATGTCAAATTGCAAAGTCTTTGAAAGTCTTATCATTGACAGTGCATAACATCATCAAAAGATTCAGAGAATCTGGAAAAATCTCTGTGCATAAGGGACAGAGCCAAAGACCTTTACTGGATGCCCGTGATCTTTGGGCCCTCAGACACCACTGAATCATTCACCGACATGATTCTGTCATTGACATTACTAAATGGGCCCAGGAATACTTTAAGAAATCACTGTCTGTAAACACAGTCCACTGTGCCATCCACAGATACCACCTAAAACTCTATCATGCAAAATGGAAGCCATTGTTGAGCATGATCCAGAAGCGCCGTCATGTTCTGTGGGCCAAGGCTCATTTAAGATGGACTGTAGCAAAGTGGCCAAGTGTCCTGTGGTCAGATGAGTCCAAATCTGACATTCCTGTTGGAAAGCGTGTCCTCCACGCTAAAGAGGAGAAAAACCACCCCTCCTATTATCAGCGTTCAGTTCAAAAGCCAGCATCTCTGATGGTATGGGGATGCATTAAAGCATATGGTGTGGGACACTTGCATGTTTTAAAAAGCACCACGAATGCTGAAAGCTATATAAAGGTTTTAGAACAACATATGCTCCCCTCCAGATGACATCTATTCCAGTGAAGGACTTGTGTATTTCAGCAGGACAATGCAAAACCACATACTGCGGCTATTACAACAGCATGGTTTCGTAGTAGAAGAGTCTGTGTGCTGAACTGGCCTGCCTGCAGTCCTGATCTTTCACCGATTGAGAACAGTTGTCGCATAATTAAACGAAAAGTCCGTCAAAGGAGACTCAAAACTCTCCGGCAGCTGGAAGCCTGTATTAAACAAGAGTGGGATCAAATTCCAAAGGCTAAACTCCAGAAACTTGTCTCCTTAATGCCCAGACGCCACTCTGTGTTAAAAAGAAGAGGGGATGCTACATCATGGTAAACAGGCCCCTGTCCCAACCTTTTTGAGACCTGTAGCAGCCATCAAATTTGAAATGAGTTCATTTTGTGGATAAAATCATAAAATTTCTCAGTTTCAACATTTGCTATGTTGGCTCCGTTCTAATGTGAATAAAATACTCGCTGGTATGCTGTGATGTGAAAGTCATTGCATTGAGTCCCAACTATTTCGGAATCGGGGTTGTGCAAATGATAAACGATCTGGCTTTCGCTAGTGCAATCTCTTCTATTCAGCGCACTTGCATGTTTATATAGTTGGTTACTTATGCTGCCACCATTCAAGCATGCATTCTCCCTCTGACCCTTCCTGTATGGCAGCCATTACCAGCTATATAACCTACTGTACTCTGTACTCTGAAAGACAAGCACAAAGTCTGCATTATAAAATGATTCATTTGTATCCCCCTGAGGGTCATGGCAAGAAATATACTGAGTTAAAGAATGACAAAACAACAAAACATGATAATGGCACATTCACTTTGCAAACCTCCCAGTCCCCAGTATCCAATGTCTCTCAGCAGCCATTATTTGCCATCATCGTCCTGTGATTCAGTGGTCACAAAAGACAAAGATTTGCCCAGTTTTTTTTTTTTTTTTTAGCTTTCATTTCATTTGGAGCTAAAGGGATGGACAGATTTTGAAATTCTTTGAAATATCATGTCAGTATTCTTTCATGCTTCTGATTAGCCCCCTAGTTTTCTTTATTTTGGGATAAATTCCTATAAATGTATGCATTTCATCACAATGTGCCAGCGTTTCAGTCCCTCAAGAAAAGACATGTTGATAATCTTATTCTAATGCAAGAAAATAAACTTTCAGTCACCAGCTGGTTTTACAGTGATATTAGACCTCCATGTCTATATTGTGTATATGTGTTTACACTGGAGTGTTATTTAGACCACTACAATGAACTGGTTATGGTCTAGTTTTCAAAAAACAGTCATGAAATTAATCAGGTCATATGTGCAGCCTTGACAAACAAGGTAAAGAAAACGTAAAGCTGATTGATGGCCTAGCTTGCAGTTTTTGTTTTTTACTAAAACTTTTCGAATTCACTCTGAAATTGGCTGGTTCCCAATGTTCCTTTGATGCAGTTAAGGCTTACGGCGATCACATCAGCGCATTTGACATTTAAAACCAGCCCTCCTCTCCATATGGCAAAAATGAGATGACTGTCCGCAAATGGTTTATGGAGGAAGCTGAGAAATTTGCTGTGTATTGCTTGAAGGAAATTTTTTTCCCCTAAACTTCAATAGCCAGCTTAACCCACACTATCAACTGTTGTGGCCATACTTGTCCTACTTTCTTATTAAAGATTACTTTTTTTTTCTATGTCTATCGTTCAGACTCTGTCAAAGATGCATGTTAATTATTATTCAACCTTTTAATGGCGTCTGTGGCTTTGGTTCTTATTTGGGAAAGTAAAAAAAATTTCCTTTCAAAGAAATTGAAAAACCAAGAATCAAGATGAAATCTTGATGAAACTTTACCTGAAATCAGGACCAGGTACAGTCTATCGCTGGAAACTGCAAGGCTGCAACTGCATGTATTTCAGCTGATTATATATCTAAAATTGTTAAAAGCAGAATCTAGATAACGAAAATGTGCGTTTTGTCATTTGTAAAATGAGGATGATGGCAAATATGAATCATTTCATATAATGGCAAGATTTACTATGTAGATGAAATTTTTTCTCCAGGGGTAACTGCATCTCTGAATATGGATTTCACTTGCTCTCATTTTAAAACTCACTTGGCTCAGCTCTCGCTTTTTGTTCATGACATTTAAAACCAATTCAAGTATGATGTTGGTTCAGGACAACACCTGGAGCACCATGCCTGACCTGTAGGACCGAGCTCTAATATTCTGACGAAATTCATTAGGTCAATGGCAATGCAAGTAATAGTGTGACTGTGTGTTTGTTCAACTGACAAACTCAGCCAGCTGATTTTATTTATTAGTTTTAACTTTTAACTTCTGGAGGAAACTGTTGCATGTTCACAAACAGAAAAAACAAACATTCTTGGAACAAAATACTCGGGAGATTTCTTTTTCTCTGGAGCTGAATTTTCCATCCCTGAATTTCCTACCTGTGGCCAATGCAACAGGAATGTAATGCATTCTCTTTGGAAATAAAATATATATTGGCTTGTTTTTTTTTTTTTATTAATGTGATCATTATGTCAGTATTCTGAGAACTTCTTTTGGTAAGAAAATTCTGCGCTGTTTTAAAAAGAACAAGATAATTATTTCAGAATTTTGAAGTATTCAGAGCATAAAATTTCTCTCCTTTTTTAAATCAGAGGTAATTATATTAGAATCATGAGATAATTACTGCAGTAATAAAAATTTTCAAATTTGATTAGTTTATTCATTTATTTTTTCCTGAAGTGTTTGCATTACACTTCCACACAATGCAAAGGAAAAATAATCAATTCAACAGTGGTTTCCCCCAAACTTGTTCCTGGAGATTTACCAACTGGCTGTTTTTTTTTTTCTGAATTTCAATACAAATTTGAAAACGTTAAAGTAGCTGTTGAATTGAGTGTGCTTGGTTATAGTAGAGGAGTGAATGCACAGGATGGTAGAGCTCCAGGGACAGGGGTGGGCAGCCCTGTTCTATGGCCCTCCAGCGCAACGCGCTCAGACGACAGACTGAAAACACTGTCTAATTTTCTGAGATATTCACTCCACCTAAAGTAAATAACCACCTTTAAGCTGGACTGATTTGAGTCGTTTTGTGTTCTTCCTGTGACATGCCATATGTCCCTTAATTTCAAAAAACTTAATGTTACAAAAAAATGCTCGTACTAATTATCATTTGCTCAAGATTGCAATGGTCTTTTAAAAAACCTTTGTATTTCATTTGGGTATTTTTTTTAATAGCTTTGGATACTGCAGTGGTTTGCATGCACATGAATGGAAAATCTGCTTGCTGTACCCTCCACTATTGTTATCACTGATCTTTGCTAAAGGGGCTATTCAAAAATGTGCTCTCTGATAATCCTCCCAATCTTTCATTCATATTACTAACAAAAATCTGACTTTGAATGAAAAATTTTTAATCAAATGATTTGAATGGTAAATGAGATTTTATTGAAGTATATCTCCAGCCATATTCAACTTTTCATAGTCCATCAAGTGGTCTCTCATAACTTTCCTGGGGGTGTAGATATGTGGTGACACATGGTGCAGTTTCCTCAGTCATCCATTACCATGGTAAAGACAAAAGAATACTACTGTAATGATGTTTGACTGGAAGTTGTTGACCTAATGTGGAAATTTCTGATGGTGGGCTCTAATTTCTTGGCGCAGCCCAGTGTGGCGTAGCATGGCGCATGGTGTGGTGGCATAGTAGGGGGAGGTGTCACATATTCATCATGACCCAGTGACAATTTTGTGGATTAAGGATCCGCCAAAAGAGCGTAGAGAGCTCGCCAGCTCCAACCTGGTTTACTTTCTGTGCAGTGGTAATTTAGCTGACCGGTGCGCAGTGCGCACACTTCACCGAAACCTCACAGGCAGGTTTCCAGAATGTCAGGCACATTTCAATGCAATAAATAATTACAGCAACCACTATTAAATGTACCTATCTGAATCAGTATCTAAATCGATTGTCCTCATGTCAGATCAAAGGGGGTTGGCACGCGTAATGGAAACTTGACCTGGCTTAATCAATACAGCTGAATCTGTGATGCAAACGAACAACTTCACATCTTTCTCAGACAACCACAATTATATATATATATATATATATATATATATATATATATAATGCTTGCGTTCTATGCTCAGTAAAGCCGCTTACACACTGGGCGCGAAACAAATTTTCCGCACGACTGATTATATTCAAAGTCAATGCAAAGACGAGAATACATGCGTGTATTCGCGTCTTTGCATTGACTTTGAATGTAATCTATCGTGTGAAAAATTAGTTTTGCGTCCAGTGAGGAAGCGGGTTTTTGTCACTTAGGTTTTATTTTTTTTAGTGGGGGAAAGGAATACAGCCTGACTGCTATGATCTCGTACTGAGTTAAGATCACATTTTGAAAATAAATGTGTCACGTATCTTGCATTGCTGTCCATGCATGGTAATCCCAAAATTTTAAGCAGCAACACGATGTAATAATAGGAACACCCTATCCATCATTTCTCTTCCCAGTGATGCAGTCAGAAGAAATAAATGAGCAACTGCCCTATTACATTCCAACTTCATAAGTTTGAATGATCTGACGTAATTTTGTTTTGAAATTCCATTCAAGTTTGCTAATGGTAATAATTTGTGAATGCCCTAGCTAGCCAGCTAACTCATATTCGTAATGCTTAATATATACGTAACAAGTGCAGAAAACATGCCTGAAGCAGCAAAGTAAAATGCAACATTGACGCATCATGCAGATATAGGACAGAGGCTTCTTTATTCCAACATTTTAACGGCGAGTAGAGGGGCTCATTTGATTGGTGAAGATTTGACTCGGCTGTGCTATATCCACTCAGCGCCTCCTCTCCTCTCTCCTCCCTCTTTGCCACTTGTGCCAGTAGGAGGGACAGTGGCGAGACAGAGGAGTAGCTGCACTAGGCTGCGCCGGGCATGAAATTGCAAAATACGCCTGGATACACGCCGTCGGCGCGGCGCTCCCCCCATTCACCGCGCCTGCGCCTGGTCAACAAATTCAGAGTCCGGTATCTGAAGGATCTGGAACGATTCTGCTTGACAGCCTGATTTAAGATCCCTTGCCATCACTGTACATTATACAAAAACTATCAGAGCTTCTATCTTGGCTTTTATCTTGTTTTTGAGAGTAATATCTTTTTGATGATGATAATTGGCTTCTATGAATAATTGTATTTTTATGAAATGGTTTGTTAAATTTTTGAATGAAGTATCAAGAGGATTAAATATCAAAAGGAATTCATTCAAGATTTTTTCATATTTACCAATGGCCCCAGTATTAGTGGAGGGCTCTGGGTATGATGACAATGTGACAAGTATGTCTAACAGTCAGGCTCCTAGATTGGACAAATAAGGCAAAACGGATGAAAATGTCTCTACATCCAAATTACAAAACAAAATTGTGCCAGAATAAATGACAAATATGTACCATTTCTGTTTAGATCGTTAAATACATCAAATAATTTGTTCATTGTTATCTCTCATTTGCATATCCCATCAGAAATGAGGTTGGTTTTTGGACCATTTTATGTCATCATGTCCTAATTTTTGAATCGCGTACATTTTTTTTTTTTTCTCATGTCCTCAGCACCTACATCCATGAATTAGTAATGTACTTGTAATGTACCATATATGGGAGAAACACTAAGCTTTTTAAGTACACACTGCTCAACACCAGAGTTGACAGTGGCGGTAAATACCTTGCAAGGCCTCCATGAAAGTGGTGCATGAGGGAAAACCAGTATTCGTTTCACACAAACAAGGTAGAAGTCAAAGCAAAGTACTGATTGAGATGCCGCCACCTGCCCCAGGTTCATACGCCAAAAAAGTTGATTTTTGGTCCCTCTTGCACCTGACCTAATTGTGACCTTAACCTTTGATCTCCAAAACCTAGTCACTTCAGTCAAAATCTGTCCACTTCTTCAGTAGACATCACACGCTCAAGATATGTGTGACGGACAGACGGTTTGATGGACAGACATATGACCGGGAAAAAGTATGCAGTATGCCAAGCTGGGCTTAGAATGTAAAATGATTGATAGGTTCACTGCTCTGAACCTCACCTGTACTTGCAATATGCTCTAGTTTAGACTCAAAAAAAATGAACAGTTACATATGGGAATTGTATTGTAATCATCCACTCAATCAGCTGGGCGAGGATGACACATTTAGTTTGTGGTATAAGAAGTGTCAATAAATTATTAACCCTTGTATATCATATGGGGGAATGCAGCAAACAGCATTTCAGTCCATCCGTCCGTCCATTCGTCCATCTATAATCGTTTTGATTTCCAGATTATAACTCAAGAACAGTTTAGTTTTTTCACAAAACTTTGTAAAAGAAACCAACAAGCGCTGTAGTACTGCCTTTTGACATTTTGGATTTTTTTATATTGATCGACCAAAGGGGTGGAGTGACAGCAACAAATTTCACATTTTGGCCTGCAACTTTTAGACCGTAGGTTTCAAAAACAAAAATTTTTTTTTTTATTCTGTGGGTTGACCCAAATTTATCCATATAAGCCATTCCCATTTGCGCATGTGAACATTTTCTGGCATTTTGAATTCAGCAAAACACTCCATCTTCTCCTACTTACTGTGACCAATTCACATATAATTTGGTATTAAAAATTTTCAGACCAAGATCTAAAGATGGGGCCAGATAAACACAATGAATTTTGTGGGTTTGAATTTTATTATTAAAATGAGGTCTAATTCCTGTATGCGATGTCCAAACATCACCAAACTTGAGATCCCTCATCTACTGGTCATTAGATTCAAGTCTACCACGTTCTGTGAAAATTTGCCCTTGAGCAGCTATAACAAGTAAATAGAATCAGAATTCAGCATTCAGAAATCAGAATTCCAAAACCAAATTCCCAATAAACTTTAAATTTTGCAAGCTTCAAGTTGGTCAAGGGTCCAAGGATATGCAGTATATGGGGTTATTTTGTGAACAAGATGGCTGCCATAAGCCAATCACTTCTCAACATCTCTTCAACATCCCATCCCTCTCTGAGCTATCATGTGCCATCATGATACTTAACATTATTTAGGATGTGTGAAAGACCAACCATCAATGTGTGGGAGTACTACCTTTTATTACTTTGGAATATTGAAAATCTCTAATCTTTTGGGGGCTGGGTATTTGATACACAATTTATATGGTTCTGCTGTACAGTAATAAACCTTGGAGGAGGTTTACAGCCACAGAACAGCCACATGGTGTAAACACCATGTTCATGAAATTATTGTATTATAAACCCCGGAGTATACCAAGAACTGAAAGAGCTATATAAAAAAAACGATCAGAAAATTATGGATAATGAATGAATGACTTACACTGCCAAAGAGAACACCTTTTGCCATAATATTTGAAATTGCAGAGTTAAGGCTTTTTTTAAGGACAGTCATATGATATGATTCCAAAGGTTTACAGTTAACACCTAGAAGTTTCGAGGGATACGCTGCGCTAGCGGTTTTCTTATGCTTGAATTTTGAGTTTAGTTTTCTCCAATCTAGGATAATTTAACATCCTCTCCTGGAAAATGGAAATAATTTACTTGCTTATTTTGCCAAATGCACATTTTTTTGCAAAATACACATTTTTTTTAAATCCAAAATTTAGGACGCTATCCTTGATTTACAGATTCTTTTTCACTTCTCACTGTTCATCACTTTCCTTATGCAATTTAAGGTTAGTTGCCTGACTTATAGTTCAAAAACATAAGTAAGGGGCGAAAATGTTTCTGACCGGCAGTGCTTGTGACAGACAGTGGATTGTTTGAATGCAACCTAGATCTGAACGTCCATTTCCTTAAAATTAGGAGACATTTGGGCAATTTTTGAACAGTGCGTGAGTCATAATTCATGTTGTGAGCTCATTGCTCATTTTCCACTCAACCAGTTGCAGAAAATTGGAAAGAAACATTGCCTCTCATGGAAACATACCGTGAGACTGTTAATGTGAATTCATGCATCTTCCAACTTCAATTTATTGTCATCAGATTAGTCAATAGATTTGACGGTCACGACTGGGGTCATCAGGTTGGTGCCTGGCTTGTACTTCACGGTTTTCCCTACGCCTCAGCCACGCTGCTCATCCCGAGTAAATGTAATAAAATGACATCAATAACCTCTTACTGGCCATCTCTGCAGAAATATTCCATCGAGATGTTGCCTTCTCATCTTATAGGTATTACATAGACTGAATATATCTGCGAAATTTAGAGAACTGCAATTTGTGAGATATCCCCAAAAATAGTTGGTAGGCAACCCTCCCCTCATAAATAAAAATTAAAAATAAATAAATAAATAAATATGCATGTTTGATGCCTAGTACTTCATGAATGTGCACACATGCCAAGTAAAACTGTTTACGTCTATGCATGCATGATGCATTGGTTGATGTGATTGGAGCGGAGAACAAGTGTGCGTAAACCATTTATAAGCCCTTTATCAATGCACAATTCTTAAAAACGAACCAAAGACACTGACTCTCTGCCTACCGCCCTCTACTTCTTTGATTAACAGACAATATACATGTCTCATTTAAGGTAGCCAAAGACAAGAGTTAATCTGTTATTCATTCTTAGTGTGTGCATGTTAGTGACATTAAATTAAAACTGACACATATTTTCAAGCAAAGGTCCCTGTATTTCTTTATAGCAGCAGTTCATGTGGACAGGAAACTCTCCCATATTTGTTTAGAAGTTAACTGGGTTAAGAACAAGAGATGGATATACTACAGAGAGTTTCACATGCGTTCAGACAGAAGAAAACAAACAACGCTACCTCTTGAAAAAATTAGTCTGGATGGATATTGAAAGGGGGCTTAAAAACTCTCACCAGACTGCTTTGCTAAAGTGGCCAAAGTCTGGTCTTTGTGGACTTATTACCGTCATGCACCACTTCCTGTTTCACCCTCATTTTGAGTAAATTTTCCTGCACAGGAGGTTGCAACAGGAAGTGATGTTATGATAGACATAAACGTGGTTACAAATTTCTGATGATTCTCGTGTGTATGTGTGTGTGTGTGCGCGCGCGCGTGTGCCGGTGTGTATGTGTGTGTGTAGGCTTTTACATGATAAAAAAACAACTAAAAAGGACACATTGGGATATACAAACAGACTTTTGTTTTCAGGTGTTCTTGGACTCCCTTGAAACCACCTTCTTTTACCCAAAGACTTTATAACAAACAGAACAAGCAAAGATATAACTTTTCTTTTTTAAAAAAATCCTGTAGCAATCTAGTGCAAAATAAATCCAAACTGTCAAACGCAATATAGAAAAATGCTGTGAGAGAACTCGGTTCTATAGAGAAGCCTTTTTGTTTACACTCCGCGAAGGTGTCCGCGGCGTGTCCTCTCTGTCTTTGTGTTTTCTCCCATCTCCTCCCCCAGCTGTTACCCAGAAGGCTGTGCAGGCATCATGTAGAGGGTCCCTGGGGGTCGGGGAGGGTTTAAATGGCTCTTCGGCAGGAGGGCGTGCACCCCCCCCCCCAATCACTCCTCATTGGCTGAGCTCTCCTCCATAGGGCATAGGGGTCCCAGGCCCAGTGCTGTGGAGTTGTGTGTGGTGCTCAGAATGACTGCGGTGTGTAGGAGAATGAGCACCAGCACGCACAGCTTCAGCCTGCTGTTGCACAGTCTGCTTGCGGCCGACGTGCTGACGGACGTCCGGTGGAGGCAGGCGGCGTGAGTCCGTTCCTCCGTCCCCCTGAAGCGCCCGTCCCGTTTCAGGTCCCACCGGACGTCGCAGCACTCCGTCTCCACGATGCCTGCCTGGTTTCCCGAAAGCCCTGGAGTTTAGCACAAAAAAATGTAAGAAACAGAAACCCCCCCCCCACCTAACAGTTAAGTTACAAATTTGCACTGTACTACATGACTGAGTGAGAAGCAGAGTCAACTATCTCACAAATTGCGAGTTTGGAGACAGACAGGTTCAAGGTTTCTGCTTTCTGTAAATTCAGATGTCTGCAAGAACTGATAGGCAATATTTATGATTTAAGTGTACTCAGAGGGCTCTATATGCACTGAACTTAACTTTTACCAAATGGTAGATAGTAGCCTCTGGTTCCCACCCACTCACATGTGCCCAGTATCCAGATAAAAGTTGGGGGATATAGAATGATGAAACTGGGGTGATCAATGGTCCATATTCCGCAAATCCATGAGCAAAGCTTGCAAAGGCTCTAAAAACACAGTCTCTGTGATCGTTACACACCGAGTTGACATCATGGGTGCGCATTGCTTGTGGTTTCGGCCATTAAAAATGTTGATTTAACGAGTGGCAAATAATAAAGAGACTATGATGCCTTTGTGTGGGCTATTTAGCCTAATTGTCATAATTTGCCTCACTTGCCGGGTGCAATTATGTTGCAGCATTACCCCTGCCCTCGTATGTCGGCCTATGCCCATAATTTGGAGGTGTAAATGCCCTGAAAGAACAGGAAAACTAGCTAAGATTAATCATCCGCAAAATAACAACAATGCATCTGAGTTAAAAACAAAAAATAAAGTTTTGCTGGGGTATTTTTTGAAGGGAGGGGAGTCAATTTGATTAAGACTGAATGTGGACATGAAATGCAATTGATTTTAACATAAAAAGCTAAAAAGTGCATAAAAGCACTTTGATTGAATGGGAATAAAAAAATAACTATATTTAATCAACACCACGTCCACTGGTGTTGGACTGATTAAATATAAAATTGTTTTTCCAAAAAGTTGAAGGAAACATTCGATGTGAAAATAAACAAGTTGGACATTTGCATTAGTTTTGGGAATAAATAATTTAGGTTAGTTTTGTATTAAGTAGTACGGTGAATTGACAAAATGAGGATAAAGTGAATTTTGATTTCAGTTTGTACAAACCAAAAACATTATAGTGTACGAAAAACTGACATTGCTGAAATCTCAGTGAAACACAAAATGGCCGCTGTAGCACAACACAGGGACAGCAGGCCCAGTGGGTGCATTAGCCTGAATTTATAACATGTTCTTGTTTGCCTGACAGGCCTGAAACGTACATTCAAATGAGCCCGTGCCATTAAGCATCTCACAGAGACGTCCATTAAAACATCAATATACTAGCAATTAAACAGCATGAAAAGGACCACTAATTACACCTTTGACATGCTTAAATTTTTTAATTGGTTTTATTTAAGCATGCCACTTCCCTGCCATTGTCTCGGAGGGACCTCGTTAACGTGGCGCCCACGAGGGCGGGAGGAGCTCTCCATCGTTAAACCGGAATTACAGCACTACCCGAGGCTGAAAAATAGGCCTCTCTCCGCCATTGGCCCCCCGCCCCATCCTTGGCAATTATACAGGGCTCTGAGCAGGAATCAGCGATGCTCCTTTTCCAACTTTATGGACAAAACCGCGCTGTATTCAAATGCCATTGGCCACTAGATGGCAGCAATAACGTTCATAACCTGTTGAGAGACATTCGCGGTAAAGGCTCTCTGTTAAAAAGGCCAGGTGACGTAGTGCAGAGAGCCTGGCACTCCTCATCGTTTGCAAGCTGTGGCGTATGAACGGAAAACGCAAAGGATTCCCGTGCAGATGGACTAGATTTCAATCCAATTTGAAATCATCTATTGATTAAATACTTTTACATTCTGTTGGCACTTTTTTCTGTTTTATTTATAATTTTCAGTTCTCAGTAATATTTTAGTTAGGTTTATGAAACAAAACTATTTGGTTAGGTTTTGTCAACAAAACTTCTTGGTTAAGGCGAGAAAAACGACTTTTTTAGGCTTCGGCACCAAAAATATTTGGTTGGGTTTAACAAATGATCACGGTTTTGGTTAAAACACACCCTTTGACAATGTTAACTAGCTTCTGTTGCAGACGTCTTATGTGGTTTGCTTCCCTCACATACCAACGTGTACACACTCTGGCTGGATTTTGAGTTTTATGACGTAGCGTCATTGCGCGAAATAAACAAATCAGAATGCGTGTTGAATGATAGTCCTTTTGGGTTTCCCCTGTCAAATATTAGTCAACAAAAATGGCAGGAACAGAAACTCCTAAAACTCATTGACAATGACATTTGAAGACCACAAAGGAAAAACAATCAGAGTCCAAATTTTGTATTTCTGTATATTTAATATAATTATTATATATTATTATAATATTTATAATAATACAACCCCAATTCCGAAATAGTTGGGGCGAAGTGTAGATTGTGAATTTTTATCCACAAAATGAGCTTATTTCAAATATTCTGGCTGCAACAGGTCTCAAAAAAGTTGGGACACAGGCAAAAAAGGTTTGAAAAAACAATTAATATATAAGAGAATCAGCTGAAAGACCACTTAGCAAGTAATTAAGTTAACTGGCATCAGGTGGGTAACATGACTGGCTATAAAAGGGATGTCTTAGAGAGGCTGAGTCTCTCAGAAGTAAAGATGGTCAGAGGCTCTCCAACCTGTGTGGGTTTGCATAAAAAAATTGTGGAATATTTTAAAAACAATGCTCCTCAACATCAAATTGCAAAGGCTTGAAGGTCTCATCATCGACAGTGCATAACATCACCAAAAGATTCAGAGAAACTGGAAAAATCTCAGTGCGTAAAGGACAAGTCTAAAGACCTGTACTGGATGCCCGTGACCTTCGGGCCCTCAGATGCCACTGCATCATTCACCAGCATGATTCTGTCATTGACATTACTAAATGGGCCCAGGAATGTCTCAAGAAACCACTGTCAGTGAACACAGTCCACCGTGCCATCCGCAGATGCCACCTAAAACTCTATTATGCAAAAAGGAAGCCATTGTTGAGCATGATCCAGAAGTGCCGCCATGTTCTGTGGGCCAATGCTAATTTAAAATGGACTGTAGCAAAGTAGCAAAGTGTCCTGTGGTCAGACGAGTCCAAATTTGACATTCTTGTTGGAAATCATGGGCGTTGTGTCTTCCAAGCTAAAGAGGAGAAACACCACCCCTCCTGTTATCAGCATTCAGTTCAAAAGCCAGCATCTCTGATGGTATGGGGATGCATTAGTGCATATGGTGTGGGACACTTGCATGTACTAAAAAGCACCATGGATTTTGAAAGATATATAAAGGTTTTAGAGCAACACATGCTCCCCCCGGACGACATCTTTGCCAGGGAAGGTCTTGTGTATTTCAGCAGGACAATGCAAAACCACATACTGCAGCTTTTACAACAGCATGGCTTTGTAGCAGAAGAGTCCATGTGCTAAACTGGCCAGCCTGCAGTCCTGGTCTTCCAGCGATTGAGAACATTTGGCGCATAATTAAATGAAAAGTCCGTCAAAGGAGGCCCAAAACTCCCCAGCAGCTGAAAGCCTGTATTAAACAAGAGTGGGATCAATGGGGGTCTGGGGCTGTCGAACCTGATGGGTTATTACTGGGCAGCCAACATGCATAAAATATTCCTGTGGTGTATATCTCCTCAAACCAACTGGTGTCAAAGTGAATTAGCTTCTTGCTCCTCGTCACTATTGGCTTTAACATGCAGCACTTTACAATCACCCCCTACATGCTTCACCTCCAACCCAGTAGTTACTGAAATACTAAGAATTTGGACTCAAACAAGACGCCACTTCGGATGGACTACCCTACCTTTAGCGACTCCGATTTGCAATAATCACCTTTTTGCTCCAGCAGTGACTGACTCACGATTTTCTGCTCTAGAAAACAAGGGATTACGTAGTTTAGGGGACCTTTACATTAATAATGTATTTGCGAGTCTGAACCAGTTAACTTCTACTTTTAATCTAAACAACTCTGACTTTTTCCGGTATTTTCAACTGCGACATTTTGCAAAAACACATACGTTATTATTTCCACAAATACCAACTCCCAGTGGAATAGATCTCGTTCTCAAAGTGAAAACTCTATTAAAGGGTCATATCTCTTATTTCTATAACTTATTGCCTCCACCTAGTGATTCTATTCTCCATAAAATAAAAACAACTTGGGAATCAGAACTTCAACTGAATTTCTCTGAGACATTCTGGGAAAAGGACATAAGTGCGATTAACTCATCATCTAGTTGTGCTAGAATTTCACTAATACAATTTAAAGTCCTACATAGGCTGCATTACAGTAAAGAAAAACTTTCAAAGATTTACCCAGACAAATTTGATGACAAATGCAGTAGATGCTCACAGACCCCTTGTAACCTTACTCATATGTTCTGGGCATGTCCCAAGTTGTTTGAATTCTGACGACAATTCTTTAAAATAATTTCAGAGATAATGGGCATAAATCTAATCCCAACCCCACATATCGCCATTTTTGGTAAGCCTCCGGATGACATTCAAACTACAAATACTCAAAATAACATTATCGCATTCACTTCTCTTGTTGCACGAAAGAGAATTTTGTTGCTATGGAAGTCCCCTCAACCACCATTAATTAAAGTATGGTTACATGATGTTTTGGGGCTTCTAAAGCAAGAGAAGATAAAATTCTCACTTAGGGGCTAGACTGACAGGTTTTATACTCACTTGAGGCCATTACTCAAATACTTAGATGAGTTACCAGCTCAGGAACTCTCCCTGTAATTACTCACGGCAAGACCTTGCATTACATGTATACCTCTATAATAGCGGCAAACAACTACCCCCCCATAAGCTATACTTCAGTATAATAAACCATACATGGACGTCTGAGGAGCAAGCAGCCACTGATATAAAACCCTGTCAGAATAAGCACTAAAACTTTTTTGTATATGTATAATTTCGGCATTACTGTGTAAGATTTTGTATTGAGATAAATGTTTATTGACTTGTCAAAAAAAAAAAAACAAGAATGGGATCAAATTCCAGTGGATAAACTCAAGAAATTTGTCTCCTCAATGCCCAGACGCCTCCATTCTGTGTTGAAAAGAAGAGGGGATGCGACACCATGGTCAACAGGCCCCTGTCCTTACTATTTTGAGACCTGTAGTTGCCATCAAATTTGAAATGAGCTCATTTTGTGGATAAAATTGTAAAATTTCTGTTTCAACATTTGCTATCTCTGTTGTTTTTTAATTTTCTTTTTATTGAGCATCAACAATGCGGTACATAGATACAAAAACAGTTATCTGTGTTCTATTGTGTATAAAATACTGGCTGGTGTGATTTGAAAGTCATTGCGTTTTGATTTTATTCACAATTTACACTTTGTCTCAGATATTTTGGAATTGGCATTGTAACATTATATACCTGTATTATTATTATATTTTATATAGAATATATTTTTTGCATATTTTTTCAGTGCTTTGTTCCTAAGATCCTTTTGAATTTTTCATCATTTCTCCACAATGTGAAAATGTGACTGATCATTTCTCCATTGTGGTCTTCACACTGTAAAAAAAAAAATGTTGTCTCAACTGAAAATAGTTAGTGTCCCGGCTGCCTTAAAATTTTAAGCTCATTGAACTTGAGATGACAAGTTGAGGTAATATTCAACTTATAATCTTAAATTCAGTTAACTTGAAATTTTAAGGCAGCCTGGACACTAACTTTTTTTAGTTGAGACAACTTTTTTTTTACAGTGCATTTGTTTTGTATGTAAAATTAGAATTGGATCGAAGAGAGAGAAAATACATGTTTTTGGGTAAAGCCAACTCAATGTTCCTTCAATTAGAGGTTCCATTCTTTCCATAATTACTTTAGAAAAGTTCTCAAGAATAAAAAGCTAACTGGATGAGAACAGAAGGGAAATCAAGCAACTTTACCATGATAGCAACCGGCCTAGCTTCAGATGTTTAACTACTGAAGCTCCAACCGAAGTGCACTACTCTGCAGCTACAGAACTTGTGTTCGGTAAAACTTCAACACCGAAGAAACCTGGAGAAATTTCACCTTTAGAAGATTTTCAATATGTTAGTGTTGGTAAGCCTCTGTTACGGACATCTTACATGTTTCACTTACCTCCCACAACAGTTTGTGCCTATGGCTTTGAAATTTCAGGTCTTCTCTCTGATTGGTTGAACACAAAACCTGGCTCGAGTGTGAGAGGTCAGTGCGTGAAGGAAGCGAACCACATAAGACATCTGTAGTGGAGGCTAAATGTTAACCACATCTTCAAAAGGCTTAAAGCTTCCAGACAGACAGGCTTCAGGGCTAACTGCTCCTTTGTGCTGTTCATAGTCAAGCTCGAGTGGAAGTGAAGTATTTTTCCACAAGTTTGGGTGGATGGGCCTGGGGTAACATTGCTGGTATGGACCATTTTGTTCCAGCTGATCCCTTAGTTTTAGTTTTCTGACAGATCTAAAATCTGTCTTGGTTGACAGCAAAAGATGGAAATGAATTCACTAACACACTCCTGTGTATATATATATATACACACACACACATACAGCACATAAATCATTTATATAGAGCCGGTATACTGTATGTCAGATGGTCAATTACAGTTTAGGTTGCCGTTGATCACATACTTGCTTTCTGTCATAATCTTTTCGGTCAACTTTGCTACACAAGAAGTTCTGTATCATTCAACTCGCATTTTAACCTTTTATCATAGACCAAGGCTTAATTTTGTGCCTTTAGCTCTGTAAATTGACCAATAAAGTGCTGCTTCATTCACCTCAGCGTTTAATTTAATCATTAAATACATCTTTTTAAGCCTGTTTATGAAACCTTTTGTTACGTAGCAATACATGAATGCTAGTGCTTTCATTCTCCATGGCATTTATAACTACTTCTGAAAATAAAAAAGGCGAGACAAAATTTCACAATTTTTTGTCTTGAGGTGTCATTGAAGTTCTTAAGATGCATATTCTTTCTTCAAAAATAGCCATGCTACATATATGCATTTCTGGAAGAAAAAATGTTTTGATACAAAATGAATTCTCAAATTCATTAAGTATAATTATGGAAAAATTAACACTTTAGAGGCCGGGACAAAAACCACCATTCACAGTGTTCCCCGGGACAGAAATGAAGATGCACAGGCATCAGCCGTACCAGCACAGATGAAACTGGGACTTCCTCCTTGAATGAGGTCACTTTCGTCGGGCAGGATGAAGGGGCATCTCTGCTGCACCTCCAGGCAGTATTGCTTGCATGGGATCTTGTTGGTGCAATGCATCTGTGTCAGGTGGAAGAGCTGGGAGCAGAGCCACGGCTTATACACCGTCTGCAGGGGAGAGAGCGGAGCCAGCCAATCACAATCCAGCCTCAGTGCACTGTACTGCTGTACTTCAGCCTTACCATCCACCAGCAGAGTACATACAAACGCTTGTGCGTGTATTCACACACACGCATATTCACAGTCCTACACGCACACTCCTGCACACGCATATAGCCCACACAAATCATTTACATTTAGCTGTTAGTTATCCCTCTGACCCCCGACCTTCCTCCCACACGCACGCGAACACACACACACACACACACTCCTGCACACACATATAGCGCACACAAATCATTTACATTTAGCTGTTAGTCATCCCTCTGACCCCCGACCTGCCTCACACGCACACACACACTCACGCACCATTAGTGTCCTCACCTCCCTTTACACACAGTTAAAAGAAACAAGCGTAATTTAGAATTCAGGGGAGCTGCAGTCCATTGTCGGAAGGAAACACAAGCGATTGCATTTCCCCTTTTCTCCTTATGCCGCCTACATTACCGTGTGAAATCATTTCACATCTATCAGATCCGCATTTACTTATTTATGCATCAGTGTGGAAGGACGCAATTCGGGGGTGGGGGGGGTATTTCCTTTGTCCTGGGGTGATGTCATCAAACCGCTGATCTATACTGACACTGTCGGTCAGCCTCGGGTTAGCGCCATCCCCCCGGCCCGGAAGCAAGCTCATAATTTAGTTCCAAAAAGACTGATATAATTATGTGCACAGTGGATCATTTGTCCGTCTGGGACGCTCGCCGAAAGCCAGTGTCATGTCTCTCCGCAAAGTATGCAATCATCGATCACGTCGCTTTCCCCAGGTCTGAATTATTGATGGGGACTCAACCAAAGTGGAGCCTTAAAAACCGCATTCTCATGTAGCCGCGATCTTTCATTTTCCGTGCTTTTAATGATGGCGATCATTTGCTAGTTGCTACCGCGCATTTCTGGATGTCGCATTTCAGAAGCGAGGACAGGAATATCGAGCCTTTCAGTAACTATTTGACTTAGTCCTGGTCGTGGAAGAGGGTGGGGGATGGGTTTTCCCCGAGCCTATCCCAGCAGCACTGCGCGAGAGGTATCCTGAACAGGTTGCCAATCTTGAGAGTGATTACGAAACACAATATTTAATCCCTGTGTGTATAACGATGTCCGTGACATCAGCTGCGAAAGCCAAGCTCTGTAATGCCCCTGCACGATAGAAGAAATGCAGCACATGGCTATTTACATAATTGCAGGTGTATGCGGGCAGCAGGCCACTGTTGAGAGGACAGTAAAGAAAATTTGTGGCCGCCAGGGTGTGCACGCTAGAACAGAGGTCTACATAGCGCAAAAATATAATTTAGTTTGCGTTCCTCGTGAGGATGAGATTACAAATCACAAAAACACATAATCAGACATTTTTCAGAGGGCGGGGAATTTCTAAACACGGCCCAATTTAATGCAAAAATAAAATAAATCAGTGCTGTTAATTAAAAACTTCATACTCGCAAACAATCTAGGGAAGGTCCTCAGGCAAATTATGTTACATCCATCTACCCAGTGGTTGTAAATTATTATTACATTTATTATGTGAAATGTAGGTTTGGGTCGACCTCAAACTACATCATTTGCACAATCATATCCTGTGTGAAAAATGTACGACCGCACATTTCTGTATGAGTGTTGATGAGTAATTTTACACGCTGTATGTTGGCGTGAGTGTGTGTGCATACAGTTATGTAGATGTAATGCCCCACCCCACATTCCAGACTCATGGCTACTTGCCCCAATCTAATTATCCAATCATCTCCTCTGTTCTCTCTCCTAATTATCACATCTGGTTTTCCCAAGTTGAGTATCATTCCTTTGTCTATATAAACCTTAGTTTTCCCCCTCACTGTCAGGTAACCTTAGTTTGTGACACTTTTTAGTTAAGAGCACTGAAGTTACGTATTTGTGTTATTTATTCAATATGTTAATTAAACAAATCTACGTTCCTGCGTTTGGGTCCTTCCATATTTCATCACTCTCCTGGTGGCCTTTTAACACCTTCGGGCACCAGTTCATTAGTAGTAGGCTACAACACACAAAAGGACATTGGTATGCGTGCATGCGTTATATGCAAGTGCATCTTTCTGGGTGCATTTGCGCATGTGTGTGAATGTATGCAAGCACATGTACATGTAACTGTGCGGTTTTTCAAGATTTCCAAACTGGATTACAGCAATGTCAGAGTGACATTTAAGATTTCACGTGTTGACAGTAATCCAAAAGTCATTTGCCTCTGCGCCCCGCCTTAGAATCTAAGGCCTGACAGAGGGTAGCGCAAACTCCTCCAGATCTATATCGATTTCCGCTCCGTTATCACAAACAAATTTTGCAGAAAACAAAAGCTGTCAGTGATGTGAATGTCATGTCAGTCTCTGCACATTTAATCTGCAGCATCAGCAGTTTTCCTCCATTAAACGCACACATTTAATGCAAAAAAAAAAAAAAACATTTGAATGAAAATGTGAATGAAAAGATCACATTTCTTCGCAAAAGAATGACAATCCGTAATGAAAACTTAGATTTTCATTGTTGAAAAAGCTAGGTGCTTTATCTGGACAAATTCAAAGCAGCTTTTAATTTTTTTAATCCAAATTAACCATTGGCTATTGTCACTGAAATTGAAGAAATTACTCTCGCCTCAGGAATTGCATCCATTAATCGCACATTAAATTCTCGAGTAACTCTTTATAGCCTATCATTTTTTTAATTGCTAAATATTTGGTGGAAAAAGAAAAGGTTACAACAGACAAACGATTGGGCCAAAATGGAAGTACATGGCCTCATTTCAAAGCCATAATCCTATAGGTTCTGTTGAGTTCTGTCAGGTTAAAGTAATGGGAATAGTGTTAATTCCAACAAATATGATACATTTTATTTGGAAGTGAGGAATTCATATGCTAATACTCAGCTGCTTTGGAAGGCAAAGGAACTTTCCAGAAGACACTTGAGAAACTGCTGAGCAGAAGAGGTGCAGCAGCACTTGAATGGAGAACCCAAACCTCATAACAGACTTGACTTCACAGCTCCTGGGAGATAATTGTGTTTGTTATAATGGGGTGAAATCAGTGCCAATCAGAATGTAAAAATCCTTCCACACCCCCAACAAACAAAAATCCTTCAGCACCCTGCCGATTAACAATCATGTCTGCAATGAAGTTTGGCTCTCTGATTGAGAATTTTCATCGGCCTAAAAAATTCACTCTTACTGTCAGCAACTTTGCAAACCGCAGCTTACTGCAGCTCTGTTAAAACTATGAAGGAACTGAAAAGAGAAGTCCTTAATTTTTGGTAAAGAATCAATTAGCGATTTATTTTCTCTCAGCACTACTTTATGTCAATTCAAAGAAGGACCAACACTACTAGCCTTATACACTCCCATGTGGAAAGAATTTAGTTTGCTATATTGGTCAGATTATGATTTGTTTGGCCAAGAACATTCAACCATTATATAGATTTAAAAGACTAAAAAAATGAAATGGATACACAATGCAAGCAAGATTATATTTAAAACAGAAATTGAAGTGGAATAAATGCGTCAAAGGTACCAAAAAAGAACAACAATGCTGTCCACAACCCTAAATCAGAAAATGCTGGGATAAAAACTGAAAGTTGTGATTTGTAGATCATCTTTGACCTGTACTACATGGACAATAGAACAAAAACAGTGCATTATTTGATGTTTCACCACAACACATTGCAAGAAAAAAGGGACAGCAAAGTACTTACTTCTTAGTAATGCTTACATTCCTTTTCTCAACATTTAGGGACTGAAAATATGTAGTGATGAAATGTTTAGTGTGTAATTTTGTCCCACTCTTCCTGCAACAAAGTCTTCAGGTGTACAACAGTACAGGGTCTTTCTTTTCACTTTTTAGTTTCAAAATGCACCACACATTCTCTACTGGGGACAAGTCAGGACTGCAGGCAGGCCAGTCCAGCACCTGCACCCTCCTCTTTTGTAATGCTTGAAGAATGTGGTTTTGCATTGTTTTGTTGAAATATTGGGTGTATTGAATGCATATATGTCCTCTAAAATGTCAGTGTACTTTTCAGCATTAATGATGCCTTCACAGAAATGCAAGTTACCCTTGCTTAGAGCACTGACAAAACCCCATACCATCTACAGGGTGTGTTAAAAAAATGCCCCACTTTCAAAAATTGCTCTAAAATTAATATTTTATAATTTTTTGAAAATCCTTTCACATAGGTTGATGGACAATGGTTCAGTGCTTTTTTTATGCAATTGCACATACTCAACATGTCACGCATGAGTGAGCATCGGCTAATTATGTACATTGCGATACATTGGATTTACATGAAAAAGTGCTGGAATGAAAACAGGATCTGAGATCATGAGAAGCAACGTTAGGTATGCCCTTAAGTGTCATAAAAATTTTCAGGAAATTTCTTTAACCTTTTGCCCTCCAGGTGGCTAACAGTCTTGTTATGTCATGTTATGTAATCATTGAATGGATGTCCCCTGCAGAATGGTGCAACACCAGATGT
The DNA here is from genome assembly GCA_029721435.1 of Gymnothorax reevesii. NCBI lineage: Eukaryota > Metazoa > Chordata > Actinopteri > Anguilliformes > Muraenidae > Gymnothorax > Gymnothorax reevesii. The sequence goes on along the minus strand of CM056587.1, from coordinate 16,990,857 downwards.
TTGCACTTTCTTGATCTCAGCACATTCCTTGACACATTGCAGTTCAACTTACAGAACTTTTTGGAGAACGAGTGATTGTCCTACACATGGAACGGCCCCTGAGGTAACCAGACTTATCCCCTCTTGACTTATTCTTGTGGGGTAAACTTAAGTCAAAAGTGTACGTTCCTCCACCTAGGGACCTGGATGACCTTGAGAAACGAATAACGGCAGAAGTCAATGTTCTCAAAAGGGACAGAGCTTTGATCCGCCGTGCAGTGTATGATATGCTGAGGAGGGCCTAAATCTGCCAGGAAAAAAATGGTGGACATGTTGAGGATGTTAATTCAAAATTAATGGCAATTTTTGATAAACAAAGGGCATACCTAACATAGCTTTCTATGGTTTCAGATCCTGTTTTCATCCCAGCACTTTTTTTGCACTAAACAGATGTATCGCAATTTACGTAATGAGCCTGTGCTCATTCATACGTAACATGTTGAGTATGTGCAATTGCATAAAAAAAGCACTGAACCATTGTCTATCAAAAAAAATTAAAAAATATAAATTTTAGGGCAATTATTCAAAGTGGGGCATTTTTTGACACACCCTGTTGTATGACTTTTGGAAAGTCTGGATCGTCCCTTTTTTTTTGCCTTGGTTTGGAGCGCATGGCATCCATGACAGAAAATATTGATTCACCTGAAGACATGTTTTCACTGAGTCACAGTCCATTGCAGATGTCTCTGAGCCCAGAGAGGTTGTCAGTGCTTCTGCACACTGTCCACACAAGACCTCCATTTTCTACAGTTAAGTTTTGACTAATCTTTGTGGATATAACTACATATTGCAGTGCATGGCAAAGGTTAACCAAATTAACCCTGCGCCCATGTGATAACATAACACAGATAAATGAAGGGTCTTGATGCAGTGTTGTCTGCATCATCAAAGATGACAGGTGTTCAGCTTAGACTTGGACCCTGCCTTTTATGCTCAGAAATTCCTTTTAATTTTGTTATGCAACATAGAGGGAGTAATATCCAGATCCTTTCCTATCTTTCATCGACAAATATTGTTCATTTACCTTAAAATTATTTTTTTCATGTGTTTGTATATTACTTTTTTTTTTTTTTTTACCTCATTCCTTGTCCTAAATTGCCCTGTCTAAACTTTTTTTGGAGTGTGTTGTCAACAACAACAACAACAAAAAAAAAAAATTAATAAAAAAATGACAGGGATAGATGTGTACTGAAATAAAATAAAATAAATCAAATAATATAAAAAAATTAAAAAATGTTAAAAAATGTTGAAATCATTGCTCTTTGTTTTTATGAACATTTTTCATCCTTTTTTCCATTGAACTTTTTCTGAGATGTGGTTGTGCGACTAAACGGCAGATACAGGATACATATGTATACATTGTCTTTTATTGTATTCATTATGTAAATAGATGAGGTGAGATAGTTCAGATATGTTTGCTGTGACCAGGGAATCACTGATGCACATTGTACGCTATATTGAAAGCTATAATCAATATGTATAATTGTTTTCATATGACAGTAATTGGTTAGTCACTCTGATTCCACTATTTTACCTCTAGGTGGCAGCACAATGTAATCGTCTACACTCAGGCTGCTGATGTTTTCTGCTCTAGATAATAAGTCTATTTATCTTTCCGGAGTCAATGTGGATTTCCCCAGCTTTTATGATGGACTGTGCATACACACCCTTTTCCTGAAGAGATTCAAGAACATATTACGTCATTGTAGAGTCAGATTGCATAGGAATATAGTTGAATGGGGTGATCACTGATATCTTATTTTTAATTACAAAGTTACATTACTATTATTATTATTATTATTATTATTATTATTATTACCAAAGCAGGTCGAATTATAAAGAGGTAATACTATTAGCATTAGTGAGGCAAGTAGTGCTAAAAACTGCAGTGCTGTTTGCACAAGTGAGGCAGGCAGTCTTCTTCTTCTTCCCTTTCTCTGTCGTGTTCCGTAGGTTAGATGAGGTATTTAGGTGTATACCGCCACCTACCGTTCATATTAGCAAAAAATAGAAGGCATTGTTAAAGGCAACGGTGGTATTAGTGCTAGAAAAGCATGCCGAGTTGAAAGCAAGGGTGTTATTTGCACGACTGAAGTACAAGTATTCAAATTAAACTCTGTAGACGAATAAAAGTAACTGTCAGATCATGTTGACAGAGAATGTTGTATTTTTATTATTCATTTTTGGTGCTATGGGACTGGGAGGCTTTTTTGATCAGGTTGATAAAGCAGTATACCGAAAAGGCATTAAGATGGACACATACTACTCTTCTGAAGTGGATGAGCACTAATTTCATTTAAGGTGAACTGCCCCTTTAATTGCTACAGCTTGACCTTCCTTTATTGTTTGACCCACTTGCAGTAAAAAGCTGCACGGTCAGATCACCACCAGAATCAGTCCTCGCTCATGTACAGTGATGAATAACCACAGAGTACCACAGATGGGGAGAGAAAGAATAAGAAAATGGAGAAAGGGAGAGGGAGAAGGGACATGGGCAGAGAGGGAGATAAGATCTCTGTAACCCACTATTCATGAATTTTCCAGCTGGAGTACTATAACTGCATGGAAGGAGTGTACTGCCCGACTAAACACCTCCGGAGAGCCTTCCTTTCAGTCAGAGCTGCCCCATCCAACCCTGTTCCTACTGTCCAAGGGATTTTCACACCAGCACTAAATTCAGGTGAATTCTGGGAATTAGCAGCTAATAATAATAATGCATCAATTTTATATAGCACTTTTTTGGACACTCAAAGACGCTTTACAATGGAGGCATTATTCATTCACACTCTGATGGTGGTAAACTACGTTTTTGTAGTTTTTGTTTTGTGTTTTGTGGGGCAGACTGACGGAAGCGTGGCTGCCAGTATGCGTCTACAGCCCCTCCGACCACCACCAAACATTCACACACAGCCATACAGGAGGAAGGGAGGGTTCCTATATTGCATGTTTTGGATGGGTGGGGGAAACCGGTGTACCCAGAGGAAACCCACGCGAACACGGGGAGAACATGCAAATTCCACACAGAAAGGCCCCGGGCCGGATTTGAACCCACGGTCTTCTTGCTGTGAGGCAGTAGTGCTAACCACTATGCCACCATGCCGCCCAACTACATATACAGCTACATATGCTCCCTAACTGCTGTATGAGTTTTGCTTTAGTTGGAGTGGAAAACTTCAGAACAGTAAAGCTCTAGAAATAAGGTTGAGCAGCTCTGCTTCAACAGGTCATGGGGTGTTGCCATTTAGTTACACACAAATATAATTTCACCAATTCAATTGTTCAGCTTAAATTGTCTGCTGAATTTACTCACTGTAAATTGAGCATTTTTGGACATATTCACAGCTCCCATACCCTGGATTAAGCAACAAAAAATGCCTCTAAGTTTTAATTACACCACGGTATGCAGACAGAACACAAACAAACCATCATATCAGTTGACTGTACAGAACAGGTCCAGTATTCAACATCCTCAGGCTTACAGAGGAAAACTCATGCAAGTCAACGAGCAATAAATTTTAATTTTGGCATAGTTTGACACCTCCATGAAACATCATTTTTGATTCATAATAGAGGATCTGTGTAATTGTAAAGTCACTGTAAACCTAAAAGATAGCAGTCAACAAACATTTATCAGACAAGAGCAACTGCATACCAAGACTTAACCAATTTAAATTCAGATTACTCATGCAAATATATTCCCACCTCAGTAGGGAAACGAGTTTGGAGAAAAAAATGTGTTTCCTTCAGTCCTTGTCATTATTTTTTCTTTTATAACTATTTTTTTTGTTCTGTAATTTTGGATCTAACTTCCTCAAACCATGGACTCACTTTATAGATTTCACCATTTCACTGTAACTGAACTAATAATACTAATAACTAACAATAATAATTACTGACATAGGGGCTCCCCGATTTAAAATGTCTTGTTAGTAATTTGGCTTCCGTAGTAATGCACATGTAAATGGTACCCCCCCCCCCCCCCCAATACAGCCCACTCATTCAATGTTTTCATTGACAGTTTCAGTCCCGCACTAATGTTTTCCTCACTTGTGAAATATCTGTATTTTTTTGGGTGCAATTAGCATTTGTGTCTTTGTTGTCTTATTAGAATTTATACTGTCTATCACAGTGAAAAACTGTATGGAAAATTTTTAATTAATGAAGTACATGGTTCATAGAATGCAGATATAAAGACACAAACATTAAAGCTACCAACTAATTTAACATCATACATATTGTTTATTAAGTCAATGCACTGGGGTATGGTGCCAAAAAGCAAAGATTGTACCAGTATTCAAACGCCTAGACGTATACTGCGTATTCCTCACCTCCACACTACTAAAGACTATTCCTGAAACTTACGGTCGAGCTGCAGTGCGACACATGTAGTCTTCCTGAAGGAACTTTGTTTCCATCAGGAAGTAATTGGATTTAAAGAACACTTTATTTTCCAATTTGTACACAAACAGAGCAGTGGCAAAGGTCAAAAGGTGAAAGCCGGCGATTCCCAAGACGCTGCAGAGTAAATGAGTGGCTGATTACCCAGGATGCATTGGGAATATTGACCACAGTACCCTACAGGACTGAATAGCAACTAGAACCTCAAGGTCAAAAGTCAACGGCTGTCAAACAGCCTGCAAGTGTTTGCACAGCCACAAACTAAGGGAACAAACGGTGTCAGAGAGAGAAAGGGGGAAAAAAAAAAACTAAAACTAAACTTTAGAAAATGACCAATATGATACAAGAAAGAGGGCAGCAGGAATGATGATGAACTTTTCTTCTGACTTAAAAATGCAATTAACACATTTCATTGCTTTTTTGGCAGTTATTCAACTGTAAAGATCCAAATATACAAGACAAGTATATTTTGTTGCAGAATGAGCAGTAATGGTGGTTGAGAAAATGTTACAAAATTTTAGCTATACAGATGGGGTTGCTGTGCAGAGACACTTGGTAGTGATGCTACTGCTGGTGTCCAAATGCTTGCAATAAGAGCTGCATGAGAAAGGAATACGCCCAACCCATCAGCTGTCAAAACATTTCTTTAACAGCTCTTCATGAAAAGTGAAAACACAAACTGTACCTGGAATTCTATTTCAAGGCAATCAGTAAGTATCCTCAGTGTTATAGTCTGAAGAATGCTCCACAGACAACCTGTTGAGCTATACTCCACGCTGTGCTATAACTCTAAATTTTGTGATATTCTACTCACAACTGTTGCATTTTTCCCCACCCCAAAAGTATCTCCTTTACAGCCTAATGGGAGCTGAAGTGCCTCCGTTAGAGATAATTAATCTCCAGGCCCAACACGCCATCACTGTCCTGAAGGGAGTATTCCTGGATGGCAAAAAAAATGCAGAAACTAACTGAGCTGGGGTGCGTTTCCAAACAGCGTAGTTGCTAATTAAGTTAGCAACTTACATAGTTTCTCCATTCACAGTCAACGGTTCCAACTATGTAAGTTAGCCTCTGTGATTTTGGGAAACGCACCCCTGGAGGTCGCCTAACAGGTACACCAGTGTTTTCCAACCCTGTCCTGGAGTATCCCTGTCCTGCATATTTCAGATGTCTCCTTGATTGAACACACCCAGATCAGGTCATTAAGTGCTCCACAAATGAGCTGATCAGCGGAATCAGGTGTGATGATTTAGGGAGACATCTCAAATATGCAGGGCAGAGGTACTTCAGGAACAGGGTTGGGAAACACTGAGGTACACAATCGCAATCACTTTCAGTACTAGTGAAGGTATCCTAACACTGGCTCTAGTGCATTCAGAACCATAGACAGCACCCAACCAAAAGGTTGGTTAAATTCAGGACCACAAACAGCACCAAAATACTTGTTCATTGCAGTTCAGCAATTCACAGTAAGCGGCAATCCATTTTATGCGTCTACTGATGAATTCCAGTACACAGCTGTACTCCGCACATAGTTGTTATTATTGAATGCTTATTCTAAATTGTAATTTCAAAGATCAAGAATATTATTCAGGAGTCACTTGTCTTATTGTGTCAAACCCCCGGAGTCTCATGTAATTCTGTCATCAGAAACATGGAATCATATTCCAACCCTCGGGCAGAATAATCAAGTGTGTGCTTTTGTGAATGTGTCTGGCTATGTGCTATGTGTGTGTGTGTGTGTGTGTGTGTGTGTGTGTGTGTGTGTGTGTGTGTGTGTATGTGTACGCGTGCGTGCGTGTGTGTGTTTTAAGAGTACTCTGCCTTGTCTCTCACACAAGATAGACCTGAAACCAGCCCAAATCAGAAAACCAGCACATCAAGATAATATAAATATTAAGATTACTGCCAGTCTCCAGGCTTTAAGACCTGTGCAGATCAATTCCTGGCTCGGTCTTAGACTGCGAAGATAAGAGAAACATGTTTGCTAATTGATAGGTAATCAGTAGAAAGAGGAAATGTTTTAATAAAGTGAGAACAGCTGCAGAACATGTCCAATCATATCTCTAAATGGATCTGATCTGCAAATTCATATAAACACGTTCAGATATGTAATTCTACACCAGACGAGGATAATACATATGTACCACACTCAGAAGTACAAACATCACTCAAAAAGTAATTGAAATACGTAAAAATAATGATTGTTAGTATTATGCAATACTGGACAAGTTGAAATGTTAAGTTTATACCCTACCCAATTAATCTGTGTATGACAACAAATATGTAAGGAAACTACAGCTGCCACCAAAACTATATTTGAATAGCATATGCACATGGGAAAGTTAAAGAACCACACATATCAATGTAGAACCATCTCATATAGGAAGCTTTCATGAATCCAATATACAACATGTTTCTTAAAAAATTTTTAATAACATCAGTGTCACCTGATATTCACCATGAAAGAATTGCTTGCCTGGCGGATATGAAACGAATTATCATACAAGAAAGCTTCTTTTGGTTTCCATCATAATCCTGCAAGCAACTCCCTAAATTACCTGCTGACTAATTATGTCTTACGATTCATTTGTATTCAGTATTTAATCATTTAATAATTGCTAATACTGAAGCCACGCAAGAAATAGATCACAATTACAGTGTCCTCATACAGCCTTTCTCAACTTTGTCCCATTTCAAGGTCCTGTTACACCATCTTAAAATCCCAGTACATTAGATAGCTTACTCTTCCCTTACACAATAAATCAAACACCTTTTTTGATACAAAAATGTTTCGTTATGTAGTTTTACTTCTCAAATACACTAGACGGGTCTGTGAACTGCTTTTAATTAGCGATGTGTGAGACTAGTTGACTATAGCATCTATAATCAGCACGGGAATACATTTTTGAATTGAATTGAAATGTTCTTCATATAAATTTGACATTTTCCTGAAATTACTGATTTTTAAACTGCACTTTAGGAACTTTTAAATAAATTAAATGTATAAAATCAGCGAATATCTCCAAGTATAGGTTCCAGTGGTAGCTTTGCATATTCAAGTCTTCCTCCAGTCACAATACAACATGGCCTCCCACTAGACAAGCAAAGTATGAGAGTATTTCAGTTTATGTTGTTGAAAAGTGTGTGCAGTCTATGTCCAGTTCATCTGTCTTATAACAATTTTGCCAGTGCTATGATAAACCACATACAGCAAAAACATTTAGATATTAACCTGGGAGACTGAGAAATAATCATCACAATGTTGATGGTTCGCATGCACCCCTGCCTGTGTGACCCTACTCACTCTGATAAAATAAAAAACGATATACAAAATTACAGCAAAAAACATGATGCCTCTTAGTTTTGTAAGGGCAAGGACTTTCAAAATTGCATTTGTAGAACTTTTATATGCCTGAAATTGCTCCAGCAAAGCAATTCCTAATGAGGTAGAAAAGCAAAATTTGTATAAACAAATTTTAATCAAGTGTAAAGTGCTTACCTGCCTCTATATAAGAGCTTAATTCATAGAGAGCAAAAACGACTAATTATTGAATTCCCATACACATAAACCAACACGGGCAAACACAAACAGGAAAGGTAACCTAAATTAGCACTTGAAACCTGCGAGGGACACATTTGCTACAACATTGCTGCCCCTGGTGGTTCCAACAGGTATTGCAATGCACATGCACATTTTGTAAGTTTGAGACAGCCACACACAAGCACAGGCAGACAAATATAACAATGACAATAGCCCTTTGGGAAATTGTTTACATATCTTAAATCTGTCTTGGCTGCAACAGTTCTCTCAGTATTAATTGCCTATTCATTTACTGCATTGATAAGTTCAATTTGTTCAACAAAAATTTGTGGTCTGTGTGAGAAGCCTGATAATAACATATTTTGAACACTGACGTTAGTGTGATGGTCCTGTTCTGCAGTCCCTCCCCCTCGTTTCCTGCGCCTCCACTTCAACGAGCCACACCTGTTGCTCGTTGAGGTGGAGGTGCAGTGGAAGAGTATTTAAACACTGCACTGCCTATTTGGCGTTGCAGTTGCATTCTGATGCCTGGAGCCCTGTCGTTGTTTGCCGCTGCTCTTCTGGTGTTAAAGCTTTCGTTGAAGTTTTTATTGTATTTTTGTACTCAGCCTGTGCGTGTGGGTCCCTATTCCACTTTGGGTTCATGGTCCCAGTGCCTGCCGGCTTTTGGTTTGCTGCCGGCGGGACTAAATCATGACAGTTAGGCTATGATTTGGCTGCAATCGCAAAACATCCCATTCCTTTCGTATGTATTCAGAGTGGGATTTATTTGTTGTTTTTGGTCAGACTAACACAGTCCATGGCTGAGAGAGTGAGTGAAGGACTGATGAAGTTTCACCATTGGTCAGCCGGCTGCGTGTACTTTCCTCATTGGCCGTTGCTCTTTCAAAATGATTAGGTACAAACAGTTTCCATTTTGTCATCAGGGGGAGTTAACAGTTGATCTACATAGATCCAAATTCCAAGAATATTTAAAATCCAGGAATGAATATTTTAGACCAAACTACCCCTGCAACAAACTGCCCATAATTTCCCACATAGTCCATAAACGGTCCAGCCGTGTACTAGGTCTTGATCTTGTCTTTCATATAAAATGTACAATATACAACATGTGCATTATCTTTTTTTTGACCGTTTTCTTGTCTGAAGACTAGTCGGCTGGTCGGTTACAAAACTAGTTCAACTGTCAATGAAAATCATCGCTGTGCACATCATTACTTTTAATCACACCTGCACACATTTGTCTTGAGTCCTGACTTTTTGCGAAATTATTTTGCTTAATTATGTATAATTATTCACAGCCAGTGTGGCAAGTTAATTGCGTGCTCTGCAAGTAGAAGTCAAACTTCAGGGCAACTTTTGATTGAATTGCCTCTAAAGAGAAACAAGTAAAACATGGAGGGGGCTCAGCTGCATTCATTAAAAGATACAGACAAGAGGACTGAGAAAAGCCCAGGAGTGGGGGGGGGGGCGGGGTTTAAGTGTACAGGGTTTTTTTTTTTTTTAATAGCTCAAGCAAAATAGCACACGGTATTTTACGTGCACTCGTCTCAGTTGGCTGCGCATGCACCGTCCTTACTGCTTTGTAGTACCACTGCTACTGCCAACTCTAGTATTTACCTAGTCTAGAATGTATCTAGTATCTCTACTGCTAACCTCTACCTCTACTGCTAGTATGCTGCAGGGAGGACTCTGTACACTCCCAGTCCTGTCTCACTTTACACACACCATTAGCTCAGTATGGACAATGCAAACTCAGATATAGCTCCACCGTATTAAGTTGGAATTTTAAAATGCTGGGAGGTTTAATGTAATTTGTGGAAAGGCAGAGAAGAAATGCACTTGTAGAGCAAGCAAGTGGGTTGAAGCAGTTTTGGGATGAGGAATTGCAATTGCTTTCTAGATTACATAGATTGTAGGCTTTGCAATCACAATACTTCTTATTGATGGGATGCAGGCAAATCTACTTCAAGTGCTAGCCTCTTCCACAGCTGTGATGCTATGCTAGCCCTATACCTAGCTATGCTGGCCCCCTTCTATGCTACGTACAGTATATTAGCCACAAGCACGCTAAGTAAGCCCCTCAGCCCTATACTAGCACCATATGCTAGCTAGCTTTCTGCATGCTATCCTAGCCCCTCTGCATGCTATGCAGTGAAACAAGCCTTCACCACTAACTGCACAAAATGATCCCCATTCACTACCCTGAGGCAGCACTACGTTAGCACTGCTGCGCACACTAGCCGCTTTAAGCAGGGAGGTAAAATGGATTGACGGGTACACGCGGGAATGTCAGCTCGTGGCTGCACAGCAGGGGCACACGCGAGCAGTTTTTTTTCACTTCCCGAAAGGCACTGCTCTATTCACAGATAGGGGGAAGGTCGGTATCTGTCCCTCCTCCACAGACAGGGATTCCATTAAGAGGAGAGCTGCAGGGGAGGGGAGGGGAGGGGGGTGTTTGTCCTCTGAGGGAGCACCTATATCTTCCCCTTCCCTGGCCCCCTCCCACGAGAGAGAGAGATGGAGAGAGAGAGAGAGAGACTAGAAACATTCAGAGACAGTGTGAATGTGAGTAAAAAATACTTAAAATCTCGGGTAACCTTTGCTCTGTCCAACCTCTGCCAAACCCACACAACATCCTGCCCCACACGCTGTTCAATAATGTTTCTCCTTCATATAAATAGCCATCTTTCCAGACCCAATTATAAAACCGAATAACTGGCATTTTGAGAGAGGGAGATTGAGAGAGAGGGTGTGAGTGTGTGAGAGAAAAAAGAGGGAGAGAGGGAGAGAAAGGGTGTGTGTGAGAGAGATGGCAGGAGTGTGAGAAAGACAGAGTGTGAGAGAGAGAGAGGCAGAGTGTCAGAGAGATAGTGAGCAAGAGAGAGAGAGAGAGAGAGAGAGAGCACTGCAGAAAGCTCCAGTGCAGGCCCACTGCTGCAGCACTGTGAAAGCCTCCTGCTCTGCAGCACTGCATGTGCTCAGTAGAATGAGGCTCACTCACCCAGCGCCCTTCACCACGGGTCTGACATCTGCTGCAAGGAGGACAATTAGAGCCAAAATGGAGGCGAACTCCTTTACCATTTGGCCTCCCAGCAAACTACACTGAGTTCTTTCAAAAATAAATAATTTCAGGCAGTGCTCAATTTATGCCTCAGTTAACTTCATCTCCACTGAGCAAAAAGGTACCACCAGGGGTGCAGATGAGAAATCTTGAGCTGCTGAAAGAATATTTATAAGCCCCTAGCCACTTTGTAAATCTGTGAGCCCTCAGAATTGTGACGTAGACATTCGACCCACTAGGGACAGCCCTGGGTACCGCGAGCGAGCAGGTGAAGGAAAGCCTGTGTTGTCACTGAATCGAGTTTGAGTAATATTCAGCCTGACAGAATAATCTTAATGTAATTTATGAATAATATGCAATGCTGTCGGCTGTGAGCTGTGTTCTCAGAAGCCAAACCCGCCATCCACGCCGCGGGAGGCCAGAAGTGCCCAAAATGGCCGCATCACATCCTGTCCCCACGCGAACATTCATCACAGAGCTTTCCATTAAACATCATCAAGCCCGTCTTTTACATTAATGATTCAGATTCAATTATAGTGCTTCCGAAAGATCATTATAAAGTCTCAGTGGCAACTAATTTTGTATAAAAAGCAGGTAGCACTGTATTAGAACTGTGATTAAGTAATGATAGCTTTTGCCTGGGTATAAGTGCTCATTACCAGCTCATGTTTACATATGTGGTTCAACAAGCAATAGCTTGCAATTAGTTACTGTTAAATTGTGGTAAATACAACAGGACCAGAAATTAATTAATGTGCTGTATGTAATATTATTTGCACATTGTAAAACTGTACTTCAGTATATGAAAAAAAGTACATACAGGTAAGGCAGGGGATTTTACATTCTGTGCATTCTTATGATGTGATAGGGGTGAAATGCAGTGTACAGCGCACTCCATAATTATTGGCACCCCTGATTAAGAAGTGTTCTTTAGCTTCTAATAAATTCAGCTTTTTCTAAATAATACAGGACCACAATGAAAAAAAGAGGAAAATCCAACCTTTAATTCAAGTGCATTTATTCAGAGGGAAAATTCCTGCATAAAGAAATAAGTCTTTTACATCAAATCATGTGTGCCACAATTATTAGCACCCCTGATGTTAATACTTAGTACAACCCCCTTTTGCCAACAAAACAGCACCTAATCTTCTCCTATAATGTTTCACAAGAAGGAAGAATACAGAAAGAGGGATCTTCAACCATTCCTCTTTGCACAATCTCTCTAAATCATCCAGCGACCTGGGTCCTCTCCTCTGCACTCTCCTCTTCAGCTCACCTCACAGGTTTTCAATGAGGTTGAGGTCTGGGGACTGAGATGGCCATGGGAGGAGCTTGATTCTGTGTCTGGTGAACCATTTCTGTGTAGATTTGGCCACATGTTTAGGGTCATTATCTTGCTGAAAGACCCAGTGACGACCCATCTTCAGCTTTCGGGCAGAGGCCACCAGATTTTGATTTAAAATGTCCTGGTATTTCAAAGCGTTCATGATGCCGTGCACCCTAACAAGGTTCCCAGGGCCTCTGGAAGAGAAACAGGCCCAAGCATCACCAATCCTCCCCCAGACTTCACAGTGGGCATGAAGTGCTTTTCTGCATACTCATCTTTTGTGTTCCGCCAGACCCACTTAGAGTGTTTGTTGCCAAAACGCTCTATCTTGGTGTCATCTGACCAAAGCACACGGTCCCAGTTGAAGTTTCAACACCGCTTAGCGAACAGCAGACGTTTGCGTTTATGATTGTGAGTGAGAAAAGGTTTTTTCTGTGCATGCCTCCCAAACAGCTTATTGGCATGTAGATAACCCCTATTGGTTGTTTTTGAGACCTTGTGACCCTAAGATGCTACCATTTGTTACAATTCTTTAACAGTGAGCTTTGGAGAACTTCTTATTTCTCTTACCATCCTCCTCGCTGTGCGTGGTAGCAAAATAACCTTGCGTCCTCATCCAGGCTTGTTTACCACTATTCCAGTTGTTTTAAATTTCTTAATAATTCCTTTGACAGTAGATATGGGCAGGTGCAGGTGAGTGGCTATTTACTTGTAGCCATTGCCTGACTTGTGAAGGTCGACACACATCTGCCTCACTTGAATGGTGTGTTCCTTTGTCTTTCCCATGTTGAAGAGTGGATAAGAGAAATAGCATGTGTGTCACGTCATATTTATACCCCAGGGAAACGGGAAGTGATGATTTACTAAATAAATGTTCCTAGATACTCTGATCAACTTTGTAAACTACTGTAGAAATGACAGAAATACTTCAATTACATTTATTTCCTGGGAATTGTTAGGGGTGTCAATATTTGTGGAACAGGTGATTTTATGAAAAATAATTATTTCTCAGTCAGGGATTTTTTTCCCCCCTTAAAATTCATTTGAGTTGAAGGTTACATTTTTCTACAATTTTCAGTGTGAGGGTACGCTTCTGCAATAAAAATGTAATTTATTTTAAGGCTTTTAACTCATCGTAACCTGGGGTGCCAATAATTATTGAGGGCGCTGTATATATTTGGATCATAAATTGACCATGAGGGTTTTGCGACATCTTAATCCGTCACAAGCTGACGTGGGAGACTCTGATGTCACATAGGGCTGTGGGGATGGAGCATTATGAACAGATGTTAGTGATTGTAATGTTATGGAGAGAGGCTGTGGGGAGCAGTGTAAAAAAAATCACCAGATGTTGGTGATTGTGATGTCACAGAGGTGGGTAGAGGAGCAGGATACAAAAGTTATAAATATAAGTGGTTGATTGTTATGTAACACATGTATAAAGGAGAGTGGGGTATAAATGTTGTAAACTGATGCAGATGATTGTGATGTTGTAGAAGTAGGTAGGGGGTGTTCACTGTGAAATTTACAAACTGATGTGGGTGATTATGATGTCACAGAGGTAGGCAGGGGAGCTGGATTTAAAAATTATCAATATGCATGAGTCATTGTAACGTAACACAGGTAGAAAGGAGTGTAGGGTATGAACGATATAAATTGAAGTGGGTAATTGTGATGTCAGAGGGACAGAGGTGTGGCATAAACCTACAATGAGTGTTTGTCAGTCAGTGTGTAAGGCCCACTGAAACAAATTCCAACCGACAACATCGACATGGCAATAAATCTTGAATCAAACTGATCCGGGTGATTGCGATGTCATTGAGGCAGGTAGGGGTTAACTAACATAACATAACGTTCAGCCCAACTAGACTCACCAGTTTCTTATTAATATAATGAAACTACTCAATCACTGAAGGGCAGCTAGTGCTAAATCAAGCCCGTTCTTTAAAATTTCCAAGGTTTCTGCCTCAACAATATGGTCAGGCAAGCTATTCCACACTGAAATTACTCTCTGGGTGAAAAAATGTCAGTGCTAAATTTACCCTTGGTCAACTTCCATTCGTGACCCCGAGTTCTACTAACAAAACTTGGCCAAAGGAATCCTACATAATTCACTTTGTTAATCCCCTTAACATATTTAAAGACCTCAATCAGATCACCCCTAAGTCTCCTTTTCCTAAGACTAAAGAGATTAAGGATCTTCAGCCTCTTCTCACAGCTTCCATCTTTAATACCTGGAATTAGCTTAGTGGCTCTTCTTTGAACTTTTTCTAGAGCCTCTAGAGAATCTTTCTTAAAGTATGGTCCCCAGAACTGTATACAATACTCCAGATGTGCTCTGATGAATGTGTTGTACAAGAGAAGTATTACCTCCTTGGATTTATACTCGATACTTTTGGCTATATATCCCAGCATCCTGTTAGCCTTTTTAACTACTGCGGCACAATGGCAAGAACCTGAAAGGGTTTGGTCAACCTATGCTAGATTGTGCTTGCTGTCATATATCCCCCCAGCATGCCTTACTGGTGGGAAGGTCTAACCATTGACCTAGGAAAAAAAAACTAGATCAAAATCAGAGCAATAGCCTTCACATCAAAAAGGCCTATGTAGACACCTAATATGCATAACCAGTTTAAATTTGAGGTCTGTACCTACAACAGTTCACCAGCAAGAACGGTAACAATCAGTGGAAAGACAAATGGACAGACAGAAAGATGTTGGAGGGGACGACAATAATCACGGGCAAGAGTTGCTGAGGGGCTAAAAACACTGGACTACATCCCCAGTTTTTGTGCAATTGAATCCACATCAGATGATGTATTATCACAGCATGTGTACAAATAAAGAGCTCAATTAAGTGCAATTATTCAGGGAATATTACTTTGGATATAAGTCAGGTGCGCCTATGTGTTTCAATTTCAGATGGCGGATGTTGTGCTGGAAACTCGATCAAAGCTTTAAAACACTCTTAGGGTCCTGTTCAGCAAGGGACTGAGTGAGTTTTACACACAGATGTCGGCACACATTTAGGTCACATCATTCTTCAAGTCCCACTGAGATACCCTTCTTCCTTCCTCTCTACAGTCGCTGCGAGAACAGTCCGCCTTCTGGGGGTAAGCAGCATGCGCTCCCATATTGTTTATCTTTATTCCAAATTACCTGCTTTAATTGAATGTTGCTTCCATGGCTGCGGTCGTCAGTAGGGAATTGTTTCTAGAAAACAAACAGATGCACTGCTTTTTTTCCATCAGAAATGCCAACTGAACGGGAAAACGGATAGGAATTTCCACTGGGAAAATCGGAACTCCATCGGTAGAAGCCCCACACATTTCACAGCACTGCGTGAACGGTGTATGGCGCAATCGCGATAAAGGCAGTGCTCGTCTTGCTGGTCTGCATCCGTGCAGGGCTGTGGCAGGACTGATCCGCGCAGCACTCTGGAGTGCACATTTCGCTCATCGAATGATGGACGTTTCCAAGCGGGAGGTCTATTTATACCAGCCACGGAAGAGAGGGCAGATTAATTATGCTAATGCCAGCTATGCTATGCTTTCCCAATGACAGAGGCAAGCGCTGTTAGCCACAATATACTGTTCAATGGACACACACGCTCACAAGCTGACCATCGGAGAGATATCACATTAAATGTAATTTGGTGCAAAATCAAAAGGAATCACAATCCCAAATACACAGAAAAAGATGCCATTTTACGAGGCAAATGAGTGTAGGTAGAAATGGCTTACGATAGAGAACATGCTGGAACACAGTCAAAATTGTAAAAAATGTCAGTTGGTAAATGCATACCAAAGATTATTGTAAAATTGGCTAGAGGACATTGTTGACAGTGCATCTGTTACAATAGCCAGTTAGAAATAAAACATTTTCCTCTGCTACACAATGTAAACAGCAGAAGCGGAGCACATTGTAGAAATGAACTCATTTAATAAGTTTCCGTAAATGATGGCAAGGCTGCAGTTCCCATAACCATTAGTTTGGACTTGCACTCCAAAGCTGACTGCTGCAAAATGACATGAACAACGAACGTGTAATGAGAGCGAAACACGGATTTATACTGAGGCGTGCCGCCGAAACATATACAGTCTGTGTCAGAGGATAAAAAGCTCACAGTTACCCCTCTTATCACACTTGATTACTCCTGTATTTGTTTGCCTGACTGACAATCAAACAATTTATTTACTAAACAAACTAAACCAATGTCAAGCCTGCAATGATGAAGAAATGATCATGCCAAAGTCATTGCTTATTGACATTTACATAATAGAAGTGAAATTGTAAGGATGGTAGTAATCCGACTAAAGAAAAACAATCGAAGACTTTTTCCAGCTTTCATCTCTCGTTTTAGAATTTATTTTTTTTTAGCAGCATGACTATCATCCCTCCTGAAAAATCACTAGGCCTATAGTCCCAAAGCTATAGTTACCCTATGGTAAATGGATGGTATTTTCTCCACCATAGTGTAGTATTTCTACAGTGAATCTATAGTTATTCAAACTGAAGCAGTATAGTACTGTGGACTATAGTAATATTGTGGTACTGTTGACTGTGGTAATAGTTATAATTTGATGGCTAAAGTAGCACCAAGTAGTCTTATCAACTGAGTAAATCAATGTTTGGTTGCTATTTTAGCAAACTGCAACAGGTTTAAAGTAATTATGCATTGAAAGGTGAGGTTGATACAGGCATTTCACTCTACAGATGTCACCCCACTGGATTTATAGTGATGTGAATTACAGAATGTTTGATAGGAAATGAAAAATTCTACACCTGGAGGTATCAAAATTCTCTTTAACAGGTGGTCTTTTACCTTTCCTCTCCACTTCTTCTTGACCTCAGTAGGAAACATCACACGGGTCAAGGGAAAGTTTTGGGGAGAAGGTTTTGAAATAACCTTGAGATATGGGTAAAGTGACCAGACGTCCTGGTTTTGCCGGGACAGTCCCAATTTTGAGCTGCGTGTCCCGAGTCCCGACAAAAGCCTGTTGGGACGATTAAATGTCCCAGTTTCCACAGACCACTATGAAATGTCCTCTGTTGTCAGCAATAACATAGCCAACTTGGTCTTATTATGGCCAGATCATTAACCCTTTAAGGCCTAATGCAATAATCCCAGCAGAAAATCATGCTGCCTTGTTTACCACAGTAACCTATATTTGGGCTGAAGCACAGAATCTCAGCTTTCAGGAACAGTTGGAATTTTTTTCGATTGCGCAAAATTTAAAGTAATTATGGTACTTTCAATTACGTGCAAATCTGTGTCGGCAACGACACGTTTGGTGTAAAAGGGTTAACTAAAAAACACATAGAAAGAATAAAGCATCCAGCATATGATTTCAACAATGCGCGCGCTCGTGTGTGTTAACGTAGCATAGGCTAGGCTACGCACGTAGGCTACGCCAGCAATGTTAGATTGTACAAATTACAGACAAAGTAATACTAAACACATAATAAGGCCTTTAAATCAACAGTGTTGTACACCATCTAACCTTTAGAGTGGCATTCATGCCTCATTAAACCTCATGCGCGTGAAGTTTTAAACAAAGATGTTATTGATAAGTCACACTCACTGGGCATCAAATAGGAAAAAAAAATAAAAATCTTTAATTGGCACAGTACACAGCCCTCTTTCTTTGGCTCACCATCCTGCTCAATTTTCCAGCTTAAAGAGCCTAGCCTGTTTAGACAAACAGGCACAAGTAAATTATTAACATCAAACCAAACATTTTAATCATATGTCATGCGATCATGTCTCCGGTAATTTGTAATCATTTTGCTCGCCGTCCGCCAGAGAGACCCAGCTGTTTGACAAAGCCTCACCCATAAGGGCACATGCAAAAGGGATGGTGGCACAGTGGAATGCTGATGGAAAACCAGCAGACGAGCGCTGGGCGGAGATGTTCGTGCATTTCAGAAGCAGGGAGATTCTGTACAAAAGTATATGTCTAATTTGTCAGTTTGCCATGTGTCTGCGAGGCACAAATGCTCCCGTTGAGCAGATCTTTTCCATAATGAACAATACTTGGACTGACGAGAGGAACCGCATGACCGTTCCCACCTCAAAGGCGTTGATTGTTACACGGGCCAATTTTGATGACACCTGTCTGCAATTCCACTGCAGGCTGTCAGCCGACAAACCGATTTAGGAGCAAAATCACTCCTCAGCACAATATATGTCGGCTAATTTGAAAAGCGTTTGTCTCTGTGTTGAGGTCATGCTTTTGGAGCTCTATGGGGTTGACATCTCACACACACGCACACGCACACACACACACACACATTGCCTACTACTAGAGATCAAAGAGATATAATGTTTTACAATGCTTTGTCAAAAAAACAATCAAACAAAAAAAAAAAAAAACTTTCAGTTGGTGTATTTTCCATAACTTACTTCAGCTTCAGGCTGATTCATAAAAATAAAGATAGTCCCACATGAAACTCATTCAATTTCTTTTCATATTTTCTCAAAAATGTGTAAATAGGCCTACCAAAAACATACATGATTTTTCCCAATTAGGCTATGTTGTGAGCAGTAGTCCTACATGCTGAAATTGAGCCTAATATCTGCGTCTATGACCTCACATGAACGCACACTACGGTCACGCGCAAAGTTTCCCGGTTTTAGTTTCAGGAAATATGGCCACCGAAATATGGGCAGCGTTCAAATTGTATCTCTACCTATCTTCATTGCCTCTCCTCCCAACCTCCCCTCCCTTTATACCAGAAAGTATGGAGGTGAAAGATGGGAGGGAAGGAGTGGCGGAGAAGAGCAGGAGGACACAAGGGAAATGAGCAATGGAGGTGATGTTTCCTCCACTGTCATCCATATTCCATGTTCCCAAATGAAGTGGTCCTATAACAGCTACCTCTGCGTCAGATCTCCCACGTCATTACAAAGCCCAGAATGCAGATTGAAATTAGGTCTACACAAACAACGATCTTTAGAGTAGTCCTATTGCATTGACATGTAGGCTAACTAAAGAGGAACAAACAAAGGTACTGCTGTATTATTAAATAGACTTGAGATCACATTTGTGCACTGAAATGCTATCCTCTTAGCCAAGGCATTAGTATTCCAAAGTTTAAAATTGATTCATGGGCTTCAGTGGTCTGAGATTTAAAGTTATCAAGGAGTGGAGATGATGATGTTATGCTAATACTGTACTTCCTGTAAGGGTGCATGCATGGATCCTCTGTTCGGCTTTATTGGTGTCATTTTTAAATAAAACAATGATTCCATAAACAATAAAACCAATGTAGATTTACATTGGATCCTATGGAGGAGACATTTTGAAGAAATTTTGGATTTGCATCCTCATTTGCTACAGTTCTGGAACAGTCGGATGGAGGAGACATGATTGGTTTCAGGGCCATGGAGGCAGGGAGGGGAGGTGAAATAGTCACTGAATTGGAGTAGGCCCTACTTGTGAATAATCGTATTTCCTTTCCTTCAAAACTTCATGAGCTCGACAAAGATTGAGAAAGCCAAGAGCGATCCAAGAGGGAAACTGATGAATAACGCGTCCAGTCACTACTGCTGCACAGGACTGTGGTCCATAATCTATGATTCCTTTCAAGTTGATCCTGTGTGGCCTCGCTGGAAGGAAGCAATGAAGGAGCTAATTCCCTTCTTTCCTTCATGAAATAGACAATTTAGGTACCCCTTGTCATGGCTACTAGCCAAACTATTTCCAGTTCATGTCCATTATCAAGGAAGGGTCCTAGCTGTTTAGAATTCATCTGTGCCCTTCTGTGAATTACAGCAGAGGATATTACCGGAAGCAAATAAATTAAAGGGGTGAGGTCTTTTCAAGATCAGGCAATTATAAGGGGAAGGAAATTTTAATCCATTGATTTAAAGGAGAAGATAGCTCCATATTCAGAGTAATTATAACCCTAATTCTGCAATAGTTGTGAAAAGTGTAAATTGTAAATAAAATCAAAATGCAATGACTGTCAAATCACGCCAGCCATTATTTTATTCACAAAAGAACAGAGATAACACAGCAAATGTTGAAACTGAGAAATTTAACAATTTTATCCACAAAATGAGCTCAATTCAAATTTGATGGCCGCTACAGGTTTCAAAAAATTTGGGACAGGAGCCTATTTACCATAGTGTAACATCCCTTCTTCTTTTTAACGCAGAGTGGAGACTTCTGGGCATTGTGGAGACAAGTTTCTTGAGTTTAGCCATTGGAATTTGATCCCACTCTTGTTTAATACAGGCTTCCAGCTGCTGGAGAGTTTTGGGTCTCCTTTGACAGAGTTTTCATTTAATTATGCGCCAAATGTTCTCAATCGGTGAAAGATCAGGACAGCAGGCAGGCCAGTTCAGCACACTGACTTCTATTATGAAGTCATGCTGTTGTAATAGCTGCAGTATGTGGTTTTGCATTGTCCTGCTGAAATACACAAGGCCTTCTCTGGAATAGATGTCGTTTGGAGGGGAGCATATGTTGCTCAAAAACCTTTATATACCTTTCAGCATTCATGGTGCTTTTTAAAACTTGCAAGTGTCCCACACCATATGCACTAATGCATCCCCATACCATCAGAGATGCTGGCTTTTGAACTGAACGCCGATAGCAGGAGAGATGGTCTTTCTCCTCTTTAGCATAGAGGATGCGACACCCATGATTTCTGTCATGGTTTAGTCCTGCCAGATGCAACATGCAATCCGGCGGGCACTGGGACCATGAACCCAAAGGCTGATAAAGGGACCTACTCGCACAAGCTGGTACAAAAAATAGAAAAATATTTAATAAATATAAATGGCAAAGAGACTGGGGAGCAGCAGCAACACACATAGAGCTAAAATGCCAGGATGCAGCTGCACTGCCAGTGCAGCTCTTAAATACTCTAAGCTTCACCTCCACTTCAACAAGCAACAGGTGTGGCTTGTTGAAGTGGAGGCGAAGACAGTAGGAGGGGGAGGGACTACAGGACAGAACCATCACAATTCCCAACAAGAATGTCAAATTTGGACTCATCTGACTTCAGGACATGTTGCCACTTTCCTGCAGTCCATTTTAAATGAGCCTTAGCCCACAGAACACAGCGACGCTTCTGGATCATGCTCAGCAATGGCTTCCTTTTTGCATGGTAGAGATTTAGGTGGCATCTGTGGATGGCACAGCGGACTGCGTTTACAGACAGTGTTTCTTTACGTATTCCTGGGCCCATTTAGTAATGTCAATGACAGAATCATGCCAGTGAGTGATGCAGTGGCATCTGAGGACCTGAAGATCACAGGCGTCCAGTAAAAGTCTTCGGCCTTGTCCCTTACGCACAGAGTTTTTTCCAGTTTCTCTGAATCTTTTGATGATGTTATGCACTGTCGATGATGAGACCTTCAAAGCCTTTGCAATTTGATGTTGAGGAACATTGTTTTTAAAGTATTACGCAAGCCTTCACAGGTTGGAGAGCCTCTGGCCATCTTTACTTCTGAGAGACTCTGCCTCTCTAAGACATCCCTTTTATAGCAAATCATGTTACACACCTGATGCCAGTTAACTTAATTACTTGCTAAATGTTCTTTCAGCTGATTCTCTTGTATATTAATTGCTTTTTCAGCCCTTTTTTGCCTGGGTGCCAACTTTTTTGAGACCCGTTGCAGCCAGAAAATTTGAAATGAGCTCATTTTGTGGATAAAATTGTAAAATGTCACAGTTTCAACAATTTTAAATGTTTCCTATGATCTGTTGCTAATAACATGTGATCTGAAAGTCAATGCATTTTGTTTTTATCCATCCATCCATTTTCTATACCCGCTTATTCCTCACTAGGGTCACGGGGCGAGCTGGAGCCTATCCCAGCTGACTACGGGCAAAGGCAGGGACCCACCCTGAGCTGCTTGCCGATCCATCGCAGGGCATTTTGATTTTATTCACAATTGAAACACTGATTACTAAAACCCCACAAGTCAAGTCAAGTCAAGCGTGACTTATGGGGTTTTAGTAAAAGGTGCTTCAATTTACACTTCGTCTCAACTTTTTCAGAATTGGGGTTGTACATGGGATGGTAATCTCCTAGCGCACAAGTAAAAGTGAGGTGTAAGGGTTGTGCTTTGCACGGCGGACAGGAAGTTGAGGACTGGACTCAGGTTCAAGGATGGACTTGGAAGTATTTATTCTGCCTACTGCGCAGCAGCAAGGCACACAAGAAGCAATATAAAACAAAATCGGAAACAAATTCCCTAAATTGCACTCTTAGTAATAAAGAGACTGGACTTCGGCCACAGTAACAATGTATTACAAATAGAGCAAGAGACTAGGAAACAAGGTTTCTTCAATAATAATGATTAAGTGCTGATATAAGCACCAAATAGTGCTAAATTCAAGAGTTAGAATAAATACGCGCGATATGCGGAGAATAAGTTGAGACGAGACTAGAGATACAACACAGGGATGTGGCTGCGAGACTTTACAAAGGCTATGTGCGAATCTCGGCCTTAAATAGCACAACACTACAGCAAAGAGGAAATAACAAACAGGTAATGATTATGAAGCTGAGAATGCGGTCCGGGTCTTAATAGACCGGTGAGCTTGACGGCTGGAGGTTTGACCTTACAGGAGGGATAGTGGTCTCGGAGTCCAGTGAATTAAATTATTTGAATTAGCATTTTCACTGTTACCCGAAATTAATTATGGACAATCTTAGGATAAAAATTGGTAAATGATGTCATCTATCACCCTTGCTCAGGTCCTCCCTGGAGTAAGTAACATATGCGGTTAAAGCGGAGACCTTAAAATAATGCTCAGAAGAATCTGTAAGGATTTGATTCAAAGAATGATCAAACCAATTGTTGTTTTTTGAAAGGTAGCTCTTTTAAATGGCACCTAGCAGTGGATAGAGAGCCAGCTTAATTTCAGGCTTAATTAAACAAGTCCACCCCTAATTTAACTGAAGCTGCCCGACCCCCCCCAGTCTTGACAGGAGTCTCAAAAATCACATCTTTCGTCAGGAGCCCTGAATATTCATACAATGGAAATAATCGTCATCTGGAACCTCAACATAATGTATTCATGTACATATAAAATATTCAGAGTGAAAAAGGCCTCTGCAAACAGCCGTACATATTAAACAGGAAAAGGGCCTGACAAGGAAATGAAAGAGAACTCTAAATATGCACATATTCCATTGCCAGAGATACAGAAATAGAACACAGCCCACAGAGGGACAGGAGAGGAAGGAGAGAGAGAGAGAGAGAGAGAGAGAGAGAGAGAGAGAGAGAGAGAGAGAGAGAGAGGGAATACACAGAGGAAATGGGATTTCACCATTGACCAGGGAAAGTGCATTATTATTCAGTATTCAGAGTTGTTTCATGGGTTCATCAGGTCCTGCGCACGATATGTACAGGCTGCCCAAGCCTTCCTCTCACTCAAAGTAAACTGCAGTACAATAGTGCGCATGAGAAAGGCTGCAGACCCCATCAGAGAGTAAGATATATGTACTGTATATTGCTAATGGGACGTCTTACAAAAAAAAAATAAATAAATCAAGAGTTCTGTGGAGGGGGGATCTTCAGGGAAAGTGCTACTCAAGCAAAGCTTCAGGCATCGTTTGCTACAAGACAAAGAAAGTCACTTGTTCCTTCTTAGAATGACTCCGTGTTTAGAATCAATGGGTTTCCGCACC
This sequence comes from Gymnothorax reevesii, assembly GCA_029721435.1. NCBI lineage: Eukaryota > Metazoa > Chordata > Actinopteri > Anguilliformes > Muraenidae > Gymnothorax > Gymnothorax reevesii. The sequence continues at coordinate 16,966,830 of CM056587.1, read as the reverse complement.
GTAAGCATATTCCTGACTGGTGTGCCACTGCGGTGTTTGTTCATTTGCAATCGCAGTGGACCGCCCATTTCGGGAGCCCTGCTTTGAGATTTCGATTGATTCGCATCGAAAACAAACTGCGTCCCTCGAGCGAAACGCTTCCAAAGAACAGCCTGAGTTTCGGTATTTCCCAACACAGTGCCGCACTGCTACACCTAAGTCTTTTACACAACAAACTGAGTCCCTGGGTTTAATTAGCTGACGAAAGACTGCTAACCACGGGGAGGTATTAATAATGGTTCCCCTGCGGTTCCAACGTTTTACATTAATCAGCTCTTGATCCATTAGCTATTGCACTACTTCGGGAGTATACCTCTTTACAGGGTATGAAGGTCCAGTCTCTTCCTTTGGTAGCTGACACAGGAAATCCCTGCTTTTTAACTGAGGTTACAGTCAGCCTCACATAGACTTCTTCATTATATACTCAGCAACAAAAGTTTCTGTGACACCATTTATGTGTATGTTATAAATGACACGCAAAGATCTCAATGCAATCAATATGTTTATTTAACAGGAGAAACACTGACTTTTCAGTGCCAACGTCACTCAAAACGAAAAATGTCATTTTCATGCGTCATGAAGCACTTGTCTGACGTCTAACCAATTGTGACCTTCACACTTCAATACCGGGTGTGACTTCCTCGTGCCATGATGCAAGCAACGCATCTCCGGCGCATGGACCGAATCAGATGTGCCAGAAATTGCTGTGGGATGTCATTCCAAATCTGACGTAGACGTTGTCGCAATTCCTGGAGTGTAGCTGGCGGGTTATCCAACCGCCGCAAACGTCGATCCATCTCGTCCCAAAGATGCTCGATTGGGGACATGTCTGGGGATCTGGCTGGCCATGGTAGGACATTGACATGTTGTTGCATCAGATACTGCTGTACAATCCTTGCAACGTGTGGTCTGGCGTTATCATGTTGCAGCGTTATTCCGGGACCATGTTGCATCAAAAACGGTACCACCAATGGCCGTAGCACTTCATCGCGATATCTTTAGCCTGTCAGATTTCCATCAATAACAAGCAAATCTGTTCTATTTCTAGCCGTGATCCCTCCCCAAATCATGACACTACCACCTCCAAAACGATCAAATTCCTGAACACAGTTGTTGGCATAACGTTCTCCACGTCGACGGTATACACATAAACGACCATCACATCGGTTAAGCATGAATCTTGATTCATCAGTGAAGAGTACAAGATCCCACTGACGTTGGATCCACCGTCGATGTTGTTGTGCCCACTGTAGACGCAGTCGTCGGTGTTGTACTGTGAGTATTGGACGTCTTGCTGGCCGACGTGGGACAATGCCAAAATGACGGAGACGGCGACGGATTGTCTGTGCAGACAGTCGCCTCAAACCAGGTATCGTTCTTGCAGTTATGGTTGCAGGTTGGAATCGATTTCGGAGATGGGTTGTTCGAATCCAGTTGTCCTGTCTGGGAGTGGTTACTCGTGGACGGCCGCTGCGAGGACGGTCTCTGACATGTCTTGTCTGCTGATGACGCTGCCATAAGTTCCAAATGGTGTTTTGGTGGACATTCAGGCGATGAGCAACTTCCCTCTGCGAGGTTCCGGATTCAATCATCCCAATGGCCCTCCACCGATCATTTTCAGACAGTCTTGGCATTTAGAGGGTAGAGTTCCTGATCCGAAATGGCTGTGTTTTCGATAAGTGATGCTTCCGTCGTTCATCAGGCACAATGTGAACATTCCAAAAATTCTCCTCTTTTATTGCCATCCACAAGCATGATTTATGCACATTTTCACGTGCAAAGTCATTTTCTCGCATTTTCATGATTTCCATTTCAATGTTGTGTTTACGTGTACTGTTTCAGTCTGATATCACCATGTATGACAATTTCATAATTGCGTTATGAAAAATAATTACAATATTGGTGTCACAGAAACTTTTGTTGCTGAGTATAGTAGATGATTTGTGCGACTGTTATTTTCTGCAGAATTAATTTTGGCACAAACTCTTTGCCATGGTTATCGATTGCTCAGTTGAATTCAGCTCCCAGACAAAGAGAGAGAAAAAAAAACATGGGAACCTGTTGCTCACCAGAATAAGAACTTTCTTGAACCTAAATACTTCACATCTTCATACGAAATGTGTCCCTTTATCAGCCGTTTGGATGTGCAAATATGGATGTCTGGACGTTCTTCAGAGTTGAAGAACTGATTTGGTTGAAGTATCCAGACTAACAGACTAGCTTATCAAGGAGGGTTCTCAATTGGCCTTTTATATTTCATGAAGCTTGTCAAGAGAAAGGATTCTCTTGGGATTTATTTGGGTGGAGAAGCACATTTGCATTGCAGATATTCTTGCATGGAGCAGGATTGGAGTTCTGATGTACACTAGCGCCATGAACCTATCCAGTGAACCAACTATATGAGGAGAGTCAGGGTTGTGAGGCAATCAGAAGAAGAGTTTGTTTCTAAAATGTAAACTAGGCTTATGCCGTCGGAGGCGACAGCTTGGGGTATATCCCCGAACGCACCCAATCCTCTAATTCCCCAATCCTTGAATAAATTCCCCAATCCTTGAATAGACCTTGAATAGGTTTAAGAGCAACATATGCTCCCCTCCAAACGACATCTAATTCAGGGAAGGCCTTGTGTATTTCAGCAGGACAATGCAAAACCACATACTGCAGCTATTACAACAGCATGGCTTTGTAGTAGAAGAGTTTGGGAAGGCTATAAGGAAGGCTCACAACAAATTAGACAAAAATTTGCCAGACATTTTTTGAGATATTAATGAAAGACTGAAAAAATTTGCCTGAACACTGATTTTCTAAGTCCAAATTGCTGAATTTCTCAAAAATCAGGATGTAGAATTTTCTAATTTTAGCAGGGGATCATCAGAACATCATAAGGAAGGCTCACAACAAATTAGACAAAAATTTGCCGGACATTTTTTAAGATATTAATGAAAGACTGAAAAAATTTGCCCGAACACTGGTTTTCTAAGTCCAAAATGCTGAATATCTCAAAAATCAGGATGTAGAATTTCCAATTTTAGCAGGTGATCATCAAAACATCATAAGGAAGGCTCACAACAAATTAGAACAAAAGTTATCAGACACTTTTTGAGATATACTGAGTACAAATGAAACCGCACCACTTGAAAAAAGTCAATATTTAAGTTCAAATGAACTTCAATATAATTTTTATACAACAACAACACTACAGTGACGTCACCCGACATGCCAGGTGCAAGAAATGCGAGAATTTCAAGTTAACTGTAAAGCTAGGCAATTTTTTGCAAAAACGCAACATCTTGCACGCACACCACGGGAAAATGAAATTCACTCTGAATTTGTGCACACATTGCCTGAAAAGCATGTGAATCCGAATAAAATTTCACTTCTTCACTGACACTTGTGAAACGTCGACACTATGCCGCGACTTACAGCCCCTGACCGGGAACGTGCCTTAGGTATGCTTGAAATTGGCCCCAGCACCAGGGAAATTGCCAGACTACTACACTGCACACACACAACGATTGCAAGACTCCATCAAAGGTTTCTGCAAACGGGGAGCACTCGTGACCGTCCTCGACCGGGTCAACAACGTGTGACAAGTTAACGGCACGTCAGGACCGTCAGATCGTACGGGATTGTGTCTGAGACCGAACACTACCAGCGACAAGAACGGCTGCTCAAGTCCAAGGACGACGAGGATTCATTCACCCCAACACCGTATGGAACCGTCTGCGAGCTGCAGGCCTGCGTGCACGACGTCCTTATTTCGGCCCCATATTGACGGATCGTCACCGAAACCAGCGTCTACAGTGGGCAAACAGGCACCCGAATTGGCGACTACGACAATGGCACGGTGTCATCTTTTCTGACGAGTCACGATTTCACTTAAGGAACGCAGGTGGCCGTATACGTGTTTGGCGGAGACGTGGTGAACGTTATAACGCCGATTGTGTCGTTCAAACAGACCGTTGGGGTGGTGACAGCATTATGGTGTGGGGTGGAATAAGCTACCGTCACAGAACCCCTCTCCATATCTGCAGAGGAAGGGTGAACGGCGTCTACTACCGGGACCAGGTGCTGCAGAACCAAGTTGTGCCGTTCTTCAACCAACACCACGATGTCCACACGTTCCAACAGGACAACGCTAGGGCACACATTGCAAGGGTGTCCATGCAGTACCTGGCACAGCAGAACATCCCCGTGCTTCAACGGCCAGTTCTGTCACCCGACCTCTCCCCTATCGAGCACTTATGGGATGAAATTGGACGACGTCTTTCACGTCGACGCCAGATGGACAACATCTGAGAACTTGAGGTTGCCCTTGCTCAGGAGTGGAATGTTATCCCTCAGAACACTATCCAGAGACTGATCAACTCCATGCGACGACGATGCACCGCATGTGTCAATGCAAATGGCGGTCACACCCGTTATTGACTTTCCTGTTTGACCCCTACACCAGTTAAACCTCTCTTGCGCATTAACATTATCGTGAATGAAATTGAATGATGTTTACATGTCTTCTTAAATCATTCATTATCTCAAATGCATCATACGTATATACTTCACATATCAATCCGTGGAGCTATTCCAGATTTCGTGAGTGATGCGTTTTCATTTGTACTCAGTATATTAATGAAAGACTGAAAAAATGAGCATAAACACTGATTTTCAAAGTTCGAAATGCTGAATGTCTCAAAAACCAAGAAGTAGAATTTTCTCATTTTCACAGTGAATATTCAGAATATCATAATGAAGGCTCACACCAAATTAGAAATTTTTCAAACAGTTTTTGAGATATTCAAATTTGAAGTGAAAGGTTGACGCTGGACGGACGGACAGACAGACAGACGGACGGGCAGACGCCGGATGACTGCACTAAAAAAGCTCCGCTGACTCTTTACTATTGTTACAGCGGAGCTAAAAAGACAAACTTTGACCATGAAAAAAACCTTATAGTATGAATATCTAACAACGAATTTTTGCGCCATGTGTAAGAAGCACAGGGCTATTGCCCAATGGAATTATTTCAATTTTTGTCATTTTGGCACTTAATGTGTTTTGCAAACAAACCCTTCATATGTAGACAGTGTCTCTTGAATTGTGTTATGTAAGAATCCCCTAGACGAGCGACAGGTTTAATATCATGGCGATAACGTCAAATGACATGCAAGAGAAAATTTGGACTTCCTGACAGATTATGACAATCCCCCTCTCCCCCTTTTTTTTAATCCAGCAGGAATTTTTGTGGGCCTTATTCAGCAGTAGTCTTCAAGAATCATCATCACCTTTCACCTTTAACCCCGCTAGCAGTGACCCTCACATAAGCCGCACACAAGGACAGGAAGGCTGAGCTGTTTTTGCATTTCAAATGTGCATTTCCATGACAGGCGCCCAGGGGAAAGGAGTTAATCACACAGCTGTTTCACCAAGAGGCATGCTCCATCTCCCTCCTGACTCTGTTTGATTGACAGGCAGGCAGGACAGTGGTGTCTGTGTAAAATAGCCACTCTCCACCACCCATCCCCCAGGCCATTTCTCCAAATGCACTCAGCCATTCACGGTGTTTCTTCTTGCAATGTTGCAGGCACACTGTGGCTAAGTCATAATGTAAACACTCAGCTGTCAGAACAAACTGCGTTAGCTGAAAAAGTACACTATCGCAGGGATCCATCCACTGACTGCAAATGCGTCTCACTGTCCGAGGCAGGTTACACACTGTGGCTCCGTACACACACTCACACACAGCTTGGAATATGCAGCAAGTGCACAATGTCTCTTATTTTTCATGTTTATGAAGAACAATAAAGGTATTTTGTATTCACATCATGTTGAATGACAAATTCACCGCATGAATGCAATTTCAAATCAATACATTCTTTATCAGTGCAAGCAAAACACATGAGCACTAACTATACCGATGCCTGTTGCTCTTAGTCAACTTTGTATCATAGATCCATTTCCTTTTCAGCAGGCCAATCTTGCACAAGTCTCTGCTGAGTGTTTCTAATTGACAAGCCAGCCGGAACAAATGGCATATTCATTCAGCCTGCTTAAAACAGGGCCTCAGCGGGACCCTGCCCATCGTGCTGTACATGACTTGGTGTGTGCGAAATCTGTGAACACGCAAGTGTGACTGACAGAACATGCAAATGCGTGCATGCAAGTGTGTGTACCATTAGCAAGCACGTGCGTGTGCGCATGCGAGTAAATGTATGTGTGTGTGTGTGTGTGTGTGTGTGTGTGTGTGTGTGTGTGTGCTCAAGCCCAACCGTGAAAACACTAAAAAGGCAATCAGTAGACAAAGCAAGCAAAGCCAATCACTAGTGACAGCCAGAATATATTGGACTCAGAAATTCTGCAACTGGTTATCAGTCATTCATTCATACTTCATTAAACGACTCAGCAGAGATCTCAAACTCAAGCCTTATCAAAAAGTTTGAAAATTGAAAGATTTCAAAAACTTTTCCAGGTACCAGTCGTCATCGTTGCCAAATCATTAGAATGTTTGGTTAAGAATGAATCAGTGATGAACAGGAGCATAAGAACACATTTATGGCAGCATACTTCTTGCTGAAACAAAATTTGGTGAGGTCATAATAACAACATGATGGGATAGCGGAAAAGACAAATGAATGCTTTGCCTTGCTGAAGAGCTTTTCAGCAATTTTTGCACCTCCGAGATTTTCTAACCAGCGGAAATCACCGCAGATGATGCCAGTGCAAACATTGCATGTGATTGGTCAGAAATTTAAGGTGGGCGTGATTGGTTTTGCTCATCAGTGAGCAACTGTGTTGATAGTTTTGTTGCAATGCACAGTTGCTATGGTTACAAAGATTTCATTAATGTTCAAGCAATATTTTAACAAATTTGAGTATAAGGCTAATTTTCCTTACCAGGGTGTGCAATACATTTTGCAATCAACTTTTCAAGATTTCATGTCTTCATGACGAACAGGAGGGCATGAAATTTACCTCCCCATTCACTTGCATTGGAAAAGCTATAAAACTCAAATAAATATAAACAATGCATTTCAAATTCAAAGTTTGCAACATACCATGATATTTATACACTAAATAAAAAAGGGCCTGTTTCTGTAAGTAATTTCTGTGATTTTATTGTGCAATTATCATTTTTAAACAGCTTTATACATGAGTAGATCCGGTCTTTTGGACAGGAAGTTCTTTCATGACCTCAATAAACTACTAGATTTTTCCTCATTGTTCTGCCAGCTAGCAGAGGTGGGTCTGTTCTTGAGTAAACAGATGAACTCAGCAGTTCCAGGGAGAGATGTAGCTACAGTTTGGTCGCACAACATTGAGAAGCACGGCAAAACAAAAAAAAGGACCAAACTAATAAAATACTTTTTGGAAAAGAATTGACGGAAAAAAGTCTTATTACAAATACCTAGAATTGGATAGGTTCTTTGAAGTTTGAAATCACACATTTCACAATATTCCTTGGTGCAATGCAAGGGAATGAGGAGGTAGTAATTTTAAAATACCTCCTGTTCGTCACTGAGGAAATTGCAAAATGTATTGTACATCCTGATAATTACATATTAAGCCCTATATTCAAATTTGTGAAAATATTACTTACAGTGCTCAAAGTGGAGCTTCATCAAGTATTAAATTATTTTATCTGCAAAGTACATCTATGGTTTTGGCAACCTGAAAAAAATGGACTTTGTTTGAAGTATGCAGCCACCTCGAGAGACAGATACGTGGTGGTGCTGCTCGGTCTTCCGAACGCCCATGAGGGCAGGTCCCTGTTTAGCATGCTTTGCTCTGATTAATGACGATTTGCACAACCCTCTTTCATTGTTTTTATTCACAAAAATGTGTTTCCCTCAGTGTTATTAAACATTTTATTGAACAAGAGAAAGGCAGTCAGTCAGGCCATAGTTTACACACCCAACTTACAAATATCTACCATGTTCGCAGCAGCAAGTCAAACCACAGGAGGTAGGCTTTCACAGACTTTTCAGTAAAGCTTTCAAGTTCAATCATTTTGGTTTTTACCCCAGCCCCAAAGAGTAATTTTAGGTGTTAACTGAGCATTACAGAGACAGGGGAGGAAACTCTGATGTTAGCAGTGCATTCGGACTGGAATGTTGGATGGCACCAGTAATTCTCCACCCGTGAGAATGTCAGAATTGATGTCACCATGACAACAGATTTATTTCACACTTTGTGAATGCTTTTGTCAGGCAAAAGGCTTCATTACCACTGACTGCATCAGACTCATTCTGTGCTGTGGAGCCACACACTGCATTTCTGCACAGAAACACTGAGCACCAAACCATAATACATGGATTTCTTGCTCATTATGAACACCATGAGATGTTTATAATGTTAAATCATGAGTGGGTATCGATCTGTTTTCCCTCAACTGTCCTTTATACCAATCCCATGTGGTTTTGTGTATTGGCCCCCCTAGCTACAATAATTATGAGGTAATCCGTTAAGGTAATTGCTCTTAATCGACCATAAATCTACTATGCAGTGTGTTCAAGCATACTCAAACAGTCCCTTCAACAACCTTCTCTGGGCTAGATTAGACATACTGCAGCAGAATGAGGAAATTCCACCGCCTCACTATCCATAAGCTCACTTCAGATAGCAGGTCTCAGGCTGGGGGAATTAGGTTAGCCTGTGGATGGTGCATGATGGTGCAATAGGATTGGTTTTGATTTCCCAGTCTGATAGCGATGTTCACTGTTTACAAATAATGATGTCAAAGTTGTACATGTGTTGGTGATTGGTGGCACAGTTCGGCAGTCGGCAGAATGCATGATCAGGACAAAAATAACATGGCAAGTAGCCTCTTTGTTTGTTGGCTTAAAATCCTCAAAAAACATGACTCCTGAACCCTTAGCGAACCTGTTGGTGCAAACTATAACACAACAACTGACTGGAATCGCTATTTTAGATCTTTTATTAAATAAAGATTGAAATTTAGTTTTAGTAAACTTAGTGTAAGACGAGCCTTTTTGCCAACTACTTCTCTAAACATTGACGTCCTTGTGAAAATCGCTATACTGACTCAATTAAATGATGCAATTTCTAAAGGAACAGATGTGGATTGCATTGTTAACGATATATGTGCTTTTAATGCAATAACACATTTAAGCAATCTTACACATTTATGACCATTTCAGATGACAAAAACCTTACCCATAGTGTACCAAAATATTTCTCACAATCACCGATCATCAACTTTATCATTTGTACTAAATTCTGGATTGAGGCCATATCTTGTTTATCATTTGTACTTAATTCTGGATTAATGTCATATCTTGATACCATATTCTGGAATGTTTCAGGGCCACAAGACAGCCACCAGTTCGTTCATGAATCACTTTACCAAAGTGATTGAGCTCCGAAAGCAAAAGGATTATTTTTTTATAGCTTTCAAATATTTTTGTAAGAAGGAAACTAAAAGACTTCCAGCAAACAGAGTGAATGACCCCAGTAATGTGTTACACTGCAAACATTAGTTTAGCGATCTCGGTTACATTAGCATCATTTTACGCTGAATGACACTACCTTGAAGAGTGACTGTTAAATATTTGCTTAGTTCCTGTGTAAATATCACAGCCCTCTCTGCTCACAGTGCCGGAAATTCTCATGGGGGTTTTAGATGAGAAACTCCAGCTTTTAAAACCCTATGTAAGACCCGCTAAACTGCCAAGCATTATGTCTCAGCCCATATTATTCTAAAATCGTAGATCTAGTGTCCAGGCTGCCTTAAAATTTCAAGTTATTTGAATTTAAGATGATAAATTGAGGTAATATTCAACTTATAATCTCAAGTTCAATAAGCTTAAAATTTTAAGGCAGCCTGGACACTACCTTTTTTCAATTGAGACAACTTTTTTTTTGTTTACAGTGTAGTCAATGACTGAAATATTTATATGTTTAACTTCAAAATGCACCCTGATTCAAAACCATAATCAAACTCAAAAATACAGTACCTTCATTCAAAACCATTATCTATCTAAAAAAAAAATCTTTATTCAACCTTTATCATTTGCTTAGCGGACACCCTAATTGAGGGAGAGCAGCAATATTCGTCCGTTGACTGATTTTATGAGGCTGATAGATTACTAAAGCAATATAGAGTGAAACACCCAGGCTCACGGGGTGCACAAAGGATCCAAATGTTAATGTGTCAGTGTCAGTCTGCATCAGAGATGTAATGCATTTCTAAAGCTGTACTTACTCTGTACTCGCTCTCTGTTCTCACTCACCAGCGCAGTGCTCTTATCCAGTGTGACTGACAGAGCTCCCTTTCCATTCAATTATGCAGGCTGGCTCAATATTCTGGAAGCAGAGCAGGTTAAGTGCCCTGATCGCGCGGACGATGAAAATACCCCACATGGGAATCGAACCGACAACCTTAGGGCACCGACAAACAGCACAGCACATTAATGAAACACGCACACTGACTGGATAAGTAAATGGCATGTACACGGGTGTGTGTGTTTGTGTGTCAAGAGAACAATTCCTTTACCCAGAGTGCAGCACAGAGACTGGGCCTGTGCTCGAATAGTGTTATTTGCTAAGGAAACTTCCTAACTCCTGGAAAATGACCAAGAAGTATTTACATAGCAGCCATGATAAGTGTGCCTGAATTCTTTAACTGTCAAGGAAAGGTGCTTCAGTGCTTCCTAGCTTATCACCTTAGCATAGGGTACACTAAGCTATCCTTTACGAAAGCAAAGTTAATAATGCCATCACACAATTCGGTACGGCAGCAGTATGTAAAGCAATGACCATTCATCTGGCCAATTACAGAACAATTGAACATGACCAGCAAGAGACACATGATCATTTTGCAAATGGTGAATGCATTCGGGTTCTCTCATTAGTGCAGTTGTCTTCCAAAGCCGTAATGAATTCCCCTTTATACCTTTCCTTTACCTCATGCATTTTCCATCAAAGTTCAAGAAATTTTTTTGAGAATTTGAACACAGCCTTGCTGATCACATTACCTGTGCTATGACATGCTTCTGTTACCTGTCCTCTGGTCTATACCTACATCCCCCGCCCTACCCTCCTACCCCCTGCCCTCTGCCCTTTGCTGTTAACATACTCCCTGGCCCTAGCCCTTGCCTAAAAAAAATTAATAAAAAAATAAATAAATCAAACCTGTCAATCACACCTAATCAGAATTCTAACTAAGCAGCAGATTGGATGTTTCAAAAATTGCTGTAATCATATGATGTTATGGATTGCTACAAAAGCCATCACAGTTTTGAATTGAAATAAAACTGAATATTCAAAATTTTCCATCATTTACCAGAAAAAAAAAGCTTGCAAGATAAGGAAAAATTTACATATGAACGCAGTGAGAGATATTTCTCTGCTGTTTAAGGACAGCCTAAAGCATACAGTGCCCCTCACTTGTATTTAGGCACAATTGCCATAGCTAGAGCAATTACATATCAGCATGTAAACGATCAGTATATAAACTTGTGCAAAAAAGCCATCAAAATTTGTCAAAAATTTAGCATCATATTTATGTTTATGACAAAACAATCAGGCTGTATTTCATTCCATAGGGGTAATTCTAATGCCATACACCCTATGAAGTCACTTCCCTTCGTAGAGAAAACTGTGAAGAGCTGCAGGGAGTCGAGATTCCAAATAAAAGTTGTTTGGAATTCCCTTAGATATATTTCCGGGCTGCCGTATTCTGTCAAAGCAAGAGGAAACTAGAGGCACTCCGAGAGTGCAAACCTCCGCCAAGACAGCACAGTCCAAAACTTGGTCAATGGGAGCAAAGTTCAGTTGTTGCGTGTCATATGATTTCAAGATGGCAGCCGTGGCGGCAATATTGTTTGACCGATTGCGGTCAAAATCAACTGGGCCCATCCCTGATGTAATAGCGACCCACCCACAAAATTTCAGAGATATCTGTGAATTATTTTTTGAGTTATCTTGTTCACAAACAAACAGAAAAGCAAACAAACAAACAGACAAAACAACAGCACCGATCACATAACCTCCTTCCAACTTAATTTGGGGGCGGTAACAAAGGCAGTCAGGCCACGGGTGAACAGCTTTCAGTGGCCATTCATCAGTGTCGCAGTGCTTTATAAGCAACAGTTTAGCTTTCTAAACGCAACAAAATGCCTCAGGTAAAAAATAAACACGCCTGTATATGGCTAGTGTTAGCCAGGCAACACCAATAAGCAATCTAGCTAGGTTCCTGAGCTTTCTGTGCATTTTTGTGATTTTCTTGAAAGTCGTGTTACACACATGACTGGGTTGGGGTCTTCGCATAGCATTATGGGAGCAGAGTGACCATCGCTCGCTCGCTTCGGAAACAACCGTTTCGTAGGGCACTTTGAAGTGATGAGTTTTACACACTTTTGACTGGAATGCCCTTCAATATGGTTTCGGTGGGCATGGCCCTCCTCATGTTCAGTATGAAGTGAACAACCCTAGCTTTTGATATACAAGTTCAGTATCTCACTAATTACTCCTGGAAAAACAAGTCTACAAATCATAATCATAAAGTGATAGATTTCTGGATAACTTGGATAAGGACAGCCCTACACTGTACTGTTAGCATCATACATTTTTCAGTATGATGAGTAACTCTTTCTGTCATGATATTACATCTTTGCCACCTCGTCAGAATAGGCTCTTTTAAAGGCTCTGTGCGCAGTTATCCGGATTATTTACTCAATCTCTGACTTTCTGCAACGGTCAAAATTTTTTGAATAGCAAAATCATTTCCCTGTTTTTCAGTAGCCAAATTCTACAGTCAGTTTGAAAAAAAGATGGAGGCCATGCTTTACTTTAAATGGGACATAAGCTACCTTATGTAACATGTCATTCTCCACAAAATCCTCTTGATGCACAGAAATATGCAAGAGCCTGTCAAACCGCGATCATGAACCTGCGTTGGATTGCGATGAATTACGCATGGCTGGCTACACTCTTTCCACATGCGTAATAAACAAGGTGAACACATGTTAATAAAGGACATGATGTAATATTTATTCCTTACAAAATGTGATTTAAGTGGAAATGTATGAAGAGAAGTGTATATGCAGAAAGCCCCCAAAGACAGAACCCTAACATGAACACAAGCCAGCTCTCCGTCAAGATGTGGTGCAATGATTCACCTGCATGACCTCAAGTTATGAGTTCACAATTATTATTTTTCGTGTTTTAAAGATATCACAGAAACATACAATCTTTACTCCGGACACACCATCATCCATGATCAGTCAGCCTGTCGTAAAAGTTTAATAATTCCATTAAAAAAAGACTTAAAGACAAGTGATCCCAAAAAGACTACTCGGCATGCTGGAAATATAACTGAATTATAATTACAGTGCCGTAAAAAAGTATTTTCCCCCTTCCTGATTGCTTTTTTTGGGATATTTCTCACACCTACATGTTTCAGATCATCAAACAAGTTTTAGCATTAGACATAGATAACCAGACTAAATACAAAATACTGTTTTTAAATAATGATTTCATATGTTAAAGAGCTTAGGACATGAAATTCAGCTCTGTTTTTATGTGATAAAATCCTACAAAGTACCTATCTAGAAGTAATAGTGATGGTTTTAATATTGTGTACTTTACGCAATGTTTAAAAAAACCGCATATTATCTGCTAAATTGTCTACTTGAGGGAACGCCCCCTTTGCCTCAATCGAGAACATCGGTGCTGGGCCAGCTCAGCTACATGACGTCATGAGTTGTACAAGGATTGCGTCTAGGTGGTTAGCCGTAGTTCACGACTCTGGTCTGGACGGAGAATATCTTAAAGAATGGACCAACAAAAATCACCGAGAGTTAACGGAAAGCGAGGTGTAGTGTGGGGAATGGGGATGCAGTGCAATGCATGTGGCCATGGAATGTTTCTGTGGCCGAAAGATGCAGAGATATCGAGAGTATGGACAAAACAAGTCCAATGTACTAGTGCCGACTTTGCTGGCCCAGACAAGCCCGGGTCACTGAAACCTACAATATGTGTCCAACATTTAGAGTACTCATGTTTTTACATATCATTATTATTATAATTTTTATTATTATTTGCAGAACCCAAATCGTTTCTATGCACTGCTTGTTCAATAGCCAGCCAACTCGCTGTTCAGTGTGATCTAGCCAGCTGAGTGGTGAAATGAAACTAGTCAAGGCGCTCCATTTATTTCTGTGCACTGTGTGCTTGCTAGCTTACCACCTAATAATAGCAAGCTGCAAGATGTGGTTTACACATTGTGTGATGTCATTCACGGCTCTATATTTCTGCGCACAGCGTGTTCGCTCGCTAACTAGCTAATAATAGCAAGCTGCGAGGTACGGCTTACAGGCATTGTTTAAAGAGCTCATGCAACACAGTGCAAAGACATAAACAGAGCCGCGAACATCATTTCACTACTGGCTAGATCAGGGGTGGGTTCAACCACGACTAATGCTATTCTTAACCTAATATATTATATATGGTCTTGTTAGGTAAGGTAACCAAACGTCTGGTCTATTGAAGTTAAGGTTGAAAAGTGAGTAGGCTGGTTATCCAACATGCCGTGCCACAGAAATAATTGTGGAATCGGAATAATAATAATCATTCCGCTACTTGGCTGGTAAGTGTTGTACAGTTCGGGACAGACGGAGACACTGACAATTAGCTGTCTTCATTGCTCGAGAACTCAGGCTGGAAATCTGTATGGTTCTGAATCCCGTGTTAAGCTGCTGTCACACCGGACGCAAAACGAATTTTTTTTTCTGAATCTTTTTTTCAGATTGCATTCAAAGTCAATGCAAAGACGTGAATACAGGCAAAACTTATTAGCTTCTTTGCATTGACTGTAGCGCGAAAAAATGTGTTTCGCGTCCGGTGTGAAAGCAGCTTTATGTTGAATTTCCTCATCTTGCATAAAAAAGTACTCTTCTTCATCAGAATGAACAGTTTCAATCGAAAATTCTGAGGAACTATGGGAATCTGACTCGGATACCATTGTTGTTGGATGCACAATCGCCCACCGTGTACAACTTATGACGTGACCACACAGGAGAGTGCCAGAATCGCTTTCTGTGTTGCTCAAAATGTTTGTTAATGGTGGAGGCAGGGCAAGTAACAAAAAATAGCGTTTTGTTAAAAATTATTTTGTACATTTTTTTTAGGCAGACGATGGGTATTCTTTCTTAATTGTACCCTTTTATATTCATTAACTCGCTCAGTGCATGTCCTAAGCTCTTTAAGGGAAAAAAGCTATCCAAAACTACCTGGCCATATGTGAAAAAGTAATTTCCTCCTCAACCTAAACCCATCTTCGGTGACAACAACTGCAATCAAAAGTTTGTGATAACTGGCAATGAGTCTTTAACATCGCTGTGGAGGAATTTTGACCCACTCTTCTTTGCAGAATTGTTTTAATTTAGCCACATTGGACAGTTTTCAAGCATGAAAGGACTGTTTAAGGTCATGCCAGAGCATCTCAAACGGATTTAAGCCCGGATTTTGACGAGGCCTCTCCAAAGCCTTCATTTTGTTTTTTTTAAGCCATTCCGAGGTTGACTTGCTGATGTGTTTCGGATCATTGTATTGCTGCATAACCCAAGTGTGCTTTAGCTTGAGGTAACAAACTGATGTTCAGACATTCTCCTTCAGGATTTTCTGGTAGAGAGCAAAATTCATGGTTCCAAGTCCAATTCAAGTCGTCCAAGTCCTGAAGCAGCAAAGCAGCCCCAGACCACCACACCACCACCACCATGTTTGACTGTTGATATGATTTTCTTTTCATGAAATTGTATTAATTTTTTCGCCAGATGTATCGGGATGTATACCTTCCAAAAAGTTCAACTTTTGTCAAGTCAGTCCACAAAATATTTTCCCAAATGTCTTGGGGATCATAAAGATATTTTTTGGCAATTGTGAGATGAGCCTTTGTGTTCTTTTAGGTCAGCAGTGGTCTTGGATCTCTCCCATGAGTGCCATTTTCGCCCAGTCTCTTTCTTATTATTGAATCATGAACACAGACTTTAACTGAGGCAAGTAAAGCCTGCAGTTATTTAGATGTTGTTCTGGGTTCTTTTGTGGCCTCCTGGATGAGTCGTTGATGCGCTCTTGGAGTAATTTTGTTTGGCCGGCCACTCCTGGGAAGGTTCACCACTGTCCTGTTTTCTTCATTCGTGAATAATGGCGCTCACCGTGGAGTACCAAAGCCATAGAGATGGCTTTGTAAACTTTTCCAGACTGATAGATCTCAATGACTTTGTTTCTCATCTGTTCTTAAATGTCTTTAGATTGCGGCAGGATGAGTTGCTTTTTGAGATCTTTTAGCCTACTTCACTTTGTCAGACAGGTTCTATTTTGGTGATTTCTTGATTCAACAGGTCTGGCCGTAATCAGGCCCGAGTGTGGCTAATGAAATTGACCTAAAAAATTTTGTGGTTAATCACAGTTAATTCATGATTTAACAAGAAGGGGGCAATTACTTTTTCATATAGGGCCAGGTAGGTTGGGATTGCTTTTTTCCCCTCAATAAATGAAATCATCTTTTAAAAACTGCATTTTTTTATGTACTTGGGTTATCTTTGTCTAATATTAAAATTTGTTTGATGATCTGAAACATTTAAGTTTGAAAAATATGCAAAAAAAAAAAAATCAGGAAGGTGGGCAAATACTTTTTCACGACACTGTACATAGAATAATTTCCCCGTCCCTGAGTAGCTAGTAGGGTTGCCAAATGTTACTGTCACCCCACCAGCTTTAATATTTTTGCATTAATCTAATCAAGTAAGCTCTATTATTTTCTCCTTTTTTTCTGGGATACCCAGAGAAAAACAAGTGAACAGCTGATAGCAGAGACCACTGAGCACAGGGGTAAAGCCCGAGGATTGGGTTTGGGCTAAGAGCCTGGCCACAGGACCCAGTTTTTCCCAACTTTATTGCTTCAAATGCAAGTCAGAATCTCAAGCCACACTGGGGGCTCAAACTGTCAACCCTACAGTACAACTGTCAGTCCAGCAACCACTGCTTGTCATCTGGGGAGGATATGATTCTCTCTCTCTCTCATGCCATTCGTCAGTACACTAAACCTGGAGATCCCTCCCACCTCAGTTAGCCAATCCTCTTTCAGTACACACATCAATTCCAGAGAGATCCGGGATTCATTTCCACACAATTATTGAGGTCATATTGACACAGAAAAAATAGTCAAAGCACTAAACTTCTGCAATATTCAGATCACAATATAGCCACCAATTTTCTACAGCCGGTCTTCATTTTGAAAGAAAATTTCTGAAGAACTATGTTCACTACAAACACAAGCCAACCCAGGTCATTGAGAAAGATGAGCAATTAACGCCCAGTAGAACTCCAGGTGGAACAACCTGCACTGAAAAAACAAGGCTAGGTCAAAACCTTGTGTATGGGCCAAATGTTGCACAAATATGCACAACATGCACAAAATTTTGGGGGAATTTCTTATAGGGGTATTCAATGGTATGGTCTATAATCTAAACTAATTCTTACATTTTAAATCTTCATTGAATTCCATACTAGTATAGTAATAATTGTTTTCGAAAGGTATCCCAGTGGGTCTGCTGTCAATGCCCCAAGAATGTTGTATAGAAACCTTTTGCGACAAATCTCTTTGAGAGAGCCAAAGTCAATGGGGAAAGAACCAGTCCCGCCAGCGGTAACTTCTATATCATATTCAACCGTGAACAGGAGAGGATGGGTCAGTTTAAGTTCCACATCATGCAGTAAAAAATATATTTCTTAGATTATATGTAGAAAAAAAGAATTAATAGACTGAAATGACAGAGGAAAAATGCTCAAAACCAAACAATAAAAATGCAGATGCATCCACATTGTAATCACTTCAGTTTGCTCCACTTAATTACTGATTAATATGCCCTTTTTTGTCGAGTTTTCTCGATAGTTTTTTCTTTTCTTTTTTTAAAGATGCATTTGGATGCACATAAAAATAAACAAAGCCAAACATGTGCCTCAAAAAAATTGTGTAGGCCATTGTGTGTAAAGAACTTAAAGAAAATAAGGTAAAGTTTTTTTTTTTTTACTTGTTTTAAGTCTTGTGAACATAAGCTCATTAAGTTGGCATACTTAAATTTTTTGAGATAATCGGTTTTCACAAAACATTTGAGTTCACCACACTATCAGGGTTTACAGTGTAGTTGAGACTACTAATATACAGTATGGGCTAAAAATAAACTAGAGTGTTCAGGTGAACACATGTGTCTCCTGCAAAGCTTATGTGAAAGTGTGACTACCAACTGAAAGTGTGACTACCGGACAGACAGACAGACGGACGGACAGACAGACACCGGACAAAGTGATCCCTATGTGCCGCTATGCTTCGCAGGCGACACAAAAAGTAGCACAAATGAGTCCTTCAGAACTAAACTCCAAATGTTTTTTTTTTTTAAGCAATAACTAAAAGTTCGATTAGGTTTCTATTATCGTAACAAAGCTTGTTTTGACTTTGAGGCTCGGAAAAGAATTGTACAAGCCACCTTTCTGAATGTTTTAGATTATGGTGACATTATTTACATGAACGCATCCTCCCTTTCTTTACGCAGTCTGGATTGTATGTATCATAGTGCACTACGCTTCATAACAAACTCACAATACCGCACACACCACTGTAAACTCTATAATCTTGTTTCATGGCCTTCTTTAAGCTTAAGGAGACGGCGTCATTGGTTTATTTTTATATATAAGGCCATATTGGGTAAATTACCTCCTTACCTCAGTAGACTTTTGACCCCACTTAGCGACCACTATCAGCTTCGTTCCACAAAAAGGTTACTTTACCAGGTACCTCGGATTTCCTCAGTTCTTGGCAAAAGTGCCTTTTCCTATTTTGCTCCTTGGTCATGGAATAACCTCCAAAATACTCTACAGTTGAACAATTTAGTCTCCTTGGGTGTGTTTAAGCATAGGCTAAGATTGTATATAAATGAGGTGTGCAGTTGTTGTCCGTAGGTTTGTATTTTGTTAACTTATTGTATTTTGTCACTCCTGTTGTTTACACCTTTGTAATTTTAAGTGAAATGGTGAGCTGTCTTGGCCAGGTCTCCCTCGAAAAAGAGATTTTGAATCTCAAGGGATTTTCCTGGTTAAATAAAGGTTAAATAAATATAAAATAAAATAAATAATCTTGAAATGATTCCTAGATGGTCAATCTGTCTAGTGCAATGATGGATTCACTCATTGTAGTTCTGGTTCGGAACCAGTTCAGCTCAAGATACTCTGAACCCTGGTTCTTTGTAGTAGACCCTCAGTGAACTGGCCCACATTTCCTCCAGTTTTGAGCGGAACCGCTGTAAACAAGGACATGTCATCAATGTGGTGCGTGGTTTGGCACTGCAAAGGTGAACTGCCAGTCTAAAGCAAACAACATAGGAAGATGGAGCGCTTGGACTACTTGTAAGTTTTAGTCCTGAAACTACAGGTTTTTCTGTTTATTCAGACCACAAACATGGCCCTGCCACTCACAATAAAAAGACTTGGGCGACTGTTACGTGCAAGCCGATTGGTACGTAAAATGTTTTCAGGTGTAACTTAGCTTAAACAAAAAGTTGAAATAACAACTAACCGTCTTCAGGCTAGCTTACAGTGAAACTTTCACGCAACTGTAAATTGGTTGAAAAAGTTAAAACTAACAAACTTGAAATTGGTTTAAATACCAAAGGCAAAAGTTGCAAAACTCTCAACTTTGTGAAACTAGTTTTCACACAGCAACCAATAAAAAATGCTGATAGTCTCAGGTTAAACAATTGATCCATATAAACCACCAAACGTTAGCTGACACTAGGCAAGCTAACTGCTGAAAGCTACTGTTATAGCGAGTAAAATAATACAACACAATATGGTATTTTGGAGGCAAAACACTGAAAAAAAAGACTATCTTCACTGACGTAATACAAGTTTAATAACATTATGATGAAGTTTTCCCATTTCTCAAACTGCTGAACCATGTCAACAAACCAATACTGTGGCTAACATTGTTACATTTCGCTCAAAGAACCTGCTATTTTTTGGACTTCTCGGGTTCCGAAACTTTTTACTTTTGATCGAAATGGACGGAGCGGTTCAAAATTAGGTTGGGCAACCTGCTCTATGCCAGTTTTGCGTCAATGGAAATGCTATAAAAGTGCTCAGTGCAACTATGGACCAGGATGGAAAATGGAAAAAAAAAAAGAGTTGGATTGCTCTGGCGACTGTTTCTTTTACATCCTCTAGTGAATCCCTGCTTGACTGCACGAGCGCACTGGCACTATCCCATCACTACCTGTGGTTCAATTAACTGGAAGAGCGCAATTCTGGGAAGAAAGACCTCTGAGTTCTCTCTCACCTCGGATGACTGCTTCCATGCTTGGGAGAGAGAACGGCGCATTAATGCACCTTTTATAGACGTGGAGCTGGGCTACATCAGCGCCAAACAAATTACCACCTACTTTCTGGAGTTTTTAAAATCCCAATGAAAAGAGAAGAGTTGCAATTAAAGGGATGCTTTAGAAAATTAGACAGAATTCTTAATTGACTCATTTGCAACACTTCCTTTTTGCCTTAGTGCCTTCACGCCATGAAGACACACAAATGCATGAACAGAATTAACTATTTTTGAAAAGAATAGATGAGGTGACTCAATTCTGTCAATTTGCAGCCTAGTGTTTTAGACATGGTACATGTAGCAAGTGACATACAGCACAAACAGATATCCTGAACTCTTTGTTAAATTACCTTTGCATTTGTGTTTGATTACCAAATCTAGCCATCAGAACACATAGTTGAAAGATGGAATCAGCACATAAATCAGTGGATTTTTCTGAGATGAGTCCCAGCTGGAGAGTAAAATTGCATGAAAAGACCCCATGACATAATCTTTAATTTATTTGCATTCCTTTGTGTTGTTTACTGATGGAGAACCTTTATGTAAGGATTCTTGTTCAATGAAGAGTCGATCAGAAACTGATCTGAGCTCGACAATGGGGCAAAAAGATTTGCATTTTCTGGTTATTTCAGAAAGCAAGAGCACTGACGGAAGGAGCAGCTGGGGACAACATGTGCATAGAGTTTATAATTCCGGAGGTCATAAGCGTGTAATCTCATTCAATCTTTCTGTTTCAATCTACGGAAGGTCAAAAATTAACATAATTCAGCTCAAAACTATAAAAACTTGACCTCAATAGATGTTGCTCTGATCAGGGCACAGGCTTGAGGAACTGGGAATAGAGTTTGTGCGACTAAGTCAATAGACACAGTACAGTGAGGAAGGTAATTTGTGGTGCAGCCTTCATACACAATTTGTTACCGCAACTGACATACATTAAATTTCAATTTTGTACATAATTTTATTTAATAAATAAAAATAGAACAATCTTTCCACAGAATGTGAATTACAGGTGGCCTATAAGAGCACAGAAAGGCGAAAATGTTCAGCGGCAGAAACTGACAGCAGGTCTGTTCCCACAACCCCCTTCTCCCGCATTCTAGCACAACAATTGGTAAACTATCAAGTACTTTTAGCACACGGCATCCTGCAAGCATGTAGCCTCATGAATCATGCAGTGATTGACAGTAATTATGGGTTCTGGTCATGGAACACAAGCACCATTAAAACTGCAACCTCAAGGCAGACCACCTAAGGTTATGAAATGCGCATGCCGAATTATGTCAGACAGTGCAAGAGCACAGAAATAATAGCGAACCTGAGTGCAACCAGGACTCTTCTTTTAAATTACATTGTAAAGAAACAAAGTTGTCTCAACTGAAAAAAGTTAGTGTCCAGGCTGCCTTAAAATTTTAAGTTTAACTGAATTTAAGATTATATGTTGAATATTACCTCAACTTGTCATCTCAAGTTCAATGAGCTTAAAATTTTACGGCAGCCTGGACACTAACTTTTTTCAGTTGAGACTTTTTTTACAGTGTACTGAATGGGGACATAAATAAATCTCTTGACAACTTCTGTCCACACTCCAGTGTCATGAGGGTCCCAGGATTTACTTTATACTTATCCTGCTAACTTAGAAATCCAGCTTTGTGAAATAAGGATTACTGTTTATTACTTCTTAATTCCTTCCCCAGCTGTCAGATAATTGTGGCTGTATAACAGAATGCGTATTTTAAGTGACCGCATGTATGTATTTTGTATAATAATAATAATATTACATTTTATGAACTGTATTATTAGTAAATGTGCATTTGTACTTCAATTTGCCGAGATAAACAAGTATAGAAGACCAACATCAGTTATCCTCTTGGACACAGTGTGACCCGTTATGAAGCTTAACACTTAATCCATCAGTGTATTTCTTGAGGTGCCATACAGCCACTGCTGATATTTTTGATAATATTCATTAATCTTTTGATGCCTATTTTTGTCGGAAGATCTGCAAGTGTGCCCCCCACCATATAACAATGAAAATGTTGATTCCCGGAGTATCTTGTCAGTCGCAGGGAAACTATTCTATTACACAGTAATTGACAGAAAATCTTATCAATGGCAGGGAATAGGTTATGTCCTGAATACCAGTTTTCCAGGACACTACAGAGGCCAGGCTGAACACAAATATGCAAAACAGGGAAAACTGGTCATCCAAGCTCATTTTCATCAGGGGTCTGGTTAATGCCACTCCATACAAGCAGTAGGCTACAGTCTGGCCCTGGACTGAAGGCAAAAAGTCACCAAAACAAGCAGGAGCTGAAGATGGCTGCTGAGCATCACCAAGGAAGATACCTGGCATCTGGTGACGTGGATATGTCACAGAAAGCAGTCACTGTATGCAGCCAACTATACTTTATTCTGTGCCACATTGAATCATCCCATATTTATTGATGCACCTGAAAGGGGGGGTGGGGTTAGTACGCATGGTGTTGTCATTTCTAAAAAAAATAAAAAAAACATGTTCAAATTAACGCTAACAGTCAGCACTTCAACCTCATTCTCACTGTATCCGTATTGTAAGCGCTAGAGTTATCAGTGCGCTTCCGTTCAGTTGTTTTGCTTCATTGTTTTGTTAGAATGGTATTGTTGTTTTACTTTTCCTTCCTGTTATTTGTTCTAATCTCCTTCATTTAATTAGTCAACCATTCTTGTATCCTTTCCCTTCTGTGTGTCATGTCTAAAGTCTTCCTTAATTGCATCATTGTCTCATTTCTCGCCCCTCCTACCCCGCACCCCTCTTGCCTCATTCCTCACCTGATTCCAAGTTGCTTGTTTGCCCTGTTTGCGCATTTATACCCTTCCTGTTTCCTGTCTCATTGTGACTTTTTCATAGTTGATGTTGGCCCTGTGTTGTACAAGCCTTTTTCCTGCCTATTTGCCTGCCTATTCAGTGTCTCCCTGCCTGCTCTGTTCCGATTTTCTGATTCTTGCATCTGCCCTATTCAGCCTACTGACCCATTGCCTGTTTATACTTTGAGATTTTGGATTGCGTTTTGGTGATTAATTCTGCCAGCCCAGTTTTGAAACTCTTCTTGTCTCACCTTCATTTTGCAAATGAGCTTAGGTTTATTGCCCTTCACTCATGGGTCCAGAGTCCACCCCTTGGAAAGAATATAGAACCAAAATAAATAAATAAAAATGTCCCATGAATTGTGGTGCCCACTGAAAAATGGGTCATCTACAGCATGAATCACAGGGGCCTCCAAATGGAGCTGCCAGCAGACTAGTGCACAGAGATTTAAAACCACAGCGTCAGGTGCAAAGCCCTGGAGGAAACACATCACCTTTGCCCTTCAACACACAGCGAAGCACAGCTGGCCCATGACAAAGGTGGTACAGATGAATGTAAGGGTCATCGTTCATCAATCATCACCCCAAATAAGGGAAGAAAAAAAAATCAAAAATTTTTAGTTAAAACAATATTTTTTATTAATGCTATATCGATATTATTATTTCAAAATACCACAAAATTGATTGTGGGGTATGGGTGAGTTACCTGACCTTTGAATGACACTGACCGTGAATCGTGAAATGATTAACATCAGTGGTTTAAAATGGTCCATGTCAGAGGGACCAAAGCTCCCTGGTGCCCAGAGAAGAAAAAAGAAAATGTCAGAGAGGAAAATGCGGAACAGAAAGCGGTAATGTGAGATGAATTAATGATTTATCGATTGTCAATAGTGCAGAGTGTCTATGTTACTCGCTTACTTTGGCAGATACTAATGTTTGTTAATTATATCCCCGAAATACGAGTTTCGGGGATATCATGGTTTCGCCACACCTGCCACCGCCGCAGTGTCCGCAGATTTTAGCCGTTACATTGGCTTCTCATTTTTAGCGTATGGGTAGATATTATATAGAGGATGAACTGATTAGATTTTGGGCAAGTATGCACTTCTAGGTTTGCCAGGTGGCGTTATAAATTGAAAAAATCTGTTTTTTAATCATATCTCTGGAACAATTACTTACACAGACCTCAAATTTGACTTGATATTGTAGGTCTAGTAAAGGGGAATCTAATAAAGGGGGCTTCGAGAACTGGGGAATTTCGGGGCCGCCGACAGCGTAGGCCTAGTTTAATAAATTACAAGAGAAAATATTAGTCACTCCCACCTTAAATTAATTAGGGAAATAAGGGAATTACTATCCATATGTTTGGGGAATAACCTATGATATAATTTACAGAGAAACACCTCCACAAAGACTGCATGGCTATGCATGTGCCTGATGAAACCAGGCATACATTTTTATTGACATTTAGTTCAGAAACATCAGCCTTGCTCATAATTCTCAAAAAAAAAACAACAACTAAAAAAAATACAGTTCCTTTTCCATGCCTGTTTATAACTACTTGACATTTTCCATATTGAATAGTCGAAAATGTATAGCAAACAGCACACATTGTATGAGGGAGGAAACCGCATGCATCATGTGAGGGAGCAAACATCATGCACTGTGTCCTGG
The DNA here is from genome assembly GCA_029721435.1 of Gymnothorax reevesii. NCBI lineage: Eukaryota > Metazoa > Chordata > Actinopteri > Anguilliformes > Muraenidae > Gymnothorax > Gymnothorax reevesii. Next base: position 16,941,887 of record CM056587.1, on the reverse strand, counting down.
AGCAGACAGCATGGATCATGTGAGGAGCAAACAGCATGCACTGCGTCCCGGAGCAGACAGCATGGATCATGTGAGGAGCAAACAGTAAGCATCATGTGAGGAGCAAACAGCATGTGTCATGTGAGGGAGCAAACAGCATGTGTCATGTGAGGAGCAAACAGTAAGCATCATGTGAGGGAGCAAACAGCATGTGTCATGTGAGGAGCAAACAGCATGCACTGTGTCCTGGAGCAGACAGCATGGATCATGTGAGGAGCAAACAGCATGCACTGCGTCCCGTAGCAGACAGCATGGATCATGTGAGGAGCAAACAGCATGCACTGCGTCCCGGAGCAGACAGCATGGATCATGTGAGGAGCAAACAGCATGCACTGCGTCCCGGAGCAGACAGCATGGATCATGTGAGGAGCAAACAGCATGCACTGCGTCCCGGAGCAGACAGCATGGATCATGTGAGGAGCAAACAGTAAGCATCATGTGAGGGAGCAAACAGCATGTGTCATGTGAGACAAGAGCTCATTGAATGCCAGTTTTCTGCATGAATGCAAGGTATAAGAGAGACTGGGAGCAATTGTAACTATTTTTGAATTCAGTGTCAGTACTCAAAAATGCCTTCAGTGTTTTGTTTACTGTAGATAAATTGTATCTGAGTTTTACTTCTTAATAGTTATCAAATGTTTTTACAAGCAATGTTAGAATCACAAATTGATTAAAATACTAGAAGCCGAACATTACATCTCCTCCCATGTGCAAGGGCAACTGTTGCAGCATATGGGAGCAATTATAATAGCACATGTAATACCTGCATATAAAAACAGAGGATGCAATGGGGCACCGGCTAAAATCTTACCACGGCTCTGCAGTGAAGAAGGAACATATATCATATAAATCACCTTAAGCATGATTCGTATAAGTGGGATAATTTTATGTTTATTTGTTTAACAACACTTTCAGTGCATCATTTTATGGAAATATCATGTCATTTATTATACCTTTCTAAACATGCGAAGGAGTGGATTCAAGTGCTTTTCATTTCGACACTTAAACCTCTGGCCTATTCAGAGTCCCCAGTCAGCCAGCGTGACATGCATGTCTTAGGGCTGTGATAGGGAACCGGATTACCCGGAAGAAATCAATTCAAACACGGGAGAACATGCAAACTCCACGCAGAAAAGCCCCAGGCCGGATTCAAACCCGCAACTTTCTTGTTATGAGACGACATCGCTCCATGTCACCTTTAAACTGTCCGCTGCATCATGCAGTTCATGCTGTTTCAGTGAACATCAAGACTCTTCATCTCACTGTCCTCCATACTGTCATCCCCAATGTTTTGCAAAAGCATCAGAGACTGTGAAGCGCGGTGTTTTCATCTTGATCTGCTAATCGTAATGACAGGTGTAGCCACTGTTGTGGGCGAAGGGAAAAACTAGGGCAGCAAAAATGGCAGCAAATTGACCCAAATTTGTTTTCATTGGTTTCCAGATTTTGTGATAAATCAATCAAAGTGGTAATGCAGTGATGTGAATATATACATAAATGTTGGCCACAGCGTTCACTTGGAAATGAAGCCTTGAGCATGAAAGCAAAGCCGCAATCGAGTTTCTCAAGAAACTAATGAGATACAAATAAGGCCAACAGGCCAATTTAACTTAATTACATTGCTCTATTTACACAAATTCAGGATAAAAGCCAAAACAGTGAATGTAATGATGCAATGTCAGCATTTTTGGAGACAGCTGAAACTGACAGCACAGTACCCGATTACAGCCTGTAAAACAGAGCGAAATAAAGACAGATGAAAACACCTCTGTGCATCTTTTGGCATCTCCAGGACAGCCAGGAAATGGGGACATTTGCATGAGCTCACCATGTATGGTAGATCTTCATTATCTGGCCAGTGGATTTATCTGGGCTTTGTCCTATGCGTCATATTCTTCAGCCACAGGAGATACAGAGTGATTCTTCAGGACCATGTTCAAGCACACAACCGATTCTATACATCCATCCACCCATCCATCCATCCATCCATACATCCACCCACCCATCCATCATCCATCCGTTATATCCCAATCTGGGCTTGGGTCTTGTTTTGCGCTGTCATCCACTAAGTAAGGGACAGGAATACATCTTGGTCAGTTTGCAAATTATTTTCAGGACACTCACCATTCACAAACTGATTGTATTTGCCACATTAGAGCCTTCAGTCAGCCGGACTTGCATGTCTTTGGACTGCGGGAGGAGATCAGAGTACCAAGCAAACTCCACTCAGAAAGACCCCATTCCAGACTGAAACCCACAATCTTCTTGCTGTGCTGTCACAGTGCTGTTCACAGCTCAGTCCTCTTTTCCAATACAGAGGTCCCATGAAATGAGCATCAGCGGGAAGGGCCTGGGAACCCTTTTCGCTGCACTGAGTGCGACTGCAATGGGTGTGCAGGCTACCAAGGAAAAATCAATCGATAAGTCAAACCAGCGCACTGAGCTTACAAAGCTAAGGCAAATGCGTTATGTGTTAACACCCAGGGCTGACTTTGTACTCCGCATCCCTGTAACAGAGAGCAACTTACAAACATCTTCAATACACTCAACATCGTGCTGTCACACGACTGTGTTACTGCATGATTTCGGGTGTGCTTGTGTATATATGTGTGTAACTTACTCCGTGAGCGTGTGTGTGTGTGTGAATCTGTAGTGTATGCATGTATGTGTGTGCGTATTGTAATGTGAATATAGGCCACTAGATGGCAGTATTTACCTTTTTTTGTTAAGCTCAGACTGGAGTCATGTTTAGACATGTCCTGGACATGTCTGGGGCAAGTCTCAGAAAATTTAAAAAAAGTGGTCTAAATGTGGGTGGGGTCTGCAAAAGAGTATATAAGGAAAAGAATTGAGACAGCAAAGGAGTAGGAGAAATTGCAAGAAGATGACCAGACCTGCCATTCTGTTCAAGACCTGTGACGTTTCTTTTGTGGATTTCTTTGCCTGTGTTTGAGCATTTTCTTCATCCAGGACATCACCAAGCCACCCCACAAAAAGGGACTGTAAATATTTCTTTTTTTTTTTCCTAATCAATCTTGGTCTTTAGGTTCATTAGTTGTTAGTTAGTTGTTATTGTCTTTGTCTGTTAAATTAAATGTGTTTAAGTTTTTAAAACTGTGTGTCATCCCTTGCTGTTGCTGTTGTGTTATAAATGTAATAACAAATTGGGGCCATAACAAATTGGGGGCTCAAGGTCCGGGATAGACCATTGTGTGAGTAATTTATTGAAAATCTAACATTCCAAATTGTAAAATTGTTTTTGTGAATTTTCCTAGATATATATTGACAACAGCAATGGATGATTTCTTGGCATCACCAACCGTAGGGGTTTTGAAGTCTTTTAAAAAGACAGAACTGCTAGAAATTTGCAGACAGTTGGAGCTGACAGAGGTAAAACCAGCCATGCGAAAAGCAAGACTGGCTAGAGAGATAGTTGAATATTACATTGATGAAAATGTGTTTGCACCAGGAGATCTGGAACAGTTTCCAGTGGAAAATCCAAATATAGAAATGGAACTTAAATTAAAAATGCTAGAGATTGAAAGGGAGGAAAGAGAAAAAGAAAGGGAGGAAAAAGAGAAAGAAAGGGAAGAAAGAGAAAAAGAAAGGGAGGAAAAAGAGAAACAAAGAGAATTTGAGAGGGAAGAAAAAGAAAAACAAAGGCAGTTTGAGTTAGAAAAATTAGCAAGAGAAGAAAAACAAAGAGAATTTGAGTTAGAAAAATTTGCAAGACAGAGAGATTTTGAATTAGAGAAATTCGATAGAGAAGAAAGACTCCAAATGGAGCAACTAAAAATTAAAATAGCAATGAAAAATAAATTTCGGGCTAGCCAGGAGGTAAAACTGGTGCCTCCATTTTCGGAAAAGGATGTTGACAACTATTTCCAGTGTTTTGAAAAGGTAGCAAAGAGTTGCCAGTGGCCAAAGGAACACTGGCCTCTGATGTTGCAAACTGTCCTCAAGGGTAAAGCTCAACAAGCCTATTCGGCTTTGTCTGCAGATGATTCCTCTGATTATGAGGTTGTCAAAAAGGTTATTTTGAGAGCTTATGAGTTGGTTCCAGAGGCTTACCGACAGAAATTCAGAGGTCTGAAGAAATCTGAAAATCAGACTTATGTTGAATTTGCTAATGAGAAGCAGGTTTGCTTTGAGCGCTGGTGTACTTCTATGGAGGTCAAGGATGATTTCAACTCACTAAAAGAGATGGTGTTAGTTGAAGAATTCAAGAACTGTGTTAAGGATGATGTTAAGACCTACCTTAATGAGAAGCAAGCACTGAACTTGCAATCAGCTGCCAAATTTGCAGATGAATATGTTCTCACTCATAAGTCCAAATTTCAGTCTAGCAGTAACAATAAATGGTCCCAATTTCAGAAAAAGGGTTACGGTGATACCCAAGATTCCTCACCCAAAGACAAAGACAAATCTGGTGATGGTGCTCAGAAATCCAGTAACAGGTCTGATCAAAGTGTGAAAGCTGACAGTGACAGAAGTGGTCTAGTTTGCAGATATTGCAAGAAATCTGGTCATGTTACAACTAACTGTTGGTTCCTTAAAGCTAAGAAAGAAAAAGAAAAGGATACCAAACCAAATGCTTTTGTGAAAACAAGGTTAGAAACCCCTGTAGTAGATAACCAATCTGCTAAATTGCCTGCTTCTTGTGGGGCTAAAAAGCCTAATACAGCTGACTTTGTGAGGGAGGAATTTCTTCCATTTGTGTCAGAGGGATTTGTGGCTCAGAATGAGCATACTACTCCTGTCCCCATATATATCCTAAGGGATACCGGAGCTTCTCAGTCACTTTTGTTGATGGACTCCTTGGAGTTACGTGATGAGACCGCTTCAGGGGATTTCATACTTGTACAAGGTATTGAAGGGAGGACTGTATCTGTACCCCTGCGCTCTATATTCTTGAAGTCAGATTTAGTTACAGGACAGGTAAAGGTGGGACTTATGTCAAGTCTACCTATAAAGGGTGTTTCTCTGTTGCTAGGCAATGACCTGGCTGGGGGCAAAGTAGTTCCCCCTGTACATCTTACTTCACAGCCGAGCACTGAAAATGGGGATGAGGACCCATCTCTGTATCCTTCTTGTGCAGTGACTCGTGCTATGGCCAAGAAGGCTAAAGAAGATGATGTTGTGGTGCCGTCCAGTACATTGAATAGTCAGGACTCAGGTGGTTCGCCTCATGACTCTGATTGGCCTACTATGGTTTCTCCGTTTGAGGACTTATCAGATACTTTTATCAGTTCTCTATTCAGCCAGCCGGATGGGTCTGGTGATTCTGATGTGTCTGGAGACTTGTCTCTGTCCAGAAAGCGGTTGATTGAGGAGCAAACTAATGATCCTGAAATTGGTGTACTAAAGAGGAGAGCCCTTCCTGAAAAAGAAATAGATGCAGTTCCAGTTGGGTATTATCTCAAGGATGGTGTGTTGATGCGGAAGTGGCGCCCTCCTGATATCCCTGCCAATGCAGATTGGGCAGTGGTCAGGCAAATTGTTGTTCCGAAGGTCTATAGGAATGAGATCTTAACAATGGCTCATAGTTTACCTTTAGGAGGTCATCTTGGTGTTAACAAGACTGTTGATAAGATCATGAAACACTTCTTTTGGCCTGGGCTTCGGAAAGACGTTTCCAACTTTTGCAAAACCTGTCACACTTGTCAGGTAGTTGGAAAACACCAGTTAGACCCACCTGTAGCTCCATTGCAGCCTATCCCAGCATTTGGGGAGCCATTCTCTAGGGTCATTGTTGATTGCGTTGGTCCATTACCCAAGACTAGATCTGGAAATCAGTACTTGTTGACAATCATGTGTGCATCTACCAGATTCCCCGAAGCCATACCTCTACGTAACATCAAGGCAACTGCAATCTCGAAGGCTTTGATAAAGTTCTTCACGTTGTTTGGCCTTCCCAGGGAAATTCAGTCAGACCAAGGTAGCAATTTCACTTCAGGATTGTTTCAGCAGGTTGTGTATGAACTAGGTGCAAAACAGATTCTTTCTAGTGCCTATCATCCAGAAAGTCAGGGTGCCTTAGAGCGGTTTCATTCCACTCTCAAGACAATGATGAGGACTTATTGTTATGACCATGAGAAAGACTGGGATGAAGGGGTTCATTTGCTGTTGTTTGCAGCTAGAGAAGCAGTGCAGGAGTCTACTGGATTCAGTCCATTTGAGCTAGTGTTTGGTCATGAAGTGAGAGGACCTTTGCTATTATTGAGTGAACAATGGCAAGAGGAAGAGCCGCAAATCAGTCTGTTAGACTATGTTAGCAAGTTCAAGGAAAGATTGCGTGCAGCTTGTGACCTTGCCAAAGAGAACTTGAAATCAAGTCAGGGAAAAATGAAAACTTGGTATGATCATAAGGCTAGAAGCCGTGAGTTTAAACCAGGAGAAATGGTCCTTGTGTTGTTTCCCTTGCAGTCCAATCCATTGCAGGCTAGATTTCATGGTCCTTATGAAATTCTGACAAAACTCAATGATCTCAATTACATTGTGAAGACTCCAGATAGGAGAAAACCAAAACAATTGTGTCATATTAACATGCTAAAGCCTTATCATGACAGAAATGCTAGGGTTGCAGCTGTCACTTCAGATTCTCCAATGGTCGAAACGTGTGAAGATGAGGGGGAGTTTCAAGATGATGAACCAAGAATAAAAGCTGAAGTTCTTTCATGTAAATTGTCAAACACTGAAGTGTTGCAAAATCTTGATGTAAAACTCCAGCACTTAGAACCCTCACAGAGAGATCAGTTTGAAAGGTTGATCAAGAAATATGAGGATTTGTTTCCTGATGTTCCAAAGAGAGTTACTATAGCCTCTCATGATGTAGATGTTGGTGATGCCAAACCAATAAAACAGCATCCATACCGGATGAATCCTGAAAAGAGAAAGATTGCTGAGAAAGAGGTTGAGTACATGTTAAAACATGATATTATCAGACCCTCCAACTCCGATTGGAGTTCACCCTGTGTGCTAGTTCCAAAACCTGATGGAAGTACTAGATTCTGTACAGATTATCGCAAAGTCAATGCTGTAACTAGAACTGATGTGTTTCCAATACCTAGGATTGATGATTGTATTGATAGTGTAGGGCAAGCAAAGTTTCTGACCAAGATTGATTTATTGAAGGGTTATTGGTGTGTGCCTTTAACTGAGAGGGCCAAGAGCATCTCTGCTTTTGCCACACCATCTGGATTGTACCAGTATGAAGTCCTACCCTTTGGCATGAAAAATGCCCCAGCCACGTTCCAAAGGATGATACAGTCTACAATCGCCGGATTGCCACACACGGGTGCATACATCGATGACCTGATCACATGGAGTGACTCCTGGGAAGAACATCTAAAAGATGTAGAGACGTTGTTCCAGCGCCTGACCCAGGCTAACCTGACTGTTAACCTGAGCAAGAGTGACTTTGGTTGTGCTTCTGTCACCTATCTTGGCTACGTCATAGGCCAGGGTAAGGTGGCACCCATAAATGCTAAAGTCCAAGCCATCATGGACTTTCCAGTTCCTGACAACAAAAAAGCTTTGTGCCGTTTCCTTGGAATGATCGGGTACTACCGCAAGTTCTGCAAGAACTTTGCTGAGATTGCTCTCAGTCTAACTAACCAACTGAAGAAAGGCGTAAAGTTCACCTGGAATGATGCATGCCAGAGAGCCTTCAATCACCTGAAGTCTCTGCTGTGTCACTTCCCCGTGCTCAAATCTCCTGACTTCAACAAACCGTTCTCCATCGCGGTCGATGCTAGCGACCAAGCTTGTGGATCTGTGCTCCTACAGAGAAGTGACTCTGATGACATTGAGCATCCCGTGGCATACTTCTCCAGGAAGTTCAATCGCCACCAAAGGAACTATTCCACAATAGAGAAGGAACTGTTGGCTCTGGTCCTTTCTTTACAACACTTTGAGGTTTATGTTTGTACAGGACAAAAGCCAATGATTGTGTACACTGACCACAATCCGTTAATGTTTTTGAGTAAGATGAAAAACAAGAATCGGAGATTGTTGAATTGGAGTTTGATTTTACAGGAGTTTGACTTGGAAATTAAGCATGTGAAGGGTACAGACAATGTAATTGCTGATTGCTTATCCCGTGTTTGAATGTGTATATATATATCATGTGTTTGAATATTGTATGATATGTATATATAGACAAGTGTTCACTTAACCATTTTGTATTGAAAAGAAAAATTTTGCCTTTATGAGTCAAAATTTTTCCCTTTTGGAATGGAGGTGTAATGTGAATATAGGCCACTAGATGGCAGTATTTACCTTTTTTTGTTAAGCTCAGACTGGAGTCATGTTTAGACATGTCCTGGACATGTCTGGGGCAAGTCTCAGAAAATTTAAAAAAAGTGGTCTAAATGTGGGTGGGGTCTGCAAAAGAGTATATAAGGAAAAGAATTGAGACAGCAAAGGAGTAGGAGAAATTGCAAGAAGATGACCAGACCTGCCATTCTGTTCAAGACCTGTGACGTTTCTTTTGTGGATTTCTTTGCCTGTGTTTGAGCATTTTCTTCATCCAGGACATCACCAAGCCACCCCACAAAAAGGGACTGTAAATATTTCTTTTTTTTTTTCCTAATCAATCTTGGTCTTTAGGTTCATTAGTTGTTAGTTAGTTGTTATTGTCTTTGTCTGTTAAATTAAATGTGTTTAAGTTTTTAAAACTGTGTGTCATCCCTTGCTGTTGCTGTTGTGTTATAAATGTAATAACAAATTGGGGCCATAACAGTATGAATGTGGACAGAACGCGCATGTGTGCCTGCATGTCACGGTGTAGGGTTGTATGTGTAGGTGTGCGTATGTGCATGTGCGTGCGTGTATATGTGTATGTGTGTTCACCATTGCGCGCCTGTCAGTGCATACTGCAGCGTATCTGCAAACCACAGCACTGCAACCAGCTCATATTAACTGCAGGGTGACATCACACAGATGTTGGGCTGCACGGATTGGCCATTTCCCTTCGGTTCGGCCCATAACTCAGCTCAACTCAACCCATCTCCCTCATGGTCCAAAGCTGTGACTGACACCAGAGAATCTCAGCCCAGCAGAGCCACAATTCCACTCCACAATTCATATTCCTGCCCAGCCAGAGAGAGGGATCCCAATGGCATCTCTCAATCAACAGCTGACAGCTTCATCTCCACATAACCAGCGCTGACAGCTCCCCACCACTCACAGATCAAACGCACCTCGTCCAGGTACAGGCTCAAATTGAAGAATCATTACAGCAATTCTGCTGGGCAATTCCTCAGCTATCAACACAAATTGCATCCATAATGAATATTTAGAGGGAAATTCAGTCTGCGGAATAGGATTGGCCCACTTTGTGCTTCATCGGACTTCAAAATAGCTCTGTGATCACATGGACGCAGCTATCTCCATTCAGGGATTTTCCAAACTCCCTCCCTTCCATAAATAAAGGGAATCACTCTCTTCTTGTAATATTTCAGCAGATCCTCATTTCCCCAAACGGCCATCCCCCTCAGACATGCAGCCAGATGACAGTCAGCCCCCCTTGGACAACGCACAGGTCATCACTATGGAGATGCAGGTTCGAGCAATAGTCTGGCGTGTTTCCATAGCAATCTTAATCTAGCACACCTGATAGTGCTAAACAGCAGGACGGGATCTGCAGGTTATGAATGATGGTTGGTTTACCTGAGCTGGAGTGGAAACCTACAGGATGGTAGATCTTTGGGTAGAAGGGTGGTGACTACTGATCCAGACTAAAGCCATGCATGACCATGTCAACAGGAGCCAGGGCAGGATTGGCCAAACATGTTTCAGCCAAGAAGGGTGTCTCAGGTTGCACCATTCTCTTTCACTGTAACTGCTTAGTTCATAGGCGAAGTAATTTCGCCACATGGAACCAAGCAGGCTCAATGGTTTTCCATGCACATTGAGGGTGCATGTTACCTAATGCTGTGCGTAGGCCTAGGGTGTCGAAAAAATCTCAACGACCTACCATCGGCCCAACCAACACACGTCATGTCACAACAGCCGAGTTCAAATTAATTCATCAATATTGCCAATATTTAAATGAAGGTAATATATCACATCATTAAAATTAAGATTCATTACGATTGAACCATTTTCTTTTCATATTATCTGATGGTAGATATCATTTAATTTATCAGCTCTTTACAGGGAGCATATTGCATTACAGGATGAAGGAATTCATATCATTTCACAATAGGAGCAGCACTTAATTAAGCCTGCATGGGAGAAAGAAGGGGGTGGGCTTCCCCTCTAATTATTTCAACAGAATGTCAATGTGAAGATCCAGGTACGAACGTATCCGGTACAGGAACACCAGACCCAGAGAACAAAGCACAGGGCTATAATACCTCTACATACCCAGAAGGAGCCAAAAACAAATGCCACCACTTTGGTGGATTGCAAGGTTTTAGAGGTTGAATGTTATGCCATTTTTTTGGATGTTATTGTCCATTTTTGGCTGTCCTACAGGAACATGTATAAACTTCTTCAGCAAAAAACACAAAAAAACCCAGGATTTTGAGGCCATTGTCAACCATTAATTCCATTCCCCGTTTTACATATTCGTCCCTGCAATGATTGTGAGCTCTTCCTCATTGGCTGGGGAACAGATTTACCAGCCCTGTCTACCATGCATCAACGGATAGAGACTAAAACCTCATAATGGATAGGCTAAAGTCGCAAAAACAAAGCAATCAGTATGCAAAGGTAATTAGTGCAGGCCAAGCAACCCTGAGGATGGCACTTACTGTACACATTCTGTATGTGTCCAAGTGCGACATGCAGCTGCCATGTCAGTTTAACCACACCAGAGATTCAGTTTCAGTATTTACATACAAAAGTAAATCGAAACTATAGATTTGCAGTTTTTTCACGGACTTGAACAACACGCATCTTTCAGCGATAATTTTTCATTGTCCTGCGCTGTACAAGCTCTCATACAATAAGCAGTCATAGGCACAGATTTCTTTTCCGCCTATGGATGCTCAAAATAGTTGGGACTGCTAACCCCCATGACCAGCGCAGTACAACTACAGAACATTCCTGTAGCAGTTTTGAAACGTCGCCATGGTTATAATTTTGATTTGCGGGGTCTAATATTGCAGGAAAGTGTTTAAAATGTTGCTGAATGACATTAAGCAATACCACCAAGCTAAATGCCAAGTACCTTAAGTGTTACTTTTGATGATGGAGACATGGCGAGCCTAGCTGGGCTGTTCTTGCCATACCTGTTATATTACGCTTTGTTAAGTTATGGTGTTTTGACAAAGGAGAACATCACAGCAACCCAACAAAAAACAAAATAAATACAGGCTTTGGATTATGGAGATCAAAGATTCATCTGATAATACAAATCATTACATAAAGTAGCTTATTCAATGCCCCCAAAACCATGTAGGAAAACTGTTTGCATGGACATAAATAAACATAGGCTAACACAGTCCATCATGTAAAAGGCTGTGAGACACCACCTCTGTGGCCAGAAAATTAATCACACATAAACAAAGACATACAAGCGCACAATACTATCAATCTATCATCAAGAACCATTGAATCCAATCATCTTGTATGACTCTTGGTCATGTTTCATGGATGGAAACTAGGCACACATAATCTTTAATGCAGAACAATTTTCACAGAATCCCTCATTTTTTATGACATCATAGATTATCCAAGGGAATTTAACTTTCCAGCAAGCTTGATCCGTTATACTTCACTCTTTTATTCCTCTGCGTCGCTGCAACTGTCGGTGTCTACATTGTCACCGTTTTACTTCACATCAGACTTTGTGAGACTTTCACAATTGCTGTCGGTAGGATTGCTCGGAGCTTGTTCATTTTTGCATCACATGCATAAGTGCACATACAACAAACTGATGTCCCAGGCAGCGTGACTGACCAACCTGCAGTCAAGACTGGTCTTCTATTGAAAATATGCAATACTTTCAAACGCTCAAAATAGCACTATGAAATCCTCTGAAGATATGAAGTAAAAATGGGCAAAAATGCTTAATCACCGGATCAACAGGTATCCTCAGTTTCCCGAATAATTATGTAGAGGGCTGCTGAATGGAAAGGTGATGCAGCATGAACAAATTCCTGTTCCAACTTTTATGTAATGTGTTGTATAAATTTCCAAGTGAGAGTTACTTTCCAAAACACAACAAAGCACAAAAGCACAGTACATATCATGTATTGCATTGTTTTCTATTTAATGCAGGTCAAGGATGATTTACAAATCAATATTTTCTTGTTTTTTACTGGCATTTTCGATACCATCCTAACTTAGGAAATGGGATTGAATATTGTTCGGCAGTAAATGGTTATTACAGTTTTGCATTGCAAAAAAAAAAAAAAAACAATTGAGAGTTGATACGATGACTGATGTTGACAGAAGTGTGCACTTGAATGCATATCATTTCACAGTGTTTTCTATTGTTTCAAGGGCTTTCATAAAACACGCTCATCAACCAAATTTGTGTTGGGATAGGAATGAAATAATTGCACCTATTCCATCGATCACTAGGAGCAGGTTTCATTAAAATAACCTCCAATGCAATTAAACGAGCGACAACTGTCTGATTCTGTCCTCAGAAGAGGTGCTTTTCCACAATGATATGCTCTTGTATACAGCCCAACCATTCTGACTGAGAGGTGTCGGTGACTCACTTTCACCCTAATGGCCATATCCGGTGATGATGTCACCGAGAGGCAGAGCCAAACGATGACACATTCTCACTTCCTGAACACCCGGCTTTCACCTCGCAATTTCCCCTCCACTGCCCATAAAGAACATAATTAATAAAGAAGGACTTATCTGCACTGCTGATCTGCAGAGGCCCTACAGTTCTGGATCTGAGGTTCATTACCAGGAAATCCCCGAAGCTTACGAGGAACAGACCGCCTGTAACGCAGAGCCCAGATGCGCAGGGATTTGTGTGGAAAGATTGGCCTAAACAGATATGATTACACAACCTTTTCTCCCAGAAAATTATTTTCAGCAATGGCCTAGATAGCCACATCATCACCATCACCATTTCCTGACATAAGGAATTGCTCATGTTGTTTATCAGAAAGTATAAACACTGAATGCATCTACATAAATCACACGGGAGAAATGATTCTCCCTTTTAAGAGGTTAAACTGTAGGTACCCTGATTCATAAGTTGCCCATGAATCCACAGGAACACACTGATAAGCAACGACTTTGGTAAAGGAAAATGGAACGGCCGGTTCAGTGACACCAATGTTAATGGTAGTGCTGCTAGAGTTGCTAAAGTCCACCTTAAAACAGAGATGCTTTGTGATGGAGTTCATGCAGAAAGAGCGCCCCCTGTCTTTGGCAGAGCGACCTTCTGGATAGTGAATATGTGAATCACACCCTTCACAGTCGGATAGTAAAAGAGCTCATTTGGATTCCGCCCACATACAACGGACCACAGGCCTGCGCAGCCAATAGACAGCGAGAGATAGCCGTCAGTAGGAGGGAAACCTGAGCAGGAAGAATAATTCTGTGACTGCTAATCACAGACTGCAGATACATTAACAAACTCAGTAGCTTTCATCTCATTTGATTTCTACAAGTGCCCAGGTGACCGTTATCTGGACATTATTACTATGTGAATAGAGTGGACTTATCTCTAGTGAAGATGGACGTACTGTATTATCCAATTCTGCCCTCAGTTATCAGTGGTTCTGCACAGAAACCTGTATCTTCTGTGCATCAGTTTGGGGAAGTTGTAAGCCTCAGTGCCCGCTAGGTTAACGCCATTCACTTTTCAGCTTACATAATTGAAGCATGCCGACGATACCCTGGCTGTTGCTATGGCGCACTCCGGTTACACTAATTACCTTAAAGCCAAAATGACAAGAACGTACTGGCCAGCAAAGAACAGCTTCTGTCGTAGCGTGCCACTGGTAACAAATATATGAACAGGTGACCAATACATTGTTACAGTCACATGTGCTCACCTTATTCACAGCTGCTCTGTTTGTCATGATTTGCGTCAGAGGGTAAACCTCAGAATCACGCATTTACCTAGCAAGTGCATATCTCCATTACATTTACTGCTGATCGCATGGAATACGTTACACAGTAACTCTGGGTACAGCATGTGACGTCTGTATTAGTGCCTCTGCAATGAAGTACAAAGGCATTCAACAAGAGATATAGGGATTTGCGTCCCAAGAGCAGTGCACAAGTGTCAGCTGAAGCACTTGCACAGTTTCAAACACTTTTGAAAATTGCCCCAATGCTAGAGTATGGGGTCTGAAAATGAAAATATAAGTTATTCATACAGATGACTGCAAAAACTACGAAAGTGACCCTTCAGTCCTGTTAGTTTGGTGGAATTCAGTGATTCAGTTGAAAAACCCACTGGGAAACAGTCATCTCATGACATAAACACATGGCAATATCCTTTTTTTTTTTACTTTTTCTTTTTCTGTTTCATCTGCTGTCTGTCTTGTAGGTTATGTAGTGATATTCCCCTTGGCTAGAACACCCACACTAAAGAAATACTAATCTCTGTGGAACTTTGTGGCTCAAAGCATAACATAAAGCATAACAGACTGTGTGGAATGCTCCACTTCTCTTTATAAATACACTTTAGATCAGGGCTGCCAATTTGGAACATCAGATTCCACTAATTAGCAACCCTAAGAAATCTCTGGCTGGTGAGTGAGGTGTGCTTTGTCAGGGCAGAAATGAAAACCTACTCGATTGCAGATTGGCGGGAACAGGGTTTGGCAGCCCTTTCTCTGGACTCCGAAACTGCATGTCTCTGTGGACACCTCAGGCTGGGATCAGCAGCAGTTTGGACAGTCAACTCATTACTCAGCTTGCCTAAGGGCCTGTCAGAGCCTAATCTGATACCTTTTTCATTCTGAACCACATCTTATATCCTGTTAATAAGGAACCAAATCTGACAACTTCCTCATTCAGAAATAAATTTGACACCTTCCTCCTTCAGAATCACATCTGACACCCCCCTCATTCAGAATCACATCTGATGCCATCCTAATTCAGAACCACATCGGATACCTTCCTCGGTCAGAATCACATCTGACACCTTTTTCATTGAGAATTACATGCAACATCTTTCTTAATCAGAAATCGATGCCTACCACATTCAGAGTCACATCCATCATATCCCCATTCAGAAACACATCCAACTCCTTCCTCATTCAGAATCTTCATCATTCGACATTACAATGGACACCTTTTTCATTCAGAATCACATCCAATACCTTACTCCTTCAGAAACATGTCCAACACCTTCCTCATTCAGAAATACATCTGAAACCTTCGTCATTCAGAATCACATCTAACACTTTCCTTATTTAGAATCTTATCTGATATTTTTTGCATTCAGAATCATCTCCGACACCTTCCGTATTCAGAAGAATATCTCACAACTTCCGTATTCAGAAATACACCTGATAACAGCCTCATTCTAAACCATGTTTGACAGCTTTCTCATTCAGAATCACATCCAGCACATTTCCCATTCATAATCACATCTGACGCCTTCCTCATTCAAAAACACATCCGACAGTTTTGTCATTCAGATTATAATCAGACACCTTCCTCATTGAGAAACAAATTTCACACCTTCCTCATTCAATAAAAAAACATTCATCACCTTCTTCATTGAGAATCACATCCAATAACTTCTTCATTTAGAGTCACATCTGACTCCTTCCTCATTCAAAAAAAAAAAAAGCATTTGACACTTTCCTCATTCAAAAGCACATCCAAAACCTCCTTCATTCAGAAACAAATCCAACACCTTCTTCATTCGCAAACACATCTGACACCTTCCTCATTTTAACATCACATCCAACCCCTCCCTCAATCAGAATCATATCTGATACCTTCTTCATTCAGAAACATATCTGACAACTTCGTCGTTCACATCACGTCCAACACCTCCCTCATGCAGATACACATCTGATATAATCTTAATTCAGAATCATACCTGACACCTGCCTCGTTCAGAACCATTTCAACGCCTTCCTCATTCAGAATCATTTTCAACAACTTCCTCATTTTAGAATGACATCCAACACTGTCCTCATTCAGAATCACATTCAATACCTTTTCCCATTCAGAACCACATCTGGGTCGCCATCCTTAGGTTTGCACTCAGGGGCATGGGAAAGGAATAACACAATGAACACTAACTGATATATCAAGTAAAACTTGTGCTGGAGACCATGCCTGGGCTCCACATGGGATTGTGCATAGGATAACTGTGTTTGTGTCTTTAGAGCTGGCAATACGTGGACACAAGAGTAGAGGGGTTTTCACTGTAGAAGTGCTTTGCAATGTTTCGCTATTTTTGCATATCCATGACAGTTACCATTTCTCACTGCTTAGATTCATTTTCATCAATTTTGCATGGATTTAGATTGCATATGTGTCTAAGTCTAAGCATTGTAAAAATGGAGAAATATGCATGCAGGGGAGGCTCTACTATTTTATACTGGAAATCTATATGACACAAGGAATACTATAGGAATAGCTTCTACAACATCTTTTTCTCAACTATTAACAGTAAATGCAGACAAATGGTGCTGCATTCATGGTGATATAATTGCATGTGCTCTAGTATGTTGATAAACAAATTACATGTGTACGTCTGGCCACTATCGAGGAACCATTTTGTAATATCCTCTACCAGCTGCAGCGCTAGGCTTAAGGCTTTACTTGAGCACAAGCCTTGATTTCCTGAAGTAAAAAAAAAAATCACAATATCATCATTTGAGATACGTATCTCTACTCATTATTTGTAAGACACTTTAGAGAAATCAATCCTGCCAAAGAAGACTAATGGTTCCCTGTTATTCACAATCATGCTATTCTCATTACAGTCACAAGCTTAATCTTTGTTCCTTGATAGTTTGTTTATGTTTTCTTTTAATAGTTTCATTTATTCAAAGATAAATGTAGTTTGCTTTTAAGAAGAGAGCCTGAAGGAAAAATTACAGAGGGTTCCATCTGTCCATTACATAATTATGGACCATAAATAAAGTTTTTTACAACTACAGTAAATTGAAATGGCATGAATTCAACATGATGACTACATATAAGAAGAAATAAAATGAATAATAAGGAGGTAAGTATTTGTATCATGAGGTAGGCTGGTATATTTTGCGATAATATATGTAGTTATCAAGTGCTCAATTCTGAGCATGTGCTGCGCTTCAAGTGTACTTCTTGAGACAAAATGACGAGAATGGTCAGGCACGATTTCCGTTGGTTTATGGTGATCGCAATAAAAACTCAAACAGAGCTACACAGACAAGCTTCTCCTCCCATCTGAAAAAAGGGAAAATCAATGAAATGTTTCATTACACAAATAACAAGCATTACTACTCTCCATCAGAAGCTAATGGCTGAAGACAGATTAATTTCAAGTCAAATAAAAAAAAAAAAAAAGAAAACTTTGGCGAGAGATGCTTGCCAATCCAAAAAAGCTACTAATCTGTGGTCCTTTTACTCATCTAATATTTTTATCTGTTAGTGAACCCCCTACACACGTCCCATATCAATATTCACCATGTCAATAAGCTCTCAGATTCACACTATTCTTATCCAAACAAAGTAGGACCTTTTTTTTCATGCTGTTCCTCTATTTACAGTGAGATCTATTTTAAACACTGAATCCGATCAACTTCTAAAGTTTCAGAACTGATTTGCGTGCACTCACATCCATATACGGTGAATGATGTAGTAATTTATCGGCCGCATAGAATTTCTACTGCTTCCATTGAATACAAATGTACATATGCTTAAATCAAAGTGTTGGCCCTGCATGTTAATCTGAATCTCTAAATATTTAACCCTATAACTGCCTGCTTGGCCTTTTGATAGGTCATATTTTAAGTTGCTGTATCTAATTGTGTTGAACTCAACTCAACCTGTCTGACCCATGTCTTTATGGAAGCATATTGCTAACAATATTAAAATACTGCGCTTTCATCTTGAAAATGAAAACTTATTTCTTAAACTTATTTCATTTTCATTATAATATTGTTCACAATATGCTTCCATAATGTCTAATATTTGGTTACAGAATGATATGCTGAAAAAAAATCTAATCAGTTGAGTTCAAGACATCTTTCAATTAGATACAGTGACTCACAATGTGCTGCATCCAATGGTTGAGCAGGCAGTAAATAGTCAAAGTTATACCACTGTTTTTCAATAGGTATCTCAAACTGTGCTGCACAGTTTCAACCTATAAGCCCCCAAACACATTCCCAACATCCCAAAAAAATAACCATTCAATCATAGCACAACTAAGAAGAACAGATGGCCTCTTATCCTTGAGTTGCCTACATTCTTAACAGACAGCATCCTAACCTGCTGCTGACACACAGATGGTGCCAAGAAATTCTATTCGAGAAGGCATCTTGTGGTTTATTTGTGACCCTGTGAAATGAATTTTGGAGGTTGGAACGCAGGTTTGCTGGTTTTCTTTCAGACCACTGCCACTGTCAGAAGAGAATGAGCGTCAGCCTTCTGCAGACCGAAGTGGAGAATTTCCATCATTGAAATGGAAACAAACCCGGGGACAACCCTGTGACACCCAGTGCCTCAGAATGGCTAAAATTTTTCCTAACAAGTAACCACATTTATGCTGAGCTTTTCTGGCCAGCAGGTTCTCATTGAGAGGCATCAGCCCCACTTCAACTGTGAAAGACAAGATGAGAAAAAATGTCAACCAGTTAAAACTGGGGTTCATTAAAAGGCAGGTTGTGTGAACAATATTGGACATTTAATCAGGGGAAACCACTTCTCACTGCTCTTTTATGACTACATTTTGGACCTCAGTTTAATGTCTCATCCATATGACAGTATTTCCTACTGCAATACTCCCATCCCTGTACTGGAATATTTACGTTGTTTGAGTATTAGTGCCTCTCCTCGCAAGGAAAATGACTGGATGGGTCATGTAAGCAAGCACCCAAAACGACTTGTATTAAAATTTAAATTGCAGAAAAGGAGGGAATCAGGTAACATCCGTCTATTGCAGCTAAGTCCATGCAGGGAGCAGTGCAGGCTGGTGGTGGGACAACAAAACAGCATATTTTGGCTAGGGAGACCGGTGTTTGATTCCCATTTTTAAGATTAAAGGTCCCCTATTGTGTAAAACATGTTTTTCCTCGCCCATACATATTTATTAAGGTCATTCTTCGGCCTAGCTCACAATGAGAATGTGAGAAGCGAAAGCCCCTGTTTTATTACTATAGTCCACTTACTGGGTAGTCGTGTGCCTCAATGTGGCCGTTTTGACTTGCCTCCCACTGCTGCGTAACAACAGTAGTCAGGCAATTGTGCCCGCCCACCTCCATGCCACATCCGCTGTGCAAACCCATCTTTTCCCTTGCTGTATCTGCGCGAGCCACCATTGTTGCTCTTATTTTGAAATGTCAAAGGTTAGGGCGAGACGAAACCAGAACAACTGTCTGTATTCACTACAAGCATCGGAGGAGAAAAAGAAATGGTAGTTACAATTCATTTACAACAACAATGCTCCTGCTGCAGTTGCTGCTAATTTGTTTGTGTGAACCAGACTGTTTACCTCAGACTGCTTCACCAACCTACAACACTGGCTTTGTCGCCTTGTTGGAGAGATTGAGAAACGGATATGGTATTAATCGATGATATTTAACGTATTAACTAACAGGTGGGTGATCTACACTACCGGTCAAAAGTTTTAGGACACCCCAATTTTTCCAGTTTTTTAGTGAAAATTATGCAGTTGCAGCCCAAGGAATAGCTTGAAATGACACAAAGGTAAGTGATGAACTGTCAGAAGTTTTAAACAAAAGGTAATGTTACCCAGGTTATTTGTATGCCGTTGAGTAGGTGAAAGGATGGTTCCTCAGTGTGTGACATCAACAGTCAAATATGGAGGAGGAAGTGTGATGGTCTGGGGCTGTTTTGCTGGATCCAGGGTCAGTGTCTTATAGAGTGAAAGGCACCCTGAACCAAAAAGGCTACCACAGCATTCTGCAGCACCATGCAGTACCCTCTGGTATGCGCCTAGTTGGTCAAGGGTTCATCCTACTGCAAGATAATGACCCAAAATATAAGTCCAAGCTCTGCAAGAACTACCTTAGGAAAAAAGAGCAAGATGGCAAGCTTGAAGACATGGGGTGGCCAGCACAGTCTCCAGACTTAAACCCCATCAAGATGGTTTGGGGTGAACTGAACAGAAGAGTGAAAGCAAAGCAACCTAAGTGCCATACATTTATGGGAAGGCACGTGACATTGTAAATGTAGTCAATAATTTAATCTAAAGGGTTCATCTCAGCTGTAGTCCTGTAACTAATGTTATTTCAAGAAAAAAGTAAAGCACACAGAATAGACAAGATTGCGAACTGGCTAGCTAGCTAACTGAGCTATATCCAGGCAATTAGTTACATTGTCCACTCTACCAGAAATAAGCGGGTTTTGTGAGTGCACAGGGATGATTTGGTGTGAAAGCTGTGGAAGGTGAACAGATTCCAAACATTAGTTGATATTGTTCAATTGCCTATGAGTAGGGTTAGAATAATATATCCATACCTTACTCACTTATTTCAATTACTTCTTTTTTTGTAATATAAACAACAGCAAAGCCAAACAACTCTCAGTCATGGGAAGTAACATTCTTTATATATCAATCTTGCAATGTTTAATAATCATGTAAATATATCAGGCCTCCGTTAGACCTATGTGAGTTAATTGAAATTTTTTATTGTATTTGGTGGTAAGGCTGCATTCTTTTAAGACATCTTGCTTTCTTTTTATCTATATTTATGGGAAAAATTATGATCAATCAAATGTCCAAGTGAGCTATTTTGACTAGCTATAGCAGCCTCTTAACATCATTGAAAGTGGAGTCATACAAAAAACCAACCAAATGGGAGAAAAGGTTGAGGTCTATTTTTGTCCCATCGTGCGATATGCTACATGATGACTTTTTGGGCTACATGCCACTGATTTATTGTTCCCAGTTCAACCTTTCTGGTAAGGCAAGGCAATCGGCAACTGGATGTGAGTACCCAGTTTTTGTTCAAAAATAAAGCGGACACTGACTTGGAGATTTTTACATTTAAAATACATAGTTGAATGATAGAAAAAATTGAGTATTGCTATGCTATAAATTTGGGAGGGGTCAGAAAACAGTTCCTCAAAAATTTTAACTGTTGTCTAACTTACGTGGGAACTTGATGGGATGTTGGGCTTTTGAGAGACAGAGAGGCATTTCCAAGTCTGATTTGTGCAGCCATTAATTGTTTGACTGGCATCAGACCGTAAAGTTATCTAGATCACTACTTAGCAAGCTATGTACGTAGCCAATAAATTATTGTTTAATGATTATAACAGTCACTAATAATACTACATAATATCATGTAATTAAGTAACTTATCAATTGTTAGAAGTCTCATCAATCATTCAGAAATGTTTAACACATAAATAACAGTTAAGTCGTATTCAGAAATCAAATCAAAGGTATTTGGATACAAAACAGAAAAACAAGTTTATGAATATGGGATCTATGGAAATTACAGGGGCATCTCACTAAGTAGCACAGAAAACATCATAGAAACACACAGTAATCTTCGTTGACAGAGAGAGCAGTATTGCATTCAAATTATTACAAAAAGTTTCAACATGTCCCTACCAGCTCTCAAATTAAACCTTTGCACTTGGATCAGTAAAGCTATCGGGCCCTTGAGCAAGGCCCTTAAACATTATTTCTCCATGGGGATTGGCCCTGGCTTCCTCTGATCAAGTTCTTTGGATAAAAGCATTGACTGGACAGCTGATTCAATGGACGGATCTATCACTAAATGCACAAAATGTAAAATTAAGAAGCAGCCCACAGCCCAAGGAACAGAACGGGCGATGCTAACACACCATACATTTCAGATCATAAAAATTAGCTTGTTCCTGCTGAACAAAAATGAAGAAAATCTTAACAGATCTCAAAAAAATTACATTTCTGTTATGAAGAATGATGCCCAAATTATTTATCAGCACTTATAATGAGCGAAAGCAAGCAGTGGTGTGAATAAACAAGTTCTGCAAGCTCACAACTTACCAACTGCAGAGAGTAAAATACATTTTTGCACAAACATGTTGACAAAAAGCAACATAATTTACAGTCAAAGCTCACCTGAATATATTTGGAATTGTGAAGTCCTCATTCCAGCCTTAATTAAGGTGTGAGCTTCACTGCAAAACTGGAAAAACTCAGCTACAGCTACGAATCTCTTCAGAACAGTCAGTCATACCAAGGGTAACAAGGAACAGGGCATCGATTGCTTGTTATCCCGTCCAGGGAAAATATGGAGTGAAGAGGTGATGTAATGACGCTCCCTCTGCATGCTGGACATGGCAGCTGTGTGAACTGCTGCTTTTGATACGTGGGACAGGACTCAGTCTTTATACGTCAGGTTTATATCTCTAAATCAGCAAAGGCAGGATGGCCATCTGTGTTCAGCCCTTTAAAGTCCCCCAAAAAATTTTGGGACTCCAGAGGACCCTGATGCCTGACACTACACCCACACACACACAAACACGCACACAGATACACATACACACACACACACACACACACCTTGCAATTAAGAAAAGAAAAAAATTGATTGCTCCAGGGCTGTAGCATTGTCAGCAGTGTGTATTTTGTTTAAATTAGTGAGATGATAGCACTCTTCAGAAACAAAATTTAAAGGAATCAAAAAGGCAGCCACACGGGCTTATTTTAAGGAGTACTTAGAGAACTCAGTCTAGTCATGTTCTGAAATGGATTTTAAAGAAATGCATAGAAAACACACATTTCAAAACAAACATCTCTCCTTTACTGCTTGCATGCAAACTTCGGGCACAACTGTATCACAATCCTTCAGAGTGTAAAATTTACAATGAAAAAGGTATTTTCAAGTGTAGACGGGCATGCAGTCTTCCAGAAATGCACCCTAAGATAAGTAACAATCACATCACTTTGGTCCAAATGACACAAATGCCTTGAAATATACTCTGCGTAAGGTGCAAGGCTTGGGTAATGATTTCACTCTATTAGAATCAAGCTTAAAAAAGCAGGAATATCAGGGTAAAAAAAAAAAACGACAAATGCATTCATGGTAGACGTTAAGCCACGGCGGGCCCAGCGCGCGAAATCCAGCTCGCACAGGTGGGAAAGTGAATTAGTACATTCACAAGCTATAAAAAGAAGATGACTCATTTCTTGCAGTAGACACCTACTATATTTAATTACTGAGATTGCCAAAGAAAAGCATAAAGGTTCACGCTTTATCACCTAGTGCTATTTCTGTGCGATCCGAGCAGGTACTTACAGACAGTGTAAGGGGCGGTATGGGGAGGAGAGATCGAAATAGAAACAGCAACAGCGGTGGAGTATAAAAGGAAAATGTGAGAACCATCCGACTCGTGAAAAGGCTGCTGATTGTGGTTGGATGTGGCAAAAAAAAAAAAAAAAATCTCCACAAGCTTTTCAGTCATACGTTTAGACTTACAGTAAAGTATTACTTCCATTCCTTATTGAAATAATTTTCATTCAAAAGCACAAGAAAACATTTTTGCGAATCAGACAGTTTGACTCATTTTAAGATCTGCTGATGGGGTAAAAATTTTGTTTGTCAAAGTAACAGTGACTGAAAACAAACAAATAATTTCTATTTAAGAGATAATGAATGAGATTGCAATTTCGCATCGCGACTGAAAGGTTCTTGGGACAAACACTTTGGCAGCGCAGTGTACTGCAGCAGGTCTCTGCTTTTCCAGAGGAAAGACATGTACGTCATGGATTTACAGGTGCATATGACAGACTAGACCAAGTGAAGGCACCTTGGTGGAAAAATTATCCTCTAAGACAAATAAAGTTTATTGAATTGAACTAAAGTTCATTGCATAAAGAAAATAAAAATTCAGCAAGCTTTTAAATGCCAAGGAGTGCAGGGTTCAGGTACCAGGCTATAAAACACACTCTTCTTTAAATTTCAATGAGAGACAACCATGGGCAAGGCTGTAGCCAGAAATTCTGGGCCCCCTTAGGAATACTGTTGAGGGCCCGCCTTTATTTTCAAAACAGGAACAACAGGGATCACTAACTCTGACTCTCAAATCCAAATCCAGCCCTAGTTTTCTGTCCTCCTAGGCAATTAACTAATTATCTGAACAATCAGTGCTTCTGATTGGCCACACTGACTTTACACCTGACTCCAACTAAAAGGAAGGGTGGAAAACCAGCATGTCTTGGCCCTCAAGGGCCATGAGTTGATTAGCTCAGAGGAAGACCCTCCACAGCTGGGGGGTTCCTGAAATTATAACAACTTTCACCCCCTACAGCGATGGTCCAAAACACAGCAAACAACATTATTTCCCAGAAGCAGCACGAGAATCGGAAAACCACTATAGGGCGAGGAGGGATGGTGGCCAAAAGCATTTCACATGAAATGTAGGTAACTCCCAGCAAAGTCGCAAAGCAAACAAACCAGATGGCTGCGTGTTCTTGGAGAGCTTGCCAGGAACTTGGTGTGAATCTGGGAGAGGAACGTATGTGTCAGTGTGCACACACACTCACAAGTTTCTCCAACAAACTTCCCCCCCAGTGATGCTGTGACTCAGTCCACACCCACGCACCCCAGAGCTGGAGGCCAATCAGAATCTAGGAGGAACCGCCGCCGGACAGCCACTCCACTTTCTAACATTATCCCTTTCAGCGACCATCAAACCTAAGTTAACTGATTTACATGCACAAAAACTGGAGCCCCATTTCACTTACCAATGTTCCTGTGGAACCTGAGGTGCATGAACCCAGTGCACAGTAGCTGCAATGTTATAATTCAGGGCATTTTTGGGTCCAGAGCTTTCTCACGGGGACCTGAAAACTGTTAACAATTTTTCAGCCAGTGGAATAGCCCCAGGGTCACTCCCGGCTATGTCACTAGGCAGCCGTGCTGGCCCTGTTCATCACAACCGCCATTATACAAACTTAAAGCATCCAACAATAAGTGTAAACTGGGATTTGCTTAAATTACAACAGAACACAGGGTAAATACAATGGAATTTTCAGAAGGAATTATCCATTGCCAGACAGTCTTGTTCACATATGAAGCACACATAAATAACAAACTTGTAACATGACATTGCAAGAAATGACAAATGAGACTTTCAGAATTATGTTGTTGAAGGACATGAATAATACAATTCAACATTTTCAGACATGGTATTGCTTTTAATAGTTTACTACAGGCCTTTTTTACATGCATTGCTCACTAAGCTTATAAACTCAGGAAAATACCCCCGCATTGATTTTGCTAATTGAGTGTATCACACATATCAAAGACTTTAATGACTAAAGCCTTCAGTGTACATCTTAAGCATGATCACATAATGATTGTGTTAGAGATTTCAGGGTGTAGCCCATCTGTGTGAAGTGCTAAGCTAATGCAGGTCTGACTATAGGCCCAATCTTTCAGCCAGTCCTGCCTCCGCTGTTTGCCTCTGGTGCTTATCAGAGGGGCTCCAGTGGTGTAATCAGCACACATGTAATTAAAGAGCGAGACAAAGGGCTTCCACAACTGTGTTTATCTTTCACTTTTAATTAATTTGTAGACCACAGTCACTCCACTCATCTTACTTTCTGGCCCTTTTTTTAATTGTGTTTTTCCTCAACAAGATGATCTGTTATCCCTTATATATAATTGCTTCAATTTTCCTCAACACGATGATTTGTTATCCCTAATATATAATTGCTTCAAATTTACCAATGCCAAAAATGTTCATTTCAGACCTAATACTGACCTCATATTAGAGATGCCCCAATCACGTGTCTTTTTTTTTTTTTTTTTTTTGCAAGCAATATTGACTGCCGATGACATATGAGCCATATCAGCCAATTCACAGCCAATAAACTTTTTTTTTTTAGTAATAGCAGCTGGTATAGCAGGATTGTAGGTCAGTTTGACTACTCTGTTGTTATTTGATATCCAACAGCGGGCAGCGTAAACAAGGCTATCAACTTCTAGGCCATTTTCAAAGGAATGCACATATTATTGGCACAGGACAAGACTTTGACCGTTCCGCCCACCTGGCAGCACATAACCCATTCATATTTATTCAAGGTCACTTATCAGTGATGCCCATGGAAATAATAGTGCCACTAAAATGCACATCTGAAATACTGTATCAATATTTATACATATGAAGATTCTAGGAGTTATTGACTCAAAGGTAAATCAATCATATGTAATGATCAGTCTTAATGTTCTCCAACATTAACATCATAAAAGGCATTCAATTTCGACCCAGTAAAAACCTAAAATGTTATTATAAAAATAAAAGCCAAACCAACTTTAACCTTGAAGAAGGATTGTCATTTTTTTGTACTGGATCATTATAAGAAATTT
Organism: Gymnothorax reevesii; assembly: GCA_029721435.1. Lineage (NCBI taxonomy): Eukaryota > Metazoa > Chordata > Actinopteri > Anguilliformes > Muraenidae > Gymnothorax > Gymnothorax reevesii. The sequence continues at coordinate 16,915,404 of CM056587.1, read as the reverse complement.
AGGAGTATTGAATTTTTGTTTCACAACATAGCTCTTCTATAACATTAACCGTGCCTAATATAACATAAAAGATGAGTCATATTAGGCTATGTCCAAAAATTATCAAAGCAATCGATCTCATAAACATACCTACTAGTAATTCCATCAATTTATTTACGGTCGATGATAAAGAAACAATGAGCTACATATCGGATCTGAACTTAACTTAGAGATGGAAAGAATCTCTTTCCATCTAGAAAGAAGAGTGTGGGGGTTGAGGGAAGAAAAGAATGAGAGATGAAATGATTGAAAAAGTGATATGATAGATGAAAAGATATTAGACTTCCTGCAATGATGGCGGACAATCAATAACCAAGCTAGAGCTTTGAAAAATAAGAAAGAGTGCCTGGAATGACCCATTATGTATATTAACTGGCGAAATGGTGAGCATACCACAAACATTACAGTACAGGAAATGGGTACACACAAAAAAATCTATGGACAAAAAGATATATATTAATATAAAGAAAAAAGGAATGCATATTAATGTTGTGATCCTGCATTTTCTGTCTTTGCCATGCCATGTCCCATGCCCATGTTCATGTCTAGTTCAAGTTCTGTGCCTGGCCTTGAGCCATGATTATTGATTCTTGTGTTTGGTGACCACTGCCTGTTTCTGACCATTCTTGGATTATGTATTGTGTCTTTGGTTATTAGGATTTCTTGTTTAATTATTTTCATGTTTTAGTTTATCTAATCTCCATGCCGTGTTTTGTTTTTAAAGCTATGTTTATTTTCCTTGCCATGCTTTGCACTTTGTCTCCCCTCTCTTGTCATGTGTGTATCTTTGCTCACGGTCCCTTGTCTTGCGTGCCACTCATTCAGGTGATTTATTGGTTTCTGGGTTTCAACCTTCTTTCATTATCTCGTGTTCTTCCTTCCTCTTACTTTTCTATCTTACTAATACAGACTAACAGTTTATTATTTTCACTAATTACTAACTAACACTAACCCTGTATATTCTGATTAACTTACTAACAAGCACTTGGGATTGTACAGCTGCACTTACTAATTGACTAACAATCTCTCAGCACTCGCTCTATTCTAGTCTCCGTCTCCTTGCCTTTCCCCAATTATCTCTGCTACAATTTTCTGTGGGTCTCCACAAATGCTTTGTGCTTTCCTTTCTCTAAACTATGCACTTTTAGTACTCCCTGACTGGAGCTGTTTGTCTGTTCATAGGTTTGTCTTGTTATCCCTGTCTGCGTTTTGGCTTCGGCCAAATTCATGTAATTAGTTTATTCCCAATGTTTCACTCCTTGATTATTGTTCCATTGATTGCACCTGTTTTCCCTGATCATGTGTTCTCCCGGATGTGTATATAAGATGTCTCTTTAATTCACTTCCTTGTCAGATTGTTCTTCCTTGTTTCCTGTGCTATGCTTCTCACGCCTTGATTCATGGTGATTTATCTTTCTGACTGGACCGCCCCAGACACCGAGTTTTTGCCGATTCCCTTTACTGTTGCCGCATTCTTGTTTTTTGACCTTTTTGTCTGACTTCGATTTTGTGATTGGTGCCCTGCGTATGACTCTGGATTTTGCCCATTGGACTCTGATTTTGGACTGCGGACATTGTACTGTTGCCAGCTCTGTTGGGGGGGCTTCCCCCTTCAGAAATAAAGCCTCCTTTTTGTATTCTACTGGTTTTCGCGATTGGTTCATTTTGTAAAACCCAACAATTAAATGCTGAGGACAGGGGTAATATTAGCATACTGCAAATACACTAGTAATGGTGAGGACATGGGAAATTCTTATATACTTGAAAAAGTAAAGCACAGTAAATGCTGAGGACACAAACAATATTAGAGTGCATGAAATGACAAAGTACGGTAAATGCTGAGGACAGAAGTACTATTAATTTGTAGGCAATGGGGAAGCACAGTAAATGCCGAAGAGACAAGTCAGATTAGCGTGCTGCAAATGGTAGAGCACAGCAAATGCTGCGCACACAGGTAATATAAGTGTGCAGGAAGTCGTACGGCACAGTAAATACTGAGGACACTTGTAATAGGAGCGCTCAGGAAATAGAAAAGAACAGTAAATGCTGAAAACACAGGTAATAATAGTGTGCAGGCAATGGTAGGGCACAGTAAATGCTGAGGAAACAGTTAATATTACTGTGCAGGCAATAGAAAAGCACAGTAGATGTTGAGGACACAGGTAATATTAGTGTGCAGGCAATGTTAAAGCACTGTATACGGAAGACACAGGTGATATTAATGTGCAAGCAATGGAAAAGCACAGTAAATGCTCTGCACACAAGTACTATAAGTGTGCAGGAAGTGGTACAGCACAGTAAATATTGAGAACACAGCGAATAAGAGTGCGCAGGAAATGGAAAAGTACTGAGGACACAGGTAATGTTAGCGCACAAGAAATGGTACTGCACAGTAAATGCTGAGGACACAGGTAATATTAGTGTGCAGGCAATGTTAAAGCACAGTAAATACTGAGAAAACATGAGGTACTCGCTCCTGCAGGTGAGATCCCATTATCTCCCCTCAGTGCAGTGAGAGAGCAGCAAGCTGAAAGCACTCCTATCTTAACTGCTGTCATGATATTAATCAAATAACGAGGGCAGGGATGAGCTTTACTTGGGTTTTCCTCCACCTACTCTTACAGACGCAACCTTTCCTCAGAGCAAACAAGGCACATGAAATTCAAATATTCAGTGGGCAGCTTTCACACGCACAGCTATGGTTTACTCAGGCAAACAAAATATAACCCACCGGAGGAGAATGCTGTTTAAGGCAACATCAGCTATTAACCCCATAAAACATGTCCCGCAAACGCAGCTGCTGTATTCAAATTCGTGAAACTTCAGGCCTATTTTTAATTCTAGTGGATATCCTAAGGTTACTGGGTGTATAAAATGAAGTACAAGATCTTGATATTTTCCAATTGATCTCATGTTACGGTCATTAAATCATGGCGTCCTGGGTTCGAATAGTTCTCTCAATGTAAGTGTGATATGGCTTAAGTGAAGTTCTGCATCCAAAAGATACGCAATATGAATGTGAAATTATCCTATTGTATGAAAAAAATGCATTTTCTGACTTTGAAAATACCAAAAGGAAGCTTTAAGTGAAAAATTAGAGATGAAGGGATTAAGGTAGTGTAAATAGTTCATCCATGTGCTTGGGCATTGCTGGCGATTAAGAGTGAATGCAAGAAAAAATCAAGCCTAATGGCAAAATCGTGGCCAGAGTTAAAAAATAAACCAAATCTAATTTTGAGTTTATGAGAAGCAGTTGGTGAGTTTTAAAGGGTTCTGGGGTTTATTTTTAAATTCTAGCTGAATTCTGTGAGAAAAACAGGATTCTAGTATTTCGCTGGTCCTTGACAAGAAATTTGGGTCAAATACACCAGCCGGAAAAACTCGCTTTCTGAAGCCAAACCACACTTTCTCCTCACTTAAAAACACCTAATTTGCACAAAACAGACAATTAATCTACAAAGTATGACAGATTTCTGGTTTCAGAGGATTTTCATGACAGCTAATGGGTGCATTTTTGTGGAGTCAAATAACAACAAGGTAGTTTACTGTGAAATCTAGAATAGCTCCAGCACTGGGGGGCGTTGATTTTTATTGCTTCAAAATCAGGATTTACAACCTTGAAACATGATATTTCACTTCCCCAAATCCCCAATAAAACACAATAATATAATGAAATATAATGATTTTACAACCCCAATTCTGAAATAATAAGGACAATGTGTGAATTGTGGATAAAATCAAAATGCAATGATTTTCAGATCACAAGAGCCAATATGCTTTTTACAATAGAACATAGATAACATTTCAGATGTTGAAACTGAGACATTTTACATTGTTCTCCACAAAATGAGCATATTTCAAATTTACAGGGTGCAACAGGTCTCAAAAATGTTAGGACACAGGCAAAAAAGGGCTGAAAAAGCAATTGATATATAAGAAAATCAGCTGTAAGAACATTTGGCAAGTAATTAGATTAACTGGAATCAGGTGAGTAACATGATTGGCTATAAAATGCATGTCTTAGAGAGGCTGAGTCCCTTAGAAGTAAAGATGGCCACTCTGTAAAAAAAAAGTTGTCTCAAGTGAAAAAAGTTTTGTCCAGGCTGCCTTAAAATTTTAAGTGAGCTGAATTTAAGATTATAAGTTGAATATTACCTCAACTTTTCATCTCAAGTTCAATGAGCTTAAAATTTTAAGGCAGCCAGGACACTAACTCTTTTCAGTTGAGACAACTTTTTTTTTGAGCATGATCCAGAAGCGCCGCCGTGTTCTGTGGGCCAATGCTCATTTAAAAGGGACTTTAGTAAAGTGGCAAAATGTCCTGTGGTCAGATGAGTCCAAATTTGACATTCTTTTTGGAAATCATGAGCATCGTGTCCTCCAGGCTAAAGAGGATAAAGACCACCCCTCCTGTTATGAGTTTTCAAAAACCAGCAACTCTGAAGGGATGGGGCTGCATTAGTGATTATGGTGTGGGACACTTGCATGTTTTAAAAAGCACCATGAATGCTAAAAGGTATATAAAGGTTTTAGAGCAACATATGCTCCCCTCCAGATGACATCTATTCCAGGGAAGGCCTTGTGTATTTCAGCAGGACAATGCAAAACCACATACTGCAGCTATTACAACTGCATGGCTTCCTAGTAGAAGAGTCTGTGTGCTGAATTGGCCTGCCTGCAGTCCTGATCTTTCACCAATTGAGAACATTTGGTGCATAATTAAATGAAAAGTCCGTCAAAGGAGACCCAAAACTCTCCAGCGGCTGGAAGCCTGCATTAAGCAAGGGTGAGATCAAATTCCAATGGCTAAACTCAAGAAACTTGTCTCCTCAATGCCCACACGCCTCCACTCCGTGTTAAAAAGAAGAGGGGATGCCACACAATGGTAAACAGGCCGCTGTCCCAGCTTTTTTGAGACCTGTAGCAGCCATCAAATTTGAAATGAGCTCATTTTGTGGATAAAATTGTAAAATTTCTCAGGTTCAATATTAGCTATGTTATCTATATTTTATTCTGAATAGAATACTGGCTGGTGTTATTTGAAAGTCACTGCGTTTTGATTGTATTCATAATTTACATTTTGACCTAACTATTACGGAGAGTACACCATTTCTAGCGAATGAAGCGATACATGTCATGCAAGGGTTGAAAATTGACAGGCTTATTTGACAGTCCGCCATACAATCGAGCTCGGCTGTTCGGTTCAAATGGAGACTTGATCATTTCAGGATTCATTGCAGAGCACTTTCAGGAAATCAATTAGAAACTAGATTCCAGAGGTTCTAACTATGAAAATAGCAGTGGATCATTTGCGTCTGGTGATGATTTTTTGAGATTTCCTGCATTATGAAATACTGCTGCTGGACATATGAATAATGTATAACGAACCCTTCGTCCTGCTATTTTGAATGCCAAAGAATGCCTAAGCAGAGCATGAATATGTCCAGAATTGCCGGTGAGTGACCACTCTTGGAAAATAAGTCAAACCAAACTATTATTTTTGTATTTCATAGTATTGTTATTTTATTTTATTGGGGATTTTGCGCTTTGCTTAAAAACAAAAGGGTGAAGTAAAATTACTCACCAAGGAAATTTAACAGAATTGTGCGGGGTTCGTGGGCAATTTCTAAGGCGCTCACTTAAGATGCCAAAAAAATGATTTGATTTATTTGAAATATCATGTTTCAAGGTTGTACATCCTGATTTTGAAGCAATGAAAATCACTGCATCTAGTGCTATAGCCATTCTAGTTTTCACAGTAAACCACCTTGATGTTATTTGACTCCACGAGAATGCACGAGCTGTCACGAAAATCCTCTAAAACCGGAAATCTGTCTTAGATTAATTGTTTGATTGTTTAAGTGAGGAGTTTTTCAGGCTAGTGTATTTGATCCAAATTTCTAGTCACGGACCGGCAAAATTCAAAAATTCAGTGTTTCTCACAAAATTTGACTAGAATTTAAAAATAAACCCCAGATCCCTTTAAAACTCACCAATCGCTTCTCACAAACTCAAAATTAGGGTAAGTCGATTTTTCAACTGTAGCCACCTCTTGCTCGATTTTTGAGTGCATTCACTCTTAATCGCTTATCTGTTTTGTCTCCCACTGTCATGAAAATGTACGAATTTTTTGAGTCATTAATATAGTTTCAGTGAAGAAACAAGGGCCATTTTTGACATGAGAATAAATATGGTGATTTTAATGCACAGCACGGCCAATACAAACTGATGGCCTAATCATGCTAATGGAGTCATCCATATGAGTGGAGCGCCAACCACCTGGGGTAGGCCTTTAGTTTTAAAAAAAAAAACAGTCAGGCCTTTCTTCCTCTGCCATACAGGTAAGGAACCCATAAAAGCAAAGGGGACATAACCAGCACTTAACCAGTTCCTTCCACACCAGAGCAACCATGCTTAACCAGCACTAATCATCCAGCACTGCATTTAACAAACAGGAAAACAACGCTCTCACACAGCTGCCGGAGGTAATGTGAGGCGCACACAATGATGACAAAACCTAACACACTGTGCCAATGTAGTACAGACTGCCAACATCACGAGGCGTCAGCTTTGTTTCTCTGTGGAGCATCCACTGCTTCCAAACCACAGAAGAGCACTACAGATAACTGGCTCTTCTGCAAGATCAATGTTCATCAATGTAACAGGAAGAATTAATTCTCAAGAGGCAGCCAACACTGAGCAGCATCGGGTGGCTAGGAAAGATGTTTCCAGGTTTTAAATCAGTTCATGATGATCATCACCCACCCCAATTCATTGAATAACAAAGGAATCTTTTTACCTGTCACCCTCCCCCCATTTAGTCAGAAACAGTTAATGCCTTTCATGAGAGTTCGGTTTTGTCTTTAACACCAAAGATTCAATTTTGGCGTCAAAAAATGAAGACCACCATCTGACCCTGATCTGATTCAACTGAAGCTGCTCTAAGTAAAGCTAACCAGCTCAAGGCTACCGTTTAAAAGAAAGTGATTAAACACAACTCGGTTGCGAAAGATGCGGCGAGATCGGCAGTGTTCTCCACCCCTATAAAGCGAACACGCCTAAAAACAGAGTCGGCTATATTATAATCAGATAAAGATGCAGTCTCTGGACTCAGTGTTTGAGCAGCTGCACGCTGCCGACCATGGAAAGAGGGGACAGAATGAGAGTCACGAGATTGTGTTTGGAGGGGGGGGGGGGGGGGGGATTGGGGTGTAAAGGAGGTGGAGAAATCTCTCAGCCTGAGTATCTAGACTGCAGAGCAGACATCACGCTGCTCGTTCTTATTTTAGCGTAGCTTGAGCACCACTCCAGAACTTCTCTGGAGAAATAAGGGCTACAGGTTTATTACCTTCGTCCTATACAGCTTTACAGTTACCGTCTTTACGGTGCGTTATCAATGCTGCACAGACTCACACTGTTGCAAACCAGTGACCCCTGCTACTTTCATAAAACAGAGCTCTCAGCAACAAACACACACACACACACACACACACACACACACACGCACATATATGTCACGTCCTTATGGTTTCCCTTATTGGCTTCAACTTTCCAGCAGTCCCACGTTAGTAATTATTGCTGTTAAATCGCTTCATTATTGTTCTGTTTCATTCCCCACCACTTTTGTTTCCTTCCATGCTCCCAGCCCTAATGTTGATTGGTTTCTTGTGTAAATAGTTGCTGTGTCTGTGCCCCTCCTTGCTGGATTGTTCTGCCCGTGTAAAGTATTCCAGCCAGATCCCACTCCGATCCTCAGTGCTCAATGCAGTCGTCGGTATTTCTATTGAGAAAAGATAAGTTACGTGACTTGAGGCTTCTTATTAGGGACAATCTCTCCCAGCTCCTCAGCGATCTCCAGAGCTGAGACAGACCCCTCTAAAGACCTCTCACAGTCCTGTAGGCATTGTAAATCAGACTGGGACTCCTGCACTGCAAAAAATGAATGATGAAAATACTGAATTTACTTATTTTAGGACTTAAAGCACTTATTTCTATCACCATTTTTTCTTAGTACGACAAACAATTTCTCCTTGATTTGAGGTCATTTTGACTAGCTTGCCAATGGAATAAGAAGTTTACTTGTCAAGCAAATTTTAAATTAAGAAGTAATAGTCAAAATGACCTCAAATCAAGGAGAAATTGTTTGTCTTGCTAAGAAAAAATAGTGATAGAAATACAGTAAGTGTTTAAAGTCGTGAAATATGTAAATTAATCTTACCTTCTATTTTCATCTTTCATTTTTTTCCAGTGCGACCCTTGGACTGTTACTGACCAGGGCTGGGAACAGCCTCCTCTGATCCAATTGGCACATAGTCTGACTCGGACCTCTCCACTGCTGCCATTGCTTGTGCCGTCCTACAAGTTATAACCATTGTTGATTTTGCTTTTTTTGTTTATGCATGCACTTTTGTATGGAGGGTGATTTGTGCCATAATTAAATACAATACACACATTGAAATACAATGCACTTATTGAAATACAATACACATATCGAAAATACAATACATGCCTCGAAATACAATACACACCTCAAAAATACAATACATGTGTAACAATAAATGCAATACTACAGTGATTTCTTTTTCAATGTCTATCAGGAATATTCATGCCAAAATGAATGCATATCACACCTCGAAATGCGATACATACCTTGAAAATACAATACAAATGTAACAATAAATACAATACAAAAATGCTTTGTTTTTCAATGTCGGTCAGGAATATTTGTGCCAAAATTAAAACAATACAACCGTATTGTTTTTCAAGTTGTGTATTGTATTTCAATGTGTGAATTGTATTTCAATGTGTGCATTGTATTTCAATTAGTGCATTGTATTTCCATGAGTGCATTGTATTTCCATGTGGGGTTTTGGCACTATGTAAATTTTAGTCAATGAGCTCCGACCAATTAATATGATTGGACGAGGCTTTCCATAGAGTGCCTAAGTCACGCCCAGTTGGTACTCTGATGCATACGATGGTCTGGGTGAATACACTTGTCTGATTGGCTGGCAGGTGTTAATTAAAACCGTGAAACCGCACAGATAGTTCGGCTACGTTAGTTTGACCGTTCGAAGTGGGAAATTCATCCGCTATCAACCGATAACCATAGCAACGTAAGAGCACTGGCATTTGGCTAGGTATAACAGAAACCATTTATCTCCAGGGGACTGTTTCAATAAACTTTACTTGTCTGACCGAGTCAGACCATCAGTCGAGTGAAAAGTCGGTCCTTCGACAGACGATGTCCGTCAGGTGTTTAAATAAAACAAAAGTAGGATGTCCGACCATGGTCCGACGGTTCATCACTGTTCGTTCGAAGTTGCGTGAGAGTTTACACCTCAGCGATGCACTGCTTCGCTATTTGACGTTCAAATATTCGAAATAAGTAAACGTTAAATGAAATAAGAAAAAAAAACCCGATTTTGATTACGTAGATCATTAACTTCTATTCAGACATAAATTAACGGCGCACATCGCCGTACGATGTCACATAACGTTAGTATCATTTTCAGTAGGCTGTTAACTGAATACAGTCCAGCTAATTAAAAGCAGTCTTTGCTCATTGTGCACTCTGTGCTAAAACAAAACAAAGCTATTCAACACACAAGAGACATTAAAACATTCCTATCGTCACAATCGCTCATTTTACAGATTTGAGTTAAGCTGCTTTCACACTGGACGAAAAACGAATTTTTCGCACGACAGATTATTCAAAGTCAATGCAAAGACACGATATCGTCCTGCGGGGGCGGTTAACGATAGGTGCTGCAGGGATAATGACCGTAAAAATTAAAGTAGCGAAGTAATCACCTTTTATTCATTGAACGACAGTAACTGTGTACAGTTACAAAGGAAGCTAACATATCCACTTCATGTGTCAGCGACTGCAGACAGTTCGCTGACTACGTGCTCTGACAACAGACCGATTTCAGCTCGCTATCTCTACGGAAACCATTATTTATATTTGTAGGCTTGTTGGTCCAAATAAATCCGCCGGCCAGCGTGGGCGCCTGGCCAATCCTGGCCACGCAGGGCGTATCTAGCCAAGAACCAGCCTACATCGTGCCAAAACTGCATATCGAAATACAATACTGCATATCGAAATACAATACAAGGTGTATTGTATTTCATTGCGAAGCTTTTGGCACAGAGCTCGAAATACAATATATGCCTCGAAAATACAATACATGAGTAACAGTAAATACAATACAAACATAATTTGTTTTTCAGTGTCGGTCAGGATTATTCATGACAAAATTAAATACAATGCACACATTGAAATACAATACATGTATTGAGAATACAAGACACATCTTAAAATACAATACACATCTCGAAAATACAATGCAGTTGTATTGTTTTAATTTTGGCACAAATATTCCTGACACACATAGAAAAACAAAGCATTTTTGTATTGTATTTACTGTTACACATGTATTGTATTTTCAATATATGTATTGTATTTTCAAGATGTGTATTGTATTTAAGCATTTTTGTATTGTATTTATTACTACACATGTATTGTATTTTCAAGATGTGTATTGCATTTCAATAAGTGCATTGTATTTCAATGTGTGCATTGTATTTAATTATGGCACAAATCACCCTCCATACTTTTGTGCCCACTGCACACTCACAAGCACATGGCCGGGCACGAATGTGCGCACGCACGCACGCAAACGCACAGCTTAGCGCATGTAAAATCTGAAATCCACCTAAAGTTTGTGAGCATACAGTTATCTGACTGTAATGATGGGATTTCACAACTGCAGGGTTGTGCTGTTGTGCAATACACAGAGCCATGTTCTGTAGCAAATGCACGTCATAAGGTGTCTGCTGCTACCAAGCTAATAACCTTGCTCGCCTGTCTGATAAACTATATCTACCGTCTGAAACCATCTCGGTCACACTTTATTTGAAGTGTTGCTCATAAAGGCTTATACAGCATATATAATGCCATCATAAATCAGATATAATGTCTTCAAAAATCATTCATAAGCAAATGTCATGCTTCGTGAAGGGTAAAATAACACATCCTTATTCAACGTGTGATGCCAGATGTGACAATGACAATGTCACTTCGTTGACAATGTCACTCTTTATCGCAATTAGCCACTAGCTAAGTGACATCATCAGTTATATCACATTTGGCATCACATGCTGAGGAAGGATGTGTTATTTCACCCTTTACAAAGCATGACGTTTGCATATGATTTATGAAGAAGTTTTGTCTCATTTTTGATGGCATTATTCATGCTCTAAAAAGCCTTTATGAGCAACACTTCAAATAAAGTGTGACCATATAGTCATTACTACTGCTAACCAACACACGTTTTCTGTAAATGCATTAATCACACTTACACTCTTAACCAAAGAGATAATCAACAATTGCCTCACTGGTTTAACATACCACAGTGCATGATAGATTGATTGTTGGCAAAATAAGTACCACACTCTGCATAGCCAGCTGTAGGAACCAGAAATGCTATGTTCAGCATTTAGCATTAGCAATGAAAACTCTGCTTCACCTTTCAGTGAATGCAACAAACAAACGTCCTCTGACAGTGCCAACGGGCTCACAGACTTCAGGTTAAGCATCCAGAGGTTTGGGAATTGAACTTTAACCTCTCAGTGCTGACTAGATCTCATGTACCCCTCTCAGTTCTCCTTGTGTGCTTGGTGATAGGAGGCCACTGAGGGCTCTTGTCCCAGGAGGTCTAGTCTGGGCAAAGCCTCCAATAAAGTGTAGCTCTGCTTGAGCTGACTTTATCTCTCCTCCATTGATGCACTGTGTTAAAAGCACCGAGAGGTCATTCGAATCCGCTTTCAACAGCAGCGGTCTGGCATTTATGCACGACTCTCTCAAACACCTACAGTGATGGAGAGGAAGACGTGGTAGAAGTGAGGCTAAAAACTTGACTGGATTGCTTTGGTTCTACATGAATAAACAACTACATTTTTCTTAGGTAAATGCAAATAGCATGAGGTCTAAGGGATACTATGTTGAATGCTCTATTTGAAAAAAAAAAAAATTTGTATGCTGCACTCCATAGGCGCCGATCCCATAGGTGCTCTGGAGCTCAAACACCCACTGACAAGGCTGAGCACCCACTGGCCAATCGGGATGGCCATTCAAAAGAAAAAAAGAGAGAATGAATAAAACTCTTGGTAAAACTGCATCTTTAAAATGAACTGCATCTATTTGAATCTTATTATCCAATTAAAATCATTACAGCTCTGTGCATGTACATGTTAAGGCGTAGTCTCTCTCTTGCGAGAGAAGTCTCTGAAGTTTTGAACGACTCCAGAGTTCTCGCAAGTTTTCCAACAGGGCTGCCCTGAACATGCCCCATCTTAAATAGAGAATCGCTGATTTATGGTGGTTGACAGGGGCAAACGCACTGAAACAAGCCCAGAACACCACAAACTAGGAAAATGCAATGGTACCGCCAAAAACAACTCCAATTGGAGAAACGCGCTGTAAAAACCGAAATGCTGTGTATCCACATCAGCACAATTGAAGTGCTCCAAACTTTTTAGCTAGCAAGCGAGCAAACATAAGATTGCTTGCTTAGCTAGGTTGCTAGTTTGCAAGCCAAGCTAGCTAACAGTCATATTTGGTGCTTTTAATGCCAGAGAACATGAATGAATAGCCATTATTTCGCTGACTAACGTTGCTAGAATTGAACCACCAGCATTTAGCTTGCTAGCTAGCACTTATAGGCATCAAAAATAAAATTTCCCAGCTAACGTTGAGGAAACCAACAAACTAGCTCACACACTAGGCTAGCAAGCTAGCTTGCCTGCTAAGCTAGCTAATTTCAGTACATATAAACCAATAAAAGTGAACGCTATTGTTTCGCGGATTAGCAAGTGGTCATGAATTAGCCACGTAGCTAAGTCAGTTAAAACATAAGTGAGGCTGGTTAGCTCATTCGCTAACTACGGAGTTTTTGCGCTAACTAACGTTGGCCAACGTTTGGATGAAATCGCAAACTATTTCATTAAGCGCACGGTAACTAGGAGCAACACTTTCCTCATGAAGAAGTAACATCAACGGTGAGCGAACAAAAAAAATGTATTTGATTGCATGAGCTGTGATGTAGCGTGACGTTGTTCAATAGCCTACCATGCAATAATTTGTTTACGTGTTAATAATTTGGCCTCTTAACCATTACAGTTACGCAGTGTTTTGGTGAGTTGACTGTAGCACTGTGCAAATGAGGTGATGTCGGGCTTGTTTCGGATGGAGGATTTGCTACATGATTTATGCTCATGTGAGTCTTTTTACTAATGCAATCTTGGTGGCTATGGTTATTACTTTCTAGGTGTGTGTCGTTGAACTTTTAATTGATAATCATACTTGTCTCATCTAAGCTTGGTAGCACTGCTGATCGTTGACAGCAGAATATCAGGGAGTGAATACTGAACGAATGGAGCTGGTAAGATGCTGAATAGCGGTCTTGCCTGATGCAATACCCTTGGCCTTGATCACCAGATGGCAGTATTTCTGTATCCGGGGCATTTCAGGCACGTGCGGAAGATCGTTGTTTGTCCGGATCGCATTCAGACACATAGAGGAACCCTGTCTATCCCACCAGGAGTGCTTGAATTCTTTGTATAATTTTAAATGCACAACATGGTAAGATCACCAAGTATACATTAGAGATAACAGCTGTCAATGTAAAGAGACTTAAAACTGAAGTATTCTTATCTATATGCCTGGTTTTAATGCTGGAAGTTCCCACGTTCCCGCATGGCGACATAATTTCTTTACAAAACACCCAACAACACCAATTGTCATTTGAGGCTATTTGAGAGGGATGCATGAGACGACCCTCAATGTTGCTTATAGGCCCGCTGATGCGAAGCCTATAAGCCATCGGCCGGGCACCGTACGGCTTACAGCTGAATATCCTACTTTTTTAATGCCATGTCAGACCAATTGTGCATGCATGTTTGGCACAAGAGACAAGTATCAGTCAGAAAATCTTTTTTTTTCCACAAAGAAAGAGCCCAAAACCTGCTGTTAAATAATGTAAACAAACCGGCGATTTGGCTATTCTCCGCTATTGTGCCTTTGAATATTCGTTACTCGGGGGTTAGCCCACTTGGATTTTACTGCTTTTTTATTTATTTATTATTAAAAATTTTTTAATAGCAGCAAGTTATTTTAGGTTTTGAGCACCCACCAGCATACACAAAAATCGACGCCTATGCTGCACTCAGTACCAGAGTTAAACCCAGCACAGTCTCATCCTGACTCATTATTGGTGACGCTACCTGACCAAGTGTGGACATTTGACGCAAAAGAAGGCTTTTTGTGTCCTTATTTGATGTTTAGGGTTTGGGTTAAAGGTTAAGGGTTAGGGGGTTGGGCTCATTCTAACCGGCGTCAAATAAGGATGCCAAAAGCCTCTGGTTTCGTCATATATCGACACTTGGTCAGGTGGTGTCACTATACAACGCGTCGGGATGAGACTGCGCTCTTACACCACTGAATCGTTGGTTTTCAGTCCATGGCATTTTGCTAAAGGAACAGTACCCCCAAGTATTCAGGGATACTGGGGCTGAATATTGTCATGGAGCTCTATATGTTTGCAGGATGTTAGCCATTTATACCATGTCACCAATGTTTGGGGAACTGATCTGTTGTAAGTAGTAAAAATGTGAATGAAAATGAATGATTACACTTCTGAAAACCTCCAAACAAGCTACCCATGAAACTAGAATCACTCAATCGTAAGTGCAAAGTCATCATTATCACGTTCTAGCAAAGTGATATGAATGTGAGCTTTGCATTCTAGTTTTACATGGAGAGACCCACAGCACAGTTTGGTGAACTAGCGAGTTTGGTGTTGGGCAATATGACCATTTGACTTAAGTCAAAAAGTGCCTTTTTGAGAAAAGTGAAAAATGAGAAACATGCCTTTCATCAATCAGGAAAAGAGAGAGAACAAAGTAAGAAGGTAATATTTAGTCAAAGAAGTCTAGAAGAAAATGGATTTTAAAGATATTGAGAGCGGAAGTTGCTTATAGCTCCTGTAGTTAACTTTTTTTTTTTTTTTGCCAAAAATAGTAAACTGTGAGATGAAGCTTACTAACTAGTATTACGACATGTAGTTGAACTATACCCCGGCACTCCCAGACACAGTGAACCCCACACAGTAAGTCCAAAAATGTTTCTGTCTGCCAAGGTGACAATGGTACCCCGAAGACATGGAAAACTGCAAACAAGTTTACAAGTTAATAAAATATTGGAGTCTCTACCGCAAAGTGTAGCGCTTGACCACTGCTGGGGCTTGTGCACTCTAGAATCGTGATTAAAAAGACAACACATTGCGGCTTTTCATGAGCTGAGAGCATCCCGTTACCCCCCTTGTCACAACTTTGAGCTCCTCCTTATATGCTAATGTAAATTGTAGCCATACACACACTTTGGTAGCAGTGCAATGCTTAAAAAGCCAAACATTGATTATATTTTGCAAATAGAAAATTTTCATGATATTTTTTACGGTCCGTGCGAAGGTATGAGTGCTAAACTATTGACATAAAAATGAATTGGCCGTCAAGCAGTTTATGGCGAGATGGAGTAGTTATGCTGGGTGCAGCTTTCAGTTTTGAACTTTCCAAGATGATGACATGTCCTTGCAAATATACCTCAGGCTTTACCGGCTTGTGTACGGCCGTAAATGCTCACCTTCAACCAGCTAAATAATGCAATCACTAAAAAAGTAAACATTGCTGATATGTTCAATATACAACAGTAAGTTTGTTCCGGCAGACAATTCTTACCCACATAATAATAAAAACGCTTTGAAATAAGGCAGTTTAGAAGTAGCATGGATCAATAAGCCACCTTTGATCCCAGTAAAGGTGTGTTTTTTTTTTCTGTGTGTGTTTTAAGAAATGGTGAAAAAAGAATATGACAGAGATAGCAGGACCCTCAGCAGCTGTATAGTCCCTGGCAGCCAGAATTGCCTCCTTTTTATGACAGTTTAACAACCCAGAAGTGTGCACAAAGGACCTGTATAATTCCTTAAATCAATACACCATTCCAGCGACTCAGCCAATGAGGCCCCTTCCGGCTGCCGTCCGGCTGGCCAATGGGAGGGAAAGAGTCAGAGTGGGAGAGGCCGGAGAAGCTTTGTCAGATGTGTAATTATCACTCGGCTCTGCGGTAGCTAAGATACTGCTCATAATCTGCATGGCGTTGCCTCGGATCCAGGGGACAGTCCTCAGCTTTACAATGAGTACCGAGAGCCATGGAGAGTGCGTATTATTACGCCTGCAGAGGTTTTTTTCCTGTATGCGTAACAGCGCTTAACCCCTCCTTGCCGAAGAAAATAGTCCCCCAATGGTGTATTGTACGCTTATGTGACGAGTAGTCAATGTCAACTTCACTAAATCTTCCTCTGGAGTTTTTAAGCATTACTGGAAGGGATAGTTGAAATTCAGGAAGAGCTGGGCACAAGAGGGAGGGAGAGACACGGGACGAAGGCCGAGAGGACGTGCTCAAGCTGCCGACGCTGCGGCTCGTCACGCGCACGTGTAACGCGCTGTGAAGGCCGCTCCACCGAGAAAGCCCAGTCTCGCTGAATCTTAATCAGGAGGACGTGTCGGCGCCGCCTGCCTCTCCAGCCTGGCCAGAGGCGGAGGGCCAGATCTGCGCCAATCAAGCCTGAAGCCAGCTCTGTCAGCCCTCCCAGGCCTGAATTGGAACAGATCCTTCCTGGAGTCACAGGCAATCTGAGGTAGACCAGGTTTTTCAAGTAACCAGTCAGACATAATAGGCAAGGTTTTGGGTTTTGCACATGCAAGTGGAAGAAAATTCATCTTCTGTTTGCACACAGCACTAGTACTGCTCCATTGCTAAAAGATGCACGGAATTCAACATTTTATGAACAAGTAGTAATTGAGCTGAAATATCTGGACAGTGACACTGTATAAAACAGACCCAGTTCTTACACGGCTCACAAAATATGAATGAAAACAAATGATTTTTCTATTAAGTTTTCCCTTAAATACGTTTGAAGTCAGAAAAGGCATTTTTCATACTGTAGAAAAATTTCACATGCATATTCTGTATCTGCTGGTTGCAGCACTTCACTGAAGAAACATCACACTTCTACTGAGGGAAATATTCAAACCAAGGACTCCATGCTTTTACAGCCACAGCGGTACATCAAATTCAGAATATCTAGATCTTAGGCATCATTTTATATACATTTCCCTGTTATTCAGGTCATATTTGGATTATTAGAAACCTTGGGATCATCACTAGAATTTAAAATAGGCCTAAAGTTCCCGAGGTTTGAGTATAGTATTTGACAGACCTATATACGGTAAGGGTCCGTAAGTTTTATGAGGTTAAAACCTCCATCGTTGTCGTCAAAAAGCAAAAATTGTGTCACAGCCCAAATAATTACAAACTTTGCTCTATTTTCAGGACCAGACAGTGCAAATGCAGTGCAGCGTCTGAAGCGCCACACTCGTAGTGCTGTCTGAGATAAAAAGATCGGCCTTTGTACGTGCGTCTGGTTCTGAAATGGTGCCCATGCTGCCAAGTAGTGTGCTTGCTGAACCCTGCATCGAGAAATCTGTGTCCAATATCACAGGCTCTTGTGAGAAGTTCAGCTCCATTGGGCCCGACTAGAGTAAGATGGAGGAGCTATGTAAGGTGGGGAAGGAAATGGTTTTACTTGCAGTGGGATGGTGACTGATTCCATAAAGGGAGGTGTGACAGAGTGTGCCTTTTCTGAGCACTGTGCTGTGATAACAGCTGCCTCGTGCCTGTGTCGTGACCAGACAGCTCTAAAATAAAATTTCACTTTCCTCTTACTGTTGAGATTACTGCTATTAAACCCAGTATGTAAATCAGGGAGACCTTAATCGCTGTCCATTATGGGAGAGGTATTGTATCATTGGTCAATTCTTTCAATTATTAAAGTATTGTTGAGTTCAGTCAGGTATTAAAGCATTAGTCAATTTCATCTTATGTTACCTTTTGAGCCAGTTTGGTTATTATCATTATCAGTATGTTCTTACATCACTGATTGTTACAGAGAGAGGCCAGAATTTGCTCCAGGACACAAAAAGACACATCACACCACAAGCCGTCGGCACTAAAATGATCACTGGAACCTGAACCTTGCTTTGATAAGAGATCTCTCGGCCTCAGCAGAGTGAGAACGTTACCAGGAGTCAGCTCTCAAAGCTGCACCGAGCCTCTGTTCAGCAGGGCCACGCTTTGTTTTCACTCGGTCAACCAAACTAAAGAAGAAGAGGCAACCAGCTGCGGTCCATGTACTTCAGGGGTGGCTGATATTGGACCTGGAGAGCCGCACAGTCTGCTCTTTTCTTTTTTAGACTAACCACTGTCGATCCAAGAAACCAGCAGAGTAACTGAGAGATAAACTGCTGCAGAAGATCGATGAAATCCTGAATAACAACAAAACTCAGCAGCTCTCTATGACCTGGGTCGACCACTCTTGATGTACTCTTTATACTCCCAGTACTTTGCCTCAGTTTTAGACGTGGACAATGCAGGTTTAGAAAGCAAGTCTTCCCTCATATGCTGTTCTTATCATCTGGATATGCAAATTGACAAAGTTCATCAACATAAAGGTGAAAATATTCAGTGAAATCAGGTTCATGAGAGGAGGAAAACCATACCAGGACTTGTACTTTCTGACCAGCTGAATGTTGCTCCTCAGCTCACAGGAGAAGAATCCAGCAACTTTCAGTAAAGACTGATGTGCATCTCTGCTGACAGGCAGTAAAATGCAGGCTTCAAAGTTTAGCCCAACACTGACAGTTCATTTGAGTCAAGTGTAATATAATTAAAAATTCAACCTGGAAGCATTGATTACCCTTTAAATATTTTATTGTGTTGACTGCTGAGTGATCACGCATTCATCAGTATTGACAGAATATGGTCAGAAGCTAGAGTCACCTCAAATGTTTCCGTGAAAGAAAGCATCAATTTTGTCCACTCACATTGGAGTCCAACGCTATCAGAAAATGTCCTATGAGGGAGCTGGTTCATGTTCTAGTTCAACTCAACAAAAAAAGGCCCATTTTAGATTAATGTGTCAAATTGGTGTGCAGGCAGAGGTCCAAAGTCAACATGTCCAAAGAGATTTTGCTATCTCTGTAATAGTGGGCTTAACTCTTTTCCCCATGGACTCCAGGGGACCTTCCATGGCAGTGGCAAAATGGCTGCCCGAGAGAAGAAACTGCAATTACCAGGGAGTCCCAAATACACCACCCCCACCCCACAACTCCTTAAAAGAAGATATTCACGGACCTAAGCAACTCAAAAAAATACACCATCCATAATGATACAAAGCAATATCCAAACTGGGGCTAGCACTATGCACCAAAATTAACAGAAACATCTTTTTTTCACTTCAGTCTACGCACCAGATATAGGAGAGCACCAGGTTTCACTCAGTACAACTGTGCAGCTAACTCAGTAATCCTGCTTTGTGAAACAGGCCCCTCTACATTCCCATCAAGGTAAACAGTTTCATGTCTTTGTTCTGGAGCTAGTTTAACTAAATAAAATATCTGGATACAATCACTTAACCAGGGCATGAAAAGGCCACTGTTGTTCCAAGCTATGGGTAAAAGACAGTAATTACAGTGATTTTACCGCGTGTGGAGAGGGTGGCGCAAATCGCGGTTCCCTGCCAAAGCAGAGATTAACAGAGCGGCAGTGCAATTGTAAACAGGCATCAGGGAGAAGGAGACGCACCAAACACTTTGTATTCAATGATCCATTCGATGCACACTGTTCTTTGCTTGCATAAATAATGCAGGGCAATACATGGGCTTCCGCGCGGAGAGTAGTCAGGAGAGGAAGTGTCTCACAGGGCAAGCAGCAAATGTCAAGTGGTGAGCCACGATAAATAGAGACATTGTAGCTGAGTTGGTGTCATCACAATATCTGTTTTTTAAAACATTGCCATTGTGTTTCCTCTGCGGCAGAGGCCCGAGTCTGAGATTTTGGGTATTTTTCTGTCATGCTTGCTGAGATGCTTCCTGTGCATTGAGTAGAGGACTGAGGAGAACTGGAGCCCGTCCCTGCATGCAGTGCGCCAGAATACACCAGGAATATGCCTTACACCAGCCAACAATCGATTGTAGGGCTGCCAATTCAGAAAAAGATAACCTGAGTAAAAACAAAATTCTTTTTTTTTTCAATATTATTTGATGATCCAATTTTTTGAAGGGAAAAGCTACCAGCCCTAAAAAGTAATTGCTCCCTCTGTTACTAAATCGCCCACTTAAACAAATGTCTTTGATTTTTGGGTTTAATTTCACTAGACACACCCAGGCATGTTTACTTCCAGCCCCGCTGAATCTAAATATCTCTTAAGAAGAATCTGTCTGGCAATGTTAAGAAAGCAAAAATCAGCTCATAAAGCCATGATCTAAAGAAATTCAGGTGAGAAACAAAGCTTTTGACATCTATCAGTCTTGAAAGGGTTACAAAGTCATTTCTAACGCTCTAGGACAGGGGTGTCCAAACTTGTCCATAAAGGGCCGGTGTGGGTGCTGGTTTTTGTTCTAGCCAGCAGTGCTACAGCACCTGAATCCACTAATTAACTAATCAGGTGGCTCAATCAGGACCCTGCTGGGTAGAATCAAGTGTGTTAGTGCTGGGCTCTAACAAAAACCAGCACCCACACCGGCCCTTTCTGGATTAGATTGGACACCCCTGCTCTAGGACTCCAGATAACCATAAGCTACAAATGGAGAAAACCCTGAAAAATGATGATGTTAGAAATCGGTGATTATGTTTGTTTTTGGTATGTTTTAGTAGTTTTAGCTTGCTATTTATTTATTTCTTTATCATTTCTAATTGTTTTAGAGTATGTATGTTTCTGAAAGATTGCGCTGTCTTTGGTCTTCAGTGTTTTCCTCTCGTTTCTGTCTCGTGGCGTCTTGCCTTTTTCATCACACTCTCTTCCCTGTAATTTCGGTTAGGTATTTCCACTTCCTTCTCTCTCGCTGTTCTCATTGACAATCCGCACCTGAGAGTAGTTTAGAGAGGCACGGGTGATTAGTTAGATCAGAGTTAGAACTCCACCTGTTTCCCCTCTCTCTCCAATCACCGTCCTTGCTTTTCTAGTTCCGCCTCTCTCTACATCTGTTCTGTGTTTAGCTGGGATTCCACTTAATTTATTAGTGTTTAAAAGGCCACTTTTCCTCAGCTTCTTGTCGACTCGTTTCTTCCCATAGCTCGTCTTGGTTAAGTCTTGTTTCTGCGCTTTTCTGGTTTTGATTTTTGATTGCTCATTTCTTGTGAATTCTCCCGTAAGTCTCGTATCTGATTGTTTGTATTACGTTGTTTGATTGCCGATTGATTGATTAGTACTTTGTTCTCCCTTATTCCCACTTTGGACCATTCTGTTTAGTTTCTCCTGTGTTCTCCTTTATCCCATCATGAGAAAGAGACTGGTCAAAAATGGCATCCTTGGTGGAGCTGCAAGGTGAAAACCACTGCTGACCAAAAAGTACACAAAGGCTTGTCTAATATTTACCCAAAACCATCTTGATGAACCCCAACATTTTGGGATTATATTTTATGGACTGATGAGTCAAAAGTAAATAATTTTGAAAGATAAACGTCCCATTACATCTGGTGAAAAAGCTAACACAGTATACCACAATAGAAACAAACAAGGCAGTGTTTTAAAACAATTCTGCAAGGAAGAGTGGGTCGAAAATTCCCCCGCAGAGATGTGAAAAACTTTGATTTTAGTTGTTGCCGCCAAGGGTAGCAAAACTAGTTATGCCTTGGGGGGAATTATTTTTTCATATGGGTGATATACCTAGGTTTTGAAAAACTACATCAGTAAAAAAAAAAAAAAAATTACATCAGTAAATTAATGATGATGTGCACGGCGGACAGGAAGTTGAGGACCGGACTCGGGTGCAAGGATGGACCTGGTTGTATTTATTATGCCTACTGCGCAGCAGGAAGGCACACAAGAAGCAATACAAAATAGGAAACAAAGTTCCTGAATTGTACAATTCCGGACAGGAGACTGGACTTCAGCAACAGTAAAGATGTATTACAAATAGGAATAGAAAATAGGAAACGAGGTTTCTTCAATAATAATGATATAAACAATAAACAGCACTAAATTCAAGAGTTAGAATAAATACATGCGAGACACGGGGAATAGTCTATACAAGACTAGAGATACAACACAGGCATGTAGCTACTACCACCTACAGGAAATGACAAACAGGTGCCGGTAATGATAATGAGCTGAGAATGCGGTCCAGGTCTCAATAGATTGATGAGCCTGACGGCTGGAGGCGTGACCTCACGCATGTCTGCAGGAGTTTTGCGCTATTTTGTAATATTTGAACCTAATCTCAGTGGAAGCAAATCAAACACTCCTGGGTGTTTTTTTTTGGTTTGTTTGTTTGTTTGTTTGTTTGTTTGTTTGTTTTACTGCAGAATGGCTGCCAAACCCAGGCATTCCCAATCTATCAAAGGCACAGGGATCTATCTACAGCTTTAGCTCTGCCAGGATGGACTGCAGCCATATCCTGCTGCGTGTCTGCTCATTCTGCAATGGAGTACTTCATTATTAAGGCGGAATTACACGCATACACAATGCCCATATAAGTGTGCACACATGCACACTGCCAACAAGTCTTATCTCCTTCCCAGTATCTGTTAAAACACACACACATACACACAATATGCACTCATTTCCCAGAATGCCCTTGAATGAACAATGTACACCTGAACAGTTTGATCAAAACAGACTGTCAAAACTGATTACCTCAAAAATATATTACACAGGACTTCAGTAAACATGTTGAAAATAACCTTTAAAGGTAAGTTTTTGCTCCATCACATACTAAAATAAGATAATATTTTTACCATGATAAAATCAAATTGCATATACTTAGCGTCACAGACTGAGGGGTGTGCCATTTGTAAAGACATCATTAATTAAATTCTACTTTGTGCCATGTAAAAGAGGGGGTTTAGTTCTGGGCAAACCAAATGCCAACTTGTGGGAGAAGGCAGGATAATGAATAGCCTTTTAACAGTTGTTTACATTCATTGCAATGCCACATTAGATAGCAGAAATATTGTTATATTTGCTTGACAGTTTGTGTTTCATATGTACACATAAGAAATGGTTAATTATGAGATGCAATCAATGTATTTGAATTCAAGCTGGACTCTGTACACTGAGGGAGGGGCTTCACATTTAGAAAGTCCATGTAGTCCATGTCTTTCCCCATTTTTTTTTTTGTAGCACAAGGAAGTACACAAAAATGTGTTTTAGGGCCCTGCTCAGGGTATCCTGGAGGCCCGCTGTTTTTTCTGGCTTTTGCTCCAACCATAATCGCAATGGTAGGATTTTAATTAGCTGTTCATTTGTCCTGATTAAGTTCATTTCATACTTAAAGCAGTTATTTACTGTTCTCAGCCACATGTTGACAGAAATATCCATGTGTGCCAAAAAGAATAGAAGACTACTTCATATTTTGTATTTATATTCCTATATAACATAACATAACATGAATGGCAAGAACAGGCCTTTCAGCCCTAAGCTCGCCAGTTTCTTTTTACTATTGTGAATATATCCCTTCAGATACTAAATGACTCAATGGAATAATATATATATATATATTTCAAGTAATGTCAGGGAACAGCATTTTAAACAGATCAAATCATACACTGAAATAATCAGTAAGTTCCAAATTAAGTTGCTGAACTCCAGTGTTTTAGAGTTCTTTCAAAATAATTAGCTCAAGCTTAAAATCATAAACATGACCCGGAACAGGTTTGACTCTATCATTTGCTTGCCTAATAAATTGTTAGTTTAAGCAAATGTGTGTCACTAGTGTAGGCAAATGAAACAAAGTAAATTATCAATAGGTTCCTGAATGGTGACATTGTGAATATGCATTTTTGAGTTTGCTCAATTTGAGTTTTTGAGTTTCCATTAAACTAATTCTTGAGAGGACTCGGGGCCTGAAGTTGAGCCATATCAAAAGTGCTTTGCAGCTGATTGCTTTTCTTTTTTATGTTGAGTCAATTTTTTTAAATTTTTTACAATGTATAACACTTGGACATTTATTTAAGCAAAGCAGGTTAACTGTCAAGGGAATCGAGGTAGGAACCTTGGAGATAGAGGCTCCATTCACTAATGCTTAGTTCCTACTGTCATGCGCTCCGTTACGAAGGCCACAGTTGGCCATCTGTAGCTGATTATGGAACTTCTCTGGAATTTCAGGTTTGGATACGAGGTGATGCGATGATAACGATTGACAATTAATCGTGTTGATCATGAGAAATTTTTTGAGCCGTGCAAAACTTTTCTACGATCAACACGATTGCCACGACTGACCTCAAGATCTGATAGGATCACCATGATCACTCCACAATTAAGACCACGATTTCAATCGTGCCGCGAATCGTGATGGTAGGAACCTAGCAAAGCCAATTATTTCTCACAGTCCATTAAAACTCCACAAGCATTCGCATTTCATGTCATGATCTGTGAAAAAACTGTCAAGTGGACATAATCATTACATTTGTAAGCAATGTCCTCAAGTAAATTTGTAAGCCAATAAAGTCCTCATATTTTCTTGAAGTCCAATGTATCACGTAGGTTAATATCAAAACGAAGCATGCGGTATAGATCAAATAAAATCTATAGATACAGTATTACATAGTATTTGCCGTTATTTCCTCACAGAGAATCTCATTGTCTCTCTTTATCGGGGTATCCATAGTTTGCTTTATTTTTCACAATATTTTCAGCCATGGCAGAATGTCTGCAGATGAGTTTCATGATGTTTGGCAAAGTGAGGCTGTTACAGCAAAACAATTCAATGGTGCACCACCACATAATAGTGACAAAAACTTAACTAGTATTTAATTTCAGACCCAGAGCAGGCTGGGCTGGCTATTTAGCAAATTTTCACCATTTATCCTTTTGCAAAGTTCTCCTCACGCACTACCCAGAGTCTATAGGCCTGAATCGAATAATGCTATGAACCGGAACACAAGTTGCCATTCACCGATGAACACTCACCAAATACGACCTCTCAGAGGTGAAGTGAACAATGTTGACTGTCTCATAACAACACCACATGTCGAGGTCCGCGAACAGACCTTAAATGGTTAGCTAACTGTCGATTCTTGTCAATGATGTGTTGAACGCGGGATAACTGGGACTTGAGCAACTTAGGCAGGGGCCTAGTTGCTATGGCAGCTGACAGGGTCAGAGCATCTCCAAAGCAGCGAAGCTTGTGGGGTGCTCCATGTAAGCAGTAATGAGTACTGACTGTCAGTGGTCTGAGAAGGGACAAACCACCAACCGGCAACACCGTGCAGGGCACCCAAGGCCTGTTGACACGTGAGGCCAACGAAGGCTATCCGACGTAGTCTGAATCGACAGAAGGGCTACTGTGACACAAGTTGCAGAAAATTGTAATGACGTTTATGGGAGGAATTTGCCACAACACAACGCACACTGTTATTAACTGACTGAATTTATCAGTTAAATTAATGCATTGTTTCCCGGTTATTTTAACTGGAGTGCTGCAGACCTCTAACTGTGGCTTACAGTTAACATACATAGAACTCTGATGTAAAATTGTAAAAATTGTATAATTACTGTTAAAATAACTGGCAAAAAAATTGCCAGTTAAATTCTCTGGCAAAAAAGGGGCCAGTTTATAAAAGTGGGAGAGGCGGTAGTGGAGTAGTTAAGTAGACTTGACTTGGCATCAAATGGTCCTGAGTTCAAGCCCCGGCCACGGGCCTTCGCTGTGTGTTCTTAGGCAAAACACTTCACTCCCACACTCCACTTCACGCCTCACTCCACCCAGGTGTATAATTGGGTACCAGCAAATAGTCAGGGAAACTTGACTAAGAGCTGGGAGAGTACCTGAAATGGACAGGCATCCCATCCAGGGGGAGTAGCCACTCTCCTAGTCATTTCATGCCACAGAAACCAGGGTTAAGCACCAGCCCAATGGGCCACTAGGCTCGGAACAGGCTTACTCTCTCTTATAACGGTGCAGTGCATCACGCCCTGCTGGGTATGGGGCTTTGTAGCCGCAGACTAGTCAGAGTGCCCATTCTAACCCCTGTTCACTGCCGAAAGCACCTACAACGGGCACTCATCCATCACAACTGGATCTTGGAGCAACTGAAGATCGCCTAGCCCAAGGAGTCCCGTGTTTGTTTACATTATGTAAATCGCCCGGATAGGTGTGAATCATTTACTGGGATAAGTGAGGGCACGAGGACGCCCTATGAGAAGAGGACAAGCTGGTAGAAGGAGTCTAATGCTCTGAGAAACGATATGCCGGGAAACTGCGGATCCAACCATTATGCGGACTTCGATTGGATGTGAGCTGTTTTGGTGACATGCAGAGCGCCAATATCATATTAGACAGGTGGCCGTAATATTTTAGCTCATCGGTGTATGCAGTGCTGTGAACGCCCAGCATGCAGCGAAAAAGTCTGCCGGTATTGGCTGAATTTTCAGCACACAATGCAGAGGCAGTATAATTTAGTTTGTGAGTGCTAGAGAGTGGACTCGCGCCATGCCTCCTCAGACATCTGCCGGTAGCGTGGGATATGTTCCCCTTGATTGGACTCCTGTCAGGCTCTGGCTGCTGAAGGCTTAATAATTGCCAAATTATAATATCATCCGAGCCGCAGGAAGCCGGCGTTTCCGAGCCATTGTTTCAGGAAGTTTGGCAGGAGTGGCGCGAGTCTGCAGACAGGAAGCAGGGAGTCTCCATATGTCCTCCCTCAGACGGCTTCATAATGCTGATTAAACACAGAATTATACTTCGTCGATCGCACCGCTCGAGCAGAAACCTTGCCTACATCACACTTCCTGAGACAAAAGCAAAATTCAGCGGAGGAGGGAACAAAAAAAAGAGCAGTGTTCAGCTCCTGCCGCGAGTTAAGTCCAAACAGCACGACAAACTGTAAAAGTGCGCAACATACTTCCAATTTTTTACATTCATTGTGGCACCAAGTTCAAATTCTTGGACACGACTCAGAAAAGGTCAGCTCTTGTAACACAGCACTGCCCTACGTTCAAACACTGCATTGTGCGTTCATATTTTAAAAGAGATTTTGCTCATCAGAATTATTAGTTTAAATGACTGGTTCATCAAGACACACTATGGGGACATCAGGGTCCTGTCGGCTTTGTTGTTTAGTTATCTGTTACAGAGGGAAATGGAACTTATTGAACCAGTATCTGATAAAGGATGATAAATAGTACTTACAAAGATAATAGAAAAAAATGCATTTTATTCCAAAGTGATTTGTGTCAGTTTTCATTTCATTTTATCCTATAACATACATGATCTACCCATAGTGTGTTGATAGACTAATTAGCTGATAAACATGTAAACTTGAGTAATGCTAGAGTTATGTATCCTTAAATTAAGACAGCTATAGCATGTATAATGCGTGCATTACAGTATTAAATTCTAATACTATTAATTTTTGTCTTTGTCAGCAAGTGATTTACTACAGTGAACAAATGATTTTAGATTTATTAATTTTTTTAAATTTATACAACAGCAAAAGTTTTTTACACTTAAAGAAAATGTGCATTATCAGTTCAGAGTTCTGAAAAATGACTAAAACATTCAAAATGAGTTCTTAAGCAATGGTAAAAAGCTAAAAAATCTGTGACAGGGTTAACCCAGCGTGAAACAAATTGAGCGCTCTGTACAAGACTGCTAATTTTATGAATAATGGGCTCCGCTTTTACTGACTGAGTCAAAAATGGTAATACACTTTAATTAGTGGTAATAAGTGATAAGTTTTCAAATTATGCATGAGCAAGCATCCTGCTATTTCTTGGCACTGTAGTATAATGGGTGATGTACCTAAGCAGTTATTTTAACTTGATTTTTTTTAAGAACTGTCACCACAAAGCTATTAAGCTGACTTACCTAATTTTTTTAGTGTGATACGTTGCAACAAAACGTTGGAGCACTCAGAAATACTCAGATTTTAAGGTGCATAGTCTTCAGGAAAATTCCCAACCAGTTATTCATTGCATCTTAATGGAAAACAGTTGCTGGACTGAAAAGATAATGGACACAGCAAAAGCTAACACTCAAATACAACTGCTGGATAACTTCCTCCTAAGTCAGAAAAAAAATGTACTCACTTTATTATTTATATATTTAATCAAACAGGAAATGTTGCCAAACGCTGATTTGATTATTGCTCTCTAAAAATGAACACGCAGTGAGATTGTTTCAGCCTAAACCAGATATAATTCAATTAGCTGTTTTATTAAATTTCCTGCATAAATGCATTTAGCAGAGAACAGAGTGCTTACAACACACAAGTTTACACCAAATTTATGTATTCTCCAGATCCACTTATTTTGAATGATTTTTACATCATTATTTAGAAGCTGGCAAGAAGATTTTGAAGAGTAGTGCTATATTTAAGCAGTATGAAAGTATGGCTGTTTGTTTTGCGATTTCAATTAAATGAAAGATAACACATTGCTCATAATCTACAGAACAAATTAAAGTGGTAAATGCAAGCCTCGCTCCAGGGACAAATAAAATGAAGTAGCATCCGAGTGCACTGAGCACTCACTCATTGCATATTTAGGTTGAATCTAAATGTCCAGTCTTTTCCGCCCTTGCAACCTGGAGGACTTAACGGGCGCCTTTCTGTGAAGTCGGGAGTGGCTAGTGCTGCCAAATTCTGCAATTAATAAAGTGCTCATGAAGGCTCATGCAGACTTCAATACTGACCTCCAGAGAGTCTACTCGATGCTGACATCACTAGCAGAGGAATTACCCAGCATTCAGTGCTTACATCATTTCAAGGCACAATGCCGCAAAGCCCAGACAAGGCAACTCGTTTCTGGAGAACGGAGCAACTGCTTATATTCCCCCGGTTACAACCATTCGAAATATGGAATTTTAATTTCTCCATTTGATCTCCTCTGATCTTGAAGAATCTTCAAAAAGTACATTTAATTGTAGTCATTAATTGAAAAAAAAAAATACACTGAAAGGCCCCAGGAATGCAGAATCTTTAAAATGTCGTATTTCAGAATTGACTTTGTTCTGAGGCATCCAAGAAAATTTTCGCAGAAAATAAATCAGCATCCATATAATAAAATATATAGCAAAGATAGCAGGATAGACTCATCACACCTTTCTCAAGGAATGTATGAGTGTGACAGCATAGAAAGTCTATTTGATTGTTTGAGCTCTAAACCAATCAAGTAAGATGGACTACTCAAGCACAACGCGATGTCACCATGGGTCATGCCAAATTTGAATCCAGCCAATGAGAAAAATCTTTAGATACATAAGTCCATTTAGCGAAAAGTGTTCATGCTCTCAAATTTTGTATATGTATATGGTACACCCCTAAGGTCCAGAAAAAAGCTATAAAAAAGAAAAATTATGATTTAAGTTCTAATGGATCTGAATGGACAATGCTCGCTGAGGATTCCCAACTGAAGTCTTCATTTACAGAAGTAGCTCCACTTTCAAAGAGAAGCCCATTCAGTCGATGACATTTTATCTCATGGAAAATACTTTGCCTAAAGGTGGGTATTACCACTGCTACCACCATTCTTTGGTAACTTTCCCACATCAGAATTAATTCGGCAAATGTTCTGCGATGTTTGCCGAAGGTTCGCCGAATGTTCGGCAATAATTCAGCGAGGGTCGCCGACACTTTTTGAGTGCGTTCCAAGTGTGGTGGATGGTTCACCGATGCAGCGCATACATTCGCTGACCGATGGCAAACATTCGGCGGACATTCTGCGACAACTTTTGAGACGAAAACGTCGCGAATGGTTTGCAACAAAATTCAAAGCAGGCTTTTGTGATCCACTCGTGATGCATTGCGATTCTCACTTTTTCCATCGGGAATGCCTCGCAAACCATCGCAATCCCCAGTGGGACCTAGGCATTACTTTGCTCCTGGTATCAACATTTAAGACCAGACACCAAAACGTAGATAAATGTGACAGCGGGGCTCAAAAAATGCACAAATCAATTTGCGAAATTAAGTCTAATATTACTAAACATTGGGTTCTTCAGCTGAGGCACTGCTAAATCCAGCTGACACAGAAAACAAGCGATCATTTCCAAGTGATTAACCACATGGTGAATCTACTATGAAGACAAATATGAGCTTGTGTTACAGTCTTTGGGGTAGCGGTAAGATGCCACAACCCACATAACCTCCATATTCTCTCCTTCAGAACCCTTTAACTAATGCAGTGAAACCCACACATCTCACTGAGTGCCATCTCATGAAAACCTCTCTCCTCTCACTCAGTCTCTTTCTCAATCTCTCTCTCTCTCCCTCTGTTTTTCTCTGACTCTCTCTTTATGGCAGACAGTAATGATAGATTCATGTACTCATCGCGTATCTACACTGCACATGCTGTTCTCTGCTGTAGCCCAGCACTGTAAACACCGGCCGTCAGATAGCTGCTCTTCGATGATTATGCTTTAATCAGCTGTCTTCCACTCAGCCCATGAATTAACAGCTCATCTGTCTGAAGTAGTCAGCTAATATGTCTTCACTCGACAAGCATTGTCTATTTTCACCTCCAGGTTTGTTTTCACAATCTTTACTAATGCCTAAATTACGGTTAATAAAGATGTCTAAGAAGCATTTGAGGGTTTCTCTGTGGCCATGTATTCATTATTGGACCAACAGCTTGTCATCCACATGCCTCTGAGTTTTTGAGAGTGAGAAACAGAGAATGCACCTTCATCACAGACGAAATAATTTCAAAGTTTCGCTCCAAGCGTCACTGGTCACTTGACGGGACCCAGTGATTTTGTATTTTCTGTACACATAGCTTATTGGAGGTGTGACAGTCTTCCATGAAAAATGCCAGCTTTGCTCATTGCTAAACCTTGACCCAGCTCCCACTTTTCAGATTGAGTCCATTTTCAACAAAACCAATTTGCATTGTGGAACAGCCAGACCTGAAGTACTGCTTTTAAAAATCCTGAACAGAATTTCCATGTGCAAAAGATGAGGCTGAATACCAATATTCGATATGCGTGACCTAGTGGCCAGGGCCGCCTTAATGCACCCGACGCCTGAAAGGGCCTATCGCAAGGATCGGGATGAAAGTAATCATCGGCAGAAACGCAAAATAATGCTTATACAGTGCTCTGATTCTTGTTTGTGTTGGGCCTTTCCAGGAACGGGACGAGGTGCATTAATATTTTGCATAAATAAAAGGCACTGTGATTGGTTAATGGATGACACGTCACATGTGTGCCTATTGTTACTGTCCAATCGATGAATTTGAACTATACAAATACAGCTGTTATGGCTCAGTCCCACTGAGGATTTAGCATTTTGCGGTGGTCGCCGATGGGGAAATTTGGAAAAGTTTGGCAATGCCTTGCGATTGTGCGTGACAAAATGGTCAAAAAAGTGGAGCAGTCCCATTATAATTTGCTCTTGGGATTGTTCGCTGAAGAAAGGGATGACATGATCGGCGTTGCTTCGGGGGACCATCATTAAGAATGTTCGCCGACTGTTGGCGACAGATCAGCAAATGTTCTGCGATGTTTGCTGAATATTTGTGAATGTTCGGTAATAGTTCAGCGAGGGTCGCCAACATTTTTTCAGTTTTGAAAGTGTGGTGGATGGTTCACCGATGCAGCGCCTACATTCGCCGACTATCACAAACATTCGGCAAACATTCTGCGACAACTTTTGAGACGAAAACGTCGCAAATGGTTCGCAACAAAATTCAAATCAGGCTTTGAAAATTTTCGGGCTTTTGCGATCCACACGTGATCCATTGCGATGGCTAGAATTTGCCAGTGACACTTGGTGAATGTCGCCGCACATTCTGCAAATTTTCGGCCAATGTGTTTGCGATGCATTGCGATTCTCACTTTTTCCATCGGGAATGCCTCGCAAACCATCGCAACCCCCAGTGGGACCTAGGCATTACTTTGCTCCTGGTGTGGACATTTAAGACCAGACACCAAAATTTAAAAAACGTGACAACGGGGCTCAAAAATGCACAAATCAATTTGAGAAATTGCTGCGGGAGTCCCAGCCATTAAGAGAAGAAAAATAACCAAGCTGACTGGATATTTTGAAACTACAAGCCTCAACGAGACGGAAAACCCTCCAGCATTAGCGGCTATCCGGGCGATGCTAACTATCTACCATCAACAAGGTTGTTGAGCACACAGGCAGCTGAAGATGGTAACGAACCGCATGTATCTGGTGCTGACACAGGACAAATAGCAAGCTAGGCGTTGGGTCGGTAGGTAGCTTAGTACGATGGCAATATTAGAAAATGTAGGCTATAGTTTCAGTTACGCCTGTTCCAGTCCACTGTAACTGAAAAGTTTCACAGCAAACTGCAAAGATCATGATCTAATGATTGTCATCTGCTTTTGCTGTTCAGTCGTATCATTCAAATTGTGATTGTATTAACAGTGCAAAGAATTATTGTTCTTATGAATAATCATTTCTGAAATTGGAAATATGTTTATTTTTACACTGCATTTCCTCAGTGAGTAGCATCGTAATGGAATTTGCTGTCAGATGGAGTAATCCGATGTGATACTTAATTTGATCCGCTACAGTTTAACGGTAGCACGACAGAAAACTATTTTGCAAGTGTGTACGAAAGACTGATCACTAGTTTTGTGGTATCACTGCACAAAAGTTTGTCATTTAGTTCTGAACAGAATTATAAGATAGGCAGCTAAAGCCCCCAGAATGTTCTGATGCTTTGTCATTTTTTTTCAAAAAGACTGGAAGCTGAAGACCTTCAGAGAGCATCTTGAGAGCTTGAACCGTGAAATTGAGACTTATTATGCATGCTCATTTCTCACATCTTTACATGATCATGATTTTCTATTAAAGTGCGCGGTAAATGCACTACAAAGCATACTCTGTTCGCTTCTTCATCTTTTCAAGATCACAAGTGCACAACAAATCAAGCCAACACTAGGGGCTCTAATTTCCTGGCGCAGCGCAGGTGGCGTAGCGAAGCGCAGGCCGCGCAGTGGTAATTTCGTAGGGCGCAGCCCGCGTAGTGGTAATTTCGTGAGGTGCGCAGCCTTCGGTAGACCAAGGTGCGCCGAGATGGGTGTGGCGGCGTAGTAGGGGGAGGTGTCACATATTCATGAAGACGCAGTGACAATTTCGTCGAAAAAGTCTCCGCTGGAGTTGCGCAAAAAACTCGCCAACTCCAACCTGGTTTAATTTCCGTGCAGTGGTAATTTGGCTGACCGGCGCAGAGAGCGCACACGTCACCGAAATCTCACAGGCAGTTTTACAGAATGTCAGGCACGTTTCAATGCAAGAAATAATTACAGGAAGCACGATTTAATGTAACTATCTGAATAAGGACATAAATTATTGTATCTATATCGATTGTCCTGATGTCAGATTAAAGGCAGTTGCCACGCGGAATGGAAACTTGACCGGGCTTAATCAACGCAGCTGAATCTGTGATGCAAACTAACGACTTCACATCTTTCTCAGCCAACCACAAACTGTATATATATATATATATATATATATATATATATATATATATATATATATATATATATATCGAATGCTTGCGTTCTATGCTCATTAAAGCCGCTTCCACACTGGACGCGAAACGAATTTTTCGCCCGACTGATTACAGACAAAGTCAATGCAAAGACGCGATAGTTGGACAGGGTTTTAATATAGCTCCGTGTCCGAAAGTCATAAAAGTTCTAATTTTTCCGAGTATTCCAGGAATTATTAGACGTGGAAACTTAGCCATTTTTGTGTTCGACCTTCACAGAATGCAAATTGATAGCTATCGACTTTTCTTGGTCTTTTTAGCCTATTCTTCTGTTTTCTTCCGTTGAAGATAGCCAGCAGTCTTTATTCGGTCTTTCTTTTGAAAATTAGTCAGATAGACCGAACAGATTCACGCTTTATTTCCACAGCTGAGATAAAACAGTGCGTGAGCAAATCAATTCCATGACCATTGACAGTGTGAAGAAATTATCGCATGCACGATTAAGACTGTCCGACACGAAATGCAAAATACTCCATGTCCACCAGCCAGCAAAAAGTAAAAGTATTGAAATGAGAACAGATTTATAACGGGATATCCAACAAAGATGACCCGCTAAAAAATAAATCCCAGTGTTCATTGGATGTTCTGTTGTTAAAATGTTTCTTTTTATTCTTTATTTCGGTATCAATCTGTTCTAATCGTCCTCTTTTTTTTTTTTTTTTTTAGCTGTCAGACACGGAGGCATTGTACATTGTCCCATGCCAGTGTCGACTCGCTTTACTGAGCAGAGCTTAAACAGAAACATTGATTGAAATTCTCGGTACTCATCTTAAAGAACTGAGCCCTCTTATCAAAACATTCACGTTTAATATCGACAAGAGTCAGCAGATTTGAAGAAATTAAAAGCAATAATAGACTGTCGGACACGGAGATTTATTAAAACCCTGTCAGACTTTCGGGCACAAGACGCAATCTGTCGAGCGAAAAATTCGTTTCGCGTCCACTGTGCAAGCGGCTTAATACAAGGCTACTATTATTGTCACTTCGGTTTTATCGTCTTCAGTGGGGAAAAGGAATACAGCCTGATTGCTATGATCTCGTACTGAGTTAAGATCGCATATTGAATATAAATGTGTCACGTATCTTGCATTGTTGTCCGTGCATGTTAATCCCAAAATTTAAAGCAGCAACAGTTTGTAATTCATGGGAACACGCTATCCATCATTTCTCTTGACAGTGAGCAAGATTTGACTCGGCTGTGTCGCCTTCTTTGCCAACTTGCGCTGGAAGGAGGGGCAGAGGCGGGACAGAGGAGTTCTTGCGCCAGGCTACGCCGGGCACGAAATTGCCACATACGCCTGGACACACCCCGTTGGCGCGGCGCACCCCCCATGCGCCGCGCCTGCGCCGCGCCTACGCCTGGTCTACGAAATTAGAGCCCTAGGTGTTCGATTTCATGCACTAATCATGCTTTCTTCATGAAGTCCTGCAATATTTACATCATTCTAGGTGTCAATTTAATAATTTTGATATTATTTGGCGAGAGGTTGGGTGGATGAGATATTAATGCCCGGTTCAGGTAAGTTACCATGAAAAATCCTTACCCAACAAGGGAATTTGGTGCTTCTGCAACTCTGAGAAGGAAGATGACAATACGTTTTTTTTTAAATTTCAGACAGGGAATTCACGTCAGATTTAACCATTTATTTAGAATGACATACATTTGAATTTGGCGGTGACTCTGCTCAAGTGATACTCTGGAACAATCTGAGCAAGCATGACACAGTCATCCCAGGAGATCACAACTTCCCAGCAGAGCCTGGTTCACCGTGTTTAAAATTTCAAATCAGTGCAATTCAATTTATTTGTATAGCGCTTTTCTGCATTTTGCGATAGTTGAGAGTAGATAAAATGATGCAGGCAAGCTGTATGTGTTCTGTATGAGTTTCGGAAATTTATGCTCCCTTTTATTGTGACCGTTCAGAAATATTCGACAGGGCGCTTATTCTCAGCTGTTGTAGAGTGTGTGTTTGCTTGTGTGTATGAGCACACAAATGTGTGAGTTATGTGTCAGAGAGATGTATATTGTCCTACTGATAGCCGATCTTTATTCTTTTTTACAAGATATTGTTGATGCATTATTGCATAGAAAGTAAGCAGGGCTGATGTTGCGTAGATGGGACAGGTCAGTAGTGTGATTGTGATGGTACTTGGCGTGGCGATGATGTGGTGGGGGGGGGCTTGAAAAGGTGGTAGCCCCGTCGCCCATGGTTCTTTTTTTGGGGGGGGTTCTTTATTGGACAGTTATATAGTGGAGATAGACATGAAGGTTGGGGAGGAGGATGGGAATTGGGCGGGGGGCTTGGGGAGGTGGTTGCCCCGTCGCCCATGGTTCTTTTTTTGGGGGGGGGAATTTTTTTCTTTATTGGACAATTATGTAGTGGAGATGGACAGGAAAGAAGGGGAGAAGAATGGGGAAGACATTTGGCAAATGACCCAGGCTGGAATCGAACCCCAGGTTGCTGCGAGAAGGACACAGCCTTTATGGTGCGCGCACTTGGGCCGGTGAGCCGCTGGGGCGCCCCAGGCCCATGGTTCTTTCATGCGGCCCTGATAGTGGCAATTACCTTCGAGCTTGTGTTAATACTTCAGAAGACATGTCAGTGAACACAGTTTGTCATGGCATCATTAAATGCTAGTTAGCACTCTGCTACCTAGCAAGGAAGTCATATATCAATGCCATACAGAGGCAACAGCAATTTCTCTGGGCTCAAGCTCATCTAAAATGGGCTGACAGGGAAGATCATAGGAGTGCTGTGGTCTGATGAGTACATCTCTCTAATTGTTTTTGGAAATAATAAACATTATGTTCTCAAGGCAAAAGAGGAGCATAGCCATTCTGACCGTTATGAGCGGCATGTTCAAAAGCTAGCGTTTGCCATTGTTTGGGGCCGCATGACTATTCTCAGCGAGAGCAATATGCACATCCGTGATAGCACAATTGAAACACAACATAAGCTGCCTTCGAGGCAACTTTGTCAAGGATGCCCTTGATTCTTCCCGCAGGATAACACCAAGCCAGTCTCTGCAGGTACTACAACGGTGAGGCTTCAAAGTTACACAGTGAGGGGGGTGGGGGTGGGCGGGGAATAGACTGACCTGCCTGCAGCCCTGACTTGTCTTCCATTGAAAATGTCTGACAAATTATGAAACAAAAAGTATGACTGAGACCCGCAGCTGATCAACTGATGTCCAACATAAGTCAAGAATGGGAGTAAATGTGAAACTCCTACATTTGGGGTACTCAGTTACAAAACAACTACTGATTGCCATTAAAAAGCTTCCTCCTGCCTTGAAAGATATCACATGAACAATTGTACCATAGCTGGCTCCTGACCATGGCCCTGTTGGACCACAGGGTCTGCACTGCTTCTAGGAAATGTGTTATGCATTTGCATTTGTGTTATATATCTGTGCATGAACGAATGTTGTGGGTGGACATACATTTGATTGTGCGCTTCAATGTTGTATGATATTCACAAAAACACTCTAGACAATATCTTTGGGCTGTCATTACAATAATTCACAAGACTTTCTCTGATGCTTGTATCCAGGCTGATTTACACACATTTTTGCCTTTTTATTTGTTTGCACATTTGTACAGCAGCACCCAATCTCAGGTAACAAGCCCTCAAACCATTACATTGTCATGTTCCTGCTGTAGAAAGATTGCACAAGCTTCTTTGCCAGAGCGCTAGACATAATGCAGGACAGCGCACTATAATTACTGCATGTTATCAGCCAGCCCCTCCCCACTGCCCAGCCAGTCACTGTTGAAATCAATAGACCCAGCCATCATTCGGCCACCTACACAGGGCTCGAGAGGCTGCACTCTACTAAGCAGAGCACTCAATGTCACTGGATAGGCCAAACATACTGTAATACATTCAGACAGCGCTTCTACACTGACACCCATGCTATCTATAACTCCACACATCTTTTTCCCCTTTTTTATTATTATTATTATTATTATTATTATTATTATTATACGCCTGTCTTAAGACGGGTCGTATTATGTCATCACCCCTGTCTGTCCGTCCGTCCGTCTGTCTGTTGTCTGTTAGCAATTTCTTGTCCGGGGCATAACTCCTGAGCCGCTTGAGCTACATTCACGATACTTCACATACACGTGCACCATCACTAGGCGCTGTGTCGCGCACCATGATTTCATTCACCCGGTCAAGGTCAAGGTCACTGGCAAAGGTCAAATGTCACATGGGGCCCAGATGGGGCTTGTCCGGAGCATAACTTCTCAACCGCTTCAGATACATCCATGATATTTCACACACACGTATACCATCACTGAGCGGAGTGTCGCGTACCATGTTTACGGCCCTCCCTCCAAGGTCAAGGTCACAGACAAAGGTCAAAGCTCACATGGGGCTGTTGTCTGTTGGATATTGGTATCATGTTGTCTGTCCACTTCCTGATCCATGTTCATGACGGGCGTATTATGCACCGTTGGCGGTGCTCTTCTTGTTCAGCTATCTCATGCTTTCTCAAGGAAAAATCACAAATCTATGAACCTAAACTATTACCCAGATGAACACAAAAAGAAGTAAATACTTAGTCTTAGATATACCTCCCCAATTCCGACATAGTTGGGATGAAGTGTAAATTGCGAATAAAATCAAAATTAAATGACTTTCAGATCACATGAGCCAATATGTGATTTATGATAGAACATAGATAATATTTTAAGTGTTGAAACTGAGACATTTTACATTTTTATCCATAAAGTGAGCTTTTTTCAAATTTTCCAGCTGCAACAGGTCTCAAAAAAGTTGGGACACAGGCAAAAAAGGGCTGAAAAAGCAATTAATATATAAGAGAATCAGCTGAAAGAACATTTAGCAAGTAATTAAGTCAACTGGCATCAGGCGTGTAACATGATTGGCTATAAAAGGGATGTCTTAGAGAGGCTGAGTCTCTCAGAAGTAAAGATGGTCAGAGGTTCTTCAACCTGTGAAAGCTTGCGTAAAAAATTGAGGAATACTATAAAAACAATATTCCTCAATATCAAATTGCAAAGGCTTTGAAGGTCTCATCATCGACAGTGCATAACATCATCAAAAGATTTAGAGAAACTAGAAAAATCTGTGTGTAAGGGACAAGGCTGAAGACCTTTACTGGATGCCCGTGATCTTCAGGCCCTCAGACACCACTGCATCACTCACCGGTATGATGCTGTCATTGACATTACTAAATGAGCCCAGGAATACTTCAAGAGACCACTGTCTGTAAACACAGTCCGCCGTGCCATCCACAGATGCCACCTAAAACTTTACCATGCATAAAGGAAGCCATTGGAGATCATGATCCAGAAGCGCCGTCATGTTCTGTAGGCCAAGGCTCATTTAAAATGGACTGTAGCAAAGTGGCAAAGTGTCCTGTGGTCAGACGAGTCCATATTTGACATTCTTGTTGGAAATCATGGGCGTTGTGTCCTCCGGGCTAAAGAGGAGACAGACCACCCCTCCTGCTATAAAGGTTTTAGAGCGACATATTCCAAGGAAGGCCTTTTGTATTTCAGCAGGACAATGCAAAACCACATACAGCAGCAATTACAACAGCATGGCTTCGTAGTAGAAGAGTCCATGTGCTGAACTGGCCTGACTGCAGTTCTGATCTTTCACCCATTGAGAACATTAGGTGCATAATTAAATGAAAAGTCCGTCAAAGGAGATCCAAAACTCTCCAGAAGCTGGAAGCCTGTATTGAACAAGAGTGGGATCAAATTCCAATGGCTAAACTCAAGAAACTTGTCTCCTCAATGCCCCGACGCCTCCACTCTGTGTTAAAAAGAAGAGGGGATGCGACACCATGGTACACACGCCTCTGTCACAACTTTTTTGAGACCTGTAGCAGCCATCAAATTTGAAATGAGCTCATTTTGTGGATAAAATTGTAAAATATCTCACTTTCAACATTTTCTATGTTATCTCTGTCCTGTTGTGAATAAAATACTGACAGGTGGGATTTGAATTGTGTTTTGAATTTATTCACAATTTACACTTTATCCCAACTATTTCAGAATTATATGCAGGCAAAATAAACTCATGCTCGAAAGCACAGGAACACATATGGGCACATACTACTGTTCAGACATGGACTGGGTATCTGGTGTACTGGGCATCGTCCAATATAGTGGGCTGTTGATCTCATGGGCTTGCAAACTGTGTTTTTTTTTTTTTTTTTTTTTTTTTTAGTTTTGCTTTCATTAGGACTTTGACTCACCTAGAAAACAGAGCTGTGAGCGATCATGTGATTGGACCATGATTCGTCTCTCACCTGATATAGGCTCAATTACATCCTCCTTTGGCCCACCCCCTCCCCAAGCATCATTCCACTCAGTTGTGCCTTGGAGCAGTGCCGTGCGATTGGTTGGAGTTTAATTTGTCGACAGTGATCTGCTGGCTGTCATGCACGCAAACGTAAATA
Organism: Gymnothorax reevesii; assembly: GCA_029721435.1. NCBI lineage: Eukaryota > Metazoa > Chordata > Actinopteri > Anguilliformes > Muraenidae > Gymnothorax > Gymnothorax reevesii. Next base: position 16,875,283 of record CM056587.1, on the reverse strand, counting down.
ACAAAATCTAAGCACTGCAAATATGCTTCTCAGCAAAGCATTAAGTCAGTCTCTTAGAAAGCTTTGACCAAAGTTTTGTGAGTAATTTTGATGAAAATATTTTTTAACCATTCGAATTCACAAGATTTCCAGCTAAAATTACCTCTTTTTTTAAATTATCAATTTAGCAAGCTAGCCTCTGAAGCTTTTAAATATACATATTATATTATATATTGTATTAATATACAACAATAGTTGTCCTGAGAAGTTTTTTTATTTATTTTATTTCATTGTTTGCTGCCTTCTGTTAACTTTCATTGTGTTCTGTATGCAAACAGGTAATGGAGAACCCCACGAAGTTTGCCCATTATCATTTTCTTGGTTTGGTAGTGTATTCTCTACATTTAAATGTAAATCAACATGAACTAAAGAGATTTTCAGTGTCAAAAAATGGGCTGGAATTACTTTGGGAATTCATGTAAAGAAAAATACCCAATATGAATATAGGGCACTGGCGGCCCCAGAAGCTCCTGCTGTTTGCTCAGGTGAAATTGGTGAAATATGTTTGTTATGAAAAAATATGCAAGGCAACATACATGGTGAATATTATCAGCCTGTATTGTGTTATTTCAGAGTGGTGATCTGGAAAGTAGGTCCAAGACACCAGTAAGGTAGTCATACATAAAAAGAATACCTACATGACTTCTATTAGACACAGTGTACTCAGTAATATTTAAATAATACAACAATAATTAATGCTGGTACCTTGATAATGTTTTGAATACTATAGCTTGTATAATAAGTATGCTATCATAATTTTAATTTGTGTACATTGTATTCAAAATGTTCAATGATAAAGGTTAGAAACAAAATGAAATTTGAAAAGTTGATTTCCTGTGTTATAGCAGTGTAAATCATCCACTACATCCTTGTTAGACTGATACAACAATAACATATTATGATTCATTTTCTGCTCAATACTCACAACACCAGGCCAGAAGTCTACAAAGCCTGCAATATCACAACTGCGTTTTTAATTACTAGTGAATTACCCGTGGCGAGAATAATTTCTTGTGAAGACCTACGTCCACATACCAACTTTCATGAATACGGTGACCTTTGACCCTCGTGACCTTGACCTTTGACGGAACGGACCTCTTGCGGTCATTTCTTGTGACGACCTATGTCCACGTACCAACTTTAATGAAAATCTGTCCAGGGAGATGGGAGATGCGAAAAATTGACCTTTGATCCCAGTGACCTTGACCTTTAAAAAACTAACCCCTCAAGGACAATTCCAGGGACAACCTACATAGACCCACCAAGTTTGGTGAAGATCCGTCAGAGGACCTCGGAGGAGTAGGGGAAGAAACAGACAGACAGAAAAACAGACAAACGTTCCTCAAATTATAGTATTATTATAGTATGATGCATCTGCCAACACAAAACAACAATGATATAACTTATTGAACTAATATGAATAATTGTATCTCCACCTGGCTGCTGTGGCAAATTAATAAAAAAAAAAAAACATGTTGAGATTTGCCTCAATTGAACATGTGTATAAATGGATAAAGGTAAAATCTTGAAGTTTTTGGTGATATTTTTAGTTCTACAATTACTTGGCTGCTGTGGCACATCAATAAAAAAACATCATCATTCGGTCAAATTTAATATGGGTAGGAATGGTAAGGCAAACTGTCAGAGATATTGGTGATGTTTTTTTTTTCCAGCCAGAGACCTTGGAAAAATAGACCAAGCTCACCATTAGGCATGCCATTTGTAGTCCTGTATAAGATGCATACGTGGTAAAAAATTACAAGCTTCTGACTGAAATAGTTCATAAGAGAAGTTCATAATAGTTGATAAGAAAGCAAAATGTTGAAGTTCTTGGAGATATTTTTAGACCAGTGACCTTGAAAATATAGGCCAAGGTCACCTTTCGGCGTGTCATTTTCAGGCCTTTATTAGATACATGCGTGATAAAAATTATAAGCCTCTGAAATGGTTAATAAGATAAAGTAAAATGTTTGGTGATATTTTTAGGCCAGTGACCTTTAAAGGAAGATAATCACGGCTGGGAAAAGTGGGTAATATTATTTCAATACATCATGAAAAAGCTCCTACGACTTTTTTTTCTTTGTTTTGCGATTTCTTTCATTTTTATGAGCGATTTTACAAAACCACAGCAAACGAAAATTCACCCTCAATCCGCTTGGGACGCCTCGAATCGTGGCGTCAGGGCGGCTGTCGTTAGTGCCATGAATTTCCATTTTTCTGTGGTCCTGCATTGTGATTGAATGACCGAGATATTCCCGCTTCATCTATGGGGCAGACAGACGAGCTTGATTACCTTTTTCTATCCGACTCAACTTTAATTTAGAGGTGAACTATCATTAGAGGCCATTTGAAATGCTTCCGGAAAGAAAAGTGCGATTTGAAGTCTGCTAATTACCAACGAGGCTGGACAGCTGCCGTTAGCTTGGCATAATTGGCTCACCTTAAATCAATCCCCGTATACTTTGCCTAACTTGTAATCAAGACATTTATTCAGCCAACTGACCAATCAAAACCAAAATCAGGCCAATAATGATTTAGAAGAGATAATGAGAAGCAAACAAACCGAACCAGGCTACCGTGCTAGATTGAAATAATGTCAGTAATCTGAATAAATTGCAGACCTCTGAATTCCACCTCTTGTCAGAAAACTTTCATATATTATTAAAAAAGATTTCTTAAAAATAAAGTCATTTTAAGATGGCCCTGCTTTTTAAGCGTCTAAAAATACACGGGAATTAGAAAACATTGAAGCACATCAAACATGAATGTGAGAGAGAAATTATTTTCGCAATGCAAGCAATAGACAAATTCACCGAAGGCTGGACAAGCACGTTCAGGCAAATCTGTGCAGCAAATTTAAAACATTTTTTTTATTTAATAATTGAACAAGATTTGCACACAACGGCCAAATGATAATCAAGCAAACACATTCAGGCAAATTGTGTGCTGAACTAAGCAAAGTTTATGGTTTTCAAAATCATCCTCCTCTACTCTACAATCGTTTTCACCCCCTTCCCATTAATTTGCTCAGTTTGCAACGAATCTGTGGATTCGCTCAATTTACAGTTTAAATTGGTTGGTAGTCTCATTTATCCATGTATTCAAACATTTGGCATCGCATGCATCTTGCGCATAAATGCATGGGGCAGCCGAAGTAACGTTATGATCCCGCAACTTCTCATGCCACTTGTGGCGTTATTGGCGGCCTCCTGGAAACAGCAGTTCCAGCTAATTAATGGTCATTTAAAAGAACAGGGGGTATGTATGGACAAAAAAATTGACCGTGGATATTATGTTGGAGTTAATTACTATAAGATTAAGACAAAACGTGTAGGTCAGTATAGTCCTCCTTTACAAAATAGGCCAAGGTCACCTTTAGGCATGTCATTTGTAAGCCTTGATGACATGCATGTCCAGTGAAAATTAGGAGCCTGTAACTTAAATAGTTGATAAGAAAGCAACATGTTGAAGTTTTTGGAGATATTTTTAGGCCAGTGACCTTGAAAAAGTAGGCCAAGGTCACCTTTAGGCACGTCATTTGTAGTCCTTTATGAGATGCATGTCCAGAAAAAATTATGAGCCTGTAACTGAAATAGTTGATGAGATAAAGCAAAATGTCTAAGTTTATGTTGATGGAGGCACGCACAGAAAGAGCCTGATACCATAGCACCTGCACCGGCGGGAGCTAATAATAATAAAATAATTTAGTCTTGCCCAAAAATATGGTTATGATAACATGCATTAATAGGGGTACCAATAACTCTTAAACTCAACTTTTGAGAAATAAAATAAGTTATTTGGAAAAAGACAATGCTTTTATTCCATGTTCATTTTTTGGAGTATTTGTGACCCCAGCAAGAAATCCTGATGACACCCATGACTCCATACAGTGGTTTTTAACCATAAAAAAGTCAGAAAAAAATTCTAATGGCATGAAACCAATGATATGTACTCCAGAACATGGTGTAGAATACATATATGAAAATAAGAAAAAAATCTGTTAGGAAACTTTTGAGAAAAACATGTTTTTTACGGTTAAAACCCACAGTGTCCACCCTCAACTTTTACAAGGCTGTGCATGAGGACCCAGACATCCATGTACTTGTCATGTCGAACAACTCAGACAAGTGGTGGTATTGGGGACTGCTGTACATGTACTGAAGGGGAGTGCAAGAATGGCTAGTGTCTGGGCGGTTGTGGTGGACCAGTTTGGGCTTAAGTAAAAATAATTTTTCAATCCCAGGCCTGCCCCACTACTGCAAATACTTATAATACACACACACACACACACATATATAATATATATATATATAACCCAAAACCAGTGAAGTTGGCACGTTGTGTAAATCGTAAATAAAAACAGAATACAATGATTTGCTAATCCTTTTCAACCTATATTCAATTGAATACACTGCAAAGACAAGTTACTTAATGTTCGAACAGGTAAACTTAGTAATTTTTTGCAAATATTAGCTCATTTGGAATTTGATGCCTGCAACATGTTTCAAAAAAGCTGGCACAAGTGGCAAAAAAGACTGAGGGAGTTGAGGAATGCTCATCAAATACTTATTTGGAACATCCCACAGGTGAACGGGCTAATTGGGAACAGGTGGGTGCCATGATTGGGTATAAAAGCAGCTTCCCTGAAATGCTCAGTCATTCACAAACAAGGATGGGGCGAGGGTCACCACTTAGTGAACAAATGCGTGAGCTGATTGTCAAACAGTTTAAAAACAACATTCCTCAACGAGCTATTGCAAGAAATTTAGGGATTTCATCATCTACGATCCGTAATATCGTCAAAAGGTTCAGAGAATCTGGAGAAATCACTGCACGTAAGCGACAAGGCCGAAAACCAACATTGAATGCCCGTGACCTTCGATCCCTCAGGCGGTACTGCATCAAAAACCGACATCAGTGTTTAAAGAACATCACTACATGGGCTCAGGAAAACCACTGTCAGTAACTACAGTTCGTCGCTACATCTGGAAGTGCAAGTTAAAACTCTACAATGCAAAGCGAAAGCCATTTAACAACAGCACCCAGAAACGCCGCTGGCTTCGCTGGGCCCAGGCTCATCTAAGATGGACTGATGCAAAGTGGAAAAGTGTTCTGTGGTCTAATGAGTCCACATTTCAAATTGTTTTTGGAAACTGTAAACGTCGTGTCCTCCGGACCAAAGAGGAAAAGAACCATCCGGACTGTTATAGGCGCAAAGTTCAAAAGCCAGCATCTGTGATGGTATGGGGGTGTATTAGTGCCCAAGGCATGGGCAACTTACACATATCTGAAGGCACCATCAATGCTGAAAGGTACATACAGGTTTTGGAGCAACATATGTTGCCATCCAAGCAACGTCTTTTTCATGGACGCCCCTGCTTATTTCAGCAAGACAATGCCAAGCCACATTCTGCACGTGTTACAACAGCATGGCTCCGTAATAAAAGAGTGCGGGTTCTAGATTGGCCTGCCTGTAGTCCAGACCCGTCTCCCATTGAAAATGTGTGGTGCATTATGAAGCATAAAATACGACAACGGAGACCCCGGACTGTTGAACAACTTACGCTGTACATCAGGCAAGAATGGGAGAGTTCCTCCTCAAAAGCTTCAAAATTGGTCTCCTCAGTTCCCAAACGTTTACTGAGTGTCGTTAAAAGGAAAGGCGACCTAACATAGGGGTAAAAAGTTTTTTGCAATGTGTTGCTGCCTTTTAATTCTAAGTTAATGATTATTTGCAAAAAAAAATAATGTTTCTCAGTTTGAACATTAAACATCTGGTCTTTGCTGTGTATTCAATTGAATATAAGTTGAAAAGGATTTGCAAATCATTGTATTCTGTTTTTATCTACGATTTACATAAAGTGCCAACTTCACTGGCTTTGGTTTTGTATGTATATATATATATATATATATATATATATATATATATTTTTTTTTTTTTTGGCCTGAGCTTTGAAGACTGAAATGTTTCAGATGCCCCATGAAATGCTTTTAGTAGAATCCCAGGAGTAACTATCTGATCAACACCAACATATTCACTACAGACATGAAGAATGTACAAGAAAAGGTACTTAGAAATACCAGTGTGTGTGTGTAAGGGTTTGTGTGTATATGTATGTGCGCAGGCATGTATGTTTGTGTGCGTGTCTGTGTGTGTGTGTGAGAATACATCAGGGATTACTAAAGTGCTATAGGTGAAGTAACTTGCTCAGGCTTACAACTGCAAAGATCTACTTGGTGATCAAACCCACACGCAACCTTAAAGGATACACACAAAATAGAAAAATACAGCACAGAATGTTTTCTGAAATAAGAATGCGGCAAATTTACTATCTACCATGTTGACTTCATAGCTGAGAAAATAGTTGATTTAGCTGTGGGTTGCTTATTAGTACATAAAACACCATGCTTCAACATGTTGTGCACAATCCCTGTCAGTCTATTCAAAATTAAACTTCTCATAAATCAGAACGTAAATACGTAAATACGTAAATTTGATGTTGTGGAGTTGATTCAGTAAAAATAAATAAATAAATAGATAATGTTCCTTGCAGTGACGTGCCGTCGGAGGTCAGTTAGGGTAGGCAGAATTCTCACCGTTAAACAAACGATCACTATGTTACTTTGCTTGATTTGCAATCTGAGAATTGATTAACTAATTTACAAGACTAAACGGCGGAATGGCGTGCCAGTTCCATTCACGACATCATTGCTCAGCGCATCAAACATAAAATGCTCACGATACAGCAAGTTTGTTCATATTTGCTTTGAGGAAGCTTACGCAATGCCATTAACAAATATTAAAACCTTTCTTATGGGGCGTTCAATGCGTGGTCAATATGTGTACGATAATATCCCCCCTTAATATCCACTCCCCTTTTTTCTGTGTGCTTTCATAATCCGATAAACGACAGATCAAAACAATATATGGAATTACCGACAGAGTTAGGAGAATATTAAGATTTACTTCCTTGCAGTCTCGAATCAAAGCGTAAGGGTAAAATAATCTTTTTGTCACTACCGCCTCTTAACCATTACAGGCTTAATTGACCAGAAAAAGGGTCAAATCGATTGATTGAAAATCAGGCATAGTACGTGGAAACAGGTTGACAAAATTTAGCGATAAAAAGGGAGAAGTCACTGCCTACCCTGAGCGCACATCCCTGGTTCCTTGTAATACTAATTTCTCCAGGCCTCCATACTTTAATGAACAATGATGGAATTCTATGACTTTGTGAGCTACATGCATAAATAAATAAATAATAAAACACAGTCATTGAGAGAACAGCAAAAATAGCATAAAATTGCATCAGGTTTGGTCATTGTTTTTCAAAGAATTTGTTGACGGCACTGAAAATCAACAGCGTTGTCCAGAGTAACAAGGCAGCAACCCAAACAGAAGTGTCTGGGTCAGTTTAAGATGTTGATTGTTCTCATTCTCTCATACAGTGCTTACACTGTTTAAATAGCAAATGCCCTGGGGGATATGCTACGAAGCTGGCTTTGTGACTAAGCCTAACTTTAAGCTAAAGAAAAACCCGAAGCAGCTCCTTTTACCTTAGTCCATGTTCCAGATTTGAAGAGGTTCCTGGTTTTACTAAGTGCTGAAGTCAGGCTTAATCACGAAGCCAGCTTCATAGTACACTCCGCAGGTGTTCATGTGGGCTGACTAGTCCACTAGTAAGTGCAAAAACTATGACAGAACTGATGAGGATGATGATGATGATGGCATGAGGATGACAGAGGACTTGATGGTGATCGTGATGATAATGAAGTCGTTAATGACAATGACTGATGATTATCATGGTGACGGTCTAATAATGTAATGAAAAACTGAGCTCCACATGCAATGTTATTATTCACTGTGGATAACTCTGACCAAGACATGTTTGTTTGGTGATTAAATAAAGCAAACAAAGAAAAGAAAGTTGCCACAAAGTCCTATTGATACAAAGAGTGCCTGATCCCTTGTTCCCTGATACACACAGTGTAAACTCAGACATACCTGAGAGGGATTAATCCACCAGGTAGCAAACTAATCAAGCTGGAAGCCTGGGCCTCTGGGCTCAGTTTACCTTGAACAAGAACTTCCAATTCCAATGTTGGTAGACCCCAGGCGCATTTTAACACATAAGCAATTTTTAACTGATGAAAATTCTCAGCAAGCACAGGGCAGAATTCAAAGTAGCACTAATACCCAGCCAGAGAGCAAACAGAGCAGTCTGTGCTGAAACTGTCCAGTAATGAACTGCACTGGTAGGTAGACTGAAGGTGCCTCAGGTAATGAATGGAATTCATAACAGGTACCAGGCCAGAAGTGATTATTCACTGAGCGCAGTTTCCCACACTTTTACTTGCATAGGTGTTCACTCTAATGCAAGCAGAACATCAGCAAGATCAACATAAGTTCAATTCAGGACCGAACTGAACTAATCCTGTGATACAACTCCTCAAATTCTGGCCTTTAAATTGAAATCCAGCCCTAGTTTTCCATCCTCCTTTCAAATAAAATGAATAATTTTACACTTTCCCTGCCAGTGTATTTTTTTTAAAGTAGCCAGCCGCAGCCAGCGTTTTGATAATATTCATTGATATTTTTTGATACCGATTTTTGTTGAAAGATCTGTAAATGTGTCCCCCACCACATAGAAGCAAAAATGTTGATTGCCAGAACAGCTTGTCATTGGCAGAGGAAGCATGCTATGATAATTGATAAATGTCAATGGCGGGGAATGGGTTAAGCAGCAGATTGGCAAGACTGGCTCCAATATGGACTCCTACGTAGAAGTGTGGTCGAAAACCAGCAAGGACAATTTAGTCAGAAAAACAGCATTAAGTGGTGTGAGTGGTGCGAAATGCAAGCCATTGCCTGTCTGCTGGAAAGTACCACACAATGCATAAGTATTTGGACAGCAAGACAGTATAAAAATGGTCTGAAATTTCTGCATAGTTTGCATGATATGGAAATAAAGACCCACAAATTATAGCTCAGTTTCTGAGAACCCTATATCCATTGATTCTAAAACCAATATGTTGGAACAAACAGTAAATATGCAAAAAGGAGTGCCATTGCATAACTACTTATGGACCACAGTATAGCTTGCATTCTGAATCCTACCTTGTCTTTGTGGGAGGCTATCATGCAGGCAAATTTATGTGGCCATGACCAGGTATGGCCAATGCAGGGCAGGCTGCAGTTCTCTCTCTCTCTCTCTCTCTCTCTCTCTTTCTCTCTCTTTCTCTCTCTCCTTTCCCCTCCATACTCTCCTCCTCTCCATTCATCCCTGTGTGCTCACATCTCTTTCTCCACCCCACGGTTCTCTCATGCTCTCCTAAATGATTCAAGCTTGAAATGGCAAATACATCTTGAGATACAGATGTTCACTCTCATTCTCTCCTTCACCATCTCATCCTTCCATACTCTCCTCCTCCTCTTCGATCTCTGTGCCCTCACATCTCTCTCTCCACCCAAATGTCCTCTTATTTTCTCTTTCCAGTGCTCCTCTTTCCTGCCTCCTCTCCTTCTGTTGTCCTCCAAGTGTCAGATTCAAATACTAACCAGCTGGCCTGTTCAAGACAGTGTTGCCAAAGCAATATACAAACACCATCATATCTGTAGCTCAAGTTCGAATTATTACTTTGGGTAGGAGCCAAGAACCTGAAAAATCAATATTATTGCCTCCTACAGCTTTTGTTCCCATCTGCTGAGTAGGGTGTATGTATTTGGACAGTGACAAAGTTTTGGCTTTTCATCTCTTTACTCCAGCATATTGGACTGTCAACTCTTGCTCCCCTACCACAGGAGTCCCGCAAGGCTCAGTCCTTGGTCCCCTTCTCTTCTTTATTTATACATGTTCTCTCAGAATAGTGATCTCTGAACACGGTTTATCCTACTACTGTTATGCTGAAGAAACTCAACTCTTTGTTTAATTCTTTCTATCTCATTGTCTCACACACAATGTCTTTGCAGGCATCCCTGCTTGTCTGAGGGACATTCACAGCAGGATGGATAACTCACTATCTTAAGCTTATCCTTTGTAAGATGGAGCTAATCTTCATCTCTGCTCCTTCCTCTCCCATCCAAGGCTTCACAATCCCCCTATGCAATACTAAATACCTCTGTGTCCTCAAAATCCTGTGCAAGGACTCTTATAGTGTTGATGAGTTTGACAGATTGACTATCTCTTTGAATATTGCAGCAATGAGCCAAGCATGCAGATTCTTCCCATATAACATTTAAAGAATCAGCCTCTTTCTCATCAACTACTTGACCCAGCTTCTGACCCAAGTGTCGGCACTGTCCAGCCAGGACTACCACAACTCTTCGGTTGGTCCGCCAGCCTTTTCCATTAGACCACTGCAACTCATCCAAAATGCCGTGGTTCGTCTGATTTCCAACCTGCCCAGACACTCCCGTATCACCCACCATCTTGCTGACCTTCATACGCTTCCCGTTATGGCCTACATCAAATTTAAAACACTAGCGATAGTATACCAGGTTTCTATGAGGTCATCCCCAGCCAACCTTCATCAAATCCTCTCCAGTTTGATCACCTGTTTCTCCCCTTCCCCCAACTTCCTGATCGTCTGTTCTGGCTCCCATATGGAGGAATGCCCTCCCCGTGTGGACCTTGGCCTCCTTCACGCATCATTAAAAAACTTAACCTCTACAAGCTATATCCCTCTCTGGCGATCACTCTCCAATGATTTGGCAACTATTATGATTTTCATAAATTGATTGTGGTTTTGTTTGTTCAGGTTGGATCATGATCAGATTAAAGTTCCGCGGCCACCTCTGGCACTGTTTCCACTCTCTTCCGTTTTCAATACTTTTGGCTCTTCTGACATGGACTTTGGGCCGTGAGTCACTCTGGGCAAGACTGCTAAATGCTTGTGATACTGTACATGTAATATAAAGAAATTAATATGATGTTGAAGTAGAGACTATGAGCTTTAATGTCTGCATAATGTGAACCAAGTAGGAATCACAACCTTTTCGATATAATGACACAGTCCGTAACTATTTGAACAGTAAGTTACATTGAATGAAAACATAAAATGCATTATAAAATGTTCAACTCTCCAGTTATGTATGACCTGTGAGTCAGATGCTGTTTACTGTATCAGGACCTGATAGTTTCTGATAATTCAGCTTTCATCCCTAGCCACTGAATTGTCCAGTCTAGACATGCACTTATGAGTGATATTTTTGGATCTACTGCAGCTAAAACCAGCCGGGACCAGAAACTAATTATCATGTGGGAGCCCTCCAGCTTGATGAGTCCTGGAGGGAAATATGGGGCACGCAGAGCCGCAGCAGGGAAATAATGCATCTGCGTTATGAGGAGCCTGAAGACCCCAGTCTGTTCTCTAGAGCGACTGCTGTTGCAGTGGGTGGAGGGTGGGGGGGAACCACAAAAGCATGAAGAGGAAGGTGCTCGGGCTTAATATGGTGAAGAATGCAACAGAATGTGTGTGTAAGTGAGAGTGTGAGTGTATGTATGTGCCTGCGTGTGTGAGTGTACGTACGTGCAAATGCTTTGGCCTGTGTGTGTGTGTGTGTGTGTGTGTGTGTGTGCGTGTGTGTGTGTGTGTGTGCTAGCATGCACATGTGAGTGTTTGTGCAAGGGCGTGACCATGTGTGTATTGACACGTACTCTAGAATGAATGTACGTGTTCTGTGTATGTCTATGCATATATTTGTGTGTGTGTGTGTGTGTGTGTGTCTGTGCACGCTTGCATGCATATGTGTTTGTGCAAGTATGTGACCATGTGTGTATTTACAAATGTACTTAAGAATGTAAGTATGTGTTCTGTGAATGCCTGTGCACGTGTGTTCGTATGTGTGTGTGCGTGTGTGTGTGTGCGAAACGTCTGCCTTTTGCGCATGAGCGTACTTGCGCAGCCTGAGTTATTGTTAGTTTTGTATCTCCACACAGAACACAAACTTGTCAGTCTGATTGACGGTGTTTATTGTCATTTTTGGATGTTGTGACAGGTTATACAGACATCCATCTTTCAGACAGAGGCACGATGCCAGTCCGCTGGACACAACATGATTGACAGCTCTGTTGTGCACATCTCTGTCAGCCTCCCAAGTCTATGATTGCTGTGTTTCAGCAACAATCCCTGATACTCAACTGATCTTCGTCAACAAACGAAACGAGATCAAGTACTTCCAAAAATTATTGAACAGAACAGCTGAGCACCTGCTCCAGATAGAATAAGCTGGTGTAAGACGAGAAATATTTCCCTTTTTAGCAGTGTCTCTCAAACACAGAGCACATGACACTCCGGACTGACACACTCAAGCAGTGGGAGTCTAAACCCTGACAAAACTATGAGAGGTGTGTTTTTCTCTGGAGCTGAATTCGGTGTTTAAAATGGCATCAGCCTTATACTATTAATATATTCCCTGTTTTTGCGTAACTAGGTTTCCACTCAACAACTTAAACCCAAATTCTAAATTTAGTTTAGTTTAAGTGTGAAAAATCCTGTATGTGGCAAAAAGTTTTTGTGTTTGAGTATGGTGTAAAAGTCAGCAGACCAATAAAGATTGATGGAAAACTTTTTTTTTTTTTTCAAATGAATCACAACATGAAGGAGACAGAGGGAGGCATTTGTTTCTGCATCAATACGCCTAAATAAGGGCAGTTGTCAGTTATGATTGGGCAACCTAGTCACATGCTTTTCAGACCATGCGCAAAATGGATGTCAATGAAAGAATGGCTGAAGTGCATCTTCTTTTGCCAATTTAACAAAAAATGTAATAGCTGTGAAACATTTTTAAGGAACCTCAACGAGTGTTATTTAATATCCGCTGACTGTGGCACCTCGGTTTTTTTTTTTTTTTTTTTGAGGATATAACACCCCCTTCTATCCTCCACCACTCCAGATGCTCCGAATTTACACTGAAGGCTCATGAGTTACATGAAGTGTTGAAGAAAAACTAAAAATACAGCCCTGCAGAAGGGCCAAGATTTCTTATGAATATAAATAACCTTTCCAATAACTGAACATGACTAGAATTATAGGCTCTCTCTCTCTCTCTCTCTCTCTCAGAAGAATTGTTTCATCAATTTAACAGCCCAAATTATTAGTTTGGAATGCGTCTACCACCAAGGCTACAGTTCCACCAGTACATACAGTCTGTCTTGCTCGCTTTGTACAGATGTAAAAAGATCGAGAGCATGTCTAAACAGCTAGCTTATTTATCTGGCATACAAGGCTTCGTGAGTCCCAGAAGTATACCCGCGGTGCACATTCAATGTTCAAAGATTGTAAACATTTAGAGCACTGTGGTACACAGAACTGTTTACCATGGAAGCGACTTTAAAATTCCAGAAGGCGTCACAGTGCAATCTTTGGTCACATGAATCACTAGAATGCGCAGTCAATGCAAAATCATTCCTAAAAAGGACACACAAAGAAGACACGTATTCTTTAGCCCGGACGAGACTTGCGATTCATTCATCCGCTCGGCTGACCACTAAGCCTCTATTGTTGACGAGAGGGAGCCAATAGGAATGAAGCAGAGAGGCAGCGTTGACACGTGAGATAAATAAAATATCTCGGCCTTGTGGAGGCAGGGTGAGTGTGTGAGAGCGCCAACAGACGGATTCAAGGCAGGCGAACCGGTCACACGGCATGAGCGCTGGGGAAAACGGCCGAGCGCCTCGTATTGTTTCTGACAGGCACAGAGAAAAGCAATCACTGCAGCGGGATGACTAATGCTATGCTGTTTGTGCCGATGGCAGGAACCACCAGTGAAAAATAATGGGAGAATACTACAGTGGGATTTCCCCGGCTCCAGAAACAAACAGTCTCGCAGACCAGGCGCCAGAGCACCCATCCAAAAATAGCTTTTTAATCTCTAATTGGTAAAGATGCGAAGCTCAATTTCGAATCTACCGAATGAGCGAAAATCGCTCATCCCCCGCTCTCCATACAGTGACAGTGCGCATGCTTTTTTTTTTTTTTGCAAGCTTCTCACATAGGATTGATATGATGTCTCCATGGCAACCAAAATGAAGCCTGACTCATCTTGTGTGTACATCATTTGCAGTCACGTGTGTGTGCATTTTTTAAGCTGACATGCGATGCGAGTCACATAAGATGTAGGAATCGCGAGAATGACGAAGGATGCGAGTGTCTGGTCATTTGTGATGAGCTTCTTTATGTTCTGTTCATCTTTGCACCGTAGGCTACTTAGTGCTGACAACGCAAGCTGTTCCTTTCTTTTTTTAAATCTACCTAATTTACACTGGCGAGATTTGAATAAGATCGCAATATTAAGATGTACGACAAGCTGCTTACCAGTCCTGCAAAACAAGCAAGTTAACCAATGTGACCACTGTACTTGACATGCCAGAGACCAGCTATGATCAATAGAAAACTTGTTTTAAATCAGGATGGAATGCTAGCGGGATTGTTCCCTTTTTAGTGTTATTTATGCAAGTCAGCGTTCAATGACAGAAGAAACAATGTTTTTTTTTTTTTTTTTTATGGAACTGCAGCTTGCTGACCAACAACGGCAATTTAAAAAAAAGCTGAGAAATAAGTAGTGTGCGTGACGTTCAGTGTACATCAGGTGCTCAAAGTCACAAGTGTTGTAATGTGAGTCACAGTCTTGTGGATTAGATCATTTCATGTAAAAACACCATTTATAAAGGTGTGACATGGTTTATATTCCTGAGAGCTAGCTTCCTCTTATTGTCGCTGTCTATGCTCTCGAGAGAAAGCAAGGTTAAATTTGGCTGAAAAGTGACGTGCCCTGTTTCACCAAAACAAGACTGCTGCACTAGCTCTATGATTGAAATCAAAAACGTGTGTGACTGCTCAGTCGGAATGAAAGCCAGCACCCACACTAGCCCTTACTGGATAATGCTGAGAACCTCTGACCCGGTCTATTTATTATCCCCCGCCACGAAGTGTGGGGGCTATAGGTTTGACCTCCGTCCTTCCGTCCGTCCAAAATGGGGACACATTAACACAAAAAATATTGTAGATAGGATTACCAAATTTTCTGTGTAGCTTTATGACATGAATACCCAGGTCAAACTTGAAAACCAGATCCGTACCGCCATTTTCTACAGAGTTATTGCCCTTGTCTCGTTTATTTAACTTAGTGCATGGTATGTTCAAAGGGGACAGGTTTTCTCAGAAACCATTGTACATAGGATTACCAAATATTGTGTGTAGCTTTATGACATGATTACCCAGGTCAAGTTCGAAAACCAGATCCGTCCGTCCGAGATAAAGGAGACAGCTTTACTCAGAAACTACTACAGATACAGTACCCAAAATTTGATGTGTAGCTTCAGACCATAAAGGCCTTGATGGAGTTCGAAAATAAGAAGTGCACGATTGGCGGGGGATGTTGCAGACCATGTCGACTTGTTCATACTGCTCCAGAGGCGGAATGTACTATTCAATACTGTAAATTAAGAGCGAGAAACATTCCGCCAATTTCCTGAAAAATATGATGTATCCTTATGCTTGAATTGCACTGCTTCACTGTGATGACATCACATGTAAAAAGGAAGAAAAAAAAAAACACCATATTGCTGTGGCAAACCAAAATATAGAAAATACTCCTGGACAGATCAGATTGCATTCTGGGAAAGGGGAAGGGCACACCATGGAGGCTGGACTGACTGAGGGAGTAGAATTATGGGGATGTAAATCTAATAACTGTTAAAAGCAGGGGCAGGTCTGGACTTGCAGGAAACACTCTGATGTGTGTGTGTGTGTGTGTGTGCGTGCGTGCGTGCATGCGTGTGTGCGTGCGTATGTGTTTGTGTGTGTGTATGCACGTGTGTTTGTGTGGTTATGAGTGTGTGTGCGTGCATGCGCGCTTGTGTGCGTGTGTGTATGTTTATGAATGCGTGTAGAGCATGTACCTATCTTCCTTTGGCCAAGCTTAACCTGCCTGTGTTTTCGACATAGGCATTACTGACAGACAGAGAGAGAGAGAGAGCGGAAAAGAGGCAGAAAGAGAGATTCTCTTTCATCCTTTGCTCATCCGCCGCTGCCATGGCAATATCAGCCCTGATCTCTTTATCAGGAATAATAGCTGGTCATTGGCTGGCCCTCCCCTCTCCCAAAGCCCCATTTGCACAACAGAAGGCCGGAAGGCCATGAATGAATCGCTCACCATTTTACTAATTTACTAATCCCAGGGGCTTTCTGTACCCTGCCTTTAAAGCAGAACTGCCACCTTTAAGCATGTTTGGATGTTTACCTTTTTGAATAGAAAACATTGCAGATGTTAATATTTTCTGAAAATGAGTTCAAACTAAAATTGATTTGATTCTCCTCTGGCAGCAGTACTGCTTGGTGATTATTGATGACGCCAGAGGAATAGGTCCACTACAGATCTTCATAAGTTCACAGACTGCAAACAACAACACCTGCACTTTCACAAACTGCCCACAAATTCACTTTTTTGATCACTAGTTTTTATTTTAAGTCTGTAAATTTGTTGCATGGTAGGTGACTCTGGATTCAGTCCTGACGTAAAGGCTAACTCACATTTCCTGCTTTCTTGATGTTGCAGCCGAAGGTACGGAGGGAGTCATTTGCCTTTCATCTTTAATGTCTTTGCTTGTGGCACAAAACATGAAAGAGAACATGTCCCTGGATTCTGGCAACTGCAGGATTCACCCTACAGATGTCCCTGTGTGTGTGAGTGTGTGTGTGCCTGTGGGTGCGTGCAGGAGTGTGTGTGTGCGTGTGTGTGTGTGTGCTCATATAAGTGTATTTGTGCAGGTACACATGAGAAGGCTACAGGTGTGTATAGGATGTGATTACAGAAAGGACAGCTGTGTTTGGAATGAAGTCTGCCTGAATTATCTCAGTGAATAACTGGCCTCTCCCCAAGTCCTGTGCTGGTCACAGAAGAATTACTATCAAAGCAGTTCTCAATGATTAGTTCCACTATAAACAGAAGCTTCTAGCTCTGCAGCTTCCTTTTAGGAAACTAAACCTAGCATCCTGTCTACTTCCTGTGTGTTACATTTACGTGAGTAGTGATCAGTTCCTCTGCAAGAGGATGTTATACTGACCATTAGCAGTGGTTATTTCCTGTGCGACAGTATGTCACATTTCCCAGAGCTGAAGTTATCTTCTGTGCGAGTGGATGGTAATGTATATTGACCAGTGCAGTGGTCATTTTCTGTGTGGAAAAGTGATACTGACCACAAAGTAATGGCTATTTCCTGCGTCGTAATACGTCATATTAAATCAGAGCAGCAGTCATTTCCTGCGTGATAATGTTATTTCGACCACAGAAATGGTTGTTTCCCATAAGTTGGGATGTTTTAATTACCACAGCAGTTGTCATTTCTGGTGTGAGAGAATGCTATATTTAACAGAGCTGTGGTAATTTCCTGTACAAAAGGATGTTATATTATCCAGAGCAGTGGTCATTTCTTATGAAAGAAGATGTTTTATTCACCAGAGCAGCAGTCATTTTGTGCAAGAGAGGATATCATATTCACCAGAGCCGTAGTCATTTCCTTGGTGATAGCATAATATACTGATCAGATCGGAGGTCATTTCTCGCCTGATTGTATACCCTATTGACCAAAGCAGTGCTTTTTTCCCCCCTATGTGTCTTTCATACAGTAAACCACAGCTGCTGTGATTTGAGGTCCCCTGAAACATGATGGTAGAACACATCCTGCAGAGAAAGCACTCTAATCGGTCCCATACCGGGATTTTGAAACAGTTAAGCCTCTGCTTTGACCTGGCCTCTGACAGCTTCTCATTGGCTGAGCCACTCAGGAGGTTAACCTGCCTCCAGGGATCATACGCGGCCTTTTTCTTATCCACAGCCGCTGGACTGTAGCTGGGCTGTCCCTCAGCTGCCTCTCACACTCCTCTTTAAAGGTAATGAAACTAAGCGGGGAGCAGGACAGAGGACACACAAATCCGCTGAGCCGCGAAAGATTTAGCGGTTACCTACAGTTCCTCTTGTCACAGAGCCAAAACAATGATCTGACTGAAGGAGAGCATTCCCCGTCGCTACCGCCCTGGCACTGCTCATTACGGTACCCCACCAGCACGCTCGCTCGCACCCTGTTTGAGGACACCGTCGGACGTCCCAAATCGCCGGGAAGCAGGTTACACAACCTCTGTCACAAATGAACGGACCTTTGCTATATTTCATAGTTAGCTAACACAGCAAACTTATGTGAACTGTAACAGTAACAAGGACTACAAGGGTGAATGATTCAGCGAGGCACTTTGTCATAAAAATAAAATCTCAGAGTACAAGCTTCATTTCTGGCCTGGGACAGGGGACCAGAAGGGTGCAGCACAGAGGTGGATTACATTTTTATAAACATGCACCTTTTTTGACAGTTATTTTAACTGTAACTTTACAACAATTTTACAACAGAGTTCCATGTACACTAAGTGTAAGCTACAGTTAACTTCTTGCAGGACTCTACTTGCAGTTCAAATAACAAGGTGGCAATGAATTAATTTAACTGTTAAATTCAGTCAATTTATAACAGTTTATGGAGTCAGCTGGAAAAACCATCTGAATAAAATCTGGAACCCTCTTCGATCAGTATGAGGGACTAAAGGTCTCACTAGCACAAGAGCTTTTAGATCTGAATGGAACAATCAGTAATAATTCCACTCCAACTACTACTACTACTACAAATAATAATCATCATCTTCATCTTCATCCGGGTGCCATTGCATCTCTACTTCAAAGCCAGCTAACAGGGCACCTGACTGTCAAACAGGGGAACTGGCAAATTCTCAGCCCAACCAAAATATACATATATATTTTTTTTTTCCAGTTATTAAACTGACAATCAGACATTCAAACACAAAGTGCTGTGCTTGTGCAAAGGTCAGGCCGACATAAGAACACATTTGCAATGTAGATTGTGTGAAACAGCTGCCAGCTCCTCAGATTCAGACTTTTATTGAATTACAGGGAGCAGGGAATTGGAGTCCAAGTGTTGAGCTTGCATGTCCGCGGCTTATTATTTGATGAGGAGAGATGCAGTTCTCAAACAAAAGGCACTGCGAGAGGTTAGCATGTCTGTTACCCACAACCCACAGCCCATTTCTGCTCTCACCCTCTGCCCTTCCCAGCTTCAAACAATTCTCTCTGATCTCATTAAGTCAACAAAAGCTAAATGTATCATATTTTAAGACAGCGAGTAAGGAAATGATACAATTATCAGCTTCACAGATAAAAAAAAGTTATATTTTCATTCCAAACAGGATTGATAGAAATTGGGTAGACTGAACATGGCTCAAAAACCTCATCAGACAGGCAGCTTTAACATACCACAAAATTAAGTTTTTATTGCTTTTGTTGAGAAACCAGCACTCAATACATGTTCAGTTACCAAAGTTGCAATTCGACAGGAGGATTTGTTTCGTGTTTCTTAAAGACACACCAAAACAAGGCGACGAAGGAGATACAGTCCCCTGGTAACAAGCCCATCGTGAGTCAACACTCTTCTACAGGGATGAGCAATATGTTATGATGCTCATAGATTCTGAGTTTGCACATTTAAAGCTGGGAAGAAGTACTACAGCAGCCCCACACAGCAGTCCCTTACCTGAGATACCAAGTGAAACTAGTAAGAAGAAAGAATAATATGCACGTCACATTTACGTGCAAGGCTATCAAATAAAACGTGTCAATGGAGAAAAGGAGGGACACCGGCACATTTACTCCAAGCCACCAAGAAAATTTTGCATTTATTAAATTAGGACAATGTTTTGATCCAACTCGGATCTTCGTGATGACCAGATGAAGATCTGAGTCGGATCAAAACGTTGTCCAAATTTTACAAATTTTCTTCATGGCTTGGAGTTAGTGTGCAGGCATCCCTTCTCTCCTCCATACCAAGTTAAACTACCTATAATGCAGTATAGTTAGCATTGCATGCTGAAAATCAGAATAATTGAGTATTGCCCAACATTCCCTGATGACTGAGAGCTATGCTCCCTCCTACTGCAAGTGAAATCTACTATTGCAAGTATTTACCTTTGACTCACCTTTGGTTTTCATCTAACTCATCTTGACCAGTCTTTCTCCCTTCCTTCATCTGACTCACTCCAACAAATTAGCCAAAATCATACCCTTTTGGTCTAAAGTCCTTCCATCACATAAAGCCGTTTCTGTTTTTCAAATTCTGAATGTTCACTGTCTGTATGCCATAATTACAGCTATTTCAAACATCACCCTTGATTGGTTTTTACAGATCACTCTCAGTCAGAGCAATATCAAGCTTTTTTAAATGACCTCCTTGTCATTTACAAATCACTCTCAGAGCAGAATCAAGCTTTGTAAGATAGCTTCCTAATTAAAACCAAGCGTTAATCGATTGAGTTTATGGCAGAATCTAGTTTTTTGCAAATCATACACTCTAAAAACAAAAGGTTCCATAAGGAATCTTTAAGGGTTCTATAGCTTGGTACATATATGGCACCCTTAAAAGGTTCTATATAAAACCATGTCAGATGGATCAATTTAAAGAACCCTTGGGGTTCTTACATTTGAAAAAAAGGCTTCTACACAGCACATTAAAAAGGTTAATTCATACCCCAGACCTTTTACCTTTATTTTTCAGTTGAAATGGTAAATGGACTGCATTTATATAGCGCTTTCTAGTCACATGACATGACCCCAAAGCGCTTTACAATTATGCCTCTGCCCCTGATGGCAGTGGCTGCCATGCAAGGCATCAACCTGCACATCAGGAGCAGTTTGGGGTGTAGGATGACTGTCTTCGGGAAGGTTCCATAAACGGTTGTTGAAGTTCAAACAATCCTCTCGTGAAGGAAATGGCACCTTTTTTGAGCTAAAGGTTCCATTTCTTTAGCAATGAACCCCAATGGTTCTACATAGCACCCTCAAGAACCCTCTTTTTTAAGAGTGTTATGAGCAGGATCAAGCTTTTCCAGATCACTCCCTGAGAAGAATCAAGCTTATAAAAATCACTCCCTGAGCAAAATCAAGCAAATAAAAATCACTCCCTGAGCAGAATCAAGCTTATACAAATCACTAGCTGAGCAGAATCAAGCTTATACAAATCACTCCCTGAGCAGAAGCAAGTTTGTACAAATCACTCCCTAAGCAAGATCAAGCTTTTGCAAATCACTCTTTGAGCAGGATAAAGTTTTTACCAATTGTTTCTTCAGTAAAATCAAGCCTCTACAAATCAAGCAGATGGCAGAAGCTAATTTTTACAAATCATCGCGTGAGCAGAGTCAAGGTTTTGCAAATCACTCCATGAGCAGAATCAAGCCTTTTCAAATCACTCCCAAAGCATAATAAAGCTTTCACAGATAACTACTAGACCATTGTCAAGCATTTATAAATCATTTCCTGAGCAGAATCTATATTTTACGGATCAATCTCTGCACAGATTAAAGCTTTCACAGATCAGGCTTATAGCAGAATCTAGTTTTTACAAATCATGGCGTGAGCAGAGTCAAGCTTTTACACATCACCCCTTGAGTAGAACAAACTTTTACAGATCACTCCCTACGCAGAAACAAGCTTTTAATGATCAAACTTAAAGCAGAATCTTGTTTTTACAAATCACGACGTGAGCAGAATCAAGCTTTTACGAATCAATCCTGAGCAGAATCAAACTTTTACGGATCACTCCCAGAGCAGAATCACGCTTTCACAGATCACTCCATGATCAGCATGAAGCTTTTAGAGATAATTCTTGGACCATTGTCAAGCTTTATCAAATGCTTTCCTGAGCTGAATCAAGTTTTTACCATTCAAGCTAATGGCAGAATCTAGTTTTCACAAATCATGGCATGAGCAGAATTAAGCTTTTACAAATCACTCTCAGTGCTGAATCAAGCTTTTACATCCCAATCCGTGAGCAGAATCTAGCTTTAACAGATCCCTCTCTGAGCAGAATCACACTTTTTACAGATCACGCTTGAGGCAAAATATAGCTTTTAAAAATCATGCTGTGAGCTGACTATTGAATTTCAGAGAAGAAGAGAAATAGTAGACATGGAAAAAGCTTAATAGCTTCTTAAAATAAAAGAATAAAGACAATAAGTATCACAGCTTTTCAGATTCCAGGAACCTTAAGATTCAAATAAGGAATGCACTGAAAAAGAGAAAAATTGAATCTCATTGCTTAAGTTACACCTGTGCATTTTGAATAAATGCAAATTCTTCCGTCTTAAAGGTTTGAAAATTCAAACCCTGAAATACAATCTCTGAAAGCAAAGCAGTAGGCCTACCTCTGATCAGAAACAAGAAAACAGCCCTGAAAATTCCTCAGGTCAAAAGACAAGGGGCCACCTGCTCAACCCCAACTAAGGTGGGTGAGTGTGTGAGGGACATATAAAGTAAAGGACTGTTCATACATGAGCTTGCAATTGTGTTTGTTTGTGTGTATGAGTCAGAGAGAGAGAAAAAGTTATGAGAAGGAGAGAGCCCACGTATTTTTGTGTGAGCATTTTCAATTTCTTTTTTTCCATGACTTAACTAGTATCAGCCAAAAAAAAAAAAAAAACATAAATACAATCTGTGCTCCTCCAGTGATTCTCATAATGCATTTTAGTTTCGGGAAGTTCTTATCTGGGATATCCACAATCACCAACAGAGATAAACTGTGTGTTTTGTTGTCCTTTGAGCACATTTTTACTGTTTGATAATTCACATAATGCTATTCCAGCCTTTGGGGTAACAGCTGCAACAATAAGAGTGCACCAACTGAGGATTCTGCATGGGCTTCCTGAAAAGCTGGATCCCAACCACCCACACTGAGACTCATAGCGAACATAAACTGTAGATAATGAATTTGAACATTCCTCCCAAGAATCCCATTATAAAACAGGCCATAAATTGAGCCATATTTTTAAAAGAAATAAACTCCATCAAAAATTTGAAGAGAAGCGCACGTGTCCTCAATAAGCTGAAAATTTTAAAGCTGAAAAAAAATTTCTACCAGAAATGAGGGGTACCCAAAACATGTATTCTAAGAAGAAGAAGAAATTATTGTGGGATTAACCAATGTAGTTGACTCCAGGACCAAGGACAGCGGAAAACTCACATCTTTTGCGGACCTTCTCCGGGGAGATTTTTATTGTAAGCAGTTTTTGCGCATTCTTAAAATTAGCGAATAACCTATTCATTTACAAGGAGTCTTATAACAGCCTCGCGCACCTTTGCTTTCAACTAAAAGGGGTGATGTCACGTAATAACGGGTTATTGCACAGCAAATACGTGGTGCGAGGGTGCGCTTGTGTACATAGGCAAACACTAATTAATTCGTGTTTGAATTGCAGTATGAATATGAATGAATAAAAGAAATAAATGAATAAACATCTCATTTTACATTATTCCTGTCCGATTTAATTAGGCAAACCGATAAACCGTACACAGAGGCCTAGCTAAATCCATTGTCCAGTTAAGGAATAAATCATATTTTCTGCTGCAACAACATAATAATGAGCCAAACAGGAAGAATGAACGATCACAAATCCTTCCGAATGGATGTAGATGGAAAACCACAATTAACGTTACGGAAATTATCTCTCCCAGCAGTGCAGGTTAGTGCATTGCGTTATGCGTTATGCTCGTATCGATGGTCATCACACCTGAAGGACTTCCTGTTTTACTGCACCGGGTGAGAATGAGCACTGCATGGGAACTGGCGTTTGTGTAATACTTTTTACACTAGTTATGATTTATTGCGATGCTTCACCAACCATCTAATTCTAAAGACCTCTGAAACGGATGCAGGAGAAGTAGCAAATCACTCCATGAGAAGATTTAACGCATGCGTCAAAAATACAGGCAGGTTAAACCTGGCCAAAGAAAAAATATTTTATTTGTCACGCGTACAGGTCTGCTCTGCACACATTCATGAACACGCACACACACACACACACACACACACACACACACACACACACACACACACACACATACACACAAAGTCACAATTGTTTACTAAATTGGATTAAAGAAATGAAAACAGTCTTTATTTCACAAATCTTTGAGTTTAGTACGAAGGATCTTCTTGAGGACTGGCTCAATCGAAACCAGTTACCATGACGACTGAAAGAGCCAAATACCGGCATTAGTTAAGAAAACCGCCAAGGCCGTGAAAAACATTTATATATGCCCTACCTTGCACTCTTCCATGCATGTTCTCACCGAATATGCATCCGTTTCATATTTCTGAACCATAATCTCAAACTCTTCATATCTCTCCTGAGCGTACTGGTCATAGCGTTGGTAAGCCCGGACGCACTGGCTGCAATCCCGATGATTGCCATCCACAACCATGTCCAGGCTGCAGCTCAAATTCTCCGGACTGGAAAACCCGTAAAACAAATCCAAAAGAGAATAAGAATTACAAAAGGAAAGGTATAAATCGCTTAAGTTCAACTCTTCGGACTGCCTCCCCGCCATTCCAGAAAGGCCCTTACAAACAGTTTCAGGGTTGTCGAAAGTAAAGCAGTCTTTAGATAAACTGTCAGGATGACAAGTTTCTAGTCGCCTCAGACGCTCTGTAGAATTCCCTATAAAAATATCCTTTTTATTGAGGCTGCTGCGGGGGGGATGCGGGCTGGGTGAAAGTATATGATTTGCGGTTTGGTAATCGTTCATGTCCGTGGGTGCTAACTTCTCCAGCCGCTTGTCTCTGGTTCTTGTCAATTTAGCCTCCGCGCAAAACCACAAGTGATCGGAGAGCAGAATGGTTAAAAACAAGAGCGATGCCAAGGACAGTCGCCATTTCTGGGCCCTCTCCGAATCGGTAAATGGCTTTTCGTTCTCTCGGGGTGCACACCAGATTTTTAAGCCGTCATCTTGCTGTCGACACATCCAAGCGCCCCTGGTCATATTTTGGGAAAGCGCAGCACCGGCCGACTCCACCGTGAGGGCTCCTTTGCCACAATATTCATTGACTTCTGGATTTTCCTGTGTTATTCCCCTCTAAAACGTTTATTTGGAAGCGGTCCGACCCCGCTCCTGGCGACGTTGTGATCTGCTATTCGCATCCAATTAGTTCGTTCAAGGAGATTAAGCCACGTATTGTCATATCCACGGTCTCCATGACTCTCCGGAGAAAAGCCCGGCTCTCTGTGACAACATGCCTCTCTCCTTCCTCTCCGCGGGGATGAGCTCCCCCTTTCCGCACGCCAGCTGTACCACAAACCGCCTGTTCGTGGGTTTTATTCAATAGAAGGACACAAAGTGCTATTCTTACTGACAGCCGATTTTCTCCTCCGTGTCAGGCCAAAATGCCTCGGATGTTTTCTTTTGATTGGCACGGTCATCCTGTTCCTGCGTTAAGTTGCCGCCATGTTCATAATGAAACACTTTTTGGGGGAGCTGGGTCATTTGCGTCATCTCCAGCGCCGAGATCGCTCCATCCTGGCGCAGTTGCAGATGTGCTTACAAGCAATTGAGACGCATTAATGCACATGGGTATGTCTATTAGCATACGCTGTCGATTCTTGTACTAGAAACGCACGTTTGAAACCTCCGCCTATGCCTGTAACAGGTAGCCACAATTTAGGAATACCCCTTTAGTCCACTTTCGACATTTAGTGCCACTGTTTACGAAAAGGCTATTTAGCTTTCATCAATTTCATCAGAACGGCTAACACGTTTCCGATATCAAGTTTTTATGTCTATGCTGTGTGTGTGAGTTTTTGAAAAGTGCTGTTTCAAGATTCTTCTGTAGCCTATACAGATATGTAAATCATTCTTAGTTTTTCATTCGGCAGTGATCATGTATCATTTTATTAGAAAATCAGCACATCAAAAACGCCACTGCCAACAAGATGCTCGGATGAATCGTTGGAACGCCGTTTCGATGTAAAGGCTTTTTTTCGGGTCCCAAGAGTTAGCACTTCAATTATTTAATGGATCATTATAGCCGATATAGCCCACTAAGTAAGCTACCCGACCTCTGCCTTGTTTTGTAGTCCATCGATGCATTTTTTTCTAGATGAGTTTACGCATATGCGCGGAAACCGTGGATGTCCATGTTTAAAACCGAAGCATTGCGTAGGCTTCTTGGTCTTCAGGACCCGATAGTACTGCACGTTGTCGTCAACCGCTGGAGCGCAAGGTTTGTGTACGTTTGCTTAGACTGCCTGCATTTCCTGTAACCTTGCATGGAAGCTGTTTTACTGCATAGTGGACGTCTTCTTGGCTTCGGTTTTTAAATCACGCATGCAGTTTTTATTCCCGCAGAGTTTACCTCTTTAATCGTCTGAGCATTAGGAGGGATGCGCATGAGGCTGTCAATGCGAGTTACATGCTGCTATGCAAAATTTTAGGCTATCATAACAGAAAAGCTTATGTGTTCGTGGCAGTTTCTGCATGTACACCAATAACCTAACAATTGCCAGCATTTCAGACGAACTTAATGGCATCAACATGCGGTATTGTTAATTAACGTTGATGAGCAATCGCGTGATAATATTTTATAAGAGATGCAGTCATGTCCGCCAGATTTTATGTTTCCGTTTCTTAAGTCGCCTAATTTTACCTGAATTGCGTCATCTTCAATTAACCATCAAAATGTGTTGCTTTATTTATATAGGCTAGGCTATTTCTTGAAATCTGAATGGCAGGCTAAATATTAGGCTATCAAGGTAATTTGAGTAGTTTATGGTATAAAAATGCGTTGGAGAATTGTATTTCGGATGTCCGGATTTCACGACATTTATGAATAAATGTGGATTTCTGTCAGATGTGTTTAATCTCAGGTCGATGTACAATTCTGCCCATTTTTCCCCTAAAAAAAGGCTTGTTGAGTGGATATTTAGGATCACAATACGTAATTTTATTTTTTGCTTAGTTCAAATAATATGCCATTGCCTAAGACAGAACTACTGTATATTCCCAGGGCCAATGGAATTACGAGTGGTGCTCTTTGATTAGCCTGTATTTAAGCACTGTGCCTCGTTCATTTTTTTGGATCCTTATTTCTGTTTGTCGGGTCAAACTGACCTGGCCATTCTAGAGATTTTGAGGAAATGTAGAAATAACGAGGAGATATTGCTTGTCATCCCGTTTTCGAACCCAATCAGGTTCATCAGGTGTGACACTCACAAAATTTCATTTATCTCGGTCAACTACTTTCAGAAGAAACTTGTCCCCTACTTCTCCGGGCGGACAGAGCTCTATTGCAATATTCCCCGCTCCACTTCCTGGCGGGGGATTAAAAATGAGCATGGGTATGAAGAAGAGTTTGAGCAAGATTTTTGTGACCACTGATGTTTATTTTGAACTGAAACAAGAACACAATCCCCAATCAAAAGTGTTGACATAAGTAATTCAAAGATATATAGAAACCAATTCTGAAATAGCATCGGATGTGGGGATGTGTAGGGGCTAAAAGGCACCGGATAAACAGGCGACTGGGTCAGTTTGGGTACATCCGCCTAGTAGCAATTTAATGGGCAAAACTTCATGTTGTTCCACCGGCGGTCTTGTGGTCTCCATCTTATCTTCTCTTGGGGTCTCGTCATGATTACATTTATGGAATAACTCGTTTAGTCGCATGACACATTTGACGTATTGAGTAAGTTGTACGCTAACGGAATGTTTCACTGTAAATCCTGATAGTGTGGTGCACTCAAATGTTTTTTGGAAACCAATTACCTCAAAAAATGTGTAGGCCAACGTAATTGCATTATGTCGAAGGAACTGAAAGAAAATAAGATACAGTTTTTTTACGTCTTTAAGTGCTGAGAACACAAATCATTAAGTTGATATACAAATTTTTGAGTTCACCACACTTGTCATGGTTTGCAGTGTCGGATTGATTTGTTCGTGTTGCGGGCGACTGATTCATGTCTTGTTTCCTGGCATTTGCTGTTCTCATTTGTTATTCCGTTTCATTATGGGGTGTAATACATCTAGGAAAGAGTGTCCCCCTCATTTTCAGAGCCGATACGCGTCTCGGCTTGTATGTTCAGGGTGTAAATGAAGTGTCGGTGAAGTGCATCCTGAGGGAGGGAAAAGTTAATGAAACATGAGTCTGACAACGCCCCGCCCCGTTTAAGCAAGTCCGGGCCTTCCTTGGCTGAAAACCGCGATAAAGGACACGGGCCGTTAAAACATATGGAGTTTTGGATTTTCTGAGGTCATATATAAAAGCCTGCTCTAAGGCCGTAAATATAAAAACTTGATTACATCCGTCACATTATTTTATTACGAATGTGAGATCCAAATATCACTGAAATATATAAATAACCAAATCTGCCTAACCCTTAATTTACGCAATTTATATTCCCAACCGCATTAGCATTTTTCACTTTTTTGACGCGAATTTAGCTGGATTTTTTTTTTTTTTTTTTTCAAAAATAAAAAAGTAACATTTTGGCGTTTGGGGTGTTGCCATTACAAAGGTGTCCATTCTCTGGGAATTTCTATATGGACAGCAGTAATCTTCCTAGTGCGTCTCTGATGATCAGCCCACATGACTCTTTGATCCAGGTGATCTAGCAACTGCTTCCTGGGGTTTTAATTAGGTTGCCCCTCATTTTTGTTCCTGCCCAGAAGGTCCCTGCACAGTTTGGACTCGTGTTGACTTAATATCTTGCTGTTACCCAACGTTTCCTCCATTTATTGTAGTATGTGACAAAAACTAGCGATTCCAAACCTTTGAACAGTAGCGTAATTATGCCCTTACATTCAGCATTTCCATAATTCCCTATGGGAAGGTGACTGTAGCAATATCCCAGGACTGTGTCCTCCAGGAAGTAGCCAAATGGATACCCATGATGAGTGGTCTCTTTGACTGTGCAAGAGCTTAGCACTGCAGTTTTTTTTTTTTAAATGAAAGTGAGGCTAATATTGATAACTTGTGGGAAAAAAATGAGAGGGCAAGTGATGTGGGGAGGTTTTGATTAGACGTTTCTGATATAATTTCTGTCTATGTTGAGCTTTGTAGCAAGTGTTTGTCACCCAGCTGAAGACATCTGTGAAACCAAATTTTTAAGTTCTGAACATATGCCAAACACTTCTGAGTAACACTTTTTAAACAGGTCTCAGTGTTTCGATTCAGTTTGAAAGTGTATTCAACAAATCTGAAAAACCTTGATTGCAACATCCAGTAAACATCAGTGTTCGAATGAGAACGCCTATTTACAAAAATGATCACTAGGCATTTAGCTTTTTCACACTGGTGTTTAGATTATAAACATGTCACATATTCCACAGTTTTAGAGTGAGAGGGAGAAAACTACTTTATTGGAGAGGAGAGGTGGGTAAAGAATGATTGTGCATCATCAAAAAAAAAAAAAAACAATCTAAAAATTGAGCCTTGTGTGAAGGTGTCAGATCCCAGAGACTACAGGAAGTGGGGAGAAGTGGTGCTCCAAGAACTTGCCTCAGAGTGACACCAGTTCAATGCCTTCCTGTTCAGGAGTCTGAAGACACACCCCCACCCCATCACAGTAGAATTAAAATAGCCTTGCCTTCATTTTCGTTTTCCCGGGGAAATGTGCAAAGCTTATGTGTGACAATGAAATTGGACATTGACGTGTGGGCATTCATTTTGTCTGCAATCTGTACAAATTAAATGTGCCAGCAGTCTGGCCCATTATAAAATGGTGTGCTGGTGATCTTGTCTGCTGTGAAAGCACCGACTCTCAGCCACTGTTAATGACTGAGATAACTGGTGAATCGGCTGGCTTTAGAGTTGAGCCAACTCTCCCAGCATTCCGCATGATATGCAGTGACGTTTGACCTCCATGGCACTGACAGTTATCCTGCACACTTGCACTTGGGAATGAGGACTTCTGGGAAATGTCCCATATTTGGATCTCCTCTGCTCTACAGCAGGGGCGTTTTGTTGCCAGCCTTCATGCTGGCCCTGCCATACGGAGTCGGCCATGACCCGAACAGACTCTCGGACGCAGTGTACGCCATAGCCTGATCCTCACACCTGTGAGGCGATTAATCAGCAGCATATGTGCTCACAAACATACAACGCGTGTGAGCGTGTAAACTGAGGTTGCTCCTCTGTGGGTATTTTGGAGAGGGAAGCTACAGTGTTTTCAGAGGCCCCTGTAAACCTAATAGTTCAATCTGGGTCTGTAATGTATTTATGATTCTTCTACATTAGATGAACACCACCCAGACAAATACAATCAACACACTCAAAGCCATTGCTCGGGTGTTATTATTCCTGAGGAATATAATAAAATTTACTACAAGGCATAAATTCTAAAATGATTTGTCTTTTAATGAATGTACGGTGATGACTTCACTGCCCCCTGCTGGCTGCTGGTTATCTGTCCTGCTTGCCTCTCTCAGTCCTGAGTTCACGCATGTGTGTTGAAAAAAAATGTGTGTGCCTGTGTGTGTGTGTTTACATTCATGAAAGTGTGTGTGTGTGTGTGTGTGCCTGGGTGTTTGTTTGTATATGTGTACTTGCCTATATGTCAGTGCTGTCAGCATTTGTGTGTCCACCTGTGTATGTGTGGCAGAACGCAGTATTCTGGCCAGGCAGAGACAGGCCTCAGGTTCAGCTTCAGCTGTTGTCTGCCATAGCCAGCCTGTCTCAACCCAGTTACACATCTCCAGTCTCCAATCAGGTGGCATCTAAAAAAGTAGCCAATCAGAGACAGAGACACACAGGGTGGGAGTTTGAGAAGATTAACAAAAGTTAAACCCCCAGTTTGTGGGTTCAATGTTCTTTTGGGACCAGTATGTTGCTCCTAAAAATCTCTCAAGAGAAGAACCTTCTGCACACATCACTCACATGACATAGAAGTACAGCCAGGCTGAAACAGACAGGATTTGCTCTTGAAAGATGAACTTCATCATCAGAAGCTGGAACATCAGAGATTCTGGCAGAATCTGTTAAATACAAGCCTTAGGGAAAATGCAAAGATTCATGGGGCCGCTTGGCCTGGGAGTTCAGGCAGAACGTGACGCCTGCTGCCTTTGTGAGCTGTCCTTCATATCATAGGAATGATCTGATGCTATCACCAGAGTGAAATGTGGGTTTTATTTATTATACATAGTATCCCAAGTAGTGCTCTCTTGGGTTGTGTTGTCAATGCACAATGGCAGAAAGCACTTCAGTTTACAGAAATACTCATGTACAGGAGCATCACTAGGCAAAGCTTGATAGAATACCATAGCGACTAAATAAGTTCAATAAGCTGTCTTAGCACTGGGGTGGCTGATTTGCCTTCTAGAGTGGTGACTGCATTTAAGGTGAAAAGTGGAGTTTATCCACGCGTGCAGCCTGAGACACATCTGCTCTCTTATTCAAAAGAAGTACAAAATAACAATAAGATCATGGATGGCTAATACAACATGCTCCTCTGACAATACTCATAAAACACAACACAAGTAATCCCAGCTGGTGTTAAGAACTTCACGCAAGACAAACAAGAAACAGTCAAACAGAAATCGAGGTAAAAGGCTTCACTTAGATTGTCACCCCTATGATAGCTTTATAACTCTTTTTTTAGCTTTGAATAATAATCCTAACTGATCCAACGCTGCCTGATTTGTCCTGCATACCATTTTTTGACAGTAGGACTCTTGTGTTAAGGGACTTAATTGTAATATTAAGTGCCATCTAGCGATCATTTTGTAGACTGCAACTAACTGATTACTCCGACCCTCACCCTCCCATTCCAAGCTTTGAGACAAATCCTTTCGGTTTAAGGGGACTTAAAGTTAAGCAAACATTTTTCCAAGATAATAATTTGTAGTTTAAAAAGTGAATATCAAAATAATTCTATTAGAAATTGCAACTTAAAACACTGAGTTTCTGTAGCATCATATTAGTGGTTGCCATGGCAACGGCTGTTTTAATGAATATATAGATACATAGAGAAACACAGTTATTGAGATAACTAAACACTGTTTAGTTATAATTTCAGCTGTAATGTGAAGGAAAAAACATTCCGAATGTCACAACAGGTTTCTAGGTTTCTATGTTCTAGTATTGTATTCTAGTATTCTAGGGAAGTTTTCTGGATTCATCGACTAGGTGCGCTGCCTTATCCTGGCCTAAATGAAGACATTGATTTTACTTTTTTTGTGATGCCTTTTATATTTGTGTACACAGATGGACTTTCTTCTCTGTAGTTTTTTTCATCTCCTGTGCACATGTATTGTTACCATATGTATGTATATGTCTGTTTTATTTATGTGATTCTTTGATATATATGTATGTGCATATTGTGTATGCATTTATTTGTTTTATGCATACGTTTCTGCTTACCTTTCAGGTGTTGGGTCAGATGACTTTCTTTCATTGGCTGTGTATAGTCTATAGGTGAGACCACACCCATCATCTCTGTTTGAAGCCCTGATGAAGACCCATTGCGGTCGAAACATGTTGGCTTTTTTAATGTTCTAGCCACTATAATAAAGGCTTTTTAATAACTTTTTCCTTTGATTTTTACAAGTGAGTGCCTGGATTGCGTTCTCGTTTTTTTAAGTTAAATCAAAACCTTAACTCTCATATATTATATATATATACATACATACACATATATATATATATATATATATATATATATATATATATATAGTAATTTAGATTTATAGTTCGAAATTTGATTTATATTTAATGTTTAATGTTTGGATTTAGTATTTAATCCTCTTTTTCCTTCTACGAATAGTTATACTACAAAAAACGGTATCACCATTTCTACACCAATTTACATATATTTGTGTGTAAATATATGAAAAAGAGATGGTTTAAAATGGCAGCAATCTTTTTTTCCTAGTTTTTGATGCTAAATGTGCAAAAACTGTAAAGTATAAAACAACATATAAAACAAATGGCACCTCATACCCGCTCACTCTGTAGATATAAAGGGCTCATGAAAAAGTAAAAAAAAAAAAAAAAGCAACACTGCTTATTTTCAGGTGATTTTACACTAAATGAAAACATACTTTTGAGTATTGCACTCAAATTCTGCCAATACTTCAGCCAACAAATACCCACCCTAAATCTAACACACTGATCCTTCAACATTGAAGTAAGACTCTTGCGTTTTTGTTTGTCAATATGGTCAAAAATGGCTCCTTCTCTTCATCTATAGTTTAGTAGCTTGGCTTACTTCTTGAAAGTGCCACAGAGAGTGCACTTGCAAAACTACTATCTGGGGATTTTCAAAAAGAATGAAAATAGTGCATACTTAGAAAAAATTTCTTCCAGTTTACTGAACTTAATATGGCGAGACCTATTCAGTATTCTGGTGTGCAGAGGGCATTTGGCAGTAAGTTCAGTCGGCCAACTATTTTGAGGCTACAGCGGTTTGGATGCAATTTTGGGCACAGCCTCAAATTTTCAGTTAGGGGTATTTGTTAGATAATGGACAGATGGATATGTGGTTGAGAGGGGACCAGGACAAAAACCAGAGAGTTCAGATTTAATATTTATATATATATATATAAAATATTTATATTTTTTCTATTTTGCCTGTTATCTGAGAGTGGAGGGCAAGGTTACTTACTCACTTAGTCCTCTTCGTCCCCTGTGGGACAGAAGGCCGTCACAAACTGTCTCCATTTCTGCTTATCCCTAGCCCTGTGTTGCACTTCCCCTAGAGTAAGGTGGTTCTCGGCAAGTTCTAATGTTATTGTGCGACGCCATGTTTTTTTAGGTCTTCCAGGTTTTCTCTTTCCAGGTGGAGTTCACCTTAGGGCTACCCTGTGCTTTCCCCATACGTGCGTTGATGTCTTTGTGGGTTGCTTCATCTGTGCTTACAATGCTTTCGAGATAAGTAAATTGATCTACCTTTTCCAGTGGCTCTCCGTTTATTTTGATTGGCTCGGTTGAGGTTGCATTGATGTACATGGTCTTGGTCTTGATGGTGCTGATATTCAGGCCAGTCTGTTTGGCAGAACAGTTCAATCTGTTGGTCTTCTCTTGCAGGTGACGATGGGTGGTGGACAGGACAGCTAGGTTGTCTGCAAAATCCAGGGATTCGAGATGTGAGAGAAGAGTCCACTGAATTCCTCTTGGCTTATCTGAGGTGGTTTTGCGCATAATCCAGTCGATTGCGAGGAGGAGTATGGGCGAGATGATGCAGCCCTGTCTAACACCAAATTTCACGGGGAACCACTCCGACAGTTTTCCATCAACAATTGCACTGCACTCAAAGTGGTGGTAGAACAAGGGCAAGGTTGCTAGCAAGGATTTCGGACCCTATGAAAAGATTTCACAATAGTTGGGTGGAGAATCAAGGATATATTCCCAGAAATCAACCAAAATATTGTTATATCAGAATAAATTATCACGCTGTATACAACGCCAATTTCGAAATAGTTGGGACGAAGTCTAAATTGTGAATAAAAGAAAAATGCAATGACTTTCAGATCACAAGCCAATATGTTATTTACAATAGAACATAGATAACATTTAAAATGTTGAAACTGAAACATTTTATATTTTTACTCACAAAATGAGCTCATTGCAAATTTTCTGGCTGCAACTTGTCTCAAAAAAGTTGGGACACAGGCAAAAAAAGGGCTGAAATTATTATATAAGACAATAAGCTGAAAGAACATTCAGCAAGTAATTAAGTTAACTGGCATCAGGTGTGTAACATGATTGGCTATAAAAGGGATGTCTTAGTGAGGTTGAGTCTCTCAGAAGGAGAGATGAGGCTCTCCAACCTGTGAAGGCTTGTGTAATACTTTAAGAACAATGTTCCTCAACATCAAATTGCTAAGGCTTTGAAGGTCTCATCATCGACAGGGCATAAAATCATCAAAAGATTCAGAGAAATTGATAAAATTTCTGTGCATAAGGGACAAGGCCGAAGACTTTTACTGGATGCCCATGATCTTCAGGCCCTCAGACGTCAATGCATTACTCACTGGCATGATTCTGTCATTGAAATGACTAAATGGGCCCAGGAATACTTAAAAAAAACACTATCTGTAAACACAGTCTGCCGTTCCATGCACAGACGCCACCTAAAACTCTATCATGCAAAATGGAAGCCATTGTTGAGCATGATCCAGAAGCACCGCCGTGTTCTGTGGGCCAAGGCTCATTTAAAATGGACAGTAGCAAAGTGGCAAGGTGGCCTGTGGTCAGACGAGTCCAAATTTGACAGTCTTGTTGGAAATCATGGGCGCTGTGTCCACCAGGCTAAAGAGGAGAAAGGCCACCTCTCCTGTTATCAGTGTTCACTTCAAAGGCCTGCACCTCTGATGGTATGGGGATGCATTAGTGCATATGGTGTGGGACAATGGTATTTTTTAAAAAGCACCATGAATACTGAAAGGTATATAAAAGATTTAGCCCAACATATGCTCCCCCCGAGACGACATCTATTCCAAGGAAGGCCTTGAGTATTTCAGCAGGACAATGCAAAACCACATACTGCAGCTATTACAATAGCATAGCTTCGTAGTAAAAGAGTCCGTGTTGCTGAACTTGCCTGCCTGCAGTCCTGATCTTTCACCAATTGAGAATATTCGGTGCATAATTAAAAGAAAATTCAGTCAAAGAAGACCCAAAACTCTCCAGAAGCTGGAAGCCTGTATAAAACATGAGTAGGATCAAAAGTAGCCATCAAGTGGCTAAACTCAAGAAACTTGTCTCCTCAATTCCCAGACACCTCCACTTTGTGTCAAAAAGAAGAAGGGTTGCTAAACTATGGTAAACAGGCCCCTGTCCCAACTTTTTTGAGACCTGTAGCAGCCATCAAATTTGAATCATTTTGTGGATAAAATTGTAAAATTTCTCAGTTTCAACACTTGCTATGTTATCTGTTCTATTGTGAATAAACTACTGGCTGGTGTGATTTGAAAGTCACCGCGTTTTGATTTTATTCACAATTTACACTATGTCCCAACTATTTCAGAATTGGGGTTGTACAACAATCATCCTTATACCACATTTGTGAGATAAACTGACTCTTTGTATGGCTTTTAATCTCATTCTCCCAGCATTTCATCAGTTACATGCACAGCGCCCCAAAGGCATTCAGATCAGATTTATTTTACTGAAGGTACCTTGTTTTTTACTTTCTGGAATGGTGTCACAATGATGGGTTTACAGACTGATTTCAGACATTTGGTTATGGCAGATGGTGGAAGTTCAGACTTGCAGAATTCCAACTGATGGCCCAGTCAATAGTTTTCTGGATAGGCCTTTCATCCCGGCTTACAAATTAGAAGTCCCAACTTTTTAGCGAGTACTTCATCTACATTTGAAAAATAGGCTTGTCAAACCACAACCCAAACTCAGAAAAACTTTTAATGGTATAGAAAATGCTCATGAAATCAGAAAGCAGTGATTTCTAAATTTACTCTGATTTGGATTTTGTTGTAGACAGTATGAAAAAAGATATAAAAATGAATAATGATGTAGTTCAAAACAGCTGATGTCAGAACGTGATCACTATTGTGAGTTGGTTCAAAAGCAGCATTTAACAAAGGCCTAGTCCTTCAGGAACAAAGATAACCAAATAGGATAACCAATTTCCATACAAATGCAGGAGAAATTCAATGAATTGATTAAAAACCTCTCAAAAAATGTTCCTCAAAGAATTTGGATACTTCACCCTCTATGGTGCATAGTATGATTAAAAGTTTCAAGGAATCTGAAGGAATTTATGTGCATAAAGGGCAAGGACACAAGCCAGTGCTGAATACCTGTGATCTACGATCACTCAGACGGCATTGCATCAAGGACCATCATTTATCTATGAGTGATATCACCACATCGGTTCAGGATTACTTTGGAAAACCTATGTCAAGCAGTACAATATATAGTTACATCTACCAATGCCTGTTCAAACTTTACTGCTTAAAAAGGAAGCCACCTACTAACAGTGTCCAGAAGTACCGTCAACTTTTCTGGGCTCAGCAGGCATCTGCAGTGGACTATCACACAGTTGAAATGAGTATTGTGGTCAAATAGATCAATATTTCAGGTTCTCTTTGGAAGAAATGGATGCTGTGTGCTCTGGACCAAAGAGGAAAAGGATAATCCAGATATGACAATGCTAAGATTCTTTGGACTGAAGCTGTGAAAGAGTGGTTCAGCGAAAATGTGGAATCATTTTCCCACATGTATTCGCCAACACGGAGTTATGACCTTACCCAAATGAAAGTCTTTGGGACACGTTGGAGAAGGCTCTGTTGAGTGGTTTGACTCTCTCGTCATCAATACAAGCTCTCGGCCAAGAATTAATGTAAGTCTGGTCAAAAATAGATGTTGTAGCATTGCATAAGATTGCCGACGCAATGCCATGCCAAATGCGCACCAAGATCAAAGCTAAGCCAAGAGTTTTTTGGCCAGTCAGAGTATGTTAAAAGAGTCAAAATTAAAATGAGTGTTTGTTTTGAAAAATATATAAAATATATAGTGAAACATCAAATACTAAGCTGTTGTATTTTTTTTTTTTTTTTGCACAATACTAGTCAATGGTAATTTACATATGACTGCTCTCAGTTTTCACTTTAATCTACAATCCCAATTTTTTCTGGCTTGCAGTTGTATATTCATATCAACTATGATAATTGTGCTGCAAATTTCAGGCTGAAAATAACAATAAGAAATCCATCTGAGTAAAATTACTAAGCATTTTTAGGTAAGGGAGATTCCAAAGCTTTGAAGTCCTCGAGCTGTTATCCACATCACTGGTCAGCTTTAAAATTTGGGAAATACAAGAGGAAATATAGGGCCCAATTCTCCTGGGATTCTAAATTATACAATGTATAGATCCGATCGAGCAATTTGATTGGTCAATTAGACGTTTAGCATGTTCTCAAATGAGCAAGACAGCACGGGGAGTCTGTGCTCAAATGAAAAATACCTCATCATTGAAAATATTACTCCGCCTATCTTAGTTGCCCAGGCCATTTATTTAATTAATTTGTCAATTTGTTTGCATTTGTACATTGAAATGAACATTTAATAAATCAACACATCTGTGAAAACTGTCATCAGAGGTAGAGGTAAACTGATAATGGCCTGAAAAGGTGATTAGCGAAAGCCCCCGAAAGGCGGGGTTGAAATTATAGAACAGTTTAGCCTTCATGTTACAGGTTACTCTTGTTTCCTTTGCTGCTTGGCCACATTAATCAGAACTAACGTTAAATTAGAGTGTCACACCCCCAGGTGAAACGAAACATCTGCTGGTGAGTTTGTTTAAAGACAGATTTTCGTTCGGGTGCCGACACTGGAAAGCCGTTGCCCATATTAAGATAGAACCGTTAATAAAAGTTTGTTCGATAAAGATCAGCTGAGTCGTTGTCAGGGCACCTGCTAGCTTAAAAATGACTGAGATGTCGGCAGAAGTATAGTTATCCGTCCAGGAAAAAATGATTTTTTCCAGCGGATATTTATTTTTTATTTTATTTTATTTTCATGTTTATTTCAGACAAAATATACAGTTACTGTTCCAAATGGGAAAAAGGACATAAATCAAACAAAAGGAAGCATACAAAGAAACAAAGTCTATATAAAAAGCAACTTAAACATTAGACCATGCCTGAAAAGGAGCAGGATGAAGTTTTGGATGAAGTACACTTTTTTAATTCCTGCCCCTGATTCACGAGTAACTTAAACTTATTTGGTTATTTTATTCCTGTTTAGCATATATGTTCTTATTATCTTTGTCACTATTATTATTGTTTATTATTACAGTTTTTTAATTGTTATTATAATTTTTATTATCATTATCATCCTTATTATCATCAATGGTAGAAATAGTAGCAAAAGCACTAGTAGCAGCAGTAGTAGTAGTACAATGTATATAACTATATATAACTGTCATGAACCCTATAATATACAGTGATTACTAAATATATATAAATATTGTATATATAATATCTAATATACATTTATACATACTCCAATACATACCCTACATACATACACCCATATATATAAACAGATATACACCTGAGACATT
Source organism: Gymnothorax reevesii (assembly GCA_029721435.1). Classification (NCBI taxonomy): domain Eukaryota; kingdom Metazoa; phylum Chordata; class Actinopteri; order Anguilliformes; family Muraenidae; genus Gymnothorax; species Gymnothorax reevesii. The sequence continues at coordinate 16,836,340 of CM056587.1, read as the reverse complement.
GCGTATACAGGCAAACCAACTGATATAGACACATAAACATACTTACATGTTTACTCAGATATATAATTATGTATACAAACATATATACACATGGTGATACCCTTAGCCATTCCTATATCTACTGAAGATCAGTTCTTTGTACTTTTTTTTTAAGAGCTTAATGTTTGGACATTCACTGAGTTCCACATTTAGACTGTTCCATCGTCTCACACCAAAAACAGAAATACAAAAGTTTCTCCTCACTGTGCGGACAGTGACAGTTTTGAAGTAAGTATGACCTCATAGCTTGTAGCCTTCTTCTCTTACTGAGAACATTTTTTGTATGTTAATCGGTAGTTGATTGTTCTTTGCTTTATACATAATTTGAGCTAATTGTGTTGCTATGTGCAGTATTTATTCAGTTTTGGGAAATCACGATGTCTAGAAAACATAAGCCAAAATTGGATGGCTGACAAGGACTAGTTAATGTTAGATCTCATGTACAAGTAAACTTATAAATATTTAGAGCAAAATGCCAACAGTATAAATAAATTTTGATTATGCATTTTATTTTGTTGGTAATAGTTGTATAATCGCATTATTACACTTGAGGGTGTGCTTGACCTCCATTCTTGTCCTTTTTTTTACATGAATGGCAAGAACAGGCCGTTCAGCCTAACTAAGCTTGCTAGTTTCTTTATACTATTGTGAATATATCCCTTCAGATACTCAATGACTCAATGGTATCGAGCTTTAAGTCAAGCCTGCTCTTGAAAACCCCCAAGGTCCTCAACAATATGGTCAGGCAAGCTATTCCACATTGAAATTACTCTTTGGGTGAAGAAATATTTCTGAATATCAGTGCTAAATTTACCTTTGGTCAACTTACATTTGTGACCCCGAGTTCTACTCACAACAATTGGTTGAATGAATCCTACATAATTCACTGTATTAATCCCCTTAACATTTTTAAAGACCTCAATCAAATCACCTGAGTCTCCTTTTCCTAAGACTTAAGAGATTAAGGATCTTCAGCCTCTTCTCATAGCTTTTATCTTTTATACCTGGAATAAGCTTAGTGGCTCTTCCCTGAACTTTCTCTAGAGCCTCTGTATCTTTCAAAAGTATGGTCCCCAGAACTGTACACAGTACTCCAGATGTGGTCTGACGAATGTGTTGTACAAAAGAAGCATCACCTCCTTAGATTTGTACTCAATACTTTTGGCAATGTATACTAGCATCCGATTGGCTTTGTTAACTGCTACAGCACAATGTCCAGAGCCTGTGAGGGTTTGGTCAACAATCAATCCCAGATCTTTCTCGTGTGCAGCACATACCAGTTTTAAACCTCCTATGAAGTAATCTCGTCTAATGTTTTTTATTACCTACATGTACAACTTCACATTTTGCTAGATTAAATTTCATTTGCCACATTTATGCCCAATTCTTGATTCTATCCAAATCATCCTGAGTCACTTTAGTGGACCCTAAACTATTTGCCAAACCCCCCAATTTAGTATCATCTGCAAATTTAACCAATCTGCTCTCAATATTCCTATCAAGGTAATTAATGTAGATGAGGAACAGCAGGGGTCCCAACACCGATCCCTGGGGGACGCCACTCCCTACCATACCTAGCTCAGATGAGATACCACTGACCACCACTCTTTGTGTTCTGTCCTGTAACTATTTTGAATCCACTCCAGAATACCTCCTGTAACTCCAGTGGAGCTCATTTTAGAAATTAGTCTCTTATGCGGTATTGTATCGAATGCTTTCTGAAAATCCAAGTATATGATGTCATAAGCCCTGCTCTTCAAAAGAGAGGCAAAACAGGCATGACCATCCCTTATGAAAACCATGTTTGCTATCCCTCAAGATACTGTTATGTTTAAGAAATAAGTCCAGCTCATCTTTTATGATAGATTCTAATATTTTGCACGCAATGAAAGTTAAACTGACTGGCCTGTAATTTCCTGGCTCGGTATGGTCCCCTTTCTTATATATTAGTATTATATTGCCCTGTTACCAATCATTTGGTATTTCTCCAGTTTCTTAAGACCGCCTGAAGATGGCGGAGAGCGGCTTAAAGATGATCTCACCAACTTCCCTGAGCACTCTAGGATATAAGCCATCAGGACCCGCCGCCTTATCTGCCTTTTATTTATGCAACTTGTCTAATACTTCGTTATCCCGAACCTCAATTTCCGCTAAATAATCTTGAGCATTTAACATGCCCTCAGCCTTCGGGCTTAATGAAGACCCCCTCTGTGATGCGGTCAGAAATGAGGTGTTTGTTGTGACAAGAATGACGGTCAAGCACACCCTCAAGTGTAATAATGCCTCAAACAATCCTGTGATTCCATTTATAGAATCCTGTGTAGTTTCTAGAGCGGAAAACTTGCTACCGCTCTTCTGTAGACTGAATGTCTCACTTGTGTCTGTCCCTCTAAGTAACTGCAGACACCCCTGATGATGTTGACATCAGGGCTGCATGAAGGCAATATGATCTGTATTTTTTTTAAATTAATGAGATATAAACATTTATTTATGTATTTTCCTTGAATTATCATTTTGAATTTCAAATTCACCTTTTATCTTCAGCAACTCTGATGAGTAAAAAAAAAAAAACAACAACAACATCCAAAGCAGATTTAAATTACAAAAAGTGCAGGGTGTCGAAGACTTTTGCACAGTACTGTCCATATATATAAGTATATACATATATCCAACCTCACACTTACAGGGTGTATTACAGTACTAACAATCGTCTCCCAACAGACCGAAGAACCATTATTTATTTATTTTTTTACGGTTGAGAGTGTGTTTGAGTGATGCCAGCTGCCCTCGTAATTTGGCCTGTGCTGTAGGAAATAGTTTCCTACTTCAGTGGCTGTATTGAGCACCCAGATCAGTTTGATGGTAAACAGCAGCAGAAGGGTGGTATTTCAGGTAACACCCCCCCCCCCCTGCCCCGGTCCCCTAAAAGTGAGGTCTGGCGCACAGCTGCAAACCTCTCACCACAGTACCCCGCTCTCGAGGACATGTGTGCGCCTGTCACACAAATAAAAACAGGCGCGCATTAACTCTCAATCCAATCAGGAGGCGGATGTCAGTGCTCAGTGCTGCTGCAGAAAGGGCCGGATGTTAACCAAATTATCCAGCCCACAACAGCAGCTACAGCAGCCATTACATTAGCATAGTTTGGGAGATCCGCATGAAGCATGCTAAAGACAGAAGGCTTATGCAGCCTCTACAAGAGCCAAAAGAGATGGTCTTGAAAACGTTCAGTAGCAAGGAAATGTGGAAAAGTCAAACAGAAAAATGTATTTCTGGCTTGGATGGGGGTGAAACAGTTAGGGGTAAAATAGTAGTAGGGAATCAAGCAGAATATGTTATTCAGACTGACTAGGGCCCTGTTACATTTTTTACATGGCATCAATTTATACAGCAGGATCGTTGCTGAGCCGATAAAGGTTAAGTAGTGTGTTCAAGGTAGATACAATGTTCTTCCTGAGAAACAAACAGGCGGTTTTTTAAGACTTTCTTGCAAAAATACTGTTATGATGGATCATTTTGTTAATTATTTTGTTTAACTTGGTTTTCCCACAAAAGTGGTAAAAAGTAGGTGGTCTAACTTAGGGGTGTAACTAGTTTCCCATGGACCCTGGGGACCATGTTGCTCCTTGGGCCCCAGCTTCCACATCGTTAGATACTCCAAAAAGCACAGGCAGTGATCTGTTTCTCTGCCGGTCGGTGCTCAGAACAACTGAGTTATAAAATACTCACAAATACTGAGTTATAAAGGCTTAACAGGCTCATGCACAACAGGAAAAATTGGCATTATTTGGACATCTCCCCTTCAGTAGAAGACAGTTAACACACTCTCTAGTGAAAAACTTTGCATAGATACAAATCAGTGGTAAAATTGATATTATTCTTGAAAAGGGTTTGGCCTTGCAGCCCTTCCCTCTGCTGCAAGCTTTGCCTCAACTTTTTTGGGCAACAGGTGTGGCTCATTGAAGTGGAGGTGAAGCCAGAGTATTTAGGGGCTGGCTGTTGCCAGTCCTAGTTGCTCCGAAAAATAATAATCAAGAGATAGTTATAAAAATCTCAAGTAAAGCATTAGAAAGAGTTGACAATTTCAAATATCTTGGTTTATGGTTTGATAAGAGATTAACATGATCTGAACATATCCAGAAAATGATAGCCAAATGTGAAAAAGTGTTGAATGTTTTGCGTTGCTTGCGAGGAGTGGAGTGGGGAGCAAGTCGGCCAGCCATGAAAACTATATTCATAGGACTTATAAGATCGGTGTTTGATTATGGGTGTATAGTGTATATATCCGCAGCCAATACTCACAGAGATTGGATGTATTTCAGAGTCAAGCATTGAGATTGTGTTGTGGAGCTAAGAGGACTTCCCCTGTAAATGCATTACAGGTTGAGATGGGGGAAATGCCTCTTTATATGAGAAGGGATCAATTAACAGTAGTGTTCTGGGCAAGCTTAAAGGGGCATGAGGAAGATCATATAAGCCAAACTGTCCTTCTTAAGTGTCAGGAGAGAGACAAAAATCAGGTCAGAAGTTTTGGATGAATCATATCCCAAAAAGTAGAAGAAATGGAGTTGCATAAAATGAAGTGAGTCCCGCATTGAAATCCCATTGTGGTTGATGGGAAGTCCTGTAGTTGATTTAAACCTTTTAGAGATGAAAGAATCTGGGGAAAATAATAGGTCTATTGAAGAGTTGTATATCAATGGTAATTATGATGATAGGGTAGTACTTTGTAGTATTTACGGATGAATCAAAAACAGAAAATAACAAAGTGGGTACAGCATTTGTTATACTAAGGTATAAGATAAGCAGAAGGGAAAGGCAAAATAACAATCTAGCTGCATATACAGGAGAGTTAGTAGCAATTCTCACTGCACTTTCTTGGGTAGAGAGTAATTGGCCAAAGAGGGTAGTAGCTGCATCAGATTCCTCCTCCGCACTGCTAAGTATCCAGAATGGGTCATCAAAGTCCAGACAAGACATTATAGTGGATACTTTGCAGTTGCTGCATAGGTTGCAAGGCTGTGGAGTTAATGTTGCCTTTGTGTGGGTGCCAGCTCACATAGGAGTTATAGGAAATGAACTGGCAGCCAATAATGCTAAAGAAGCTGCCCTTTTGCCTGAGGTTAGTCTAAATATTACTTATAGTAAATCAGAAATAAAAAGCATAGTTAACTCCAAGCTAAAGGAGAGCTGGCAATCAGAGTGGCATGGAGCAAACATGGGGAGAGGGTATGATAACATCCGAAGGTATGTGGGCAATGCTAGAAGTACTTGTAGGATGATGCAGGAGGAAGATATAATATCCAGAATGAGATTTGGTCACACTGGTGTAAATAATACATTGTTTTTAATTAAAAAACATGGTAATGGCTACTGTAATGAGTGTAGACCTCAGACATTAGAGACCATAGAACATGTGTTAGAATCATGTATTAAAAATAGTCAGGCAAGGCAACAACTAATTCAGCAACTTCAAGGAGAGGGAGTACCATTGAGGACTAGAGACATACTGCAGAAAGATTCTGGTGAATTATGTTTTAGATTTTTATTTTTTGGAAGAGTATATATATTAATGACCTGCCATTAGTGTTAAAAAAAAGCAAAAATAGCAATGTACGCTGATGACTCAACCATTTATTCATCACAAGATACAGTTGAAGAACTTCAAAATGTTTTGATGGAAGAGTTAAAAGCTGTACTTGAATGGGTTATGAATAACAAGCTAGTTCTAAATGCTGGCAAGACAAAAAGTATTGTCTTTGGAACCAAACATATGGTGTAAACCGAACCCAAACTACATCTGGTTGTCAAAGACATTAGTGTTGAACAGGTCCGGGTGACAGAACTGCTTGGTGTTGAGATTGATAACAAACTATCATGGTCAGAACATATTCGTATAGTAGTTCGCAGGATGGGCCAAAGTCTCTCAATGGTAAGAAGATGTTCTCACATGCTACCTCTCAACATGACAGCAGATGTGATAAAGACCCTTGTGCTGTCGCAGTTAGATTACTGCTCTGAGATTTGGTCATGTGCTGCTGTAACACATTTAAAGACCTTACAAACTGTCCAAAATAGAGCAGCTCGATGTGCGCTACGTTGTCCACTCAGGACGAATGTGATCTGGATGCACAACATATTGTCTTGGCTTAAAGTGAAAGAAAGATTTACGGCCTCATTGCTTAATTTTACTAGAAATATTGTTACAACTAAATTACCAAATGTACTCTTCCAAAAGTTATATCTAAGCTCTGATGAACATCAGTATGAAACACGACATGCCACGGAGGGTAAATTTAAACTACCTAATGTGGAAACAAACTATAGAAAAAGTACAGTAATGTATAGAGCAATGTTTGGCTGGAACACTTTGCCAAGTGAAATAATTTCTGCAAACAGTAAACAACAGTTTAAAATCCTTCTGAAGAGGCATTTTATTAGGAACGAATTCTGAATTTGAAATAACGAAATAACATGAGCCTGAGAATTTCTATAAATGTCAGGAAAAACAGCATAGACTGGGTCCATTCTGTACATGTACATGTACATGTGTATATATACATGCATGTACTATATAGGTATGTATATGGATATATGCATGTAATGTGTAGGTCTATGTACTATATGTGCATTTATATGTAGATGTGTGTGTGAGTGTGAGTGTGTGTATGTGTGTGGATAGGGAAGGGGGGGGGTTGATGTGGGTTTTATTTATTTGATTTTTTTTTTTTTTTATGTGTTTTATTGGTGATGTGAGCACTGGTGTAAATGTTTTGCACGGAGCATGTTGAATTGACTCCAGGAAGAGTAGCTGTACTTGTTACAGCTAATGGAGATCAAAATAAACACAAAAAATAAATACAAAAAAAAACATGTCTTCTCTGGAACTGGTAAAAAAGGTGGAAATAGGCTAAATGTAATTTGCATGAATTTTAGGAGAACCTGAGCCCAACTGTCCAAAATTTTCAGCATGTGTCCTCAACAACATATGTAAACAAATGGGCATCAATTTGATTTTATATTCCACATTTGATTTTTGGGGGTCCGTGAGACAGACTTCGGTCCCTGATTGCGAAACAGCCCATAAAAGGACTGCATATGGTAAACATGGCAGGACCACAGAGGGTGAAGGGAAACACTACAGTAAACTGCAGTTATTTCATTTGCCCGGTACACGAAGAGGAGCATGGGTAATCAGGTTCTCAAATGTCTGGAAAATGCCAAAACAGCCATAACACAGGATTTACAGAAATACTTTTACGCCCGTTACTGCTATAGAAGGCTGTTCGAATAAATGAGTAAATGTTAATTCTCAGCTTGTCATGTTTTTGGCATGCAATTCAGTAATTTGATGAAAAATGATGACACGGCCCATTTCATGGTGGAAGGGAAAACAAAGATAATGATTCTATCATTAACTCTGGAAAATTAATGACTGTCAATGAGATAATTGATACTAGAATGTGTAATTCTTGGAAATATTATTGTGCAAACATTCTGCATGTGAATTAATGTAACATACTTCAGTTGGATTGTACTCATCAATAATAATCCATTTACATTGCAAATAGGCATTGTGTAAAACCTTTTTCACTCAAGTGCTTTTGTACTAATCAAACCAACCATCCTGTGCTGTGGTCAACTGTGTTGAATCAAACTGTTGAATTAAAGAAATGTCCCACAACAAGAAAAATTGATGTTATGGTGAACAGTGCATTTTACAAAACAATGTGACTGACCATACTCCAGCAGAAATAAATGTGATGCGATTTATGTATCTTTATATTCGTGTCCAATACAGATGGGTGATGAAAACCTATTTTTGAAATGCAGGTCATTCGCCATAAGCAGTGTGATTCTGGCTCCGTCATGTGATCGGGGAAGTGTGTAGCAACTCATATGTAGATTATGCCACACACAGTTAACCCATGTCTTAGTTGCCAGGCAACAGTGGGTGGCTCATTTTAGCCACAGGCTAAAGCTTTCCCTCTCTCCGCTCCCCCTTCCTTTAATAGCCCTGAACTGAGAATAGGGGGCCTACCCAGCATGCCCTTGCACTCCGCAAGCAGGAAGCATCATTTTCCTGTTTAAAAAATGTACCCCTAAATACAATTGTCCCTGGGCAGAATGAGTCTCTGGAAATGTTTTTACCTCCTTTTTCTGCCAGTTTTTTCTGTTACATCTGCATTCGAACATTTAGTCAAACCAGCTAACTAAAAATGTTCCTGCAATGTTTTCGTAACATTAGAACATTAACACATTTCAGTATCGCTGCGAGAGCAGTTTGTGTTAGTTGCACAGCAGATTTTAATCGCACATTGATGATATTCTGCCTCAAAGCTTATGCTTTCCAAATACCAGGAAAATTCAGTTTAGGGCCAATTTCACAAAGGCAGATAAAGCCTTGATGAATTGAGTTTTGTGTAGAGAACCTCAGTTCAGCACAGAAATTAGTTCGGGATTAAGCTTGAATTTTAGTTTGTGACTGACCAACAAAGTATTTACGAGCAAGAAAAAAATAGTTTTAAAATACAAAATGGTCAAACACTACATAGAAATGCTGCCTCTAATGTCCATTTAAGATCTTGAGCGGTTTGCTGTGGTCCAGCACCCATCCCCCACTGGCCCCGCCTCTTCAGATAAGCGTCCTCTTTCAATCAATCAGACCCAGACCTTGGGCTCCCATCTGACACATGATAATAGCGGTGCTCTCGTAAGTCGCAGTATAACCTGATGATTTACGCACCCTGTGCATGGCCAGTCTTTCCCTCAACTGCAGAGCAGAAGTAATCAGCAGGGTCCTGTGAGCCTGTGGCATAATTATCTCCAACAGCAGCCAGCCCCTGAGCCAGGGAACGACACCTCGACTAACTGAGGGAGAGGAACGTCCTCTAATTAGTTGCCTGGGTGGCATGATTGTGCGATGAGTGGCTGTTGTAGTTTGAAGCAGGTGGCAGGTAGTTTGCATATTCTCTAAATGCACAAACGGGCTTCACTCCCAGACTTTAAGAGTGCAAGAATGAAATGAGGAAAAAGGTCACACTTTGCATAAACACAATTATTTTAACAAGCGTCTCCGCACAAACGCGTTTCGGCGTTGTAGTGGCTGTTTGACAAACAAACTTGAATTTAAGTTTAATTTAATTTAGTTAAACAAAGCAAATGACAACTTCTGGCAACCTGGGCAGGTAATGTACGCAGGCAAGAATAAACGTAGTTTCCAGGCCAAAATTCTCTCTTTGAGGCTGGTTAATTGTTATTTTCCAGGTGAGCAAACAAATCCATGTATCTCTCGCTCTCCACTTCCTACCGATATCCACCCTTTCCTGTGCACACTACTGCCCCTAGGTGTCTAAACCAAATGTTACAGTTAATGAACCAAAATAAAGACTAAACACATAAAGCCAAGCAATTAACTAGACAAACAACAAACAAAAGAATATTACCAAAATATAAATTACTAATGTAAGCAAAATCATAATAATAAACAAATTAATTGACAAAATTACCACTATTTAAAGCAAAACTAATGTAGCTCCAACAGGCATAGCGCCTTCTTCAGTGTGCTTAAAGACATAGTCAGGTTATGTACTCACGCCAATGCACTGACTCACCCTCATCCATTAGGTGATAATACAATTATGTAAATTGCAGGATAATTTCCAATATGTACAAATCATACCGGCACGCCTAATTTGGCGTCATTGTAGCACTGCGCATATAACTTATACAGATATACAAAGTCATACTATAAAAGGCAGGTAAGGGACAGATCCACATTCATCCCATTAGGTGCAACCGTATTTAAAGAGAAAATATACCAGGCCTCCCTCTGCAGAAGGCGATTCTCACGGTCTCCGCCTCTAGGGGACTGCTTGACTATTTCTAAGGCCATAAACTTTAGAGAATCAGCATCATGGCCCGTTGAATTGAAATATCTAGCGACTGAGGATTTTTTGTCATTTCTCCTGATTGTGTATTTACGTTCACATATTCTGGTTTTAAGTTGGCGTTTAGTTTTCCCAACATAACAAATCACACGGGCACATTAACAAGTACATGACAAATGTGGATAGACATGAGATTCTGCCCCTTACCATAAAGTTTTTACTGATGCTAGACTGTAAGCAACATTTTTCCGGCCTCATATTGTTACTCTCCGCATAATTGAAACATTTGAACTTACCCTCCGGTATTCTGAAGGGGAAAGAAGGTGGTTTAGCGGCTGGAATGTCAGAGATGCCAAGGCTTACGTCTTAGGCGTGAATTTCTCCTCTTAGTGACATTCACGTTTGTGTGCCGTAGTCAGCAATTTTTCAAGCAAATCGCACTGAAGAAATTCACTCACGGAATTTAAGTCTCAGGACTTAAGACTCGGGAATTTTACGTCTCGGGAATTCTCAGGCTTGTCTTTACTGAGGGATTAAAAGCAATGAAAGCTACTAGTCCGTTTACTTTTGGACCCGCAAAAAAACAAATATTTCTCTTCCAAAAGACAATGCCACCAGATATCAGTGGGTAACTTTTTTTGTTTGCTGGAAGCAAACAGCCATGGCCAAAGGTGAACGTTAGCTGTTTGTGCTCAGCATTTCACCAAAGACAGTTTTGTCAATAAAGGATAATTTGACACAGGATAAGCGTTTCAGCTGCTTCTCAAACCTGAAGCAGTTGCATCGATCAAGCGCTCAGGGCCACAAGCTGTAAGTAACCATATAACAGCAAATAATGTAAGTGGGGCTAACGTGTTACGGGTGGCTAGCAGAACCGCTAGTGATAGTTAGCACTAACAACTGGCCTCAAATGCAGGCTTTGTAAAATTTCTGAAGATAAAGCCTGTATCAGTCGTGACTGTCCGTGACTCACAGACAGAAAAGCTGTAAGTTGCTTTTACTGCATAAGCCAACCTGATGTGATAGCCACTTGATTGTGGCTGTAGCACTGCGGCTAACGTAGCCAAGTTACTGTTGCTAATTTTTGTGTCCTAAATATGAAAGAGTGATATCAGGGGAAATTCTACAGAGGGTATGTGAACATAAACCTCATTTGAAGCTAACTTTTAATACTTGTTTGTAATTTGAATGCTTGGTACGACTGTTCACAGTAACAGAACTTGCGGTCTGTAATACCTGTATTGCAAGGGTTTTTCTCTGGTTATGACCGCTCGGTTACCAGCTACTGCATGTTGGTTTGCGTGTTGTGCGAATTAAAAATGCTCCTCGTTAACTTATATGCAGTAATTATGATCGGTATGCTTGTGTTACTTCGGTAACCATCATCATAACGTTGCCCTTTTACATCATATATTTTTTGTAAAAACTCAGTCGCATCCTTTAAAAAGGATGGCAAATTATGCACTAACCCCTTAATATGATGATCAACAAATTGAGAAAGCGGCTCAGTAATGAATTGATTGCCAGGCACAATCGGGCGGCCAGGAGGATTAACCAATGTTTTATGGATTTCAGGAAGAGTAATTCACTGGTTTTACAAGATTGGTCTGCCACAAATACTTGAATTCATCTGAGTCAATGACCGAGTCACACAAAGCTTTTAGTATTCATTTTATCTCATCGCTAAATTTAGCGGTAGGATTAGAGGCCAGACGCACATAAGCAGAATCATCATGGAGTTGTCGTACGATTTCATTCACATAATTAGTTTTGTCTTGAATGACAATGGAACGCCCCTTATCAGCAGGTTTGATCACAACGTCATTGTCCAACATCAATTCATCAACAGCATTTTTCTCAGAAACCGAAAGGTTAGGGCGAATAAAGTAATCAGCATTTTTCAAACAATCCATTGTCTCTTGCTCAACCAAGTGACAAAATGTTTCCGCTGATGGATTCTGAGCAGGGGGAGAAAATAAACTTTTGGGTCTAAACCAAGTCTTTTTCACAGCATGCTGTTCTTGCGGTGCTGTCACAGGTGCAACCACATGCCCCTCAGTCCCTTTGGACCCCCTAAAGCTGATTGATGACAATCTGATCATCTGAATCACCTGTGCTGGAGCAGGGAGAGATCTAACACAAGCAGGACAGGTGGGCCTCCAGGAGAGGGTTGCGGAACACTGCTCTGGACAGTACAGACAGCTGATCATCACGTAGTTGCTTAGACGAGATGTTTATGATGTTGGATTGATATTCTTGCGTCCTCGGGCACCTATGTTTTTTCTTCCCCCTCCGAGTCTTGCGCTTGCCGGCTGAGTGGATTGGGCGGATTGGCCACGCCTGGGACGTAAACGATGCACATAGGTGGAGGAATCGGTTTGGTCGATGTCGGTATTCCAGTCCCCCGAAGAGACGCTGCTTGGGGCTTTATGCTGACGTTTCCCCAGTTGTTTGCCATGTAACCAGGGATAGACGTTGTGATTGTGGTAATCCAGGGTATCCCTCGATATTGCTCCATTTTACGCACTTGAGTGTCAGCTTTGTATGAATTTATGGTTGCTTATCAAATAGTTATTTAATTTGAACTTGAGAGTGTAATGTGAATAAAGGCCACTAGATGGCAGTATTTACCTTTTTTTTGTTAAGCTCAGACTGGAGTCATGTTTAGACATGTCCTGGACATGTCTGGGGCAAGTCTCAGAAAATTTAAAAAAAGAGGTCTGAATGTGGGTGGGGTCTGCAGGGGAGTATATAAGGAAAAGAATTGAGACAGTAAAGTAGTAGGAGAAATTGCAAGAAGATGACCAAACCTGCCATTCTGTTCAAGACCTGTGACGTTTCTTTTGTGGATTTCTTTGCCTGTGTTTGAGCATTTTCTTCATCCAGGACATCACCAAGCCACCCCACCAAAAAGGGACTGTAATTATTTCTGTTTTTTCTTATTTATCAATCTTGGTCTTTAGTTGTAGGTTGTTATTAGTCTTTGTCTTTGTTAAAAATTAAATGTGTTTTAGTTGTTAAAACTGTGTTTGTCATCCCTTGCTGTTGCTGTTGTGTTATAAATGTAATAACAAATTGGGGCCATAACAAATTGGGGGCTCAAGGTCCGGGATAGACCATTGTGTGAGTAATTTATTGAAAATCTAACATTCCAAATTGTGAAATTGTTTTTGTGAATTTTCCTAGATATATATTGACAACAGCAATGGATGATTTCTTGGCATCACCAACCGTAGGGGTTTTGAAGTCTTTTAAAAAGACAGAACTGCTAGAAATTTGCAGACAGTTGGAGCTGACAGAGGTAAAACCAGCCATGCGAAAAGCAAGACTGGCCAGAGAGATAGTTGAATATTACGTTGATGAAAATGTGTTTGCACCAGGAGATCTGGAACAGTTTCCAGTGGAAAATCCAAATATAGAAATGGAACTTAAATTAAAAATGCTAGAGATTGAAAGGGAGGAAAGAGAAAAAGAAAGGGAGGAAAAAGAAAAACAAAGAGAATTGGAGAGGGAAGAAAAAGAAAAACAAAGGCAGTTTGAGTTAGAAAAATTAGCAAGAGAAGAAAAACAAAGAGAATTTGAGAGAGAGAAAGAGGAAAGAGCAGAAAGAGAGAGACAGAGACAGAGAGATTTTGAATTAGAGAAATTCGATAGAGAAGAAAGACTCCAAATGGAGCAACTAAAAATTAAAATTGAAACTAAAAATAAATTTTGTGCCAGTCAGGAGGTAAAACTGGTGCCTCCATTTTCAGAAAAGGATTTTGACAACTATTTCCAGTGTTTTGAAAAGGTAGCAAAGAGTTGCCAGTGGCCAAAGGAACACTGGCCTCTGATGTTGCAAACTGTCCTCAAGGGTAAAGCTCAACGAGCCTATTCGGCTTTGTCAGCAGATGATTCCTCTGATTATGAGGTTGTCAAAAAGGTTATTTTGAGAGCTTATGAGTTGGTTCCAGAGGCTTACCGACAGAAATTCAAAGGTCTGAAGAAATCTGAAAATCAGAGTTATGTTGAATTTGCTAATGAGAAGCAGGTTTGCTTTGAGCGCTGGTGTACTTCTATGGAGGTCAAGGATGATTTCAACTCACTAAAAGAGATGGTGTTAGTTGAAGAATTCAAGAACTGTGTTAAGGATGATGTTAAGACCTACCTTAATGAGAAGCAAGCACTGAACTTGCAATCAGCTGCCAAATTTGCAGATGAATATGTTCTCACACATAAGTCCAAATTTCAGTCTAGCAGTAACGATAAATGGTCCCAATTTCAGAAAAAGGGTTACGGTGATACCCAAGATTCCTCACCCAAAGACAAAGACAAATCTGGTGATGGTGCTCAGAAATCCAGTAACAGGTCTGATCAAAGTGTGAAAGCTGACAGTGACAAAAGTGGTCTAGTTTGCAGTTATTGCAAGAAATCTGGTCATGTTACAACTAACTGTTGGTTCCTTAAAGCTAAGAAAGAAAAAGAAAAGGATACCAAACCAAATGCCTTTGTGAAAACAAGGTTAGAAACCCCTGTAGTAGATAACCAATCTGCTAAATTGCCTGCTTCTTGTGGGGCTAAAAAGCCTAATACAGCTGACTTTGTGAGGGAGGAATTTCTTCCATTTGTGTCAGAGGGATTTGTGGCTCTGAATGAGCATACTACTCCTGTCCCCATATATATCCTAAGGGATACCGGAGCTTCTCAGTCACTTTTGTTGATGGACTCCTTGGAGTTAAGTGATGAGACCGCTTAAGGGGATTTCATACTTGTACAAGGTATTGAAGGGAGGACTGTATCCGTACCCCTGCGCTCTATATTCTTGAAGTCAGATTTAGTTACAGGACAGGTAAAGGTGGGACTTATGTCAAGTCTACCTATAAAGGGTGTTTCTCTGTTGCTAGGCAATGACCTGGCTGGGGGCAAAGTAGTTCCCCCTGTACATCTTACTTCACAGCCGAGCACTGAAGATGGGGATGAGGACCCATCTCTGTATCCTTCTTGCGCAGTGACTCGTGCTATGGCCAAGAAGGCTAAAGAAGATGATGTTGTGGTGCCGTCCAGTACATTGAATAGTCAGGACTCAGGTGGTTCGCCTCATGACTCTGATTGGCCTACTATGGTTTCTCCGTTTGAGGACTTATCAGATACTTTTATCAGTTCTCTATTCAGCCAGCCGGATGGGTCTGGTGATTCTGATGTGTCTGGAGACTTGTCTCTGTCCAGAAAGCGGTTGATTGAGGAGCAAACTAATGATCCTGAAATTGGTGTACTAAAGAGGAGAGCCCTTCCTGAAAAAGAAATAGATGCAGTTCCAGTCGGGTATTATCTCAAGGATGGTGTGTTGATGCGGAAGTGGCGCCCTCCTGATATCCCTGCCAATGCAGATTGGGCAGTGGTCAGGCAAATTGTTGTTCCGAAGGTCTATAGGAATGAGATCTTAACAATGGCTCATAGTTTACCTTTAGGAGGTCATCTTGGTGTTAACAAGACTGTTGATAAGATCATGAAACACTTCTTTTGGCCTGGGCTTCGGAAAGACGTTTCCAACTTTTGCAAAACCTGTCACACTTGTCAGGTAGTTGGAAAACACCAGTTAGACCCACCTGTAGCTCCATTGCAGCCTATCCCAGCATTTGGGGAGCCATTCTCTAGGGTCATTGTTGATTGCGTTGGTCCATTACCCAAGACTAGATCTGGAAATCAGTACTTGTTAACAATCATGTGTGCATCTACCAGATTCCCCGAAGCCATACCTCTACGTAACATCAAGGCAACTGCAATCTCGAAGGCTTTGATAAAGTTCTTCACGTTGTTTGGTCTTCCCAGGGAAATTCAGTCAGACCAAGGTAGCAATTTCACTTCAGGATTGTTTCAGCAGGTTGTGTATGAACTAGGTGCAAAACAGATTCTTTCTAGTGCCTATCATCCAGAAAGTCAGGGTGCCTTAGAGCGGTTTCATTCCACTCTCAAGACAATGATGAGGACTTATTGTTATGACCATGAGAAAGACTGGGATGAAGGGGTTCATTTGCTGTTGTTTGCAGCTAGAGAAGCAGTGCAGGAGTCTACTGGATTCAGTCCATTTGAGCTAGTGTTTGGTCATGAAGTGAGAGGACCTTTGCTATTATTGAGTGAACAATGGCAAGAGGAAGAGCCGCAAATCAGTCTGTTAGACTATGTTAGCAAGTTCAAGGAAAGATTGCGTGCAGCTTGTGACCTTGCCAAAGAGAACTTGAAATCAAGTCAGGGAAAAATGAAAACTTGGTATGATCATAAGGCTAGAAGCCGTGAGTTTAAACCAGGAGACAAGGTCCTTGTGTTGTTTCCCTTGCAGTCCAATCCATTGCAGGCTAGATTTCATGGTCCTTATGAAATTCTGACAAAACTCAATGATCTCAATTACATTGTGAAGACTCCAGATAGGAGAAAACCAAAACAATTGTGTCATATTAACATGCTAAAGCCTTATCATGACAGAAATGCTAGGGTTGCAGCTGTCACTTCAGATTCTCCAATGGTCGAAACGTGTGAAGATGAGGGGGAGTTTCAAGATGATGAACCAAGAATTAAAGCTGAAGTTCTTTCATGTAAATTGTCAAACACTGAAGTGTTGCAAAATCTTGATGTAAAACTCCAGCACTTAGAACCCTCACAGAGAGATCAGTTTGAAAGGTTGATCAAGAAATATGAGGATTTGTTTCCTGATGTTCCAAAGAGAGTTACTATAGCCTCTCATGATGTAGATGTTGGTGATGCCAAACCAATAAAACAGCATCCATACCGGATGAATCCTGAAAAGAGAAAGATTGCTGAGAAGGAGGTTGAGTACATGTTAAAACATGATATTATCAGACCCTCCAACTCCGATTGGAGTTCACCCTGTGTGCTAGTTCCAAAACCTGATGGAAGTACTAGATTCTGTACAGATTATCGCAAAGTCAATGCTGTAACTAGAACTGATGTGTTTCCAATACCTAGGATTGATGATTGTATTGATAGTGTAGGGCAAGCAAAGTTTCTGACCAAGATTGATTTATTGAAGGGTTATTGGTGTGTGCCTTTAACTGAGAGGGCCAAGAGCATCTCTGCTTTTGCCACACCATCTGGATTGTACCAGTATGAAGTCCTACCCTTTGGCATGAAAAATGCCCCAGCCACGTTCCAAAGGATGATACAGTCTACAATTGCCGGATTGCCACACACGGGTGCATACATCGATGACCTGATCACATGGAGTGACTCCTGGGAAGAACATCTAAAAGATGTAGAGACGTTGTTCCAGCGCCTGACCCAGGCTAACCTGACTGTTAACCTGAGCAAGAGTGACTTTGGTTGTGCTACTGTCACCTATCTTGGCTACGTCATAGGCCAGGGTAAGGTGGCACCCATAAATGCTAAAGTCCAAGCCATCATGGACTTTCCAGTTCCTCACAACAAAAAAGCTTTGCGCCGCTTCCTTGGAATGATCGGGTACTACCGCAAGTTCTGCAAGAACTTTGCTGAGATTGCTCTCAGTCTAACTAACCAACTGAAGAAAGGCGTAAAGTTCACCTGGGATGATGCATGCCAGAGAGCCTTCGATCGCCTGAAGTCTCTGCTGTGTCACTTTCCCGTGCTCAAATCTCCTGACTTCAACAAACCGTTCTCCATCGCGGTCGATGCTAGCGACCAAGCTTGTGGATCTGTGCTCCTACAGAGAAGTGACTCTGATGACATTGAGCATCCCGTGGCATACTTCTCCAGGAAGTTCAATCGCCACCAAAGGAACTATTCCACAATAGAGAAGGAACTGTTGGCTCTGGTCCTTTCTTTACAACACTTTGAGGTTTATGTTTGCACAGGACAAAAGCCAATGATTGTGTACACTGACCACAATCCGTTAATGTTTTTGAGTAAGATGAAAAACAAGAATCGGAGATTGTTGAATTGGAGTTTGATTTTACAGGAGTTTGACTTGGAAATTAAGCATGTGAAGGGTACAGACAATGTAATTGCTGATTGCTTATCCCGTGTTTGAATGTGTATATATATATCATGTGTTTGAATATTGTATGATATGTATATATAGACAAGTGTTCACTTAACCATTTTGTATTGAAAAGAAAAATTTTGCCTTTATGAGTCAAAATTTTTCCCTTTTGGAATGGAGGTGTAATGTGAATATAGGCCACTAGATGGCAGTATTTACCTTTTTTTTGTTAAGCTCAGACTGGAGTCATGTTTAGACATGTCCTGGACATGTCTGGGGCAAGTCTCAGAAAATTTAAAAAAAGAGGTCTGAATGTGGGTGGGGTCTGCAGGGGAGTATATAAGGAAAAGAATTGAGACAGTAAAGTAGTAGGAGAAATTGCAAGAAGATGACCAGACCTGCCATTCTGTTCAAGACCTGTGACGTTTCTTTTGTGGATTTCTTTGCCTGTGTTTGAGCATTTTCTTCATCCAGGACATCACCAAGTCACCCCACCAAAAAGGGACTGTAATTATTTCTGTTTTTTCTTATTTATCAATCTTGGTCTTTAGTTGTAGGTTGTTATTAGTCTTTGTCTTTTTAAAAATTAAATGTGTTTTAGTTGTTAAAACTGTGTTTGTCATCCCTTGCTGTTGCTGTTGTGTTATAAATGTAATAACAAATTGGGGCCATAACAAGAGAATTTACCCTTGAGTTGTTCCTCAACATCGACAATTTCTTGACGGATCATTGCCAGTCTTTTGTTCTGATCCTCGATGACGAGCAACATCAGGTCCAGAGAACACTTGATATCAGGATATCGCACCACTTTTTGCTGAACACAGGGTCATCCCGTCCCAGTGTAGGTTCCTTCATTATACTTAACTTCAAATGTTTTAATTATGCGGTGTGTAGCAATATGATGACGGAAAAATGTTTCACACAGTCTAGCATCAATAAAAACTTTATGATAAGGGGCAGAATCTCATGTCTATCCATATTTGTCGTGTACTTGTTAATGTGCCCGTGTGGTTCATGATATGTTGGGAAAACTAAACGCCAACTTAAAACCAGAATATGTGAATGTAAATATGCAATCAGGAGAAATGATGAAAAATCCTCTGTCACTAGATATTTCAATTCAACGGGCCACGATGCTAATTCTCTTCAGTTTATGCCCTTAGAAATAGTCAAGCAGTCCCATAGAGGCGGAGACTGCGAGAACCGCCTTCTGCAGAGGGAGGCCTGGTATATTTTCTCTTTGAATACGGTTGCGCTAAATGGGATGAATGTGGATCTGTCCCTTACCTGTTTTTTATAGTATGACTTTGTATACCTGAATAAGTTATATGCGTCAGTGCTACAATGACGCCTAATTATGCGTGCTGGTATGATTTGTATATATTGGAAATTATCATGCAATTTTCACAATTGTATTATCAGCTAATTGATGAGGGTGTGTCAGTGCATTGGTGTGGGCATATAACCTGTGGAATGACTATGTCTGTAAGCACACTGAAGGCGGCACTACGGCGAAACGCGTTTGTGCGGAGACGCTTGTTAAAATAAATGTGTTTATGCAAAGTGTGACCTTTTTTCTAATTTCAGTTTGCATATTCTCCCCATGTCCACGTGGGTCTCCTCTGGGTTCCCTGGTTTTTCTCTGCTGGCTTTGGTTAGAATGAGAGGCCATCTGGGTCCCTGCTTCACACCCAAAGAAAGCTGGACTAGGCTCCAGTGTCCCCACCACCCTAAATGGGGAAAGAGGTTAGACAATAGATGGATCTGTTTGCTGCCCTATCCCCAGGACGTATTTGGCACCAGGATAAATGGCGAAAGATCATATTATGCTTACTGTGTTTCTGTACAACCAGGAAGACTGCGTTTGGCCCACAAGAAGGTTGAAGCATAGAACCACCAATTTAAGCATTTGAATGAAGCCGAATCCACATTTGGGCACAAAATGTCCGCTGGTCATTCTGTCTCTGTCATAATTACAGTGATGGAGATGAGTCTTGCACTGCGAAGCACTTTCTGGACTTGAAACTTTCATCCTCACTCATCTTCCTGACCCCTCTTTAAAAAAAGAACATTTTTGCCATTGTAAATGGCCAACTAATGAGCAACATGAAAAAGTAATGATCTGGGAAAGACAGTCTCACGACTAGAGAAATGTCATGTCATGCTGTTATATAAAATGCTTCCTTTTTTAGACTCAAAGACGAGAGGTGCCAGCCCAAGATTTTTTTAGCTTCTTTATTTTCTCTCTGCTAGTGTGCACATAATCATGTCACCTCCCCCTGTCACAGGAAATTGTCATTATGACGTCCTTGGCTAACATCTTCAGTCTAATGTGCTCTTTAGCTATACGACAGGTATGTAAACAGCAGGGCCTGGTCTGGGGTTAGCCACAGCATCACAAGGTTAAGAGACCAAAATCACCATATTGTGTGGGATGTAACAAATCTATGACACCCCTACAGCATACAAAATGTTTTTAAATACACGTAAATATGAAATATGGAAAATGTTTGAAGGACCATATTGAACTTAAAACGAAATATACTGTCCTAATATCTCCCGAGCTCCAGCTCCCAGCAGTCACCAGGTAAAAGAAATTCCCTCAGCTCAGTCTTTGGGCTTGGGAGTGCAGCCTTTCTTAAAGCCCATAATGTAGTAATGGGTCTGTGACGGGCTTGTGGAATTCTTTTGTTATCATCTACGTCGGCGGTGGTTGCTGGCCTTAAGACCTAGCGGCACTGGAAGAGGAGATGACGTCGTTCGGGGGTTACCCTTCCTGCCTTTGGAGATCCCCTACAGACACGCCTCTCCACCAACCAATCACCAACTGCCAGCTGTGCTTCCTCCTCCAGCTGTGCTCAGCTCCAACCACCAATCATCGGAGACTGGAAGCGAAAATAAGGCCACGTCACTATCTGTTTGGGGAGGCTGTGATTTAGTATGAACAGTCAGCCTTGATGCTCTGTGCCACTCGTGTAATTTTACGACTTTTTGTATTGTGTTTATGTAGGTCTATTTAGCAGAATCTTTGTTTCGTCTTTTATGTAGTGCTCATTTGTTAGGAGCCGGGTTGTTTTTGAATTTGCGTTTTGGCCAATTGTTTGTTTTTCTTTTAAATTATCATTTGTTGTGTATACGTTGAAAATTTGCTGCCATCTACTGGCCACTTTATGCCTGTGTTGTCATTCCCGTATTCCATTGCTTTTTTACAAATGCATTGAAAAAATACATGCTGACTGGCAATTTTTTACCAATTCCATTGTGTTGCTTCCCCTTGTCCCTAGCGGATAAAAAGGGTTTGTAGCAAGGTCTCAGCTGAGGTGATTACAAGTCACCGCAGCTGCAGCCTATTCTGGGAAGGTGCTGCCCTCTGGTGGACAGGCCCCCACACCACAACTCACAGTAACTTCTGCAAACACTCAAATCGCATGCGAGACTGAAAATGCTTATTGGAGGACGTGTATGGCATGCATAACGTAAAACAAACACATGCACACAGGTACATGCACACATTGGGCCTTATTTATCAAACCACACCAAACACATCCGATCATATGTCACTTGTAAATGTATTTACCCAAACAATGTGTGATTTATCAAAGTTTATCAATGGGTTTGTTTGTAAGATCAAAAAAAATCACAAGTGTTCTATTGTGTATTGCATGCACATATTTTAAAAAAAGCTGTAAAGCATACTATTTTTCTGAGCATTATCCAACTTTTCCAGTCGTTTTTCCAGTCGTATCTGTCCTAACTTTTTTGAAACGTGCTGGTGGCATCATATTCAATATGAGTATGTCTTAAAAAAAAAAAAGAAATAAATTCTTAGTTTCAACATCCAACATGTTGTGTCTACTATTTTCAACTAAATATATGGTTAAAATGACTTGCAGATCATTGCATTCTGTTTATATTTACATTTTACGGCAGTCCAACTTTTTCTGGGAATGGGGTTGCAATGCAAGTCAATTATATTGGCATATCCCTGTTTTCAGCTTTCCTTTTAATTTAGTATACCATCCCAACTTTTCAGATTTCTGGGTTGTACTTAGCTCCAGGTTGAATAATGTAGATTGCTCTCTGTTGTCTGACTGTATTTGTCTCTGCTGTGATCTTTACTCATTAGTACAGGGGCGTACATGCTGATCCAATGATGAGAAATGTGCTTACGTCACTGATACATGTCAATCCTCTTGGTTTTCACCACTGGAGCAAGCGCACTCCTTGTTTGCTTTCTAACCAACAATGGACAAAGTTCTTCAAATTCCCTCAAATCGTCATGAAAGTGAAAACTGTTCCCTCTTCTGCTTTAGGTCCACCACGCATGACAGTTATATGTGCTTGAACCTCTCGAAACATCTGGTATTGAAGCTCCTGAATAATTAAACTCCATCTGCCTGGAGCGAGGACAAACAGACGGAGAAATACCTTGAATCTCTATTATGAACTGCAGTCTTCAAATCACACTTCCGTGAGCAGAAGTCATTAGGCTGAGTTATTGCTGAGAGGTGGGGGAGGGGTGCGGCGCTGGTAACTATCAGGCTATATTTCTCTGGTCCTTTAACACTGAGAGTGAACTTCATTCCCGGGGATGAACGACCTCTTTTCCGGTGTCACTCCTCGGATAGTTCACCTCAGGGACAGCTTGATGGTTAAACGCTGCAATATGGACACCAGATTTACACTTTGTGTATAATTATGGAAACCAGGCGTGGCCAGTTTCCTTCCATTACAATTACTTTGAAGAGGCCGTTTCCCCTGTTGGTGCTATGAAGGGTCATAGAATATGCCGGAAAGTCATTACAACAGAAAGCAGCTGCATTTTTTCCAATTCGAAACATTCATTATTTTTGTTTGCAGAGCCAATGCATTGCAGGACGTTTGCAGACCAAGTGCTGATCATATTCATCTCAGCGCAGGACGTTTATAGGAGACAGTCAGTTATGTAAAGCCAAAATCACTTCATAGGAATGTCAATTCCTTGACTGTCCCTCTGAGCACAGAATCAATCTTTAAAATTGATGTCATATTTCAGAATTCATTTTGTTCTGCAGCATCCATCAAAATTTGAATAAAAAAAAAAAAAAATAGCAAACCGCGTTAAAATTAATGGGAAAACCGGCTTCATTATACTATGACATCACATTGTGATGAAAAAATTATGCTCAGTTTTAATCAGCCAGCCACTGAGAAAGCGAAATCTTGAGATTTCTCTATCCATTCAGGGAGAAAAGTGGTCCACTCGTGCTTTTTGGCTGTATACCAGTGGCGGTTCTAGAACCGGGAACTGGGGGGTGGGGGGGTGGGGTGGCGCAGACGTGTCCCTTTATGACAATTAGTCCTGGCAAGTTCTGAATCTTTTTCCTTTACTGACGCGTTTTCCAATTATGGAACCATTAAGACACGGTTTCTCTCCATATGCGATGGAACAGCGATGAAATCATGAGCTAAATTCAGTACAGTGGCGGAACCTGAACTGAGAATTGTGACAAAACATCCATTGAAAACATTTATTAGTCCTGACTTGTTCTCAGTCATTTTCATGATTAACAGAAGGTTCACTCCGAGAGCACTTCACACTTAACAGGTGCTGCTTGTTCTCCCGGATTACATAAGAAAAGGATCATTCATCAAGACGCGTATTTGCTGTATTTAAATCAACGTTATTCAAATTCGCATACAGGCAAATAGCTTGAGCAACACGCTGCCTATTTAACTGCTGAGTGCTACTTTTTTTTTTAATCAATCCACGCAATACCGAGAGAAAAAGGCGATTTTCCTTTGGAACGTGGACCTGATCAATCAATGCGAAGCACTGGCCTATTAATAAGTTAATTATTTTTCTGTACTGAATTTCGCCCATGATTTCATTGCTGTTCGATTGCATATGGAGCGTAGCCGTGTCTTCAGTTGACAATTACAAAAATTGGATAACGCTTCAGTAAAGGAAAATGATTGAGAACTAGCCAGGAATAATTGTAATAAAGGGATTTGTCTGCACCCCCCCAATTCTCGGCTCTATAACCGCCACTGATGTATACCATTTACTCTGATGACAAAAAAGATCGATAAAAGTTCGCAAGGACTTTTAACTTACTAGCCTGGCATACTTTGCATGCAATCTGCTCCCAATGTTTGAATATGTCATGGTTTGTGAGGTTTGCGTGTTGTTTGGACCTTTCTTTGCGGCTCTCGTCCGGGGATGATATTGAATTCCTGGGCCATCAAATTCTTTACCCAGCTGGTTGATTGCCCAGACGAGCCCCCAATTTGTCATGGCCCCAATCTGTTATAACATATCGGACAGCAAGGGATGACAGACAAAATTTTTAAACTTCAACGGATTTATAAAAACAAATACTGACCAAGATTGAAATATTAACTAAAAAATGAGATATTTACAGTCCCTGTGGTAACTGAGAGGGGGTTTCTGCGTTGCGATGTCCTGGGAAAGGAAAATGCTCCGACGCAGGCAAAAATCCACAAAAAGAGCTTCACAGGTCTTGAAAAGAGTGACAGGTCTGGTCAAATGTATCCTTCCACTATTTCTCCTTGCAATTTCTCCTATTACTCTACTCTCTCAATTTTCTCCTTATATATTCTTTTCCAGCCCCCTCCCACCTTCCAGACTTTTTTCAATCCTCTGGGACTTTCCCAGCTCCAGACTGGGCTTAACAAAGAAAATGTCAATACTGCCATCCAGTGGCTTTTTTATTCCACATTACAGGAAGGAGAGGTATATTTTGAATTTGAACACAATAATTGTGAATAAAATCAAAATGCAATGACTTTCAGATCACATGAGCGAATATGTTATTTACAATAGAACATAGATAACATTTCAAATGTTGAAACTGATACTTTTTACATTTTTATCCACAAAATGAGCTTATTTCAAATTATCTGGCTGCAACAGTTTTCAAAGAAGTTGGGACACATTCAAAAAGAGCTGAAAAAGCAATTAATATAAGAGAATCAGCTGAAAGAACATTTAGAAAGTAATTAAGTTAATTGGCATCAGGTGTGTAACATGATTGGCTATAAAAGGGATGTCTTAGAGAGCCTGAGTCTCTGAAAAGTAAAGATGGCCAGAGGCTCCCCTACCTGTGAAAGCTTGCGTAAAAAAATCTGTGGAATACTTTAAAAACAATGTTCCTCAACATCAAATTGCAAAACTTACAGTCCCTTCGATGGGGTTGCTTGGTGATGTCCTGGGTGAGGAAAATACTCCAACACAGGCAAAAATCCACAAAAAGCTTCACAGGTCATGAAAAGAGTGACAGGTCTGGTCAAATGTATCCTTCTGCTTGCAATTTCTCCTAATACTTTACTCTCTCAATTTTCCTCCTTATATACTCTTTTGCAGACCCCTCCCACATTTAGACCTCTTTTTTTTAATTCTCTGGGACTTGTCCCAGACATGCCCAAGACATGCCCAAACCTAGCTCCTGTCTGGGCTTAACATAAGAAAGGTCGATACTGCCATCTAGTGGCTTCTATTTGCATCACAGGGCTAAAGAAGAGAAAGACCACCTCTCCTGTTATCAGCATTCATTTCAAAAGCCAATATCTCTGATGGTATGGGGATGCATTAGTACATGTGGTGTGGGACACTTGCATGTTTTACAAAGCATATGAATGCTGAAAGGCATATAAAGGTTTTAGAGCAACATATGCTCCCCTCCAGATGACATCTATTCCAGGGAAGGCCTTGTGTATTTCAGCAGGACAATGCAAAACCACACACTGCAGCTATTACAACAGCATGGCTTCTTAGTAGAAGAGTCCGCGTGCTGAACTGGCCTGCCTCCATAACATTGAGAACATTTGGTGCATAATTTAATGAAAAGTCTGTCAAAGGAGACCCAAAACTCTCCTGCAGCTGGAAGCCTGTTTTAAACAAGAATGGGAGCAAATTCCAATGGCTAAGGTCAAGAAATGTGTCTCCTCAATGCCCAGACGCATCCACTCTGTGTTAAAAAGAAGAGGGGATGCAACACCATGGTTAACAGGCCCCTGTCCCAACTTTTCTGAAACCTATAGCAGCCATCAAATTTGAAATTAGCTCATTTTGTGGATAAAATTGTAAAATTTCTCAGTTTCAACAGTTGCTGTTATTTCTGTTCTATTTTGAAAAAAATGCTGCCTGGAGTGATTTGAAAGTCATTGCTTTTTTATTTAATTCACAATTTACACTTTTACTCAACTATTTCAGAATGGGGGTTATAGATACAACCCCTGTGGGATCAGCAAAAATCAGTGATGTGGCCGATCAACCACAAAGCAATGCTGCAGAATCTGATTGGATTGACCTGCTGTGTTCATAATAAGCCAATACAAATAAACAAGTAACCCCTCAACACCACTTGCCCGCTGAGTGCGCTTGCACCATCCATGATCGCACAGACCCTATACAGAAAGGTAACAGATTCAACACGTAAGTCAGATTGCATAGGTCCAAGTGACTGCATATATATTGTACATATGGTATATAATAGAGAAATATGAACAAACACTGAGCATGCTCACCTAGTACATGCATTTGCTGTGTGGCATTGACTGAATAGTCCAAACATTAGATTAACCCAAAATTCTGGGACCTTCTAATGCGGATGTTTTTGTGTTTTTGTGAGCTCTCTGAAGAAGTGGCTGCATCAGTAGTTTGCTGCATTCTGATGTACATGCGGGTCTCCACAGAAGAACATTTTTTGGTGCATCGCTCATTTGCAAGGGAAATGTACCCTTTATTGGTTAATGTCTGCTTGTTCACCACATGGGGCTCCTAACTGCCTCTCAGCCAGTCTATTTTAGTATCTCTGCAGCAGAATGCCAGATTTCGAACTTTGATAGGATAACCAATCAATATTTTTTTATTACGTGTCAGTGGTTTTGCATAGGCTTGAATGAATTTGGCTTTAAATGAAAAATTTTTAAAAATTGGTCCAATGATATTGAGGAAAAAAAAATGGAGATTAGTCTACCTGTACAGTGATCAGTGAACCCAAGACTACAGCCCCATTTCCAATTTTGCATTTGAAACACTGGTTTGAAATTCCTGCTGCCTTGTACATCACAGACAGCAGCTCTGCATATTTCACACCTACCAGCGCAGTCCGAGAGCCCAGTTTTTGCCCACAGCCTCACTTGCCACCAGTACATGGATATTTTTCAAATGTAGCATTTTCTATACGTTTTGGCCTTTCATCCACACAAAAACTGCATTTTTGGCCAGAGAAAGACGGGTATTTTGAATACACCTTCCTGGGTGTAGATTTCTAGAAACTGTTTATGCGTGGACAGGGAAAACTAAGTTTTTGGCTTGTGAAATCTGAGTTTGACCCACCTTATAGTGAGCTTTTTGAGGTTTGTGATTGGCCAACAAGTTCTTACATTAAATAACTTCACAGCCTGTTTGTTTGGCATGCTTTTGGCAGTGCTTTAATTGTTTTTTAGTTTATTAATGTGGACTGAGATTTTTTTTAAGTGGAGGACAAAACTAGTATTTAAAAATATACTACATTAGGCCTATGCCTACATGTGTGAAATCTTGCAGTCAGCCCCTTAGCTTAGACAAGTGGCTGTTTTAGGTTTTCCTTCCCTAGTAATTTCCTCTAGTTAGGTACCTGTTATGCTGTTATGCTGCCTTGTTTCATAATCTTATCTTGAAAAGTAAACTTGTGCATTTGCATCCTATTCTGCCACCTAGTTCTCATTTTGTGACATATTGGCACTTGCAATAAATTGTGCTTTAAACATTAAAACATTAAAGAGCACAAAGCAGAAGTAAGAAATAATGAGAAAACAGGTAGACGGGACTAAGGCAAGAGCATTAAAGCCGAGAGGAGAATCGGCACAGGAAATGGTCTTCGTGCCGCTTAAATGGAGCTCCATTCACCGCGTGGCATAGCCGCATTCCACC
Organism: Gymnothorax reevesii; assembly: GCA_029721435.1. Lineage (NCBI taxonomy): Eukaryota > Metazoa > Chordata > Actinopteri > Anguilliformes > Muraenidae > Gymnothorax > Gymnothorax reevesii. Next base: position 16,808,541 of record CM056587.1, on the reverse strand, counting down.
CGCGGTTAATTAGGTAAACGCTTCAGCACCAAAGACAGCGGACGGGAGCGCAACTAAAGATTCGGTTGTGCTCGACCTCAAGACCGCGGACTATGCGCCTGATGATTAATCAGGGTATTTAAGTGCAATATCTCATAAACTTCCGGTAAGCTCAACTTCGATTCTCTTTAAAGGCCTGCGCCTGCCTCATGGGCAGATTGCACATTTTAAAGATCATTTCACATAAAATGCAAGGAGTTTCCTCTGATGAAATAGACCAGCTCAGACACAAGTCTATTAAAAATTTCTGAATCGCATAGCCAGACAATTTTCATTTTGTTTTAATTTTCCATCTGCCTACAAATGTTTCAAAAGTAAACATTACTTTCTAGAATCTTTTTTTCTGTTATGGAGTAATGCGTGGAATCACCCAGGTTTGACAAGCTTGAAACACAATTTCAAAATCATATTAATAACTTTTATGGTTAAAATATTCAGAATTTGAGTGAGCTTTGTAATGGTTTAATTGATGATAAATATGTTTCAATAAAACAAACCATTCAGTCTGCTTAAAAGCAATACAGTATTTCACTGACATTATATTCTACATCACGGCTAAGGCCAGTCATCTGTCAGGTTTGTTTGCTCACATGAGATTTCCATCAGAGGACAGTTGCAGTTTGTGTCACCAGTATCTGTCGTCCCCACATTGGCCGTTTGCAGCATTTATTCATCATCACTGTGATTTTCTCATTCAGATCAATATTCTGGCCTAGATATTTATATTTTTAATAAAATAAATGCCATAATATTTCACACAGAACAAGGTTGCCTGGTCCAGTGAATCCTGTCTCCCTTTATATTTATGTGTAATGGCCAGATACGTGTGCATCACTTACCTGGGAAGAGGTAGCATCAGGATTCACGGCAGGAAGAAGACGAGTCAGTGGAGGGAGTGTGATGCTCTGGGAAATGTTCTGCTGGGAAACCCTGGGTCCAGGAACTCAAGTGGATGTCAGTTTGAGGGAGCTGTTGGGGTTGAACAGAGGACCGACAGTATATTAGGCACGTGGTCATAATGTTTGGGCTCATCAGTATACATGTGAACAACTAAACCGGTCCTAACACACAGCCACAGGTAATATCAAACAAGATGAACCATCTTTAAAGCTGAGCTTTAACTGTACAATGAATAGATTTTTTAACTTAACAGGACTCTGCACAGTGTGTGACTGAATCAAATGACGACTCCTGTGACAAAGTACTTGCACTGTATGAGCGCTCTGCGACAAAGATATTTACACTGTGTGACCATGGACGGAACCTCGAAAGGTCAACTAGTGAGGAATGTATCAAGCCACTCTGTTACAGCTTGTGATGATACTGTATATTCAATCATTGTTTGGGGTCATAGCCGTACTGTTTAATGAAAATCGCAGTGGTACTATTCATACTATTCAAAAGGAGTCAAAATTTTTAGACATTACAAATCGATTAGATGGTCTTACAACACATCCAACGCATGTCACAGAAATCTTTCACCTGCGCACAATGTATGACTAATTACATCCCAGTGATGTCTGATTTAGACATTTCTGGAATAAGACAGTGACGTAAAATCGGTGGTAAATCCTTTCAAAATTGTTCAGTGTAAGCTTGGCCTTACAAGATTCTGCAAGAGTTTATTCACTGAATCATTGAATACACTGAAAAAATTGAGACTTTGGATCAAAGTAAAAAAAAAATTGTGTTGACTTGTTTTACAAAAGTAACATTTTTTGAATTTGATTCAGGGTATGCACTTCTTCAGATCACAAGCATTGGAATCATTACCATTAATATTAAGAGTGTTATCTATATATTTATATATTTATATTTTTAAATATATAGATTTTAGAAATTAAATGTAATATTTCATTCAGCTGCAAATTTTACGCAAATATTCAATAGCTCATTGAGACCTTGAAAGGGTTGGACTAATGAGCATGATGAATGAGAATTAGCAAGAGAGCCAATGTAAAAAAAAAAAACAGCCGAAATGAAAACCAACATCTGATTTTGTCAACATAGAAATTAGTTCATCTATATATACTGTAAAAAGTAGCATAAATAAAAGCCTGGTCTTAAACTCCCAATGTTCATTTTCTTGCATGAAAATTTTATTGCTAAATTTACCCTTAGCGAACTTCCATTTTGAGTTCTGCTAACAGAACTTTGCTTAAGTGATCCTGCATAGTTAACTTTGTTAATCCCTTAAACATTTTTTAAGACCTTAATCAGATCACCTTGAAGTCTTGTTTTACAGAGACTGAAGAGATCATGAGTCTTAAGCCTCTCCTCATAGCTTTCATCTTTCATACCAGAAAGATGAAAAAAAATGAGGAAAAATTGAGGGGCTGTGTAAAATTAAACATATGAGTCTCATAAATCACTTGAATGCAAAGTAATGTATTTCTGAATCTGAGAAAACTAACGCCCTGACATAACTTGAAAGCAAAACATGGCTGTAAACTATTTGGGGCAATAATGTAGCCTCACTTACCGCATCATAATATAATTTATGACACCAGGAGTACTCCTCTCGATATGATAACATGACTCCATATTTCTATGATCGGCCCCAGCGTTTCAGTTGTCAAAACAGCTTGGAAATATTAAAATTAGGCATCTAATGCAAATTCTAGGCAACACAACTCTAAAAAAAATCTACAGCCATCTGTGCACATGGAGAATATTTCACAACTGCAGATGCAGTAAATGAGGAATTTATCTCCACTGGAGGGAGTCTTATAATATTCAAACTCAGAGAGTCAGCATGAGTTTAAATACTACATTAACTCTACAGTGAGCTAAAGTCCCTGGGGGTGCAGAGATAGTTGTCACTGAAAAAAATCGGAATTGGAGAATAATATCAACAGCTGTAATTCTCTACTTCAGTAAAGCCATTAGTGTTCCATTCTAACTCCCATCTGACAGATCTTAAATGACATCTCATGAGTGACTTAGCACATAATCCAGGTAATATATGGCTATATAGATGTCACAACTTATTTAAACATAATTGAACAGGAGCATATGTTTCATTGGTTTAGATGCACTTATAATCTTGTCTGTAGGAATAAAAGACAGAAATAGTAAGGAGACTGAGCCTTAAATCAAATGCAAGATCACCGGGTCACCTTAGTTCTGAGTATAAACATGCAGGTGCACCATGGGTGAATGTTGCCTTGGCTAATTGGTGACGTGTTACTTTGTCAAGAATTCATGGCACAAACGCTCATATTCTCTCTCATTAGGAAAAATATCATGAACATGTGTAAACAGGAGAAGCTTGAATTTTAAACAATTTGTGCTTTTTTTAATATGTCATCTGAATTTTTATTTATTTTTTTCCATTGAACATGCAATGTGATCTCTACTAACCATCAATGCATCGCCCAAAAGGATATTAATCTTATGATACATGTTCAGGGCCAGCCATTGGATGGCGACTAAGGCCAGAAGAGCGTGGCTTGTGATGTCACAGCCCCACAGATGTTTGGTTGAGGAGTTGCAGTAGAGCTCCTTTCAAAGTCATTAACAGTCACTGTCGTAGATTTCTGAACTGGGATAAATGATTGAATAATGATCTCTATATTTCAGCTTTCCAATTTGACAATATCAGAATCAGAATCAGAATCAATATATGAATTTCTTTTGGAAAACGATTTGTTTGCAAGAAAATCCATCAAATGTAAAATAAAAAGTCTTTCAAAAACAAAAACTGTTTCTAATTAAGATACTCTGAAATAATGCAGGCATGAAAGCAAGTTTGATTGCATGATGCTCAGTATAAATTATTTGCAGTTACAGATATCTTGTCATGTGCAGAACACTTCTAAAGATGTGTTAACCAGGCCCCTGCACCAAAAAAAAGGAGACTTTGGATCGAAGTAAAAAAATTGCGTCAACTTGTTACAGCTAATTTTTTTTTTGTTTGTCTCAGTTGAAAAAATGTAGCAAAGGTAATTTTTTCAATTGAAAAAAAAAAACAAAAAAATTAGCAGTAACGAGTTGACTTAATTTTTTTATTTTGATCCAAAGTTTCATTTTTTCAGCGTAAAAATATGGATCCCATAGACCATCTAAGAATTTACTTTTGTAGAAGGATTTGATAAGTTTCCAGTTTCACCATGAAGCCGCTTTCACTCTGGAAGCGAAACAAATTTTTTGCGTTTTGTGCGTATTCGCGTCTTTGCATTCACTTTGAATGTAATCTGTCGTGCGAAAAATTAGTTTCATGTCCGGTGTGAAAGCATCTTAAATGTTGCATCAAAATTTTGCTTCTCTCCCCAGTGAGCTTTCCACGTAAAAAAAAAAGAAAGAAAAAAAAACACTCATTTTGTCCCCTGCAGGCATTGACTGTCACTGTCCTCATCAATGTACATTCTGAGATGGCGTCAACAGATGCAGTCACCATCTTGGCAGGTTCTTGATTCTATATTTATAGATTCTCTATATTTTTAGATGGAATTTACATTTAAATCTCCAAATCGATATAAAATGTAAAGGTTACAATTCACAATAGGAGTACTTTCAGTAACATTACGTAATGCAGTGCTAAGCATTAACTACTAGTTAGACGGTTAACTAACGTGCCAAGTAATCATTTTGGTGTCCATGTTATCTAAGGTATTAACTTATAGATTATTAAATAGTTTATTGATTTTGAGGTGTTACTTAAGGGAAATTTGAAGTGTTACTTAAGGGATTTTTCCAACTTCAAAATAGCGTGAAAAAGAACATTAATAAATGGCTAATTATGGTTGCATAACGCTTATTCAGCACACTGATGCATAAGTCAACAGCAGTTAATTAACCAACAGTTACGGCTTATTTCTGAAGTAAATGACGTCAATTAATATTCCCTAATTGTAATGTATCACAAATGTGTATTTTAAATGCAAATGATGTGTGCCCAAAAATTAGCATTCCCTAATTTAAAGACACACTGTGTCATACAATAACTCATCTTAGATAGTGTTATTGACTAATTCCACAAGGTGTTTCATAGCAAAAGGTGAAAATGTGTGACCATTCTAATGTAGAGTCGAAAACAGAATTTGGAAGCTGAAGTGGGCTTTGAGTAATAAATTATTCAATTGCACATAAAGTATATTCCATGGAGCTACTGTCTATAAACACTTAATCTGTTCAAATGCCCTCACCTGCCCATAGTAGTCTCTGCTTTGCCTCTATTCAATTTTTAATGGTTCTCTCCATGAGCAAAATGAAATGCATTATCAAATGGACATCGTGCCTTATATGAAGGACGATGAATGTAAGAAAAACTGTAAGATCTTATTACATTCTTATGCATGACTGATCGCTTATCCTCAGTGCTGTTTGGAAGAAAAACAGATTGTGTAATTTGTGTCAAAGTTTTCCCAAAGGTTTACTACATGTGAGTAATATATATATTATATTGTCTATATTTCTTACAAAGATGTGTTTGTTTGATATTGTTTCAATGATTTGCAACTGACTTTCTGAGATCTGTTAGCTTTCTAGATATCAATATATTCTAAGGGTGCAATTTATTTATTCCGCAGAGAAAATACACCAGGCCTATGGATTTTGGAATTAGAAAAAGGACTTTGTAAAGACGTTCATGTTAGACCATTTGGAGACTAAATTTTTCATTTGTATGGGTGTGTAAGAGGATGTTTATTGATCCCTGTGATGGAAGGGGTAACAATCCGGGCTACATTCCTGTCTCACGTCCATTTTATCCTGGCCTGGGTTATGACAGAGCCCCAATGATCCTAACTGAGTGGATCAGATGGTGGACGGCTGGAATTTTGCGACCCTCTGCTGGTCATAAGATGAACTGCAGCATGTACTGTATGCTCATACCAGCTGAAGGAATAATGATTCAGCTCCCCTTCCTTTGAGCTGGGGGGTATTTTCCAAAGCAGGAAAACTAACAGGGGTTTGATAATTGCACTAGCTAAAACCCCGGACAGCATTTTAAAATTTATTTTCAATTAATCCATCTCATTTCACTTTTTTTTTTAGCTAAAGTTCACATTTTATGAGGATTCCAAGTTTTGCTTTGTGCACCGTTCCAGTCACCTGAGGGATCTTTCACAGTGATCCTGGGCCCAGTGCTGGAATTCAAATCAATACATTTACCTTACCTTTGACTAATGAGTAAAAACTTTTCATTACAAACAGTTTGGAAAGTATAGCGTTCACAAATCTTACCAAAAGGAATTCATCAAGGACAGTTTGCTTGCAGTTACTCCCATCCATCAACTATTTCAACTGCTTCTTCCTTACAAGGGTCGGACAGGGAAGCTGGAGCCTATTCCAGCTGTCTTTGGGCAAAAATAGGGACACGCACTGGACAGCTCACCAATCCATTGCAGGGCTCACACCATTCTCACGCCATTTATTGGGCTGCAATCAAATTCAGAAGTATACTACTCTCTCCTACATTCACTAAGGCGGATCAGACGCAGAATCAAAAATGCATGGGTAAGCACTTGAACCAAGAGAGAGGAACGAGGGAAGTATTGCCAATGAAAACATTGGCAAAACATTACTAGTTATGTAATTACTGTCCTCAAGGGGGAGGGGGGGATAGATTATTATTATTTCAGGAACAACACACTTAATTTGCATGTTGTTGAAGTTGAAAATGTATACTTTTCATCAATTCAAATTGCTGCTTTCACCCCAAGTACAGAACCCAAAACCAGTGAAGTTGGCACGTTATGTAAATAGTAGTAGTAGAAAAACAGAATACAATGATTTGCAAAATATGCTTAATTAATATATGGAACATTTACTAGGGGTCAAAATCACTTTTTTCAGTGCATGCAGGTGCACCATGGGTGAATGTTGCCTTGGCTAATTGGTGACGTGTTACTGTGTCAAGAATTTTCATGGCACAAACTCTCATATTCTCTCTCATTAGGCAAAATATCATGAACATGTGTAAACAGGAGAAGCTTGAATTTTAAACAATTTGTGTAATTTTAAGTAAACATTATTTGTGTTATGCTTATATAAATATTTCCACATATTAAAACTGTAAAGACAGAATTGGGCGTTTTAGACCACAATCCATTGACATGTTTTTAAAAAGCTATATCTAAAACAGAAATGGAAAACAATGACATGGAGTCATTCAGAACAAATTTATTGATAAAGTTGTGAAAAATTGGAATAATACAATAAAGCACTAGCGAGATATGACAAAAGTCCTATACCTCAGGGGTCTGTGGGTCCCCCGTTCGATAGGATTAAAGGTCCAATAAGCCATTTATAGACAAAAAACGTATGACAAAAATAGTACAAATACATGGTTACTTTTAAACTTATGTCTAATATGTACTCCTGAATGAGATTATTAGTCAAATTGCTCCAGAAATTAAAAATAGTCTATTTTATTCTACAAGGTGCAGGTTCCCCTAGAGGCCGCTAGGTTTAGGAAAAATGATGTCACTGACATTTGCAAAAGAAGAGCTGTGTAATCCAACCAGATCTCAAAACACACGACAACCCGACACGTTCGCGCACATTGCCTCGAGATGATTCAAGCTGTTCCGCCCAGATTTCTGAACTCGATCACCATGTTTCCATGCCAGGTGTGTAAAATGTCCGTTTGAATAAACAAAATAAATGAAAGAATGTCATTACTTAGTGAGGTCTGAAGACGTCATGCCCAAAAAGTGCAAGAAGTCCTATGCAAAACATATGGTTTTGTAGTCGCTTACTATCTGCTGGATAAGTATAGAACATGTATAATGATTTTTAAAATCAATGTCGTATTCTGATGGGAATACTGTGGGGGTAACGTGATATTCACTGGAGCATCTTTGCTACTTTAGTCCTGTGTGAATTTGCCATCTGGCCAAATTTTATGGACTGTATACTCCCAGCAAATACCCCACTGTCTTTTAACAGCTGTTAGACACTCTGTGAAAATAACCCCTTGAAATAATGAATCTAAAGCAATTGTCTTTGTTACAAATTCAGCCTCTTTCTGGAAAAGTTCACTTCAGACCTGGACAGAAAGAAAATATGGTGCTTACAGTCTCAATATCTGATTATAAACAAGGTCCATGGAGTGTTTTGTTTTAATCATGTTGAACTATTTTATTCATCCAAAGTATTCTTTGCAAGACATGAAAAGGATATCGTGGAATCCTCTTTCTGTTAACTGGTCCTCGCAGATTTAGGTCATTTATTTCGGTCTTGTTTCCACTCACGCATTTTCATTTATTTATTTCTAATTTTATTTATTTATTTTTTTTTTTATTTATTTTTTATTTTTTTTTTTTTGCAAGATGTCTGTACATTTAATTCTCAATATATTGATTCTGAATTTCTCCTCTTCGATAAAAATGCATTGTTTGGCTTTTTTCGTTACCTGCTAAAATTAGATATCCACAAGTCAATGTTTTCCAATCATAAACCGTCTTTTTTAATTTTAAAAATAAAATCAAACAATCAATTTCTTTAGTCAAATATTCAGTAAAATAGAAAAGTTAATAGAGCCATAAACTTAGGTTACTTGTATAACATTTTAATGCGGTAATTTATGATTTTCCTTAGTGCAGTGTTCCCTTGGCACGATCTGTTTATACCTGTATATCGTTCCACTCGATTTTGGATTCAAGTCCGTTTTCAGGGAAATTTCCTTCCATGGATTCCAAGCTGTAGAGAATTCAGTTCCTCACTCAGAAGAAGCACGATGACAAAGACCCGGAAGTTTAGTGGCCCCAGTACCACTGCGGGCGGCGATTGCAACCTCATCCTGTTCATAGCGAATGTACTTGCGCTCCCGGAAAATGGGAATAAGGTAAGGCAGACCCTTATTTCACAGATGGTCTGCAGTTACTTAATGATCAGTGGTGGTCATAATCGTCCCAGTTACAGATGAGAATCGTTGCCCGAACCTAGAACCACCAATGCTACTAGTTAATGACTAATGTTAACTATGGGTACCAGGCTGCAGCAGACTGATTGGGTAAAATAGGCATTTAGCATGTTAGCTGGGCTGTTAATAGTACATTTTAGCTCAGTAAGACCTGGAGTAGAATATGTAAGATCGAGATAACGTCAGGTAGTTTAAATTGCATCACCTGTTGTGTTAATATCAGTGATATAGCAAATTAAGGTTAACGAGGTTATGCTGAAAACTGTCAAGCTGCTTTCACACTGGACGCGAAACGAATTTTTCTCACGACAGATTACATTCAAAGGCAATGTAATTGACTTTTGAAAAACTCCTTTCGCGTCCAGTGTGAAAGCGGCTTTATTCTAATCCGAGCGGGCGAATAAGGAGCCACATTCAGCCTAGTCTGAAATTAATTAATCGGCATGTTGATTGCTGGTCAGCCAATATACTGAACTCGCTTGAATTGAATAAGCACTGTTAGGTACATGCTAGTAATTGCTAACATGGACATGGCTAAATAGCATTATCTTCTTCTCTTTGCCAGCTAGTGCACATCTCCTCCTCCCCGGTAGTTGCATTTCGTTAGCTAGCTTAGGCAAATCACATCCGCAGCAATTGTTCTTATTGTACAGGTCATATTGGCTGAAGTGTCCGGGATAGCGTTAGAGCTCGTCGTGTGTCATCCATGTCAATTTTTTTCAATTAACCTGTCTAGCTGTTTTAGACAAACATTGCCGGAAATTATATATCTTCCACCGGGGACTGTCGAGCGAAATCGCTCAGTTATATATTGGTATTTCTTGGAACGCACACCGATCAACCACATTGAAACCACTGACAGGTGACACGAGTAACATGGATTATAATGGGATTCATTGGGCAGCAAGTGAACAGTCATTTCTCGAGTTGAGGCGTTTGAAGCAGCAAAAATGGGCAGGATTAAGGAGCGGGGGGTTTAGACCATGGCCAAATTGTCATGGTTGGACAACCGGTTCAGAAGATTTCGAAAACTGCCTCTCTTGAGGGGTTTTCCCAGTCTGTGGTCGGTACCCACCTAAAGCGGTCAAATGGAAGGAAAACTGGTGAACTGGCGACAGGATCATGGACAGCCAAGGGTCATTGATGTGTTAGGGAAGTGAAGGTTAGCCGTTCTAGTTTGATCTAACAAAAGAACTACTGTGGCTCCAATTGTTGAAAATGTTCATGCTAGCCATGATAGGTGTCAGAACACACAGTGCATCATAGTTTGTTGCATGTGGGGCTGCGTGGCCGCAGACCAGTCAGGGTGCTCATTCAGACCCCTGTCCACTGCGGAGAGTGCCTATAGTGGGCATATGAGTGGAGTGTCAGAACTGGACCATGGAGTAATGGATGAAGATGGCCTGGTTTGTTAAATTACATTTCTTCTACATCCTTGTGATGGCTGGGTGCATGTTAATCATTTATTTCGGGAAGAGATGGCACCAGGATGCACTATGGTAAGAAGGCAAGCCACTGGCGTCTGTATGATGCTCTCAGCGAGGCTCTTCTCGGTACCACTGGGATCTGGCATTCATGTGGATGTTACTGTGACAGGTATGACGTACCTAAGCATTGTTGCAGTCCAAGTGCACCCTTTCATGGCAACAGTACTCTAATGGCAGTGACCTGTTTCAGCATGCGCCCTGCCACACTGCAAAAATGGTTCAGGAGTGTTATTAGGAACATGAAAAGGTGTTGACTTTGACTCCAAATTCCCCAGTTCCCAATCCAACCTGGGATCTGAGGGGTGTGCTGGGAAAACAAGTTTGAATCAAGGCCCAACCTTGCAACTTGGAAGGACTTAAAAGGCATGAATCATGTGCCATCAAGGTTTTTTTAAAGGGCATTTATCATGTACCATCAGGGTTCAGCATAAATTAAGTTTGAAGTTCCCTCATTGCTTTGCCATATAAATTATTGTTCATATGTTTTAACCTCAAGAATTTTTACGGGATATTTTGTTTATTGATTTCCAATTTTTGAAAGCTAACTGCAAACAATACAGAAACAGCCAAAGACATGCACTACGCCCCACAGGACCATTTAAGCAGCAACGCTTTTTTTTTTTTAATGGTGTATTTGAAATTAGTGTATTTTCAGTTTCTCCCATTGAACATTTATAGCTTTTATTCTTAGTACCATTCTCATCCTAATAAGCTGAATATCTCCTGAGTTCTGTCCTCGTACAGATTGGTTAAGTTTTTGGTTCAATGAAAACACCGGGTTGTCATTCCTGAATATGAGTGGACTGGTCACTTAGTAACTCTATACCACATGTCGTTTTGATTTTTGCAAATGTGTATCTCTGAAGGTGATGGTGTACACTGTAAATCCGATAATATGTGGACGGTACGGAAATTTGCCACAAGATGGCAGCAGTAAGATGACGACAAGTGGAGCAATGAAAACGTCACTGCCAGCACGGATCTTATCCGAAAAGCTCTTGTGTAGGTGCCGGTGTTTTTTTTTTTTTTTTTAAACCCAGAACTATTTCATCTGATTCAACTAGTTAACCAATTCAGTCACAACCACGACATGTAGTGTCGGGTGTCTTGGGGCTGAAAGTGGCATCAGATATTTCAGAACACTCAACGTATCCAGTATCAAAATCTGTGTATTGTGGCATAGTAGCAGACATGATGGCTCACATTCATTTTTTATACCCTGCATCAATAATGCTTGATCTTCCCTGCAGACACGATGACAGCATAGCACCAGGAAACAAAACCGACCACCTCTGAACTATAAACTCAGTTTACTACATCAGGCTACATTGGTGCCACATAGCTGTAAAATAACAATAAGTCCACTTCTGCGCTCATTTTCTGTGAATTCCTAGTTGGATCTGTTCAGATCCTCTATTAAACATGATTTGATTTTGAATGATTGCTTCCAAAGCGTAAAACTTTCCATTCAAACTGTTTGTTTGTTCTTCATGCCCAAATGACAATTTCACTTCAGTTTTAAAGGACTTAACACTGTGGCAACTCCATCAGGTTAGGCATAGACCATAATGTACCAATAAATAACGTTAAAATACTTAATCATAAATATATGATTGCAAAGCAATTTATGAATGAAATCTTATTTTATGCACTTATGGGCTTCAGGTGCTCCTTTGTTCCGTGGTTGCTGATTCCTCCACTGTTGGCCAGACTAAGCCGTCACCCTGTCCTGATCTCGGTAGATTGGTGGTGCAGTGAGGGGGTGTGATGGAGAAACCGGGCCGGCTGTGGGGCAAGGCGGGTCGGGTCCTGCTGGCAGTGGGGTCCTGGTCCTGGGGGCTGAGCCGGGTGTTCCTGATGGCCCTCGTTCTGACCCTCCACCTGCAGGGGGGGGTGCTGCTCCTGCTGCTCGTGCTGGTGTCGCTCGCGGGGCTCCTGTACCAGCTGCAGGACGTCCTGCTCTACTTCCCCGAGCAGCCCCCGTCATCCCGCCTGTACGTGCCCACGCCCACCGGCGTCCCGCACGAGAGCGTCTTCATCCGCGCCAAGGACGGCGTGCGACTCCACCTGCTCATGCTGCGGCACGCCGGCGATGGGCCTGTGCCGGGCCGCGCCCCCACCGTCATCTACTTCCACGGTAACGCCGGCAACATCGGGCACCGCCTGCCCAATGCGCTGCTCCTGGTGGTGAATCTGAAGGTGAACGTGGCGCTGCTTGAATACCGGGGGTACGGGAGAAGCGAGGGCGAGCCCAGCGAAGAAGGACTGCGGCTCGACGCCCAGGCCGCACTGGACTACATCTACGCCTGTCCCGACCTGGACCCTGGTCGGGTGGTGCTGTTCGGTCGCTCCCTGGGGGGCGCTGTGGCGGTCCGGCTGGCCGCGGAGAACCCTCGCCAGGTGGCAGCGCTGGTTCTGGAGAACACCTTCCTCAGCATCCCGCACATGGCGGCCGCCCTCTTCTCCTTCCTGCCCGTGCGGCTGCTCCCACTCTGCTGCTACAAGAACACATTCCTGTCGTACCGCCACATCGCCCGCTGCCTCATGCCCTCGCTCTTCATCTCAGGCCTCTCGGACCAGCTCATCCCCCCCGCCATGATGAAGCAGCTCTACGAGCTCTCGCCCTCACTGACCAAACGCATCGCCGTCTTCCCCGATGGCGCCCATAACGACACCTGGCAGTGCCAGGGCTACTTCCCCGCACTGGAGCAGTTCCTCAGGACTCTGAGCGAGGGCCGTACCCGTAAGGAGAGCGCCGGGGGCGGGGCCAGTGTCACCGTCATTTAAATGAGAGAATTTCACTTGGAAGTGCAGAGCACGTTTTGACCAGCAGGGGGTCAAATTACCAGGATTTACATGTTCTGTGTAATGTACAATATTACGCAGTTTCACTAATAGAAAAATAAGGAAACTAAAATCAAAATACAACTAGGAAAAAAGTGTCTGTCTTAACAAGTTTTTTTTTTACCTTGTAATGAAGTTTAAGGGAAAAAAAAAAATTAGGAAGTAGAAAATGGTGTCACAATTTACTATGTGCTTGACAAGTGAAATTTTCTTCCATTGGCAAATCTAGACACGAGTCAATTCTGACTCTGGCTATTTTTTGTTTTACTCAACAAACAATGAAAACTGTAATAAGCGTTTGCTCAACTTTTAAATGCTTGGTAATATGGACTTATTTTCTTTTTTTTTTTTTTTTGCTATGTAGGGAAGTGGACCAGAGAGCTGCTTTTACTGTATCTGAGAGTACAGAATGGGCATCTTATTATATACGCTGTACTTTGGGTGGCCAGGGCACCCATCTCAAAGCTTGTTTTAAGACTTCTTCATGTAAGCTGTACTGCACTTCACCTGAAAGTCTCATAATGTTAGGATCTGAACACAGAGGCTTGGTTAGCATAGTTTTTATTTTTTTCAGCACAGTCACTTTAAATGAAATTCATTGCCAAGGATAGGAAATAATGGGAGAAAATGGCTTCCATTTTTATATTTATTTTGTCAATCTTGTAAACAGATGGCTTGTCCCAATCATTTTCCTCTCGTCTCTCTTTACATCCTGACACTTGACTGGATGACAGTTCACATTTTTAAGGAGATTCCAGGCCTTTTATGGAGTCAGGAAAAAAGATGATGTTCACCTAAGGTGAATATGGTCACAGAACATTGAGGCCATCCTTTGCTGAATTATTTTTTTTCCCGTATGTGTGACATGAGTGACTGACCCGCGAATCTGCCTGTCCTCATCGTTCTGTTTCTGCCATTCCTGTAACCATCCGTAACTTGAGTTATTTTGAAAATGACATTTAAAGGTACAGGGCTATTTCATTTTACTGATTCACATTTCTCCAACCTTTTCTTACTTCTCGTACTGCTCTTTGTCTCTCTGGTGGTGGAGCGAAGAGCGAGAGAAAGGGTAGGTGGAAGAAGTGCAAAAGCTGTGGGAAATAAGCGATCGAAGTGAGAGCCCATAAGTGCTCCTATCGGTTCACCTTGGTGCACGCTGAGATGTGGCCTAGTTTTACATAGCTGGCAGGGGTATGTCTTCTGACTGTAAAGTGTGTGTACACTAGCTGCATATTCTCATATAGCCTCAGATATCCCCTGTTTTAAGTTAGTTTTGAGACTTCACAAGGTGGCGTCTGCTAGCACTCAGATTGGAAGGAGCAGCCTATTGGTTGGCCGTTTGACTGGCAACTTTTAAGTTCCTGATAAGAGCTCCCGGTGGGGCCTTTGATTCAGACTTGACTGCATCTGGAGAACTCATGCTGCTGTTCGGTAAAGAAGCCCAGGGCTTTTCATTTTACCTCTCGCTTGGTTAGCGGTGAATTCAGAATTCACTTTTGCTTGGGAAAAGAGATGTAGGTTTTTATATTTACCCACCAGAAAAATGCTGAATCTCTAGCATGTGTCCTTCATATTTGATCACTTGTAAAAATCCATGATTTTTATACTGCATGTGGTGGGGTGAGTTGTTGTTTGTAATAAATCCATTCATCTCCATGACACTTGTTTGGAAATCAGATCTCATGTCTAATATCTTTCACTGAGGGTGTATATGATGTATAATGCATATTGGTGTTGTGTTGGTTTTTGAGGGCCTAATCTATATTCCATCACCAACTCGCTTTGCTGTTATTCATGTGTATGGAGGACATAACTAGCATTGGCGCATGGAGCTAATTGCATCTTAACTGTGGTTTTATTAGCTGAAAGCAGAGTGGTGAGACAATATTTTTAGGCTAAAGGGAACGGGATTTGGGACTGGCAGTATCTATTGGCCTTTAAGGGGGCAGGGTACAGATCTCCTCCCCCTCAGTCTCTGTCAGCTGAGAAAGCAGTGGCCCGTTGATATGGGGTTTTCAATAGCCAGTGTCTACGTTTAGGGGACAGCAGGTCTAGGAGGTAGTTTGGGCACAATGTGAGCCAATTTGGCTGACTTACAATTTGTCTTGAGATATAAAAAAATTCAGTCAAATTACCCATCAATGCCAGTCTTTGTGACTAATGTGGAGGTTGGTGACATAACAGAGTTAGCATTAGTTCCTCAGCTGAAATGATTATAGGCAGTCAAGCTTTGTTACTTGGCTAGCTGATTTATCAGAGTGCCTATTAATAGAAGCTTCGCGTACTGTAATATTATGTGCTCAGAGGATCACTCAATTGCTGCAGTAATGGCTTACAATACTTGACTTAGACATGCTTAAAGGGTGAAACGTTAATTGTTGAATCACAACAGACTTTGAATTATCAACACTTAAAGTATGGTGAGCAAACTCATATTTAGCTAATTAAGAAGTTTGCTAATATTGACTGCAGCTAGTTTTGAACTGGGTAACCTTAAAGCAGTTAACTAGCTTTTGCTACAGTTGCCAATGCATTTTATCATTAAAATATGGTAATTGTTTGAATTATGTGTACATTAAATATTGTGTATGATATTAAGAATGGCAAATTGAACATATGGCGCAAAGTCGGTTGTTATGCCTACCATTTATTTATTTATTTATTGTTTTGCTGCTTTGTTTCTCACCCACTCCTGAGTGTGTCTGAAAACTTCCTGCCTTTTTTTTCTAGCTAAAATAAGGTAATCAATTGAATTATAACTGTTGTGTATAATATAATGAATGGCAAATTAAAAACATTGAGCGAAGTTGGGCGTGGGTGTTTACTTTTTTTTTTTTTAATTTCTCTGACAGATCTGAGCCTGTCTTAAAATTGCCTTTCGCTCTTTTTGCGGACATTGGAACTGACACAAGGGGGAGCACAATATTCTGGGCTCATGCCGTCATCAGCTGATGCCGATGATCTCCAAACAGCAAGTATTCAACCTGATAATTAGCAAATTGACTTGTGGCTGGACCACTACAACAGAGGGGAAAAATGCAGGTCTGGCGATAATTGTGGGCTTAGAGTTCACTTGCCTGTTTAAGTGTTTCAGATCCTAAAAGATATTATTTCATTCACACTTATTTGACTGAGTAGACTAGATATGCTTCTATTGGTTTTGATTGTGCTAAGAGTTATTGGAGTGCATAACCACACAATCCTTGATCTAAGTATACCGAAACTAAAATTCTTTCAGAATAGTGTGCTCATTCCTAAAAAAAAAATAAAAAAGCACATCTCACCACATGGTCTGCAAAATAGTTGGATTTTTGTTTACTACCAGTAATATTTATTACATTAAAAAACACATTCAATGTCTTGGAAAAATGGAAAAAAGGAGAATCCTTTTTTTTCCTGGTTTCTTTAAAGGTTTGAATCATGTCCATAGGTGTGATATGAATTTACCATGGAATTTCACCGGGCTGTTGCAGAGTTTTGTTTTGTTTTTCTACATTAAAAAAAAAATGTTTTTTAAGTACAAAATTACTCTTTATATTTCTGAACTGTTACATGCAATAAACAATAAAATTTCTGAGAAGTAGCTTTATTGTCTGTTTTGCTTGAAATAAAATTATCGTCTATTGATATCTCTTTTTCTGTTTTTAAATTTCAGTTGTAATCTGTTGAAATATTCAACCCTTCCCCGGCATTGTAAAATGAGATTATTTTTGGACAAAGAAAAACAGCCTTTGAGAACCTTGGTCCCTTTCTGAATGACTGAGTCAGTGACTGAGCTCAGTGTTTAGTTTGCGTGTTGCTATGCTGCTTAAGCTGATAGAGACCTGTCAAGGTGTTTTTGAAGTGTAGCAGACAGCAGCCCTCCTATGACTGCAATAGAAAAGAAATAAAAATGAAATGGAAGAAAGAAAAATGCCTGCTGAGGGTCAGTCGATGTCATTTTCACTAAAATGAGGCACAATGCCTGTATACCTGTTATGGGAATGGCTTGTGTGATCGTTCTACAATTTTTTTTTTTTATCATCGCTAATCAAGTGCTGATCTTTTTTTGTATCTGGGAACTAAGGAAGAGTTTGCTTTCATGAATTATATAGCCAGTGGCCTCGGCCTGGTCAGGTAGAGCTGCCACCGGGCCTTCTGCTTGAAAACCTAGTGTATCTAGCTGCTGTCACATTATTTGGAGATGCCCCCTTTCAGCCCCCATTGTGGCACCTTTCCTACAGCTGTTGTCTTTGTTCAGCTCATTTAGCCATAGTTGATATGTTCGTGAGGGTACTTGAGTGAGGTTAGTAGACGTTCTTTGTGCTTTTTTGAGATTCAGATTCAACTGGGCTGGCAGTAATCAAGATTGGGTGTGTTTATTGAAACTGAACCCAATTATTATTACATTTGTTTAATTGGTTAATTTAGTAAGGCAACAATTGCTTTTTTACTTAGGGCCAGGAAGGGTTGGATAGTTTTTTCTCTCCCCTTCAATAGATGAAATAATCCTTTAAAAACTGTATTTTATGTTTACCCAGTTTATCTTCATTTAATAATAAAATTAGTTTAATGATCTGAAACATTCAAATATGACAATATGTAACAAGAGCAACGCAGAGCGTAGCATATGCCCCCGCCTGTATGTTGATCTGTGGCGGCCATATTAAATATCGCACATTGCTGGTTTTTGAAAGGAACCTTCCTCTAGCCTCTCCCAATACGCCATCAAGAAATGGCATCAATCCGACGAGGGATTCTATAGTTATCCCACGGAAACGAAAAGTTTACGGACGGACGGACGGACATGGTGTCGACATAATGCCCCTTTCCTCTTTGGAGGGCAGGGGCATAAAAACAGAACAAAGTGGGAAAGGGCGAATGCTTTTTCACAGGACTATTGTTTTACTGTGCTTGTTGCTTATCACTTCACTTCAACGCCTCACGGTTTCCTCTACTGGTGCTGCTGGAGAATTGGTTCATTTTTAATACCTGGATGTGACTTAATTATCTGGGGATTGTAATGTAATTTTATTTATAATGTGAACTACAACAAGATGAGCTGTAACCTTGGGTGCAGGCATCTAAATGATGTAGTTAAATTATGTTGTAATTGTCCCAAGAAAATATAATCATACTGTATATTGAATATTAATGAGGAGGTGTTACCCTATGTACTTTCCAAAAGATGGGAGTTTCAAAGCCCACACCTCGAACCATGAATCAAATTTCCCCATTCAACCTTATCTGCTACCAGCTGAGCATCTAGCATAGAATATTTCATAATATACATCTTCAAAAATTTGTCTGCTGCATAAAGCCATGCACAGCTCAAATGAGTGTGAATATATTGGGGAACAACAAAACAAGCACGATAAATTCCAGTGTTGTCATTCAACTATCATCTCCTATTTTATATTATATTATATATCTAAATACACTTCATTACAACAGGTTACACGTAGAGAGGTCCCTTTGAGCTTCCGGAAAAAAAAAACAAAAAAAAACAGCAAATAAAATGTAGCGCTCCAAGTCCAAAAATGTCCTCTTTTAGTGCATACCGCCTTTTTTTAATGTTTCTCGACCGACTAAAGTTATAGTTATTAAATCCAACAGAAGACATTTTTTTTTCCTCAGGCTGTCACATCTCTTTAACAGTTAGAAGACTGTTAGCCACTGTTGACCAATAAAATCAGGCCAGGCTACACCCACCTCCAGCTCTGGACACACCCCTCAACATAATGTATCCCCACCCTGCAAAAATGTTGTTTTTCATTCAGAAGTATGTCAAATCCAGCAAGTAAATGGTCTATTTACTTCCATCGCATCGAGATTTTAGTTGCTCCAAACATGAAATTAAGACCTAATTAAGACAAATGAGCTGCTTGTTAAAATTCCACCAGTGCAATTTAGGTTGAAACAAAAGGAACACACATAATGGGCCCCAATGACTGTCATTTACAACCAGTGATTTAGAGGATTATGAAGTAAGTGGAAGCAGTCATAAAGGTTACAAAATGCTTCTTGTTTATACTGATGTGGTCATTGGGTTAATTCACCTGTAACAACAACAGCGAGCATTTAGATGATGAATTGTAATTTCCTTAAATGTCTGTTGGTATTGTCTTTATATATATATATTTTTATTTTTTTTTTATTTTTTATTTTTTTTGCATTCCCTCTTGCTTCTCTCTCGGTTGCGTCGCCCTCAGTGCATACCTGAGCACCTTTCCTGCAACACTGTCTCACTATTTATCAAGTGAATTTAACTGAACGATCTTAGAAGCCCAAATATATTTTTTACCATAAGCAGACTGACTTTACCGTACTGTCCTGACCATTGCATCATAATGCAGTATGAGAGAGAGCAAGATGGCTGTATTCGGAATCGCCTGTTACTTCCCACTGGGATTCTGACCACGGTCAATTGCATTACCTGGTACAGTGTTCCTTATGCAATCAGCCAAATAATTGTCAATATGAAAGGTACACGGGTACCAAGCTAGAAGGGCAAAATTTTTCAATACACAGCCAGAGCTATGTCAATATCACACCGTAACCGAAAATGAACGGAGTCAAAGGTAACATCCCACTGAGACCGAGGAGATCATAACCCTGTTGGCCACGAGACTGTGCAGCAAACAACATGGCTGTTATTACGTACTACCTACTATGCTTTATGCTATCGTGGAGAGCAGCATGTATACTGTATACAGTATACTGTATACTGGAGCATGATGCAGTATGTAGTAACCATGCCATTCAAACCATGAGGTGGATGACACTAATGCCCAGCAGAGCGTTTGCCTCAGTGTGGATCACATGACTCACAGCAGGGCTAATGGTCCAGTGTGGAGCAAAGTCAGTGTCATACCTCAGGCAGGCTAGCATATTTTAGTCTTCCACATTACTCTCCCCCTTGTGAAATAGTTGTGCCATGGTTATGCACCAGTCTCCAGTAATATTATCTCACATTTATTCTTTCCTCTCAGCCATTCATAGCATATTGTGTTTGGACCAGAGTGAACTAATTGAGCTCCCGGTGATCTGTTATACACATATTTTTTTTTTGTTGTTATCGGAAAGGGCCTGGCTGTGTGTACTGTGCATGTGTGCTTGGTGGTGAAAGCGTCTGCTTCTGTTCGACAGATAAAGCTGCAGGAAGGGAGGCGCACAGAGAGCGAGCGAATAAGGGCCATCCCCCTCCCTGCGCTGATCTGTCCCGGCAGCCTTACTCCGCGTGCAGTTCTGGTTTTGGGTCGCTTTGTCGCAGGCTCGAGTGACAGTTTCTCTTCGCTTACACAGGGAATAGGATGCAGGTCTGGCTATACCGTCACAGTTGGTGAGGGAACAAGATGAATATTGGGCAATATTTGTCGGCCTGAAGAGGAACCAGGATACGGTCCTTGCAATATCAGTCGGCTGAGAGGGACGAGGATACAGGTCAAGCATTATCTAGGTTGAGAGCGAGATCAGGATACAAGTATACCAGTGGGCTGAGAGAAAGAACAGGATGCCAGTTTGGCAGTATCTGTAGGGTTTGTAGCAGGTTCCGGGTGCACTGATGTAGATGGTGTCGGTGGTTCCTGACATGGGCCCCGCGCCCCGGGAACAGCAGCAGAGGCTCTCCCGCTCCATCCTGGCCCTCGCCCTGCTGGCCCTCACTTCGTCCTCCCTCTCCGCACTCTTGCTCTACCACGTGCAGGCCCTCAAGGCCGAGGTGGCCATCCTGCGCACAGAGGTCCTCCGCAGGAGAGAAGAGCAGCGGAGTGTCCTCGGCCAGCCGTCGAGGGACAGGGGACAGGTGAGTCACAGCCAGAGGTGAGGAACTTTGGGTCAGAGAGTGAAGCTCCTCCCAGCTGAAGAGCATAGTGTTAAAATTATTTAAGCCACATCTTTGCACATTGTGAGGTAAGGATGGGAAAACGTCTTTTGTAGCCTCCTAAGTTGAATTTATCAATTTTATCAAAATAGACATTGCGTGACTTAAGCACTTAGCACTTGGCTCTTAAGTTATTCTCCTTCACCTACCAGGATTTGCTTATTTGCACCATTCTTCATATACAGTAATAGAACTATTTGAACTTAATGAAATACACTGGCTGAGGTCCAAGGTGGCGCAAACACGAGGTTGGATTTTCGCTGTCCGACCCCTCAACTTTAATCCTCTGGTCACAGCCGCTGCTTGGACAAAACGTGGGGGAAAGCTTCATGCACGCCTGTGATTTGCTGGCACCTGTAAAACGTCCTGCGTCTTTTCAAATGCATGAGCAAACGCAGGTCTGTGTGAAAGCTGAGATTATTCCTCCTGATTCTCAGGCCCTGCATATGAGCAGTGACATGAAGAATGACCCAAGACCGATCCCCAGAAAACAACAGCCCGGCACTCTGACCATTCAGAGGAGGAGCACAGACCTGGGAACAGCTGGAACAGGCGAGTGTGGGTCTGTTGTGCCAGCCTGCAGTCTTGTGGGGGCAGGGGGTGTTGACAGCCAATAATCCACAATTATGGAATTTTCTTACACTAAAGGGCCAAATATTAATCAAATAAAAACAAGTATACTCCATGGTTTGATGTGTGAATAATTACACAATATTCCAGTTCCTTAATATTTTGAATGAATGACCCAGACAGACTAAACACAAAACCTTATCCTCTTGTGTGAGGTTTGTCTCGAGAAGACAGTTCTGAGTTCTCGTTTTCTTAGATTCATATTTGCATTTTTGTCAGAGGGACTTATCCAGCGTGATGTACAACACCAAGTGTATTTTAAGGAACAATAAGTGCAGAGAATTGTGGAGTGAAGCAACATTTCTAATACCATTCCTACAATACAACCGATAGGATCATTGCTCTGTAAAATGCCTGGGGGAAAAATGCATTAGTAGAGCAGTGTTCTGCTGAGACACCGTTTCATTAAATCCTAAACTTAGTACCAGTTACAAAATTAGGTAGGAGGAGAGAGGAACAGTCTGGAAAAGCAGAGATGCTTGAAGGCAGAGTCTGTGCTGTTCTGACTTCTGTAGGAAGGCCATTCCACTATTTGGGAGCCAGAACAGGCTAGAAATATGACCGAACAGTGCTGATAACAACTCAGCAAGCCTTTTCACTCTCCGATTTTACGTGCAGCGAGAAAACATTGAAGGTGTGAAAATGGTTTCCTCTGTTTTCCTGCGAAGCGCACTTCAATGATTTCACGCAACATTTACACCAAGGCTGGCTTCAACACTGCAAGCATAGAAATGGATATTCACAACAAACTACTGTTTGCTAGTGCTGTAAACTGCACAGAACAACTGTGTTTAAATAGGAAATGGTGACACCTGTATTTAGACCAATGGGAAAGACTTAAAGAAATACTGTCAGGAACTGTGTTTGAAAGAACATGTTAGATCACAAAGATTCTCAAGCATTAGTGCACTGTGTGAGGAATAAAGGAGAGCAGCTCTTCCTCATGTGACTCAAAGTCAATGCAGGACATGATCAGACTTGTCAGCAAAAAATAGACCCTTCGGTACAGCCACTGCTTCTCAACACA
The DNA here is from genome assembly GCA_029721435.1 of Gymnothorax reevesii. NCBI lineage: Eukaryota > Metazoa > Chordata > Actinopteri > Anguilliformes > Muraenidae > Gymnothorax > Gymnothorax reevesii. Next base: position 16,785,784 of record CM056587.1, on the reverse strand, counting down.
AAGTTATTCTGTGTGACCACCTCAATCCCGTGATGAAACATTTTTATCCTAATATCCACACGGCATGAGGGGTCACTGAATGATTTGATGACTATGTAAATTATGTGAGTCATTTGCAATGGCCTTTGCAGTCAGCAGTGTATTGTCCAAATTCTTCTATAGGTCTTTATTTAGGTTATTTGTCACAGCTCTTTTCACTCTGATGATTAAAACACCAGTAGGGGAAATATCTTTTGGATGAATTCAGATCCATGACTCTGGTGAAGTCTCATATACTTGTTGAGCCCATGACAAGAAACATTGGAGGTATTCTTGTGAGTCATGGTGGCCCAACGCATAAGTGAAATACTTTATGTTGGTTTTGCCTTTAATTCATCACATTCATATATGCATGTATACTTGTGCCTGCGTGTACTTACATGCATATGCTCTTGTTTGCATGTTCTGTCAAAGATATGGGTGATTTTTAACTACAGCCTTTTAGGATCAGGAAGATGAGAGTCCTGGGCACACCTCCACCAAAACTCGACAGTCGAAGATTTGAAAATTTTTTCTTGGTCAAACCAGTCTGGAGTGTGTCTCCTGATGGCTGCAGTCAAACTATGGTCAAATGCTCACTTCCATTAGCATGTATCATGTCACAGAGCACTCATCACCCTGAGCTGGTTCAACAGACCTGAACATGAGTTCCGTTTACTCCCATTTCCTGCACAGACCCAGTCACCTAGATTTCACTGCAAGGGCTAAACTTTGGGAAGAGGAGGAATGTGAGGTTAGAAGCATAAATTTCTTGCAGAAAAAATGCAGAGATGATGCAATAGTGTTGAATTAATATTGGCCAAAATCTGCCAGTGGTTTTCAGCATGCAACATTCATGCAGTTCTTGAGGCAAAAGGAAGTTCTGTCCAGTATCAAACCAGTGTTCCCAATAAACTGAACAGTTCAGACATGCACAATGCAAGCTCAATCACCAGGATATAAAAAGCACTTAAGTATTTCTGTAGAGTATCAATCATGGTGTACACGGTTGTTTAGTCACACTCATGGGAGACCAAATCATAGCGGGAAACTGTGCCTTTGTGCAGTCCTTTTGGCTGACGAGCGTCAGACAACAATATCTTGGGATATTTTTAGCAATATATGTGAAGAATGCACTTGCTGGTGGCACACATTTATAACCCCTTATCTCTGCTGTCTTCCTCAAAACAAACATGTTCATTCCGCAAACTTGTGAAGTGCAAGCAGATGTCTGTTTTTCAGCTCACTATACAGCACGCAAAACTTGCTAATCAATCAGAATAAGCGATAGTTTCATCTGGGTGTCTGTTAAGAATTATAAAGCTTAAAATGCACCATAATTTGCATTGTATTTCATGAAGCAGAATAACTGAATTTGCTGCACAAGTGAGCCCTTCATAACGGCCATGAAACAACCTCAGGTTATACATTAAAGGTAAAGTTAGCGATCATAATCCACGCACTTTTTGTCAAAATCACTATATTTCTCCTCACTATCTGCAAGCTGTCACTTCTGAGATCATGTTGAAAAAAAAAAAAAATCTGGTTTCAGTACTCAGCCTGGGCTCTGAATTTAAAGGACCAGTGGACAATCTGGCTGAATAACTGGCAGGAATGGAATATAATATTCAAACGTACATTTTCATCAGGGAATTATTTCCTGAAAATAAGAATCATTGTGTTTTCTTTTATCCAGAATGAGCCCTTTATATCAACAGAGAGAGCGGGTCCTCTTCCAAGGAGCTTGCCATTTTGCACCGCCATGTTTCTATGGTGGCCTAGAACGAGAAAAAAGTAATTAAATGAAGCACTGACACGAGAGTGCGCCTTTCGTATTTTTTGCTAGTTTAGAGGCCACCGTAGGTTCTCTGATAAGGGGAATGATCATTTGGTTTCAGTCTATAATCTCACCACTTGAGGGCTCTAAATCTCACACACTGGTCCTTTAAGCAGGTAAATCTGTGGCTCGGACCGAGCCACCAGAACATGGGTCCACCCCTCCATGCCCAGGGGCGGGTTCATACTTGTGCGCAGGTCAGACACAGGGGGTAGGGGGAGTAGCAGGTCGCGTAGCGTGCGCAGTTACAGTAGAGAGAGAGACATGGCATTGCAGCATTTGCAATGCCTGAAAAACAGCCCGAGGGAAAACGATCAGAGGAACATAAATTAAAAAAAGAAGAGCAACGACCATTAAAGGGCGAAGACCCGGGTCAATTTTGGTTTGGCTTTCCGACGGTGGAGGGAACTCCGTGAATTGAAGGGTCTGAAAACGGACGCGGAGGTTGCCGTCTTTCTGCTGGACAGGTGAGCAACATTAGCTTTGCGGTGCTTCACACAACAGTAACAGCCGTCAGGCATTCATCATATTGTCTGATCTGCCAAAATGTACCGTTGTTGTGATGTTATCTATTTATAATAGCAATTGAGTTGTGGGTACAGTTGTCTGACGGGTCAGCTAACCTTAGCTTCGCAAATTGAACTTGCGGCTACGAGTCCTTGTGAATGTCTGACATCTTATGTAAGGAATCGATCGGGAATTGCGCAATAAAACACTATGTGCGACTAGATAGAATAAAATTAATCGCCTTCGTTTCAGCTTATTGTCTTGCTTGTACTGTCTCACTTTGCATGCATGCGGTTGTAGCTGTACAGTCATATACCCACTGTTCTGGAAGAAATTTTGCTATAAGCTCCTGATAACTTTTTCTTCCAAAATGAAACCATTCCAACAGCAAGCTACTAAATGAGCTCATAGCAGAAACACACAAATGGTCTAAGCGTCGCTTGTGTGGAGCTCGCGAATCGATAACTTGTACCAGGAAAAATTCCGAATCCATTTTCCTCTTTTTCAGCTTGTAATTAGCCAGAAAGATTTTTAAATGCATTCCTGACCATAGTCTGTTCGTGGAAACACTCCTATTTGAGGCATTGTGCTGACAAGTATGTAGTTTTTTATATGACAGGCTTATTATCACCTTTGCTACAATACTACTCAAACTCGTCACATGTACTACTGCCGTTTACATGACAGTGTGCATCCATGAACTTTGGGGGTGGACACCGGGGTGGAGTAGGAAGGGTGGGGTGGGTCTGTATTTATTTACACTTCAAATATCAACAACCTCTATACTTGTTTTCTCCCACATCGCTGACTACACCTTTAAGTCCATTTAGCCTCCTAAGCCCTGAGCCTCTGGTTTGAAAATGGCATGCCCAAAATGTAATGAGTATATCCCTGCAAATACTTGGTTCATTTGAATAATCTAGGTATCGTAATAAAGGTAAAACTCTTTGGGATTTTTGTTATGCTGTAAGAATCAGTGTATATATGCCACTGAGTCAGAGTAAATGAAGATGGAACACAGCATAAATTAAAGATCTAATTTGCGCCTAAGAAACTTTTACTTCTATCCCTTGTGAACTTAGTTAGTTGGAATCTGAAACCTCTAAAAATTACAGCACAAAATCTCACCATTATCTGTGCCAAAGTTTATTCTAATCAAGTAAATCAGAGCAAAATTTGAAAGGAATGTCTTGGTGGCTTCCTCAAATTGGCAGTTTTTTTTCTTCAAATTGGCAGATCTCTCTCTTATCAAATTGTAAAACTCATTTCATTTCAGTTATATGTCTCTACAGGCATACATTCCATCCAAATACAACCACTGTTTTAGTTTTTTAAATTTTAAAATATGTTTTTATCATCATTTCTGCCAGTCCTGTGGTACATTTCCCATTCAAAGAAAATGAAGTTTGACTCCATTAGAGCATATTTATTAAAAATAAACAAATAAATAAATGAATGAATAAATAAATAAATAAAGAAGTAAAACAAGCAAATAAACAAAATTATAAATACAAATATAGAAAGAACAAAAACCCCAGCAATTATTTGTACAAGAACAATGCTTTTTACTGCCTAAATAGGAGCATACCCTAGTCTCTGAAATGAGAGTCCATCACTTTAACCACTGGGCTATACCAGCAGATTCCCTGTCGTCAAGTTGCCGATATAAATAATGAGCCAAGAAAACACGTCATGCACCCCAGTTTTGTGTTTGAATTGTCACCTGTCTTGGCGCTTGTGCTTAATGGTGCAAGGATTCTCCATCAGAAAAGACTTTGAAAAAGACTGTTGAATATTTAGCACATAATCATACCAAAAATACTACAAACAAACTAGTTAAGCGTTATATTACGAGCAAGCAGAATGCTCAGGAGCTTAAATCCTTTGAGGCAGTGCTCTGGAAAAAAAATATGCATGGAGACTGGTAGATCTAGTTTCGATATAGCATGGACACACTGGCATAACAGTAACAAGCACAGATTTACCCTAAAACAGTTTTTTATGACAAAATATCAAAGGTAAGAAAATGTTTTGCTTATCTCTGTAGAATGTAAAGTGTATGTCTGCTGTCCTTTGAGTGTGATGTCGATTTAAAATGACAATGCTTATATCGTTGGATTCTGTGGACTTTACTCTTTCATTTGATGTATCGTTTGTATGCCAAGCACAAATTCAGTAGAAATGCTAGTGATTGAGCTCTGATATTATTTTATCCTATGCTTTGCTACATGCCTATTTACTTGCTTGGTGCTTGAATTGCGTTCGGTTGAGGTAAATATGGTCAACATAACCTTTTCACTGAGTTTTTCCTCATTAAGTGTATATTCCACATAACAATGTTGCTATGAGAAAACATGCTGTATTTGTGATGCGTAATGATCGCCCAGGTACCGGGGGCGTTCGGGTTTAAGAGGTTAATTATTTACAAATTAAAAGAGAAAAGTATCCTGAAGGCAAACCATTTCAGGGAAAGTATTTTACCTTCAATGTGTGATGCAGCAATTATTGACCAGTAGATCAATCGCCCCACCTACCATGTCTGATTAACGTTGTTTAGGACTGATGTCTGAAGGGGCAGGGACGGCCCACTCTGCTGATTCATGTTTCTTCATTTCCCCCATCTAAACTTCCTTTTTTTACTTATTTTTCTCATGGAGCTAAAAGCAAAAATAGGAAGGAAGGGAAGCTGTAAAAAAAACATTTGTAATCGGAATGAGCCTTGTGCTGTTCTGCTGACCTGGGGAGCGTTTCCCAAAATCACAGATCCTAACTTACATAGTTGGAACCATTGGAACCACTGTGAATGGACAAACTATATAAGTTGCTAACTTAGTTAGTAACTACCCTTTTGGGAAACCACCCTTGGTTTTTTTCCCCAGTCCAGGCTTTAATCTTTGACCTTTGACCTGTCCTGTGCAGTGTTGCAGCCATGTTTGCAGATGATTCCAGACAGCAAGAGAAGCCTCACTCAGAAAGGTACCACAGACCTGTTCAGCACAAGGGCACTTGCTTCATTCAGTAATGTGTTTTGAAAAGATAATTCCTGAGCCGCCCACAGAAATAATAGGCAGTCCACCCACAAACACATTTTACCCAGCTGAGGTGCATTGGGGGAGCCAACCACTTACCTGAAGTATGTGTACATCAGTCGATTGTATTCATCTACTTTTGTGTACTTTATCAAAATTACTTACAGACAGACACAGAGCCCATAATGGGCATCTACTCTCATGAAAATAAGATTTGAAAAGTGAAGTCTGAAAGTATTTGGAATGTAACACTCCGTACACTGGCTGAAACTCTGCCATGGTGTACATAAGTGTTTCCCTTTGCTCTTGAAGTACCCCAGTCCAGTCCTGCTCTTTTTATATGCCTACCGGATCTGACACAATCAGTTCAGCACATCGGGTGCTCAGCTCACCAGCTGAATCAGGTGTGTTAGATCAGTGAGACGTCTGAAACATGTTGGGCAGGGGTACTTCAAGAGCAGGATCAGGAAACGCTGGCTTACATAATGCAGATTTATAGTATAGTCAATCAATCAATCAGTCTAGATCTTAATTAATCCCTAAAGGGTAACGCTGTAGGGGTATTGTTTAAGTGTCCATGATGAGACCCTGCATCCTCGAGCATGAGAGTATGGAGCCTTCTGTTTTGATGAGAGGACGTGTGCCTGTGTGCTGTGGCTCCATTGTTGTGGTGCTTTGCGGTTCACATGTGCATGACCCATGCACTGTTCCCCTTGTGTTTGTGTGGTATATCTCAGAGTTCCTCTCAGATTCTCACACAGCCATACCCTGGCAGCCGGGCCTGAAGCGCGGCTGTGCCCTGCAGCAGGACAGTGACACCATCCTGGTCAATGAGGAGGGCTTCTACTTTGTGTACAGTCAGGTACAGCTCTTCCACAGTCCCATAGTTTACCTAAAGAGTACAGTCTTACCATTTTATGTCTTTCCCAACTGGCCTGCATGAGGACAAAATGGCTAAGAAGAATCATTGCCTCACGAAAAAATTCAATATATTTTTTTGTCCTTTTATTTATGTCCAATATGTCTTCATGGTACCTCATAACAAAGCTTGGAACAAGGGCCCTCTTTTTGAGCATTATTATTAAAACTTTTGCCTATTCTATAACACTTGCGAATTAGCTCTCACGAATACTGATGAGAAAATGGATGAAAACCAGCAAATGTTCATTTTGTTTATAGATATCCACAAGAAAAATGACACAAAATTTTTTAAAAATCGGACAAAATACACAAAACATTAAAGCCTGTCGAAGACAAACAAGATGACGTCTTGTGCTTCAAACAGCAGAACTATACTGACAAAAGCTTTTTCTTTAATGATACTTAGGTATCCTTGAAAAGAGCAGATTCTCAGCTTTCGTTTAAGGTATAACACGAAGCAATCCAATGTGATACGGAAGAAATATGATCGCAGAAACCTTCCATGCTGATCATTTCTGGCTGAGATTTGGCAGAGTCACCGGAAAAGTGGTACAGGGCTTTTCAAGGAAATTCCAAGATGGTTCCCATCTCAAGGATGTGAACACTCTCACCGTACAAACCACCAGCATTCGTTTGAGGCTGTGTGTGTCCATATGGAGTGAATCGCACAGGAATTATAGCCTTTTAATATGGTCTTTGTCCAAATACTCTTGAGCTGCCTTATACATTAGCATGTTGATCCATTATTACCATCTAATGGTTCACAGCTGTACATGTGTTATCATTATCCAGTGTGATGACTGATTTTTCATAGGTGTACTACATGGACAAGACATTTGCCATGGGGCACATCATCATCCGGAGAAAAAGTAACGTTGTGGGCGATGAACTGCAGAATGTGACTTTGTTCCGCTGCATTCAGAACATGGACGCCCAGTTCCCTTACAACACGTGCTATACGGCGGGTATGGTGTCACATTTACACCTATGTTAACCCCTACATCAGGGATCATGAACTTACAGTCCCCCGAGGGCTGAGAACTGCTGGTTATCCACCCTCCCTTTACCTGGGAATGAGGTGTAATGACAGTCTAGCCAATTAGAAGCACTAATTCTTCAGTTAATTTGTCAATTACCTGTGAGAAAAGGAAACCAGTGCTAAATTTGGATTTGAGGGCCAGAGTTAGTAATCCCTGTCCAAATTGAGCCTGGAGATTTAATTAAATGAGACGTGTTCGAAACAGCGAAGGCTTGAGGTCATGCTGTGACAACTATGTCGAGCAACATTTCAAAATGGACAGAAATTATTAAGATTCAATAGTTATGGAATCAGGCTAAAAATTTCTGAGGGTCAATGACTAACATACTTTGGTCATAGATACTTGTTAAGTGTTACACAGCTGTGAATTAATGGCTGAAGCTATGTGTAACAATGTTAGTTTAGTACAGCTGATGTTTTAAGACTGATGTTTTATGTCTTGTTGGTTATGCTTGCTAGCATATTTAGCTGGTTTCTGGGGAAGCATGTACAAAAGAGGTAAGGTTATATTAGAAAAGCTCTCTGTTGCTCAAATGTAAATGCAAAATGTCTTCTGACAAATTTTCATCAGCAGACATTTCGTCGTTTGGCACTTTGATACTGTCGCATAAATGAACCTATTATTTTTAGCCTAACTAAAGGAGTGACTAATCTCATGATCAGGAAGAAGCATCTGGCTCAAGTTTAAGTCCTAAATCTTAAATTGAAATCCTGCATTTTAAAATTATGTCCTGCTCAATGCAAAATTAATCACTAAAACACATCTTAAAGTAGACATGTACTAAGAAATCCAAAAAATGGGCAAATTATACCTCTACGGAAAGCTAATGTCATGGCGACGATGAATAAAACACTTTCTGGACACTCACTCTAATAGGAAAAGAATAAAACAGGCATTTTGAGCACACTTCACTTACTTTCATCTGTATACCTTTAATGCTGAAATTGATTTATCATATAGTTCAATTTTAAAGGAGATTTACAGTCAAGATAAACTCTATTGCTTTGTCTATAAGTACTCTTCAGGAAATGAAGGTCTGAGTTTGACTAGCCTGTCAGTCTGTGGTTAGAGGATCACATGACTTGAGTGTTGATTTTTTTCACTTTCTTTTGGTGCTTCAGGAGTGGTGAAACTAGAGGAGGGCGATCGAGTGGAGCTTCTGATTCCTCGCAGGACCGCCAAAATCTCGTTTGACGGGGACTCTACCTTCTTTGGCGCTGTCAAGCTGGTGTGACAGGACTGATTGAGGCAGCCACCACTGCTCTGCTTGTGAAAGTGGGTGGAGTGCGTTGCCAGTGGAGGCATCAAAACAGGGTTTTGAGCCCTAACTGCTGCTCACCGCATGAACAGGAAGTCCCCTGCGCTGAACAGGAAGCTAGTGGCTGAGCTGGGCGTGATGACTGTTTATTGGCTGAGAGGTGTTTGCGATTTCTAAGAAAGCAGTTTCACAGAAAGCACTTCATTGTAAACAGAGTAGACAGATCATTTCTTCTAGATTAAGGGATCACTTTTCATTCAAACTTCCTAATTGTTCTCATCCTTATTACCTGCAGTTGATGTTGGAACAGTGCAGCACTGATTATAATACTGCATGTAACAATTTGTGGGATGCAGTAGGCATGCTGTCACTTACATTTTTTCTGTTTTCTGACCCCTCTTTGAATTTTCATCTCAGCTGTTTTGTAAATGTGTATTTACAAATTCACATTCCTCTATGTCCTGAAAGTGGGCTAACTCACAGATGCAGTCACAATCATCTGGCCTGTAGGTGGTAGCAGTGATCCGCTAGTCCTTATTGAAGGAATGAACACTGAAGGATGAAAAATTACGTCTTCAAAATGGTATCCCACAGTTGAACACCAGTTTCAGCATGCACATAATGATATCAGTTTGCTGTATTCTAAATGCATTTATCCTCCTTATAAAGCAACCATTCCTGCGTCAGAGGGACTTTATTTTCCAAAAGGCAAATAAAACTGTGTTCAGCTGAACCACCTTTTTTATTTTGAAGTTTTACTGATTTACTGGAACAATTGTCAGTAGTACTTTGTAGGTCTTGATCCATATTATTTGAACTATATTGGTATTTCAGCCCTTTTTGTGTTGCATTAATGTGGGATTTTTTTTTAAAGAGTTTACGGTATTCCTCCGTACTTCTGTAAACAGAAAAAATGAATGCAGGCACGTCTTAGTTGCAAAGTGGGTAATTTAATAAAGTAGAGGAACTAGTGGGTCTGTTCCCCAAGTACAGATGAACAAGAACCAACTGAGGGAGAATGTGATCACTTATAGCTTGAGATTCAAAGGATGCAAAGGAACAAATGGTAATTTGCCTAGAGTTATAGGAGGTGGGGGGAGAGACAAACAAAGTATGGGGAAATTGGGGAGTGGGTTGAAGGGTGATGAGGTTAGCACACAAAGGTAATGGTCAAAGTAGTACATGCAAGAAGCACTGGGGCCAGACGACTTCGCGTATTGGCCCTTCACAATTTGTAACACTTCAGAGGGCCAATCTGCTATTGGCACCAGTGTTTTCCAACGAGCATTATACTTTCCAAATACGGTACTTACATTGTACATATGAATTGAAGCCATAAATGTGGGGATAGAACCATGTGCGTAGTGTCCTGGACATCTGAGGGAAAACATCAATAAACCTGGCTTTAAGGGCGCATCCTTCTGCAGGTTGTTCATCCCATTCAGTCACAGCGCATCGGAGTACCACAGATTGCAATGGATTGGATGAATATGATTACATTAACAGCAGGCCATACTTTACAGGAAATGGATCTGTCCAGCACCGCATGAGCTCTACAGTTAACAGCATGCTTTGAGTTGTTTAGCAGGTCTTTGCAGAATCCTTAGCCAATGAATGCAGTGTTAAGCTGCTCTCTCAGACAAATGGCTGAATTCCTCAGACAAATTGATTGCAAAACACTTTCCAGCACAGCAGAGGGTGCTATTCTGTTAGCAGGCACCACATTCTAGTGTCAAAATAATGCTATGCTGAAAGTTCTTGATGATCCAATGACATTGAAACTGCCTCTTCTGAAATGAAGGCAAATTTCTTTTGATCCATCGCCCTCGCCTTGCAAATTGAGATGCATGATTAGACCACTGCTCTAAGGACTAAAACCCCAAACAAGCCAAAGTAATTAGAGTCGCACTGTTCCTTCATTTGTGATGCAGGGTTCGGCAGTAGATGTTCACAGCCTCAAGGTCATGTATCGACTTGGCTACACAGTTCCCTCTAATTCTAATCCAACCTATAAATCAAATTTGTCTTAAATTGACTGTATACTGCATGGAAATGTCAAAATGCAGCAGCCAAACCAGTGTCCTCTGTAGAGGCGCCGTTTGATTGGAGGAGAGATCGATATTCCCATGACAGGACACTTGCTATGTCCTCAAGGATAAGAGCTTATGGATTATGAGAGTTCACTTTTAGTGTATTGTTTCAAATGATTTGGCATAAAATTGAATATAATTTTGTGAATGATAAAAAGAATATTAATGAAATCAGTTGGGTTACTGTATTTAAAGAATACAGCCTCAAGAATAGCTTGACTACATATGGGGACCTCTCAGAAGGCAGAATTATTGAGTTCATGGATGTTGAACCCCATTGTTGGAGGGCCACATCATCTGCTGAATTCGTCTGTGTTTCTGTATTAATGAGTAACTTAAGTAACCAGCTGGCTTAAAAGACCACACACTCAGTTCTAAAGGCATCAATAGAGTCTGATGACACTGCGGCCCTTCAGGACTTGAGTTTAACAGCACAAGATAGAGAGAGTTGCAACTGGAGGATTCCGGAAAATCTGGCCATGAAGCCTTTCTGTTTCCATTGTGCTATTGGGCACTGTCTCAAGGAGAATGAGTTTTCCTCTCTGTTCTTTTTTCTCATGTCCAAACATTTTTCACAATTTGGTTATCATTACCATTGCCGGCTGTTTTTTTTTTTTTTTTTTCCTCTTAAATTAATACCTTTCCCTTCCGAGAAAAGGTTTTAAAAAATCCAACAATTTCCAATATGTGCGATGGCTCAGTTTTGGGGGATGGAAACAAAATGAAATCCTATTCTTTAGTTGTTGCAACTATCTAGGGACTCTACCCAGAGCTAGCTGATGACTGAACCAAGTGAAATCTGGGACAGCTCTTTTTATTTCAGTACCTGCTTGAGTTATGGCCGGGCTCTGCATTACTCGGTGCAGGTATTCGGCTAACTCAGTTATACTGCTTCGTGAAAGGGCTCAGATCTCTAATTATAAATGCAACATTATTTCTAGTCGCCTGCTAGCAGCAGACCGAGCCCCGCAGTTGATGCATTCGCACCAGAAATGTGTAAAATGGCCAGAGTGAAACATTTTCTGCCAGGTTACTCAGAGTGTAGAGAAATTTGGATTCTCACAAAGCAGATGAACAGGACCTGTTCCAACCATCATTAAGCCTTTCAAGTGTTGGTCAACTTGTTGTGAATGTGACACCATCATTAGAATGTAGAGGTAACAGTTCTGATCTCATACTGGGGTGCACAAAATATCGGAAGCACCTCTTAGAAATTGCTTTATCTTTGAAGTCTCTGAACCACAACTACATAAGCATCTAAACAGGTCACTCTCATGAACTGGAATGGAACACAGCAGCCCATATCTGCTTGTCAGAGGTCTGAAAAGCAGCACTTTACTTGGAAAGTTTCCAGAGGAAGATGAGGGGACTGACAAAGTTCAAAAGGGGACAAATTGGGGGGGGAATCACTGGTGAAAAGAGAAAATAGTATGGCAACCGAAACTGTCAAAGTTGTAACAGCATTGGCTAATCCCCAAAAACAGCAAAGTAAGGATGATGTTAAAGCTCTCCTATAGAGACAGACCATTGGTAAGATGGTTACCAAAGGACTACTGTTCTTAAAATAACCACATAAATGAATCAGATCTCAATTTCAGACCTGACCAAGTCTCAATAAGAACAACCTTGTGAATTTCAGAAAGTTGGTATTCAAAATAGGGTGTCTGATGGCTGTAAGCCTCTACCACACACACCCACCCCATCTTATATATTATTTCAAAGAAATCATGTAGAAGCAATTTTACGTGTAGAATTCCTTGCAGAAATAAGATGTTATAAACCTAACCCCAAAAATGTCAAATTAAAATGACCAGAAAAAACATATTTCAAAGTCGTGGAACTCAATGGCTGCAGTGAGCTGCAGCCTCTGCTATGTGCGCAACAGATGAAGTTCGGCATAAGACAGCTTTAAAATTTGCTTATTGTCAAAACGCACATTCAGTCCACGCTGATTTTTTCCGATGCCCCGAGGAAGTGTTACTTTGATTTCTGTGAGAGTTAATCTTGGGTATTTGTGGATTTTCGCCCGGTTGTCTTTGTTTATATTGATTCTAATGGCGATTGCCGTATTCAAAGGAATATATAATGAAATGATTCATGAAAATCTTTTCCCACACAACTCCCTAAATTTGTATGGTTTTTCTTCATTTCCTTTTTGGAGCTCACATTCATTTTAGATGTAAACAGATGAAAGCTGGGCAAGAGGTTGATTTTTACCCCATCAATCTGTTCATATACTTAGATGCTATATTTGACTCTATTTTTATATCAAACTCTTTAGTGGCTATTCATTGAGTGTAACGAATGCAGAAATATTTGGAGACCAAATGCAACTAAAATCTGGTCTGAAAGCTGGTGAAAATTAAGGACCAGCCACTAAGGTCTTGAGAAACTAAGACTGAAGTACAACAACACCAAAACACTCTCCCAACATACTAAATAGACTGCGCTGCTTCCAGGAGGACAAAAGCGGAGTCCAAAATGAAAATGAGATTCAAGCTGCACGAAAAATAGTGGTGCAGTCTATTTACTAAATAAGCATCGGAACGGACGGAATAACCTCCCAAATAGGCACCAAAGATGGGTGCACTAAAAGGGGAGAACCTACGTAGAGTAACAACTGACAATCCTCTCTCAATCTTTCCAAAATAAACTCGAAAGTTCATAAAAGCCCCAGGGCAAAACCTCTAGCTGGCTCCCGTATAAATCATACATTCCAGCGGCGACGGGCGGCTATTTTTTAGGGTGCATCCAAATTTACTTAAATGGGCGACATTTATACTTTGCTTGCCATATTTCCTTGACCTTGATAGAAAACATCACTCAGGTCAAAGGATACTTCCATGGTGATTGTTCCCTTTTTATGGGACATGTCAGAGAAAAACTGAATCCTTTCCCTCATTACATCATGAGCTCAAGAGAGATAATGACCGATCCAACAGGACAACTATTGTGGTTAATTATGTATGATTCCTTCCGTCAAAGGTTGGCCCTGCATTTCTTTGCTGAAAGGAAGCAATGACCAAGCTAATTGCCTTCTTTTCTTCATGAAATAGACAGTTCATGTGCTCCTCACAATGGCTATCAGCCTAACTATTTCCAGTTCATGTCCGTTACTGGGTAAGGGTTCTTATTCTTTAGAGAATTTTGATGCATTCATAGGCTACTTGAGTTCAGCTGCCATTGGCTGCGACATCAAAAGACTGCTGCAAATATGAGCCATGCACGCACGCTCGCAATTAATCAATCAATCTATGTGATCCTATCGGGATATACCATTGCGAATTGTCTTAATTGTGACATCAAAGCCAAAAAGTTTAAACATCAGCAATAAATAAATAAATAAATGTTCTGCAAAACTTGTCCTCCCTCAGACTTTCCAGGTAATCCATTAATTTAATCACAACTTTAGCACGGGAACAATACATTAAAAATGGCTGAAATTCCAGCTTGTGTGAGTAAACTAAATTCATAAAAATTAAACACTTTTTTGTACATTTGAGCAAAAACTGAAGAACTCCTGGGACTTCCATTGATATTTCAAAAGCATTTTGTGACAGTGACTCAATACCAACCAGTATAGCAGACCAGATCAGGAGGTGAGAGTGCTATTGCTATTGAATATACTAAAATATAGATTTTGAGAGATCACTAATTCACCATGTTTAATCGTAATTTGCTTATTTAGAGCAGTAGGTCGCTATCCCTGTGTAGAACCTACTGGTTCTCAATCCACCGTCATGCGAATGGCTCAAATTTATGAGCATGCAGCTGAACAGAGAGAGAGAGAGAGAGAAAAAAATAGGCGTGCAATGCACGGAATACCCCTCAGCCCGATGTCGAAGTTTTTGGAGACGCCCGCCGCCCAATCGCACGAAGGATGGCGATACCCCGTCAGCCTTGAGGGCTGAGGGGTAAAAACTAGCTTATGTGCTATGACGTGTACACGCACGAAACCATTCGGTTAGACAGTGTAGGTGAGGTGAATATTTGGAACTCCTGCTTCAAAACAGAACACCAGGTGAACGACAACTGTGAACGAGATTAATCAGAATTCCTGAAGCAGGTACTGTGTTTCTAACAGAAAGTTTGCGTCAGACTTCTGTCTTTATTAACCTTCACTCACCAGAATCGACCATCATTGCGTGGGCTCAGAAACATCGCTCATGAACGAGAGAAACTGGCAATATGATTAGTTTGCGTTGGTAGTGAGGGGAAACCGTTTCCAGCAAGAAAGGAAGATAATTGTATCGCATGAAGCCTCATGGCAGCGTAGGAGTTGAGGTGCTTTATCAAAAGTGTGTGTGTTGAATTATGCCTCCCGCATTACCCGCCCACATAGCATTTAAATTTGCAGTGCTTACTGACATTATTTGTGTAATGAGTGAATTTGAGCTTGCATAAGCATGTGCAAATATTTTATCAGTGAGTACTCGTGCTCTCATAAATCACCGTTTGTAAAAGCGCTGTTCAAGGTTCTGCGGCCTATTTCACTTGAGAAACTGGGGGAAATGTATCAAAAATAGCGTTGATAGCATAAATCAGAATAATGGAATTCTTGCCATTTGTCAGGTTGAGGTTGAGCTTTCTAAATCACCCAGATGAGAAAATGTGTCTATCAGAATCCAGACTTTATCTCTCAAGATCGTAGTAAGTGAGTGTTATTTATCCAGGGAAAAATTATACTGTTCAAAGCTTGTTCTGCCAGAACTCAGGGAGATAAAATTGTGATTATCCTTTCAACCTCATTTTCATTTGTGTTGTTTTATTTACTACTTATAAAATTCACGTAGAGATTCACGTAAAATTGATAGGTACAAGACTATGAGGGACAGGAGTCTTATTTGAGACTTAATGGAGACAGCTTGCAAAACTAGATTTGGTATCACTAATAGCAAATTTTTCTCCTTCCGAGAAGGAAAGACAGCAATACTAGAGAATGAGGGAACAATATGGGCATCTCAAGTCATTGACACCCATTGCAGATGTTGGGGTGTTGCAATATGGGTGGCAGGGTAGCATTGGAGTTGGTTGCTTGACTGGCTTTAAAGGGATATTTCAACATTTTGGCAAATTGGCCTATTGCCTTAAACCCTATAGTTACTCCTGCTAACTGTGCCCCTACATTTCGGGACCGTTTGGTACATAATTATCTCACTCCTGACAAAAAGGAGACGTGGCTTAAGAGACCTATTGGGTGTTATAGATGTGGTCACTGTCCGCATTGTGCCAATGTTATACAGACAAAATTTTTGAATGATCCTAAACTAAGAAAATTTTTAAGATCAATGATTTTATCAGCAGTAATGCTTCTCACGTTATTTATCGCCTTACTTGGACTTGTCCAGATATATTTTATATAGGGTGCACTAAACGTCATTTACGTGATCGCCTTGCTGAACACAAGTACGCGATTAGAACTAATAATAAGGATTATCCAATAGCCAGACATTTCCAATTGGTCCATAATAGTAATGATTCTTTATTACGAATCATAGGATTGGAATTTATTAGCCCTCCTGTTAGGGATGGTGATCGGATTATAATTCTTAAGCAGCGAGAAACTTTCTGGATACATTGTTTGGATGCTCTGAATAAGCCTGGTCTTAATGAGGAAATTTATTTCACGTGTTTTCTTTAGGTTTGTGTGTTTATCTTTTCATGTTTGTTACTTGGTCTGTTTTTTCTTTTTTCTTTTTTGCCTATTGTGTAGGCTATTCTTGGATTGCCTTCTTATTGTTGGCTATTAATCCATTGATTTAATATGTAAATTTATTGAGTTTACTAATTGCTCTGGGTACACCTGTGTCTATTTTAATTTGCGGTGACTAGTTTTGTGTGTCCTGATGAAGGCTGTAAGGCCGAAACATGATGACAACTACTAGTCAGAATTAATAAAGTTTTTCTTTTACCTTTTGTCGAGTGCCTGGATCTATCCTTTTTTATTCTTAGATTTTTTTATCCTCCTTGATCCAAGAGCACCGACTTTACTCTTGTTTTATCTTCCGTTGAGCACCTGGTTGGATTCTTAGTTTTTTTCCTATAGTTACTCCGTTGTTTTGAGATTCGGGGGGGGGAGACGCGAGCTGCTCAGCTAACATATTGAAAGTGAACGGTACAGGTCCCTCCTTCCTTCAAAACTCATCAAATACACAATCCAGCAGCTCCAAAACACTCTCGTGGACAACTGACCTGCACATTCACCACACTATAAAATAATAATGTACTGTATAATTACGAGATAGAGTTATTTTCAAGGCAAACGCATTACCAGAACTACATTCCAGACATACCAGCTGGGCGAAGTGATTTCAAAAGCGTATGTTTACTGCAACTACTCGCACGCAACATCTGAGGTGCGCACTATGTCAATCCGCTCAGCGGGTTACTCAAGAAAGTAGTTCTGAGTATTTGCTTCATGTGTCGTAATGTTTCATAATTATACATTATCATTTCATAGCGCGGTGAATATGCAGGTCAAAACTTGTCCACGTGAGCGTTTTGGAGCTGCTAGATTGCGTATAGAGTATTAAAGTGATGACGTGACCGCTACTTAGCTTCTGGTGTCGGAAGTAAAATCCCTATGGGAATTTATAAAGGGGTTTGGACACTTTGCATTGCTCAAACTCGTATTAATTCTGAGAGATGCCTCGCTCCGAGATTAGCCTACAGGGTAGGCTATACAGATTCAAATGATCATATCAAATTCATAGTTTATTACCAAAAATGATATGCTTTTGCACTTGTAGTCCAGTTTGTAGTCCACTTCTCCAAACTAGATATCTGCTTCACAAGTGGGCGAGTACCCCGTGATTTACTCCAAGCCAATGAGGTACCTCAGTTTCATCCAACGTTCGTAATGCACCACAACGGTAGCCCATCAGTGCACTACATTGCGGTATGTCCGTGCACCCGTTCCCTCATACCGGGCTACTATTAGCTAGCTACATACCAAGAAGGATCATAATGAATAGTTATTCTGCCATTTAGCTAGCTAGCGAACCACCGAGCCAGCCAGTTAGTGAGCTTACTACATCTTGTACACATAGCTAAACCGATAGAAACAGTAAATGGAACCGTCACTTACTGTTATTTATTAAGCCAGCTAGTATGATTATTCAATAAATATCACCAGAATAGTTAGCTAGCTAGTTTGCTGGCCTAGCTAGTGAGTTAGCTAAGTGAATAAAAGCAGTGAAGAGCCATTATTTGGCTACTTACCTACCGTTGAACTGCGAGCATTTCACAAGCTGGCATTTAACTAAATGTGCCACATATAAAGTTAGACAACTACTGAAGTTGGTAAACTAGCTCACAGGCTAAGTTAGTGTGCTGACAGCGAATTCGCTGTCAGTCATGCTTTGACCTTTGCTTGTGGGCGTGTCAGACAATATGTCATCAAATAGAATTCATTCCCGAGGGGTTTTGATTTTTATGCTGTTGTTTTAAATACAGATGGGTTAAACAGTATAATAATGTAAACTGTGAGGGCCTGATACATACATTGAAATTAATCATGTCAGATACCCTGAAAAGATACGTTCATGTTGCCTAGTCGTAAATCTTTGTTTACGATAGTGAGCCACGAAGCTCAAAAAGTCACTCACCATGTTAAATTGAACAGTAATGTAACGTTGGAATTGTGAGTGAAATATTAATTTGTATCACTAACAATTTCTGCTTGTTGTTAGTCCCTGATAAAAAGTTTCCTTGCTCATTTTCAAACGAAAGAGACTGGTTCACGCAGCACGGACTCGTATTCATTTCAATATGGATAGAAAATTTCATCTTCGTCCCCTCCCTCGTTCCCGCACTGGAGCCCGGCGCGTATCGGATGGTATCCCAGAATGCATCGCGCACCAAAACGCACGCATATCATAGAAAATGAATGGCATGGGGAGGAGTGCGGAGACTTCCCGCGTGTAGTGGGGCTTCACTGTTAGGCTTGTTCGACTTGGCTGGAAGTGATGCACGCCGGTTAGAAATCTTGTTTGACTTCCATCGGCGCTGCAGACCTCCTACGTAATATCCCCCTGTCACATGACCACAAGACCTCGCGGGATCAAGGCATCTGCAGCCAAATGGTGCAGTTGTTCTCCTCTGGTTGCGGCAAATAACTATCCGCAATAAAAAACTATCGCGATAAGCCCTCCAAACATCGCGATAGTTGCAGCCATTGGCTGTGAAAATGTTATGAAAATCACAATGCTTAGGCATATCTATAATACACTGGCTATCTTTCATATCACACTTTTGTGAAATCTATGCGCCTTTAATTGCCTGCATGTTATTCATAAATGGGACATTTCTGTGTGTTACCCTCTTGGTATGTGTGTAGGGATGGGTGTCACTACAAAGCCTGTGGAGATTAAATAAAAGTAAATTACAGTGAAACAAAACTAGTAAAAAGTTAGCCCAGCCTTGCAAATAAATTTACTGGCTCGCAACCACTATCAAAAACAATGCTGTTAAGATAGAAATGGAAATAATGTTTTTGAAATATGAAAGATATGCAAATGGGTGGGGTTGACAGTGACACATCTTTTATCATAAACAGAGAACCGCAGTAAGACTAAAAATAAATGTTCTGCAAAGGATGAGCCAAAGCCAATATCAAATCTACAGTAGCTTCAGGGGGGGAAACAATCTGGTCTGTTTATTTATTCAGTTGTAATTTGCAGCATTACTCTTTATTATTCTCTTCCAAACATGGAAATGTTTACTGTAGTCCTCCCATTATTCATGCATTTCTGCGCTAACTTGTCAGGGACTTTTATCCAACTGCTTAAACTTCTTGTTTACTCACAGGGAACTGCAGGAGCTGGTTTATCACCAATTATGATCTCTGACATCCATATAAATAAAGTATCTTTCATTCACCAAAAAGAACTGAACTTTCCTCTAAAGGTGTACTCAATAATTTTGGAGACAAAAACATTTTCCAGTATAAAGATTAATATTGTGCTTCAATGTTCTCTTTTTTTAAATCAAAGATGTCTGCCCATATGGTTTGAGGATTCGCTGGTTTCTCCCCCATTCCTAATTAGGAACATTATTACCTCCTCCAAGGAGATGATGTTCAAGGAAGAAGGAGTTTGATCTTGAAAGGTCCAGGCTAAGGTTGTAAAAAGGTCTAAACCACATTTTGGCCAATACCTCTCCTCAGAAAAATGACATGGGACTGATGTTAAAATGTTCTCCCATGTCGTGTGTTTTTGAGTTTTGTGAGTGATTGTCTTGAATTTTTGTTGTTTTATGACTGATTTCATCTGTTTGTTTATATTTTCCACTTTATACAAAAAATTAAGAACACATTTTTTGGTGGGATTGGTTATGCCCCAAGAAAAAAAATCTATCAAACTTTGGTCGTGATCTAGATCATCATCCAATTTCAGGAATTTTTTTGGATGATTCTTCACCATTGCAGGATGGCAGTCATTTATGCTTGTTTGTCTGATTGCAACTTTACTCAAAAAGTTATCAACAAGTTTTGATGGAGTATTTTAAAGGGATAGAATTTACCCCCAATGAACAATCAATTATATTTTAGTGGTGATCTAGATCACTATTTGGATCCAGGAATTTTTTCAAGAATTCTTCACCATTTCGGGATTTCAAGGAACAAGTGCCATATATCATAAGGTCCATGAGAGGCAGTAAAGTTCAATGTGACAAAACTTAGGCAATTTTTAAAATACGATGGTTGCTCTTGCAGATTTGCGTACTATATAAGAGAGGACTAATGGCCTTGGAGAAGGTTTGCGCTCTTAAGATGTTTCTGTAATTCCCCTCCCCTCGGGCATTCCATTACCTTGGCTACCTGCCCTGCATCAATTATTCCACATTCCTGATTATCCTCACCTGTTTTTTTTTAGTTAATATGATTCTCTGAGAGTATTTATACTTCTGTTTTCCCTCATTTGGGCAGGTAGCCTCCATCTGGTTTCCCTGTTTGAGTTTGTAGCACTCCCCTTTATGGTCTACCAAAGTTTGTATTGGTTTGTATCTCTGCACTCCTTATTTAATAAACTCCACGTCCCTGCAACTGGGTCCTCCTACCTACTCATCGCCCTGGCACCCTCTTTTAACATCCTGGGGTGTCAGGGCCTGAGAGCCTCTCTGGTTATTATCGTATTCAGGGGATGTATGGCCCAGAGGCTGAAATTTTGAAACCACTTGTCCCACCATATAAGAAAAGAACTTGCATATTAATATTACCTTAAAACACTGTTTACTTTGTATTTCCCAGTCATTGCTTGGGGTTAGCATAAACAATGCTAATGTCTGACTTATGATCAAATAAAATCATTGTTTTGCTTTTTGTTTAACAGCTCTGGCTTTTGCTTACAATCCGGTAACATTAGATGGCTCAAGATAATACCAAGCATTAAATCACGTAAAGTCCCAAAACAAGTTATTATGTTATTGTTGTACAAAGCATATCTAGGACATATTCTATCTATTTTACTGACTAACAAGAATTAAGTTTCTGTTGTGATTTACGAAATGAACCAATTGCGAGAACCAGATAAATGCAAAAAGGAGGCTTTATTTCTGAGGGGGAAACCCCCCAACAGAGCTGGCAACAGTACAATGTCTGCAATCCAAAAACAAATTCCAATGGGCGTAATCCAGAGTCAAAACCAGGGCACCAATCACAAAATCCGTAGTCAGGCAAAAAGAGGTCGATAAACAAGAATGCGGTACAAAACAGGGAATAGGCAAAACTTGTAGTCAGGCGGTCCAGTCAGAAAGATAAATCACTAAGAATCAAAGCGGAAAACAAACGTGGCACAGGAAACTAGGAAGAACGATCTGACAAAGGAAGTGCATTAACAGACATCATAAATACACATCCGGGGTGAACACATGACCAGGGAGAAGCAGGTGCAATCAATGATACAATAATCAGGAGTGACACAGGAGGAATAATCTAATTACATGAATCTGGCAAAAGCCAATGCGCAGACAGGGATCACAAGACAAACCTATGAACAAAACAACAGCTCCGGTCAAGGAGTACTAAAGTGTAAAGATTAAAGAAAGGAAAGCACAAAGTATGAGTGGAGATCCACAGAAATTCGTAGCAGAGATAATTAGGGATAGGCAAGGAGGCGGAGACTAGAATTGGGCGACTGCTGAGAGATTGTTAGTCAATTAGTATGTGCAGCTATACAATCCCGAGTGCATGTTAGTAAGTTAGTAAAAATATACAATGTTAATATGGGTTAGTAATTAAGCGAAAACAACAAACTGTTAGTATGGGTTAGTAGATAGCAAAAGAGAGAGGAAGGAAGAACACGAGATAATGAAAGAAGGTTGAAACCCAGAAACTAATAAATCACCCGAATGAGTGGCACGCAAGACAAGGGACCGTGAGCAAAGACCTACATGAGACAAGACTGGATAAACGAAGTGCAAAGCAAGGCATGGCAGAAACTAAACATGACAAGGGATCTAGGGAACATGGCAAAGACTGTGAAAAATACAAGACAATAAAAATAATAAACCTGGATTTCTAAAATATCAAAACACAATACACAATACTAAGAATGGTCAAAAAACAGCCAGTGGTCACTTAACACGAAAATCAATCAACATGGCTAGGCCAGGCACAGAACTTAAACAAGGCATGGGCAGATCACAGAATCCCGACAGTTTCTTGATGAAGTACAGATCTTTGTACTGTACTTCAGGCATCTTTGTGCCTGAGTTTGGTTAGAGAGCTAATTTGGTTAGAACATTATTTATTTATTTAATAATTATTTAATTTATTTATTTATTTATTTTTTATTTGCATGACCTTGAAGTATGCTTCAGCTACCTCCATTCTGCTGAAGGCTATTTCTAAGCCTTCGCTCAAGACATCGGCAATGTTGGCTTTTGGGCTATGCATAGAAATTTGCGAATAATTCCTGAATGCACCTCTTAGGTCCGCTACAGCTTTATTTAAATACTTCCTGAAATGTATCCCAGTTTCTCATCTGTTTCACAATCTGTGTCAGAGGAGCAGACCAGCCATGTATTGGATTTACTGATAGTAACTCTCAGGTTGCACTGCCCTTGCACTCTATCAGTTCACATGTAAGTAATATATTTCTATTACTGAATTCTACCATTTGTATTGATGTTTTTCTGCCAGCTCAAACTCAATTTTGGATCTTCTTGCTTGTAAATGACACCTGGGGGTTGGCTATTCTCAAACTAGATTGAACCTGCCTGATATCCAAAGCAGGCTGATTGAATGTGTCACTTATGGTGTGTCGCAGATGAATTGGCTGAGAGGCTGGTAATGAAAATGAGCGAACTGGCGGCAGACTGCTTACTATTCTGAAATCCCAAAGAGAAACTAATCATCTACCTGAACACTCATAGCCGCTAAATACATTCTGTATGTTTCATCATTTCCTTTGCTTTGCTATTCTCCCCAATAAATTTACTCTTTTTTTCTGGACCATATACAACACAATATTTTCTGCAGGTATTGTTTTCTTAAGTCAATTGATTTTTAAATGGGGGTTTCTTCCAAATTAATACACTTGGCATCGCATTATTTATACATTTATACATTTAGATTATACATTTATACATTCTCTATATGTGGGGGGGGGAATGCATTAAAAATATGCTGGCATGCTGGCCATTTTGTGAAAATTACTGCACCACAGCAGTGTGATGCTGAACAGTTCACCACACATCCATTCCTGCCATTTAACCCTGCAATGCATCCAAAAAAGAAGATAGCAAAGGGTCAATTTAGGTTTAGAAATGAGGGGAATAATGATGTGATTTGAAAGAGTTGATGATAGACGTGATTGTATCATGACTTGGTACAAAAGTTGTATTTGGAGCATATGGAAAATATGGTTAAAAGATATATGGACATTGCTCCTCAAAAAAAAAGATGGGAAGGGATTTGGATATTTCACCCTCTGCTGTACATGGCATTCTCAAAAGCTTCAAGGAGCCTGCAGGAATTTTTGTGTATGAGGGGCAAGGGTGCAAGCCTGCGATGAATACCTGTGACTGCCATTCACTCGGACGGCACTGCATCAAAATCCATCATTTATCTTTTAATGATACAATCACTTAGGCTTAGAATTACTGTGGCAAATCTGTTTCAAGTTCCACAATACACAGTTACGCCCAGATATGCCATTTTTACTTGGCAAAATGAAAGTTGAAACTAGCGAACATGTTTAATTAACATTTGTTGACATTATTTTCCAGTAAAAACTAACTTAAGGTAGCAAGCAAGTTTTTACTTTAAGTAACTATCTGTTTCTGACTAGTTAGATCACTTATTCAACCAACATTACACTTGGCATTCAGTTTAGTGAAATATAGCAGCATGATTTAACATGGAGCAACTCTCTTTCCCTCACGCTCTCAGGCAATGAAATTTCCACAAAAGTGATATGTACCTCTGGTAATATCAATGTATGTCACAAGTTGGGCCATAGGAAAAGTGCTATAGTTACGTAATGAAGAAAAAATCTGGAACAAATGCCAAATTACGGTTCTCTTCTATGGGTAAGACATTTTAAACATATGGAATCAAAGTTGGCGATCCAGTAGCGCGTCTCAAGCCCTGCTTTGGACAAAAATGAATATATATGACCTGATATATGATACTTTTGACTTTTAGCCTTCAGATAGCCGCACCCTTACAATCAATCAGATGCTAGAATGTGTAAATAGGTTGTAGTATTGGAGACGTAGCCTCCACACCTGGGTCTTATATGGCTTGTCTGGAAAGTTGATAAGAACGAGTTTGCTGAAATATTGGTAAGGACCATCTAGCTTCCCAAAATATTGGTAGGGACATGTCCCAACCTTCCATATACACGCGTACACCCTTGGTCTAACGGCACAGCGGTAGGTGGATGAGATTTTAAGACCAGTTTTCCAACCACTATTGAACAACCATGGATAACAACGATTGCGTTCATGTTCCAACACAATGCCCATCCCCATACTGCACGCGTCACCAGAGACTTTCTCCGACAAGCAGGGATCGATGTTCACCCTTAGCCATCTATTTCACCTGATCTTAACCCCATTGAACTTGTGGGACGGACTGGGTCGTCGGATGTGCCAGTGTCAACGTCAACACCCAATGTCGCAGAATTGACGGCAGCACTGCAGGAGGAGTGGAGGAAAATTCCCCAAGCAACTGTGCGACGTTTGTGCGACTTGATGCCTCACCGTTTATGGGCACGTGTGCAAGCACAGGGAGACACTGACCGTTTGTGGAGGGTCTGTGCATTCACAGTGGCATATCGGAAACATTTTTAGATGCGACAAAGCAGCTCTATGAATGCTTCTGTCTGTCTGTCCGTCCGTCCGTCCGTCTGTCTGTCTGTCTGTGACACCTTTTTCACCATGTTCCTGTTGTCGTATCATTATGAAATTTTCAGGAGTTATTGACCTTCACGAAAGTGATGTCCATGCACAAGGTCGAGGTCAAAGGTCAAAGATCAAGTTCACAGAGGTCACGACCTTGTTTGCAGGTTTTCGCGATGTAACTCCAGTTAGAATTCATGGATCGCTGAGAAATTTTGGAAATAGCTTCTAGGCATACAGTAGGTGTTCCCTATTGTTTTTCAAGGTCATGCGTCAAATCCCAAGGTCACAAAGGTAAAAAAAGTGTCAATTTTGCCAGATTTGACAGTTTTCGCACCGTAACTCAAGTTTAATTCAATGAATGGCTATGAAATCTTACAGCAAGCTTCTTGGTATAGAGGAGGGGTTCCCTATTGATTTTCAAAGTCACTTGTCAAATCCCAAGGTCACACCGGTCAAAAAAGTGTCGATTTTGCCCCGATTTCACAGTTTTCGCACCGTAACTCCACTTTAACTTGATGAATGGCTATTACATCATAGAACAAGCTTCTTGGTACAGAGGAAGGGTCCCCTATTGATTTTCAAGGTCATTTGCCAATTTCGACATCACACTTGTACAAGAAACCACCAGTCATGGACAATAGGCCTCGTGACGGATGCTAGGCGAGGTCGCAGCTATTAGATACTTCTGATCTACTTGTTTGAGATAATGTGATGAAACTTTAAAGTGTTATGAACAATGAAATTTTTTTTCTATTCGTATTAAAATTGAATAGAAAAACATTTGTTGTTTCTTCTTTTTGGTTATTAAATATGAGCGTTGCGTTTTCACTGTGTGTCAGTGTACGTACACTGATACAGTATATCTCTGCATGGCCCTGTTTGAAATTAACCTTTTGAAACTTTGGGCCTGATAATCTGAAACGTATGTGATACAAGCAATGATTATCATCTCTAATACCAATTCTGCTTCTCTAATTCTGGCCTCTGGTTTATTCACAAGAGGAAGGTGCAAACATTAGTACTTTTTTTGTTTATTTTCCTGAAGGGGCTTGCCTTTATTTTGTGGACATCTAATTACTTACATTATTTATCATATTGTAGAAAGTGTTTTTAGTGCATTTAACTAAAGACAAAAAATGCACGCAATACATTCACTAAATGGACAATAATTGTAATCAAAATGGCTAGTTTACTACATGCTGGATACTTCATGTTAATCTTCCTAGTTGTGACATTGACCATGTCAAGTGCAGCACAGTTACATGACCGCCATAATAAGGGTCTTAGGAAATTGAGTTTGATTGTGTTACATTGCGGAATAGTTGGGCATGCAGGGGCAAGAAGCATTACCCTTTCTCAGACATCACTCTTTTAAATATCAAGAACCAGCTGGAAGATAACTAATCCGAAATTAAACAGAATAAATGGATAACTCTCATTAAAGTCAAACTTTATTTCATAAAGAAGAAGTCAGAGGATTTTCTCAGAAGTGGTCTTTCTTGATGGGGCTTAGTACAAACATCTGTGAGGCATTAGACCCCATTCAAAAGCTATAGGACATAATGCTCTTGAGAATTTCCAGTAAAAGGAAAACCAATTCTCATTGGATTAGTAGTGATATGAAAACATGGATTTCATGTGAAATGGCAATATACTCAGCGCCATTAAAAATGCACAGGTAAGGTATGTACTGTATTTGCGGCAAATTGAAGAATCAATTGATTTTTATTGCTTTTCCAGTGAGGCACAAGAGGAAATAAAGGAAAGCGCATGGTATTGCTATCCTGACACGCACCATGTGCACGCGCCAAGAACTTCAGTAATAATAAACATTGAGCTGTTCATGATGTGTACAGTGACACTTCAGTTGTTCTTTTAGGTGCGGTCAATAGCCTACATAAAGCCAAAAAAAAAAGAAAAATGCTACTGCATCAAGAAAATGGAACAGCTTATGAAACAGGAGAGAGAAAAAGAGCCTTTGGCATGTTACGGGCATGTTACTGTACACATCACAAACAGCTCAATGTTTGTTATTACTGAAGTGCTTGGCGCGTGCATGTGGTGTGCGTCAGGATTACAATACCACACGCTTTCCTTTATTTCTTCTCGTGCTTCACGAGAAAAGCAATAAAAATCTATCAATTCTTCAATTTGCCGCAAATACAGTACATACCTCACCTGTTCGTTTTTAATAGCTCTGAGTATATAATGTATTTTCCCAAAGAATGGAGCCTATTTCTCCCTGGTGCTCAATGCCCTCGTCTCCCCTATATGGCAATGGTGGCTTGGGCTGCACACTGAGAAATTTTACCATAGTAGTAAGTCAACTGAGTATCTTTGAGAAGTGTTGGTACATTTCATTTTAAAGGCATACTGTAGCTACACTAGTTTCTACTGCAACTATTAGTATTTTAGGCAAGTATGGCAATAGTGTGAAAGCACAATGCTACAATGACTGTCCAGCTGGAGCTAAGATGTTGTAGATAAACATATATTGCTATTAATTAAGTGCAGAAACCATGGTATAAGGACAAAATTGACACAACACAAATCAGCTTGTTGTTGTATATTGCTGCAGAATGAATGGTGTTTGCAGGTGGCCTGTATGAGGTTTGGAATGTTGATGGTTGGCCAATAAGGGCTTTGCGGTGTCTGATGGCAGCCAGTCGGAGCTCTGGAATGTCAGATAGCCAATAGGAGCGCAGGAATGCTGGAAGGACAGGTGCGCTCTGTGTGGCCATTTGCTCTCTCTGCATGACTGTGACTCCGGATGACAGAATTACTCTTTCTTCCAATTTGTGTGGGTGTTATATAGAAGGCCAAGTATGCAAATTTGTGCGCAAATGTGTACACAGCTTTTCACACCCTCCCTCTCTCATAAATGACCTTGCTGATCTTGAGGCTGTTGTCAGCAGGAGGGTAACAGTCATTGGGAATGGGCCAGAATGCCAGACAAATGGCCATTCAATTTACCTAGTAAGGGTCCCCTTAGGTACCCTGCCAAGTTCAGTAAAGGGTAGGGTTGGGTTGGGTTGAGTTGGGTTGGGTTGGGTTGGGGGGGTCCAAAAAAATATTACATCCTCCCCATTCACCAAAAACTGAGAATTCATAGATTCATCTCCCTCGGTGCTATGTTCACATTTTGGTTTCTGTCATGGTTCTGGAGGCTGGCGTTTGCTTGGGAGCTTTCTCTGTTGCTCCCGTCCGGGACGATATCCTTTTGCCCACAATCGGATTCTTTGGCCAGCTGGCATCAATTGTGGGCGGAGCCTGGACTCTATTTAAGCCCAAGTTACGCCTTGCTGCCTTTGCTTGAGTGTCAGTGTTTCGATTGGACTATAGCCTGTCAGTTCTCTAGCTTATAAGTTGGTGAGGAATCAGTTGCAAAAGAGGAAAGTGTTAGTTCATAAGGGAATCTTTCTCTCTCTTTTTTTTCCTCTGTCTGCTCACCGTCTGGGTGCTTAATCTTTTTATCTCGGTTTCTGAGATTTTTACTTTATTTTGTTCAGTCAAGCTTGCGTTGTTTCCTCATTTTTACTCGGACTAAATTTATGTCCGAGGGAAGCGCGAGCCTCCCTCTCTTATTTTGTCTGTGTTCGTCATTTTGCTGCACTTCCTTTTGTTCCAACCACTGCATTTGGCGTCTCGAAATGCCAGCCATTACAGGTTTCATTTTGGCTTTATTGGCGAGCAAAACAATTTTCCAAAGCAAAAATAAAATGATGATTAAATATATAAACATGACCCCATTTCGAAAATAGTTTGGACGCTGTGTAAAATGTTTGTAAATAAAAACAGAATGCAATGATTTTCAAATCATTTGAACTTTATATTTATTTGAAAATAGTACAGAGATAATATATCATGGGGGTATACTACGAAGCAAAATAAGTTGGTTAGCGGGGTATGTCGAGCCTAAACCCAGGCTTTTCAATGTCACGAAGGTGCCTCTCTTTTAACGTGGCTAGATTACCATGGTAATTTACGCTGCAAACTTAACTTGGTCGAGAGCAGGTTATGTGCCGAGTTTCAGCTTAAATCGGCTATACATGCGCTGCCTTATTACTAAGCACCTCCTTTGAAGTTGGCATCACCTTTCTCGAATAATCCTATGGATTTTGGTGCCTGAAACATACGCGGTTCTTTTCGGAGGGAGACTGGCAGGGAGACCCGTTCGCTTTTTCTGACAATATTCTCTAAGAACGCTACAAATTCTCAGCTTAGGGAATTTGTTACTTTTTGAAATGCTCGATGCTCTCAAACACCACAAAAGACATGAGCAATTTGTATTAGAAATATCACTGAACATGGCAGATGCTGTGAGGCTTTTGAGAAGTGTGATTGTTCCGGAAATAAATACCTTTCCTGCTGGTATCTTGCAGTGCGTGCTCAAAAACTGCGACCCACCCGCCCCTTGTACTTTGAAGAAAAGAAACATTTCCCACCTCCCTACATCACTTGCTCTCCACAATCCATGAACATTCAATTTGCTTTTAGACATGCCTGGCTGTGCAGTTAATTGCCTCCCTTGTCCCTTGTACAAACACTGCCAGAGTTAAATTTACCCTCATCACTTGACAGTGACTTTACAGTGGTGCCATGTTGAAGTTGTTCTTGAAGGAGCAGTCGTCATGGTAACATGGCACCATTTAAAGAGGCTGTCAGAGAACATCGGGGTCAGGAAGTGAGTGTCATGCTGGAGCACAGCCTATAATATATCGGTTTTGCACATTTTACCCTCAGGTACACGTGAGAGAAAAGTCTCAGACCTCACTCAAATCCTCTCTCAGCTAATCCATTGTGTGAGGTTGCGTTCAGGAACCAGTCGTGAGAATCCAGGAGTGCAAGGAAAGTGATTTTATTAAGCGAGGGGTAAAACCCCTGCAAGGCTGAAGGCAACGGTACAGAGTACACAATCCAAAAATAATAATCCAATGGGCAGAATCTGAGTCGAAAAACCAGGCCAGCAAACACAGTAATCGTAGTCCGGCAGAAAAAGGGTTCGAAAACAGATGTAGATAGAAATACCAAAACAGAGGCAAAAATCGTAAGTCGGACGGTCCAGTCAGAAGAGCAACAGTATGAATACAAGGTGAAACCGAGAGCAGCACAGCTAGACAAGAGAAACGTTCTGACTGGGAACTGCTGTGAGAAGACTCCTAATATACACATACGGGAGGTCACATGCTAAACAGAAAACAGGTGCAGGAAGTCAGACTAATTACCAAGGAGGGAACATGAGGGAGAACCTAATCACATGAAATAGGCAAAAGCCAAAATGCGGACAGGGATCACGAGACAGCCTATAGACAGAACACCCAGCTCCGGTTAGGGAGTTGTAACCTGCACAGATAATGAGAGAAAGGATAGAGTGAGCAGGTGTGGAGGATCCACTGAAATGCAACAAAGAAGATTAGGCAAAGGCAAGAGGCGGAGACGAGAACAGGGCGAGTGCTGAGAGCTTGTTAATCAATTAGTAAGGCGCAGCTATACAATCCCTAGTGTTCGTTAGTAAATTAGTATTATATACAATGTTACTGTAGGTTAGTAGTTTTAACAAAACAACAAACTGTTAGTACTGCGAGACTGGAAGGAATGGTTGAAATCCAGAAACCATTAAATCACCCGAAAGAGTGGCATGCAATACCGGGGCTGTCAGCAGAAACACAACAAGAGACCAGACAGGGGGAGACAAAGTGCAATGCTTGGGTGAAGGCAAAACATGGACCGTAATAATAACAAGAATATGGAGACTGGCAAAAACAAAAACATGGCAATAACTAAACTAGAAAACACATGAAAATATCAAAGCAACCAAATAACAATACACATTCCAAGGCAAAATCAGACAAAGCAGAGATCATAGACCAAATTAGACCAAATGTAATAAAACATGGCAAACGGATCTGGAACATGGCGATGCAGAGCAGAATCATAACACATTGAACCTAGGAGGCCTGTGAATCCATTTGAATGTTATCAGCTCAATTATGTGAAGAGTGTGCACTTCGCTAATAAGGAGAAAAGTCCTCATTGTCAAATGTCAACCTACGAAGGGAGTTTACTTTCGTTGAGTTTTGGTCATTTTAGTTTGCAAAAGAGTTAAATATTTCACCTGGAGCCTGAAATAGTTAATCTTAAATTTCTCTCTTTGATTTTTGCTTTTTTAATTTTTTTTTCCGTATATTAGGTGTTAAGGAGGGAGAAATGATCAGCTTATCACCAGCTGAGTTATCCTTTACGCCCCTGTCACGCTGAAAACGATTAACAATTCGTCTGCCTCCATCTAAATATTTTCCTCAGGCGGTGTCATACGGCGGCAAATTCAAATTTTTTGGCCATGGACGGTAGATAGAACAGCAAGAGTAACATTTAAATACATCTGCTTAAGTATGTGTGACGTCTTAATTGAGCCCAGTTCACGGAACACTGGATGCCTGAGTACCGGCTGCTTAAGTATGAGTAACGAACGAAAAGGCTGAAAAACGTGTGAATCACGTCCATCAACATCTGGTTTGCGTTTTATAATAGGCTAAGCTCCATCCATTCGCTTGATCACAACAGTCATAGCTCCTGAACTGTCCACATCACTCGTTTTGAAATTACAACCCCAATTCCGAAATAGTTGGGACAAAGTGTAAATTGTGAATAAAATCAAAATGCAATGACTTTCAAATCGCATGAGGCAATATATTATTTACAACAGAACATAGAGAACATTTCAAATGTTGAAACGGAGACATTTTACATTTTTATTATTAAAATGAGCTTATTTCAAATTTTCTGGCTGCAACAGGTCTCAAAAAAGATGCTAAAAAACATCTATTCCAGGAAAGGTCTTGTGTATTTCAGCAGGATAATGCAAAACCACATACTACAGCTATTACAACAGCATGGCTTCGTAGTAGAAGAGTCCGTGTGCTGAACTGGCCTGCCTGCAGTCCTGATCTTTCACCCATTGAGAACATTTGGTGCATAATTAAACAAAAAGTCCGTCAAAGGAGACCCAAAACTCTCCAGCAGCTGGAAACCTGTATTAAAAAGGAGTGGGATCAAATTCCAATGGCTAAACTCAAGAAACTTGTCTCCTCGATGTTCAGACGCCTCCACTCTCTGTTACAAAGAAGAAGGGATGCCACACCATGGCAAACAGGTCCCTGTCCCAACTTTTTTTGGGACTTGTAGCAGCCATCAAATTTGAAATGAGCTCATTTTGTGGATAAAATAGTAAAATTTCTCAGTTTTAACATTTGCCATGTTATCTCTGTTCGATTGTGAATAAAATGCTGGCTGGTGTGAATTGAAAGTCATTGCGTTTTGATTTTATTCACAGTTTACTCTTTGTCCCAACTATTTCAAAATTGGGGTTGTATATTTGGATCACTATTATCTCGGAATACTATTCTTTGGAGTACTATCACACTTCATTTAATCATGCCAGCTAAGATAGGGGGTAGTGCAGGCAATGGACCGAAAGCCCCAGCCAGTCCAGCCCAGAAGCCTCCCACTCCTCCTCCCAGGGAAGAATCTTCTGACTGGGATGCCCCAGAGGTTCCGTGGCTGGAGGCGGACGAGATGTCCGATTGTCCAACAGCCATAAAAGTCTAAAAGCCAGTAAGATTTCATCCGAGTAACAGTGAAAACGTCAAAAAAACGCCAGAGTAACATATGAGAACCGCCAATCGCTATCCAAAGCTGGCCGTCGAAAATTTTGAACATGTCCAAAGTTTGAAACAGCTAGCGCCATCTGTCAACGTCTAGATACGTCTGCAAACCAGCTGAAAAATGAATGAAAAAGTGCAATAAACATACGCCTTCGTTTTTTAGACGGAATCGTTAAATGGCCCAGTGGGACAGGGGCTTTAAATTTGACAATCTTGCTGCAATGGCGATTCAGTGACACATTACTTTAGCCTGTGTGTGACTGCATTTACAGCACTATATTTATAGTTTCCACTAAATTGGCTTCATATGATTTTCAGAACAAGCCTCATAATTGAATTGACAAGAATTTTTTATTTAGAAAGCTTTCACCCATCACAGCCAATGGAAATTGGTGCCAAAGCCGCTGAATTGGAACTGAGGTCATACATCGCCCTCCATAATTATTGGTACCCCTGGTTAAGATGTGTTAGAAGCCTTAAAATGAATTAAATTTTTATTGCCGAAGCATACTTCCATACTAAAAATTGTAGAAAAATGTAACCTTCAACTCAAGTGAATCTTAAGGGAAAAAAAGAAACTAAGAAATAATTTTTTTTTCATAAAATCACCTGTTCCACAATTATTGGCACCCGTAACAATTCCTAGGTAATAAATGTCATTGAAGTATTTCTGGCATATCTACAGTAGTTTGCAAAGTTGATCAGAGTATCTAGGAACATTTAATTACTTTTGGAGTAATTAATCACTTCCTGTTTCCCTGGGGTATAAATATAACGTGACACAGAGGCCATTTCTCTTACCCATGGGAAAGATAAAGGAACACACCATTCAAGTAAGGCAGATGTGTGTCGACCTTCACAAGTCAGGCAATGGCTACAAGAAAATAGCCACTGGCCTGCACCTAGTCATATATACTGTCAGAGAAATCATTAAGAAGTTTAAAACAACTGGAACAGTGGTAAACAAGCCTGGAAGAGGACGCTAGGTTATTTTCCCACCACGCACAGTGAGGAGGATGGTAAGAGAAAAAAAAGTTCTCCAAAGCTTACTGTTTTATAATTGCAACAAATGGTAGCATCTTGGGGTCACAAAGTCTCCAAAACAACCATCAGGTGCTATCTACATGCCAACAAG
Organism: Gymnothorax reevesii; assembly: GCA_029721435.1. Taxonomy (NCBI): domain Eukaryota; kingdom Metazoa; phylum Chordata; class Actinopteri; order Anguilliformes; family Muraenidae; genus Gymnothorax; species Gymnothorax reevesii. The sequence continues at coordinate 16,751,936 of CM056587.1, read as the reverse complement.
CTGTTTGGGAGGCATGCACGGAAAAAACCGTTCCTCACTCACAATCATAAACGCATACATCTCGAGTTCGTTAAGCGGTATTGGGACTTCAACTGGGGCCGTGTGCTTTGGTCAGATGAGACCAAGATAGAGCATTTTGGCAACAAACACTCTAATGGGTCTGGCGGAACATGAAAGATGAGTATGCAGAAAAGCACCTCATGCCCAGTGTGAAGTATGGGGCAGGATTGGTGATGCTCTGGGCCTGTTTCTCTTCCAGAGACCCTGGGAACCTTGTTAGGGTGCATGGCATCATGAACACTTTGAAATACCAGGACATTTTAAATCAAAATCTGGTGGCCTCTGCCCGAAAGCTGAAGATGGGGCGTCACTGGGTCTTTCAGCAAGATGATGAGCCTAAACATGTGGCCAAATCTACACAGAAATGGTTCACCAGACACAGTATCAAGCTCCTCCCATGGCCATCTCAGTCCCCAGTCCTCAACCCCATTGAAAAACTGCGGAGTGAGCTGAAGAAGAGAGTGCAGAAGAGAGGACCCAGGTCGATGGATGATTTAGAGAGATTGTGCAAAGAGGAATGGTCGAAGATCCCTCTTTCTGTATTCTCCCATCTTGTGAAACATTATAGGAGAAGATTATTTGCTGTTTTGTTGTCAAAAGGGGGTTGTACAAAGTATTAACATCAGGGGAGCTAATAATTGTGGCACACATGATTTGATTTGATTTATTTCTTAATGTGGGATTTCTTTCCCACTGAATAAATGCACTTGAATGAAAGGTTGGATTTTCTATTGTGGTCCTATATTATTTTGAAAAAACTGAATTTATTAGAAGCTAAAGAAAACATCTAAACCAGGGGTGCCAATAATTATGGAGGGCTCTGTATGAAAGTCTTGATGAATGAACACCAAACTTGATATGTGCGAATGTGGTCTTTGGACCCTATTGTGAGGAACACAAAAGTTTAGCATAATTTGAGGGATGCTGCAATAATCAAAAATATTTTTAGCTAATCACTGATGATGTGTCTAGCTTGAAAAATCTATATAATAATAAAAATTATTGTCTGTTTATGTACTTTTGTATGATAATACCAGTGGAAGTCCCAAGGCTGAAAGATGGTATCTTGTCATCTCAACCTAATTGATGCAGCTGCCATATTTGGTTTTATTGAAAGTTTGAAAATTTTCTCACGGGCCACAAATTTGTACAATTTTCACCAAATTTGTTTAAGATCTTCAGGTTAAGCCTCACAAATCATTCGCATTTTAGATTTTCGAAACCATTGTGCTGTTGCAGCCAAATCCTAGGCAAACAGCCGACAGCAGGCTTGAGTGCATATCTCCGTTACACCCAGTCTTTGTTCAGTTTGCATAAAATTTGCAATGAGTGTTTACAGCCATGCTTTTTACGTGATCACATCAAGTTAACATGGCATTGCTACCCTGCTGGCCAGCTTGGCCTCCTCCTTGCTGTCTGCAGCTATATTATTTAACGTGTTTTTATTTTATATTCTGTTTTTCGCATTTTGCTGACAATGTGAAAGGGATGAAGGGTAGAAATGAGAAAGACAAAAAAGAAAACTCATTCTTTGTTCACAGAGAGAAGACAATTGTGCTGGTGGATTTCACACTGTCGTGTTGTGATTGGGTTGGTATTATATCTTATTGTTGTTGGGTATTGGTGTCACAAAATTTCTGGGGGGGTGAGGGGAGATGCCAACCATCATGATTTTGGTGTTCTCAGCACGATTTGCAGACTAAAATTACGTCGCAAGGCTTTGGTGAGTCAAGTTACGATTTTTATAAAAACAAGTAGTTGTCAGTAACGTGACTGTGTTCCCCGCCACAAGTAAGATCTGTTGACTGAAAATTCTTGTCCAACATGTCGTGTACCTATCAAATTGTAAGCATCACTGTTCATACATCCATGTGGTAGAATAAGAAGAGTGATCAGTTTTGCATTAACGTGATTTACAAAGGCAAAATATTGCGCTATGACCTTAAAAATGAATTCAAGGTCATCAAAATCTGATGGTTTTGCGGTGCCCCCAAGTACATGCTGATGCTGAATATGTGCTCACGTGGTTCACTGGTTCTTCGGATATTGTGTAACAAGGTTTACAAAGGCAAAATCTTTGCAATTTCCTGAACAGATTGCTAACAGACACTTCAGTTGTGATTAGCGTTTTATTTTGATGATTATGAACAAGGTTATTGTTCAGAAAACTCACTAAAAACTCAACCGGATTGTTGATAAATAATGCATGATGGTACATTCACTTGTTGAATTACCATTGACCTAACGATAATGATCACCAAATTTTATGGGATCCTTTCGGTATAGCACATACCTGTGGCAAAACCAGATGTTCTGTCTCACATGACAAAATAACAGTGATCATGATGATGGTAGTAATGTTCCTGATTATTTCAGATCAATTAAAAGGCAAAAACAACACTTACCCAATAAAATTACTCTGGCCCTACTATTCACATTTTTGGGTAATTTTTGATTTTTTCAACAACCAAATCAGCTCGGGAATATCAGATATATACATTGATGGTGGTTCGCCATGTTTTTTGGAATTGGGGCAGCTCGCCACGTCACCCGGACTCCGGAATTTTTGAGCGCGCAGCGCTTATAAATGAAATGAAGCGTGGCAACCGTAAGCAAGGGTTCATCCAATGAATTATTTATGAATCGGTATAACTACAATGACAAATTATAAGCTGACATAAGATTTGGATCTTATGATCTGTTCTATCTGTAGTTGATGCTCCCATTTCTCCAGCCTAGCTAAAGTTGGCAGATTCGGGGTTCCGGGGTCTGCGGATGGCTGAATGCCATTGGCACAGCATCGTCTTTCAAAAATTCCAATATTTATTGGGTGATTCAGTTCCATTGCATAAACGTGCTTCATGAAACAACTGGGTAAAAAGTGTGCAGAACATAACCGTTGGCCCTTTGTTGAATCCGATGTTGCGCTGCTGTAACTAGTCAGGCTTTGCCAAGGTAAATCTATGCAAGCTTATGCCCACGGGTAGGTTAGAGTTTCTTGTTTTGTTGGAGCACTCAAACCAGCCACACATAGCAAGCATTTATGACTTATTTTGTTGCTCGGGTTCGAATAATGATATGTAATAACAAACCTTGATCATTCGACGTAAAATTAAGCTGCAGAACAAGTGATAATCAAGACTAATTTGATTACGCTTTGTAAAGATCAGCTTTGTAAAGATTTCCTGGTGTCCAAGCATGTCATAACATCTGGGAGATTGCCACAGGAGGTATTTTTTGATTGGCTAAAATATACGGAATGGCTTGTGTGAATTAGTTTTATTTCAGAGGTTTGAAGTTTGATTACTCAGCACATAGAAATCGAAAAATTCACAAAAATATATATATATATGGAACAAGAAGAACATGTTCTTTTATTGGGGAAGAGTTGAAAAGTGTTTTCCTTGCCGCTAAGCCATGGCGGGAATTAAGTTGAATCTAGGTTACATTTGAAGAAAATTGTGCCTGCAAAAATTTCCTGTCTTATCTGAAGAATTAACACAGGTTCTTTTTTGCCTATCAGATGAAAGAACACTGCTTCATCCTGCCCTATCAGATAAGGGAGCGCTGCCTCATCTGATAACCAGACCAAAAAACTCCAGCTTACCCTATCCTTTCAGCTGAGGGCATGGCTTCATCTTGCCCAATCAGATTAAAGACTAGTACCATATCCTGTCCCATCAGATGAAAGAACTCTATCATAGCCTGCCCTATCACATGAAAGAATACTGCCTGCACTAGCTCATCAAATTAAGACCACTGCCTCCTCCTGTCCCATCAGATAAAACAGCATAATGTCCACAGGGAGCCGCAGAGGCCGTGTCCTGAGTGACTGAATTAACTCGAACAGGGGGCAGAAGGAGGTGGCTGCAGCCTCTTTTGATTGAGTCTCCTCTGTAGAGAAATCCTCCAGGTTAATATGAAGGGTCGAACTGCTAGTGCTCCAGGCACATTAACGACGAAGACAGCTCACATTAAGATCTCATCGCTCTGATGACAGCGTGGAATTCATTGCTTTAATGAATGTATTGTTGAATATGCTTCTCCCCTTTGGTGAGTGGGTGGTTCTGCTTGAGGGAGGGGTGGGGGTACCTCTTCGCCATGCCAGATAGATTTCTGAGGTGCCGCTGCCAAGTCAGCTGTTTGCCTCCCACTGCTGCTGTCAGTTGTACAAATTAGAAGGGTTTACTGGGAGTCCCCACCAACCCATGTCTGCGTGCAGATTTGCAGTATGTGAATGTGTGTGTTTGTAGATAAATGCGTGTCTGCATGAGTGCCTGTGGGCAGTGATGTAGGTAAGTATGTGTTTTGTGCATATGTGCAGATAAATGTGTACATGCACGTTTGTGTGTATGTGTAGGTGTTTGTGCTCCTGTGTGCGTATATTTCTATGTGTCTGTGTGTGTGTCTGAGTGCAAGCGTATGTGTGTGCATGTGTGTGTGTCTATGTGTGTGTGTGTGTGTGTGTCTGAGTGCAAGTATGTGTGTGTGTGTGTCTGAGTACAAGTGTGTGTGTGTGTGTGTGTGTGTGCGCGCACATGCGTGGGACAGGGGCGTTTGGTGGGAGGGGGTGGGGCGTTGGGGGAGGAGGCAGTCAGCAACAACATGTCCTCGCCACGCTCCGCTGTTGCCACGGTGACGGAATGCGAGTGAATGAATTGCATCACGGAGACGGGGAGGCGAGAGAGTGTGAAATTGAGTCGGCGGCAGGGAGGATCGGTGCGAAAGGAAGAGTCTTCTGCTCCAGTCCCCTCCTTCTGCTGGCAAAACACACACTTCCTGGTAGGAGACTTTTTTCCTTTTATTCTCTCAGTCTGTTGTGTTGTCGATGTGGTGAAATGTGCACGTTCTGCCATTATTAAACTCCCCGACCAAGATGCATATGGCTTCAGCTGTGTGTGTGCCTGTCTGCATGCTTGTGCGTGCATGCGTGCGCGTGTGAGTGTGTGTGTGTGTGTGTGTGTGTGTATGTGAGAGAGAGAAAGAAAGAGCATGTGTGTGTGTGTGTGTGTGTGTGAGACAGAGAGAGAGAGCGAAAGAGAGAGTGAATGTGTGCTTGTGGACTCTTCTAAATTTAACTGTGACATGGAAATGATGTCTTAGGGCTACTCTGCTGAAATTATGATGAGGTCATTTCATGAAATGTTGCATTTCTTGAAAATGTTACGATGATTCTATTTTCATTAATCTTGAACTGTATAATTTCATAAGAGTTCTTATTGCATGTTTTAAACATGGGCATGGTTTTGTTTCATGGTATTTTGTCTCCTGTGTTATTGGAATGAGGCTTAGTATGATCGTCTGTGCAGATCCTGCTGCACAGCCCTGGACAGTTGCCTGATCTCTGTTGTCTCTGGGAGGCAGCGCTGGACAACAATCTAAGCACATGTACGTGGGGCAGGTCTAGAAATACAGCTTGAAAAAACCAGTGCACAAACACCAAAACTCTTAAGCATATTTTTAGTCCCTAAACCATGTTTTTTATCATTTAAAATGGCCTCACAATTCATACCGTGATGGTTTCTACTTTGGTTTACATTTCCCTCCATGTGGAATGGGCAGGGCTGAGGAAGAGTGGGCAGGTGGATGAGGGGTGTGGGGTGGGTGAGGTTCTGCTGCTGGTTTTGTTACCTGCCTGATCCAGTCCAATAAGATCATTAGAACCAGGTAAGTCCAACCCCCTGAGGGTAAGACTTCCTGTCTGCCTGGAAGCCAGGCTGAATCAAGCTTTCGCTCAGACTGCTGCAGGAATGGTGTTAAGGCATTTGCAGGGGTGTTGGGCCCTCTGGGTTTTTAGGGGTAATTAATTATTTATGGACCTCATTATGCATGTTGGCTATATTATGCAGCTTAATTGAAACCTCTCCATGTGCGAATTTGTGGTTAGATGGCAAGACAGAGACTTCAAACGGATATCTTGATAGTAAATATGTCATGTGCTTTTGTGGTGGTAGTGCAAATGTTTTCAATGCAATGTGGTATGTGTTTGTAGATGCATTTTTAATTGCTCCGTAAAGATGTTTGTTAATCAGTCTCATCTCAGTGATGTTTAATGGAAAATCACTCCCATTTTATGCAAATATCAGCAAGATTACTGGCATGTTGCAGCCAGTTTGTGTCTTGCGCAATTATTTCCCAGAATGCAGTTTTCGGGAATATTATACTGTAGATTTGGCTCGGATGCCGCCAAAGCCATAGATTTTATTGTGTTAGCATTATAATAAGGGGATCGGCAGTGTTGAATTTTTTAAAACCCTATGAGTGCAACTACAGCCATGGAATGGCCAAGTGAAATGATTCTGGTTAGAGAAAAAAAACTGTGAAGAAATCTACCAATCACCAGTGAGGTTACTCATCTTCTCACCTTTTAATGCATAATTATCCATCACTCATTCCCATGTACTGCATAGCAAACAAGATATTTATGAACCGACAAATCAAAACCCACATGTAAATTACGTTGTGTAATAACTTGGAAGTTATACCAAAAAGAATCAGCATTTCGCCAGCAATGTTTGGTTGCTGTTTGTTTTAGACTGCTTTAGGTATGAGGTAGAATTCAAAACAACGGTAGCTGTTGATCGTATTATGCTTATAAAAAAGTGTAGGTAGGCAAAACAAACCTCACCCGCCTGCAATTATTTTAGTGCTTTTCATACTGACTCAGTTTTACAAGCGAGACCTCATCTGTTTTCATTTTATAACTCAGTTTGACCTTTCAAGGTCACTCAGGGTCAAAGGTCATGGTGTCAAATGAAAGCCCACATAGGAGTTTCTATATGGTGATGGAGCAAACATCAGTCTACCCGCAGCCGTTTTTGAGTTATTATGGAAAATATGTAATTTTTAACGATGACCTTGACCCCCATGACATTTAACCCCAACTACTACGGAGACTATCAAAGCTAACCCATCATGCAGCATATGATTGGAAGTAGAATTGAAAGATGCACGTTTTGTTTTTGGTTTGAAGTCAATGTGACAAATGTGAAGGAAGCTATTGTAAATATACCTTGACCTGATCACCCCCAAAATTTAATCAGGTAATCTACAGAGCATTGCCCACATACTTTGAAAGTTTTACATCAATCAGTGCAACTGTTTAGATGCTAGATTAAGACAGAGACACACAAACAGACAAACAAACCGTACCAATTACAGTGCCTCGCCCCAGTGACTTTGTCACGGACGGGGTAAAAATTGTGACTCAAAATTGTCACATCCATGGCTTGGACAGTGGGAATCACAAAAACTTCTTTTAATAAATCACTGTGCCATAGTGGTTGCGTCCAATCATTTTGCAGGACCCCATGGGTTTTCCTGCAGCGCCAACACCAGGTCAAACATTACAATTACAAGTGTAATAACTGAAACAGCTTTGATAGCAATCATGCCAGACTGCTTGCGATCATTTTAAACAGAAGGGCTGTTATTGATGTTGGATGTTTATTTTTAAAAATTGCGATGACTTGAACACTTTTAATGGGAATTATGTCAAATCTACATTCAATATCCAAGGTGCACAGAGGAGAAGTTTTTGTCTGTTTTAACTTCAACATCTCCTGTAGCACTGCCACTTGGCCAAATTATACACCTTTAAATGGAATAACTCCAGCAGTTATGATGGCCATCATGTCACACATCTTGTGATCACTTGTGTTGCATAGAGAAGAGCCGTTATCAATGTTTGTCCCTGTATGTCCTTTTCTGTCGTAAAACTACCAGGCCAAACTTCAATTTTTTTATGCCCGCCGCGTGTTTAGCGTGATGGGGGGATATAGTATTGGGCTCCGTATGTCCGTACGAACACATAAAATTTAGGCAGCGGGGGATATTGCCATGTTAGTGGCAAACACTTTTTTTTTTTTTTTTAAATTGCAATAACTTGAAGGCTTTAATTGGAATCATGTCAAATCTGCTTTCAACAATTTTGGTGCATTGAGGAGGAAGGTATTGATTGTTGTGTCTCTTCAATGTTTCTTGTTCCTGCAGCACCACCACTAGGCCAAATTGAATACTTTCACAAGCAATAACTCAAACCTCTTTGATGGGCATCATGCCAAACATTTTGTGATTTTTCCTGGTGTGGAGAGGTGATGTTGGTGACAGTATGACCTTCCTTGAAGTACCACCACCAGGCCAAACTCTGCATTTTTTTTTAAAATGTAATGACTCAAACTGCTGTAATACTCATCCTATCAAATTTGCTGTCGAAATTTCTTGTGCACAGAGGAGGAACCTTATTGATGTTTGTGGCACTGTGTTAATTTAGTTGCATCACATCTGGGTTAAACTACATTTCCAAAGGCAATAATTCAAACTATTCTGATGGGAATCATATCAACTTTGCTGTGAACATCTTGGTGCAAAAAAGAGCAATCCTATTGTTCTGGTGACTATGACCGTTCCTGCCTCTTGGCCAAACTTCTTCAAGAATGCAAAAGTCAAGCAGTTACAATGGGAATCAGGTAAAATCTGCTGTGAACATTCCTGGGGACTAGGAAACTTTCTATATTGATTTTCTGGACCCTATACCCTTTCATGTAGCGCCATTGCTTGGCCAGACCATGAATTTACCCTATGGGGAGAATGCTATCATTTCTAGGATTGCCCTGCTGTCATCCACCGACAGCATTTGTCTAGTTTTAATCAGGAACCATTGTGGATCCTACTGTTTCTTTTCACGGATATTTGGGTTTTTTTTTTTTTTATTAAATGGAAAAAGAGCCTGATAAATCTACTTGGAGGTAAAATGAGCTGTTGGACTCTACAGAATGCTGCATATATCTATGGGCATGGCGTTCACACAAATGAAAAACATGATTGCCTTAACGTTTCCTTTTCTCTCCATCCCTTTCTGTCTCGCTCTTGTAGCCCTCTGTTGTGGAGTTGGAGGTTGTTTAGCAACAGGATGAGTTTGTTTACATTGTACTACAGTCTGAGTCCTGGGAGGAGTTTCAGATGCAGGGACAGCAGAAAGCTCGCCTGGCAGACAGGTGCATTATGGGCATATGTGGCCTTCACAGTCTGAACAAATGGATCACACACAGCAAAGAGGCTTGGACATCAGCCTGGCTGCTGTAACCCGTTTTAGTTGAGCCCCTTCCGCCTTTCTGTATGTGCTGTGTTCAAACAGCTGAACTTAAATCAGAGGAGTAATGGAATGTATGATGTCTGAAGACTAACAGAAGTCTGGTTGCTAGCCGAGTGCCTGGGGCCATGGGCAGCACTGTGAACAGTGCGTGGGAGGAACCTTTAGGCAGATAGATGATGTTTTCCAGGGAGCCTGCCTGTAAAGGCACCCAGACGCTCAGACTGCTTCGAGTGGAAGCCTTTGGGAAGTTGAGTGCTGATTATGCAGTCAGAACAGCGTGGGAGTATATTGTGTATCGCTGAGGATGGCAAGGTTCATTGCCACCATTTTGTTTGTATTTGTTTGCTGTACAAGTGTATGTATAATGTTCTGCATGAGTCCACATTGGTTTTCCTATATTATGAGCCCAATTCACCCGAATACCCAACACATTATAGAGAAGAGAGCACCACATATCATCATTTTGGCAGCAGAGAATCACTCCTACGCCAGTGAAACAACCTCACACCTTTTTTGTTGATGTTTACCAGCCACGATAGCAATGCTGGTTTGTTTTCAGTTGAACTGCATGTGTGTGTGTGTGTGTGTGTGTATGCTTGTATGTCTGTGTTTCGTCAGGGAAAACTACAGCAGAACTTCTCTCAATTACATGAAAACTACAATGAAAGTTATTTTGAGCATTTTTGCAGGTGTTTATACGTGTCTTTGCAGTCGCGGCTGATGCGATCCCAGATGGTCTCCGGGGTTATATTCCATAAAATCTGATTTAACTGTATTTCTGTGGATCCTCAGAAACAATTGCAGGGGTAAACTGAGGCAAAAGCATGTTCCTCTGAACAGGAGTACTTTTGGTTTTATTATTTGTTTATCGCATTAGGTTCCCATGCTCAGTATTTTTCAACAGAGAGCCAGATAGCTGTGCTGCAGATCAAAATAAAATTGAGGCACATTGAGATTAAAGCAGAATTATTGTATGTTTATGCTATGATAATGCTGGGTTGGTTTTCGTTGATGTGACGTTCAGCTTTACCCATCTTTGATGTGTGAGTGATGCATGAAACTGTGAGATCACCCTTATGAAAATTGCTATAGTTATTGGATGGTATTTTCTCCACCATACTGTAGTATTGCTTCACTAATATTATAATTATACTTTTAAAAGCTGCAGTAGTACTGTAGTTACAATGTAACAGATATAGTATTACTCTAGTTCAGAGGTGGGCATGTGAGGGCCGTATCTGTCCCTGGTTTTCACACCAACGTCTGGTCTTTAATTAGTTGATTGTCTCAATTAGCCAAACCATTTATGAAATCTGACGTTTCATGCGGATTTCTTTAAATTATCATGAAACTCCAAAGACTAGTCTTGTCTCCCTTCATAAAACATTTTCCTTTGATCGAATCATTGCGAAAATCTATATTTGTGCATGCACTCAATTAACTCAATTAGTCAGGGTAATTGATAGGAATAAAAACCTGCATACACACCGGCCCTCCAGGAACATGATTGCCCACCCCTGCTCTAGTTATATGCAAACTATAGTAATACTGTAGTTATACTGTGAGTACCAAAGTAATATTATGAAACAACCTATAGGATATTCTCATAAGGGCAATTCATGGCAAAACCTCGCTCAGACACACTGCAGGGCGTAAGTTGTTTGATGGTGATCCTGTCGAAAAAGTTTCTGTTTTAATATCCAGGTCATTGGAGTATAAAAACAAAATAGGCCATTGTTCCAATTACCTGAAGTCGTAACTGTACTAATTTATGAATTATGAATAGCTTTGTTCTGTCTCACTCTTGATTTATCATTTCAATTGTGCATGACCAGTTACAATTCATGACTTTCTGCTTGATTAATATGTTAATTATTCATCCTGATGAATCTATTGACTGATTAATGACTGCATTTTCCTGGATATTAAGGTTTTTATTATATCACGCATTTCAGGACTGTCTGTGTGTGTGTGTGTGTGTGTGTGTGTGTGTGTGTGTTCTACGTGCATACACGCATGCACGCGTATGTGTATGTGTGTGTGCGTATGTACGTGCGTGTGTGTGTTTGTGTGTGTGTGTGTGTATGTTTGAGTTAGTGCATGTGCACGGGCCTTTGTAGGATTATTATAAATTTTAAATTGCGCTTGACAGCAGTTATTAAGCATTACATCAAGTATGATGAGGTTCTCTCGGAGATTAAAGTGGGACTTCCTGTGGTGGGTGAAGATATCAGGGCTCAGGTGTTAATCCCCACCGGTGGGATCTCTCCCTTTAAACACAGCAGTGAGATGCGCTAGTATTACCCCCGGATGAGTAGTTAGAGGAAAACAAGACTGCTGACTGCATTGTGCTTCCATTGACTGACTGGTTTGTTGCAGTTTCACATATGAGCTTGGACTGATTGATTGATAGATCTCTTTCCATTCTATGGGTGGTTGAGCCAGGCTATACTTCATGGGCTGATTTGATTGGTTGCTTCTGATAATGAATGAGGCTTGTGCATGATTCTGAGCCCTTGGTGGTCAATATTCACCTCAGCTTTGCTAAATAGGGAAATGGCTTTAGGTTGGTTCACGGGAGTGGATTATTGATGGAGTATGGCTGCCGTCGGCACCGTGACTCAATCCGCCACCAGTAATTTTGTAAAGTGCTTCTGGAGTGCACATTTAGCCGCGGCAAGCAGCCAGAAGCGGAAGGGCTGCATTTTACCCTCTCGACACAGTTTTGAGAAGACCTGTTGGAAATGGCCTTTTTCGGGCATCAACTCTGCCTGATGTGTGTGTTTGTGTGTGTGTGTGTGTGTGTGTGTGGACTTCAGTACTTCAGTCTGGAAAGTGCAGTATTTCACGGATGCCTTTTCAGGGGAGCAATCCTGCACCTGCTACCTCTCTGTAATCAAACAGCCGCTGTCTTTGGCTCCACTCTGGAGCTCTGAAGAATGTGTGTCTGGTTTTAGCATTGATCTCCCAATCCCATAATGCCCATCCAGTTTTCAGCCTGACTGTCAAGACATCTGGGCGAAATTGAGGAAGAAAGGAGCATGAATTGCCCGACACCTCTCTTCTTGGTGTCTTTCTGCGGGGTTTTGAAAGAGGCCGCTAAGTTGTGGCTCGTCGTTGGCTCATTAGCTCGGCGCATTCTGAATCAGGCTGCCAGCACAGGCTTTGTTCTTCTGTCATGTGATTTTAGCTGCTGCCACTTTGTGTCCCAAGTCTCCTGAATAAAATGTAGGTTACTGGAGTGCTGGTATCGCTGGATTTATTCTGTATGCATACACACACACACTTTCTCTTTCTCTCTCTCTCCTGTTGTAAAGACATGTGCATATGCTAACAGTCTGTTTCACAGTGCTGTGGTTGCATGTATAAATAGGCAGTCTTCTCTCTTCATGCTAAACTTCACATAAGCAGCACTGATGTAACTGCAGAGCTGCCTGTGATGACTTTGAGCCGCTTAATCTCCTAATCACACAACTGTGCTTGACTGCATTATCATGCACATGCCTAGACTGTCAATTAGCACTCTGCTTGATTGATCGCAAATTTCTCGGGACAAGTAGCAATTTATTAAACCCAGTCAGTGTCTGCTCATGAAGGCCCGCAGTGCAGGCCAAATTCTTCCATGTATACCAGGGATCCTCAAATTAGCATTTCGAATCCTCATCCAGGCCTTATTTTTTTTTTTCTTCCTGGTTAATTAACTAAACAACTGGCAGTGCTGATTAGCTCAACTGGCTTAACAAATGATTCCCTGGTAAATGTGGAAAACCAGCAGCTCTTGGACCTCGAGGATCGTGATTAGAACGGGGACCTAGACCATTACATTGTCCAATCAGGTGTTAGTGAGCTTGACAAAAGATGACATTATACAAAAATACATTTTTGTCAGCACAAATTATTCACATATGCTGCCCATTGTGCCACATTGACATGAAGGGCAGTAAGGAAGTACAGTGCTTAACAAATTTATTAGACCCTCTCTCATTAAAAAAAAAAAAAAAAACAAGAAAACGTTGTCTAGTAGGAAGGTGTCCCCGAGACAAACATTTTTGAAACATGGCTTACACCTCCTTTACAATTGATCGTACAGGCTTATACGGCCAGTCTGTGGCCAAAAATTGGGGATTTTGGCTGCGTGCTGCACGCACGATGTTTGCTGCGATTAGGGTGCCCGTAGACTGCCGTAGCCTGCCCGTACGGCCAAATTTTGGAAAACTTGTTTGCAGGTTTTTTCCATGGGGGCCGTACGGATCAGTCACCCGGGCCAGGACGCAAGAGACAAGTACTTTACAAGTACATTAAAAGTACGAGAGACGTAGTTTGATACAGGGAGTTATTTTAGAAAAAAACCGCACGGCATAAGTAAGTTAAAAGTACTTTTCCCGTACTGCTATTGACCCTCACTCCAAGTACAATTTTAAATTACTACCCGCAAGACAAACGTTCGGTACACACATGAGCATCGTACATGCAAAGAACGATAAACATACTTGTTCCGTAAATTATTGGCGTGTACAGTACGTCAGAAGTAAGGAGCACGTAGCAAACGCAAGAGTCCCTCGTGTGGAATGCAGATCCTCCGTCTTCTCCTCATCTGTCGTCGATATATCAGGAGCACCAGGGCATCTCGTTCCATTCTTCGTTCCCTCTGACGCTCAACCAATGGATCATTCATGATCTCGATGATGTGATGGAGGTTAATTGATGATGTAAAACTTGTAGCAACTTTTATAGGACCCCCAGACTGTCACGGGACCCGTTGATGCCTTGATGAACAAGTACTTGTATCCTGCAATTATCGCAAGTTACTCTTAAGCCACTGGCACTTTTCACTTACAATCACCAACACATACGTGTTTCGTACATCTCCCGTACTTGAATCGTGCATGCCACGCAAATGACTCTTGCGTTACCAGCGTGTCATTTGCGACCATAAATTGTCCATGATCGTCACGGGAGCCGTAGCTATCGCAAGGCAATCGAACGAAGCACGTATTGAACAAGTACTTCACACTTTCAACCAGTTAGGAAAACCACGAGCCAAAAGATCGATCTACGGCTGGAATTCAGTCGTAGCCACAAACTGATCGCAGGGCACGTAGAACCTGTATGATCGTACGGGCAAATGTAAATGAGTTATTAGGTGCCATGTGTTGGACTTTTCCCTGGTGAACGAGAGAGTCGCTGCCCTGCGCCTTCGAGTCAGGGACAGGTGCCTCACTGTCGTTTCGACTTATGGGCCGAATGGCAGTGCAGAATACCCGGCCTTCTTGGAGTCCCTGGGAGGGGTACTGGAAAGTGCTCCAAATGGGGACTCTATCATTCTGCTGGGGGACTTCAACGCCCACGTGGGCAGCGACAGTGTTACTTGGAGGGGTGTGATTGGGAGGAACAGCCTCCCTGATCTGAACCTGAGCGGTGCTCTGTTACTGGACTTCTGTGCTAGTCACAGTTTGTCCATAACAAACACCATGTTCAAACATAAGGGCGTCCATCAGTGCACGTAGCACGAGGACGCCCGAGGCCGGAGGTCAATGATCGACTTTGTGGTCGTGTCATCTGACCTTCGGCCGTATGTCTTGGACACTCAGGTGAAGAGAGGGGCTGAGCTGTCCACTGATCACCACCTGGTGGTGAGTTGGATCTGCTGGCAGAGGAGGAAGCTGGACAGACTTGGCAGGCCCAAACGTGTTCTGACGGTCTGTTGGAAATGTCTGGCGGAACCCTCTGTCAGAGTGGTTTTCAACTCTCACCTCCGGAAGAGCTTTGACCAGATCCCAAGGCTGTGGCCTTAAGGTTCCGACACCAGTGACCTTCCCATTTGATTCCTGATGTCAAAATTATCAGAAAAAGTGTGTTCATTTGTCTTCGTATGATGCCTGGTTTAGGAGTCTGCTTGGGAAAATTATTATTAAAATTACAAAAATTATTAAAGAGGAGGGCATTTAGTCTGTAATATATAATCCAAAGATTAGATATAAACTTAAACTTATATTAATGTTTTTAGAGTCGTCACCCCTTTGTCGATTCTGTCAGGAAGAAGTGGAGTTAGTAGACCATTTAGTTTGGTGCTGTCCTATAATGGCCTTATTTTGGATAAAGGTACATGGCTGGATATCACAGTACAATAGTCCATCCATCCATTTTCTATACCCGCTTATTCCGGGGCGAGCTGGAGCCTATCCCAGCTGACTACGGGCAAAGGCAGGGACCCACCCTGAACAGCTTGCCAATCCATCGCAGGGTACAGTACAATAGTATACAATTAAAATAAATCTAAGTGTTACTGGGTGATGTAACAAAAGAAACACATCTAATCTGTAAAATAATTAAATTTAGCAAAAATATATATTTTCAGCTTGACATCTGTGGAGGCATTAAGAATTGAGAAATTCAAAAATTTTGTCAAGTATTACAATAGAATTGAGTGTGTGGTGGCCCATGAGACAGGACTCGAAATTTATGCCAAAGGATGGGATAAAGTAAGGGAACCTGAAAGTTGGGGATAATGAGGGATGGAATAGGTGAGCAAATAACTCATTGTTAAGAGGTCAGGGGAACACCAAATCCAGGAACTGAAGTGTTTATTGCAACACCACACGAGGAGAAAATTGGCAAATAAGCCAGAAATAACACACCATGCACATGCACTGAACAAATGGGAAAACTAAGGTACACTGCCCAAGGCAGGGGGAAACAGAAGTACACACTCCAAGAGTGGCTAAACTAGAAAAAAAAAAAAAGCAGGACCTAAGTAGACTGACAGATAACACCGGGAGACTACACAAGGGGCAGACGAGAGTGCAGCAAAATACAAGACTCAGAAATTATACAAGGAAACTACTCGGAAGGCACAAGGAGCTGAGCTTTCACCATGCAGAGCAGAATCTTAGTTTTGTCTGACGTCTCCTCTCTCCTGCCCACAGATATAGACTCAGAATGAGGCGGGGACTCTGAACGCAATCTCAAAAAGAAACTGAAACACATGGGATTAATAAAACAATTATTCGAGAACCGGGTTTACAATAATGGCTCGAGGCAAGACGCTGAGACAATCAATCTAGCTAAACAGTTTAGATTGAGGTAATCTAAACGTGACAAGTAAAAAGCTCCACGAGAGAAGCAAAGGAAAGCATAGGTTTAAATATAGTTAATCAGGGAAAGCTTAGGCAGGAATACAAAAGCTAGAAACGCTTGCACTCAATCATGAGTTAATTAAGGTTAATTCTACGAAACGAAATATTTACAATCACCTTCAAATAAGTGCTGCTTAGTACGGGTTAGTAATTATCCTATAGAGAATGCATTCACTCAGAGTTTAGCGAGACCCAGAATTAAGCACAGGTGGAAGCAATCAATGAAATAACACAGCCAAAACTGAAAGAGAAAATGTGATTGGACAACGAGACTCAGGCATGCTGAAGGCTCTCCCGGGCATCACTGGAGTTGGGCAATGAGAGAATCGAACATCAGACAGTGGGAATGAAAGCTGAAAAATAAAAAGAAAGTAAGGCACAAGCACAAATAAGCACTAAGACAACGCAGATGAGGCAGAGCCATAACACTAATGCAAAAGATAGTAAAGTATTGTGAATGTAATTGTCATTGTGTTGTATTTCTATTCAAAACTGGTTTAAAACTAAACATTATTTTGTAATTTCTTTTGAGAATAATGAGCTAAAACCACTAAATAGTCCTATTTCACACATTAAAACCAATATATATATTATATATAACCAATATATACC
This sequence comes from Gymnothorax reevesii, assembly GCA_029721435.1. NCBI lineage: Eukaryota > Metazoa > Chordata > Actinopteri > Anguilliformes > Muraenidae > Gymnothorax > Gymnothorax reevesii. Next base: position 16,735,034 of record CM056587.1, on the reverse strand, counting down.
TCATTTGGCCTTGATAACAGCTTGCATACTTCCATTCAACCATTAATACAAATTTTTATTTTCAGGAATGCAAGAAAATAACTGTTATTTGGCATCTTAATCCAAACATAATAATGTACTTAACTGTAGTTTTGCTGTTTTGTAAAATGGTAAATTCAGGGATAACAACAATAATTATATTTTAGCATTAAAAATATAATTTCAGTTAAACAGCTTGTGCATACTGGTGGATTAGCCATCACAGAAACGTAAAAATTGGTAATTAATTTGACATTCCTTTCGGAAATCATGGGTGTTGTGTCCTCCGGGCTAAAGAGGAGAAAGACCACTCCTCCTGTTATCAGCGTTCAGTTCAAAAGCCAACATCTCTGATGGTATAGGGATGCATTAGTGCATATGGTGTGGGACACTTTCACGTTTTAAAATGCACCATGAATGCTGAAAGGTATGTAAAGGTTTTAGAGCAACATGTGCTCCCCTCCTGATGACATCTATTCCAGGGAAGGCCTTGTGTATTTCAGCAGGACAATGCAAAACCACATACTGCAGCTATTACAACAGCATGGCTTTATAGTAGAAGAGTTCCTGTGCTGAACTGGCCTGCTTGCAGTCCTGATCTTTCACCGATTGAGAATATTTGGCGCATAATTACATGAAACGCCTATCAAAGGAGACCCAAAAGTCTCCAGCAGCTGGAAGCCTGTATTTAGCAAGAGTAGAATCAAATTCCAATGGCTAAACTCAAGAAAATTGTCTGCTCAATGCCCAGACGCCTCCACTCAGTGTAAAAAAGAGAGGGGATGCTACACCATGGTAAACTGGCCCCTGTCCCAACTTTTTTGAGACCTGTAGCAGCCATCAAATTTGAAATGAGCTCCTTTTGTGGATAAAATTGTAAACTTTCTCAATTTCAACATTTGCTATGTTATCTCTGTTCTATTGTGAATAAAATACTGGCTGGTGTGATTTGAAAGTCATTGCCTTTTGACTTTATTCACAATTTACACTTTGTCCCAACTATTTCGGAATTGGAGTCATATTAATCATTGCATATTAATTACAAGGCCAGGAATTAACTGATGAAAATGTCAGCCTAAAGTCACCTCATATTTCCTTTGCATGCACAGCACAGTCCTTACCTAATCTCTGAGAGATCACATTTAAGTCTCAGTAAGAAATTGGTCATGACCCATTTTCTTCCTCTGAGTGTGCTGACTGAAGATAAGTTTTTTAACCTACTAATGTGTGGTGGATGCAGAGTTTGCTGGTAGCCAGGCAAACACCAGAAAAGCACACACATAATGAAGTGTGAAATTACCCTGCTGCTTCCTGACCGGTTATAACTGTCATATGAACTAAATTTATAATCATCCCAAGGGCAGTTCATCTGCTCTACCTGCAGGGGGCACAGTACAAATGCTACAGGTTGAGGGATTAGGGAAAAAAAAAATCTGTCGACCCTGCATACATATTAGCATTAAATTGCTAATTAGATGTGAGGGGTTTGTTTTAGGATGAGGTCTGCGGGACAGGAGAGGAGAGCTCTCGCCGAAATGTGTCATTGTGCTACAACTCTGGCAAAAAAAGGGGATATTTACTTGCGCAAACATTGCCCGCACGCATAAATATTTAATTTTCTGTGATCATGTTTCATGTTTAATTCTGCCTCTGGTACTTTATCTTGTTTGAAATCACACTTCTCTGCAGGCTGCGCTAAATTAAATGCGCTCAACTGCGTTTAATTAGCATCTTATTTGTCGGTCCAATAGGCTCTTAGATTTTAGTTCCGCCCAGTGGGTACGACAAGCTGCTAATCTGATTGCATCTGTCCCAAAAATTTCGCACTTTACGGAGACCGCTTGTTGGATGGGTAGTTACTGCGGTGTAGCATAATTTATGTGCTATAGCGGTGTCTGAAGGTCTCCTTCACAAAGAAAACTCCAGGCCTTTTGAGTTGCTCCCTTACGAACCTGAAGACTTGAGTACTCAATTTTGTTATCACCCCATGTACAGTCCCTGGGTACCTGTTACTCTCACCTATCACCCTTCCTTTGTTTGCTTTGGACCAATGACCATCTCACAGCTAACCGTAGGGGTGCCTTTTTTAAAAAACACACCCAAATTTTAATGCCTGAATTAAGGTTTCTTGCTCTGGTAGACAAGTGCTTACTATCCCCTCCCATGAGGCGGAAGGGGGACATAGGAATGAGTGTTGTTCTTCCGTGTGTCCATCCGTCCGTTTGCCATGCACGCTCCTTCTCCAGGCTGGAACCTCTAAAATATTCCACATTTTTCCATGAAATTTAATATAGATACCATTTATGGTTTGTATGTGCTATTTCACACTTTTGTCAGTCCGTCTGTCTGTCTGTCTGCTGCATTTCGTTTCCAGATCAGAATGCCAAAAGTGTGCCGGGGGATCTGAGTGTTTCATTTTTGTTTCAACAAATATAATAGACGTATAAATGGAAGTAAATGTAAATTTTGACACATTTAAATGCTTTTTCTGCTTTAAAATTGTTTTGAAAGGGGGATGGGCAAAATATTGGAGGCAAATTGGCTTTAATTTTGGAGTCTCTAAACCACAGTTATAAAAGCATCTCTGCAGGTGATTCCTGTGAATTTAAATTCTGCTCAGCTGCCTGTGTCTGCTGAAAGCTCTTTCCTTGGTAAGACTGCAAAGCAAGATGAGGATACTGACTGAACTCAAAACAAGCCAAACAGTTGGTGTCCAATTTTTGATGTGTTGGTCACAAAAAAGTGTCAGGAGGTACTGTGTAAAAAATTGTGCCAAACAGTAGAACATAACTGTGGTCGCAAGCGAATGCTCTGCCAGAGGGACTAACAGACACTTGATGGGATAATTGCTAATGACCACAAAATTACCTACAAAGGTTCGATGGTATTGCAGTTTCCCAAAGCTGGTATCTAAGGCAATACCCCATGTATGTTCTGTACTGCGAGCATGATGAAAAAATCCATTCTTTTTATATTTCAATCATACATCGAAGCTGTGCAATGTGTATTGATTTATGGCTAAAAATGCCTCTCATTTAGTTGCTGTAAATTCCTTTAAAAATTAATGAGGCATAATCAATGAAAGACTGAGATGGATCTCTTTGGAACAGTTATTCTTTGCCCTCTATTTCTAGTTTGCTTCATAATGAGCCACACACCATGCAGCCTCTGTAAGTACTGAGGCAGTTGCATAGAATAAAATGGGTTGAAATTTGCATTTAGTACAAACAATATTTTAAAAATGTAGATATGCGCATAAAGATATGAAAATTTGACAGGCTTTACATTGACCTTGTATTCAGTGTTTTTAAGTACAACGTGTTTGAGTAACAAAGCATGATTGTGCATGTCACATTCCCAGAACTTGAAGACTGTAGCCTATAGAAAATGTAATGTGTTTATGTAAAATAAACTGAATGCTGCTGGCCTGGAATAGAACAGGATGGCTCTGCCTGACTGCTGTTGGATATTTATACCCATTTGGGTAAATTCTGAACCCACTCTTTCATTTCGAAGGAGACCTGACTCCCCTGCTGTGAAGCCATTGCAGTGACATGCCAATCAAAGCCCAGTAATAGATGGTGTTGATTGACGCATGTCAATCAAGATACCATTCGGCTCTATATGTTTCAATTCATATTTCAATTCTATGTCTCTATTGCCTGGCAGTACAGTTAGTGTTGCTGTTTACAGTGTCTGCAATGATTGCTGGGCATTGAAAGATTTTTGTCTCGGTGTGGTTGCATATAAATCACATAAATATGCATTTGGAGCCTGTGTTGTCTGTCTACAGTGTTTCACTTCATATTCAGCAGAATCTTTCCCCCACTCAGTTCTCCAGGGAGTTTGCTTTTTTGGTTTATTGTATCAGGTTCCATTTAGAGATGCTGAGAATACAAGTGTTTCATTTGTGACCTCAATATGGTAGACAGAATTTGTTCCAGCATCTCTCCCTCACTCTCACTCTCTCTCACTCGCTCTCTTTCCCTTCCGCTCTCTCTCTCTCTCTCGTTCTCCCTTTACCACACATGCACACACACATGTAAATCAAAACCGTCTAACCTTCTTTATCACGCCGAGAAGCTGCAGGGCTCTGATAAATTGAAGGCAGCTTATCGGGGCTAATTCGCTGCCCGCTAGCCGCAGTTAGATAGCAGTTAGCGGTTTAGCTGAGAGGGGATGCCTGTCGAACTATAGCTGCACTGCAGCAGCTTTCCATTCCGTCGTCGAGAACCAATCAAACGTCTCCTTTTCCCCGGCCCAGGAAGGAAGGAGGGAGGGGATGGTGGGGGGGAGTTTGGGCTTTGGGACTGGGGAAGGAGAGGGAGGCGGGCTCTGGCAGTGCCAATCACCGGCGCTACAATGGCACGTGCGGCAGTCATGGTTGGAAACGCAGGAAGGGCTGTCTGTCTGATACCCGGCAGCCGGAGAGGAGGCAGGGACAGCAGCTGCCAGCAGTGCATCCTCTTTAAATACAGCATGAGCTCCTAAAAAGCCCATATCCTTGTCCACGGTGCTCTGAGAACATACCGGAAAACCCCTGACAGCAGCCATATGAAGCCTGGAACATGTCACACTATCATTTTATCAAATGCTGTAAGTAACGAGCCGAGCTCTTATATTTACATTTTAAATGATCCATCATCCGCTGTGTCTCCCACTCTCTCTCTCTCTCTCTCTCTCTCTCTCTCTCTCTCTCTCTCTTTGGTTTTCTCATGTAGCTAATGTCTTTAATGGGTGTGTACTTCTCCACTCTGAGCTAAGCCTGGTTGCTCTGTGTGTGTAAAATGTTCCATGATGCTCTATACTGAGGGATATACCAGCTTCTGCAGTGTGGCAGGGAAACCGTCGTGCACTGTGCAGCGCTGCACTTAGGGGTGTGGGTGTGCGTGCGTGTGCGTGTGTGTGTGTGTGTGTGTGAGAGAGAGAGAGAGAGAGAGAGTGTGTGTGTGTGTGTGTGTGAGAGAGAGAGAGAGAGAGAGAGAGAGTGTGTGTGTGTGTGAGTGAGAGAGAGAGAGGAGAGTGTGTGTGTGTGTGAGAGAGAGAGAGAGAGAGAGTGTGTGTGTGTGTGTGTGTGTGTGAGAGAGAGAGAGAGAGTGTGTGTGTGTGTGTGTGTGCGCGTATGTTTCTGCATGGCAGGCTGCCACAGATTTCCTGGCATGCCGATGGCCAGTATATGTGTTAGATCTGAAGTCTGCTCTGCCTACAGCCGGTCTTCATGGACAGAAAATCTTCACTCCAGCATTCTCTCTGGAGGGTGTAGCGATAGCACGAAAGAGAGAGAGAAAGAGAAAGAGAGAGAGAGAGAGGAGGAGAGGAGCAAAATGCCAGTGCAGTGCCAAATCCCAGCTGCAGGGTAGTGAATTAGTGAAGCTGTCATTTCAGAGACACACACCCCATTCAACCCCGCACAAAGAGATGTGCGAATGTGGGGCTGTGTGTTGGGTAGCCTCTTTGTGTTGGGCTCAGGAGAGATTACTGAAGGTGAATCTACAAGGACACAGGCCGGAGAGGAGAGAGAACCAGCCAGAGAGGGTATCCGGCTGGAATTTAGGGTAAATTCTGCCTGGGGATAATGGAGAGGGTGTAGCAGTCCAGTCCATAAGGAATAAGACCGTTACAAAATTCTGCTGCACATTGAAAGTGTCTAATTTGAATATTACTGAGGTCACATTGAGACCATCAGCTTCAATATGTAGGTATTTACATTATATCATACTGTATAAACTAAGATTTGTGACCCTTTTCATACAGTTTCACGGTCCAAATACTTAGAGATTGTACTTCAAATGAGGAGTGTCCAGTTTTGGCCAAAAAGGGTCAGTATGAGTATGGTCCCTGGTCTCTCACAACAGTAGCTTACAAGCAATGTTCTTGATAGAGGACTATGATAAATTAATCTGAATCAGTTCAACTGAGCAGCCAGCAATCAGTCAGCCCTTCTAAAATAATATTTGGACACCTCAGACACTCCGAGAGAAAAAGCAGAGCACTTGTTGGACCTTAATTTGACTCACTGGCCTGTAGGCCATTCAGTGGTCTTATCAGTAGGCATATGGACAATGTTTTGTTAATTGAAGATTTCAACAGTGACTGTGCCGTGTTAATTTTTGATTCAGAGTGGCATGTGAATCTCTATCACCCATAGTCAATGATTGGAGATGCTACATTGAATTAATAGACAAACATTCCTCTATGGTTATGCACAAATGCACACACACACTTGCACACACAGAGTTTTGAGGCTTTTTTAATTCAACAGGTAATTCCTGGGACACTGGTTAAGATCAATGACTTGACGGATTCCACCTAATACTGAGCTATTTTGACGGACAATCTGGTTACCTCTGCCAAAAGGCAGAGACTTGGCTGATTTGGACTTTCTAGAGAGACACAGACTCAAAGCACATCTCAAAATCCATTATGAGCTGGTTCTGGGACACGAAAAATCCTTGTTCTGACATGGCGATCTCAGTTACGAGGCCTTGATTCAATCAATCACCTGCGGGCTGAGCTGAAGGAGGTGGTTAAGGTGAAGGTGATAAGTGCCAACCCAGGAATGTGACTGATCGTGAGAGGATAAGCATGAATGAATGGTCCAAAATCCCCCCAAATGTGTGCCTTAACCTTCTCAAAAATTACAAGAAAAGGCTCCATTTTTTTTTATCTTTATGAGCAGTAGTTGCACAAAGTACTTTATGATTGTGAACCCTTAATTTATATGGATTTTTTTTTTTTTGAAAAATAATTTGATTGGTCCCATTAAAACGTTGACAAAGTACAGTATTTCTCACATATTGGCATTTAAATCATCTCTGTAATGTCATTATTTAATTTTTATGGTTAGATTTTAATGCACTTCCAGTCAGAGGTGCCAATAATTCTTGAAACCACTGTCTATGTGTGTATGGGTGCATCTATATTTATGCACATTTTGTATATTAGTGTATCTACATGTGTGCACTCATTGTCTAAAAAGGTGCTAACATTTGTCCTTTGGTTGGTACGGGTACTTAAAATTGCTCATTAAACTCAGCAAAGCATTATTCATTCTGACCATTTTGCTTTCAAAAGGTATTCCCTGGTTTCAAAAGAGAACATTTTGGCACCTGCAAACCACATTTTGGAATATCTATTTCTTTATGAAATATAATGTCCGTCCACTGACAGCCAGAAGATCTTAATGTAGCCTCAAAGCATTTGGAGAAGGTACATCCAGTTATTGTATTAATGATTAAATCACTTCTCAGAATCCAACTGTTACAACTATCTTGCAGCTCTGAAGGTGTGTCATTATACACAAAAATTCATATTCACACCTGGAAACATTCATCTTTCAAGATATCAAACAATGCAATGACAAAAAAAAAAAACATTCCCCTGTTATTGTTGAATGATACCTATTTCAATATTCATGTGGCAGTTTTGTGCTGTTCCAATTAGCCACAGGTTCCTTGTTCCTTTGTGCTTTATTTGAGGATGTTCGGTGAAGGTAGCTTGACAGTAGTTCAAAGTAATTTAACATATCACAATGTATAGACAGTATTTTTGAATAAATGTGCTCGTTTTTAAAGTAATATTATTTCTTGAAAGTGACTTCCCCGATGCTGATGATGGAGAATCCTCCTCATGACGTTCATTTACGTAGTATTCTATAGTGTAATCATCTGTTGCAAAATTGATTTTGTGTCTTTGTGACTCAGGTAATGCTCTTTTTATGCTTGAATGATGTGTGTTTTTACTATAAATAAAAATGAGAGATTGATGACATTAGCAGGCCTACGTAATTTTGCTCCACAAAATGAAACTGGTTATAGCCTATAGCACGTCTTAACAGCTATGCATGCATGCCTAGACCAAATTGGTGGTTTGTTCAAAAGTCACTTAAAGGTAACACAGAAAGTAATTGTTGTTATACTAGTTACTCAATTGAAAGTAGCTTATTACTTTTTATGAAAGGTTATATGGGATATGTAATATTATTTTTTCAAAGTAACTTTCCCCTCTCTGATAATGGACTCTTTAAAAAGCTGAATGCATCCATAACAAATGCTGATTGTCAATCGATATTTCATGTATGAAGCACGGAGCCATTAAAAAGCCCTATGTGATCCTCTATTATAGAGGACTGAGGCAGGAGGCATATTTATCTGGTAATTACCCTGACTCATTTTATTATGGATCATCTTCATTAACAAGCATGCCAATTAAAGTAATTACCACCTGTTGGAAGAGTACTCATCTTCTTTTGCTGCATTAACTATTATCTCTCAAGCGCTGGTGGTGTATGATGGTAAACAGGTATTCTGAGGAAATCTTAGTGTATTTATGCACCGTTGGCTTGGATTACTCATAGGCCTTGTGGCTTTGTGTGTAATGTAGCGAGGGGATCCAGACAGCATGGCCCAGCAACTGAGCAAAGTGCTCATAATTCTGCAAATTAAATTGCTAATCGTTACAAATGATCCTCTGTCATGTCAGTATCTTCACCTCAATCGATGTTTTTGCTCATTGTAGATAAGGCCGGTCTCAATAATGTTACTGGAGTTGTTTTACCTGGGAAAGGGTCATTCTTAAATGTTTCACTGTACAGTCACAGCAAATGATGTTTCGATGTACCTGTGCTCCACGCAGTGAAATCAGTTTGGTTAGAAAAATGCAGGCTTTCATACAGTGGCACGGCAATGGCATTGCTAGTCACCGAGTGCTGCATTTCTGAGAAAATGCATTTTGAACATTTAAATGCTTATCTAAACTGGAGGGTTGAGTCTGCAGAAGACAGGGGGTTGGATTTAGTGATGTAGGACCCAGGAATGAGGTGCAGTTTTTATTTATTTATTTTTGGCAGCATGCCCAGTCGTTTCCCAGGTAAACTCATGTCCTGAGCTCTGTGCAGGTAATTCTGTCCTTTGGAAATTGTTTCACACTTGTACAGTTCACCTCAGCACCCCTGAAGGAGGCTTTTGAGGGTTGATATTGGGGCAGGTGTTGCTCCCTCTGGTTTGTCTGTTCCTCTATAATTAGATGGCAGGATAGCAGAGCAGTTTTTTTTTTTTTGGCTGGTGTCTGTAGAGTCGCTGGGATGAGTCCTTGGTGGGGCATGGGGCTTGTGTCTGAAGCGATGAAGCTGGAAAGAACGCTGCCATTGGGCCCTTGAGAAAGGCCCTTAACCCCTCAACTGGTCCAAGGGCTTTACCCATCTCCCTCACTCTTTCTACTTAGAACTGGTCGGTCTGGCATTCATCTAAGGTCATGCTGGCTAAAGAAACATGTTCTTAATGGAGTTTCCTTAGTCCTCCTTTGTCTATGTTGTGAAGAAAGGTCCAAAATTCACTTGAATTGAGCAAATTTTGAATTTGCAAGAACAAATCAAAGTGCATTTTCACATGTGAGTACACTTGAATTACTCACACCTGTAATTTAATTGGATAAATCTCACACATTTGAAACCACCACGTTTATGCACAGAAAATATCATTTGCATACAGAACCACCCTAAATAGCAATTTGCGGGCATAATATTCCCCTTTAAGAGCCACAAGAGGGCTGCTTTTTAGCCAAGGATGACCAAATAACACACAACTCAAATAACCACTACAGTGAATAACTACTGGCCTTCTTCATGGTGTTTGGGTAAAAAAAAAAAGCTAAAATTCATTTTTAATAAATATCTTTCCAGCTTTAAAGTCAGTAACAGCGTACATTTTAGACTGACCTTTCTGTTAATATCACTGAGTCCCTGAAAACACACAAAACCTTTTGGAAACATGGAAGACCTTTAAGAAATTCATATGACACAACATCTTGTTGAATATGTGAATAACATTATAAAAAATAAAATTCATATTATGGGACACTGAATTTACCAATTTGAAATCATTTCTATTATTGTGCCACCTTGATAAATGAGGACTCTGGAATTTTGAGTGTGTAATCTAAAAATATTTGGTCTGTGACTCAGTGTTTGAATTTTTATGCAGCACATTGGGTTTTAAAGTAATAAATGAGGCCAAGATGGGATTTTACCTTTACTTTTACATCCTTGGTGTACCAGCCTTGTAGAAAGTGCAGTCCTTCTTTTCAGGGGCACTGTCCGAATACTTATTGGCAGATACACCTCATGAATCACAGAAGTGGTTGGCAAAAATTGCTGTGGTAATCGTTACCCTCAGGACCTGTTACTGAGAGTAGAATTTGTTGCTTGATTTTGATCCAGCAAGTGAATGGTCGACAAATTTTCACATTCATCTTCCAGAAGCTTCAGTGTTGTTAATTCTGGCCGTGAAATTGTCCATGATTCACCAAGTCCTGAAAGGTGAGAGTTTATTTGGGGTAACCAACACTGCAATTAATTAACTTCATCACTACTGTCAGCCCAGTGAGCATGGTTTATACCTGAAGTCAACTGCAGATTTGCATCTTCACTTAGGACGGGAGCTGTGGAGGGTTTTCAGATAGACTTGAGAATACAGATGCCACAGATTGTGTACATTACTAATGCATTTATAAATATTTCTTTTTATGAGACATAACAGCCCATACATTTATTACTAGTTTTATCAAATTAATTATTTTGTGAGGTATCCCAACCCAGCACTGTATGTTATGCTGACATGAATAGGCAACTGCCAGCAGGATAATCGGGTGAGTCCAGTCATTGCAGGCACAATATTATTTCCTGAACAGTATGCATGCTTTAGGATAGCAATTTGTCATTATTTACTATCAAAAGTAGGTTCAGCTAAGGTTTCGTCCTCAAAAGAATCCGTGACTGTCTGTGGGAATGAAATTGAAAAATCAACTCAGTCTATACGCGAACTTGCTGGAGACTACCATCAAAGTGAATTTTCAAATGTGAATAATGACATGTGAATGGTAAACTTCTATGGAAACCCAGCCTAAGGTCTGGGTGCTGCTTTGAAGACTGTTGATTATGTTGCACTCTTGAGCATCTTGAGTATATGATCAGCTTTTAAGGTGCAGTTTAAAATGAGTTCCTTGCGCCTAAAGCATTGAGTTTTTCAATAAACACTCTTTTCTTCTCAGCCATCGCTTTTTTAGTTCCTCAAGGGTCAATTCCTGGGCCTAGCCTTTTTTATTTTATCCACATGCTCCTCCTGGGACATAAAATCCCCATGCATCATATCTTTTTTACTTCATTGTTTTGGGGATAATCCTAAATTCTTCCTCCCATTGAAAATAAATAATCTGTTTGTGGATGATTATGCACTAAATGGCCCAACACCTCCTCCATATATATTTTTTTCCATTTATTTGTTTAAAAGTGCAAATGATTTTCTGTTCAAAAAACTGAAGCCTCAAAGGTGTATGGCTGTACAAAAGAGGCCCCACTTCACCCGCGAGGTGAACTAAACAAAGCAGCTCATGTCCCACTTCAAAGAGCCATGTGAAGAGAGAAGTATTATTAAGCCCCATGTTATGGAAATGACAGACATGGTCTGCTTCTCCCATTTTACTCTGGGGGACAAGGATCCTTGGTATCAATGCAGTTTGTTTTCATGCCTGGAAAGCTTCAGAAAGAATTCTGTTTCGTCGTTATATGCTTAAACAGTTTTTTCACGAACAAGCAAGAGTCTCTAATGCAGGCATTAGACATTTATGTTCTTTTCAATTAGGTGGTATGTTCCCAGAATGGAATTAATTCACATGCACAGGGGTGGATTAGCATCAGAGCTTGCCACATAATTTGCAAATCTTTTGAAATATCTGGTGTGAGATTTGAAAGCACTGCGGTATTAGCTCACTGTGAGAACTCATCAGTGGGAACTCAGCCTGTTAAAGGTTTGACTGGCATGTCTCCTTTTGCTGGTTTCAGTCAACAGGCTTTAGGCCTATCTTTCACACCGCTCTGCATGGGCTGCCCCACCTCCACATCTGACCATGCCTGACCTCTTGCACCTTCTTCCCTGCACATCCTGTGCCTTCGAGGAAGTTCTGTTTTGCTGAATCTATTCTTAAGGGGCATGTTGTGGTGCTTAATAAATGTCCCTTTAAATATTTTTCCTGTACTGCAAGAGCAGGTGCAGGGTTCCCATACATTTAATTCCAAGATAAGGTTCAACGACCTGTTTTGACTTCAAATAACAATGATGGTGATATTTTCAATCTAAACCTTGATAAGCTCAATATGGGTTTTTAGTGCTACCTATGCAGTAACATTTTTAAGAGTTTAAACCCAATGTTAATTTTATTTATTTATTTTTGCTTTAAACATCATGCCATCGTTTTATTTAATTTACCTCATGATTTTGTTTTTGCTGTTTTTTTTTTTTTTGGGGGGGGGGGGGGGGGGGTTGTATTTTATCAGTGAAAAAATGCTGAATAATGGAAGAAGATGATACTGCTGTGCACTGATTGAGGAGTTGATAGTGAGTTGTGTTTAAGCCTTGCATTGCCCATCAGGTTCAGATTATAACTGCAGATGTAAGCATCCCATTATACTCTATTGGCATTGATGGACCGCCTCATGGTTCAGTGCCATGGTAACTGTGGGATGTGTTTGCAGCCATACTCTTCTCTCAGAGATAAGTATAGACTTCTGAGTGTACAGTGCCTGATAAAAGTCTTGTCACTTATCCAAGTTGTAGGAACAACAAATAATAACCTGACTTGTAGTTGATCAATTGGAATCAAAAAATGGCTTATATGAAAGGCAAAGCCCTCTAGATCATGCAAAATATACCAAAATAGAGTTTTGTGTCATTCATTGAGTTTTATTATTTAATTAGTACAGAAAGGTTGGATTTTGCTTGGACAAAAGTCTTGTCGCATTGAAAAAAATGTGGAAATTATACATACACTTTATTTTGAATACACAAATATGCCACCATAATATTAGAACATAAATTAATGGTGCCTTGGAAAAAAGAATTAACCCCTTTCTGCAGATGTAGACGCTCGCATCTATAGATATGCAAATTTATGCACTTAGTTATAGTACTCGACCACAAGATGGCACCCTCGGATCTGCTATTGAATATTCACAAGCAGGCAGAGCTGAAACGTGATTTAGAGTATGGAGAAGTTCCCTCCAATCCCTGTTTTTCAGGAGTTGCATAAATTAAACTCCTCAACTAAGCCTGATGTGCAAACTGGTCAATATCCTTGCCCATATTATCGATCCAGTAGTTTAAAAAAATTATCACTTGCGACAGAAAAAAAACTTAGTACTCTGTAACAACCATTTTAGCTACAGTGAGCCAACAGTATTCCAATTAGTGGTTAAAAAAATACGTTTTTTGAAGCAAAAAATCCGACATAGTATTGATTCTCTCACATTCTACTGTCAATTACAGTCATCACACACAAAATATGCGTAGTTCCCTCCCATGGATTAACGCGTATATTGCTCCATTGACAAATTCAGCGCTCCCTTCTATCCACCCAAGTACTGGTGGCGATGGCCAGTCACTCAATTATATACTCAGATTAATCTGCGTAACTCTACAGTTATAGTTCACGCCCTCGTGAAGCTTCCCCGGTAACGATGTATTCATAGACTCGTTTCTTATCCAATTCCCGAGTGTTTAAACTTTCCTCAATAACTGAGATACATTGATCGGACAATAAGAGTAGGACACAAAGCTAAGCATAGAAGTAAGGTCGGTTGTATTCTTCGAATGTTGGCCAAGGTTGTGCAGCTGAAAATGATGCGATTTCAAAGAAACACTCGAAACTGGCCTGAAGTGTTCAGTTTCATTTACGAGATACATGCTGTATGGACGCGGTCAATGGGAATTATTCCGAATGAAACAGTACTGGAGGGTTCTTTCTACCCAATACATCTGTGTCTGGAGGAGGGCATCAATGAAGAAAACAGGTTATACTTCTACACTGTTTGCATTTTGCTCATTATAGCTTTTTGCTGTAGAATTTATACCGCGTTTAAAGACATCAGATGCCGAGGTTTTTGTTTCTCCAATGCGTGCAGCCCACGCAAGTCGGTAGATCCCTTGGTACATTCGTTACACCATTCTATTGAATATGGAGGTATATGTTTGAATTTTCCTGAAAGTGAAATTTCTGTTCTGTTAAAATAAGGTGTATTTCAGAATTCAGATATTACTGAGTTAATGAGTTTTTACCCTTATGAGGTGTAAGGCAGGGGTCCTCAATCATTCCCAGGAAGGGCCGGTGTGGGTGCAGGCTTTCATTGCAACTTAGCAATTCCACACCTGATGCTACTAATGAAGCCCTGGACTTTTTGCAAAATAAGCTTGATTAGTAGCATCAGGTGTGTAGCTGCTTGGTTGCAATGAAAGCCTGCAACCACACCGGCCCTTTCTGGGAAAGATTGGGGACCACTGGTGTAAAGCTATGAGCTCGGATGTGAGCGTGGTTAGCTTTTCATTGCAGCGTGAATGTTATAGCTGTTTAATCAGCACTTTATTTAATGCTTGGGGGAATTCCAAGAAAAATGGACAATATTGTTAACTTTATTATGGAGAAAAGGCATGTTTTGTGTTTGGAGAGGTCACTGGTGAGCAATGATGTTCAGCTGCACTGATATTGATAAATTCATGCTAAACTCAACCAGAAAATCATTAGTTCATGCTGAATTTCATGCCCCAAAAGTTAATTTGTGTTTAATATATGATTAATGTATAATTTGACAGTGAACCATTTTGATGAATCTCAGACTTTGGGGAGACACCTGGATAGCTGTCTAATTTGGCTCATAGCAAGTGGGTAATCTAGAGTGTAATGATCAAGATGAATTGTACTTGTGGTCAAAAAGTTTATGATCCCAGAAATGTATACATTTAAGCCCCAGCAGTTTTTCATTTGTCAGTGTTTTTTAATTTTTTTTTTTTGCTATGGCAATGGTGAATTCTCAGGAAGATTTTTTATGTTTGCCGCCCCTTTTCTCCACCAAAATCATAAAAATAAACTGAAATACAATGGGAGTCTAAATGCTTCAAGTGTCTAGACTCAATTGAGCCAAAGTTTTTCTGTCTATGAAGCTGTAGTCTTGAATTATAAAGCCTTGAATCAGGTAACACCTAAAAAGCCAGATTTGGCTTCTGCGCAAAGGGGTTAATTTTGCGTAGACTCCCATGAGCTTGGAGGACTATATCCATATGTCTTGGCAATGACTGAAATAATTTGATGATGAAATCATCTGGACTGGCAAAGAAAGCAGTCATACAGGACCCCCAGAGTTCATCAAGATTCTATGGTTTCATCTTCCAAACCTCTTCCTTCATCTTACCCCTGAAATGCTCAATAATGTTCATGTCAGGTGACTGGGTCAGCCAATCCTGGAGTACCTTCACCTTCTATGCTTTCAGGAACTGTGATGTGGAGACAGAAGTATGAGAAGGAGCAGCAGTATGAGTCGGGCAGCAAGAACTTCTTGATATTTCAGGCTGTTATTGTTGCCATCCACTCTGCAGATCTTTCTCACCCCCCCCCCCATACTTGCTGTAACAACAAACCATAATTTTTTCCTCCACCAAACATGATTGTTTTCTGGGAGAATCTTGGGTCCATGAGGGTTCCAACAGGTCTTGTACGGCAACTGGGATTCAGTTCAATGGATGATTCATCAGAAAAATAAACTTTCAGCCACTTTTCCAGTATCAATCCTTTCTGCAAGCTGTGGGCCTTGGTAAATGCAATGCAGGTTATTTGATTTCTGTTTAGTGCAGGCTTCTGTGTACTAATTCGGCCATGAAAACCACTTTGAGAGAGAATTTGACAAACTCTCTTCTTGTAGATAACAGGATTTTTGGTGACATTTCCTAATGTAGCCTTGCTGTAATTGAAGAAGAGCTAGCCCTGTACAGTTACTCCACCTGACATTTGGATATACAGTATTAAAGATGTCTGCCACCTCAGCAGCAGACTCAGTCTTCAGGCTCTTGATGATCAGCACTTTGGTCTGTGGTTGAATCTTTGGCATGTTGTCAGAGGTCTAGTCGCACCTCATATGAAAGTCTGGTGTGCTGGGGTTATTTCTATACACATCTGGGAATGTGTTAATTACAGTAATTGTCATAGGTTAGACTCTAATCTGTGATTTGTTGCATCATCTGAAGAGACGACAAGACTTTTGTCCCAGCAAAAACACGTTATGGACTAGACTGTGAACATCAAAACCCTTTTTGACGGTTTCATTTTGCACCAAATTATTAATGCGAAAGCCCTTGACATTAAAAAGGACCATTTATTAGAACAATTGATTGGTTAGAAATAAAATTATCGGTAGCGATCAGCAGCTTTTTCAGAGTAGCGCACGATTGGCTATAGCGCTACAGGGTTTCAAATTGGGAGGGTACTGCTGGGAAAGGGAAATAAAATAAATAGCTTTGTTCGTTGCTCAAGCGCCTCCTGATGGCCAGACGGGTGCTCGTCAGGAAGACTCTAAGCCTGGTCATGTCCGGGTATCCTCCGCCCTCGTTCTGAACTTGCGAAGATTCAACCAATGAGTATATAAGAAGCGGTGGCTGACAGGCACGTGCTTCGGAGGAGAGCCGTGAACTGTTTTCACTCACCTGATTTGGCAACAAGGGGTCGCAAACGAGCAAGCCTTGTACATAGTTCACCAATTGGGCATTACAGATTCGGGTGAGATTGGAGATGCCAAATTTATTTTAAAAAAAAGAAATAAAGTTATATGCTATTTTTAGTTACTATGTCTTTATGCGACAAGACTTGTCAGGCACTGTACGAAAAGCAGAAACTCACTTTCCTCGCCATCTCTCTGGCCTGCGGGACAAAAGCAATAGATGGAAAATCCTGCTTTTCAATTCCAGACTCGTCACTGCATTGCCTCTCCTTGGTCTGGCTGTGATTTACATGGAAAGCCATTAAAGCAGGCATTTGCCATGTCATCTACCATCTGTACTACCTCTGTGCCGATGCAGTGTTCATCTGTGTGGGTGCAGGCAGCTGTAGGCACAGTACGTGATTGAGCAGCTTCATAATGTAGCAGATATCCAGGATTTTCAGTGATCATTTCAGCATGTAGAGAACGGCAGAGACGTGTGCTCTGCACAGCAGAGATGATTCGTGAATCTGTGTAACACGCTCATTCTGCCACACATCTGAATCTGATGTTCACCCTTTACAGATGGCGGTTTTATCTTTTCATTGAATTGATGCAATGAGCCTGGCTGTTCGCTCTCTAAGGCAAAGACAGCTACATTGGGCTCCAGAATTACTGACTAGAAATACTCTTACAATTATTTAAAAAATAAATCCTAAACATTACAGCGAAAAACTCAAAATACCAAGATGCAAAACAAATTGTAGTTTATTCATCTTCCAACTGAACAAAAATAGTTTATTTAATAAACCCACACTAATTAATTTTTCATAATTATTAGCATCCCTGGCTTAGCCCTGATCTACCATTATGTTTTATTGTAGGTAAGAAGTGCCTATTTCTGTATGTGTTTTCGTTTCAACACCAGACATGCTTGCGGTGCACCTGACCAAAAATTCAACTTTGATCAAATTTGACCATAACACTTTTATTCAGTTGTAATTTAAATGATCTTTGGCTAATTTGCACGTGCTTGCTGCTGCATTTTGGGTCAGAAAACACTTTTTTCTTGCTATCCTTCCAGACAGCTTTTCAGTCATGGAGTTGTCGTTTGAAATCTGGCGACCCAAGTGCCACCAAAGCCTGCAATTCTTTCACAGCATTTGTGTGGGATATAATAAACTTTGACTCCATCGAAACAGTAATAAATTACGGCATTACACATGTTGACTCTGACGTTGAGTTTATTTTCATAAGGTGATTATTTTTTCCTGGTAGTATTTTTTGTGTGTTTCCAGTCAGGGATGCCGTTAATTCTGGTGCCCACGTAAAATAACTTCGTCTACTTTACTGAAAATATTTAGTGGCACGATATGGCTGCAGAATAAAATATTGCTAGGGAATAGTGGTTTGCGGATATGAAAAAATGATCATAAAGACAATTCAGTGATTGCTAATATTTCTTGGTGATCATGTCAGTGATAATACAGCCAGCACGATAATGATCTCCCCTTCTTTGTCTATCGTTTTTCTTTACATCTTTCTCCCATACATTTATCTCAATGCAACCACAGTGGGTCAGTAGTTACCACTGTTACCTTGCAGTAAAGAGGCTCTGGGTTTTAATCCCAGCTATCCAGGCCTTATCTGTGTGGCGCTCGCATGTTCCCCCCCCATAGAGATATATAATAGAACCAGAGAGAACGAGGCGGTACCTTTGCTTCAGCCAGTTGGCATGTTAGCTTCCTGCTTCCGCGTTTCCCAAAGATGCAATGTTGTGGCCAAAGACGCTGAAGCTCCATAGACACCAATTGAAAAATGCACCTTTTTTTCTTGCCAAATAAAGCGAAAACAAAAGAAAATGTATTCGGTAATCCTTCATTATTTTGCTCTTTGATGCAACTGTTCAATGTTTTCAAGAGGGCCTGTAAAATAAGAACTGTTACTTAGAGCTAGATGACAGCTTTTGCATGACTTTGGTTGTTGCTCTGACTGCAGCAGTTCAGCCAATGAGTGAATAGTGTGTGCGCGTCCGGACTAACAGCTTTGCTTGTCATTTCCCCTCGAACACATTCGCCTATCTGCACAGACGACACATTTTCTTGGCCATTTGTTCTGTGTAATCTGCTTGGCAATGTTATGAAATGGTGCCGAAAATAAGCACCCATGGAACACCATTTTTATAGATGGCGTCTGTCAATTCCGTACTTCCTGGGATGAAGTAGCTAGCCTAGCATCTCCCATCTTGAAAGTAATGGGGTGGTACTTCTTCGGTCTTTCCAGTTCTATTTTTGTATTACCTCCATGGTTCTCCTGAGTTTGTGTGAGTTTCCTTTGGGTACTCCGATTTCCCCCTCCCAGAACAACATGCATTATGGTAACACTCCTACCATTGCTCCTGACCAAGGATCTGGCTTTAGAACTGGAGTTGGTCCCTGCCCTGTAGCTGCTCACTGCTCCTAAGAAATTAGGATGGGTCAAATGCACAGGGTTCAATGACGTGTACCTTATCTTATCCACTCTTGCCTTCTCTTTCTCCCTCCCTCTCAGGCTGTTTCCAGCTATGTAAGGCCTTCAGACCACAGGATATGGAGATAGAGCAGTGTCTGCTGGACTCCTTGCCTGTGGGACAGCGCCATCGTCTAGTGAGGCGAATGCGGTGTGAACAGATCCGGGCGTACTATGAACGCGAGCAGGCTGTACCCAAACCTCTGCCGAAACAGGAAAGGTCGCGCAGTGTCTGCTTCGGCCTGTCCGACACTCTCCAAGACGCCATTATACGCCACGACGACCAGGAAGGTGAGAGAGACCTGCCTCTGATGAGGGGTTCGGCAATGCGGTCAGTGGGGGACGGGTTCAAGAAGGCTCAAAAACTCTGCTGAGAAACACTTGTAACATTCAGGGACCCATTAATTACGGATACAGTACATTAGCATAGCCTCGTGCTACAAAAGTCCACACACACATTGCAATACCCAGATATTACACTTTCAAAACACATTTTACATCCTGACGCAGAAAAATTAATTTTTCTCCATACTGGACACTGCTAAACTGTTAAAATGATACCTAATTACTCTTCTGGATACCAACTCAAATGTTAAATCACTCTCTAATAATGACATTGCCTTGTATTCATTGTATATGAAGGGGTTTTCACAGTCACTAATTTTGGCATTTTTATATGATTGCTGTGAATACAGAGCACAAATGTGGGAACCTTCCCAAAGCTTCACAAATGCGTGTAGCAATGTCCTTACTTGGAGGCCAAAATAAGCGCGCCAAAGAGATTTCTCCTTCATGATATGCGCACCGGCTAATTTTGTTCCTACCACTGTGCGCATAATGGTTAAATGGTTAAAATAATTCTATACTGACAGGCATTTCCTTGCACACTGCAATTAGTATACTGTCATTTCTGTATGCAAGGATTTGCCAAGAGCTGCATCATGGAGAAAGTGTTGAAGTTGCTACAAGACGATAGAGGCATTGCCCAGAAAGACAAAAAGAAAAGGAATTTCATCAGTGAAGAAACTGAAACCATTGCATCAGAGGTAGAAATCAGAAATTGTACACTAATCCGTAGTGTTTCTACTAGAATGACATGGTTAAAAATGAGGCTTGGGCTGCAGTAACTGAGGCAGTAAATGATGTGTCCCCTGAGATCTGGACTAAGGCTCAGATAAAAAGAAAAAAAAAGAAATGCTTCAGTAAAAGTTGATGCAATGAGATGAACAGCAGAACAGAGGGAAGAAACAGGTGGAGGACAAGGATCCCTAATCTGTGAGCCCAAGATGAAAGAATGATAGCAATTATTGGGAAAAAAATATCCATTTGTGGAATCCTTCCAAGAAATGATTGTGAAAGTGATGACATCGAAGAAGGGCTTTCACCAAGAGGTAATTTACTGTATTTTATCATTTTAAGGTGATATTCAGATTTGCCGGCATTGTAGTTCTTTTTCTTTTAGTTTTTTTCAATTAGCAAAATGCCGACAGTCACTCATTTTGTTGAAATGCAAATAGCCATAGAAACAAAACTTATTTGGATTTCAGGCTGAGATAATGCACAGTCACCTCTCACTGCCAGTTGAAAACCACACAGTCAATCTCCCAAACCAGAACTCTCTCCAGCATGCCCATGTTTTTATGGCAACACAGATTCCCAATACTTCAAAAAAAAAACAACTGAGATTCAGATTTTTACCACATTAAATAAAAAAAACATTTCCCTTGGAGACAGACTCCACAAGTGCCATAATAAAGAATTCCTCCTAAATGAAAAAAATGCCTATTTAATAATTAATGCACCTTTAATTATAGTAAACTTAAATATTATTTTCCCTTTAAAGTTTTGTTAAATGAACCAAACCGAATGAAAATGTTCACAAAGGGATTTCAATAAAGATAGCCTTGTAAAC
This sequence comes from Gymnothorax reevesii, assembly GCA_029721435.1. NCBI lineage: Eukaryota > Metazoa > Chordata > Actinopteri > Anguilliformes > Muraenidae > Gymnothorax > Gymnothorax reevesii. Next base: position 16,714,086 of record CM056587.1, on the reverse strand, counting down.
AAAAATTCTTTCGGTGTCAGGCTATTGTTAGGCATGCAAAAACTTATATACAAATAACGCTGAGGTCTGCCCCAGTGCAGATAACCCATCTGAAAGGAAATTCCATCAGATTCCCTAAAACTATGCTACAACATGCTCAATATTACCCTCAAATAGAGATACAATGGACTGTAAAGAAGTTTCAAAAAGACGTAAACAAACCAGACAGAGCTTGTGGCTGCTAATATCTGCTTAAGTCAGGTATGGAGGAAGGTTAAAATTACTATGATTTGCCTTTCCCCAGTTCTCTTAAGCCTCACATTAGAGGCGTCGTCACGCCCTTATTGGCAATGTTGGGAATGCACCAAGCTGCTCTCAATCACCAGTTAAGAGCTCGTCTCCCACACTGAACGAAGGTGATCTAAATAACCTTCTACTCTTGGCTGACAAATTAAGGAATTTCAAATGAACTGAATCCAAAATCAGGGGAGACCCACAGAATGAGCAAAAATGACAAAGAACAAATAAAAAAAAAGGAAATTACCAACCAGAACCACAAAATGTGTGACTGCTAAATCCTGACCAAAGACGTTGTCTGGAACCAACTGACCCTCAACTAGACAACAATAAATAAAACATTGAAACAATTTTTGGATGTCCTCAATGATAATAAGAAGTGCATGGTTTGGAGTGTTGCGTGTTTCATTTGCTGTGGAGAAATTTAGATATGCCCTAGATGTGGTATGGTAGCTTACATAGTTGCATTAATGGTTTCAGTATAATAATAAGTTTAAGTGTCTAACACTGAAAAGCCAGGTATTTTAAAAGCCAGTTACATTATAAACATTTGGACATTTTAGCTTCCCGTCATTAGAGATGCTGCATTAATTTATGGTGAGCCCGAGGTGCAGCCCTGATGGGAGGTGCCATACTGCATAGTTCTTCCTCATGTGGCCAGCAGACATGCATGGACGATCTTTGAACGGGCTGATGATCTGAGACCAGTGGGTGATGCCGTTCCCTATTACTTCGACCTTAGCATGGCAATGGCAACATTCAGCTTTTACGGTTTCACAGCCTTTCATTTTTGAAAAGGTTTATACCCAGTTAGCAAGCTCCTCTGCTCCGGATCAGCTCCGGCTCTGAGTCGGATCAGCTGGAGTCGGCACAGAGCCGGGGCAGATCCGGAGCGGAGGTGCTTGCTATCTGGGAAGTGTCTGACAACATTATCGCATTAAACAAAACAGTACCACTTTTCATTAAATTAATTAAATTATGGACCTTATTTTCACTGACTTTTGAAAACCCCATTCATTTTTTCATAGATGCTGGACCGTTGGAATTGGAACTAAAACAATGATAATGAAGCTACATACAAATTCATGTCACACTGTGGCTCTATGATCCTTCATACCTTCTCAGGGGTATAAAGATGCTTTATTACAGCGTACATGTGGTCATGGACCTGGCTGTAGCGCACATCTTGAGGGGTTAAAGGATTGAGGAATGGGGTCATTGGCCGTGTTTTTAATCTCCATCCCTACTCACCACAAGAAGATTAAATATTTTAGCATATATGAAATAGATAGTTAAAATTTAAAATCCTGCTTAAAAGATGCTCTTGAATAGGCCATTCACCGCCATAGTGCCTGTCTCCAAACACATTCTCAATGTGCCGTTGCATAAAATGGAAGAGTTGTGGGTACCTCCTGGCCAGCAGGCCACAATATTGAATATGTGGCAGTTACTGTTAAGAATGTTGATTTTTTTTTTCTGTTCATAAATCGAATGGAGTCGGTAGATGCTGCTTTGATGCACTTGTGGATACAGTCTGTTACTCCAATGGCGCTTGGTATTCAAGCTATCAAGCCATGAAACCTCCTCTTTACATTTATTTGTTGTTGTTCATCATAAAGGAATATGTGACCTGTCACGTGAAAAGGATACTATCCTACACACTGAAAAAATTGAGACTTTGGATCAACGTAAAAAAAAATTATGTCAACTTGTGACAGCTAATTTTTTTTTTTGTTTTTCTCAATTGGAAAAAAATTACCTTTGTAAATTTTTTTTTTTTCAGTAGAGAAAAACTAAAAAAAAATAGCTGTAACAAGTTGACGCTATTTTTTTTTTAACTTTGATCCAAAGTCTCAATTTTTTCAGTGCAGGAAGTAGTTTTTGAGATACTCGATTAAATAGAAAAGCAAAGTTCAAAGGTCCGATTGAAATTAATTTCAGAAAGAAAGAAGCAGCTGTTGGTGAAATTAACTCTCTTCTGCACTACAGTATCACTGATTGCTAGTCTCCAAGCTAACCGAAATAATCCTACCAAGAGGAAGAGAACCTGCGGCCATTATCACTTGCCTGGACATACCAAGACCAAGAAAGGCAAGATCACATGTCCATAACTGCTCCAAGCTCAATAACTCAGACACAGTACTCTAATTATGACCACAAATAAATTACTTAATTACTTAATTGCACCAATCACAACAACTTCAAGTACTTACTTACGACTTAATGCTGGTTTTCTATACATGTATTGCTTCATAACACTCAAACCTTTGTCCTGTAGCATATCTGACATGCAGAATTCAATAAAAGTAAAAATCTCAAATTCCATAATTTGGTTGGATAGCACCCTCTTTGCATGACAGGTCACACATAATCTTATCATGCATTAGCTCTTTAAAAACCTTTGGGAAGGCACGGCTCAGAGAAAGTTGGAAAATCCCAGCTCAGTCTCCCAGTTCCCTGTAAACTGTCCCTGTAGCCAGGAAACCGATGGTGGGGAGGTCTTGCACTTGAGAAATTATCGGCTGAGAGTGGAGTGAGTGTTGACAGAGATTCTGGACTAGGGTATTGCATATTTGTGACAGAACTCATCTTGGCTGTCAGATGCAGCTGATAAATCATTCGTCACTCTCTTAAAATATCCTGGAGGTTTCTGAAGATGCACTTTCTCCCGAAGGTGCAGGCTGCAATGTCTTCTCGCAAGGCTAGCTATGCCATCTTAACACTTATTTGGAGGTGAATCAGAATTCTTTGTATACCCTGCATGCCTTTCAATAGTGAACTAATAAAACCGCTGCATATTCGCTGCACATATGCAAACTGATTGCTCCAGAAATTGATGGAATGTGCTAATCATCATGGGCAAATCTAAGACTGGAAACATTACATTTTTACAGTTGAATGTTTTAAATCCAACAATGATTGATGAGGATTGGTCAATGCTTTAGGGAAGTACGGGTTTTGTGCATACGTTTAGTCTGAAGCTGCTCTAAATTTGATTGCAGGGTAAGAAGAAATTCAAATAAGAAAATATTGATGAATCTCACATTTGTGCTGAAAACGAGCCCATGGTCACAGAAGAACCCACCAAAACATAAAAATAAAAATTAGCTGGTTTACCTAAAGTTCAAATGCAGGGAAAGTCAGCTAGCCACAAGCTTACTCTGCTTACTTAACCTTCTCTAACCAACGTTATAACCTGATCAGCTATATCAGGCAACGCACTGGTTATGACCAGCTGAAGGCTTTGAATACACAGCCAAAAAATCTTTAGCATTATAGATAGGCTTAGCTTAATTTTTTTGTGACGGATATCATTCTGAAACTGATTCAGGTGTGACTGTGCAAGTATAGCAGAAGGTTATCTTACTCTCTCTTGCCCAAAGTTGTTTTGCCGACCAGCACAGCTCTCACTTTGTCCAAATCTACATCCCATTCTCCAAGAGTTCCAATTACTCTACGCTGATCAATCCGCTGGAGCCACAGGGCCGGCGGAGGCAAGGCTGTTTCCATTCGGCCCGAAGTATTAGCTCATTCATCTTCCTCTAACAGCAGAGTCAGATGGCTAATACAACAAATGCACAGAGGCACTCCAGGGACGAGCAAATGTAATCCGCTAATAAGCAGCCACACGCCAAAGAAATGGCTGCGGCAAGACGGCGTAGCGATGCCAGAGTGATCTCACAGAGAGCCCACAGTATGAGGAACCTCACTGCAATTTGTGAGAAGAATTGCAAGTTTATGTCAATAAATTATTATCTGTTAAATTGGAGTACTTGTGATGTGATGCAAAACTACGGAAATGGCTTCAGTAAGTATCTAGCTACGCAGCCCCCAAAAATTATTGGCACCGTCATTAATTTGAGCAAAACAGGCTTTGATCAATGTCTTTGCTCTTGGACTCGTTGACAGTAATAAATGTATTTCGGCAAAATGTGTGCCACTACTATCAGCACTCTTAGAATATCCTGAGATTAAAACTTAACTGAACTATACTGTATTTCCAGGCATATTTTGCCATTTTTAAGTTCATCTGTTTGATTAACAACTTTGTCATTCCTCCCAATGGGAAAGACCCAAGAACACAGTGAAGATGTGCAACAAAAATGTGTTGAGCTGTGCAAATCAGGAAATGAATATAAGAAATTTTATAAACAAAAGAAAATTCCCTTTTCCAACGGTGCAATAATTACGAAATTTACTGCAACAGGGGATGTTTTGAATCAGTATGGAAGAGGACATATGTGTACATTGACTCCGCACACCATAAGAAGGATGGTTAGACTGGCATTAGAATCTCTATGGATCACAGCTGGACAATCGCAGTGGTTACTTCAGTCTTGGGGACAGAAAATCTCCAGAGTTACCTTCAGATGCCACCTGCATCACCACAAATTGTTTGGGAGAGGTGGCGGGGAAAAAGAACCTCAGCTGTTTATCAACAACAAACTGATGCACCAACAGTAAAGTGCTACTGGGACTTTCAATTGACCTTTTTGCCAACAAACATCAAAGGTGGTTTCAGCATTGCCAGAAAGATAGCTATACAGAAAACAACCTCTAACCCACCGTTAAATATTGAGGTTGATCTTTGATGCTGTGCTGCTGTTTTTATTCCAATGGCACTGGCCATCTTCTTTGTATATCTGCATCATGGACTCCATCACTGCATACCAGCAGAAATTAAATGAATGCCTCACAGCTTCTGCCAAGAAGCTTGAATTAGGCTGGGCTTACGCGATAGCACAGTGGTCAAGTAGGCTTAACTTGGGATCATACGGTCCTGAGTTCAAACCCCAGCCAAGACCTTCACAGAGTGTTCTTGGGCAAAACACTTCACTCCCACATTCCACGCTTCACTCCACCCAGGTGTATGAATGGGTACCAGCAAAATAGTCATGGAAACTTGACTAAGCGCTGAGGGGGTAACTGTGATGGACTGGCATCCCATCCAGGGGGAGTAGCAATACTCCTACTCGTTCATGCCATGGAAACTGTGGTTAAGCACCGGCCCGATGAGACACTAGGCTCGTAACAGGCTTACTCTGTGCCTCAAAATGGACATTGACTGCAGTATGAAGGTCTTGCAGTCCTCTAACAGAAGCCCTATAGAAAAAATGAGAGGAAGAGGAGGGTCCACAAGCATCAGCTTCAGAATCTGAAGAGTCTGGAGAGATTCTCTATGGGGGAAGGGTCACAGATCCCATGTTATGTGTTCACCAACTTCACCTCATACTATATGAGAAGACTCACAGCTGTTATCTTGGCAAAGGGAGGCTATCAAATCTTCAGATGCTTTCTGAATATTTCAAATGAACGATCATAAGGATAAACAACAAACACATTTTATTGCATCTTTTTTCGCCCATTTTCACTCAATTTACTCAAGGGTGCCAATAATTATTGAGGGCTCTGTATACGTAAAATTATAAAATAACTTAAGCCCTTGATAAGGGCATTCTATGCTATGCACAATGGGCTCAATTTTATCTCAATTGTTGTATTTATCTTAATTGTTATACACAACAAATTATATGAATGAAAATCCATTGATGTGCTAAATGCTACCTACAGTCACCATCCGGAGGGGGATCAACATTGGTTTAATTTTGCAGTTTCTAAGCATTAAACTCATTAAATACAAGGATGTCCTCTCTGGCATTCAAGATGCTGGGCATCTGAATTCTGTGGGGGAGGGGCTGTGTAGGTTTCTGTTGTAAAAAAAAAAAAAAAAAAAACTGGTGGCATTGGCAAATTGGCAGGCACTCTACGTACAAATAGGGGTTAGTGGGAGGATTTCAGGAATTTTAGCAATCCATGATCCAGTGTGAAGGCAAGAAAGCTTAATATCCTTCTCGTTGGGGAAAGATGAAAGGTTTCGGTTACAGGGATTACCTGCTACAGTCTCGCCTCCATTTCTGGGATTCCCTCGCGTTCCTGCATGGAGAGCCGGCAGACAGGGTCTCTGGGGATTTTTCTTGAAGGGAACTGAGTGCAATACTGGTTTAAAATGGGCTCCGGGTATTATTGTGATAATTTTTACTCTCCAATGCTATGGGAAGAAAGCATCCAGTCTATTTATCTGAATTTCGGTTCTTGTAAACTATCTCTGTCCAACCCCTGGTGGGACTTATAATTGCAATAACCAATATTTAGCATATACTTTGAAGTTACACCTGCTAAGCACTTATCTAAACCTTTCGGATGTCATGTTCGGCTTAATCTCTTATAGTAAATTACGCCATTCTGCCTAATGAGCTGCGGAAGAGATTCCCTTCAGACCCTGAGTATGGCTCAGCCGAGCAGTGGTGAATGTGGCGATGGCAGACATCTGTCGCATTTCTGAAACGTTTTTGAGATAGCGTTAATTAATCACGTCTGGATTGGTGGCAGAGTTTGAGATGAAAGGCATTCTCCGATGCGCGTCTGTGATAAGCCGGCTGCTCCGATTACGACCAAAAAGTAAATTAATTAAAATTTAATGGAAAGGAGATTATTAATTTACTTGCCATCAGCAAATGAGGGCCAGTGGATACAGGATGTGTCCTAACGTGCATCTCTAAAGCAATAGATTTTTTTTGTAAATCGGCAGAAATTGTTTCCATTTTTACTCCGTCAGCATGCCTTGAATGAATTCCATCACGTCTGCTTTCAAGAGAGTAAAATCTGTTTTATCTGCGTCAAAATTCTCATCTGCGGCACTGCCGGGGGCCTGGTGGGGGAATTGCTTTTCTGAGGAAAATCATACCTTTTCAGGATTTATTCCAAGCAATTTGACAGAATAAAGCTGCTTTCACACTGGACGCGTAACACATTTTTGCATTGACTTTGAATGTAATCTGTCGTGCGAAACATTTGTTTTGCGTCGTGTGAAAGCAACTTTAAAGTTGCTATGATTATGAATTCCCCCAAAATAGTTTTTCGTGTTCTTGTATTCATACACGGTCTTGCCTTCAAATTCTTTGATTTTCTGATGCGTACAAATAAAAAGGACACAGCAGGCTACCAAAGGGCTCTGTTTCATGATGCGGAAAACCCAGAAACCTTGTAAATCTGGAAAAATGACTGAAATAAAATGAGCTGTTTCGAGTTTTACTCGACAAAATTATCCTATTAACTGTCTTGTGAAAAGCCCTCTGGGTATTTTAATATTGAGGCCCTCAATCTGTTAAGCAGATTGATCGGTGTGTTGTGAATGTGAAAATGAACAAATTTCTTCATTTTCAGTTAAAATAATAAAATCCAGAATAATCATTTTATCAGCACATTATCATGGAACTGCATGTACGTATGGAGCAAAGTTAGAATCTGGATGTATAAAATGGAAAGAAATATGGGTTCAGAGATATTTTGACGCTAGGTTATGCCCAGGAATATATGCCTAGAGCACCTCAGTTTTTTTCCTCACATGAAAAGTAAGGACAACACAGGGAGAATGTTTTTACTTCTCAGCAGAATGTTGCTTGATTTTCACCTGAATGTCTAGAGGACATGTCATCAACTTTCCAACCACAGAACTCATCCCTAGGCTCATTCTTAACTTGTCAGAAACACATCAAGACATATAAACCTTCCTTTCCATATTGCAAGATAGCAGTTCAAGGGCATATTTTGCCAATCCAATCATGCTTGCATGTTGCTGAACAGTAAGGTAACCATATTCGACTGAGGCCTCCAGCCATTTCAGCAAAAAAGCATGAACCTACTGCTTATAACCTGCAACTACAGCTTTGGGTAATGAATCTGCTCTGTCAGGCCATTACTCAGATTACTAGCTAAAGGTCTTTTGGGTCTCGATCTCTTTTGAGTGCTCTGTGGTGCCCTTCGGAGTCCTATTAGCAAATATGATTACCCTAGAGTATATGAAACTAAATAAAGTGACTTCATTACAGCATATACAGAACATGTAAAACATCAGATTTCCAATGTGAACTATAATTCATGAACACATTATTCTTACAAGAGTTTAGGTATAGGTTTTTTTGTGCTGATGTTGGGTGATGCTAATGTAAGGGTATGAGCTAAGTCTTAGTGGATGTGAACACTCTGATGTTGGCGGGAGGGATTTTTATATGACAAATTTTAAAACATGCTAGGAAACTAGAGTAAGAGAATTAAAATGGAAAGAAGTGAAGGTGGAATTGCAGCTTGTGAGGTTTGTTGGTAGCAGCAGTTTTTCTCTGAGTTCACTTAGAGGTTCCAGATGTGTAGGAGGAGGTCAAACCTCTTAGCTTGAGCTGCCCACCCTGCAGCTTGCATCACACATCCCACCTGAAAGAGACTTTGTGTCGGGAGGATCCTGGTCAGAATGAGAGGCTATGCTTGGCAGAATATTGGTTGCTTTACCTTTGCTGTGGTGCTCAGACTAAAATGACCTTTTTCATGACACAAAATCAATGAAACAGGACACATTTCTTTTTAAACAATCACAAAATCGATACTCTTAGCTTATCCTCCCCAAGGAACAAGTTAACTAGGGGTTCTCCATCCTGTCCTGAAAGGGCCTGCATTTGTTCCAGCCATGGTCGTACACAACTGATTACTCCCTCCAATCCCTGCATTCTTTGTTAAAGACCTTGCTTAGTAGATTCAGGTGTGTAACTATTTGTTTGGAATATAAACCTGCCATAAATCAACCATTTCTTGATGAATTTGAGAACCACTTGTGTAAGTGAACACATCTTCATTGACTGTATACACCTCTCCCCTCTACATTTATGTCCCAGAGGTGAATGTCACTCTAGGGTTAAGGTGATGGCTTTGGGCAGCAGTTGCAGGATTGAGCGTTGGCTGGCAACACTTCCTGTTCCTCAGGTTCAAACGACCTGTCCTCGCCTTCGCCATGTTCACTTACCAGACAAGTGCTTTGATTTAACACTGCACAGTTCTCCAGGGCTGCCTGAGTTATTATTCTGTCATTAGCTGTGAAGCGTCCAGACCCACAGCCAAGCTCAGCAAGAAGTTACTTCTACCACAGCACCTGCAAGTTTATTGGAGGGCAGTCCTTTCCTGACACCTTTATAGTGGAAAAAAATTAGTCGGTATGTTCTGAATTAGCATTTTTATATGTAGAGAAATTGGGTTTAAACTTTGAAAGCATCAGTTGTTCAGCTAATGGGATTTATAGATAGTGAGCAGCTCCGGACTGAATCTGAACTAGTTTGTGCTGACTGTAGGCTTAATGTGGTACATGGTAATATTTATGAGCTGCAACTTCTCCCTTGAAGAAATCTGCAGATAATTTGCAGTTTTGACATTGAGGATGGTTGCCCTGCCACTGCAGTGGATCGCACCTGTCCATCAAAGCAAACAGCTCCTGGGTTATTGTGAGAGTATAAATTCCCCTCGGCCTGAGAGTGTGATCGGGTGGTTTATGGAACCTGGAATGCACTGGAAACCTGTCATGGATGCATTTCTGTCTTTTTCCCTGTTTGAAGTGATTGGCAGGTGCTGTCCAACGGTCATTTTGCAGTAATGGTGCCATGCTGCGGCCTGAAGAGATTCGGAAAGGTCCCCTACTATAAGGGAGAAGCTAAAACTACCGACTCGGTCTTAGTGAAAAGGATTTTTGTCTCATGGAAGCGCAATTTTCTAGTTTCGGTATACAACTTGCAGGCAAAGACTGCCTAGTATAGCAGCGGAGTCTGAATCTTTCAACAAGTCGGCACACAGGAGATTGTATGTGAAGAAAAAAAGAAAAACTAATCAAATGAGAAGAAATTGTGTCTCTCAAGGCGAAAAAATATTGACTTTTTATTATACCTTAAATTTACCATTGACTTGAATGGGGAATGGACCTCTATGGCCTGTACTGGAACCAACTACAACCAACCACTAGGGGAGCTAGTCTGTTAGCAAGACCAGCATGTATGTATGCATGAAAAATGAAGCTTATGCTGCGTTCCATTTACCTCGGAAGTCGGAAATAGGAGCTGGGAATGACGCCACAGCTGAGTTATCAGCGTTCCAGTTACAAAGTGGGAAAAAAGTTGCCAACCGCCATATACCGGAAAGAAGAGTAATAAAACAAGATGGTCATGCCTACAAAAGCTATTCTCACGTTTGCCTTGTCCGAATATAAGCAACTTCTGGACAAATATGCGGTCCTTCTGCAACCTCCAAACATGGTGGATTGCCATGTATATGCGTCAAACAATGTATAAGGCTGATTCAGTGCGACAAACACGAGTCAAAGTAATAAACGGAATATTACAGGAGCTTCTAATTACTGTTTACACCTGGGGCAGCCATCTTTAAATGTTAACTCGGGGGTAGTAAAGAGGGGGTAGTTTCCGAGTCGGAAATCCGACCTTGGGGGCCGTTCCAATTGAAACTTACGACTCAGAACTCGGAAATTCCGACTTCCGAGTACAAATGGAACGCAGCATTAGTCCTGACCAAAGAGAGGAGTGGTAACGAGTATTAGCAGAACTGCATATTTCCCCTCCCAATCTACAGCAAGGGCCTCTACTCATGATCCTGTCATCGATTTGTCTCAGTAAAGCAGAGAAAGGTGGGCAAACTGTCACTTTGTTTTTGTAGTGTACCATTTATATGATTGTATTCTAAAAAAAGAACAGAACCCTGAAACTTTTACCTTTTATCTGCCAGGTGCAGATTTTCATCACAAGCTGTGCTAACATCAGAGCCTCCTCCACCCTGTTTTGGTGGTAATGAAGATGGTGGATGGTACTGCTGCAGTGTGTTTTCTTGCGGTCTGTTGCTGTTGATATCGTGCAGCTCTACAAATGTGGCTGTGATTAGGCTTTAGACAGGCAGCTGCAGCCTCTTACGGGTTACCATGGCGAGTAATCCCCGGTCTCAATGCGTGGAAGTGAGTCATTCACATCACCGCAGTGTAAAGCGCTGCTGCTTTGCCTTCCATTTTACGAGCTGCACTTGTGTTCACTTCGCCTGTAGGGTGCGCTGTGCTCAGATTGTGGCAGACACTGACATATTCTGGACTGCGAATGTGAGTATATGTGTGTATGTGTGTGTGTGTGTGTGTGTGTGTGTGGGGGGGGTATGTGGAAGCACATTCTTTAGGGTACACAGAAGCATCCTCCTCATGCAATGTTTTGGAATCCACACACCTGTGAGCAAAACAAATGTGCAAGCTCACGGTTCATTTGGTCCGACTGATGCACTGGTGAATTGGTCTCGGTGTGTATGGCTGCGGAACAGTTTACATACGTAAAGAAACCTAGAATGTCTTTGAAAACCTCTACATTCATTGGACATAAGCCCTCGTAATTGCTTATATTGATGGGCTGCTATGCCCTTGACAGTGAAGAGGAGGTTTTAATCTGGATCATTGAATTTTTGGAGGTGGTGAGCAGTAGCAGGCCCCATTCACTGTCCCATTAATTCTGAAGATGGATTGGAGAGGAGATATGTGTGCTGTCGCTGGACTGAAAAGTGCCAGTGCTTTGAATCCCGGTAATTATAAGGCTTCCTGAAATCAAGCGAAATGAATGAGCTAATCTTGTCTCGTAAGACCCGGGCCCTTCACACCGTGGAGCAGCATCTGCTTCAGTACCAGATGTTCGGGTGATTATATTATGTCCATTGAAGACCCAAGCAAACATCAAATTAAATTGTCTCTGCCTGGTTAACTGCAGGTTTGAAGTGCGCTCCTGTATTTACGAAAGGCTTGTTAAAAATGTACATAATTTCCATCAATCCAGTTCTTTTGCGGGTGATATTTACATTGAGCGACGCCCCGGTTAAATCATAAATGAGATTGCGCTGCCTCTCACTACTCTCTGGTGATTTTTGGCAGATGTTTCTTTCCTCAACTGCGTCTGTCAGGCTTTTGCTAATGTGCTGGTTTTTCATCTTTGCGTTGTGGTCCAAATATAAATCACTCTAGCAGCTAACGTGCTAAAATGTGCCATACTCTAAAAATGATAGCACGTACAGCGTGGGAAGGAAAGGTGTGATGCTTCTTGTCACAGAAATAAACGCAATATGCATCAGACTGTAATGTAGAAGATGGACGAAGCAACCGCGACGTCACCCATTGGTTTCAGCATACCATTTAAGAACCCTCAAATTTGGCAATTTGAACGGCACCATTTTGTCATTTTAAAACTGGATGTGATTTCTATTAGACGAGAGCGTGAATTGAAGATCCAGAGAGAAGCGAGGGGTGGATCTACGTGTGGATCTGACCCACGATTTGACCGTATCTGACAAGGACCAGAGGATAGCCTCGCCCCATAAGGCATATTTAGCTTTCTCTTTTATTCTAGTCTATTTGGGACCATAATTTACAAAAATGAACAGCATGATATATCGAAGGAGACTTGAATCTTGCAATAGATACCATAAAATAATGTGGAAAATCATGATTGAAATAATAAATCAGTGGGGAAAGTAGGGTCATTTTCTCGTGGACTTCTATAGCACTGAACTTCTTTCTGCAGCCACTGACGTCGCCATCTGCTGGCGATTAAATAGAATGCAATTTTCAGAGATTTTCGCATGGGCTTCACTTTTCAGACCCGGGTGCTGCATCCATCTTTTCATACAGTCTGTGAGAAGAACAGTTCATCTCATCTGCTTTTGCCATGTCAGCATTCTTATCTGATGAACATCAGGCTTACTTTTGTCAGGGGAACAAACTTGTTTCTGCTTGTTGCTGGACCACACAGCAAAGATGAAAAGGCTAGGGTGTGAAACGAAATTTAATTGGACAGTGCATGATGTATCACTAAGATATTGATTCACTCTGATTGAGCAGTGTTTTGGCAGTGTTTGAGCATCCCTGTTTTCACTCGTAACCAAGCCGATTCATCGTTTAGCTCTGGCAATCATCTCATAATTGGTCTCCAATGGCAGCAATTAGTCATGCTTCTGGGCTGGTTGCCAGATGATCACTGACCTTGGTGGGCCAACCGGGACACCTAGAGGACGACTGTGGAAATTCATCTTGACAGCACAGATGGGCAAATTCTCGAGATCAACTCTTCCATTTCTGAAAACAGTTCCATTTATTTAGGGCATCGAAAAGTAGTTCTCTGTGGATCATTTTAGATCGGAAGTCATCTCCAAATCATTGAGCTGCCAGCTGATAGCCTCTACTCTGTGTCACTTGGGGCAAATTGGGTAATTTTATTGGTTTCGAGACCTACTGCGGACACTTAGCCAGTACCAAGTGACCTTTATCATTAAAGAATTATCAGACAATGTTAGGTTTGAACTTACCTTCAACATGTGAATCTGTTAGATCGTAATAATGAGCAAAATTGGCTAGTAGACAGTGTAAATAGCAAGGAGAATCATGAAAAGATTTCCCACTGTGAGAACAAACTCTAATCTCCACAAGTGGCTGCAATCTCTGCAATATTAATAAGCCCACAAATCAAAACTGAAAGTTGCACATTAACCTCATCTTTGTTTGTGTTCAAATTGAATTCTTTAGAGCACAGAGCCAAAAAGAAAAAAATGGAGTCAGTGTACGAATAATTACAGGCCACATTGTGCCGGGTTACAGAGTATGTTTATGTCCCGCTGCGGTGAAGATGGACTAGACCAATGGTCCCCTTAAAACAGGAGGAAGCCGAATTAAAACCAGTGTGTGTTTGGTGCTGAATTAAAGATGATATGTCTCTGCTATGCTGGATTAAAGCCAGTGTTTATGTGTGCTGAATTGAAGCTGGTGTGTGTCTGCTATGCTGGATTAAAGCCAGCGTTTTTGTGTGCTGAATTAAAGCTGGTGTGTGTCTGCTATGCTGGATTAAAGCCAGTGTTTTTGTGTGCTGAATTAAAGCCAGAGTGTACCTGTGTGCTGAATTCAAGTTGGAGTGTGTTTGTATGGTGAATTAAAACTGGTGTGTGTTTGAGTGCTGCTTGCTCAGACACACTGGACTCATTTCTCTCCTGAGTGCACAGCTAAATTGTCCCTCCTGTCTCCTTCCTTGAATCCGTAGAGGGCAGGTAAGCACACAGCCTTGGTCTCCTGTTTTCCAAGCCGATGGGTGTGATTGATGAATCGGCCTTCTGAGCGGCTGACTGAAAATAATTGATTAAAAGCCGTAAAGGCACTTCCTGCCTGTTCTGTTTCAGCTTTATTCGCTCTCTCACTCCGTCTCTCTAAACTGCATCCTTCACCCCAGCCGAAGCTCTTCTCTAGTCAATGCCGCAGTAATTACTCTGAAATGTAGAAAGAAACCAAACGGGAAGGGCTAACTCCTTGTTTTCATGACGGGGTGATTTTTCTGCATCAAACTGTTAAGGAGAGTGGTCTGCTATGGAGCCTTGGTCAAAAAATGAAATATAAGAACATTTAATTATAAGGACAAGCTATTCAGCCCATGTAGACTTTCGGTTCAGCTACCAATTGATGTCTATGCCGCACTGCGTCAAGCCTCGACTTCCAATTTTTATTATGCCAATTGTTATTTTTTCCGAGGTTTAGTTTTTTAAGCATTTATTGGGCTGGGCCAAGCAGCAACCTGGCCCTTATAAACATGAATGTCCCTGTCTGAGTTACTGCATGAGTGACTGGCGGAGTGATCAAGTTCAACGATTGGCTGGCCCGCGGGGAAGAAGTTCAGCGATTGGTCGGCCATCGGGGAAGAGGCAGCCCAGCTGTATACTAGGTGCACGTTAGTCTTGTTTTTCATTATGTTGTGGCTGCCACATGTGCTGCCACTTGTCTTGGCCCTTACACACTTGAAAATCAAGTTGTGAATATCATTGAACTATCACTGGCAAAATAAAGGTTTCATGCACCTGCAAACTACACATCAGGATTCCATGCAAACTTTTCTTGCCCATTAAAGTGACTCTGTGGATTGTCATCAGAATCTCCATCTGCCGTTTTTTTGCCAATGTTCTCTATCTCGGAATTAGCTGCAAAACTATGGTATTTCCCCTCCAACAGCCCACATGGAAAGAATCTATATGAACATATATGCGCATATATGCAACCTATATGCCGCATATATGCGCATATATTCCGCACATAGGCCCAATTCAGTCACATATATGTGCTTATAGAGGGCATATAGGTCTCCTATATCGCTTCTTAATTTCCACATATGGGCCCTATATGTACATACAAGGTATATGTCTCCTATATAGCTCATATACCCAGTGGCAGGTTCTGTTTGTCATACCTATTGTATAGCTCATATCTCACTTTCGCAACTGTCATACATGAACCCTAGCTCATATTTTTACTCTCAAGGTAATATTTGCATATTAGTCCAAAGTCCCTTACAGAGATTACAAGTATTTCATGCAATAACTTATTGATTGCATGTGAACACATGAAATTGGCATCATATTTGATCCTAAATACATAATGACAAGTGACAACGGCATACAATCTTATTGTTTTGGTGCTGCTAGCTTCATTTATGGCTTGCAATGTTAATGTTGGTGGAAGGTTGCAATGTGAGTTGCCCTGAAATAAGCAAGCAGTTGAAAATTTTTGCCTGCACAGTGCTTAGTGATCATTATGTGGATATGCTACAAAACAGCTACCTGGCTTGCTTACTCTCTGGTGACTTTGTCGGTAGTCCTTTCCTCTACAGCGGGGGTCTCAATGGCAAAAGTGATTCTTGATTTAGTGTACCTGCTTGGACACTGCGATGGAAATATGGAAGGTCTGGCCTCGTATTTCAGGACTCATTCTTGAAGATAACTCAGTCACTGACTGGGGATCTTTCCAGTAATCCTCAAGACAAAAATGTTCACTGCAAACTCATGCATTTGTAGTCTTATTTGCTGGCATGCCTCCTATATATGATGTATTTGCAGGTTAAGAGTGAAAAATTATGCCTCAGGCTCTGGCCTTTCCGTAGCCTGTATGCCCAGTAACAGAATAAACTGTACTCCAGTTTCCATTGTTATGGCCCCAATTTGTTATTACATTTATAACACAGCAGCAACAGCAACAGCAAGGGATGACGGACAAAGTTCCAAAAACTCAAACACATTTAATTATCAAAGACAATAACAAGCAATAACTAACCTAAAGACCAAGATTGAATTATGTACAAAACATAAATATTTACAATCCCTTTTCGGGGGGGGGGGGGGTGGCTTGGTGATGTCCTGGATGATGAAAATGCTCAAACACAGGCAAAGAAATCCACAAAAGAAACGTCACAGGTCTTGAACAGAATGGCAGGTCTGGTCATCTTCTTGCAATTTCTCCTACCACTTTACTGTCTCAATTCTTTTCCTTATATACTCTTTTGCAGACCCCACCCACATTTAGACCTCTTTTTTTTAATTTTCTGAGACTTGCCCCAGACATGTCCAGGACATGTCTAAACATGACTCCAGTCTGAGCTTAACAAAAAAAAGGTAAATGCCATCTAGTGGCCTATATTCACATTACACCATCCACAGTCCAAAGACATGCACATCAGGCTAACTGGAGACACTAAATTGCCCAAAGGTATGAGTGAGTGACGAGTGTGCACCCTGCAATGGAGTGGTGAAATGTCCAGGGTAGGTCCCTGCCTTCTGCCCGTAGTCAGCTGGGATAGGGTTCATATCTCCCCTGTGACTCTAATAGAGGAAGAAAGCAGATATAGATAATGTATGTATAGTAATGTGAGCAATTCTTTATCTAGTGTTGTGACAGTTTTATGTCATAGATGCATATCGGGTTGAGGGCGTGACTGCAGTAGTAAACTATCGCAGTGCTTTAGGTAGTTCTTGTCTTTATTGCAAATGCATACAGAAGCTATGAGGGTAATTAATACACAAATATCTGAAGTGAA
The DNA here is from genome assembly GCA_029721435.1 of Gymnothorax reevesii. Classification (NCBI taxonomy): domain Eukaryota; kingdom Metazoa; phylum Chordata; class Actinopteri; order Anguilliformes; family Muraenidae; genus Gymnothorax; species Gymnothorax reevesii. The sequence continues at coordinate 16,697,068 of CM056587.1, read as the reverse complement.
TGTGGGAAAATGTGTATGGTTTGTGTGCAACTTATTTATACTGAGCCTAAATTTTGAAACTGTGTATGGTTGAGTATCGACGAAATGCCCCTTTAACAGGTATGGTATAATATTTGAATTGCTCACAAAACGGCAGCGCTGTGGGCAGACTGGGACAGTGATCTGTGCTCAGAAGTGTGTTGTGGACTCCTGAGGCGATCTAGAGATTAAAGCGTTTCGATGTAGTGATGTATGCCCCTCACTCTGTGAATCTTCTTTGTTCTTCCAGTGCTGCGCCTGCTGAGGGAGGGAGTTGACCCCAATGCCCACATCCCCTCTGGAGGATCCAAGCCCAATACGCACACCCCCTCTGGAGGATCTCTGCCCAATATACAAACCCCCTCTGGAAGATCCCTGCCCAATACACAAACCCCCTCTGGAGGATCTCTGCTGCATCTGGTAAGGCACAGATACCCTTTTACTCAATAATGTGATCTCATGTGTACTTTTAATATGGAATATAGGCCAGCATGGTATTACTATTATTATTATTATTATTACTATTATTGTTTTTATTAAAGGTTTGTCACGCAAAGTTACTGATACACTATTGTTTTTGTAACAATTTTTGTTGTAAAATTATGTTTCATATTTCTGCCCCAAAAGTATTTGTACTGCAAAAACTGTGTATGCTAGAGCAACAAAATTCGGAAGCACGTTTTGGGCTATAAAGTTTGAACCATTTGGTTTTGGTAAACCATTTGGTATTTTTTAACAGCTTCCCTGGCTCTTCTTGGACTAAAATGATGCGCCATTTTTGATTTTCCACTATTTTATTTCTTTGTAAAATTTTAAACATCTAACGTCTACCTAAATAAGTTTATCTTATTTAGACAAAAGTTGGTACATTGCATCTTCAGACCAGTGTCTTTTAATCTTGCATTAAGAATGTAGCTACATTCGAGTAAACCAATAAATTTTGTACATGGCGTCAATTGGTATAATGGGGTATAGCGCCTGAATGCAATATCCAATCATCACAAAACATAAGAATTAAGATCTCCAGGACAAGAGGCTGAAGCCAACTAAATTTGGTGTGAATTTGTTAATAGATGTAACTATAGCAAACTAATGGTCATAACTCCTAAACCATTTGTCCAATCAAGTGTAGTTTTTGCATGCTGGGTTTTGGTTACACACCCTGCAAGGAAAGGAATGACCATCATCAGCCTGAACATCATGAAACTTGCAAGGCGAGAAATACTATGAATTATATTCCATTAACTGGAAATTCATACATGTCATTATTGCTTCAAAATTCATAATTGTCCCATGTTGTTTGAATCCTGTTAATAACTGCTGGTTGTAGGTATTCTTCTTGTTTTTCTTCTTATTATTATAATTATTATGAGAGATTATATGTATGCTACGTGGTAAGAGCAGGTGTACCCCTGTGGATGTGCTGAATGAATCAGACGGCTCCTTTTGTGAGTTACTTTACCCTGAGCACACACGTGCATGCGCTGGTCGTCTCTTAGCAAGACGCCAATTCCAATTTGTGCCCTTCATCATCCTGGCTCATGCATTCTGTACAACCACTGATCACTGTAACGTTTCTGCAGCATTAGATGAGCAGTTCTGCAAAAAGAACCAGCATCAGTCACCACAGCGGTGCTGCAACACTTAAGTTGTTGATGGTTCAATTTTTTACTTTTTTCCTGATTTCCCCCTACGCCCCCTACACACAGTGTGCTCGCCATGACAACAGCTTTGCTGCAGAGCTGCTGATTGGCTGTGGGCTGGACGTGGACTCACAAGATGAAGAGCGGGGGACGGCATTGCACGTAGCGAGCGCCTGCGACCATCCTGAGACCATTATTCTGCTGTTACTGGTGAGAGCACCGCCTGTGCACTCCCCCTCCCTCTGTCTGATCTCCCTCCTTCATCCACTCTCACCCTCTCTCCCTCTCTCTCTCACCCATTCCCGCCTCACTTTCAGTCTCCTTTCATCTCCTACTGTCCCTCCGTATTCTAAACCCTCTTCCTCCATACATCCTCTCTCATTCTCTTACTACATTTTTGGCCGTTTACCCTCTTGCCCTTCATTTTACATCTCCCTTACTCAGTCCCTCCGCCTCCCTTCTCAAGGTCACTCTACCTCCTCCCAAAATCTCTCCGCTCATCCTCCATCTCATCTCATATCTCTGCTCCCTTGTCCTCTGTTTGGACATTTCTGCTGTTTCTCTCCATTTACCGATGTTCCTTCTCCATACATATGGGGCAGTGAAAAAGTGGCTGTCCCCATCCTGATTTCTTCCATTTTTGATGAAATATGGTCATATTTAAATGTTTCAGATCATCCAACACATTTTTTTATCAGACGGAGACAGAATGAGTATGTACAAAATGCAGCTTTCAGATGATTGTGTAATTTATTAAAGGTAAAGAAGTATTCAAAAACTATGAATTAGAATTAGAATTTGTTTACTTGTCATTGTACAACACGATACAACGAAATTAAAATTTTCTGCTTCAGACACAATGTATAAATAATTAAAAACAACAGCAATTAGACAAATTAAAACAACAAAGACAGCGATGCCAACAACAAGAGCAGTAAAAGTGCTGGCAGTATAAAGTGCTTCTGTTAAGGTAGATAAGGTATATAAGGCATTTCACCCGTGTTAAAAAAAAAAAATTGCCCCCCTTAACCCAATTACTAGGTGTGCTGCTCTGGCGTCAGCAACTGCAATCAAACATCTGCAAAAACTGCCAATGAGTCTTTTACAGGACTGTGGAGGAACACTGAAAAAAATGTTTTGTTGAATGAAAATAATTTTTTTAAGGTAAGTGGTTGCACAAAATCATTTTATCTGAAGCTAGATATTTTTATTATGTTGACTATTTGAAATTACTTATATTTTTTAAGTGGAGTTAAATAACACACCTATTTCTATTAAAATATGCTTAATTAATATATGGAACATTTACTAGGGGTCAAAATCACTTTTTTCAGTGAATTTCGGCCCTCACTTTTTGCAGAAATGTTTTCATTCAGCCACATTAGAGGGTTTTCGAGCTTGATCTGCCTGTTTAGTTTAAGGTCATGCCACCAAATCACAAATGAATTCAGGTCAGGACTAGGCCACACGAAACCTTTTTTTGTTTCTTTAGAGCCATTCAATATACTTGCCTCTGTGCTTTGGATCATTGTTCTGTTGCATAACCCAACTGGACCTGAGCTATAGATTATGAACTGATGGCCGGAGATTCTCCTTGAGGATTTTCTGGTCGAGAGCAGAATTCTTGGTTCCATCAATTATGCAAGTCGTCCTGGTCTGAAGCAGCAAAGCAGCCCCAGATCATCACTTTACCGCCATGTTTGACTGTTGGTATGATTTTCTTATTGCGGAATGCTGTGTTAGCTTTACACCAGATGTAATGAAACCCATGTCTTCCAAAAGGTTTACTGTTGACACATCAGTCTACAGAATTTTACTCCAAAAGCCACAGGAGTCATCAAGATATTTTTGGCAAGTGTAACACGAGCCTTTAACTTTCTCCATGCAGCTCTCCCTTGAAAGCAATCTTTGTCCAGTTTCTTTCTTTTTATGGAATCATGAACACTGACCTTAACTGAGGCAAGTGAGGCCTGCAATTCTTTAGATGTTCGTCAGCGCTCTTTTGCGCCCTGCTGAATGAGGTGAAAACACGCTCTTAGTGGAATTTTGGCTGGCCAGTCACTCTTGGGAAGGTTCACGACTGTTCTTAGTTTTCCGTTGGTAGAAAATGGCTCTCACCATGGTTTCTAGAATGTTAAATGTCAATGACTTAATTTCTAATCTGTTCATGAATCTCTGTAGATTGCGGCATCATGTGCTGCTTTTTGCCTATTTCAAATGGCTAGAAAGGTTATATTTAAGTTATACTTAGCTTAAACAGCGCTGATAATAATAATCATGCCTGGATGTGTCTAGTGAAATTTAACCTAATGACTAATTAAATTTGTTTAATTGGTTAATTTAGTAATTAAAGAGCCAGTAATTTTTTCACATGGGGTCAGGTAAGGTTGGATAATTATTTTCCTTCAATAAATGAAATCATCATTTTAAAAACTGTATTTCATATTTACACGGGTTTTCTTTGTTTAACATTGAAATTATTTTGATGATGTGAAACATATGCAGGAGACAGATATACAAAAATAGAGGAAATTGGGAAGGGGACTTTTATTTTATTTTTACTTTTACACAGCACTGTATCTCCACTGCTTCTTCCTCTCTCCATATATCACTGCTCCCTCTCTTCAAGTATCACTGTGTGTGGTGTGACTGACAGGCAAGTTTGCTAATTAGCCTTATGGGATCAGAAGCCACTGCCCCCACCTAGTTTAATTGGCTATATCTTAATGATGGGAGTGCCAGCCATGTTCTGCCGTGGTTGAATGGTTCCTTGGTTATCATTGCACTGACCATAGAGCTTCACCAAGGCGAGTGTCAGAAAGTGTGAAATGTGGAGTGTTCATATGAATGTACTGTATGTGCAGGTGTATGTGTGCGTGGGTGTCTTGAAATAGCTGTGCTCGAATCAAGAACCAGGTGTTCTTCCCTATGCTGTCTTGACAATTGGAAGATGCAAAACAGTTTTGGTTTCGGCTTCATATTGCTTCCTCTTGTAATTTAAAAAATTAACCGAAATGAGCTTGCGGAACTGATAAAAGCAAACCTACACTTAATATTTCTTTAATTCAGTGAGTCTGGTCTTTTCGGGGTCCAGTCCAGGCCCTACATATTGGATCGATCTACATCCTCAAGTCCTCTCTGGTCAGGAAGGAGGCTGTATGCTCGTTTCAGAGCATACTGCTCTCCGGGTGACCCGCTGTGCAGGAAATCATCAGTGCTGTGTGAATCGTCAGTTATTTTCCCCGCTAACTCAGTCTGTTTGATGTGAGGGCTTGCTTTCGTCTGCTTGGCTTCAAAGCCAGCGCAGCCTGTGGAGTGGTGCGTTCCTGCAGGCTGAGTCTCAGGGCCTCGGCTGCCGGGGATTCAGGACCTGTGCGCTGCTGATTAACACCAGAGTTACTTTAGAGCCGCTGGAGGCCGGGTGCAATAGGGAGCTGTGTTTGAATCCATTAATGTCTGAGGGTGTTAGGGTGTGCGTTTGTGTATCGATGAGCTTGTCTGGGTTTGCGTTTTTGTGAGAGTTTGCATGTACTGTGTGACGTGCATGCGTTTGTGTTTGCAAGTGCTTTGATGTGTTTATGAATGCATATTTAATGCATGTACGCTACGGTGATCACTCAGAGTTTACACTGAGTAACTACTCTGGGTTTGTGAAGACATGCAGCACCGCCACACACTCGCACGCACACACATACACACACAAGCATGCACAATACACACAGGAATATTGCATAATTCATCTGAGAGTCGCATCTGACGTACCACAGTATAGCAATACTCCATTATTACACTTTTTTTTCTTTTCGCCTGAGGCTGTTTGTTGCAGCAGACCCACAGCACTGTGTCATCAGCTTCTAGCATGTATCACACGGATCCGTCCTGCTGGAGCTGCAAAGATTCCCACGTGGAGGGCAGTCTCTAATTCTGTCATGAGACTCAGTTACTAAGCACAAGAATTTGAATAATAATCTGCTCACAATTATTCATTGTTATTTTTTTTTCCCTGATGGAGATTGTTATCTGGATTGACATTAATGCGATGGTGCTGTTGCCTCACAGAAATAAAGTTGTGCGTCTGAATCCGGCCTGAGGCCTTCCTGACCTCAGTTTGCATGTTCTCCCCATGTTTGTGGGGGTTTGCTCCAGCTACTCCTGTTCCCTCCCACAGTCCAAACACATACATGTCAGGCTAATTTAAGATTCTAAATTACACAGATGTATGAGTGTGTGAGTGAAAGGTGTGTGATCTGTGCAATGGATTGCCCAAATTACCAGGGTGTGTTCCTGCCTCTTGAGCATGAAACGCTGGGATAAAGTCCAGCCCCCCAGAACCCTGGTCAGAAATAACTGGTACGAGTAATGGGCGGATGGAAGGTTTTCAAGGACTCTGCAAGCAAGCTGTTCTCTACAGTGGGGATAAATTTGCCTGCTACACTCTGTGTGATCGTTCTGGAATATGATGGATAAGGCTCCATTGAGGCTCCAAGGCTCCATTGAGCGACATTGAAGAATAATGTTTCCAGTGCCACTTCCCAAGCTAGCTCTATAGCTCCTATGTTTACTCTCTGGGGTCACCTTCATAACCATCCAACCCTTTAGGTGAACTGAAAACTACGAAACACGAGGAAATGGACTGTGACAAAATACATTATCGTTTTGGTGAAAAGTAAGTTGTTTTGCGCTCTGCCTTGCAGTCCTTTTTGAGCCACATTTGGCATCCGTGATAAAAAAGCGGATCTATCGCCCGCGGCTAACACTGAACTGAACTTGTTCAGGATTTGTGAAACATATTTAAATCATGAGGAGCTTTGAGAGCTGCCGCTTCGGGGAGATCAAATTCATATTCCTCTGAAATATGCCGATGAGCGTTGCCATGGAGCCGGGCTTTGCTCCGCTCATTGTTATGAAACGGCAGCTAAATGGCAGCTTTTCCTTTTTACACGGCTGGGAAATAGGCATTCATAATGAAGTCATTCAGTGTTTGATGAAACCCTCGGTGTGCTGGGAGAGAGAGAAGCAGGGGAGGGAGGGAGAGAATAACGGTGCGTCTCCACACCCGGCCTCTGTACAGTTACAGTAAATGAGAGACTAATGTACAGTATTTATTTGTGGTAAAAACCCATTTGGAGAAAATAATAAATGATTTTCTTGAAGCCGCTTGGGACAACCCAAACCTTGATTAAAATCAGTGCATTTACAATGAAGCCTTTCTGTATACAAATAGCATTTATAGTGCATAGGTACAAACATACTACAGTCACAGGTTTTTATGTAGAGTACTTGAAATCAGACTGATGATAAATCACCAAGGTCCACCGCCATACTTGTTAATTGGCATGAGGTGCTTTTCAGTGTGGCTATCTTTTGTTCTTCACCAAACCTATCTTTGGTGATTTTTGCCGAGAAGCTTTATTTTCGTCTTATCGGACCACATAACCCAGTCCCAATGAAAGTCCCAGTCATGTTTGGAATACTGTTCATGCTTCAGTTTTTTGTTGATTGACAGCTGAGGCTTTTTTCTAGCAACCCTTCCTAACAACTTATAGTGATGTAGGTGGCATCTGATGGTAGTTTCAGAGACTTTCTGACTCTAAGACTCAACTACCGTCTGCAACTCTCCCGCTGTGATCCTTGGATATTCTCGAGTCTGATGAACCTTGCTCCTCGTAGTGCATGGGGTCAATGCACACCAAGGAATCTTACAGGCTTATTCTTAACGTCTTATTGCCTTTGTTGTGGAAACTGGTATTTTACACTGTTTAGAAATTTTCTGATATTCATTTCCTGATTTGCGCAACTTTAAGCTATGGATCGTAATTGTGTTCTCGTGTCTTTCCCATCCTGATGAAAGCCTGAGGGACTTTGGCCTGTGCAACCTCATATTTATTTCCCGGTGAAACAGGAATTTGTGGTTGACAACTTGACCTAATCAAACAAGGGAACTTAAAAATAGAAAATATGGCTGGAAATAAACCTCTCGATTAGATTTAGATTAGAGTCAGATGAATTTCTAGAGGTGGTTGTGGCAAACATATTTTAAAGGGAAATCTGTATTTAATGTCAACATTTTTGTTTCTTTCAATAATTTTACTCAAATAAAAAGGCAAGATTTTTATGAATATTTTTGTGAAATGCCAGGAGTATAAACTTGCATAGACATTTTTTTCAAGCCGTATTTTGCTCTTATTCACTAAGGGGTCTATTCTCCCATGTGCGTCAGTCGAAAAAGGCGCGTAGCTACGCGCTTTTCAGCCTGCGCTTATTCTCCCCTCGACTTAAGTCTGTGCATTACGCGCCTCGATGGCAGCTACGCGCTTGGGGCGGAGCAAGGCCAAATTCGGGGCGTTTCCGGGCAAATAACACTTACGCGTATTTTACGCGCTTTTTCTGTCAAGCGCTTTTGAGGGCTGTATTAAGGTCAAGCGCCAACATAAGGCAAAATGGATTATTGCGTTTGATGTCGGTTATCGGCCGAATTTTAACATTAATTTTATTTTATTTAACATGTTAAAGGTTGAGACATTTGATATTTGATTGTTCTTCCTTATTTCTAATCTAAATTTCTCATAACCATAATAGTTTATCAAAACGAAATCATCACGATATTACGCATCAGCCTCTCCTCAAATTAGTTCAATTACCAACGCATAGCAATTAATTAATACGAGTATACATAAGACCATCATTCTACCATGCCCTCAAAATCTAAAACCAAAATGCCAGGCCTGCATTTGCTTGCACTCTTGCATGATTGGGAAAGAGGAGCGCACCGAGCTCGAAGACGAACACGCATATATCGGCTTCATTTGGACATCCTGGGACTAACAAACATCGAGTGCATCAAGCGCTTTCGTCTGGACCGTGCATGAGGCAATAATCTATCTTTGCCGACTTCTGGATGAACAGCCATCCAGCCGCAGCAATTATCCACAAAACATACCGGTGATCATACCGTCAGAACTGCGCTGTCGATCCTGGCATCTGGGTCGTTCCAAAGAGTGGCTGGTGATGTCATACACATATCACAGGTGTCTGTGTCAAGGTGTCTGACGCAGTTCGTTGGCGCTCCAAGTTCTTCTCCATGCACTTCCACTGCAGAGAGAGTGGATGCCATCTCCTCCTCCTGTGCAGTGAAATGCACAGGGGATGATTGTTGCCCACCACCTGTTGTGTGTACACTTGTCCGGTGTGCAGAGAGCTTGGCTTTTAGAGCGCCCCGCAGATCTCTCCGTTTATGTTTTAAATCAGGGATACTGTGCTTACATCTCCCCTCCGAAGCCACATCCAGAACGATTTGCAGCTTAATTCCTCGGATCAGCCTTCAGTGCTCGCTTGCCACAAAACACCAACATCTGTGAAATTTGGTTTTCGGCTTTGGCTTGACGTCGCCATCATTGTCTTCATGTTCTATTAACAAATGCGACTGCCCTATATGTTCGTGATAATCTACAGTTGTGATATTCTCACGAGTGAGGAGATTGATTTTCTAATTGAGGATATCTGTATTAACTAACTTGTGTCTTTGTCACTTTTTTACCATTGATAATATTTTAATGTGTGGATAAAGATATTATTAAATAGGCTACTCTAGATTGAGCCCTACCCTGGCCAATACCAAAGCACTACCCATTTGTTAATCAATTTTAGCTAATTGTGATGGTCTGGCCCTGCAGGCCCTCCCCCCTCCTGTTTGTACCTCCAGCTCAACGAGCTACAGCTGCTGCTCGTTGAGGTGGAGGTGACTTGATGAGTATAGAAGAGTATAGCAGCTGAGTATAGAGTATATGAGTATAGCAGCTGTATTCTGTTGGCCGTGCGTAATGGAGTCCTGTTCTCTGCTGCTGCTCTCCTGAGTTTTTAATGGTTTTTAATTTAACGTTTATTTATATTTTACTCAGCCTGTGCGTTTGGGTCCCTTATTTCTGTTTTGGGTACATGGTTCCAGTGCCCGCTGGCTTATTGCCTTCTGCCGACGGGACCTAACCATGACACCAATAAAGAATAGCCGACATGGGAAGTGTCATTATCAGTAAATAGGATAATTGATTAAAATGAAGTATTAGGCACAAGTTCAAGTGAATGTGTAGCTCAAATCAAATAGGATATGATAGGCTATGGATATGGAATTCCGTCATTGCTGAGGCGTTTTCGGGGCGGGGAGATGACCGCGTGCGGGATAAGAATCCTTGTTAAAGCGTTTCCATGTCCTTTAGTTGCAAACCTGACATCGGAGTAGTTTGAGATTTCAGCAATTTCTAAATTAAATCATATAAACTGTCTTTGATTGTTAAGAATGTTCTCTTTATTTGTCTCCTTCCTGTTTTCCACGGAACAAACAGAATGGTGTTGGAGGGGCACATATTCAATGATCTGATTGCGCTGGTTGAGAAGCGCTAAATTCTTAATTTTTTTATTTTATTATCACGGCAGTTTGTTTGTATAACTTTAATGCCACGGTGGCTAGAGTAAGAAATAAAAAAGATGTCTGCATGAGTTTTTTTATTTTTCTGTGAAGTTTGTCATTTTGGAGATACAAGGTTTTATCAGCAGGCCGACAATATTCAAATTTAAAGTCTGGTTTGCATTTTCTATGGACCACAACTGCATTTTCATGGTTAATCAGAAAATCCTTGTTCCATGTTTTCCTGATAGCCATAATCAATGAGCTTGGGACAGAGCCTGCCTCTGTTTTACATTAGTCACACCTCTTTCATAAGGCCGTCTACATTCTGAAGTTAAGCGCTGTGGGCGTGATCGCAGTGCGTAGGGGAGAATACGCGTAACTCAAAAGCGCTTAACTCGAATTGTGAAAAAAAGGACTTACGCGCTAATGGGAGAATAGACCACTAAGTGTTTCAGTAATTCTGGAAGGCACTGTATACGTGGGACATGTAAATGCACACATCTAACCATTTACTTTACTATGTATCATTCATAAAAACCATTTTATCAGAATCATTAATCAAGAACAATTCATTCCAGACAGAAAGAAAATGTGTGCATGGGAACATAGATTGTGATATTATCTGAATTCAGTATTTTCAGTATGTTCATTTACAACACTCTCCATACGATTACAATCAGCAAATTTTATGATATCATCAATTCCCACTGCTAGTGGGCTTCCAGGGGATTCCCTCACCTTCTCTCCTCCTTTTGCTGAGATGTAACTCCGTACTGCTTTGCTGATCTCTGGTGATTCCTTGCCAAGGCCTCCCTCACACTGTTCCCTCTACCCTCCCACTGAGAGGATTAATAGGGGAGTAATTTCCTCGCTCTATTTTAGCACTTGTTACTTCATGCTGAATAAAGTTCCCTAGCTCCCGGCTAATAGTATTGCCAGAACCCCCGAGAATGAGCAAAGGACTATTGGATGCTATTGTATGCAAGCAAGCAGAGTAGTTCAGCCTGCCGTAACTATTTCACTGCTGGGGTTAAAAAAATATCACTGTGTGTGTGTGTGTGTGTGTGTGTGTGTGTGTGTGTGTGTGTGTGTGTGTGTGCGTGTGTGTGTGTGTGTGTGTGTGTGTGTGTGTGTGTGTGTGTGTGTGTGTGTGTGTGGGTGTGTGTGTGTGTGTGTGTGTGTGTGTGTGTGTGTGTGTGACTGTGCGCGTGTGTGTTAGTGTGTGTGAGTGTGTGCTTTGTGTCTGACAGACAAACCAGGGTTGCATCACAGAAGCACTGAGAAATAGCTCTCATTCCTATCTTTTTCCATCCCCCATTTCTCTCCTCCTCTCCCTCTCTCCCTCTCTTTCTCTCTCTTTCTTTGTTTATTTAAGAGTGGGGCTAACGCACTGCTGCAGGACATGAACGGGAATACACCATTGGATTACGCTCCTGAAGGATCAGAAACCAGGCACATTCTCCAGACACACCTGGAGGAAAAAGGTACCTCACAAGGAGGCTAATTCCCCTGTATCGAGCGCCAGCACCTGTGCACTGAATCAATGTTATTGAACGGCTTACCTGGGACATGACAGGTCAGTGGTTCAAGGTCCAGAGTGGCCTCAATAAGACGAGATCTGGAGCCTGAACCCCACTTTGCTTCGGGGGGGATTGGCCTCGGCTTTGTCAAATTGAATGGAAGTCACATGGGATTCCAGCCTCAGCTAGAACACCAGTGATGTCTGTGCCACTGTGCCAGAATAGATGCCTTTTATTAGGTATGGGGTTAAGAGGCCTTTCATTACCCTTGAATCTCTCAGTAGGACCAAAGCCATATTTGCAGTGATGCTCCAGCAGAGCTGACTGCATGATTGCGTCATTACTGCAAGGCCTACTAGTCCTCTCCCAGACCCTGGGCCAGGGAATTAAAAAAATAGCCACAAGCTATTGCAGATGATTATTGCTGTAATCGGCCATGTCGTTAACCAAATGTGCTGCAATTTCTCCCTATCTTGAGGGTTCTTTACAGTTCTGAGACTCTCTTCTCAAGCATCAAAAAATAAATCTCCTTCACAAATGCATTTTCTGGAATTGTATGAACCTCTCGCAGTTGCACACATGCATGCACACGCTAATCTACTCACGCTGGTTAATACATTTACAATCATACACACACTCTCTCTCTCTCACACACACACGCACGCACGCACGCACAGACACACACACACACACACACACACACACACGCACACACATACACACACACACACCTATACACACACACACACACACACACACACACACGTACCACGCGCACACAGTCATAGAGCACTGTCCAGAGCTGTGCAGACTCAACTTCATAATTCAGGGTTGCCACGGTCTTTCAAATATTATCCATAATTAATATGGTCAATTATGAGGATTAATTAGTCGGTGCTTTCAGGCCATACAAATTAATGTTGCGAAAGCTAAGCTAAGAAGATGAAAATAAATACATTGTTGGTGCCTACTATCAAAGTATTGTGAAAAATCTCCAGGAAATGAAACTGTAAAATGTTAGACAGGTATGGTAGGCTACGACAAGAGCTAGCGGAATTTGTTTTACACACCAGTGTGCAGGGCCGCAGTAAAGAACCATGGGCCATTAACAAGGCTCAAAGTAGCTCCACACTTCATTGGTAAAATTCTGAGGGCCCTGACATTTAAAACGAGGAACTGAGAACTTTGAAAATGCACAGGTAGTTTATTAAAAAAGACTATTTATGCAAACAGTACCTAGAGGTAGTTTCCAGTCACCTCCATCTTGAAAGTCACAATGAGTCCATTGACGAGCACAAATGAATAGTTTGCAATCTGTTCCCCTATCCTTCCTATTCTTTTGTGCTCGTCAATCGACTTATCGTAACTTTCAAGATGGAGGCGACTGGAAACTACCTCAAGGTACTGTCTGTATAAACAGTCTTTTTTTAATATACTTCCTGTGCATTTTCAAAGTTCTCAGTGCCTCGTTTTAAATGTCAGGGCCCTCAGAATTCTACCAATGAAGTGTGGAGCTACTTTGAGCCTTGTTAATGATGAAAAAATAGTGATTTCTTTGCATGGCAACACTATGCCCAATTCGCTACCATTGTAAGCCTGTTTGGAGCTTCGGCTAAAAAGCCATGTATTTCGAAATGTTGCGTGCGTACGGAGGTGGGGTATTCGACAAAAGTTAGTACTCATTATCATGTTACAATACACCCCAAGTCAATTTCACACTGGAATTCTGCTTTAATATATCATCCGCCCAACCCCCCGATAAATAAGATCAAAATGATTAAATGGACACCTACATTGAAGTGAATATTCCAGGACTTCACTAAGAAAGTATAATCAGTGCATGAAATCAAATGCTTAGAGTTGGCTTGATTTGTTGTGTATTCGTAATCATGAAAAGATGAAGAAGCGAACCGAGTATGCTTTGTAAAGCATGTATGGCGCACTTTAATAGAAAAACATGATCGTGAAAAGATGTGAGAAATGAGCATGCTGCATGCATAATAAGAATCAATTTCATGGTACAAGCTCTCAAGATGCTCTCTGAAGGTCTACAGCTTCCAGTCTTTTTGCAGAAAAATGACAAAGCATCAGAACGTAGGGGCTTTAGCTGCCCATTTTATAATTCTGTTTAGAACTAAATGACAAACTTCTGTGCAGTGATACCACAAAACTAGTGATCAGTCTTTCCCACATACTGAGAAAATAGTTTTCTGTGAAACTGTTGCGGATCAAATTAAGTATCACAGCGGATTACTCCATCTGACAGCAAATTCCATTACGACGCAACTCGCCAAGGAAAGGCCATGTAAAAAAACATTTTTCTAATTTCAGAAATGATTATTCATAAGAACAATAATTCTTTGCACCGTTTATACAATCACAATTTGAATGATACAACTGAACAGCAAAAGCAGATGAAAATCGCTAAATCACGAACTTTGCGGTTTGCAGTGAAAATCTTCATTTACAGTGGACTGGAACAGGCTAAACTGAAACTATAGCCTACACTTTCTAATATTGTCTTTGTTCTAAGCTACCTACCTACCCAACACCTAGCTTGCTATTTATCCTGTGTCAGCACCAGCTGCATCCGGTTCGTTGCCCTCTTCAGCTGCCAGTGCGCTCAAAAAACTAGCCGGTGGTAGATAGTTAGCATCATCTGGATAGCCGCTAATTCTGAAGGGTTTTCTGTCTCGTTGAGGCTCGTAGTTTTGAAATATCTTGTCAGCTTGATTATTTTGATTATTCTCTCAATAGCACGGACTCCCGCAGCAATTTTCCAAATTGATTTGTGCATTTTTGAGCCCCGCTGTCCCATTTTTCCACGTTTTGGTGTCTGGTCTTAAATTTCCATACCAGGAGCAAAGTAACTGCTGTTTTTGAATAGTTTGAGTTCAACGATTGGACAGTAAGAATAGGCACACACGTCGTCCATGAACCAATCACAGTGGCCCTCATTTATCAAACTTGCGTAGGATCTGGTGTAGATTCTGGTGTAAATATCATCGTTCGCCAGGTGTCGCGTCTGATTTACTAAAAGTGTGTACGTCGCAGATTTCAGTGTAGAACTGCCGTGGCGTTGATAAATATGGCGGCAGAAACCATCGTAATTTACATGACACGCCCCTAAAAATTCATGCTCCGGGACGACATGGACTCTCGAAAGTCGGCAAAGAAGAGAGAACTTAACTGAGGAGGAAATATCGTCGGCCTGCTGATAAACCTCGTATCTACAGTTTGATGACAAACAAAAACTCGTATGTCCACAATATAGCATAAACATTGCAAAATACAAAATTTCATTGATTGGATACATTCTTGGAGGAAAAATAGTCATCCTACCCGAACACAGCTCAACTGCATTCTTACATGCAAAATTAAACTTTTTTTTTTTTTTTTTTGCACTCCTGTAAAGTTTATCATTTCGAAGATATGAGGTTTTACCAGCAGGCCGACGATGGATGGAGCAAAACAAAATAATTTTATTTGGAAGTCTGAAGAGTGGCATAAAGGGAGCCCAGTAGGCTGCAGTTTGGAAAACTATTGCTGCTGCAGTGATAAACACCGTTGAGGTGGAAAACCGGAGTGCAGCAGAGGTTTCATTTAATTCATTAATAAATCGAAGTGACTATTCGCACTTAATTTTTGTGCTTGGACGCACTTAAATGACCAAAATTCTTGTTAGACG
Organism: Gymnothorax reevesii; assembly: GCA_029721435.1. Taxonomy (NCBI): domain Eukaryota; kingdom Metazoa; phylum Chordata; class Actinopteri; order Anguilliformes; family Muraenidae; genus Gymnothorax; species Gymnothorax reevesii. The sequence goes on along the minus strand of CM056587.1, from coordinate 16,681,795 downwards.
CGTTTATTATTATGGCCAAGACGCATATTTCTCCATTGCGCACTCTTATTCCAAAGCTAAAATTTTTTCTTGGCCAAACTTATTTTAAGCGGTACTTTCTAAGCGGCACTGGGATGGTCATCAACTTGTGCACTTACAAGTGTGGTCAAGAAAAAAAATTTAGCATCTGTTTTCTTATTCGTAATTATATTTTCTTATTTCTGTCTCTGTATTTACAGCATTATTCTTTTGCATCTGTTTTCTTATATGCATCGCGTTTCTGTATATGCATGTCGTTTCTGTATTTGCATCTCGTTTTTGTATATGCAGCGCGTCGTTTATGTATATGCATCTCGTTTCTGTATATGCAGCGCGTTTGTACCTGTCGGCCACCGTATAAAATACCCTGTGAAGGCCGGACTGTAATGTTAGGCTATCTAAGTAATGTTAGCTAGCACTTCCTTCCATAACTCACTGGTGTGACATAGCAAGCATCTAAACTTTACTGTCTGCCTGGTCTTTACATCTAACATCACTGGACTTAGGACAAAGTTAATAAAGTCCCTTTTCATTATTTTTGTTTTGTTTATTTAAACTCATCTGGATTTGTTCCAGGACTTGTTCGATAGCATAAAAGAATTTGCTTCATTGATTTTCACTAATATCTTAAAAAGCATAACCTCAGCCAACTTAGCATTAGCCTTAATAGCTTGTGACATACATTGTGTCTTGCTACTTCACACTGTTTTATGAGGCATACAACATGTTTTTTAAAGGTTATATGTTTAATAATGTTAATAATGGTAAACATACCTCCTGCAAAACTTAAGAAATAAATTCCCAAAGAAATAAGTGTATAGTGAAATGTTTGCATTTACCAAGAGCCACAAAAGTATCGAGAAGCATGAGGAACTCTGAGAGAGCTTCTACTGAATGGGTCCGCAGAGTCCCACAGGCTTTATTTGCATCAGAACCTGTGTCCTAGGGAAGAAATTAATAGAATCTTTAATAGAGAGATTAATAGAATGATTAATCAGAATCTTCATTTTTGTCACACGGGGGAAAAAAAAATATTCTGTGGGGTGTCATTAGTTCAGTGAAATGTTATAATATTTACTACTTGTGCTGTTGCAAAGTCATAGTTTTGAATAAAAATTGATGGTAAAATTTTACTTTTTGGTATGCTGTAGTCTGGGGCTTCTTGTCCTGTAATACTGCACCTAAACACCCGGGTTTGCCAGGTTCTGCTGGAATGTAAATCCCTGCCCCCAGCCCAAAAGGAAGAAAAATGATTTAATCAGTTCCTGCAAGAACATGAGTGTGACAGCTGAAGGGTCCTGTCACTGAAAGTGTCTCCTAATAAGTACATGCCCTGGCTACCTTGCCAATGAGCCTGGCTCTTTGGTTATGTGGTCAGCACGCATGACTCTTACCTGGGAGTCTGGAGGTTAAAGTCCCCGCCCGGACCCTCCTTCGGCCTGCTACTTGAGCATAGTCTTCATCAACATTTATAAGCGCAGATTTTTAACAACTACTTCTGCACTGCATGCCTTCTGTACTTCAGACAACTGGTAATCACCTGTGGGCAGATTGCTGAAAATTCAAGCCATATTTAAAAGAGCCAAATTCAATAAACAGATATATCTTGCACTTTCGTAGGCTAATGCATTCCAAAGGGAGTCCTGTTTGGTACCACATATCTTTTGTCACTCTTTCTACAGTCCTGGTCCAGTCTGCGCACATAACATAGAACTTTTAAACTTGGGTGAATAACTGATAGATCCAGCATTACAGTGTATATGGAGTGTCGAGTGTAGAGTACATATTGCCTGATGTTTGAGGGACACAGATAACATTTTCAAATCATCATTATCTCATACACCGTGAGGGAGAGCATGCACATGTCCCTGCTTCAGCTGATTGTATTAATATCCTGTCTTTTGGGGCTGTCTGCAAATGTAAATATTTCACCTTAAACAAAATGATATACAAAGCTCACAGTTTCAATATAAGGGGTAGTACAATGCATATATACTTAGCGCCATTAAAAACAAAATGGTGACTTATGTACTGTATTTGTGGCAAATTGAAGAATTGTTTGATTTTTATTGCTTTTCCAGTGAGGCACGAGTGGAAATAAAGAAAAGTGCGTGGTATTGTAATCCTGACGCGTGTCAGGTGAACATGCCAAGCACTTCAGTAATATCAAATATTAAGCTATTTGTGATGTGTACAGTGACACTTGACTTGTTGTTTTGGGTGTGGTCAACAGCCTACTTAAAGCCAACGAAAAAAAAAAAAAAGAAAAATACTACCGCATCAAGAAAATGGAACGGCTTGTGACGCAAGAGAGAAAAAAAAGAGCCACTGGCATGTTACGGGCAGGTCTCAGCCGCCGAGAGATGATGCGTCATTTGCACTGTCACCATATAACAATCAGTCGGCTTTCTATCCGAGAATGGAACACAGGCACTGTCACTGACCGACCCCGCTTAGGGCAGCCACGAGTGACTATAGTTGCTCAAGAGCACCACATCTAGTTACAGCCTGTAAGTGACAGATTCTGGACAGCAACCCAAACTGATCATGAATAGTAGAAGTACTGATCATCAAGTATAGTTGTGGTGTCAGCAACAGAATAATTCACATAGCCGCAATGTTAGGAACCGTATAATGTACATGTTGCAGCACTGAATGTGTTGACCCAACACTGTCCTCTCTTCAGGAGTGGTCTGGGAGGATTTGCCCCATCTAAAGACGCAGCAGTCAGCTGCCATGCTGTCAGATGTCCAGCAGTTGCTCTCAGCTGGAGAAAGTGTTAACCAGAACAATGAAGATGGGGTCACTTTGGTAAGGATGCTGTACCCTCTCTTCTTGCTTGAATGATAGACTGTGGTGATGAACACTGAATTCAGCTCAGTGTTGCCCCTGCTCTCCTTGTTCCTTTAGATCAATGACAGGCTGAAGTACAATGCTTAGGGAAGCAGGATAATGGTTACTTGGTGATTTTCTCAGTAGGATACAGACATTGTGCCCTTGACTGACTTTCTATGGCTGAAATGCCTCAAAGATATTTTTGTAAAAATTCAAGTGCTTTACGAGTCACTTTGGATAAGTGTGTCTGTTATGGAGCTCTGAGAGATAAGTATGACAGTTATTGAATTTAATGTAATAATAAGAACTGAAGACGTGTAACTTTAACCAGAAGATCTCATTTTTCTGTTTTATGCCTCATAGCATAATTAAGGTGTTTTTTCAGAGAATGGATTGATTTTTTTTTTTTTTCTTAAGGTTTTCAGAAAAAAAGGAAAAAAAAAAAGTTTTATTTGCCATCATGAAATAACAGGCAGCCAATTTCTCAATTTGTCAAAAGTAGGACTCAAGCAATTATTCTATGAGGCTAATGATGTCTTACACATCACAGTAAAACAGCAAAATATTGACTTTTTCATGGAGTTTCTTGTGGTGCATGCTAGCTGCCATGGAAACTGCCCCTTCTGAATGAAATCTATTGGCAAAAAATGAACATAGGAATGGGAAGTATGTTTAAGAATAAAAAAAAAACATGAACTGCATTTGATCTGGGCAGTACAGTGCGTGTAATACATCATCGCTCTGTATTGGGACCTATGCATTTTCATTTCCTTTGCAAAATCTGACCCAGAGTCTGTGGTATTGTTTCAGAATACTAAGTTTATTTGTCAATCTGCAATGGTTTTTTATTCATTTAACTTTTATTTGCAATACAGCATAAAAATCACTCTGTTGCTGCCATGTGTTCTAAGCTCTGCACTCTCCTGTATGATGGAGTATAAGCCCAACCCTGTTTCTCTACTCAGTTCTCAGCCTTTCCCTATATTGCTTGATATGGTTAAAGCTTTGCCCGTGTCTCTGTTTCTCTCTGGCCTGCAGTTGCATATAGCCTGTGTCAGTGGCTACAGCGATGTTACGTCTCTACTACTGAAAAGTGGTGCCGACCCTCAGCTAGCTGACAGTGCCCACTGGACCCCACTGCACCTGGCAGCTAAATACGGACAGGTACAGCTACTTATCCCTTACACCTACCATACACTGTATGATGGATGTGTTGTCATACTGTATATGTGCATCGCATGGCTGAAGTGTGGATCCTTCTTGACTGTTTTTATGGTTTGCGCTTCGTACTACTGAGGGAAACATTGAAAGCTACAGCACACAATGACATTCCAGATAATTATTTGCTCCCAAAAATATGGGGAATGCCTTTCTTGGTTCGGCATGACACTGTCACCATGTACAGAGTTAGGTCTATGAGGTCCAGAATGGCTTGTCAAGGGCAGTGTCGAAGATCTGGCCTAGGTTGTAAGGAGCCCTGACCTTGACCCTAAAAAAGATCATTAGGATCTGCTAGAAAGCCAATTTTGAGCTAAGGCTAATCGCCGAACATCACTGCTGGGCCTCACGAATGCAAGAAAGAATGGACTAAAGTTGAACATTTATAGACTAGAACGGGCACTCGGTAGAGCGCATACCTTCGCCGACGCCACTGAATCCCTCGCCACTGGCGTTGGTTTCATGCCGATCGGATAAAAATTGACCGAGATATGGCCGAAAGTCGGTTTTGACCTTTTCGTGGCCTTGACCTTGACCTTTGACCCGATCACTCCCAAAATCTAATCGATTGATCCTCAGGTCATGCCAAATCAACCCACCAAATTTTATGAAATTCCGTTTGGTACTTTTTGAGTTATTCGATACACATACACACAGACAGACAGACAGACACACAAACAAATAAAAACACAGGGATCAAAACATTACCTTCGTCAGCGAAGTCGCTGGCGAAGGTAAAAAGCCTTCCCTGAAAAGTGGAAGCTATGACAGCATCAAATTGGGGCCAACTCAATATCAATGTTCAAAATTTTGAGATATATTGAAAGAGCAGGTGTAAATATCTTTAGACAATGTAGTTAGTGCAGGGGTCCTCAATCATATCCAGAATGGGCCAGTGTGGGTGCAGGCCTTCATTCAGAACCAGCAGGTCCACACCAGATTCTACTAATCAAGGACCTTGGTGAAGAATCTAGGGTTTGATTAGTAGAATCGGGTGTGCATCTGCTTGGTTAGATTGAAAGCCTGCGCCCATACTGGCCCTGGACCCTGGTGTAGTGCATCTCACTAACATCTGTGCTGGTTATGTCATATGTACAAAATGTAGCCTTGTTGATACCTCAGATATCCTCTGTCAGAATGAATGAATGGGTACAGAAACCTGACCTCATGTGATTAATATATTCAATTGCACCCCAACCCTGGAGCTACTTGTTATAAAATGACGAATGTAGAGCTGTTCTTTTTCTGTGTAGCTCAGCGTTGAGTGCAAAGTCAGACACCCCACCCTGTAATACACCAGTGAACCATATAGCATCTGCATTTTAATTGCTTTGTTCTCTTTCTCATAAAAAATATGGTCTGTCCTCTAAAAACCTGTAAATGTCTCCTTGCATGAACCCGACATTATTATTCTTATCGCAGCTACGCTCTCCTGACATGAACTCGAATCCTTATCCCCCTCGCGCTCAAAGCTGAGGCATTACGGTTATCATTTGTGACCAGGGTTGTGTCATTTCTTCCCCATACATAAAGGCAGGGGCATGTAATAATGAATGAGATTAGCAGAAACTGCTCACTTTCTTGCTGATACAAATAAATATTCGATTACTGTGCTATTTTGAACAGTGCTGACAGTAGCGGTGTTCCGGTTGCAGACTGCGCTTTCTGCCCTATTCGCATTTTCCGAAATCACCAATCCGGTGTTCGGCCGACTCCTCCCACTGCTCAGCCATAGTGGAAACTGAGGCTACTCTGTCCATTTCTTGTTGGTTTACTGTTGTACTAAGTAGTAGGCAAATTAGTTGAAGAACTTCAGACCATTATGGTCCCGCTAGTTCACCAGCTCACTCCTTTACTTGTAGCGGGAGGAAGTGTGATCATTCATCCCCATAATAAAGGAGTAGTGTAGTACAGGCTTACTCCTGCCCCTCTTCCTGGAGATTTGCAATCTTATTGGTTTTCAGTGTGCCTATAATTCCTAATCCCTGTTTCTTCTGATTAGCAGGACTATGCGATCTCTAGCTTTTGAATGATTTGTGCTTTTTAAGGGATACAGTGCAAAGCCACTGGGCGTTAGATCTCCTGGAATAGGAATGGACTGCCTTGCAGTAAACAAACTAACCTTGGTTACCCCCTTTTAAAGTGCGTCCAGGCGAGGGAGAACTTTTGTATCGACCGACATGGCAGATTGCCAGTCTTACGATGCTGATAATTGATGACTTGCTGTAATTGGTGGATACTCTTTATTTATATATATATATATATATATATATATATGAAGAGTATCCACCAATTACAGCAAGCCATCAATTATCAGCATCGAAAGACCGCCAATCTGTTTGGCTAATATATATATATATATATATATATATTGGCCAAACCTACAAAGTATACTTAATTATACTCCTTCCCTGCCCATGTTTCACGTAAACTTTCCCCTCAATGCTGCTTTAAAAACTAACTGTATTCTGGGGGTAATTGACATTATAACCACTGATGTAAAATACCCTACAATCATGTTCCCTCAATCACAGTGCTTAATGCTGCCTTAAAAACTGCCTGTATTCTGGGAGTGAATGACATTTATAACCTCTGATGAAAACGACCCTACAGTCGTGTTCCCCAAATCACAGTCCTGAAGCGCAGTGACCTGCCGGTTTTCTCCCTTTCTGGGGGCCACGTGTGAATCCAGTTGGGCCAATTAACAGCTCTAATTATGTTCATTTAATTATCTTGAACTGAAGAAATCATTATTTTACTAAAATGCAAAGTTCATACGGTATTTGAAATAAGTTATTGCTGCTGTAGAGTCCAGCTGGTCTAACTCATATGCATCTATTGCAAATGACCGTCTGGGTTTTTAGGCTCCTATCGTCCGTGGAGAATATTTCGGAAGTCAGACTGAGGTGGTGAATGAGTGCAGAAACACACTTTTCCGTGCTGTGACCCCAAATGTAACAACTACAGCTTCAATTTCCATGGCTTATCAGGACCCTGAGTGCTTTGTGGTCTTCTGTCATACTGCAACAAAGAATAATCTAAAAACACCGGAGGCAGTAAAAGTCTATTTTTTAGTTAGTCATGTGGTATACAGGATAACGGGGCACTTTAGAAGTAAAAGCTATAAGACAGCAAAGCCTTGTTTCATGAATCAGGGTTATGGCATTTGCTGTATAACTACAGCATGTCAAGGAAGACCCGAATCTGGAACAGGTGACTGTTGGTTATTCGCAAACAGTCTAATATTGTTGGATAGTTGCTTAACTATTCTGGAAATTACGTCTGCTTGGCATTTTATAATCACAGAAAGAATTGCATATTGTAGAATGTATATGTTACGTATGTATTTTAGTCTCCAATATTTTTGAATTATATAACCAGCTGGCTACCTGAATGATGCCTCATTAGCTTCATGAAGAATAATGCTTAATTGTTTGTCCAAGTTAAAGACAAATATTTTGAAGGAAATTCCCATGTGTTCTGTGATGTTTGTGGAATTTAATGTACAGTCAGGTTCACTTACTTGTCGCCCCTCTTGTGTGTGTGTGTGTGTGCGTGTGTGTGTGTGTGTGTGTGTGTGTGTGTGTGCGCGTGTGTGCGCGCGCGTGCGTGCGTGTGTGTGTTTATGCATGAGAACTGCTGTAGTGTTACCACTTACAGTATGGGAGCACTCACTCAATGTCTCTCACACATGCACTCAAACATGAACACACACACACACACACACACATATACATACATGCTCGCTGAAACGCACACACCTTTTGTATTCCCCGAGGTGACGCACTGATAGATGATCTGTGTCGCTGTCTCTCTGTGATTTATGCCTTGTGAGCTGAGGGTAAACAGCAGACGAACATGCAGACAGTCGGGGGGATAGTGGCCTTTTGGTAATGAGCTGTGTTCAGGCAGCCCGTGGGCATTCACAGTGCTGCAACATTAAATGCCAGTCATTTTCATGCAGTACTGATGCTCAAAGAGACCGCTGGGAGGAGGGGGGAGGGGCGATGGGGGTTTGGATGCGACTTCAAGTCTGGTCTACCAACTCCTTTAATTCTAAACAAAGCTTTTTTTCCCGTTTAACTCCAGACACCAATATGGAGATATGTGAGTTTGCCAATGGAATTCTAGTTAGAGCTATGGACATATGTGAATTTTCTCTTCTAATTCTGACCAGAGCTGTGGATGTATGTGAATTCTCCCCTTTAATACTGATCAGGGTCGTGGACGTATGTGAACCCTCCCTTTTATTCTTAACAGAGTTGTGGAGGTATGTGATTTCTCCCCTTAAATTCTGAACAGAGCTGTGGCTATACAAATTTTACCATTTAATTCTGAACAAAGCTGTGGATGTACGTGAACCCTTCCCTTTAATTCACATCTACTCAGTGCACTGGATAAGTGTGCGCATTCCCAATTAATTGAAAATGGAAGGAGAAAATGTGTGACTTCTCTCCTCTAACTTTGGGAATAACTGTGAATGTATCAGTGTCGAATGGATTTATCTCCTTTCATTTAATGCCCAACAGAGCTTTGATGTATTAATTTCCTCCCATTTCATTCTGAGATAAACCATGAATTAGCTTTGTGTCTTTAATTTGGTTGAGATTGTGGGATGGATAATTCCGTTTCTTCTAATTCTGAACCGACCACTGAATGTACCCGAGTGCTCCATTTTCATTTTGACAGCGGTTAATTTGTCGTCCCCTTGAATTCCAAAGTGTGGTGATTATCGATGTGCCCTCCCCTTTATTCATGAGCTGTGGTAAGTATCCATCACTGACCACTTTATTAGGTGCACTTCTTTAATATCAGTTAGCAAAACTTCCTTTTGCTTTCATAGCTGTCATGCACATGCTGCAGGAATTTTTTTAGGGATTTCACTCAATGCTGACTCAGAAAACTTTACAGTTGTTCAATGGGTTTTTTCTAATATTGTTTCTAAATTCTTTCTGTAAACTTGAGATTGTAGTGTGGGAGAATCTCTGGATAGCTGGCGTTTCTAAGGTGCCAGAACAATCACCATCTGGCAGCAAAATAGTCATTCAACGGTCAAAGACCCTCATATCATCCATTTTGCACAAAAAAAAAAATCATATTTCTCCATGATTTTTTTTTTAGTGGAGCCAGCAATTTTTACCACTGCGCAGATGTGCCTAATAAAGCGAGCGGTGATTATATGCTCTTCTTCCATTGCAGAGCGACATTGTTTGCCAGCTTTTGGATCACCAGGCTGACCCCACCCTCCAGAACTGCAACCTGGACAGGCCGTCAGGTAGGGTCAGAATAACGCCTCCTGCGTGAAGAGTCTAAGCAGCAGTACCCATCCCATCATCTCCACAGAACAAATCAGCCATGACACTCACTATGATGAGGGAACCATGAGGCCCACAGTAACTTTTGTCTGTCCATGAGTGAAATTCACAAGCAAACATCCCAGGAGCTCATTCATCTCTGCGATCTGAAACTCAACATCCTGCAGCTTAATGAGACAGATCAGTCACAGGAAAACAATGCATATATAAATAGGTTTGCCACCAAAATGCTCAAGGGCTGATAGCCTGTTATTTATTTCATAAGGGACTATCTTCTAATGACCTTATTGTAATGGTTTTTGTCAGATGTTGTGTAAATAATCTGAGCAATTGCAACATGACAATCTGTCTTGGCAGCGCTCAAACAAACACCATTTTTAATTTTGCTATCAAATGATTCAGGGCACATTTGAGAACTGTTTTCGAAGATTTGCCCTTGGTCATCATTCACCATGCTATCTGTCCGAAATAACTATAATGCTACTGAGTCAGGATATGTATCACAAGGGCATATTTGGCTGCTTGACTTATTCAAGTAGTTTTCCTCAATCACGGCAAATGACTGAAATTGGCATGTGTGCCTTGTAAATGACTAAAGTGGTTTGTGGTGGACTGTACCGGTTCACTTAAATCATCTTGCTTTGTTCACCATGGCATACTTTTTTCTTATTTGAGAACGTGTTTTAATTTGGAGTGCTACATCCAATAAAATTTTAACTCAGCCAATCAGCAGCATTATTTGTTCACTTAATTCCCTGGAAGGAAGGAAAACCTGGACTGTATTTGGATTCAAGGGCCGGATTAGACCAGTGTCAATCAAGAAACAGAATGTAATACAAAGAAATACCTTTTCAAAAACACAGGGAGGCAAACCGCCGACACAGCAATAAAAAATGCAGTGACAACAGGTTTATAAGAAACTGCTGCGGCGTGGCAGTGAAATACGATGTCAACAATTTCAGTGGAATGGGATGCGTTCAGATCAGACATCTGCCTTATGAAACACAAATAACCAGAACTGAAGTCAGTCTGAGTCACAATCAGCCTCATTTACTGAGTCAGCCCATTTTCTTTTTTCCTCTCCAAATGAGCACTGATTGAGCTTTGGAAAATACAGTCACAAATTCATTGTACTTGTGATGGCTGGTATTTCAAGATGCCAAATGCAGTGGCTGGAACGAAAGGAAGTACAGAAAAATGACGAATACAGACAAAATAAGAGAGAGGGGCTCGCACTTCCAAAGGACATAAATCTTGTCCAAGGAATAATAAGTAAGCAACGCGAGCTACACTGAATGAAATAAAGGAAAAATCTCGAAGCCGAGATCAAAAGATTAAGCACCCAGACGGTGCACAGGCAGAGGAAGAGAGAGGAAAAGAGAGAGATAATTTCCCTTACTTTCCTCTTTTGGAGTCCGGGCGCCGCCCACAATTAATGCCAGCTGGCCAAAGAATCCGTTGTGGGCAAAACGATATTGTCCCGGACGAAAGTAACAAAGAAAGCTCCCAAACAAACGCCAACCTCGAAAACCAAGACAGTGTTGGAGAAAACAAAGAAGTGCTCAGTCGCAAACATTAGCAACTGAGCTCCACCCTGAAGGAAAAATTTTCAGGAAGAACTGAGAGCTGAATCCCAGTCTCTGAAGCCTGGCCCAGTGTAAAGCTGTAACGATGGGCTAATGCATTAAGGGATCAACCTGGATTAGCTAGAATGGCCTACACTGATTACTGTCAAAGACAAATAGTCATCACTTCAATTTGTTTTCAGTAACCAACATATAAGTGCTCTTAAGGCCATTCTAAACTTGTCAGACGTCTGTCCGCAGTATCTGGCGACCAAAATGACATCGGAGCGACAGAAAAACTGTCGTCCAACTGTCTTGTACCTGTCGAATACTGGTCACATCACAGACCCTTATATTTTCATTGGCTGGATGGGACAGGAGTTCTGTGGTTATAATGGTTATAGAAATTTGTTACAGTAATGTTTGCAAAAAAAATTGGTTAGTTATAAAACAAATAGCTAAATGATTGCCATGGAGATGACAGCTTGCTCCGCAGACATCGTCCAACACTTCGTTCGAGCATAAAAGAATATGTGTCATCTGTGAAATTTTTAGAGACGATGTCGACACATCTTACAAGTACAAAACCGAATTTAGTTGCCATAAATGTTTGAAGGACCTGGAAGTGCGTGCTGCCGTGCTCACCACAGCTTTTTTTAATGTTTGCACATATATCCGGCCATGGCCGCTGTCCCATGATGCTGCTCTTCAGTTGTCTGTGTGTGGCCTGAGATAAGGGCATTATCATCCAATGGCAGGCTCTTCCCATGTAGGCACAAAGGGAAAACAGCATCGCTAGGACAGCCACAGTTCAAAATTAAAGTCTTTGAACGCAGCGGCGTTTGAAGTTATCTATTTCTGGAGGGCCGCTGACTTGGATATGAGAAGAATGCAGGGCTGTGATTTGGTGAGAGCAGAATTTTGAGGAAGTCTTTTGAAAGTTTTGAGTACTGATGGACCATCGAACAAACGCATCCTAACCCGGGTCTGGGGGGAACTGCAGTGCTTTTGAAGGTTAGACAGACAAAAGGTTTGAGCGCTTTCAGCGTACTGCTATAATTCTGCTCACCCTGTGATCCGATGGCTCTCGGCTCAGCAGCGTTGTGGATGATCAATAACTCATTGTGGCTGGGGAAGGGCTAGCTTAGCCGTAGCCATGGGGTGTCTGGAGCTGCCAGAGGGCAGGAAAACAGCCTCGGTGACTTATTCCCCCCTCACCATCTCCCACAGAGGTGAGGACTGAGGGAGAGGGGGAGCTCATCTTTTTCTTTAGCATCGTTCATCCTCTCTAAATGAAAATGGAAAAACGCTGCGAAAATGAACAGATGCCGTTACAGAGAACGATCGGTCTCTCCCTCCCTCCGTCTCGGCGCAGGGTGGATCGATGGCTGGCTCTGCAGCTGAGAGCCCAGTAAGACTTGCTTGTAATGAACTGGTAACCAAAGGGCTGAGATTCCCACACATCCTTCCTGATTGACTGCCTAAGACCTCATTTACTCACTGTGACTCTGGCTATTCTGGTGATTGTGTTCAGTGCTTCTGCTTTGTATTATCATTGATCTTCTGGGGTGGGCTTGAGGTACAGCCTGTGAGTAGTGGTAGAGTGACATGATTTTTATTGCCATTGCCCTCTACTCCTGCACATTGTTGTTTTCAAAGCAACTGATATTAGCTCATAGGGAAGACTGTCAGATTAAATTTTCCAGCACTTACATCAACATACCAAAAACTTGCAGGAATCTGCTCAGAAAAAGAATATTTTAGTGCTGATTTTACTAAAGATTTGCATATTGTGTGTGTGTGTGTGTTTGTGTGTGTGAGCGCTTATATTTCTTGTCTCATTTTTTTATTATTATTATTGATTTATGTTTTCTATTTTTCTTAAGTACATTTTGCCCTTTCACTTTTGTGTACATATTTGGGTGTAGGCGCCCAGCCCGGTGTGTTGACGGGTGAGTCAGTTCAGCTGTTTTTGCTGAGAAACTTGAGAGGAGCCTCAAGAAATCTTGTTGGATGGTGAGCGTAGATCAGTGTTTCTCAAACCTCTCCTGGAGGACCACCTGCCCTGCCTGTTTTAGATCTTTCCCTGTTTTAGCACAGGTGATTCAAATAATCAGGATGTTATCAATCAGCTTTAGAGGCTCAATAACGAGCTGATCATTTTAATCACCTGTGCTAAAACAGGGAAAGATCTAAAACATGCAGGACATGTGGTCCTCCAGGAGAGGTTTGAGAAGCACTGGCGTAGAGGAATATTCATTTTGGGCCGAGGAAGTCTTTGCGGCCCCCCTGCTAGTTTCTATGGCAGAGCGCAAATGGAATCACATTGGTGCAGAGTGGTGTTTTTCTGACGTCTCCAGTTTGTTGTGTTCCAGATGTTGCTGCCACCGCTAATATCGCCAACCTCCTGCGGAGGGCAGAGGAGAGCTGGGAGCACAGGCAATCAGACCCTTCTGCTCCGATGCTGACATCACAGCAACTCTGCCAGGAGATTTCCCATGATGCTCCAGCACCTGCCAAACTGTATGTCTCTTTTATTATGTCCACACTGTTGCATGACATGTTCTAATATTGCCTGCCCTCTCCAGAGTCATGATCAGTGCATGGAATGGCCTATTTTCATCAGTGAGGCCTGATGAATGAGACAATGCTAGGGACAGTGGTGGGATTGACTCTTTGTGCGTGTCTTTTCACCCAATGTATGTGTGTGTGTGTGTGTGCGTGTGTGCGCACACATGTGTTTGGGTCCTCATGCGCATATACTGTATGCTTATGTGTGTGTGTGTGTGTGTGTGTGTATGTGTGTGCTCGTGTGTGCGTGTGTGATGCCTTCACCTGGAGACTAAATTTAACCTCTGCAAATGCAGTTCATCCAGTTTGAAGATTCACACCAGATCCTTAATGCCATTTAACACAAATAATCCGCTGGCTGTGACAAATCTTCAAAAATTTGATTGGGAACCTGTTTGCCTCTTACACTGCAGTCATTAGCATGAGATCTGATGAACAGCGTGAGACACACACCTCCTCCAGGGCAGTATTCCCATTACTGCACAGGGGGGCTGCTTTTTTAATTAGTCCTAAACACACATTGCAAACACTTCCAGTGGCTAAATGGTTTTCATTCTGCATCCCCATGGTCCAGGTTTTAAATATTCTCAGAAGCCTCGTTTTACTTCTTTTTAACCAATCACAGATGCCCATTTGACTAAATACTCATTATGCTATGTATACTGCTTAGTGCTGAGCTATTCTGCTGATTTTAACAGTATTTACCATAGTGTTATTAACAGTGGGTCTGCCCAACCCTGTTCCTTCAGCTTTGTCTGCTACTGGTCCTACTGATCATTAGGAGGAGGAAAAATGCCACAGATCAGGGTTTTTACAGCAACGGACTATCAGCAACAAACTGAGGGTATATTTCATGATTCTTCATCATTTCCTCATTCTACCCATCTACCCCTTGTCCCGCCCCGTTGTGCCCCTGCCGCCCCTTCAGACCCCCTCTGGTCCTTCCCATCTCCAAACGGGACCACATCCAGGAGAGGAACACTATGTTTCGGGACGTCGCCGGAGGGTTGGCTCGGGGTTCATCCCAGGAGAACGCGGTGGACAGTCTCCTCTCCTCCCGCACCGCCAAACCTGAGCAGGCAAGACCCCCCCATCCTGTGCTGTGCGCCCCCTGATGCAAAATGTGGAGGTTGCCACACTTTTAGAACATCGCTGTTGGCTCTGTTCCCACGAAAACCACACCTCAAACGCATTAAATCAGAGCTTCTTCCTCAGTTCAAGGCAGCCAGCAAATGGGAAGGTGATTGAGGGGAATTTTCCTGGAACTCTGCACAGGGGTTGTATCTCTTCAGAAAAAAATCACATCCATTGTTTTCTTTCAACTTCCTGAATTTGTTAACTGGCCTAATTCTTCAACTCAGACCTAAGTAGAGAGATGGAACTCGTGGAGGTAATCAGCTGACAGTGCCCATGCGCTGGAGAAACCTGTGACTGCACTTTTAAGTTCTAGACCCCTCACTTTCCACCGTTAGCTGGTTCTCTCGCTCAGGATTACCCTCCACCATCTGAGCTCATTGGCTCAATGCAGGATGTGGATGATAGCTGGAGTTGGAGAAATACTGTTTTGAAGAATCTCATTAAAACTTGTGGGGTGCTCTTCACTGGGAGGGTAGCCATGTACTGGCTTTATGGGGCCCCTGGCGGAATATTATTTTGACGTCTCTCTAAAAAATTGGCACTTTTTTGAATCAATCTATAAAATGAAGACAAGAAGGTGAGGTCCTGGGTGAGACAGCGGATCCCTTAGCACTGTGTCCTGAATAAAATAAACAAGGCTGTTGTTTGTTCAGTGCTTTTTTATTTTTTTTTTTAATTCTGCTGCAATAGCTGAAAATGAGTTGTTAATTTGAATGAAACTTTCTAATTTATGTTCGCAGTTGAACCTAACAAATGCAAGTTTGACTGAATAAATTATTTATATCAATCCCATGTTATTTTGCAATTTTTAGGTTGAGGTCGTTTCATGTTGTTCAGCGTAACCAGTGTCAGGTGGGGTGACTGTGAGGACATGGTTACTGACTAGTTCGACTGGCCGTGACAGAGGACATTGTCAGGATTGCGCTTTTATCACTGAACGCTTAGCCGCACTCGGTGGAATTGCTGTGCACATAGCTCCCCAGAGGTGGCAGACAGAGATAAGCCCCTCTCTAAGATCTGGGAAAGGAAAGAAACACTGGAATGGCGTTCGCCGCAGAACGAGTCGACACTCCATCACGGGGAGCGTGTGGACATGTTTTGATGGAGCTTCTGTTGATTGATGGTGTGGGTTGTAGTGCAGCTGTAATCCCCTTTTGTTCAGTTTCACGGATGGATTTAGCGTCGTCAAACATTTTACACACGTGTGGCGTGCTAACCGTCTCTGCTGAAGTGCGGTCGTAATGTCATTACACCCTCTTGGGAACACAATATAAGAAAAAGAGTATGTGTGTTTTCACTGATTTGGTAAACTGAATCTGGCTTTATTTTGTGATATTTTACATAATGTAAAGGCCATCTTTTTGGGCAACACGATGTACACACTAAACTGGGCAGTGGGTGAGGGAGTGTAAGAGGACTAGGGCTCTTTATATGAGTGATAAATATTATTGTTTGGGGCTGGGAGTAATAATTTTACTATAATTTTATCCCACGCCAGGGAATTTTACCTAGCCAGGGCCCTCAAGATTAGTGATAAATTGTGTTACCCCGGGACTGGAAGTAATAATATAATATTACTATAATGTTATCCCTGGCTGGGGAATTTCATGTAGCCGCTGCCCACCATAAATCTCAGGAATTGTTTAAAGAAAGTAAAATAAAAGAAAACCTTGCATTCCTGTACCATGTAAAGCCTGCTCACTTGTGGCACCTCGCGTTGCTCTTATGCTCCACGATCCCCTGGTGCCCCCCCGACACAATGATGACCCCAGCGTCTGTGCTCCGCAGGTCAGGCTCATGCCCCCCGCCCCCAGCGATGACCTGGCCTCCCTCAGTCAGCTGACCGACAGCAGCTTGCTGTACGAGATGCACAAGCGCTTTGGGAACGACCAGGTCTATGTATGTAACCAACAACTGCCTCCAGGGGGCACATGAGTTTAATTTCACGATCACTCCTCCATGTGGCTCATACTCACTGCCCCCATATCCATGCTACCTTCACCACAGAAAAAACATCTATTTTAGCTTGTATTTTAGTTATGTGATGAGACTACGAGAAACAAGTATCTCTCCCTTAAAGAGATACTTAAAGGTGACATTTTCTCACCTTAGAGGCAAAATTAGAATCAATCAATCTCAACTTCTGGGCATTAATTTGTGTCTTATTTTGCTGCGAGACTTATTCAAATTCTGGAATATGGCTCAACCAATCATGTTCTATATGCAAAATTGTGGGCAATGAGCAACAACCAATGCAGCAATAACCATAGCCCGACATATGTGATATTTGTGACTAAAATACCAGCTGAGAGTGATTTATTTTTTGTTTTTGCATTGTTACACCTCTCTGTGTTACACCTCGCTTTGTACACATAATGTAAATGCCTGTGTATGATATACCTTATCTGTAGCGGTTTTGTAAACCCCGGAGGGATTATGATGCGAATTGTGCTTATCGTTTGGCTGACTGAGTCATTAAAGTAATTGCGCACAGATGTGTGGTAGATGATGCTGTGTAGCTCTACGCGCATCCAAAGTCAACTTAATTGTTTTCCAAGCTTTGCCTTGATATGTGTTCATGAAAATGCAAGCTGATGTCTTGGTAATGAATGTAAGAACACTCAAACTTACACACGCAAACAAACACACACACACACACACACACACACACACACACACACACACACACACACACACACACACACACAGGTTCACTCTTTGCAAGATGGAAAGATGCCAGTGTACCAGGAGAACCTCACCTTTATTGCTGCATCAGTTGTGGCTCTGTTCTTCCTGGGCAGCAGGGGGTTAAAGTAAATGTGTGCATCAGGGACAAAGTATCGTGCTACCGGCAAAAACTATGCAAATCCTGCAGTTTTATCATCAAGCTGACATTCTGAGGGCTGACGACAGGTGTTGCACAGCTGCAGATTTTTGTAAGGTCTCAGCCGCCTGTCAGCCATGTGGCACAGCTGTGATTGGCTGGCTGAAACGAGGACAAAATGGTTTCTGAATGGTGGCGGGGATGCTAGGTTTCTGATACTTGTATTCATGCATTTATTTATGACATTTTGTTCACTCTGGCTTAGCAAGTAAAAATAAAAATTTTTATGTAAGAGCTGCTTGCTGTTGTAAAACTGCCCACCGTCGCTGAACTGTATGTGTGAAATGTCCTCAGACAAAGTTTTGCCAGCAAGCACTGGCGGTTATATTGTATTACACTTTACTGTGGAAACATAAGTTTGCCTTTACTGTTACTGTGGTGTTACTCATGTTGGATTTACTCCCTGGAGTTTCCTGTGAGGAGCTAAAGATGGCTAACCCTGCCTGTTTTACACTCTGTGCATATCAGCGCTGGTCATAACTGTCTCATCCTCCGCCTAAATATCCCTGACTTTGTCTCATGAGCCCCCCTTCACTTTAACTAAAATGTTTTATTAGTGTGACGTATTTCAATATGTTACCAAAGGTTCGTAGGCACTCTGAATATATATGAAGCACAATGAACATACTGATACATTAACCAACGAACACACTACAACTGTATGTAAATCAATAACCTAATTATTTAGATGGATCATGATAATGATATTGATGATTTAATAATCAAAATCATATAAATTTATCCCTTTTTTTCCTCTTGCTGTCTCTTTCTCCCTCTTTCAAAATGACACATTGCTGCATTTTCTGTGCTCTTTCCTTTCAGACTTATATTGGTCATATACTGCTGCTTGTGAATCCCAACAAGGAGTTACCCATTTATTCAACACTGGTGAGTCCTATATCCACGAATCCTGGATACAAAGGTGAAAATTGGGCTTTTAAGTTTCAATTTGGAAGCTCTTTGTCTCCAACACAAGCATGATGTCAAAACAGGGTGAGCGCGGCGCAAAACGATCCAGAAATTTCACACTAGTGATGTAGATCGAATTTATTCATTTTATTGCAATATGAGACATTATATGGTCTGATGTCAAGCTTGTTTTTCCTATGTCATCGCATTGCATTGTCTGATTGATCACTGCATCTGACTACTGGCCACATTAATTTGAGCTGTAGTTAGGAATTCAGGGGCCCTGCACAGGAATGTTACTGCGGCCCAAAGTGTTGCAGTTTAAGTCCAACAATTACATTATGAAATAACCTCAGGTTTGTGGGCCTGGAATGGTCCATAAATGGTTGTGTGTTTTGTTTACAGAGCATTCTGTGAGTATCAGGATGGTGAAAAAAGGACTACAATCTCAACAACATTCACACTATAAGGCTGTCCCCTGGGCCCACATCTTGCAGATGGGTTCCCCTTATTTTGAAGCTGAGTTTCGCCCAAGGTTTCCTCCCAGTTGGGAGTTTTTCCTTGCCACTGTCAACTTTTAGCTGCCTCCTTGGAGATTCAGCCCTGGTCTGATGTAAAGCACTTTGAGTCAATTTCAATTGTTAAAAGCGTTAAACGAATAAAAATTAATTGGATTGGATTGAATGTAAATACCCCAGAATTGAAGTTGACAGTCCATTTTTAAGCTTTTCTAATCATTGTTTTCAAATTCATTGCGTTGAGATGCATAGCTTACCAAACAAAAATTCTGTCTGTGTCCAAATGCTTGTGTTGTGAAGGCAGCTGATGTGTCGCGATAGTGAGAGCAGAGGAGATGGGCTTGTGCTTCATTCTGAGCTGCGTACTCACGGTGGTGAATGATGGAGCCTGTTTTAATAAAATAGGATTTGATCTGTTCATTAATAATTCAGCCATTTCCTGTCAGCGGTGCTCAGATAGCCTGTAAACCTCGCGGCCGATCGCTCTTCCTGTCTGATCATGGTCTGAATGCTGCTGATTCCTGGGTTACCCATAGCATCGGAGTTATTACCGGCATTTGGAAACTGCTGATTATGGAAATGGCCCCATTGATGGAGCTCTGAGAGAAATGGGGTCGGGGGTGCATGCAAGGACCTCATTTCTCTCCCCAATCGCATCTGAATGCTGAAATGAATTATGGGTGCTGGAACCCAGGTGACATGGCCCTACGGTGAGTTAATGTGATTTAAGGTCTGTTATTGACCCTCATTACCTTGAAGGACTGCTTGACCCCTTTATGTTTAATACAAATAATGCCAATTTTTCCCGTCATGCACAAGCCTATTTAAGGCTTTATAACTCAGTATTTGTGTTTCAAAGACTGGGGACAATTATTCCAGTGAGGCAAGACATTTGGAAATTCAACTACAGAATTATTTAGTAATTAAATTTTGGAATTTATGTATGGCAATGTCAATATTTGCACAATGGGGTTAAGGTTGTTTAATATAAACAAGTGAGTCCAGATTGTTCATTATATTTTAGTTCCTCCCTCTTTTCCGCCTTTCCCTCACATTTCCCTCTGTTTTCCCATAGAGGAGTTAGAGATAGCTTTTATATGTATCATTGTGTGTCTTCTTGTTAAGACACATAACAAACATTGACACATTCAAACAGTATGTGCTACATTTAAATACATCTAATTTGTACATTTACAAATTTATATTAAATTAAGCAACACAAATACAAGTCCAATGTGGATTCTTTGTTTTGAATGGATTCTAATGGGGAAATTTACATTTTGGTAATAGAGGTTTACGCCGTATGTCTGGCTTCCTCAAGGGCTCACCAGCTCGTCGAGGGTGAGCCAATCACTGCTCCACTAGTCTACCTATTCCTCTTAATCACTATCCCCTCTGTCCTAAACTCTCTCTCTCTCTCTCTCTCTCTCTCTCTCTCTCTGCCCATCTCTATCTGTATGGTCACCATGGGGTTAACAGTCATACCGCTGTAATAATTTTTCAGTCGCAATAAGTTTGTTCTTGAACACATTTTGAACTTGCTTGTCCACTTTTCAATATGTAACATTGGACTTCTATTGCGTGCATCTAGGCACGTGTGTGTGTGTGTGTGTGTGTGTGTACGCACATGCATTTGTACTTATTGTGTGTGTGTGTGTGTGAGTTTTTCAGACTCAGGCTTGCTCCACTGAGGCTATTAATCTGATGCTGGTGGTAGAGCGCTTCTTGATGACCCAATGGGCAATTGTGCATGTGAAGGTTAAATGAAATAACAGTGAGTGAATGGGCTCACCTGATTAGAAGAATTCATGAATGAACTTTTTTCATTTTAAGTACTAGGTTACCTTGCTGTCACAGAGTGATATTCATAGGCAGGCTTTGTGCATGGCGCTTAAAGCAACTGGAGTCCAGTGGATGAGTACAGGTTTCCTATACAGCAGAACTGCCACCATTAACCTATGCAGGGCTTACTTTACCTCAAGTGTAGTGCATCTCATATGCACACTCACTCTCTCTCTCACTTCAATTCAGTTTGCTTAATTGGCTTGAAATACATGGTAGTAAACATTGTCTCAGCACTGTAATATTTAAAAAAAAAAAAAAAAAAAAACTGGCATACACACTCAAATTACCAGAACTGTAAATGTCACAGGAAATGTGTATGAACTTTTAGATAATGAATAAAAAATATAATACTGTTGCTTTATGTACAGTTGCAAGAATAAGTATGTGAACCCTTTGGAATTGTTGTGATATCTGTATAAATTGGTCATAAAATGTGATCTGATCTTCTTCAAGTCACAACAATAGACAGACACAGTCTTCTTAAACTAATACCTCTGAAACAATTGAGCCCCTAAGAACCATACTGGGCCATCCCGCAATTTTGGCGAAAATCAGTTGAGGTTGTGAGCATGTGCAGAAAACTGAGATCTACATTTCCTAAATGGGGCAACCCAATCTTCCCACATGTATTGTTAATACAAGCAAATGTCTTCTCTGCCCCTGTACATATGCACTGAACTGCCTTAGCCTCAATAGGCCATCCCACAACCTTCCTATAATTCACTGCAAACATGGAGGCTAGGTATCTCACTGATGAGGAATTGCTGTAATGGCCGGTAGAATTCGGAGGCCAAGCGCAACAACCAGAGAGAAAGAGAGTAGCACGGACACAGTACAAACACGGACAATAATACAGACCAAACAAAAGTACTCGCGCTTCCAAAGGCCGTCTAATAGTCTGAAAACGGAGAAGAAACTCCAATAATTAGAAGGTAGAAAGTTATACAAAACATGACTAAAGATATCTTCGGCTATTGCGCAAAGCTAAAAACAGACACTCTAGCGAAGGGGGCTTGCCGGACTTCCTGCTTATATAGAGTCTGGGAAAGCGCCACCCCAGCTCAATCAGATAGCTGGGTAAAGAATTCAATAGTCCAGGAATATGATATCGTCCCGGGACAAGAGCCGCAAAGAAAAGTCCAAACAACACGCACACCTCACAAACCCCATCCCCCCCTCTAAGGAATGGCTCTAGAAGTTCCTAGAGAGCCCCACGCATGGAACTCTGAGATGAGGGTAGGATCCAAGATATCCTGAGAAGGAACCCAGCACCGCTCCGCAAGACCATAACCCTCCCAGTCGACTAAAAACTGAGCCCCACGACCCACACGCCTCTCGGCTAAAATACGACGCAAAGTGTAAGCGCCAAACAAAGCGATTAGCCCAAGGAACCTCTGAACCCCTGTCAGTCTCAGGAAACAGCGGAGGATGATAACCTAATTGAGCCTCAAAAGGGGAAAGGCCTATGGAGGAGTTACCCAGTGAATTGTGGGAATATTCGACCCATGCTAAAAATCTACTCCACAAAGATGAGTTGTCAGCTGCTAAACATCGAAGAGTTTTTCCAACGACTGGTTGGTTTGCTCTGTCTGCCCGTTAGTCTCTGGGTGGAAACCAGAGGAAAGGCTCATGGTGACCCCAAACTGGTTGCAAAACGCACGCCAGAATTTGGCCATAAATTGAGGGCCCCGGTCTGAAACCACATCTTGAGGGAGGCCATGCAGCTGGAAAACATGGTCCACAACCAGAGGGGCTGTCTCCCGCACCGAAGGCAGCTTGGACAGCGCGATAAAGTGGGCGGCCTTAGAAAAACGGTCAACCACGACCAGGATGACCATGTTGCCTTCAGAAACAGGCAGCCCCGTAACAAAATTGAGAGCGATATGGCTCCACGGGTGCTTAGGGACGGGCAATGGCCGCAGCTGACCAGATAGGGGGAGATGGGAAGTCTTGTTCCTGGCGCAGATACAGCATCCTGCTACAAACTCCCGGATGTCCTCAATCATGGCACGTGGCACACTGATTGGTTTTACTGGCATAACGCCCAAACCACGCCCATGCATAATATAACAGATAGCGCTGGTGTTTTAGGGATATAGGCAGGTGTGCAAGATAGCAACTTTGGTGGGGGTACGCCTCTTATGCAATGCTAAATCCCCAAATAACGGGTTTGAGGATTCTGGCGTAAGATAGGTCCCTTAAACTCTCCCCTCTCAGGTGTAGCTAATTGTCTTCTTTTAGAGGAAGAATCAAACGCAGCAGTTGAGCGCAGAAAAGAGCGCATTTCAATCTTTTTCAATTAAACAATCATTACGCACAGGTTTGACGACTTGCTTAGGATGTGACAAAACTTAAAGTGGAAAATCCACAGTGGTTTTTTCAAGAAGAGTTGCCTATTAAGGCATGTGAATTAAACATTTTATAGAATTTATTATTCACTCGCCTAAAAATTTAATTGTAAGGGAAACTAACATGTTGACCGAGGACAATGATTGAAATCGGGTCACTAATCTCATTCGTTTCAAGGGATGTTTTCCGTCCCCCTCGGTTTTCCGTCCACCACCCGCCACTGGTTTTGAGGTTGATGTGCTGTGCCTTTTTTCCTTCACGCATGGCGTTGTGTGTTCCTAACAAACAACGGAACTTCGGTTTCATCTGTCGACAGAATATTTTGCCAGTAGTGGTGTGGAACATCCAGGTGCTCTTTTGCAAACTTCAAATGTGCAGCAATGTTTATTTTGGACAGCAGTGGCTTCCTCCATGGAGTCCTCCCATGAACTCCATTCTTGTTAGATGTTTTACTTATCGTAGATTTGTCAACAGAGATGTTAGCATGTGCTTGAGATTTCTTTAAGTCTTTAGCTGACACTCTAGGATTCTTCTTCACCTCATTCAGCATTCTGTGCTGTGCTCTTGCAGCCATCTTTACAGGACGGCCACTCTTAGTAAGAGTAGCAACAGTGCTGAACTGTATGCATTTATAGACAATCTGTCTTATCGTGGACTGATGAACGTCAAGGCTTTTAGAGATACCTTTGAAACCCTTTCCAGTTTCATGCAAGTCAACAATTCGTAAGTCTTTTGAGAGCTCTTGCGTGCGAGGCATGGTTCACATCAGGCAATGCTTCTTGAGAATAGCAGACTCAAAACTGGTGTTCATTTTTTATAGGGCAGGGCAGGTTACAACACCTCCAAGCTCGTCACATTGATTGGACTCCAGGTTGGCTCACTCCTGACTCCGATTAGCTCTTGGAGAAGTCATTAGCCTAGGGGTTCACATACTTTTTTCACCCTGCACTGTGAATGTTTACATGTTGTGTTCAATATAAACATGAAAGCATATAATTGTTTGTGAGGTATTAGTTTAAGAGGACTATGTTTGTCTGTTGTTGTGATTTAGATGAAGATTATATCACATTTTATGACCAATTCATGCAGAAATCCAGGTAATTCCAAATGGTTCACATACTTTTTCTTGCAACTGTATTCTTAAGTATTGGTTATGCAACATATTGCGTCTGTATACTGAGTATGTGGGTGGTTACTCACTGTCCCTTAGGTAGTGATAGTCTCTCTCTCTCTCTCTCTCTCTCTCTCTCTCTCTCTCTCTCTTTCTCTCTCTCTCTCGCTCTGTCCTTCCCACCCTCCCACCCGCAGGTGAGTCAGCTGTACCGCAGTTCGACGGGACGTCTCTGCTCCTCTCTCCCGCCACACGTTTTCTCCTCAGCCGAGAGGGCTTATCACATGATGCTGCAGGAGCGCAGGCCACAGTGCTTCATACTCAGGTACACCTCACTGATACACCTCCCTCTCCCCACACGAGGCTAAGAGATCAAGTACACCTCACTGATACACCTCCCTCTCCCCACATGAGGCTAAGAGATCAAGTACACCTCACTGATACACCTCCCTATCCCCACACGAGGCTAAGAGATCAGGTACGGCTCACTGATACACCTCCCTCTACCCACACAAGGCTAAGAGATCAGATACACCTCATGGATACACCTCTCTATCCCCACACGAGGCTAAGAGATCAGGTACGGCTCACTGATACACCTCTCTATCCCCACACGAGGCTAAGAGATCAAGTACACCTCACTGATACACCTCCCTCTCCCCACACGAGGCTAAGAGATCAGGTGCAGCTCACTGATACACCTCCCTCTACCCACACAAGGCTAAGAGATCAGGTACGGCTCACTGATACACCTCCCTCTCCCCACACGAGGCTAAGAGATCAGATACACCTCAAGGATACACCTCTCTATCCCCACACGAGGCTAAGAGATCAGGTACGGCTCACTGATACACCTCTCTATCCCCACACGAGGCTAAGAGATCAAGTACACCTCACTGATGCACCTCCCTCTCCCCACACGAGGCTAAGAGATCAGGTGCAGCTCACTGATACACCTCCCTCTACCCACACGAGGCTAAGAGATCAGGTGCACCTCACTGGTACACCTCCCTCTCCCCACACGAGGCTAAGAGATCAGGTGCAGCTCACTGATACACCTCCCTCTACCCACACAAGGCTAAGAGATCAGGTACGGCTCACTGATACACCTCCCTCTCCCCACACGAGGCTAAGAGATCATGTACACCTCACTGATACACCTCCCTCTCCCCACATGAGGCTAAGAGATCAAGTACTGCTCACTGATACACCTCTCTATCCCCACACGAGGCTAAGAGATCAGGTACACCTCACTGATTCACCTCCCTCTCCCCACATGAGGCTAAGAGATCAGGTGCAGCTCACTGATACACCTCCCTCTACCCACACGAGGCTAAGAGATCAGATGCACCTCATTGGTACACCTCCCTCTCCCCACACGAGGCTAAGAGATCAGGTGCACCTCACTGATACACCTCCCTCTCCCCACATGAGGCTAAGAGATCAGGTACAGCTCACTGATACACCTCCCTCTCCCCACATGAGGCTAAGAGATCAGTACACCTCACTGATACACCTCCCTTTCCCCACACGAGGCTAAGAGATCAAGTGCAGCTCACTGATACACCTCCCTCTCCCCACACGAGGCTAAGAGATCAGGTGCACCTCACTGATACACCTCCCTCTCCCCACACGAGGCTAAGAGATCAGGTGCACCTCACTGATACACCTCCCTCTCCCCAAATGAGGCTAAGAGATCAAGTACAGCTCACTGATACACCTCCCTCTCCCCACACGAGGCTAAGAGATCAGGTGCACCTCACTGATACACCTCCCTCTCCCCACACGAGGCTAAGAGATCAAGTACACCTCACTGATACACCTCCCTCTCCCCACACGAGGCTGAGAGATCAGGTGCACCTCACTGATACACCTCCCACTCCCCACATGAGGCTAAGAGATCAGGTACGGCTCACCGATACGCCTCCCTCTCCCCACAAAAGGCTAAGAGATCAGGTACAGCTCACTGATGCACCTCCCTCTCCCCACACGAAGCTATGAGATCAGGTGCAGCTCACTGATACACCTCCCTCTCCCCACGCGAGGCTATGAGATCAGGTGCAGCTCACTGATACACCTCCCTCTCCCCATACGAGGCTAAGAGATCAAGTACACCTCACTGATACACCTCCCTCTCCCCACACGAGGCTGAGAGATCAGGTGCACCTCACTGATACACCTCCCACTCCCCACATGAGGCTAAGAGATCAGGTACGGCTCACCGATACGCCTCCCTCTCCCCACAAAAGGCTAAGAGATCAGGTACAGCTCACTGATGCACCTCCCTCTCCCCACACGAAGCTATGAGATCAGGTGCAGCTCACTGATACACCTCCCTCTCCCCACACGAGGCTAAGAGATCAAGTACACCTCACTGATACACCTCCCTCTCCCCACACGAGGCTGAGAGATCAGGTGCACCTCACTGATACACCTCCCACTCCCCACATGAGGCTAAGAGATCAGGTACGGCTCACCGATACGCCTCCCTCTCCCCACAAAAGGCTAAGAGATCAGGTACAGCTCACTGATGCACCTCCCTCTCCCCACACGAAGCTATGAGATCAGGTGCAGCTCACTGATACACCTCCCTCTCCCCACGCGAGGCTATGAGATCAGGTGCAGCTCACTGATACACCTCCCTCTCCCCATACGAGGCGAAGAGATCAAGTACAGCTCACTGGTGCACCTCCCTCACCCCACACGAGGTTAAGAGATCAGGTACAGCTCACTGATTCACCTCCCTCTCCCCACACAAGATAAAGTACTGAACAGATTCCTATGCTGTTACGATCTTCCCTTTCTCTCTGGACCTGAGAGGTCTCCTCTGTGGCCATTGCGCCCTTTCATTTCTGCGACTCACTGGTCTAAACATGTTGGATCCTCAGGCTGCATTGAGTCTGTCTGAAGGGTTATTTATCAACCCCCCCATTCCTAACCCAGCCCATTTGTCACCCGAAGACCCCAACCCCTCCTCACTGAGTCACTGAATCTTCTCTGTGCCTCCCGCCTGCTGCACTTGCTTGCATTTCTCTTAAAATTCCGAAGGGGTGGAGGATTTGAGCCCCTGATATACAAGGAACACCACAATTCATTGGACAGTGACACATTTTTTATTTTCATTCTATACTTCACCATTTTGAGTTTGAAAGGATGCAGTGACTATCAGACTGTCATCATACATTTTAGGATTTTTTAATCAGGTAAAGCATTCAAAAATGACAGCATTTTTCTTCATATTCCCCCCATTTAGGAAGCGTTAAAGAATATTGGACAGCTTAACATAATGTAGAATGAAGAAATCATTTTTAATTTTTTCGTCGCATAGCCTTTGAATTCAACAATTGCTTGAAGTCGGTGATGCAAGATAGCTGCCAGGCCTGCACTGCAGTTCCTGCTTGTTTTGGGGACTTTTTGCCTTCTGTCTCTGCTTTAGCATATAAAATTCCTGTTGATGTGGATTCAGCTCCAGTGACTGACTCAGCCAAAGGTACCCGATGACAAAAATGTGTCTCTGTCCTGTGAATTACGGCGCTCTCTGTCTGTGCCGTGACTGCTGAGTCGTATCGATGGTGAATCCGGTGCCCCCTGAGTGCTCTCCTCCCTGTTTAATGGGGAGTTTATGGAAGAGCTGTAAAACCCAAGTGCTTTGCTGTGGTTTTTCTGTTACTACATCCTGTCTGCATTAACACAGAGAGGCCTGCTGGCAATTTCAGGAAACAATAGAGCCAAGATGGCTGCTGTTGAAGTAAGAAACAGTTTCTTCATGTTACCACTGAATGACATTTATTAATTTATGCTGCGTTCATGACTCGGCAGAAATTGGAAAAATACAAGCTCTGACTTAGGTTATACCATTTGTACACCTGGTGGGGTAGGCCTTTTTGCTCAGAAACTCGTCCAGAAATTTAGAGGCCCAATTTACCCGACTTGAAATCAGTGACAAGTGGACAGCATCAAACGTCAGCCTTCATCATTAATGGGTAGGATGGAATTGTTATAATAATATTTGCTCATGTTTTAACGCATAATTTGACATGTATTTATGCAATATGTAAAACATGTTTGAAGTTCACTCTGATTATAGCAATATGTGAAATTTTATCGTCTTTCGTGGGTTTATATACTAGCCCCCTTGTGACAAGCTTTGAGCTAGTTACACCACTCTGCGCTGGTCAGAGCAGTCGCATACTTGTTTTCCATGTATTTGCAGTTTGAGCGCTATTTAGGAACTTGCATATCTCTGGATTCTGAATTCCAACTTTCAAGTTGTTTTGAATGCAGCAATTGTACCTTAATATAGTTGTGACAACTCAAGATTTGATGCTATTTTGTTTCCATTGCGCACAAGATACTATACTCATATGCACAAGTCCTGTATAGTAGGGCTCACTCAGTTCACGGAATTATTACTAACTCTATTGCTGACACACTTATGGAATAATAGACAGTCTAATGGAAACTATCATTGAGCTCATCTTAAAGGGCATGTAAAGTCGATTCTCAGACGGGACGTTGAACGTCCAATGTTTACAAACAAATCACTTGTCTTTTTTGACATCTTGCTTCGTCACATGACCACTTTCATTCATATAAACCATTGTTTTGTGTACATGCATGGATAATCCTTCTATTTTGGTTCGTTTGCGCAGGTGCGGCTCGCTGATTGGCCAATAAACAAAAACAATGGGAATCGACTCTAGATGCCCTTTGAATTTCTTATTTGGCACTAACCATTGAAGTTAGCATTTGTTCGGATATAATATTTATAACTCAATATATTGACGCCAACTTAGTGTTTGGGAGCAGGCATAAGGGTTCTTGCCTCTTACCTCATAAAGAAACAACGATGAGTTTGGTTTCCATTTTTCTCGACGGACTATAATCACCCCTATTTTTTATTTCCGGATGTACAGGGAACCTGTACATCTTATGACCTTTCTCCAACCTGGTGCTCCACCTATATGCACAGAAAACCGTCAGACTGACCAATTTTGTAGATGTATCAGAAACAGTAAAAGGGGTATGAACATTGAAACAACAGCGCCTGAAAATGCAGTGAAGACAACATGGCTCCATATGTCACCTGACCAGATTTTTCTGGGTGCCTCATTTCACAACTTTCTCTATTAAGGGACTCTATTTCAGTGGCAGCTGGTGAACTGACAATAGGGGAACCAATTAAATTGCAATGAAAAGGCGTTATTTTAGCTAGAGGCTAAAAGCTATATAGGGTGACGTTGTCAGCTAAGTGACATTGTCATTGTTACATCTGGCATCACATGCAGAATAAGGATGTGTTATTTCACCCTTTACAAAGCAGGAAATTTGCTTATGTATGATTTATGAAGACACTGTGTCTCATTTATGATGGCATTGTACATGCTGTATAAAGCCTTTACAAGCAACACTTCATCTAAAGTGTGACCGTTATTCCAATAATGAAACATTGTCTGTGATAATGAAAAGTTTCCTTCAAAAATAGTTGATGTAAGGCCGGCATTAGCCAATCAGTAACTTCAGTCAAGGTCTTGACTGCTGTAATGTATGAAAAACCACAGACAAACCAGTCTGCCAGGATTTGAGTTTGAGGTTTTTAAATGAGCATCTTTAAGGGCTACCATTCTTTGGAGAGCTGCAATTCTGTGAGTTTTTACTCAAACCAATCAAGCCTACAACTGGAGTCACATGATCAATAGAATTATGTTTTCTGAATTTGGTAGGAAATGGAGACCTGCAGTGTGTTAGGTGTGCAGGAACAGTGATGTGCAGCTCTGGTGCACATGGTACTAATGAAATGAAATACTGGCATCAGAGCTGGATCCTGTTCTTTGATGAATGGGGTTTGGGAGGGTGTCAGTGTAGTGGATAAGTCATCACTCCTCTTACGGCTCTCGGTGGGGCTTTAGCAGGGTGTAGGATGTTGTCCGCCGCCTGAGCATTTTCTCATGTCAGTCGCTGTCTACTGAAGTCATCGATCATGGACACACACAGTGTGGCGGGGTTAAGACATGAAAGAAACATGTTCTTGTCTTACAGTGACCACATGAGCCCCCCCACTCTCCATTTTACAGTCCTTCTGTCACTCTGCCAATTCAATTCAGTTCAATTCATTGTGCTTTATTGGCAGGACATACAATACATACAGCATTGTTCATATTGCCAAAGCAAGCATTTTAGAAGTATGACTACAAGAATAGAGGTATGAAATTAATACCTGTCTTTCTTTTCTTTGCTTTTTTCTCTCCTGTTCTTTCATTCTGTTTTTCCTTGTGTCACTCTTCTTTCTTTCTCTGTCTTTTTCTTCCTCCCTCACTCATTATCTTTCACTTCCCTGCTTGCTCACTCTATCTTTGTCTGTTTCTCACCCCTTCTCCTTGTTATCACTCTTTTAACATCTCTCTCTCTCTCTCGCTCTCTCTCTCTCTCTCTCTCTCTCTCTCGCTCTCTCTCTCTCTCTCTCTCTCTCTCTCTCTCTCGCTCTCTCAGTGGGGACAGTGGCTCAGGGAAGACAGAAGCCTGTAAGCACATTGTGAAGCACCTGGTTGCACGCTCCAGCCATAAGAACTTCCCCCTGGAGGCCCGTATGAAGCATGTGAGTATGTCAAATGCGCCGTAATAGTAGTATTTCCGTCACAGTGTTACAGTGCCATCTAGTGGTGTTTTTGTACTGCAACTGCACTGAATTCACCTGGTAAAATCCCGACGCACTGCAATTTGGTCAAATCAAATTTTACTACCTCAGTCATTCTGGGTGCCTCTCGATGCATTTCACTGCCCTCCTCCTCTCGATTCCTCATTACTCCACCACTGGTCCACGTTTTCGGTCATCGCAGTTGACGTTGACTGTCGTTGAAATAGGCCTATCATAAGCTCTCTTCTTTGCTGAGTCCACAAAACAGCCAATCACAGATCTTTCATGTACACGGTAAGCCCATTTCAAGTAAAATTGCTGAGTACGTTTCAAACAAAGGTTTCTGCTGACTCTTGGTCCTGCAACCATGATTCTGACATCAGATATTAGGTGTAATAGCCAGAGTATGCATGGGATTTAACAATCTTTTACTCCATAGGAAGGAGTTTGAGACTTCTTGCTTTGAAGAAGATATCTCTCCTGCTTGGGGACTCTCCATACTGAGTGACCGTTCCCTTCTCTCCACCTGTCTGCAGGTTGACTGCATCCTCGAAGCATTTGGCCACGCAAAGACAGAAATGAATGAGAACTCCAGCCGCTTCATAAAATTTCTCTCCCTCCGGTTCAGTGAGAAGAAGAGAACTTTAGTTGGAGGTATATATTATGTGTTTTTATGTCTTACTGTTCTGCTTTTTGACTTTCTCAAAATGTGCCATATTAAGAAGTTTTCAGAATTTGCCAAATCAAATTTCCAGTACGCCACTATATCATCTTAACAAATTAGGACCACCATGCTCTGTAATTACTGTGATATTACTCTGACATTTCTGGTCACTCGACCCTGATGTACTAGTGCTTTCCGTCTGAAATACATGTTGAAAAGGCTTGCAGGAGGTTTCGTTCCTCATCAAACCTCGGATGTATGACTGCGGAAGCCATTAGCCGGAAATTTTTTTATGGATATAAGTGGCGGCGTCCAGTGGCAGCAACACTGGGTTCGATGTCAAATTGGTGAAAACATCGTGTTACCTCTTGTGCCAACACCTATGGTCTAGACACGAAGAAGCGTCGTGACACAAAGATTTTGCGGATGTCAGTTTTGCCTCCATTTTTAGGTGGCGATGTAGTGAGTGGATTTAGCCAACTGAAATCGCTCTTCTGGCAAAGCAATGTCTAGCGGAGCAACATATCAACTTTCTGTCACATATCCGCAGCTTGATGAAGAGTAGTGGAATCTGCGGAGAAGTACCGAGTGTTAGGTGTCAAGTAGTTGGTTAATAATGACCAGCAGGGGGAGCTAGAACTCTAGTTGAAAATTTACTTTCATTGCCTCCTCCTCACTTCAACCCTATATAATACATTGTGTGTGTGTGTGTGTGTGTGCGTATGCGTATGTCTCTGTGTGTGTGTTCTCAGCAAGGGTCCGTACCTACGTCTTGGAGAAGTCGCGTGTCACCTGCTCACAAAATCAACACAACTTCAAAGTGTTTCACCTTATGGTGGAGGGTATGACGCCAGAGGAGAGGAGTGGAGTCCATCTCAACAATACGCCGACACACACGTAACTACCCCCTCTGCAACAGGAAACCTTACACACAGACACAACATGCAGTGGTATGAACACAAGTCAGTGACGCATATATGAAGTCTAATTTGCAGTCAAGTAAAAGAACCAGCATGTTTTCAATTTGAAAATCAAGTGAATTGAAATTTACCCAAATATGCGGAGCCACTTGCTAAATGAGTCCCTCGGAACAAGAGTGGTCCAACTTTTTCTCTTTTTTTTTGGCCATTTTTCATTTTAGACCCCTACTGGATTGAGCACTTTATGCATTCTTGAAGTGTAGAACACATGACCCACCTATTATATTGAACTGGAGCTACACAGGGTTAATCCTTTATTACACTGAACAGATTGACCCCTTGGGAATCATGTTAAGATCAGAATTTTTAAAGAGACAAATATGAAGTTATACCACTTTTTATTTTCTGGGGCTTAAGTAGAAAATTAATGTTGGTAATTAGTGCAGTATAAATAATGTGTGCAAACTGGTTAAATGGGAAAATTAACCAGTTTGTACATAATATTTTCATGTGTAAATGGCTGGGTTCTAGCGCTGACTGGATTAGTCACTTGAACCCTCCTGTCAGTGTCATGCTGAAGTGTCAGAAATGCAGGTGCATGAGACAGACTCACAGACATCTAACCATCGCTGAGCAGGCATCGCAGATCAGACCTTTCGAACTGTGTGGCTGATGTGTTCAGAGTCCATCACTCTAACCATCTGCAGGTACCTGAGCAGGGTAGAGGCAGGGGAGACGAACGGCGATCACAGCAGAGAGAAGCTGACCGCTCTGAGACAAGCTCTCAGGTCGATGGGCTTCAACAGTGTGGTGCGTTTCTCTCTTATGTACAGTACATATGCACACACGCGCGTGCGCCACAAAGCACATAATCACTAATGCACGTTCGCGCTCTCATGCGCACGAGTATTTTGTACAAACACGCACTCATACACAAACATACTGGCATGCGCGTGGATGCAGTCTCACATGCATACTTGAACACACACTGTTGCATATACAGTATGCACGTACATATACCTGAACACTTGCATGCATACGGCATATAAGCACATGCACATCCACATACAAACACGTACAAATGCTCACACGCATGCCCGCATGCACCGATGCGGGCATACAGACATTCACATACTTGTTCACACTGAGGTGCACTGTCTAAAACAAGCATGCATGCACGCTCAGACGTGTCCGCCCGCATTTGCACGCGTGTCTACATGCACTCATTCACTCACAAATACGCATTTAAACTCATGCACACATGAGCACGCAGAATCAGATACACACAAATACGCGCACACGCATGCAGATTCGTGCGCAAAGGCGCACACACAAATGCACTGACACTCTTCTCACTGTTTCTGATGCTGTGCATAGGAAGTGGAGAACCTGTTTGTGATTCTGTCTGCGATCATCCTCTTGGGAGACCTGCGCTTTGCATCGACTGGCCAGAGCGAGACAGCCTCTGTATCAAACCCGCAGACCCTGGAGCACGGTCAGTCCTATCACATGGCTACAGTTACACTTCTCTCCCACTAGGGGGATATCTGAGAGATGATCAGTCACTGTGACTGCAGCAGCTGAGAGAGGCTGTCACATGCAGCACTGCTGTTTACATCTATTCTGCAGCATGATGCATGCTGGGAAACTTCTATCAGGCACGTGCCGCGTGCCAGATTTGTTTTGCACTGGTGAACAAGCTGCCCCAGCCTTAATGTTGAAGCGCAAATCGTTGCAGTCCAAAAGTGTAAGGAAGGCTGCACTGTATGAAAAGAGCCACTATTTCTGCATGCTCCAGACTAGTATGTTGATCACTGTGTCGTTTAATGTGCCCTCTACTGAACAGTTGTATAGTTTCTTAGTCATTTTAGTGATCTGCAGTTCATTTTAAACAAGCAGCACTCTTGAAGTGGTTACCGAGTGATGGCCCGCGGCAATTTTAGCAAATTCCGGCTCATTCTAAGGGGTCTGGGTGACGTGCTTGTCAGCGTTACTGAGGAAGTAGGTCGTACAGGGGCTGGAAGGGATAAGGGGCTGGTCTACGATGTGCAGTGCTGTGCGTGTTACAATGATTCGTGACCTGGAAGTATGTAAACAAGTTACGTCACAGAGGGGCTGGTACGATGGACCGTTGTCATGACAACTTGGGATGATTGGCCACTGATGTCATCTGAAGTGTGGACTTGCTGCAGTGTGTCAGGGCAATGTCTGTTTCTTTAGCTGACCTGCAATTATCTGAATAAGACCGCTCCCAGAATGTGTGTCCAAGATGGTGCTGACAGAGACCCCAATGACACCCATTGATTTGACCGCGATATATCATTTTATCTGTATTTGAACTATTGTTTTTTTTTGGCAAGCAGAGACTTTTCATTGGCCCACGCAAGTTTGTGACTGAAGACAGATGTAACAGCAGCTTTTCATTGGCCCATGCTGATGATTGACAGCGTGTTAAATGAGCCTAACTCCACCCTCTTCCTCCCACAGTGTCAGAGATGCTCCAGGTGTCTCCAGAGGACTTGGGCATGGCCCTGACATCTGACATCCAGTACACCAAAGGTACACACGTCAGTTATGGATATTTTCAATTTTGGACGGCTGGTATATTTTTCAGAGTTTTTTTTTTTTTTTCATCTGATTATGTTGAAAAATTATTTACTGCGCTCTTTATACCACCACTTGTTCACTTCACATAGCTTTACTGGCTTCAATCGCTGTCAAAAGTTTCATTGTGGTAAAAGTCCGGCGACGGCTGCTCGACTCATGGTAAAGGAGGCACATAAAATCCCTTTTAACTAATGAGAAATCTTGACCTGTTTTCAAATAATTGGCTTCAGGAAGAAGTTTTCCAGTGGTTAGAATAATCCATCTACCATTAAATACTCTTTCCTTTTTAGCACAATGTTGTGGTGATTAAATTGGACTTGTAAATTCAATGCATAAAAATGTTTTCATAACTTTACAATAAGGATTAAC
Source organism: Gymnothorax reevesii (assembly GCA_029721435.1). Taxonomy (NCBI): domain Eukaryota; kingdom Metazoa; phylum Chordata; class Actinopteri; order Anguilliformes; family Muraenidae; genus Gymnothorax; species Gymnothorax reevesii. Next base: position 16,646,326 of record CM056587.1, on the reverse strand, counting down.
TACTCTGTTAAGTTCCTCGTTTGCTTTTAGCACATCCTGCAATGAAGGCTATTTAATCTGCACTTCTTGTTTGTTTGAAATACAAAAAAAAATTGAAAGATTCACAAGTGGGCAGAATTGAATTGTTGATTGAAATGCAATTACGAAATTGGAAATTGGTGCAGTGGTTATCGCTACTGCCCCACAGCAAGAAGGTCGTGGATTCAAATCCGGCCTGGGGCCTTTCTGTGTGGAGTTTGCATGTTCTCCCCGTGTTCGCGTGGGTTTCCTCCGGGTACTCCAGTTTCCCCCACCCACAAAAACATGCATCATAGGAACACTTCTGAATGGCTGTGTGTGAATGTTTGGTGATGGTCGGAGGGGCCGTAGGCGCATACTGGCAGCCATGCTTCCGTCAGTCTGCCCCAGGGCAGCTGTGGCTACAAAAACTTAGTTTACCACCATCAGAGCGTGAATGTGTGAGTGAATGAAAAATGTTTCCATTGTGAAGCGTCTCTGAGAGCCCAGAAAAGCACTATATAAAACTGATGCATTATTATTATTATTATAATTATTATTTCCTGTTTTCTCATAACAAAGAGAACTGGTCACACCTGATAGAGTTGTTTGTTCTTGGAAATCACGTAACGTTAATTGGAATAAATTAGTGGAAACGTGTCACGAGTCTAAAGGGATGTTCTATCCCTCCTCTATTTTTAGCTCACCAGCCGCCACTGGCACATACAGTGTTTGGCTGTCGTTCAAGTGTTTGCTGAGAAATATTATGAAAATGTCAGTTGGTGTAAACAAGTTCGGCTGATTAAGTGAGCAAAAGCAGATGTTGCCACTGTTACCGGAGATATTTAACTTCTGGACTTGTCTTTCTATTGAAAGGTGATGTCATCACTGGGGGACGGACTGCTGACATGTCCAGTTTCTGCAGGGACTTGCTGGCAAAGTCCTTATATGGTCGCGTGTTTAGCTACCTGGTGAACCACATTAACTGTTACCTGCAGCAAGAGGGCACAGGGTCACGGTAAGAGAGGGCCTCGGGGGCGGGGTTATACACACACATGTACACACCATATAGACACTCAAGAACATCATGTACATTCATGAACAGCATACATACATAATCGAACATACACACAGATACACTATGCACACACTTACCCACAAACAAATCATTTACACTTACATCATACAGCCATATACAGACACACTCTAATGCACGTCATGCACTCGTATGTATATGTACACGTACTTGCACGCACACACGCATAAGAACAAAAATGTTCACTATGCACACACTCACCCGTAAACAAATCATGTAGTCACGCATCCTACAGTCACGTGCAGATGCACGCTCATACACACATGCACTTAAGCTTTTATTCGAATGCACACACGCACGCACAAATACAAACACACACACCCTCTTCAGATGCTTGAGGCATTTACCATCTTGGCCAACCCAGTGAACAGAAGTGGAAAATTTTTGAAAAATTTCAAAAAGTCCCCGTGAAAATCCATTTACGCGATGATATATCGGTTGAATTATGTAGATACAAGGGCACGTTTAAGATTCTGGTTTTGGCTCTAATGGGATGGTTTCATTATTAATATTTCAGCTGTCTTCTCTGAATTGCCTGTAGAAAGAAATGAGACTCATACATTTGACTTCTAAAAGTGAAAGCTGTCTAAATTACTTTACGTTAGAATTACTGTATATTACAGGTGATTTTATCTAAAGGGACTCACCATTGTGTTTATATAAAGCAATGTAAAAGAGTGCGTAGCATGTATGTGAATCTTCTAGTTCAGTTCTACCACTAATACAGAACATTAGAACTGAGGAATGTCTTTGATTAAATGTATGCTCAAATAAGAGGAATAAGAAAACTTCTGAAGAACAATAGTGCGCACTGATTATTTCAGGAAAAAAATCTGTCACTATCATGCTGTTATATAAAACCAGGTCGCTGGGATGGGCAGTTGAGGAGGCAGCTGGCACTCTTTGCCATTGTTTTTGCTACTGTTGTTGTTGTTGTTGTTGTTTGAGGAATATTTGGGCCTCCCCAAAGTTTTTATGGAACTGTCTGCACACTGCAACAATATAATCAACTTATTGGAGCTTTACCAAATACTTGGAGATCAAAAATTATTAAAAGACCAGGAGGACATCTAGTCTGTCTGCCTCAAATGAAAATGGTACAATGGTTAAAGAAAATAAAGATTATTAAACATATATACACATTTTACTTAAGAATAAAGAATTTAGTTGCGACACCATATAGAATTCTAGATAGTTGGGAAAACTTGTTAGACACACCAGTTCCATGGAATAAAGTCTTCAAAATTCTTTACAATACATCACTTGATCCGAAGATGAGATATTTTCAATATAAGCTAATATATAAGTTTCTAGCAACAAAAAAGATGCTAAATATCTGGGGAATTGAGCCGTCACCCCTCTGTCGATTCTGTCAAGAGGAAGCGGAGTCAGTAGTCCATTTGTTTTGGTACTGTCCTGTAACAGCCTTTTTTTGGATAAAGGTGCAAAATTGGATATCTCAGTATAATAGTATACAACTAGATTTATTTAAGGTATTACTGGGTGATGTAACTAAAGAAAAACATCAAATATGTAATATAATTGTATATCTTGCAAAAATATTTATTTTCAGGTTGACATCTGTTGGGGAGTTAAGACTTGAGAGATTCAAGAATTTTGTCATGTATTACAGTAGAATTGAGTGTGCGATGGCCTATGAGACGGGTCTTGTAATTTATGCCAAAAGATGGGATAAAATTCGGGAGGCTGAAGGTTGGGAATAACAAAGAGATGGAATGGATGAGCTAATAGTTACAAATGCCAAAAATATAAAACTCTGTGAATGTAATCCTTATTGTATTGTATTTTATTTTAGTTTTTTTTTATTTTATTTTATTTTTTGTTTTTCATGGGTGTGTGTTTTGTTGGGTGATGGTAGGAGGATTCATACTTAATTATATAACTGATTAAATGAATAAAGTTGTCCTCCAAAGTGGGGGGGTGGTGGCGGGATAGAAAAAAAAAAAAAAAAAAAAATATTTGGGCCTCCCTGTATGGAGTTTGCATGTTCTTGTGATCCTGTGGATTTCCCTGGTATCTCCAGATTCCTCCCACAGTCCAAAGTCACGCATGTCAGGCTTAATTGGAGACTCTGAATTATCCGTGAGTGAGTGAGTGAGTGAGCGATTGATTGATTGATTGATTGATTGAGTGAGTGAGTGAGTGAGTGAGTGAGTGACCGATTGATTGATTGATTGATTGAGTGAATGAGTGAGTGAGTGAGTGAGTGAGTGAGTGAGTGAGTGAATGAGTGATCGATTGAGTGAGTGAGTGATTGATTGAGTGAGTGAGTGAGTGAGTGAGTGAGTGAGTGAGTGAGTGAGTGAGTGAGTGGGCGGGCCCAGTGATGGATTGCAGAACTGTCCAGGGTGAACTCCTGCTCCTCGCCCATCGCATGCTTGTTTCGACCTCAGCAAGTCCACATGCAGCCCTCACCACTGCAAAAAATGATTTTTAAGAAAGGAAAATTTACTAATTTTAAGACTTAAAACACTTATTTCTATCTCCATGTTCTTAGTAAGACAAGAAATTTGTCCTTGATTTTTGGTAATTTTGACTACCTTGCCAATGGGGTAAGTAAATTTCACTTGTCAAGTGTCTTACTTGTCTTACTAAGAAAATGGTGATAGAAATAAGTGTTTTAAGTCTTAGAATTAGTAAATTTCCCTTTCTTGAAAATCACTGTTTGCAGTGTATAAGTGGGCCAGAAAATGAATGAGTGTTGTTGTTTTTTGTCTGCAGGTGAGCGGGTCAGTGGGTGTGATGAGGCTGGTAGCTGCTCAGAAGGGCTGTAGGGTGTGCAGTTAGGCAGGAAATGGTGGTGCGCTGGTGTTCTTCTGAAGTGATGCCGGCTTCATCCTTGTATGTGTCAAGTGCGCGACTAGTGAAGACCAGGGCTAATAGCTGCACTTATAGCTGTCTAGTCCATTTTTTTCCCTGTTATTTAACAGGATTTATAAATTGAACCCCAAATCATGACTAAGACTGAGTCATAGTGGTAAGACGGTGCTGGCGGAAGGTCGTTCAGTATGATAATGGGATAATGGGGCCTCAGAAACTGTTCTCATTGTACGTTGAGTTGTTTAGTTGTTTTGAGTCATCTTATTATTTCTGCTTGAGAGAGAAATAATCCCTCTAAAGATGGTCTCTTTTCTTGCTGAGGATGTCTGTGCTAAACTTCTCATTCCTATGACCAAACTCACTTAACGGATGAGAATATTCTTAACCCTTCTACTGGTCAAAAGACATTTCTATCACCATTGGCTTGCTGGTGCACCGACATTCATACAGTCGCAGATGTCTTGATTGCAATCATCGGTACGGCTAATATACAGTTAATGAAAACAATGCGTGTTTTTTGACCTTCAGAGGGGCTGTTGTTGCATTATTTTAATTTTTTAGTTCATTTGTTCCTATAAATAAATAAATAAATAAATAAAATAAATACAAGTAAACTCACCCAGTGGTACCGTATGGCTAGATAAAAAAATCGACCCGTTAAAGGCTAAATGATGTCACACCTCAACTAATTTCTGGGTCAGGCTGAAGGAAGACAGGAATGATGGATGTGGAAAATGAGTGATTCGGAACTTTTGCATGCAGTGGATGGGGCACTTAACTTACCTTAGCCAGATCCCAGCAGCCCCATAGACTTATCATGGATGTGTGTCCATTTGTGAATCAACTGTATGTATCGTATATCAGAGAATGAAGGGCCCCCTGTCTGGGACGGAGAAGAAGAGTGAACTGTGTTTATCTCCCTGAGGAAGTGATAGGTGCTGAGATGATGGAGAATGTATCCTGCAGTCAGTTGGTGTAATGATCCACCTGCTGTTGCCTTCCACACTGTGAGTTGAGCATTAGGTAGGAGTTAGCTGCCCTAAGAGGCGTTCAACAAGCGGTCATTTCTCCTTCTCCCGTTCTCCCTCCCTCACCCCATTATACAGGGACTCAGGGGAGATGGTGTTTTATCGGTGCATTCCTTTTGAGTCCAGCTCCCACTCCTTCCAACAAGAATGCTTCCCCATGACTCGATTCGCGATTCAAATCGAATCCTCGCAGCCAGTCCAGCTATATTTTCCACTTTTTCGAAGAGGAATCCCCTGTGTTTATCAGTGAGCGCAAGCTCACGGGGTTTGTCTGAGAAAGGCCAGGCACAGTTGTTTATAAGACACACATGGATTAGATCTATTCTGGCATGTACTGCATGCAATGAAAGTGTTCATGTACAACTGAGTCGTGGACTGGATAGGCTGGGATAAACAGTGATGAAATTCTGTTCCACACTTGCCCCTGGCGGGCTGACAACCAGCATCTCGTTGACTTCAGGTCAAATTTTACATTCAGATTTCACGTGTCCTGGTTTAAACTTCTGGCATAAGGTCTACATTCTGCCATTGATCTCCTCTCTCTTTTGTTCTACAGGGATCCGGAACTTGAGATCACAATACTGGACATCTTTGGCTTCGAGGAACTACAGAGAAATGGCTTTGAGCAGGTACATCTTCCACAGAGTGACAAGTCACATGAACATGGAGTAATGGATTAAATAATCGGTGATTACAGTTATAAAACGGATAAAAGCCAGCAATCTTCCAAAAACATCTTTCTTTAATATTTCATGGTCGTATGTGCCAAGATTTTGAAACAATAAGAAGCCCTCTTTTTATTTATGGCTTCACTTAAGGCTTGCAGCGGTTGATATGAGATCACACATGGGCCGATAATTCATCAACATCTAAGATGTATGTGTCTAGCGTAGAATGGCTTGGTGCCATGAACTCCAATAAAGGGACTTTTTAACCCATTTTAATTCAGAGACATCCATTCCAGGAAAAAGCAAAATGTCTGCCCATTTGATTTACAGTTTGTGTCTGGCTGCTTTATTTCTCACAAGTTTAGGCAGTTCAGTGATTTTTTTGGAGGGGGATATCTGTGACTCGTGTATTGCTTTAGTCTAGCTTAGCCTGTTTATATCAAATGCATGCCTTCATCCAAAGTCATTCTATGTGAGAATAGCTCAGATTTGTCTCCCTAAATGGAAGAAAATCTGCATGGTTACATTTTTAACATCGGCTTGAATTTCCAGATCAGCATTCAGTGTTGTAAATGTTTGTTCCTTTGAAATTTGTTCAGTTGCATGAAGTCAATTTCCTTTACTTTTAGTTACGAGGAGTTTTGAGATATTATGCGTTTTGCAGAATTATTAAAGTTTTGGGCAGTTTATGGAACTTTGGATTTGGTTAGTACTTGGATGGGATACCAGCTAGAAAAACCATGTTGCTGCTGGTAGTAGAGCTGGTGGGCGCATAGGATGCAATCTTGCCTTCAATCAAATAAACCTCAATGCTCCAGTGCAGTGATGGGGACACTGTGTCATAGGACTTGCCATATTTTGCGTTAAACATTAAACCAAGGTCCCGACTCACTGTTATCATGATTGATTCCAGGAATTCCTTTGACAAAAAATTGTGGGTTTCTTAATACTATACCCGGATCATTGAAACTGCCACCTGATCATCCCCTGATTTACAGTTGTGGTGAAAATGCTCACGTAAACCTGTCAAGAATATGTATCGTGGTAGACTTGACTTCCAGTGATTTCCTTGGCTTATTTTTTGTGATTAATGACGTAAACACATGTTTTTGCCACAAAAAACATTCATGAAATATGGTTCTTTCATAAGTTTGTTAAAAGTCTTCTGGAAATATGACAAATCTGCTTTGTCAGATATGTGCATGCAGAAACTTGAATGATCAACTTTGGTGATGAAGATGTTTGTGTCAATCAGCTTTGCTTTGTAGCAGGGCTTGTGGTCAGTGATCTTATTCAATGACAGCCGGTGACTTTTCTGAGTACACTTCAATAAGGCTCATTTGATGCACTCAATAGACTGAGCTGCAAACATTGGGAAAGTCTATGGAGCTCAGCATGGATCAGAAAAAGCGGATCATTGACTTCAGAAGGTCAGGATAGTCATTTTGAGTCATTTCAAACAGCTGCAAGGGCCCAAGACCAACAATGCGATCAATTTAAGTGCATGGCAGTGTCACTGCTTGATTAGGGAGAAAAAAAGAGCTCAGCTATTCATTAATGTGCAGTTTTTTTGAAAGAAGCCATTCATCATTTCTTTTGGGGAGGATTTTTTCATTGTGAAATTTCAAAACGAGTCAACATGTTTACCTCCTCCATTTATTATCAGATTTTGCACTGATAAGTGACTGTTCCTTGTGATTTGGTTTTTTGGAGGTTACCTTCTTTATTCATTCTTATCGAAGAATGGAATGTACAGCTGCTGTAGAAATGATGGATGTTTTACAAATTTGCTCCCAGCGCTAATTTCAAATAGTTGCATGATGTTGTTTGATTCAGCTTTTTTTCACACTGCTGGCAGAGTGACCTGAAATGGCGCATTAGAACGATCAAGCTTCTTAAATGTTTGGAAACCAATATCAGTACAGCTCTGTAAATGGACTAAACTGTGTTAGTCGATGCCTGTGAAGCTAGGCTAGGTTTTGTATCTGTGTGCAAAAGTCAGCTGTTTTTATCTTTAAGGAGAGTCTGTGGTATTAGTGATGGGGACATCTGCTATTGAATATCATGGGGTCTGGATGAGACAGTGGGCTCAGTCCAGAAACTTGTGTCCTTCTTAGTTGCTTTATTCATTGCCTGACCCTGAAGTCAATCACAGCCCACCATCATTAAGCAGATTCCCATGCTCCTTGTAGGATAGAGCTGTCAAGTTCTTGGAATTTCCCTGAGATTTCTTAGGCAAGGAAATTTTGCGGAAGCATTTTTTTGTATAAATTTATGGCGCACCTACCTGTATATCGACTTGTACATCTACCATAACCATAACTGATCTGGCTTTAGACTGATTTTGAAGGTGCCAGGACATTCAAGTTGCCCAATTAACATTTCTCATATCCCCCATCTCCTCATCCTCTCTGTGCTCTTTATCCCTGACTCCACTGATAACGGGCAGTGATGAAGGGTGAAGGAAGAAACAAGGATGGAGGAAAACAAGTTATTGGGTGGAGTCCAGCTTTCGGGAGTCCGCAGGACACCTGGGTCGTTTGTATTCCGGAAACGCTGGGAGAGTTCCCTATTTCAGTTTGACACTGGAGACTGCTGAGCCCAGGAAGTTTCTGGTGTGCTGTTGAGTTCAATGAGAGTAATGCTGTGTCCTGGCCTGACCCAGGGGAGGTTCTGCGTTCAGACTGTAGCCACTGTGTCTGTGGCCTCAGCCGAACTTCAGGTGATGGATTCCCCAGTCTCCTGCTGTCCCCCCCCCAAACACCGGAATAAAATCAGCGGAAGGAACCGAGGAGCCGGATTTTGCTGATTGTAATGAGAGCTCATGTACATTTCCGTCATGGCATAATTCCACCCAGATGATCTCCAATTCCAGCCCTGTTCTGCTGTTTCTCACCGCAAACGAGATTTTTAACGACTCTTTGATCACGTCTTGCCTCCCACAGGAAATGGGGCTGTCGTCTCTTCATGCAAGATGCGCCAGTTTAGTGCTTCTGTATTTTCAATCAGTGAATTCAGTTATGCGTCTGCATGAGATATTTGCCTATTGCTTGAAATCTGACAGGTCCCTGCAGGGGTCTGTGAGATCTGCCCCTTATGCATTTCACTTCAGAGACCTCAAACTGAAAACAAGAAATTGTTTTGTGTTTAGCGTTTAACATACATAGGCGTGTACCAGGGGAGAGTAAAGTCTGGCTTCTAGGTGTACTTTACATGCAGGTCTCACCAGCTGGGAAAAGCAAATGGAAAGTGAATGTGATGTGATGTGATGTGATGCTCCAGAAGTTGAAATCGGCCCAGTAATAGTACTATTCGTGCAAGGTACAACCTGAGATCGGTGTTTCTTCAGACTGGTACATGTAGAGCATCCACCACTGGTGTCAGAACCATGCAATCATGTTCGCATTTACATTTTTCAGTCCACTTATCAGAGACCTGTTTAATCATCTTCTAAAATGGTCTAAACGAAGTTGTCACCCCATGAAACCTACCATCAAACGTAGCTGCTGTATTCAAACCCGTGGAACTTCAGGCCCATTTTCAAGTCAAGAGGAGATCCCAAGGTTTCCAACCATCCCAAATATATCCTGCTGAATTACAGGGGAATGTTTTTAAAATGATGCACAAGATCTGGATGTTTTCCATTAGATGTACTGCTGTGGCCATAAAAGTATGGCTTTCCGGGTTTGAATATTTCTCTCCATAAAAGTGATTAAGCTTCAGTTGGCTTCCAGTGAGACTGGGCAGCACGTGAGAAAGACGTGTTTAATAAATAATAACTGTGAACTGGTATGGATACAAGTCCTGTGATGTTTAGGGGCTCTCAAGCCTGGTTTATGTTACCCAGTCTTTTCATGATCACCGCAAATAACTGCTTCTGATGGTTGTTCAATGTGTGGACAGTCAGATCCCTGATTGCAGTGGTCCAGATCTAGCCTTAAGCTGCACTTCTACTCTAGTCAGAATAGCAAACTGATATTGTCTCAGGTTTGTGGGCACAGGTAGTGTAGCATGTTGCGACCTTAGAATTACAGGGCTCTAGCTGACATTTTGGCCAAAATTGAGTTAATTATAGCACATAATTAGTCATAAATAGTTCTGTCTGATGATTAAATAAGGGTTTTCAATTCATTTGTTAAATTGGGTTCACATCAGAATGACAAAGTTCCAGTTCCCTTAGTGTACACTGAGCGGCCAAACTTTGCAAGCAAATTCCTCAAAACTTTGTAAATGTTTGTTTGAACCCTGTAATTCCAAGGTCTCTGCGTCCTCGTGTAGCGATGGCTTGTTACTGCACAAGTAGATGTTGTGTGAGAAGATGCGCAAGGACGGAAATACCAGCAATAGTCTGCCTTATCTTTAATACCAGATGTCTGCTATGTATGAATGATGCCATGATTTCAAATTCAAAGCCACTGAGGAACTTCTGTCCTTTGCCCTCAACTCCCATGTGGGTTACAGGACTCTTTGTTCTTGGATATTTTGTCCCCAAACTTTTCATCCCCGTGGACTTTTCGTCTACAGAATTTTCATCCTCTTGTGATAAAAAATGTGCCACCATTGTTGATAGATGGATGGACGGAGGGAAAACAGACAGATAACCATGATAAAAGGGTTAGGGTTAGGGTGAGGGTTAGGGATATAAAGCAGGAAGAGGGAAAAGCATTACTGGGGATGTACCATCCAGGGACGAAAGGTCTGGGGACGAAAAGTCCATGGGGACTAAAATTCCTTGGGGACAAAATTTCTGGGGACGAAGGATCTAGAGCCCCTATGTGTACGTAGCTACTGAAACAGTGTCTCCATATGGTGATGCTACACTGAAAAACATCTGGCTGAAACCGCTCTCCTGATACCCTGCTGGGTGCATGACTGTGGTGATAGGCTTACCTGGCAGAAGTGCGTTTCTGTTCTTTTGGACTTATTTTTGACTGATGTTCGTGTTGTTGCTCTTTTGCGAATGTTTGTTGGAGCAGCTCTGCGTGAACATGAGCAGCGAGAGGATTCGGCAGCACGTTGCGGACGTGCTCTTTCTCCAGGAGCAGGCCGAGAGTCTACAGGAGGGAGTCTCCATGGAAACGTTGCACTCACCAGGCAACGAGCCTGCTGTGCTGGACTTCATTTTCCAGGTAGTGCTTTGTGACGGTGTGTGTGTGTGCGTCTGCCCACGCTTGTGTGTCTATGTACCTGTGTTCCTGTCTGTGTGTGTGTGTGTGTGAGAGAGAGAGAGAGAGAGCTTGTTGTGGTTGTGAAACAGTTTTTGTGTGTTTACGAGTGTGTGTCCGAGTGAATGAATGCAACAGACTGTAGTGATTAAAATAGGTGATACTTACTAGAGTATGCCTGAAGCAGAACTAATTGGATTTCAATCGGGCCAGCCTCAAACTGCGCAATCGAAAAGGATAGTATATGATTAGGAATGGGTGGTAAAATCTATGTTGGAAATTTTTATTTGTAACATTTTTATACTAATAGACTGATGCCCTTTCTCAGTTTCGCTCTAATGGTGCTTCATTGAACATTATTTGCCTGCATAGAAGTGCATTACATGTCATTGGTCATATTAGATTTAATTCTCTAACCTGTTTTCCTTGCTTATTTTTATTTGATTATCTGCTCTGTAACCTCAATATTGCCTCAATACTCCATGATTATTTTGTGAAACTACTCTCTGATTTCATTTGAGGGTTTTTTTTTTTTTTTGTGAGTTAATGTGCTGATATTTCTTCTTCAGTCTGGAAACAAATGTGTGAGCCTTTGAGTGTTTTTTTTTTTTTTTTTTTTAGTGTTTGCCATTCTGCTCCCTGTGTTAGTCTTTGGCTGTATCCTGTGTGAATTTTTTCCGTGTAACTGTTTGGCTTTTTCCTCTCTGACTCCTCGGCTGTCCCTTGAATGCTGTGTCATTCAGGAACCGCAGGGCCTACTCTTGGTTCTAGATGAAGAAAGCCAAGCTCAGCAGCCATCTGAACAGAACCTCTACAGGAGGATCCTGGCCCAGATTGATGCAGCTAACGGAAACAGCATCAGCACTGTCTCCCTGACAACCAAGGATGGCAACGGAAACCCCCCACCCCAGGACCAGGGCCCGTCCTTCACCGTCAGCCACTACAAAGGCAAAGTGAGCCAAGGCCAGAACAGAGAGAAGAGTCTCTGAAGGCCTCATGGGCTGATTCTTCAAAGATCGGCAACAATGAGATCCACATGCTAATGCGCAAAGAACATTTGTTTGCCGAAATTTACTAAAAATGAACTGTAGTCGGCTGCAGGTGTCACAGACAAACACATTTCCTCAATCAACTAATCATGTTCACATTTGATTTCGCACACCAATTAGTTATACAGACATTCAGAGCGTCTCTTCTGTCGCAGCCTTAGTTACAGTTTGCCTACATTACTGAGGATATCAACTACAACAAAATCCCCTGGCTAAACTAGCCACTGTATCTAAATACTCATGAACTGGTGTTGTAGTAAATTAAACAATGAGTATGGAGAAGTAATTCATGCAGGCTTCACAACTTTGAGGACAGCACTTACATGCACGGCTAATAACAACCTGCATTCACCAAGCAAGGTTAAATACACTTTAATTGAGTTTAAATATTAATAGAAATTTTGGGAATTCCAGTTTGCAGATCTTTGGAACGGAACAGTCTTCGGCAAGTTCTTTTAAGCAAATCTGATGTTGTACTGGCTGTTGAGGGCGCAGGCTGACGCAAAATGAGGAGCGCACACAAGCAAATGCGGATTAACCTTCAGCCAGAACATTTTTGACAAACAAAAAAAGTTTAGTTTGTGCTGCAAGAGGAAGAGGGGTGGGGAGGTTAAGCAAGGCTGTGGGAGACAGCAGGGAGGGCAGACAGAGCTGAACTATAGCAGGTGTGGCCTATGCTGAGCTGCCCTGTTTGTGATGTTGAAGACCGTACAAATTTGAAATTGCACGTTTCAAACTCTGAAATGGCAGAGGGGGCTCTAATTGCTAAACTGGGGTAGGTGATGGTTCTTCAAAGTCAGCCTTCCAGCCTTCTTTGAGCTATTCCATACAGTGGGGACTTCTCTGAAGGTGACTAATAGAAAGTTATCCATTACATGGGTCCTTTAAATCAATGCATGAGTTGTCATGTTTGTTTTGCAAGTATCTTGAGGGAAAGTTTTGTTTTTACACTTCAAAATTTCCTGTGTGGAAAAACTCATGGATTACATAACTGGAGGTTCAGTTGCAGGAAACACTGTTACTCATGAAATATAAATATCCTCATTTGCTAATATTCTGTGCTGATTTTCATCTCTTAAGTCCAAGAAAATTTTTATGATTAATGTTGCTCTCTGTGAACCAACTTCTAACATTGTCTAATGTTCTGGATATAGACTGATGGCTCTGCTGTTATAACTTAAGGAGAGAGTTTGTTACTGGAAAAAGTCATTACATGACATGCCTCTTATTCATCTGTTTTCTGATTGGCAGGTAACCTATGACCTCACAGGCTCACTGGAAAGAAACAAAGAAACTCTTCCTCAGAACATCATCTTTCTCATGAAATGTGAGCTTTCTATCACATTAATTAGACCTGTTTGTCTTTTCATCCTAAGTTCACCCTGTAATTGCTCTTTGGATAAATGCGCACAGTATTAATTGGTGTGCGGCGTGGGTCTTGTAGCATTCCTATTGAAATCACTTACCTCTATTTTATGCATTCAAATTGTACACATTTTACAAAAACAAGGTCATAATGACATTGTTTTGAGAAACATTAAGCTGTCAATAGTGCATGAAAATTGTGTTTCTTTACAGGCATTTTTATATGTTCTTTTATGTATTGGGGCCTTGAAAATATTAGAAAATAGGAGTTATATTTACTGGATCGAGCTGAAGGCAGCAGTCGGTGTGATTGAGGAGTTGATTGGGGTCAGTAAGAGTGGACAACATTTCTGAATAACAGTGATGTGGGCACTCATCTGGAGGCTTTTGCTCAAGGCTCATCTGATCCTTTGCATTTCACTTGAAAACTCAAGTTTAAAAGGAATATAATTAAGGCACTGCTCTGCAGTGCAGAGGTGATCACCACGTCGCGGGTTCGAGCCTCGGCGTACCCACCGGCAGGGGTCGGCAGCCTTTTCGGAGTAGCGCACAATTGGCTATCGTGCTACAGGGTTTCAAATTGGGAAGGGACTGTCGGATTTGGGTGTTCAGCGACAGCTTTGTTCGTTGCTCCAGCGCCTCCTGTTGGCCAGACGGGCGCTCGTCAGGAAGACTCTGGGTTTGTTCACGTCCGGGTATCCTCCGCCCTCGTTCGCAACTTACGAAGATTCGACCAATGAGTGTATAAGAATCAGTGGCTGACGGACACGTGCTACGGAGGAGAGTCGCGAACTGTCTTCACTATCCTGAGTTGGCAGCAAGGGGTCGCATACGAGCAAGCTTTGTACATAGTTCACTAATTGGGCATTCTAGATTCGGGTGGGATTGGAGATGCCAAATTTAAAATAAATAAATAAATAAAAAAAAGGAATATAATAAACCATCAAGGCACATAAAAGTTTTATTTCAGTTCAGGGGTGTGCGGAATTGCAATCTCATCATGTTTCCGCCAAACACAAAGGGCGGGAGGTATACTGTTTTTCAGTCTCCTGTCCGTCCGTAACACCATCTGTCCATCACACGTGTGTGCGATATCTACTGAAGGAATGGACAGAATTTGCCCACATTAGCCATAGTAACTTCCCACAGGAGATAGCTGAACTGAGTAGCACTCAGAACGTCTTGGCAGATTCCGCTACTCTTCATCAAGACTCGAATGTGCGACAGAAAGTTGATAAGTTGCTCCACCTGACATTTCTTTGCCAGAAGACCGATTTACGCAGATGTCTTAATCCGGGCACTACATCACCACCTAAAAATGGAGGCAAAGCTGACCTTCGAAAAATCTTTGTGTGGCAACGCTTCTTCGTGTCTTGACCATAGCCAGTGGTCTTGACACAAGAGGCAACACGATGTTTTCACCAATTTGAAATCGAACCCAGCGCTGCCGCCACTGTACGCTGCCATTCCATTTAATGGCTTCCACAGTCACACATCCGAGGTTTGATGAGGATCGAATCGTCCGAGGGTTGCTATGTAGGTTTTTGAGGTCTGCCGGTGAAAGGTCAAGGTCATTTAAGGTCATCTGCATGTGGGGACTGAAAAGCAACTTTTAAGGCATATGAAGCTATGGCAGGTGGAGGCCTGGCAATTCTGCTTTTTGTTGACTTCCACCTTGTTTATTTTTGAAGAATGTGCTCCTTTTTTCCTATTTGGCACCTTGTGGAGCCAATCAAATGGAGGGCTGCCTCTGAATTAATCCCATATATGCGTTTTTTATTTAATATTCAGCAAACATCTCAGTCCTCTGCATCAGCAGACCAAGGCACCACCAAGACCTTTGACCTTCTAAAAGTTGAGCCCGCAACCCCCTCCCTATTCAGTTTGGGAGTGTTTTCGAAGCCCGCGTTCAGCCACAATTTCTTTTTGGGTTTTTACTGCTGGGTGAGACAATTACCCCGGTGCCTTTTTCAATTTGCATAGACCATGGCTGTCCCGTCTCTGTTTATTTTGGTCTCTCTGAAAGGTAAGGCTTATACCCGTCACTGTAGCATTTGAGCCTTGTCTGTAAGGAGGGCCTGCGACGTCTAACCCGAGCAGAAGGGCTCTTTTCAGCCTCTCTCTGTCACTCGAGTAGACGGACAGTTCCAACCTTCAATGCCCTTATTGTACAGACACTGAATACTGGGAGTTTTCACAGGGCCCGCGGCGGCACATCTGGTCCGATTGTTTGTCCTGCTAATTTCACAATTTCACCCTTCTCCTCTGTGCAGCCAGCGAGAATGTGCTCATCCATCAAGTGTTCCGGTCCAAACTGACTCAGACTGGATTACTGGTCTCGTCCCAGTACCACCTCAGGCTCCACAGGGCCCCTTCTGCACATACCCTTCTCCAGCCCAGCATGAGCCAGGATTCAATGAACACTCCAGATCTGAGGATGGTACTGAGGCTTACTGCCTATTCTGTTCTGACTGCCTCTTCATGGTGCAATTAGAGACAATATAATAGTATCTATCAATCTGAATGAAACGTATTGTAAAGTGCATTCTCTGTCCGTTTCCGAACACTGCGAAAGATTCCACCTTGTTAGTGTTCATCATTTTTGGACTGTAACCATGGACTTATAAAAACGGCTGTGTGCTTTTAAGGCACTCGCCTGCCTGTTATAATTTTTATATGCACCTGAGAAAAGCAGTGAAGGTGTTGTGCATTCTTTACTATGATCCAATTCTATAAAACTCACTCTGGACTGACCACAGCCTCCTGCATGTAAGAAGCAAAAAGTTCATAGAATCCTAAAGTATTTCATCAAGTTCATAGAATCCTATAGTTTGACAACAGTTAACAGTCCAGCCTGATGTCTGTAGCATTTTTTTTTCAGGTTCTGCAAAAGGAGGGAGGCTTGTCTCACTGGCAAGAACAGAAGCGCTATGGACCTGCAACTGTGGCCATCCAACTCAAAGTGAGAACATAACTCAGCCAAAAATCACTTCTGTCCCTAGGATAGACCCCAGGGGCATGCCCGCAACCATAACCAAATCTTTGCATACATTCCGATATCATCATTACTGTCTTATAAAGAAATGTATTCTGTCACTCTGTTTATTCTTCTCTTTCTACATCCTTAAACATAAGTTACCTTTTTTCTGTTTCACTTTTGTTAGACATGAAGCCATTGGATCATGTGTTAGATGTAACTCCAATGGTCAGATTACTGAGCTCGACATTATTCATGCAGCTTTCTTCCGCATGTATTTCCATCCTTCAGCTGGGAAATCTGACTCTAACATAACATGTTATATTTAAATGTGCTGCCTCTTTTAATGCGCTGCAGAGTTAGATGCTGTTATTTTTTGAAGTGTAGTGCAATCCCTGAATAACTTGAAAAGACGTGTTTCATGACAGTCCATTGCATATTGGTGAAAAGTCTGTACCTGTGCAGATCAAAAGGAAAAGGAAATCAATCTGCAGATTTGAATATCAAAAACATCTTCAGCAAGACAAAATTTGAAATGACTAAATATCACTAAATAATTTAAACCCAATGCAATGTTTCATTAGGGAAGAACAACTCACAGAGTAAATCAATTTTGATCAGGATTATTTGTGCAGTGATATTTTTCCAGTTTTCCTTCTCTCTGTGTTTCCCCTGTAAAGCATCTTCGTAAGGGTACTTCAAGTAATACAGTACACAGATGCAACTGAATAGAATTCAACTAAGCATGACATCATCAAACCATTATCATTCATCCAGATAGAGGGGATGGGTTTGTTGACAATGGGAGGGGACTGGCTCTTTAGGGTACGGGCCAATTCACAAATGATTGCCAGAATATTGCACTGCGGAGATGATTATTATTCGTGATGAAGTAGAACCTCATGCACCAGTTCTTACAGATTGTTGATGTCTCCCTGCACCATTCAGACTTTCAACTTGTTGGATAGTTTTAGGACAGACTCATGAGACTGTCCTTTGGCTAACTCTAACTGTCCTGACTTAATTGTTTCTCACCATGTGAAGTACACTTCAGTTTCAGATTTATGGACGATCAATGCTTCATGTGATTTTTAGTTAGTCTTACCTGTGTTTCGTAGTTGGCGCAATGACATTTCCTTTGGACTTATTGCATATCACTTTGGATAAGAGCCCCTGTCAGGGAAATGTAAAGTTGTGCATGGGGAGAGTGGTGGAGACGGTATAAACCTCTGCCATGTTTTCCTTGTTTCTGTTTCTTCCCTTTCCAGAACTCTCTTGCCGAGATCAGCGCAAAGCTTCAGGCGTGCACGCCTCATTTTGTCCAGTGTGTCAAACCTAACGGCACCAAACAGCCCGACTCCTTCGACAGGGCCCATGTTTCTGCTCAGCTCCAGTGTGTTGGTGTTCTGGAGATGGTTCGGATGATCCGTTATGGATACCCGGTCCGTCTGCCTTTCAGTGGGTTCCTGGCTCGGTATGCAGCGGACCCTCCTCACATTCACCCTCTGTCTGATGCCTCTTTTACTGCAATTACATGAAGTTCAAGTTGGTTGCAGGCTTGGATTTGATTTTGAACAGATTTTTCAACCTGTGGGTCGATAGTTTTGAGTCTTTGGCGATCAGTAGGACCATTAAGGTCAGAAAAAACATGCATTCATTTTTGACTGTATAGTTTTTTGTAGCGGTTCGGTTGGTTTGGCTGTAGCCTGGGGTCTTGTGCGGAGCTTGCATGTTTTCCTGTGTTCAGTTGAATTTCCTTCTCGTACAGTGGGGTACATTTCTCAAAAGGATAGTTGCTAATTATGTTGGCTCTAGTTAGCTCTGGTTCAAAGTATGTAAGTTAGTTATAGTTTGCAACTAAGCTTTTGGAAACATATTCCTGCTTGTCAAGCTAATTGGAGACTCTAAATGATCCATTTCTATGGGTGTGTCAGGGAACGTGATGGATTCGCAGACTATCCAGGTTGGCTCTCAACCCATTGCTAGAAAATGGATAGATGTTAACTAACTGCTATTACTGGGGATCGGTGGCTAGGTACCAAAAATGGTCCACATACCAGTATTTGGGAAGTATAGGTGTGGATTTTTATGGGATATAAAAGCTGACATTAGTTGTCTTGCACTATTCTGTTGAGCTGAAAGTCTCTTCCTGGCTAATGATGATGATGATGATGATGATGATGATGGGGGCTGCCGTCTGATTTGGCCCCTCCTATCTCCTCTGCATATCACGATTCACAAGGGTGAGGTGGTGGGCCCTAGAACTCTTCATCTTTGGACTTTTCGTCCTTGAATTTTTCGTCCCCATGGAATTTTCCTCTCTGGACTCTTCGTCCCTTTAATCATGTATTATAACCCTTTCCTTAACCCTAACCCTTATGTCATGGTGATCTGTCAGTCGTCCCTCCATCCATCAGTCTGTCAACAATGGTGGCACGTTTTGTTATCATTAGGAGATGAAAAGTCCTTGGAGACAAAGAATCCAAGGACGGAAAGTCCTCGGGGACAAAGAGTCCGGGGACAAAAATCCATGGGAACGAAAAGTCCAGGGATGAAAAGTGCAGGGATGTAACATTTAGGGACAAAAAAAATCTGGGGACAAAAAGTCCTCTAACTAGGGGGGTGTCAATCACAATCCGATCCCCCCTCCAGCGCCATCATTCTGCGCGTCACAGAGCAAGCTGTTCCGATTGCCCGCGCTTCCACGTGCAACTCAAAACAGCCCACATCCTGTGTACACAAGACGCAGGCAGACTCTGATGCGCCCGTCAGACCCGACTGAGTGGCGGGAACAGAGGGTGGTGGGAACATTCTGTACGCGGAAGAAAGCTGCCAGTCATTGCACAGAGCTCAGAGCTGCACTGAAGATGAAGTGAAATCAATGGTGTTACTACTGCTGCGGCGATGTTCTAGTGCAAGGCTATTCAACCGTGTCCAGAAAGGGCCAGTGTGGGTGCAGACTTTCATTCCAACCAAGCACTTACACACCTGATATTACTAATCAACCCCGAGTCTTTGCTAATGAGCTTGATTAGTAGTATCAGGTGTGTAAGTACTTAGCTGGAATGCACTCACACCTGCCCTTGCAGGATAATGTTGAATGGCCCTGTTCTAGGGTATAAAATGGCAGCAGGTAGCATGACAGGTATAATTCCACAGATATGATCCATCTCTTACATCTGCAACAGGTTTTGGGGATCCGAAAGATAGCCCTGTATCCTCTGAGCAAAACTGCTGTTTCTGTTGGCTACTTTTTTGATGGAGTTCCTGTTGTAACTGTCTGAGGAATGTTAGGCATTCCTGACAGACCCAGAAAATGCCATTCCCTAAGTTTAAGTTTTTTCCAAGATCTTTTCAACGAAAAACTGTAACAGCTCCTGATGCAAAGTTTGCTTTGAATAAAACAAAAGGGATCTATTTGTGTGCAGATATAACTACCTGCAGTTCACTTTGCGATCGCTGTTTGCTGGTAGCAGGATTAGTGATTTGTCACTTTTCTTGAGATTTAGCGTACTATTGAGGCTTGATTGTCTCAACTCGTCCGGAAAAGTGTCAACTCAGTTCATTGTCTTGCTGGAACACAGGCACTGGGCCTGGTTACTGTAGAGAGACTGATTGTGGTCCACGGTGGGCATTTGGCTCTGTCTGAGGCCGTGTAGAGCAAATGTAAATCCGTAAATACAGACAGTGCATTGTTGCTCTGCACTCTTGCCGAGTCACAAGTTTCGCCGCACCAGAGCTCTACGCCAAAGGCCATGTTTACTTTCTGCAGAGCGCCTCTCCCGACGACGCGCACTTTAACGAGACGAGTCGCCCCGGCAACAAGGAGCCTCTTTCAGTCTGCTGCTGGGTACTGGTCATTTTTCTTTTTTTCTCACTGTTTCTGTCTTGGAAGGAAAATGTTTTTTTTATTTAAGTAAAAAAAAAAGAAAAAACAGGGCAGTTTTCAGTGGGCTTGCGTAAGGCTTGCTTCCCCGGAATGATTTGGCTGCAGACACTCAAGCCCTAGAGCTTTTTTGCGAATTAATATGTGGAACAACAATCACGCCCATGTTCTCAGAGCAGCGCCTTCCAAACGTCTAACCAGCTCACGTGCACACTCATCCCAGGGTAATATGTAACGGTCTGTCAGCACAAAGTGATATACCTGTGCTTTCTGTACCTCACACTATGGTTATATTAAATGACTGGGAGAACGGGCTCAGTGCGGTAATTTCACAGTTTAGCAACAGTGGAAAATCCATGTCTGTTTTACCAGCTACTGCTTTATTCGGTGTTGCCTTATTAAGAAAAAAAAAATAAAAACGCCCGTCATTTAAGAGGAAGGAACCCTGCCATCAACAGTCATTTGTTCTCTTTTATCCCCATCTCACCCCGTCGTGCCCCGCCTACCCCCCACCCCCATAGATACAGGGAGCTGGTGGAAACCACACTGGGTGACCAGAGAGACCTGTCCCCAGAGGAGAAGTGTATGTTCATTCTGCAGAAATGCCAGCTCCAGGGATGGCAGGTGTGTCAGAGCAGCCCACAGTACTCCTCCCTCCCTGGTGTATGGGCCTACACTGTGGGACTACATTCATGTTTTAGCCTTAAATCCTCCCTCCATCTTGTTTACAGTATCTCCCTCTGGCACTGTACCAATTTCCATAATAATAAACAGATCTCTGGGTCTTTATTATGGCTTCTTTACCTCCCCTTCTCTCTCTCTCCTCTCCTCCTCTCATCTGCTCAATTATCCCCATCTTTTCTCACCCCCCTTTTTTTTGTCCGTAAACCGGGAACTTCTATAAATCTGTGCTTAAACTTATAATAATATTGTATATTCTTGTTCCATTTTTTTTCTTACTGATCCACACATCAGAATGCGTTTGCCTCAATGTGTGATTAATCATGAGTCATGATAACAAGTCCATTTTGTCATTATTCTCCTCTGAAGGGACTGAAATATGTTACAATAGAAGAATATTACAAACATTATCTCGTTCTATCTGTTATGCTAGTGGAACTGAATGCTGTTGCACCATCATCCATTGTGTCAGCTCCTGATGTGTCTCTCACCAGCAGAGTCTCTGACTCAGCATGCACTTTGACCTCTGACCTCTGATGACCCTTCCTGCTTCCAGATGGGCAAGACCAAGGTGTTTCTGAGGTACTGGCAGGCAGACCACTTGAGTGACCGCTGCCACCAGCTCCACCGTCGAATTGTCTTCAGCCAGAAAGGTAATGTGACTGTGGCACACGCTGCCATAATTGGCCCATATGCGTGTGTCTATATCAGTTATTCAGGGCTGCGTGTATTTTTCCATGTCTGTTGTTTCGGGCTGTGTGCATTTGTCTGTGCATCAGCGGGTTACGTGCTGGGCGTGTCTGTATTCTTGGTATAAAGTTGTGTTTGTGTTTATGTCTATGTCTGTGTTTTAGGGCTGTCTCTGACAGTACCAATGTTTGGGAGTTTTGTGTGCTTCCCAGTGTCAGTAGTTAGAAGCTGTGTCTGTTCCCCATATCAGAAGTCATGAGCTCTTTGTGTTTCCCCAAGTCTGTGGTCAGAGGCTGTGTTTCCCAACGTCAGTGTTTAGAGGCCATATTTTCCTATGTCAGTAGTTAGAGGCTGTGTGCATCTCCCTGTGTCAGTAGTTAGAGGCTGTATGTGTTTCCATGTCAGCGTTTAGAGGCTGTATGTGTTTCTATGTGTCAGTAGTCCGAGGCTGTATGTGTTTCCATGTGTCCTTAGTCCAAGGCTGTATGTTTTTCCTTGTGTCAGTAGTTAGAGGCTGTATGTTTTTCCCTGTGTCAGCAGTTAGGGTCTGTGTTTCCCTGTGTCGGTAATCAGAGGTTGTATGTGTTTCTCTGTGTTATTAATTAGAAGCTGCATGTGTTTTCCTGTGTCAGTAGTTAGAGGCTGTATTTTTTTCCCCTGTGTCAGTAGCTAGAGCTGGTGTTCTTCTTTGTCAGTAGTTAGAGGTTGTATGTTTTTTCTTTTGTCAGTAGTTAGAGGTGGTATGTGTTTCCCTGTGTCAGTAGTTAGAGCCTGTAAGTGTTTCCCTGTGTCAGTTGTTAGAGGCTGGTTGGTGAGGAGGCGTGGGCAGCTCAAGATGAGTGCTGAGCAGAGGGAGGCTGCCAGTATTCAACAATTCCTGCAGGGGGCAGAAGACCTTGGCCTGCAGGCCTATGACCGCCTGGTCATACAGAACGCCTCTGACATCGCCCGCGAGAACGACCGCAAGCGCAACGGGGTCAGCAGTGGACGCACTGCTGAAAGATCTGAATCCCTGGGGAAAGAGAAGGTGCCAGTCAGCAGGTAAGAATACAGCACCTCACCAGAACAGTGGTCAGTCAACAAATGGTGAAAAAAAAAATGTTTGTGAATGGAAAGCCTGGGGGGAGAAAAACAAAGCCATAAAACTGAGTATACCAACCCTGTACCTGGAGATCTGCTGCCCTGTATGTTTTAACTCTAACCTCAACAGGGCGCATATCAGGCAGCAGCTAAATGTTTTGTTTCACTCCTTGGTGAGTGGTCCAAAAAGCCTACAAGATGATCAACCTCCAGGAACACGGTTACCATACCATAGTGTGTCAACAATAAAAACCGGTGTTCTTCTTGGTTGGAGTTGTGTGAGCGCCAGGGTTTATATCGGCTTCCATATTTTAGAGCATAACCTCAATCCTTGGTGCACAAAAAAGATCAACTGCAGTTAAGTTTAATCTTAGTTCACTTTTAGCCCTTGGTTTTAGGTGTGCTGTATAAAAATTAGGGACATTGGTTAGGTGGCATGTTATTCTCTACTGGGGATATCTGGCCAGTAGTATTGATCCTTTTAAACAGGTTTACTAGCCCATGCATTTCTTATTGGCTGAGTGCAGAGTGGGCCAGTGCTGCTTGTGTGCGTGCCATGAAGTGTTAAGTGCAGAGGGCAAAGGTTTGATGCTCTCACAACACCCCCTTAAAAAAAAAAAAAGGAACATCTGCTCTCTCTTTTCTGAGGGGGGGCTTAGCGGGGAGTGGGTGAGCTTTGTCTCTCTCCAATGGAACCACTGACCTGTGTTGCGCATCTATCTGGCTCATCAAAGTCCATGAGCCCTATTGATTCTCTGAGACATTAAGCATGTGCCAGACCTTTTAGCACAGAACTGAAAACGCACGACTGTATGCCAGAACGGAGGCTGTAGGCTAGATTATGGTTACTTTCACTCTGTGTTCTTTGTTCTTCGCTTCCAGTGCTCCAGATTGTGAGGCAAAAATCAAACCCATGGACCCCATGTCATGCTACAGAATTAAGCGGATCAGACTAAAATAATGGTTTAAATTTTTCACAATCTTTCTGTAATATTAGCATGCCACAAAAGCTGGTTTACGTAGTGAATTTTTTCCGTTATTATCATGGCAATTATTTCAATGTGCTTCATATAGACACGCTGTGGCCTGAGGAAGAAGAATATTTTTTGGCTCGGGGAAGAGAGTAGGGAGGGGTTTGCATTAGGTAGGGTTAAGGAAGAGAGAGTTTGTATACGGGAGGGGAGCGGTTGTCACTCCTTCGTCGACTGTCACCAATGGGATGCTGTCGTCCACTCTACCATCTGTCTGTCCATCTGTCCATCTTCCCATTGATTTTTACCGCTCTAGCTGGTGAACCGTTGTAAGGACAGCCCTCAAATTTAAACCGGTCGTGTAGAGTGACTCTTGACGCTTATTTGATGTCAAGGTCGTAGGTCCGATGTACACCTCAGTTTTTGACGCTCAAAGTTTGGGCACGCTAAGGGGGCATATAGTGTCCAGCGCAAGCTAGTTTTTGATTTTTTTTTTTTTTTTTTTGCCTGTGGCTTGTTGTCAGGGTTTTGGCTTGGATTTTCTGTGAAGCATGCTGTGGTAATGCACTGTACAGACGCACATTAATCTGGCCTCATTCAGCTCTGTGTGTGAAGGTGCCGGATGTTGTTGTCTCCGCAGGTCTACAGAGCCTGGCGGAAAGGCCCATGATGCCCCTGGAGGGGGGGGGAGGCTCATCAGGCATTATCGCAGCAGCTCCGGGCCCCTCACCTTCACCCTGGATAACTTGGTTCAGCCTGCTGCTGGGGCTGGGTCAGTCAAGACAGCCTCCCGAGAGCCGGCCAATGAGGATGGAGGAGGAGGCGGGAGCGGCCTGCCGTCGCCTCGAAAACTGCCCCCTCCAAAACCGAAGAGGGACCCCAACACCCGGCTCAGTGCCTCTTACGAGGCCGTCACTGCCTGTCTGGCTCTCGGACTCAAGGAGGCTGCAGTAGAGGGTCAGTTCCCCCCCTCCCCTGACTCCAAATCACCCCCCTTGGATTTACTGCGATCCTCTCACAGTGAACTTCAGTTGTTCCAAAAAATTATAATTAACAATATTAACACACCCATTTCATTATGTTAGATTGCATTCCCACTCATTAATTTTAAATTAAATGTTACATTTCATTACCTTGCCACAATTTCCAGTTCAGAGAGATGGAATGAAAAACATGAACTGCTTTTCTCAGGAATGCCAAGGTGCGATATCGCTTAGATGAGATGGAAGTGAGTTTAACGTTAACGTCAACCATGCAAGAATTATTTGAACTGCCAAAAAATACAGTACTATAATTATGCAGCTATTCAGATATTATTATTCTGCATGAATAATCTTTGTATGACATTTTTAGCCTCCATGATCAATTTCCTTTTAGACAGTGCCTGCTGGACATTTCAGTTTCTGTCTATGAAACCCTGCTTATTCATTCACTATTGTATTGGCTGGCTGAATGTGCATGTTTGCTTGTGATTGGTGTGCTTCTGTTTTCTTCCTGATTCAGAGCTTTTCAAGCCTCGCCCTCACAGTGATGACTACAGTAGCAGGAAGGTCCCGCCCCCTAAGCCCATCCGAAGCCCCAACACCAAACTGACGGGGTCGTTCGAGGAGATTTGTCCCCCGCGCCCCACTGAGATCAAGCTGCCCTGCATCTCAAAAGGAGGGCCCAACTCAGGGCCTCACGGCGCCCCACTCAGCCTCTACCGCCCCCTGGAGGACGAGGAGGTTTACATCGAGATGGCTGCTGGCTCCAAAAGCACTGCCGCCACCACCATCGTGGAGCCTGGTGAGGCCGTCTACGAGGAAATGAAGTATTTCCCAACGGAGCCTGTAACTGTGGTGACAAAGGTGGCTTTGGCCAATCGTGTGGGATCTTCTCCTCCCCAGACTCTGGAAATCAGGAAACCGACAGAGTTCCTTCCTGCCTCGGGTCCCCGAGAGATCCCTCCCCCTTTCCCAAACCTGCTGCCACACCGCCCCCCCCTGCTTGTCTTCCCCCCATCACCCCCTGCCCGTTCCCCCGGCTCAGACGAGTCCCCCCTAACCCCCTTGGAGGTAAAGAAGCTGCCAGTTTTGGACACAAGCCTGAGCTATCCTGCCCAGAGCGAGGGCAGCAGCCCCATCTCACCCCAGTACGCCCGTCAGAGGGCTGACTCCTCCCCAAGCCTATTCGCCTTCCTGCCGGACAAGTCCACACCGCCCCTTACCCCGCCTCCACCAAACCAGAATCCGCCTCCTTACAGGGCTCCCTTGCACTTCACCTTCCCACCAGAGGGGGCGCTATTGACCCGCGGAGGGTCGCTGGCCTCTGACTCCCCCAGACTGTCCCAGAGGAGCCATCAAGTTTCAGAGGAAGCGCCACTGGGTACTGGCAGACCCCCGTATTCCCCCGTGAAGACGGGACGCCCTGAACCTCGTCGGGCACACTCCTGCTGCTCCTCCCCCCTCCTCTTTAATCCCGCCTCTGCCCGTCCCCTCACCAGCCCCCTGGATGAGCTCACCACGCTCTTCACTGCCGGCCGCAGCCTCCTCCGCAAGTCTCCCGCTGGCAGAAAGATCCGCGAATCTGGTGAGGGGGTCCGTCAGTCTGCACCAATAATAACCAGCCCTGTTCCTGGGAAGCTGCCTACTACCCTGCAGGCTTTCACCTCATACCCAGAATTTGGGATGGCTCAACTAATTAGCACTGGGGTGCCAAACCCTGGTCTGCATCGGTTGCTTGTTTTTGGTGTGTTTCCACACAAGATACTCATCTTTACTGACTGATGAAAGAGTCCATACACTAGGCAATAATTGGCAGCTGATCAAAAGGAGGCCACAAAAGCCTGAAGACACTGTGAGCCTCCTGGAATGGAGTTTGAAAAGCCTGAATTAACAGTACTGGAAGATATTTTGCGCTTGAATGAGATACGCTTTGTTAAGGTTGAAGTGAAAGCTTGACAGGGTGGTAGATCACCAGGAACAGCGTTGGTTACCCCTGCCCAGCACATTCCCCGAACATACTTCTTGCACAGATCCTAATGGCTTTTATAGTCCCTGAATTACATACCTCACTGCAAGCATTCTGTAAGCCTTAGCGACCGCCTGCACTACACATCCAACAGTGCAAACGCACCCGTGGGAAGTGATAGTCCCATGTCCACAGCCTCGCAGGATGTCATTCATATAGTGCTAATAGCAGGAAGTGAAGGATGATGATACTGACCATTTGTCTTTGATAATGATGTGTGATTAAAAGCACATTTTATTGTGCCTGCTTTGTGGCTTTGAAGCCAGCCCTTTTCTCAAGCAGAAAGGCGCAATTGTTGAAAAACAAGAGCCAGACCTTCAGTGTAGAACTGGGCTTTTATAAATCACATGACGTTGAGCGATCACTCCCTAGGTACCCCAAGAAACAGAGTTTCCCACTATTTCTTGCAGCATCTGTGGTGGCTTTCCAGAGGCCCATATGGGTTTTATCTGGGGAAAATGGCTGCGTCAAAGAGCACTGTGGGGTTTTGGGTTTGGCAGAACATCTCTCTCACTGGGTAATAGACAGAACTCCTCCCAGTTTGATGCTTGTCAGATGCGCACTTGAGGCTAGTCAGTTCTGACCACAGAAGCAAGCAGGGCTTTGTCCCTGCCCCATCCTGGTGTACGCTTCTCAAAAAATTAGTTGCTAAATAAGCTACTAAGCTAACTATGTTAGCAACTAATGCATTTCTCTCTACATGGCTCTGGTTCAACTATGTCAGTCGTTGATATAGTTAACAACTTTGATTTTGGGAAACCCCTGGATGATCATTACGATTAGCTGGGGGGAAGGAGCACCTGCCATAGCCTCAACCTTCATTTTTGGCTGGAGTTGTGAGCTGTGTCTACGTTCTATGATCTGCGTCTGACGTTTGCTTAAATGCTAAAGCACTCTCACGCTGCAGTGTGGCGTTCCCTTTGATTCCCACCCAGATTTTGTTTTTAATTAAATGCACTGAAGGGAATGCTCAATGCCTCACGCAGATTTACGAGCGCATGTGGACCCCGCTTTGCCACACCTTGGGTCAGTGCCTTCAACGGTGGGAACAGTCACATGACTTTCTAGCCCCCCTACTATTCTACACCCGTGCGATACACCCCCAGTATATCCCCCCAGCAAGGGTGTCCAAAGCTAAATAATTAGACACCACAGTCCCACTAAATTGATTTTATATGTGAGGTCACTTATGGGGACAGACTTTCACGGTATGTGGTTTTGGGGGTTGTATAGAGACAGATTCAAAAATTGGGGGATGTGGTCAGTTTTGGTCAAAAGTCTAAATGGCAAGTTCATGGTAGACAATTTACCATTTTAGCACGGGGCGAGACTGGGTCCGTATAGTTACAAACAGGCCAGTGATAAATTTGAGGACAAAACAACATAAAGGGTCTTAGCAAATTGCTGGGCCACCATGAGCCTTCATAATGGCTTCAGTATGCATTGGTCCCCCCGTTCCGTCAGCTACAGAAAAGACACTAACCCTGTTCATTTACAAGCAGCGTCCCTTAGACCAGTGTTCCCCAACCCTCTCCTGGAGGCCCACCTGTCCTGTATGTTTTAGATCTCTCCCTGCTCCAGCACAGGTGATTCAAATGATCAGATTGTCATCAATCAGCTTTAGGGGGTGATTAACGAGCTGATCATTTGAATCACCTGTGCTGAAGCAGGGAGAAAATGAAAGCATGCAGGACAGGTGGGCCTCCAGGAGATGGTTGGGGAACACTGCCTTAGACGGCTCAGTTGTGGTATGTCGCTGCTGCTTTGAGGAACACGTATGACATATGTGGAGATGAACACGTGTTCTTCACAAGCAGGGTCATCCGAGTGTTGTAAGTTGGGTTTCCCTGCCGGGCACTGGGTCAGTTTTCTTGCTTTAGTTTTTAAAGGATTTGCCTTGATGGTTCTCATCTCTGACTCCACCGTACGCTCTATAAATTTACTGAAGGTGCCATGGGATGTATGTTGTACTTACTTATTCCAAGCCGTCACATCTGATGGGGAAATGTTTGTCAATCCAGACCAATTCTGTGTGATGATGACCTGGATTACAGTGCCGCCAAAAGCTGTCAGGATTGCGCCATGGCCGTCTCTGTGATTATGGAGTCCTCCGCTTCCTGTGATTCGGTTTGATCACCGTGCAGGGCAACTCAGAACAGCATAAGACAGTGAAGGCTCACTCCCAGTCTGTCTCTCGGCTGTGAGCCTCCCCCTGTGCCTTCCACTACCTTCTCCTGCACCTGGCCCTCATCTTTAATTGTAATCTATGTGTTTTAGTTCTAATCTACCATCTTACCCTTTGCTAGATTGTTGCTTCTTCATGTTCAGATCTTTCTCTTGTGGTCCCTCATTTTCATCCCTTTTAGCCTCCAAGTCCCTTCATCTGCCCTCTGTTCTCGAAGGCGGCTTTACCCCGTCGGCTGTCTCCCCTGTTCCTTGTCATTCGTCTGTCTAGCGTCTCCCTCTCCCTTCGGATTGACTCTATAGTAATGACCTCAGTCTGGAACATCGACCCGGACCAGCCTCTTCGTCAAAACACTGAACGCGACTGCCGTCCACCGACCTTGATCTGCCTGCCTTCTATTTTCCAGTTTCCCCCTGATCTGTCTGTATTGCTGACTCTATCAATAAAGCTCATCCTGATTTTACATTACATCCTGCTACTGGCCCGTTTTGTTCCTCCGTCAGTGACCCATTATGATCCTACCTCCGGAAGAAGGAAATTTCATGTGCAGCTCTTGGATTCCTCAACCAAACTGTTTCATCAGTTACATTCATACAATGGCATATAACATATTATTTCCCTCTTTTGCCCTGTACTTCAGCGTAGTGGATTTCAAAACAAGGAATATGAGGTGAATGGATACACTTTAAGCATCAATTTGTGCTCATAATTTGGTATTTGCTTCCATATCATGTGAATCACATCTGGATTGCCTCTCTTTTTTATGCTGAATTCTTTCAAGGGGCACTGTGTGTACGGAGCAGGTGCTTCAGTCAGGCGTTTCTGGACTGGTCGTTGATGTAGAATGAGCGGAACGGGCTTCTCTCGCTCCGCAATTTGCTGTTGTTACACCTGCGTCTCTGGCTAGGTTTGATGTGCAGAGGCTCTGACGAGGGGTCAACACTCGCAGCAGAAGTTGAAAACGATGAGCCATATATTTCAGTCACTTCTTTAGAAGCACAATGCATTTGGCAATAGGAATATACTTGTTTGTTTTTTTGTCATTTTGACTAGACTGTGCTTTGATGACTGGAGTGCTACTGTGTGGTTCTCCCCAGGGTTCAACTCCAACATTAATCTGTCGGGAAGAGATGAACCCGGGATGACCTCCTCCTCCCCCCAACTCCAGGACAAAAACGCAAACAACCACGCAGCTCCTCACCACCACCCCCATCTGCACTGCGCCCTTCTGCCTGAGAACGGCAACCAGCTCTCCAACGGTGAGGTCAGAGGTCAGATGGCAGGGCAGAGCATCATCGCTGCTCTGTCTCCCTCCCCCATAAGAATGTACAGGAACCAGTCTTGCTGGTGGTACTTACATTGATTTAATAGAATGCACAGACATTGTTTCTAATGACAAAATTAACTCTATGGTAAAAGGAAACCGCTGTCTGCTGATACTGCCCTCTTCTGGACTGAAGGATTGAAGCCTGCAATCCCTGTTTTTGTTGGGGCAATTTTAAGCAGTGATTGGCCGGCAGTCCTGTTTTCATGGCTGTGTTTGTGATGTCACCCAAACAGGCTCGCTGGAAGATGAGAGTCACTCCAGGTCAAATGGCTCTGTGACTTCTTCCCTCCACAGGCACTTAGATAGCCACCACAGTCAGGTAAGGACTGCGGGTCTTACTCACTCCTAGGGTGTTGGGAGAACTCCCACAGTATCAGAACTTCCTGTTGTATGGGGGATGCTGGAGAGGTAGTCCATAACGAATGGGAGCCTACAGAGCTAAAGCCCTAAAAATAGTATTTTCGTGGAGTAAAAAAATTTCATCATGTTTTTGATATGATGGGTGGAGAAAGGAGATATTGTTCCATTTTTAGATTGTATTTCCAGGTTTTCAATTGTGGAAAAATATGCACATTTCTGTGTAAGTAGTAGTGATGTCGTGCTGCTCCAGACAGTTTATGGTATTCACCCTGCCACTTGATGGCAGTAGACCAGGAAACATTTTCAAGTCTTTTATTTCACCACTCGCCTAAAGTCCGTTGCAGTGACCATCTGGAAAATTCATTAGGAACATAAAATACACAAAAGCTGAAATCATAGTTATTGTAATTGTGTTTATACTATTGTGGTAGGATAAGTATGTCAGACTAAGGTAATGTCGCTAGCTAACTGAAGACTCCTGGTGCCATCAAGGGAGGGCGTTCAGTCGCAATCAGTCAGAAAGTAATACATTAGCAGAATATTAGCATTTTATGGGCAAAATTGCCAACCTTGTTAGAAAAACTGAAGGTCACTGGTATTTTTTGTTTTTATTCTAATGTATAATCAATACTATTTTTCCTAAGCTAAAATTTTTTTTTTCCTTTTTTGTCCAGAAGTAGGTGCAAATAATTACTTTCTCCATTTTGGTTCAGTCACTCCCATTCATTGAGGACTATCTCTTGAGCGCCCTCCAGGTGAATAGCAGCCCACTTAAGCACAATAATATTTGCAAGGAGTGAACAGGCTCCTGGTAGAAGGGCTCTGGTGCAGATGAATAGACCTCCCATTTCCATGGCACCACCTGAACTTGAGATTTCGCCAGCAGACTCTAACATGCAAACCAGCACAAATTTTTATTTAGTTTATTTTTTTTTATTAAATTTACCGAAGTTCTCACTCTGTGACTCCCCCCTACTCTCATTTCTGGACTTCCTCTTAACTGGAGAAACCTGAAATGACTGGACAGGGTTTCAAATCACTAAAATCATTTTGTGTTGTGTCATGTATCAGTGATTTGTAGGAAACAGGCATGACCGACAGTGAAATTTTAGTGTATATTTGACCTCTCCCATTTTTGTTTTGTCTGTCAGTTGTTTGTTTTGTTATGAATCATCTGCGGGTTGGTGTAGATAGGGTGAATATGGGTTCATGAGGGAGCATACCTTCTCCAATTTCAGCAATAGCTGCCACCTGAGACGGTCTGGGGGGGATGCGTCAGGCTGCTGAGGCTCATGTAACACAGGTGTTTTCTCTGCTGTGATGTGGGCTTGTCATTCACAGCAACCGGGCTGTGATTCTGGATTTACTGTACTGTAACAAAGAAGTCAAACTGTGAGTGACTGATGTGACTTGTTACACATTATTGTGATGGATCATTAAGGAGTATTATCGCCAAATTCAGCTCAGGGTCGCAGAAGCCTCTTTAAGCCTATAGCTGCATGCTCTACCTTTTGGTAGAGTGTTATGATACAAACGAGGAATGAAGTGCGGAGGCTGAGAGCAATCCAGAAGTAGGGCTAACATAACGGATAGCACAGTTCAGTTCAGATGTAGAGGGAAAAGTGAGGAGGCATTGCCAATCGTTAGCTAGTGGCTTTCTGGGATGACAGCCAGGTGGACTGGACACCAGAGCCAAACTATCCCCGGGCAGGTCCAGTCCCAATGAACGGAGAGGGATTGGGAGCTTGTTTCTAATAAACTAGACAAAGGCACAGACTTGGACAATTATTAACAAAAATGCAATCCCAAGCTTAGGACCTTGAGAGACGCTACATAGGGAAGATAGCTTTTGTAAATTGCTCTCATTCAAGGCTACATTTTACTTTCAAAACAAGATGAGCTAAAGCAGAGATTGCTGAATGGGTTTAAGCACAAAAACAGGATTTACAATCCAGCAACATGCAACTCAAAGGAGGAGGGTACAAATACATATAACAGGTACAAAGGGTGAGAACTAGGAAAGGAGACACAGCTAAGGATAAGGCAACACACAAAGCAAACCAATCAAAAGGAGACATTACATCTCCTATATTTCTGACCATAACGTCCTTCAACTACTGTGGGCTGCAAGATTTAAGGATGTGTTCTGCTACGCAAATTTAAAAAAAAAAAAAATAATAATAATAATAATATTGTTTTACCTCTTTATATGTGACTTTATGCAATTACATGTCAAATATCTCAACAATTGAACTGCAATAAAGTATTCTGCTTGAAATGGCATTGGCGTATTTACGATTATAGTTGGGATGGCGTTGGGTTGAGCCGTGTTTGTTGGTCCAGGAATGGGATTGTGTGTAAATGTAAGTGCAGTGACAAACGTTTGTGACCCCCTAATGTAACATGCTCTAAGCCAAGGCTCCCCGAATCTGGCCCTTGAATCAGGTCGCAGCTCTGGTTTTTTCTCCTTCCAGGAAAATAGTTGAACAAATATTCTCACTCATTGGCCAGACTGTCATCAGCCTAACTACCTGGTAAAGGTAAGATGGAAAATCAGCACTTCATG
Organism: Gymnothorax reevesii; assembly: GCA_029721435.1. NCBI lineage: Eukaryota > Metazoa > Chordata > Actinopteri > Anguilliformes > Muraenidae > Gymnothorax > Gymnothorax reevesii. The sequence goes on along the minus strand of CM056587.1, from coordinate 16,613,385 downwards.
CCCCTCAAGGATCATTATTGAGCCCAGCTCTAAGCTGAAAAGTTTAAACTATTCAGCTCTAAGCTGAAAAGTTTAAACTATTTTTCACTGGCTCTAGCTGTCTGTTGGCTGAAGATGAGGGGATTAAAATAGTCCTTCCTCACAAGTGACATGCTGTTTCACATGTTTTGTTTGTGCTTCTGAGAAATCCACTTGTTGTTTCCCTGTTCTGAGCAGCACAACTGCTGGTAAGAAAAATTGTAACAGCTATCCCCTCCCCTGTCCACTATGAGGTACATGAGGGTCACATGACTGCCCAGATCTGGTGAGGTCTTCAGCACACACAAAGGAAAGGAGGTGGTTCCTCACTGCTTTAAACAAAGCATTAATTATTCAATCACCTCATGAAAAATTCACTCAGCCAGGAAGCTCCATGGTTGTGAGAGTTCTGTACCTGCACTGGAGTGAAACCCGACCCCCACCTTATCTGTCCTTTGGCTGTCACACAAGTGCCACCACTGCGGTGCACCTGTCAGGCTGTTTAAGGACCAGTCCTAATGAATAAATGTATTCATTAATTGGTTAATTGATTGTCTTTAGTATGGGTTTGGGAAAATCTATTGATTTGTCTTGTCTGTCTTGTCGATCTTGTCGTGTCTTGTGTTGGGGTTTTCTCTGTGGTTTAAAGGGATTGTCTTTTCTTTCTGTTTTGAGTTTTCTCTGTAGTTTAAAGGGATTGTCTTTTCTTTCTGTGTTGGGGTTTTCTTTGTGGTTTAAGGTGAATGTCTTTTCTTTCCGTGTTGGGGTTTCTCTGTGGTTTAAGGCGAATGTCCTTTCTTTCCGTGTTGGGGTTTCTCTGTGGTTTAAGGCTAATGTCTTTTCTTTCTGTGTTGGGGTTTCTCTGTGGTTTAAAGGTACCATCCCAGGCGGCTGGACTTGCAATTTTTTTTTACAATTGCACGACTGAGAAGCACCTGCCCCCTCCATCCAATCAGGAATCACCCAAACCACGCCCCCACCACTCAGTTCGTATGCGTGCTTCATTCCACCACAAACAGCTGATCGGTGCGGCCGGCATTCTGACAATTTGTGCTACCTTGTCAAAAAATGCGGCCATAATGCAAAGCGTTCGTGAAGTCTTTGTTCTCGCCGTAATATTGCAATGTGAATCAGTAAACAATAGTAACGTTGTCATTTGTTATCTTATTATATTACTTATAACATAAGTAGATGTTATGATGAGTTCGATAAGTTTGCTTGAAGATATATGCCCATATATGCCATTTTCATCCACTCTGCATTTTCAAGAAAACCTAGCATGTACATGCAAATATGAATATGCTAAAAGGTTGAAAGGCGCACTGAAAAAAGACTTATATTCATAATTTTTGAAGATACTTGAGATGCGAGCGAAAAAATAGAGCCCAAGATTTTAGGTTTGCACAAGCGCAGAACCGCGAGGGAGCATATTTTGAGAGCACCGAAGGCAACATTACAACACACAGCATTAGCAGCGGTGGATATTGATGGCGGTTGCACAGGATTTACAGCATAGCCAGGGAATAATAGCCCACACACAAGTAGGCCACTGGTAGTGAGACCTAATGTTACATCACACAAAGCCACCAACAGCAACACCTACATCTTTCAACACTGGATTCACAGCATGACCAGGGCATTACAGCCTGCACACAAGTTTCCTAGGCTTGTGTCAGTCTCTAGGCAAGTAGGCATACAACAAAAAGCAAACCTTTGTTACCCATTACTAGGCTGTAGCTAATGTTATTTAGCTAACACCAAAAGTAGCCTAGACCTTACTACTCAATGTGTATAGACGACGCTACCTGTCTATGTACAGCATTCACACAGAAAGAAAGACAAGAAGCTAGCTTACCAGTCTAAGAGAAATCCTTGCTACAAGTGTGTCGGTTTTAAAACCTTTCAGTGTCTACAGTTCTCTGCAGCTGTCAAATGCTTCTCTGCCAAGGGATACTCTAGTTGCATTTGCAATTTCCACATATTCTTGTCTCTCTTGCATACTTTCAATGAAGGTTTTTGTCTTTTTAGTGGGTGGTTGACCGCTGGGTGCAGTTGGAGGTCGGAAAACTGGCTGCTCATGACTGCGTCCGAATGCCTAGCTTTCCAGCTATTGCTGGCTATGTAGCTATTGCCAAAGTTCGTGCACATTGCAATGCAGTGCATGTTGACTTGAAGTTTGACTGACAGACGTGCCATCCAATTAAAGTTGTCTGAGACTTATTTGATTGGTAGCCTTATTTTGGCTCCTGCTCCTTACACAGATGACCAAATTTCGTCATTGATATGTCAGATCACTTATGTTATCGATTACTGCCTAATACTTACCAGATATGCTCCGATTTTTATAATTTTGCCAAAACACGAGCCGCCTGGGATGGCACCTTTAAGGTGAATGTCTTTTCTTTCTGTGTTGAGGTTTTCTCTGTGGTTTAAGGTGAATGTCCTTTCTTTCTGTGTTGGGGTTTTCTCTGTGGTTTAAGGGACTGTCTTGTCTTTGGGCGCTTTCACACTAGGTACGATAGTTCCGCTCCGTTCCACAGTTCAATTGTCCCCCCTCCCCTCTCACCCTGCTGGTCAGCTTTCGCACAAGCAATGTCATTCCCTACCCAAGTGCACTTCCGTTGTCAAACTTCTGATACAGTAGGTAGCAGTATGTACGTAAGTGGTTAAAATAGTAAAATATACACAAAAAAGAAGAGGTAACATTTGGCTCACTCGTTGGTTTTTGGCCGATTATGCTGTCCACTGCCTCGTTCACACCATGGAAATTTATTTTTTTCATCACTTGAGCTGCCTGACTTTTGCATCGCATCCCGCACCTTGACATATTGCAGCTGCTTTTTATTTAGTTTGTCACGACGCTGTTCTATTGTTCTGTGATAACCACGCAAATGTAAATACTCAAAAATTATTCCATAAATCTCTGCGTTTTTGTGTGTAGTATCCAGTTGTATGTTCTCGTCTGCCCAAATTTCGAGCAAGCATTTAATTTCTTCGTTATATCACGCGATAGTCCACCTCCGTGTTCAAGTACAGTTGCTTTCACATTTGGTACGAGTACGGATGAACCATGCCTGAGACCACCTCTTCCAAGCGGACTCGTGTATTGTGCCCGAGCACAATAACCTTGTGTTCACACTTATCAAATGAGCTGGACTTTGGGGTCAAGTGTACTCGGATCCATGCCCGAGGCCCTAGTGTGAAAGCACCCTTACTATAATGGGGTTTTCTCTGTTGTTTAAGGGGACTGTCTTGTCTTTCTGTGTGTGTCCTTACAGAGGGCTCACCTCCACTTCTCAGCCTTTGGTACGGGAGCTGCTCTGTGAGGTAGGAGGGCTGGCTTTGCCCTCCATATTTGGGGTTGGGGTGAGTCTAGAACATTCCTGCCCCCTGTCTGGTCTGCAGTGTTGCATTACACCTCCCCCCAGGCTCTGCACTGCCTTTTGCTGTCTCCTGCTTCCTCGCAATGGCTTTGGAATATAACTGATTCCTTGCAGTATCAGTGACAACACATTTCACCCCATTTCAGTCATACTCTGTGTGCTAAGTGGGGGCCTGATCTACAACCTCAGCTTTATAGGAATCGGGGCTATATTTAAAATGTAAATAAAAGCAGCAAGCAGATATTTGCAAAATAAATGCTATTTGAAAATATTTTTTGAAAAGTGATGTCTGCAACATGTTCCCATGAATTTGGGACAGATGCATGTACACCGTGCTGCAACATCACCTCTCAGTTTAATAACAGTCAGTTATTATGGGGGCTGAAGACACTAATTGTTAAAGTTTCGAATGTGGAATTAATATGCGATATTGGACTCTCCATTGTCATATCTTGCAATTTATAATCTGCCACACAATTTGAGTGGGAATACTGAAAGTTATTAGTTGAGCAGCTTAAAAGGCAGACATTAGACATTTCATCCTATTTGCTGAAGATTATTATTTGAACATTATTATTCTGCCAGAGGTATGTACAGCCAGTAGTTACCTCAGCTGTTATCATTTAATTTATTTTAACCTAACTGCTTACTTTGTCTTGTTTGCAACCAGAATAAGGTTTTCTGAGACTAATCGGTTGTTGATAGCCATTTTCGATAGCATTATTGTTTATTGCATCACAAAATTATGAGGCATATGCCTGCACACATTAATGATGGCGTATCACGTCAATGTTTCTTTTAAGGATTTTAAATTCATATACCTTGTACAATGGCACAGATTTGGATTTGCATAAATCTGTTTCGCCCAGTGTTTCATCCCTGTGTTCGCTGTGGGTCAATGGGCCTGTAATATCTTCTCTTTTAAATGCATTCTTTCAACACTTGAAAGATTGTGGGAAAAGTGCCATGTTAAGTGTCACATTTAAATTTTTTCAGTTACTATGATTTTTACCATCCTTATACAGTACAACATCTATAATGTTTATAAATATCCTATAAGTAATAATTTTGTCGCTATCAATTCTTGATCATTATGGGCTACATACTGGCCATGATTATTAGGCCTGCATAAACAAGTTGTTAATCTGGCAAAGGATGACAAGAACTGCTAAAATTTGAGGATACTGCAAGAAATTTTTGCATGATTGTATATGAAATTACCCCTTTGTAACTATTTGCAAATATGTATAGAATAAACAATGACATTGATTTAATGGACATTACTACTCTGAAGTCAGCTTGAAACGTATATATTTTTGCAACATTAATACCAGCACTATGGTTTTTTTTAATAGAAATTAGTCCCTTCATGACATGGACTGGCAAGGTGAAAATCCTGCCATAAACTCTGCTGTGGGGCAAAATGTTGAAATTGTGATGCATACTTGAAAATGCAGATGTAATTCTACAATTGAATTAGAATTTTCAACATATGAAAGAGTTATTTTGGGGAAATTAAAATGATCCAAATCATCCAATTGGCTTTTTCCTTTTCATATACTCATATGAATGTTCTACTAGTGTATCATACTGAAAATGGAAAAGGTGTTTAATTTTCAATCATTCCCACTGTACAAAGGACAAAATTAAATTAAAACTCATTTTCCATTTATGCAACCAATATTAGCAGTTTTTTTTTTACAAATTCACAATGAAACCAGGATTTTCATTTTTAAAGGCTTATCCTGCTCTACAGTCAAGAAAATATTCAAATGCAATGAGAGAAACATTGTTCTTAAGCATTTAGATAATTTTTTTTAATGTAGCTTTTGGAAAAGCGGTGAACTTTTAACCATCTTGCTGATAAATGACTGTGCCTACTCATTTTATACCCAGTCATAATCGAATGATCTGTTCCCTGTTCGCCTGTGGAGTGGTCCAAATGTGTGCTCTCCAGAAGAGTCCACAACTTTTCCAGTCTTCTATCTCTGTTTCTTTGGAACATGTTGTCGCCATCAAATTCAATATTTCTGATCTTCAAAAATCAATACAGTTGATGCAGTATTTTCAAGTAAACATAGGGAAAAGAATTTAACAGACCACACTGTTTTTATTTTCATTTTGCGTACTGTAAATTTGTTTTCTTCTTACATGCTAAATTACAACCCCAATACCAAAATATTTGAAACACGACTTTCAAATCACACCAGCCAATATTTTATTCACAATAGAACAGAGATAACAGAGCAAATGTTGAAACTAAGAAATTTTACAATTTTATCCATAAGATGAGCTCATTTCAAATTTTATGGCTGCTACAGGTCTCAAAAAAGTTGGGACAGTGGAATGTTTTCCATGGTGTAGCATCCCCTCTTCTTTGTAATGCAGAGTGGAGGCCTCTGGGCATTGAAGAGAAAAGTTTCTTGAGTTTAGCCATTGGAATTTGATCCCACTCTTGTTTAATACAGGCTTCCAGCTGCTGGAGAGTTTTGGGTCTCCTTTGACGGACTTTTTGTTTAACTATGCACCAAATGTTCTCAATCCATGAAAGATCAGGACTGCAGACAGACCAGTTCAGCACACGGACTCTTCTTCTGCGAAGCCATGCTGTTGTAATAGCTGCAGTATGTGGTTTTGCATTGTCCTGCTGAAATACACAAGGCCTTCCCTGGAATAGAGGTCATCTGGAGGGGAGCATATGTTGCTCTAAAACCTTCATATACCTTTCAGCATTCATGGTGCTTTTTAAAACATGCAAGTGTCCCACACCATATGCACTAATGCATCCCCATACCATCAGTGATGCTGGCTTTTAAACTGAACAATAATAACAGGAGGGGTGGTCTTTCTCCTCTTTCCCCCGGAGGACACAATGCCCATGATTTCCAACAAGAATGTCAAATTTGGACTTGTCTGACTACAGGACACTTTGCCACTTTGTTACAGTCCATTTTAAATGAGCCTTGGCTCACAGAACATAGCGGTGCTTCTGGATCATGCTCAGCAATGGCCTCCTTTTTGCATGATAGAGTTTTAGGTGGCATCTGTGGATGGCACAGCGGATTGCGTTTACAGACAGTGGTTTCTTTAAGTATTCCTGGTTTTAATTCTCTAAACCGATTCTCTTGTATTAATTGCCTTTTCAGCCCCTTTTTGCCAGTGTCCCAACTTTTTTGACACCTGTTGCAGCCAGAAAATTTGAAATAAGCTCAGTTTGTGGATTAAAATTTAAAATGGCTCAGGTTCAACATTTGAAATGTTATCTATGTTCTGCTGTAAATCACATATTTGCTTGTGATCTGAAAGTCTTGCATTTTGGTTTTATTCACTAAATACACCTTGTCCCAACTATTTCGGAATTGGGGTTGTATTATGGAATTGCATGAAGAGTGTGTTTATAGTGACATAACGTGATTTATTGGTTAAGCTTACTAATTATGTGTAATCACTTGGCAATAATAGTCCAACTGATCTAGGGCCTTAGCACATGGAGTTAGCATGTCTGCATGGGAGAAAATGAAAGTGCCTCCTGGTGCTTTTCTTCCACTGTTGACAGACAAGCAGGTTTGACTTGTTGTAGACATTAAATTGCTTTTAGGTTTGAGCACAAGAGAATATAGTGCATCTTCCTTACAATAGACTGGCGATCTTGTCCAGGAAGAAATGGCTTTGTTAATGGATGGATAGACCCATTGATGAGTGAAAATGCCCCAGATACATTGCATGCCAGCTACAGATGTGACATAGAAATCTTGCCAAGGGCACATTGGATGACAGATATTTTACATTATAAAGAATCCTTAGTGGATTGTAGATCGCCTGTCTGCAGTCCTCTTGCCGCAACCACTAAGACCTCTCTTCCTTCTTTCCAAAGGCACGTTTCCTCTTTGGGAATTCTCCACCTACATTTGAAATTTGTTGGGAATTTCTGTCCTACATTTTGAGAATGGTTTTCCTCCCTGGAAATTCTTTATTAGAAAGCTCCTTTCCTGAAATTCCCCTCACTCCGCTCTCGAGGAAATGTGAGAGCGCATGTAGGGCAATTTAATAAAAACCCCAGCTCAGCCGAGGAGCTCTGCGTTTGCATGCTATCTCCACAACGCTCATCCTTCATGGATGTCTCTCATTGTACTGCCTTTTCATCCACTTCACTAGAGTTCAGCAATTGGAGCTTTGTGAAAGTCCTGTGAGCCGGAAAAAAAATATAAATAGATACAAATCTTCTGAAATTGCCACGGTCTCTTGAGATGTACGGTGTGTTTCTCTTTACTCTCAAAGGTCCATTGGAAGGTTTTTGTCAGCATTCTTTGTCATTGTTCAGGAATGTTGCTTTCAGTTACCAGTAACAATTGTTACATCAGTTACCAAAGTTGAATTTGCAAATTGGTGATTTTACAGCTTAAGAGCATGTGTTTTAGGTTAAAGGGCATCTAAAGTCGATTCTCAGACGAGACGTTGAACATCCATTGTTTACAAACAAATCAATTGCTTTTGTTGACATCTTGAATTGTCACACGACCAATTTCATTTATATAAACCAATGTTTTGTGTACATGTACATGTAGATCAATCTCTTTTGGCTCGTTTGTGCAGGTGCGGCTCGCTGATTGGCCGATAAACAAAAACAATGGGAATCGACTTTAGATGCCCTTTAAGTATTTTGCAGATCTTACAAGCTGGAGTTTGTATTTTGGACTAGATGGAGCTGGTTCTTGGAAAACACTATTAAATAATCACTCCTTTCCTTAAACACTGGTTTGTCAAAATTTGCCCTTATATTTTTAGCTCATTAAATTGGCTTTTTTTTTTTTTAAATAAGAACACCTCATGCACTCAGACATAATTTGCAGTCAGATGTTCTCATTTGATATGACCTGCGCGTGGAGGGACTGAGCTATAAGACCACGGTGCAGAGAGGCGGTTCGTGTGAAATTGGAACACATGCCTTTACGGCTTACCCTGCGGACACCACGGCAAATCCCGGGATTGGAGAAGAGCAGCAGAAATCAGATTATTGTGAGTGGCTGGACGGCAAGCTTGCCCTTAACACGAGCTCCATTCAGCCATTAATTACTGCAGCAATCAGCCTTCTCTTCCTGGCCGCAGAGCCACACACACACCCTGCTCTCCGTCAAACCCCTTCAGTCTCCTTCATGTGCCTCTTACAGAGTGTATCTACTGTCTCTCCTAGTCAAAGGACTGTCCTGGCTTCTACCATTCGTGTGCTTGTTTTTTTGGATTTCTCCCCCTTTTTTCTCACGATATATTCAGCTGAACTGTTTAGCCCACCGCAACACGACCTGCTTCCCAAGGACTCAAGAGGAAGATACTGTGGCATGCAATTCCTCCAACTCATGTGATGACTAACGTTAGCCCTCGCTCTTTACCGTATGCGGTTAGCCCCCACACGGTGAGTGACTTCCTCGCATGATGCAAAAATATCTAGCATGCTAGAAACACTGCTGCACTGTTACGCGAGGAAGTTACGCAGCAAAAAGCATCCCCACACGGTGCAGCATTGCCTAATGCAGTATACACGCTTGTCACTAGCCTCAGGCAAAGTTGCACCAGGCCTAATGCTCAGAGGTACAGTTGGGGCTTGTACTCTCTTAACATGGTCTGCAATCCAATCATGCTCGAAGAGCTACAGGATTCCACTAATCTGCAAACAAACATTGGCGTACGACCAGCTGGCATATTTTTCTGTTTGTGTACATCAGCAGGTCGATCCTTATGAAAACGCATCATGCTCACACATGTATGCAGTACCTGCAGAAGTGCATACATACTGATGCAAGAATACAAAACAAACATGTGCCTGAAAGGCCCTGTGAGCACAGATATAGTATTGCAGTGCTTTTATCTGTGGACTTTGAATGCTCAGAAGTCCTGGTTCCACACTCCTGTCTTTTATTTCATGAATTATAGCCTGAGGTTTAAAATTAAGGATTTCTGTGTTCTCCTTTCTCGCTGTGATGTAAGCACCATTACATGCTCTATGTACTCAGGTGGTCCTCTAAATTCTTTAATATTGAAGAAATTATGAATGGGTTTTTTTTTTTTTTTTTTTTGAGAAATGAGGTCACACAGAAGCAGGATATTTAGGTATTCCAGGAACAAATCACTCAGGTATGCAGAAACAACATTTGTAACTTGTACAGCATTTAGTACTACTGCGGCAGGCAATTTAGTATCTCAGAAACAAGCTAGTTATTACTGCTGAAGCAGCAAATTCGCGCAGCAGAAACTGGACATTTGGAACTGCCGAAAGAGGTCATATAGAATCGTGAAACGAGACATTTAGTACCACAGAAATAGGCTATGTAGTGCTACTTTCACGGGGCATTTAGTTCTGCTGAAACTGACCATTTGTATTGCCGAAACCGGTTAGGCAGTAATACTGCAGTAACAGAGTATTATACTGCCGAAACAGAGCAATTCAGTTGTCCCAAAACAGGCCGCTAAAATGGGCTGTTTAGCTGCACTGTAGTGACAGTTCAGAGTTCATTTTGTACTGCAGAAACGATCCATTTAGTGCTAAACAGGCTATTTAGTACTGTAGCAATAGAAATTGTCTCCCATCGCAGCAGGTATTGTGCCAGAGAATCCCAACTGTAGCCTTTTTCTCTGGTTGGGCAGAGAACAAGCAGCTGTGGTTGGGAACAGGAGCAAAGACTGAACTGAAAATAACCGTCGAAACACAGAGGTAAATTATGAATTACAAACGATGAATTATGCAGGGTATCATGTTGCTCGCGGTGGGAGACAGAACAGCCCGTCTCTCTGAGCCGGCTGCCTGGGATTCCTCGACAGCAGCAATAGCATAGCGCAGGTCAGGCTTGCCACTTTATTTAGCAATGACATTTTTCAAAATATCCTCTCATGGGACCGTCGAGGGGGACAGGAAGTGAGCGCTGTGTCTGTGTCCTGAGCAGTTTTATGGATCTCTCGGTGTTTTGCATGTGTGCTATTTTTAAATGAAACTCAGTGACACAAGCTGTTCAGGTGGGCATATGACAAGTGAAGCCCATTGTAGCAGGTGTCAAGTTTTAATGGATTTCTTCCTCCTGGCTTTTATTTTATTTTCTCCTCCCTTTAGCCCTTTTTGTTTTATCCAAAGTCGCTTTTTGAATCCTAGCTCGTGACCTTTCACTTCTTAATTTGTATGTTAGTGTATCTTTCTCTTAGTATCCCTGGTTTTGGTGTAAGGGGGCTTAATTTCAAACAAAAAGCAGTTACATAACAGCCCCACCAGCAGCACTGTTATGTTCATTCGCTTAAATTAGCACCAGGGGCTTGTGCTCATTAGCATTGCTTCTCTAAATAGCTGTGCAGGAAGGAGATCTGGTGCCTTGCGTGTGGTTTAGTGTGCACCTGACCTCAAGGTGAATAACAGCGTGAGCTTTAAGACACACATGTATTAAAGGACCAGCCTGTCTGAGGCGCTTGTTCATTGAACACACACGCGCTACGCTAAAGCCTTGCACGCTAATGCCCCTCAGCAGATCACCCGCAATTTCAGCCTCTTTGGCTCCTGTTTGTTTATATGCGAGTCGTTGGGGGAGACTCTTTAGCTCAAATGGGATTGGTGCCGTGCCAGCAGTGTGTGTGTGTGTGTGTGTGTGTTAGTGGCTGGAGATGCCAGCACTCTGGCAGTCTGTTAAAAGCTGTGGGGCTATTAGCTAACCAAGCCATGGCCATGTTGTGCTTCTGGCTTCAGATGCAGGGACTGGGTGAAGTGATTCCAGAAATTGTGTTCATGGCATTACTGTATATTCCCCTGCTTGACAATGAACCAGAAAAAAAGAACTTATTCCTCAGTGGCTGCTGGATGGATCAGAGCATCACACTGTGGTGTGTTGATGAGCCTTGAAACTGTGGATCAAATCTGACCTAAAATGGCTTCACTGGGCCACAGACTATTGTGAATTGTATTGCTCCTGGGGTTCCTCGTTCATCACAGTCTAGTGGTCATGGCTGGTCAGTAAAGCAGGGACCGCAGAATGTTCAAATTTTTGGGGGGGCGGACTCTTCCACTTGATATTGACCAAGAAGCCCTGAGGAGGGTCTGGGGAGTTCGCCTCCCAGAAAATTTTGATAATTTGGTTGCTGTAGAATGCATATAAAACCCTTTTCTGAGAGGAATGACAGTCGACAGACATGCATCGAGATCGCATGAAAGGACGCGTTCACTGAAAAATGTGGGTCACCAATGTGGATACCTCTGTGGAAAAATGAACCATGTATTATAAGACTATCAACAATCTGGACAAGTTTTAATGTGAGACATCCAAATCTGGTCCACTCAGCAGTGTATTATAAAAGTTTGCATAGGATAGAGGACATTGTAATCAATTCACAGTTCACACCAACAAAATACAATAAGATAGCGCTTGCCTTGCATAAAGTGCTTGATAAAGTGGTGCATTATGCCTGACTCAGGTAATTGTTAGAGGAAAATCATATTTACATATTTGAAAACTAATGTACAGTATAAAGTATCTGATTGTCAAGGTAATTCCCATTCAAAGACAATAAATACAAAGAAAATGAAGCTTGGCTTCAGATTTATTTTTAAAAAATGCGAATTACTAAGATTATGAATACAAAAATGGTAAAAAAAAAATAAAAGAATGGGGAGAAGAGTCAAAAGAAAAACAAGCTGTATATCCTGACCACTAGGTTATACCATTTAGCAGTTGTTTCAAGCTCAAATTGCCAATATAAAGAATGAGTCAAGAAAACAAGTCCCTCATGTTGTTTGTACTGTTGTTCCCTCAGTATTCACACATTTCTGTCAGAATACGACTGTTGAATATTTTGCGGATAATTATACCATTCAGTTTTAATTAACAGTTAGTTATTGTCCTTTAGAGATAAGATATTGAGCAGATCTTTTTTTATTATAATTGATTAGGTAAGTAATACTAAATTATAGTATTGATTATAGTACGTTTACTAAATATAACCTGTATAAGGTTCCGCAAATAGTTTATTTTGCTTGTTTTTTTAGTGCATTCAAGAGTCGTTATGGTCGAACTAAATTCATATGGTACACAATTCTTTTCTAGTTGCAAGCTTTGTGTACATTATATTTGAACATCTGAATGGTTATGACAAATCATTAAAACAAATACAGAAGATGCAAAACTTTTTGTCATGAAAAATTGGTTAAAAATTGCCTATTAGCATTTTAAAACGAAGCGGTATATTAATCGATAAACATTCAAGTTCTTTCTGTAAATGAAATTCACTGAGACAGGGTGCGAGTAATCATCGATATAGGAGTGGATATGAGCTACTGAATTTCAGGTTTGCAACAGGAAAAATAGAATGTTTTGGCTCCTGAAATAGTAATAGTAGCCTACATAAAAGCACACATTATCTCCTAACATAAAATATTGCAGAAATGATACCTGACAAACAAAATCTTCACCAAAACTAGCATGATATTTAATAATCCAATTGCGTATTATACCGCACTAAAGTTTTAAATTGTACCACAGCTTGAGCAAACTGTAATATAAAAAGGTTTGCAGAAATGATTACCGGCAACATCACCACCGCCAAAGCAAATCAATATTTTATGTTGGCTAACTCTTGCATTCGTATATGTAAATAAATTGCCAAAAAGCTGTGCCATTATCTACATGTACGGACTGTTGTCAACACAATTGCCCCAACCGCCCTCGTGGCTCAGTTATGATGAAACAAACACCCGGCTAACGGGCTATCGCCCAGCTACCACGAGCGCGGTAGCCGGCGGGAGGTCTTCTTTTGTCTTCGTGCATGTCAAGACACCTGTCCTACCGCACAGCTAATGACAAGATTTCCCGGTCCTACCGACAGGATAACGCCCCCCTACTGCCGGATTAACAACCTTTTCTTTGGTTTTAACAGCGACTGTACTGTACATGATGCGCGAAAGAAGCCTAGACAAAAAAAGCCTACTTTTTGGCCAAAGTATTCCCAAAAAATGAAGTGATGGCTGGTTGGCGGCGTTTCATTCCAGTAGACTTACTGGACTCCCATACACTGAGAACACAAATTAGTCGGCTAAAAAAAAAGTCGCGGAAGTGAACAAAGAGAACTGGAGAACGGGGGAGAAGTCATTGGAAATTCACGACAAGTTCATGTGAAGAAGTTAGGCGGAAGTGCAACTCAGGTAAATTAGTCGGTCACTAATGCACTTACATATATGTCACAACCTTCAAGTGTGCCGTCTTCGCGCCAGGGCAGGTTTGCAATGGCTACTACGAATTACTGGGGGGCCATGGCCCCCCCGGCTCCGCGGTCCCTGTAAAGCACCCCATTGCAATTGAGCCGCTCAAATGAAAGGTGCTCTTCCAGCTCTGCTGCACACAAGCACTGTTTATTAAGCAATACGATGCGAGAATCCATTCTATATTCTGAATATAGTCATGGCTAGAGGGCGTTTTTTGGCACGATGCACAGCGGTGACATTTTGAGAAAAGCAATAGAATATATTCAAGAAATCCAAGAGAGATGGAAGTCGGCAAACGTTTTTGAGTTTTTGCATTTTTTCACAGCTTTTTGCCATCCTTACAATGTCACATCAATTATATAAATATAGCCAATAGACTATTGCTTTGTCATTATGATTTCTTTATCATTATACGTCATGTATTGGTCTTGCCTATTCAGTCAATAAATTGTTAGATTGTTAATCAGGTGAGCTAAAACAGGAACAGCTTTAGAGCAATCATGCTGTAAAGGGTGAAAGTACTGAAGGCCCTCTGAACATTTGCCTGCACACCACTGGTTAACATCCATTTCCAATATGTCTGGATGTAGGACAAACAGACCGAAGAACTCATTTGTTTCTGTTGCAATTGGTCTTTTAACTTTATGTGATTCTTTTCTTTCATTGTTGTTTATTTATTGTTGTTTGGGATGTTGATTTGGTTACTGCTTTCTGGTAGTCAAATTGCCCCTTGGGGATAATGAAGATAACCTGGTAATATTGTTAATCCCTGCTTCTCTCAGTTTCCAAAGGCATATGGTCACATGGATTGATCAAATCAGAGCCTGTGCACTCAGTACCATAAGTCTATTTATATGTTTTTTTGTATTATTGAATTTGTTAACTTGAGTTAATTGCCTGAGATGTTATGTATTTTTGGAGTATTTTTAGTGCATTTCTTGTCAGGGGGGCCAATATTTTTTGAGACTACTGTATATGATCTGTTCCCGCATTTTACTTTTGAGGCATGCTGGAAACAGCGCCGTGCTTCCCGTAACCCGCACTCAGAAGAAGGGGATTACATAATGGATGATTGTACGGATTTATGAACAGCTTATGGGCTGTAATTCACTGGTATCCTGTGATATCTGACATATTGTATTGGAGTAGAAAAATATGAGAAACAACTCTCAAAGTAAGCATTTAACTTTAAAGCTCTGCATGTAAACCACATTACAGAAGCATCTGCAGAGGTATTTTCACTAATTTCACTACCAATTAGATGCATGCACATGCTTAAAAGATGTCTATGCAGCAGTATTTCACTAGACAAGGGTTTGAAGCAAGATGAGGATGCTAACAAGTTCCAAGATAGCCGAATAGTTGGTGCCTGAATTGCGTATTTGAATGAAAACCACACTTTATTTATTTATTTATATTGAAGGCAAGGGGATCAATGTGAAAACTTATGAAAAACCACAATCACAAGAACGAACTGTGGCCACAAGTCAAAGCTCTCTCACAGGGACTGATGAACATTTGGTTGGATATTGCTGGTAACCACAAAACAACCATTCTAAAACAGCAGGGCATTGAATTACTCCTCATTATTTCCAGTCCCACCAAAATTAGTGTGTTTTTGATGACCTCCTCCTGTGTCCATCCCCTGTCCTCAGGTGAAGCCGCAGACGTGGTTGTCGCAGAACGGTGCCGCCCTGCAGGAGATGGTGGAGAGGCGCAGGACTGACTGGCAGCGTGCGCTTCACACTGTGAAGCGAGACTGTGACCCCGGCTCCGCCCCTCCTCTGGCCTGCAAAACCGGCTCCGCCTTTCTGTAACGGACCTTATTTCAGCTGACCTGCGCTCTCCTGCTGGAGCTATTTCTCTCTCTCTCTCTCTCTCTCTTTCTCTCCCTCTCTCCTGTTCTCTCATTCATCTTTCTGTCCGTCTGCCATCTCTCTGTTTCTCCTTCCCTCCTTCTGTTTGAATTGTCTCTCTCTCTCTCTGTCCTCTCTCACTCCCCTCTGCAGTCCATCTATCATGACCTCTTTTTCACCTCTGCCCCTTCCTCTCTCTCTCTCTTTAACATCTCAATCCTCTTCTCTCTTGCTCTTTCTCTTCCCCCCTGTCTCCCTCCCTTGAAACAAAGGCCCTTGGAGGGGCATGTGGTGTCTGGCCCAGGTTTGGCCCAGGTCAGTCTAAGTCTTCAGAGCGTCTCTCTTTATTGCCTGTTCCCCTGTATCATAGTGAATGATCCACATGCACAGGATCCCATGTCTTTTTAAACGAATCCATCCTTTCCTGCTGACGATGCTCCGTCCATCCCAAGCTAATACTGGTGCTGCATGCATTTCAGGGGCATTACTGACATCTCTGAAGTTTACAGGAGGTTGTTTGTGAAAACCTCAGGAATGTTATCAACTGAGGTAGAGTTACATTATCAGGGAAGTGCAGGGACTCCACCCACACTCTTGTGAAGACTGGAGCCTTATGCCGGCACACGTACTGACACAACACACTCGACAGTACACGCTTGCACTCACGCACAGACAAACATTACATGTATTCAGTCACTTACAAACACACATGGGCACAGACACACATGCACGCTGAGTCCTGGGAAAAGGTAGCAAATGAATGGCTAATGGTGCTCAATGCGGTGAAGTGAAAGACTCATCCTTCACAGTCCTGACCTGTTGATCCCTTGCTGTAACCTGAGCAATCTAGTATCATTCATTTTTTTGCTCTTCAACACAGCCAATCAACAGTGGCCATCTTTTGGAATGCTTTTCCACTCAGCCAATCAGTAATAGCTATCAGACTGATGCTTTTTTAAGTCAATTGGCAGCGGCTATCATTCCAATTCTGTACTTCTGTGCCGATTAGCAATGGCCATCACTGTGATACAGTGGCCATTTCTAGAATTTCAGAACGTTGGGAGACCTTCAGCACCTGCAGTGCTCAGGCAGGTATATCCGCACTGCTCTGGAGCCACAAAGATCATATAATCTTTCACCTCTTTAATGAGAAGAGTGTAAACCTATTAGCAAGAGAAACTCCTATCCACCAGTCAACCTCGGGCAGCTGTAAGTTAGGACAGAATCGTCAGAAAGACTCAAACATATGTTGGAGCCCCTTAAGAGAGAGTGCACTTCATTGTCTTCTTTCTCAAGGTCAACTATGAGGGGTAACTGAGGCCACAGTCCATGGTCTCTGAATCCACACCCTAAAGCACAATACAGGGTCCCTCAGCTAAGTAACGAGTGTTAAATTAAACTAAGTAGAGCCCAGTCCATACAGTATCTACTGTTTTGGAGAAAAAGCGTATTCTTTCAGAGTTGGTTTCCTGCTGAAGTTTTTCAGTTTATGTTAAACTGACTCTGCCTCGTCCACTCAGATTGGGAGCACTCAGTGAGGAGGAACAGCGATTGGTGCCCAGAATTCAGGGCTGATATTATGGGTGGTCCATTAATAATTTCACCTACTGGAGCAAAAATCAACTGCAGGTAATCCTGAAAATATAATCTCATAGTGAAAATGATATAATCCGCAGCCTAAATTTAATATAAGGCCAAGACAACTTTGGTAAATACAAATTGCTGCCTTTCAATTATCATTTCATTTATTGGAGGAAAAAAGCTATCTAACCCTACATGGCCCTATGTGGGGGAAAAAATATTGCCCCCATATATTTATGTGGAAATGCTAAGTAGCACAAGAGACGCATAAAAAAGCACATTGTTGGAAACTATGCTTTAGAAGTATGATCATTCTTGTATTTATTTACTTGTAATGCTAGAAGCCTATATGCAGCACTGCACCTTCTTTGACCAATATAGTTAAACTCCAGCCCGGGAAGGTATCGTATCCGGCTGTATTTGTTTCTGGATCCAAGATTTTCAGGCATTCCTTGAGGGTCGCATCGCACCAGAATTTTACCTTTTAAACTCTAATTTTTTTAACTTTACTTTTACTCTGCTTTTTTCAGTAGCATGTTGAAAGTAAAAAAAAAGCATTTTTTTGAATACTGTAGGACACATACATAATCTACATTTGCTGGTCACAGAGCTTCACTGAAGCTACATCACAGTTTCACTGAGTCGAATCTCCAAACCCAGTCTGCTGGGTTTTTTTATGGCCTCAGCATTATATCAAATGGAAAAATTTCTACAGTAAATGTTGTACATAATTTTATACACATTTTCGTGAAATTCAGCGGGGGAATACTTCAGATTTTTGCAAACCTTGGGATCTCCACTTGAATTTAAAATAGGTCTGAATTTCCGCCGGTTTGAATACAGCAGCCGCATTTGAAAGACCCTTATATGGTTTTGCAGGTTTTATGGGGTTATTAAGCCCCGAGTCCGAGCTCTTATGCCAATCCATGACTAAAATAAAGCACAGCGAAAACTCTCAGGCCATGTGACTGGAATCTGAATCTGACATCCCTGTAATAGAATAATCCTTTCAAACAAGTGTTTCTGAGTGAAGCCCAGGTTTGTTGAAAAATGTCCATCAGGTGTTGAACTTCTATTTACACAGTTTTTGATTGGCTAACTGACCCCTGATCGGCCACAGACTCGCTGCATAATATGTGGATTCAACTTCTACATTGGATCTATCTTTTGTCCTTTTTTTCCAGATAATTCTTGCAAATGGAAAATAAATAAAATTCCACTCAGTCGTACTTAAGCGCAGTATGTACACCTGATAGAACTCATGGGCTTTGCTTACATGCTTCAGCAAGTTTAATACCAAATGTGCACAGGCATATTTTTGTGCAAAGGTACAATAGTTGCATTACAGTTTTATGAAAAATTTCCCAAATATATTCATACATCAGGCTCACAGGCATTTTCCATTTAACTCTGCATTCCCCTAGTGCAATTTTAGTGTCATGACCAGAAAGGTGTGGGTGGTTTGAAAGACCTTTGTATTTGAGTTTCACTCTCAGCTGGATTTTATGTACTGCTTGCCATTGGAGAAAGCCTAAGGCTATACATGAATACATTCCAGTGATAAATGTGTAAATGCCAGAAAATGACCAAGATGGGGTATCGGAAGTACAGATTTCATGTAAGGTTTACCCCGAGATGAGTTTCCGTTCCAACTGCTACACTGGAGAGCAGTTTGTTTTCTGAATGTCAATAAATTTGTAGTTACAGTTTTTCTACATATATAAATTACTTTGACTTCCCAGCTTTGGAAAGAGAGTGATATGTTTTCACCCCGGGGCGACAGCGCTGCTCTTCGAGGTCCTCTCTCATCTCACAGGGGTTTACTTGCCTCCAGTAATTAATTTTTATTTCTGAAAATGCCAGGCTGTATTATGTGAAATGGAAGCATAAGTATGTGTTTAGAAATTACACTTATGAATAAGATATTGAAACTAAGCTTCTGATCTTTTTTTTTTTCACTTTGGGAGTTAGAAAATGCATCCCCCTTTAAATTCAGCAAAAGATTTGTTGCGATTGGTAAAGATTCTATTGTTCCGCTACATTCATACATCAATCACTTGAGGATAACATCCAATGTTTTTAAAAGTAGTATTTAAAATAGTTACTGTGCTCCGTTTTTAAGCATTATGATATTCTATAAATTATGCGATAGTAAGACTCAAACAATAGTATTTAAAATACCGCAGCAACCTTGAATCAAGAAACCATTCCATGTCATGCACATGAAATGACACCGAATCTCTAGATTCGTAACACGACTGGTCAATAAGGCGCTCCGATGTGCCGCAACCATATAACCATGAATCATGTCAGATCTCTAGTGTGTCTCAGAGACTGCAATTATGTTATTTCGGATCACACTGCTCTCGCGATCCATGTGTGATCACGTTTTCCCCCACTGTGTGTACATGTTTGTTTCTGTAACACTTTGATTGCTATGGGTGCTAAATATTTACCTGGGTGAATGTACAGGCGTTTCTTGTTCCACCCAGAATGTGGCCCAGTGCTGGGTCAGTTCTGTCATAATGACAAGAGATGCGGTAATAATTTTCATTACAAAGTCACCATCAGGCGCCATCCTCTGTTAGGACCACAAAATGTCTTTTATTATGGCTGCTTTTGAATTCTTTTCCCTCCTTTTGTAAATTAAACACACTGCTCCTCTTAAATGTCTGTGGCGGAGGGAAAGCCTGTCCCGTTGTGTATCTTGTTTTCGCTGTTTTATATATGAACACCTGTACAGCAATAAAGCACACATGTGTCAGTGCCTGTGTCCTGTCTGTTCACACTGGTGTAGAAAAAAGCCCCTCTTGGATTGGTTACCCCATTTGCTAATGTTCTCTTGTCCCCACAGGGAAGGCTCTGTGGCTCATTTAGGGGGAGGAATATTCAAGTATTATTGCACTTTTTTAATATTCACCCTCATTTATTTAGTTCTATATTTACCTTTATTACAGAATCATGCAGTAGGGCTGCCTATCCCTGTTCATAGAGTGCCACTGTCATGTTGATTTTCAATCATTCAACAGCAAGAGCTCATTGTGCTGCTGATTGATAATATCAGGTGAACTAAATAAGGTTTGGAATGAAAACCTGCAGGACTGTAGATCTCCGGGAAGAGCGCTTTGTTGTTTAGGAACACGGGGGTATGCCGACAGTTGATCTATGCCCACCATATACTAGAAGACTTTAAAAAGACTCAAAAAACTAATGTCTGACTTCCTCTCACAAGTACAGACAATCCATCATAAAGTCACAGTTTTTAGTCTCAGACAACAAGATTTTGCAAGGACTTACGGATATTGAAGAGCGCATATATTGGTCCCAGATGGCAAGCTCCTCCGCTCCGGATCTGCCCCGGCTCTGAGCCAGATCAGCTGGAGTCGGGGCAGATCCGGAGCGGGGGTGCTTGCTATCTGGGGTTGTTCACCATGTTCACATCATTAAACTCCACATTTTGCATAAGCCAAGACTTCTGGTAATATTGAACACGTTTGATTTATCAGAATGTTGAGACCAGGAAAAGACTGAGCTTTATGACCACCTTACACCATTCAATCAAGACGACAGGAGCGTGTCCCGACTTGAGCAAATTGGAAATGCTGTCATTGGAAATCTGTCTGTGTCAGTCAAATATCTTCCTAAATCGTTTGGTGCAAGGCTGGCATTAGTTGTTGCGCTAATGATTTCTGGTCACCCATTTAACAGATTCTCCAACCTATCGCCTTTCCCAAAGTGGTGCAAGCTGGACCTCAAATTTGACAGGCTTGATCTAGGATAAGCTCACTTTCACATGCATTCCAGATATTTGGAAAATTTGAACTGCCATATGAGTGAGAAGAGCCTTCGGCTAACTTTGAGAGATTTCAAGCGAGTTGTTCCCCGTCTTGGCTGCTCGGTCACCCCCAGAGGTGGAATATCCAGGGATCGTACAGTTTACAGTCATGTTAACCACAAACGGCCGGCTTGTGCGTTCTGTATAGACCAGAAAATCCCCAGGGTTTGAACAAAAATTCAGCTTTGCTTTCTAACCCTGGAATTTGACAGCGCCGGTTCTCCTTGTCCACTGAGCTGCTCTGATGCCTCGCAGATTTTACTAACTTTAGAGTTATGAATGTGCATCCGCTGTCCAACTGAGCTTGGATTGTCACATCCTGGCAGTGGCGATGATACCGTGGGTGTCAGAATGTGCATCATATGCGTAGTCATGCAAGTCATAGAGCTGCCTTCACCACACATTGCCTCCTAAAAGAAGAAGTCGTGCTGCCAAAATCTTCGTAAATACAGGGAAAATATTGAACTGATGGAACACAGGAAAGCCAGTCTGTGATTAATTGTTTAGCTGGAAACAGGGCATTTGGTCTTGTCTGCCATTTATAGAGTTGTCTTCTCTGGGTCACAGTAGCCTTCTTGAGTCATACGACAAACTGTGTGGACATATCGCTTTAGTATTTAAATGAATGCCCAAAAAGGTCACCGCAGGCTAGTCTGTTATGTCTCACACTTCGAATTTTAGATCTTCCTAGCCGTGGATTTCTCATTAATTCTGGTGATTCAGGAGTCTGGTGGGCCCAGGGACACGCCTTCGGGCCGAGGCAGTGTTTTAATCATGTATGGTGTCCTGGTGATACTGCAGTCACTGAAGCCCCTCACACAGCCTGTGTGACAAATCATACATTTACCTGTCATTTGTTTCTTTATGGATTATGAAACCATTTTGTTTGTTCCTTTCTGCCTTGTTTTGCTGCAGAATCAATTCTGTGCTTCACATTTGTAAATTGAATGTTTATTTGTGGTTATGAACAGGTTGTGTGGTGTACTGCCTTCCGGCTATGAATTCGAATTTGATCATTTGTATCAAGCAAGTGAGCTAGAGTTTGACCAACTTCAAATGTGAGCATTGAGTATCCTACTGCATGACCTATATGGGAAGAGCAAGATTATGAAATGAAAATATTGTCCTTCACATCATGTTTCTCAAAATTAGTATGAAATTACCCATTATCATTGGGTGTCCCACTTTCTTCACTAGATATGTACCTGTTGGTGTAACTTATATTAGATTTATAAAGCACCTCATGTTTTTTATTGTTCTGTAGCTTTGTTTAGGCTTAAATTCCAGGATTTGGTCTGTGAATCAAACTTTCATGACTGCCGGTATCAACGGAAAGTTCAACAAAACTGTACAGATGGTCATGAATGAATGATGAAGTGATATTTTGACTGGTTTGTCAATAACATTTATCGCAAGGGAAAAACACAGTTATTCACTTGTTTGCTCACATATTCTCTCACTCACTTCCTGGCTTACCCAGCCTCTCACTTATCCAATAATTCATGAGTTTGTTGACTCACTTCTTGTGTTGCATTACATCAGGTTATTTCACGATGCACTGCAGAGATTTCACTTCAAAAATCGAGGTCCCAGTTGCTTCAGAACGTTGGGGCTGGAAACTATTGGCTCTAAAAAAAAATTAGGTGATCAATGGTGATTCTGTAAAATTTAACCAGAGCTCCGCCATCACCAATAAGCCACATTGGAGCTCCCTGAGTGGTGAACTGCAGTATTGGTAAATGGCCACTAGATGGCCACAAACGTAATTGTGCAGTTTATCTGGGCCTATTGCCTTCTTTTTTCATGGGCACGGCTCTTTTCTGAGAGTAATTGTTTATTACCCCACCACACCCGAAGGGTGCGGGCAAGGGGTATAGTTTTTGGTTTGGTTTCTGTGTTTGTTTGTTAACACTTTAGCAGCAAAACTAACAGCCAGATTCACCCCAAATTTGGTTTAGGGATTGCCACTTACCCAGAACAGATGCCTATTGAATTTTGGGAAGGGAGGGCAAATTATGTGCGAGGGGCGGGGTTTGTTGTGCCTGACACCACTTGTTTATTAGCAAATGAGTTTGAAAAATGTTGCTCATTTGATTTTGTAGGGGAGTGGCAAAATCAGCTGGATGTACAAACAAGAAATGGGTTGCGTGAGGTGTTGTCATTTTTTAATTCACATTTTCCAGGGGCAACTAATATTTTACTCTACATGTTTTCAATGAATTAGAAGAATTAGAAGACCACTTGAAGGGCTTTTGATGACTGCAGAATCCTGTGTTTAATTGGGGTGACCATTTATTGGATTTCTGTGGAGAGGATGGGGTGGGCGCTGATCAGGACTTATAAACATAAGACTAAGCTGTTTGTGTACAGTCTGTGGAATGAACGAAACATACCTGGACATTGTCAAAAATACCAGCAGGATTCATGTTGGTGTCCATGAAAATGATACTGGGCCAAGTTTTCTAAACTTCATTTAGTTTTAAACTTTTTGCTTTCATAATGCAAAGGACTCCATGGTGTTCTTTGGGATTTACATCAGAGCATTTCATTCCGACAGAACAAAATATTCGCCAATCAAATCGGTCTTAGCAAGGCGCACTAATTCTGGATCTTCGTAACGCTGTGTTCCTTATTGATTTATTTGAGGAAGCGGAGGAGAGAACAGCCTGTACTTGGGAGGTAGGAAGGCAGTTTCACCACGTTATTACCTTCTGTCCTCCACCAGTGCAGAGAGACCAGGCTGTGAAGCGCGTCGACCACGGAAACAGTGTTGCGAAGAACGATGCCACACTGCTGGTAGATGGGATTGCTGCACCCAGACCCTTCTCCTGCAGATTACAGAGCCTCATTCCATGTCCTGCATAGTCTTAACATGAGAATAGGGGGGGGGGCAGGGCTCTGCATGAGAGCCGTATCTCATATGGAAACTGGTTTATATACAGTTTCCGTATACAGACACTGACATGCAGCAGAGATGTCGAATTCTAGTCCTCCAGGGCTCTGCTATCTGCTGGTTTCCATTGTGCTTTAGCACAACTGATTAGGCACTGACTGATAAGATAGTCCAAACACCTTGCTCTTTGAGCCTTAATTGACAGCTGATTGAGAGGAAATTGCATATCAGCAGGCTCCGTAGCTCTTGAGGACTGACGATGTAAATGCAGATAGACAGGGTTCTGCAAATGTATGATTTCAAAGTTTTGCTTTTGAATGTGGTGTTGCAGGATGCTAAGTGAAGGGGTAAATGCGTGCCCTTGTGGTTGTATTGGCAACGGATCTTCACCACATAGGGAAAGAACTGTTTGTGCTTTTGACCTGAATTTTTGGGACTATACCTCAAGTTCCATTATTCCCACAACCCACAGTTGCACTGGAAGGAGGCATTGTAAGTGACCACTTTGAATCAGATATGAAGCATACAACAAGGATCTTAGAATCTAGAATCCAGCCCTCATGTTTGTTCCTTCCTGGCAATTAACTGAACAATTAGTGTGATGGTTCCGCCCTGCAGTCCCTCCCCCTCCTGCCGTCTTCGCCTCCACTTCAACGAGCCATACCTGTTACTCTTTGAAGTGGAGGTGAAGCTTAGAGTATTTTAAGAGCTGCACAGCCAATTGGCAGTGCAGCTGCATTCTGGTATTTTAGCCTTGTATGTTTTGCTGCCGCTCCCCTGTCTCTTTGTCATTTTTAAAAAGTATTTATTGAATGTCTTCTATTTTTCTTACCAGCCTGTGCGAGTGGGTCCCTTTTTCAGCCTTTGGGAACATGGTCCCAGTGCCCGCCGGATTGCTTGTTGCAACCAGTAGGACTAAACCTTGACAAAGCAGAGCTTCTGATTGGCCAGACTGGCTTTACACCTGACACCCAGGAAAGGGAAGGACAGCAAACTAGAAGTTTGTGAACCTCTAACGCTGCGACATGAGGATGCCTGACATAAACATTCAACATACGCTGATCTGACAGCATACACTGATGAGCCAAAGCATTAAAACCACTCACTGATGAAGTAAACAACATTGATTATCGTGTCACAATGGCGCATGTCAAGATCTGATGACTATGCTTAGATGGTAATCGAATAGTTGGTTCTTGCTGTTGATGTGTTGGATGTGGGAGCAAAGGAACCTGAGTGAGTTAGGCAGGGCCTAAATTATTTTGGCCATGCGAGTGGGTCAGAACATCTCCGGTGCAGCAAGGCCTCTGGAGTGCTCCCTGTCGGCAGTGTTGAGTACCTACTGACAATTGTCCAAGGAAGAACAAACCATAAACCAGCAGCAGGGTGTTGGGCGCCTAAGGCTCATTGATGCACAAAGGCAATAAAGGCTGCCCCATCTGGTCTTCACCAAAAGGCTACTGTGGCAGAAGTATCGGGGAATTCAATGATACTTATGTGAGGAATGTGTCAAAACGCAATGAATTGCACTCAGCTGCGCACTGATCTTTGTAACTGCAGACCAGTCAGAGTGCCCATTCTAACCCCACTCTGAACCACCCAAAGCGCCTACAATGGACACAGGAGCGTCAGAACTCGACCTTGAAGCGTCAGTTCTGGAGCACACGAAGAAGGTCCAGTGAGTCCAGTTTTCTTTTACATCATGTGCATTGGCTGGGGACGAGTGCATCTTTTACCTGGGGAAGAGATGGCGCCAGGATGCACTGTGGGAAGAAGACAAGCCAGTGGAGGGAATGTGATGCTCCGGGAAATGTTCTTCTGGGTTACCCAGGGTCCCGGAACTGAAATGTATGTCAGTTTAGTGGCATGAGGAGGACCTACACAATAGGTATAACACGTGGTTTTAATGTTGCGGCTGATCGACGCATGTGTTCAGTATTGTGGCCTACATCACTTAGGGGAAAATCTTTAGGACAGAGGAGATATTTATTGCTTATTCAGTTTCTCCTGATCACAAATGACTTTCATTTCACAAATTTTCCTGGAATCAAGGTCTTGGAAGGGTTTTATTGATGATGCATTTACTTCAAGATGAGCTCTATGGCAGATTACAGACAGATTCCTGGAAAAGCTATTTTGGACATGTGAATTGAAGGATGGGGACAGGTTCACACAGGGGAAATCAGGAGGAATAAAGAAACGCGTGATGGATGATTTACAGCCCCTTCACGCGCACACACATGAGCGCGCGCACAATCACATGTGCACCACAGTCACCAGCCCAAAATAAAGCGAGATAATTAGATCACCGTTAACGTGGCCATTTGTAAAATGAAAGGGTTATTTTTAGGAGGCGCAGTTAATAGTTTAACTTGTAGATGCGCGCTCATATTAGTCGCTGTTTTCAGCTGGGAATTGTATAGCTGTAATGATAGCACAAGTGTGTATATATGTGAGGATCGAGGGGGATGTAAATCCCTAATAGACTAGATTATGAGTGCTGTAGGCAGATTGAGCTGCGGTACTCCTACGTTATTAACCTCTCTGTGGGTCCCTAGCCTCGGAGGGAAAATAAGGGGAGCTGCCCGGAATGACTGTGATGATGAATACGGAAACATACATCGCGCTGTATTATGTATCTGCCCTGATCCCATCTGTTATTCATGTAATTGAATCGCTAATCGCGCAGTGCGTTTCCTGGAAAGTGCTCTCAGCTAGTGTCCTGTGCAGCAGGAAAATATTTTACATCCCCTCCGACTCGACTGCTTAAGGCTGCTCTGAGGGATATAGAATGCTTCCATAATTTATGGCCATGTTTCTGTGTGGCCACCTTTCCATGTGATCAGGAGTTCATCGAGTAAATGTTCAAATGAGTGAATGGTCCAATCACAGAGAGCGCCTGGAGGGAATGGGCCAATTACAGAGACAGCCTAGAAAGGGCGATCTTATTGCAAGGACAGTATGATGAGCTGAAATAACTTGCCCATTATTTTGCTAGGAGGCAAAATTTAAAAAAAAAATTAAGCCTTTTTGTGACATTGCACAACATTTGATTTCAGTCAGGAAAACTCATATTTCAAAAAAATTGAACAATTTATTTGTGGGTATAAGCATAACATTGTGTTTTGGCGGTGGTTCTGCTCTGGAGGAATGTCCTATCTAGGCACAGTAAACATACAAACATGCTTAGTCGTGAACAGTCGTGAAATAGTCGTGAAATGGACCGCTGTACTACCACATGTGATGTGTATCCTCCAATTGTTGTGTGCCTGCTGATGCTGACATGGCTGGTAGCTCACCAGGCTGCTATCAGCTGATGTAGCTCAACTTAGTTTCAACTTAGTTCAGTTTCCTGCCTGAACTAGTTACACTTATTTCAGTCAGGAAAACTCACGTTTCAATAAAATAGAACAATTTATTAATGGGTATAAGCATAACATTGCATAAGCATAACAGTTCTGCGCTGGACATACTAGGCACATCAAACATACAAACATTAGTTAGTCATGAACAGAAATCAAAATCCCCCAAAACAGCAACCACCGCCAAGTGGGGCTAAATTATGTGTACAGTGGAGCACCCAATGCCTCCTGGGTAACCAGGAAGTCCATAGAGAAATTCAGGGCCAAAACACTGGCTGCTGAAGGCTGCCGAGTCTTTAGCGCATGTTTGCTACCACCAATGCAGATTATCTGGATCAGGATGGACATTCTACCAATAATGTACATGACTTGACCATGTGTAGCCTGGTTCTGCCGCGGACCTGTTAGGCTTGTTTCCCAGAGAACACACTGCTTGGTGCCCTCAGATCTGTACTTGCTGCTTGACCACAGTACATTACTGTGCTACTGAATCGGACATGACAATGTCAAACAGAAAATACATTTCCACGCTCGCCAGACTTTAGTGCCATAACGTAGTGACGGTAGTATGCGTCCCCTGATTTGAACGCATAAATCTTTGACAAAACTGGCGGAATAAATGTAAACTTGATACAGCTATATTGTGTGTCGTGTTGAGGAAGACTTCGTGGAAGTTCGGTGCTGCGCCGCTATGACAACCAACTACACTGAGGCAACACTAGCCTGTAATGGAAAACCACCCGCAGAAAAGTACCCGGCACCAAGGCGAGTAGAGCCGAATACAGTAGAACTGGTACCACGTAGTGGAAAAGTGCCGGTATGACATGACAGTTAAAGGAGCTGTGTCACGGTTGATGCGCAGGCTCAGGAGGTGATATACAAATCAGATAAACAGACCGGCTTTCACACATGCGGAGACTCGTAGGATACAGAGCTTGCAGGACGTGAATCTCTCGGGACAAAATAAAGACTGCATAAGAGTAGGAATGACTTCAATTGCTGGTGCAAGCGCGCCACTTTCGGTAAGTATCTGATTACTATGCGAATGATCTTGTTTTCAAACATATTTGTTGGCCGGTGAAAGAAATTCGAGCGCCTTCATGTAGCACTGCCGTCTGCTTTCTATACAGCAAGAAAAAAACACAGACGAACTCGATCAGCCGAACAAGGATTTTTGCCGATTTTTTCTCTCTTCTCTGTGCTCCTGATAAAGCTTCCTGGAGACAAGAGTTTACGGCCGCTGCCGTACCGCTTCCCTCCTCGAGAGGACATCCTTCGAGAGGACGCTAAAACCTCTAGTTCTTCGACTTATACCGGACAAAAAATACCCAAAGCAAAATATATTTATATATACAAGAAATTGAAGAATGTAGAGCGCCGATGGAAACGGATTTTTGGAGGATAAGTCACGATCGCCTTGATTTTGATTTCTTGTTAGGATGAACAGTTTTCAAAGTTCTGAGCATGCGCAGTTCACGTGACTCAACTCCTTTAACAGGAAGTGCATTTTGAAACTGTGGAAATCTGTTTCAGTCCCCCAGTTTGAGACCAGGGTAAAGGAAAGGGCGAACATTTTTGCATGTGCACTGATTTATGAAAACACTGTAAATACATGTTTAAAAGTTTCTAAAGAATTTATATTTAGAGTCATGTGGGCAAAAGTACCATTTAAATTGGCCAGCCTCTACATGCTAATCAGTAAACAACTTAAATTTTCCTCCATCTTCTCATTTCCCGAATCTTGTGGGACAGGCAGCAATAAGGTCTTGAGAGCTTCCCGCTTCAGTTCTTTCAAATATTTAGGCAAAATGACACCACGTCAATGTCCGGAAATCACCAATTAATTACCGTTTCTAGAACCGGGGCAGAGACAATTGGTCTGTATTGCAGCTTTTATAATCCTCCCATTCCCACCGAAGAGGATAGTTTTTTAAGCCAAGTTGCGCATTCAAGAGATTGATGTAGGCCATCTGTATTTGAAAGGAACTGAAGTCCCAGCGTACGACTCAACACATTCTCATTCTGAGTGCAGTGACGTTGCTTGACCAAGCGTTGATATACTACGCAAAAGGAGGCTTTTATCGTCCTTTTTTGACGCTTACGGTTAACGTTAGGGCTAGGGAGTAGCGTTAGTTTTAAACTGGCGTCAAAAGAGGACGCCAAAAGCCTCCTTTTGCGTCGAATATCGATGCTTGGTTGACTGGGCTTTACCGCTACGCATTAGCAACGCATTTTTAGATCACGCCAATGATGCATTGTCTTTGTTTTCGCCTTGATATTACAATATGAATCATTTTACAATAGTAACTTTGTTATTTGTTAGCTTATAATATAAGCAGATTTTATAACGAGTTTGATGAGTTTGTTCAAAGATATATGCCCATATACGCCATTGTCATCTAATTTCTGCATTTTCAGGAAAACCCAGCATGTACATGCAAATATATGTACGCTTGCAGGTCGAAATGCGCACTGAAAGTAAATCTATTTTCATGATTTTTGAAGATATTTAAGATATAAGCGAGGAAACAGCCCGAGATTTTAGGTTTGCGCAAGCGCAGAACGGCGAGGTAGCATATTTTGATGGGTGGCAAAATTTGTCAGAACACCTCAAACAAGTTTCCATAAGGCGAGGTGCCGATTTATCTCAAATGCGGCACGAGTCTTCCCGGGAACTGTGAGGTTGTAAGTGCATACTGTAATGCGTTTTAATTTCATATTTTTCTTATTATTTCCAAATGTATTCATTCTGAGAAAACAAACAACGCAGTATTGCACATCTTTACGGCACTAAGTATTTTTCTTCACATTTCATTTCATATCGTCGTGCTCAAAATCATCATCTGATCAGACAGCCAACTTGGTAAAGTAGCCAACACATAATTAATAATTTCAGTTATGCGTAGTAGGAATATTTTTTCGGTTTTGAGATGATGTTTTTATGACAGAAGCGGCTTGGCCGAATGAATATGGCAGTTATCAATTTAGCAATAATGGTGCCTGACCTGAGATTTCCGTAATCTTACAGTATTTAATCTGATAAAAAGAGAGGTCGTTACCTGTTGGATGTTAACTAGTGCATTGGTGTGATTAAGCTAGCTAGTAACTTTGGAAAGATACCGAACAGATAAGTTTACTGGCCTAGTTACATGAGAGCATTTTTACTCGTCTTTATGTCACCGTAAGCTATAATGTTTTCGTAGGTTTCATAGGCCAGTTCATTGCTAGGAGGTGTTCATGTGGTCATGTAATGATGTTGACAAGGGGAGCAAAAATCATGCGCAATTAAAATTAATTGGCATTATATTAATGAGCCTCATAGGAATCACTGTCATCAATATCATAATATTTGCGTTAGGGTGTAACTGGCTTAACAAATGACTCTGTAAATAATTCAAGAAAACAATACTCTGCAACACAGCCAATGAGGAAACACATGTGATAGCATACAGTGTTGTTTTAACAGATCCAGCTGTGTACCACTGAGGTATTTGTGCCCGCATCTATCATAGCACCCCCACCCCCTGCACGCGTCGCAGCCAAATTTCATCGATCTTTAATAATCATAGAATACGCTTGCCGTTGCTAGCAGCAACGAAACGATGAACATAAACGGAAACGGGAACAAAAGTGATGCACCGGGGAAAGAGTGTGACGTCACTTCCTCCAGGACAAAACCATAGATAGAACGGTTTTTTTCTGAATATGGCACTATTAGTGAAATGCAGAGTCCGGGTCCCTGATTTTTGAAATAACCCCACAGGGTTAGTTTTTTATACCTATTAAACTATAGGTGTGTGTCCTTACTAATTGGAAATAAAGTATCTTGGTTGTATTTTGCCCTCCATAATTATTGGCACCCCTGGTTTAGATGTGTTCTTTGGCTTCTAATAAATTCAGTTTTTTTCTAAATAATATAGGACCACAATGAAAAAAAGAGGAAAATTCAACCTTTAATTCAAGTGCATTTATTCAGTGGGAAAAAAATCCCACATTAAGAAATAATTCTTTTACATCAAATCATGTGTGTCACAATTATAAGCACCCCTGATGTTAATACATTGTACAACCCCCTTTTGCCAACAAAACAACACCTAATCTTCTCCTATAATGTTTCACAAGATGGGAGAATACAGAAAGAGGGATCTTTGGCCATTCCTCTTTGCACAATCTCTCTAAATCATCCAGCGACCTGGGTCCTCTCCTCTGCACTCTCCTCTTCAACTCACTTCACAGGTTTTCAATGGGGTTGAGGTCTGGGGACCGAGATGACCTTAGGAGGCGCTTGATTTTGTGTCTGGTGAACCATTTCTGTGTAGATTTGGCCACATGTTTAGGGTCATTATCTTGCTGAAAGACCCAGTGACGACCTATCTTCAGCTTTCTGGCAGAGGCCACCAGATTTTGATTTAAAATGTCCTGGTATTTCAAAGCGTTCATGATGCCATGCACCCTAACAAGGTTCCCAGGGCCTCTAGAGGAGAAACAGGCCCACATCATCACCGATCCTCCCCCATACTTCACTGTTGGCATGAGGTGCTTTTCTGCATACTCATCTTTTGTGTTCCGCCAGACCCACTTAGAGTGTTTTTTGCCAAAAAACTCTATCTTGCTCTCATCTGACCGAAGCACACAGTCCCAATTGAAGTCCCAGTACCGTTTAGGGAACTCCAGACGTTTGCGTTTATGTTTCTGAGTGAGAAAAGGTTTTTCCCGTGCATGCCTCCCAAACTTGTTGGCATGTAGATAGCGTCTGATTGTTGTTTTGGAGACTTTGTGACCCCATGATGCTACCATTTGTGTAATTCGTTAACAGTGAGCTTTGGAGAACTTTTTATTTCTCTTAACATCCTCCTCACTGTGCGTGGTGGCAAAATAACCTTGCGTCCTCGTCCAGGCTTGTTTACCACTGTTCCAGTTGTTTTAAACTTCTTAGAGATTCCTCTGACAGTAGATATGGGCAGGTGCAGGCGAGTGGCTATTTTCTTATAGCCATTGCCTGACTTGTGAAGGTCGACACACATCTGCCTTACTTGAATGATGTGTTCCTTTGTCTTTCCCATGTTGAAGAGTGGATGAGAGAAATGGCCTCTATGTCACGTCGTATTTATACCCCAGGGAAACAGGAAGTGATGATTTACTAATTAATTGTTCCTAGATACTCTGATCAACTTTGTAAACTACTTTAGAAATGACGGAAATACTTCAATTACATTTAATTCGCAGGAATTGTTAGGGGTGCCAATAAGGGGTGGATTTTTTTTTCCCCCTTAAAATTCACTTGAATTAAAGGTTACATATTTCTATAAATTTCAGTGTGAGAGTATGCTTCTGCAATAAAAATTGAATTTATTTTAAGGCTTTTAACACATCTTAACCACGGGTGCCAATAATTATGGAGGGCGCTGCATTTTTGGCATTATTTTTGTTTTATATGATAACGAGCATGCCATGTATATCCAGCAAAGATGTAAAGACATATCAATATAAATATACAGTAGACAAATGGTACTCTGTCCAAATACTGCTCTTTGAATTTAACATCAAGTTTAACAAAAAAATGCATTACACTCCTGACGAGTCAAAAAGGCTTCATTTTTTTGACCCCAGCCAGGAGTGAATGGTGCTGTCATGGAGAAAGCATGGAGTGAGTCGTCCAATAAGAGTGAGTGCCTGGAACAAGTGGTCCAATCACAGACAAAACATGAAGAGAATATACACAGAAAGAGCCTGCAGCTTGGGCATCTCACAGCACTCTCAGAGATGAAAAAAGTGCTGAACAGGGCACAATCGCTTATTGCTGAGAGACTACCCAGGACGTGTGTAAAATGGTTTGCAATAAATGGTTTAATAATTCATCTGCACCATTTTAGTTTGTAAAAGGAACATAATAGTACCGAAACAGCATTATTGTACCCTTCACAGCACATTTGGGAAATCTCTCTCTCTCTCAAAAAAAGCCCACCTTTATTTCCGAGTGTCTGGGTAAGGCTAATGGGAGTTGTGATTTTCAAAATGTGGTAATTCTCTTTATTTCACCTGCTGATTAAATTTAGCTGCTGCTAAAGTTTAAGGTGTGTGATTGCTTGGCCGATGACTTAAACTATGGTGCTAAGAATAACCACAATACTTTAATTCATCAAATAATTGTCTGACACACAGCTTTGATAGATGCTTGGTCACATCTAAAGGGGTGAAGGACAGATACACATGTAAAATGGCGGCTCTAGATTTTCCCCTGACAGTAGTTAAGCACTGCAAACATCACAGTGACCTCTCCTCACGGGCTCCTTCACAATGCATTTGTTTCCCATGTTAATGCAATGTGGAGAGCAGATGCAACTGAATTACCTGAGCTGCACAGTCACATACTGACACACACTTACAGACACAGGCGTGCATATTCATGGATTAAGGGTATTTCACCCTTGTCCAGGAGAGCCCCAGGATGTGCTGGATTTGGTTTTCACCATCCACTTGAGCTAAGTTAACTTTAGAATCAACTGCTTTTCTGGTCTGCAGGCTCAGTTTAGGAACAAGGCAGTAAGAACTTTCCACAACACAGGCTCCGTTTCCTTAACTAGTTTAAAGTAAGTCTGCAGAGTTGCCAATCACTCTGGTTAAAGTCGCTATTATGCTCTGCCAAGATACCCTACACCAGGCCTGCACAACCTTGTCCCTGGAAATCCACTGCTGCCATTGAGGAGCTAATTTTTAGAATAAGGCTGACTGAGTTGAAATGAAAAACTCCAAACTGGGGAACAGGTCAGGAACAGGATCTGGCAGCCAAAGCCAATTGTGAAAACCTTTCTCATTCATCAAATTAATACTTTTTCTGCTGACGCCTATAGGGGAGACTGGGGTTCGATGAGCCATGGGGACCATTGTGTCATACTGCATAGCATTAACTTTTGTAAAGTAATTACAATAAATGTTATCTTATAATTGATTATCCACCTTTCAATAAATCAAGAATTTAAACCATTCAAAGAAATAAGACATGCACTTTCATAGCTCTTCAGTGTGATTACTGGCAAATGTTTGGTTTGCATTGACAGATGATTGCATCTGAGAAGGATTGCATGAGTTTGTTCACTACCATGGAATGGTGAGCCCATTTACTCCCTCGATATCATATATCTGCAGGGTAAATCTCAATTCTCTTAAAATGGTTCCACGTTTCCCTTATTTACATCTTTTCCTAGTGTCTAAGTCCCTCCCACCGTGGATGTATGGAGAGACGCAAGGAAAACATGAGGAGAGAAGACACTAGGAAATATGCTTTCAAAGTAATGAGACATCCTTTTCTCTGAAGCATGACATGAAGCACACAACAGCATCTGCTGCCAGCATCTGTCCTTACCAACTGACGTTGCGACTTTTGGCTGAAAGTCTTCCAGGAAGGCTACTCCCATGTATCCTTGCTCATCGCTCCTCTGAGCTCCCTCGTCACTGTTCGCAGCAGAAATAAGTCGTGGGACGGTCTGCTGGGTGACGTATTGAGAATAACTTTCGGTTAAAGCAAGGATTGAGCGAAGAATTACAGTGGATATAAAAATTGATGTTTACCCTTTGACTTTGGGGGAGATGCTCTGAACGTCACTATGTGACAGCAATGGTAAGCATTTCAGAAAAGTACCAGCTGAAGCTTAAACCCAGAACTTCATGATGACAAGGCATCTGGAGTAACTAGTGCACTGTGACACTTTCTTGCAGAAATTCTTTCTCAACCTACTCAAGTGGTATTGTTGCCTAAATCTAACTATGTAGTTGTGGCCCCTAAACGTAACTGTGTAGCAATGTCATCTGAGCAGGTCACCAAAGGACTCTTATTTTGCGGTATCATCATCATCAGGCATCCCTCGCGAGCGAGTATGATGGCCCGTTTTCATCATTTGTGAGTCCTCTGGTGGCTCAAAAGGCCGATGCGGGACGCGCATAACCGTTGGCACACAGGGCACATGAAGAGAGTGGTCGTCGGAGGGGGAGCCCTTTCCCGGGCCTTGCGTCTTTGGCGCTTCTCCTCACAGCGGTCGCGTCTGGCATTTTCGAAGGAGGCAACACCCTTATGGATCTGCCCCCTCCATTTCGGGCGGTCAAGGGCGAATTCTTCCCAGTTGTCTGGGCTGATCTTGCAGGCTTTTAGGTTGGCCTTGAAATTGTCTTTAAATCGCTTCCTTTGCCCTCCAACTGATCTTTCACCAGAGCTTAGCTCGCCGTAGAGGATTTGTTTTGGTAAGCGCGAGCTGTCCATTCTAAGAACATGCCCAGACCAGCGAAGTTGGTTTTGAACTACCAAGGCCTCTACGCTCGAGCAGTTGGCTTCCTCTAGAACACTTGTATTGGTTCGGTGATCGGTCCAGCTTATACCGAGAATACGGCGCAAACACCGTTGATGGTATTTTTCAAGGGCCTTTAGATGACGCCTATATGTGGTCCAGGACTCGGATCCATATAAAAGAGAGGATAAGACCACCGCCTTGTAGATCTTCACTTTAGTCTCGGTGTGTATTCCTCTCTCCTCGAATACTCTCTCGCGCATTCGTCCAAAGGCATAACTGGCAGCTCGCAGGCGATGCTGGATCTCATCGTCGATGTTAGCTTTAACGGATAGAATGCTGCCCAGGTACGGAAAAGAATCTACGTTCTCCAAAACTGTCTCGTTAATTTTAAAGGAGGGATGGACGTTGACTAGACCAGGAGCAGGCTGATATTTTTGCGGTATATTGATGATCGGTCAGCGTGTCACTAAAGCGTAATTATGTCACATGTCAGGATGAAAATGTTAGGAAGGACAACTGAAGCTTGTGAGCTCTGCTATCCTAAGCTAGAGTCACCCGCCCATGTGTTACATGCCACTTATTTGCATCTCCAATGGGTTTATGGACAATTGTGATGGCGACTTGAGCGTTTTATCACCGTGGAGGATTGTCACGGGGAGGTGTGGGAAAAACGGATCACATTGCACACCATCGGCTGCAGGCTGTTAAATTCTAGCTTAAGCTGGCCCTGGGCGCACATGTGTTTGAGTTGTTTGTTTTTGAATGTGGCACGTGCAGCGCAGGTCTTGACACTGGCTTGCATGGTATGCAAGTTACGGCTTCTTTACAATGCTTACTTTTCCTTGCAAACGTGCGCGACTTCCAGTTTCCTCATAGAATCCGAAGAAACTCACTCACAATATATTAATGTTGTAAACATGTCTTGTGCTCAAGCAATATTTCTCCTGCCTTTCATTTAAATGACCCTGAGGTTAAGAATGTTTCCTGCCTAAGAAAACCATTCCTTGCATATAGGTAGGCATAATTTAATGCTTTCCCTTAAATTGTGTGTTGTTGGTCGGCTAATAAATTGGTACATTAAGTATAGATGGACTTAATGGATTTTCTAGTCCAACCTGGCCATAACTCAGAATTAGTAGTCAGTATTACTTGTATAAGTCTATTTTACATTAATTATCTCATGTAACTTCATTTTTTGTCAATGTAGGCATAGACTGCGAGTTTATTTTGAGTTGTTGGATAATGTTAGCTTTATCTGTATCCACTTTTCTGCCGATTATATAAACTTTCGTATTTATTTATGTCTCAGTCTTTGTAATTGCAAAAACGTCAGTGCTGCTAATTTTAATTAGATTTCTATTATTACCAGATTATTGGAGAGCACTGTGCTGTTTATTTCTACCCCCATTTCTTAATTTAGTGCACTGGTGAAATCACAATGAGTAGTTGGCAAAGTAGGTTAATGCACAGGAATGACACTTGCTTCCTTTGCAGATAAAATTCCTTACAGTCCGTTAACTCTGCTGCTTCCTGGCAATGATGTCAGGGAATTCCAAATCTCGGCGACATGAAGAATTGTCATTGCATGACATTGTCTCCAAGCTCAGCATTGATTTGGCATAAAATGTTGGGCACAACCCGCATGAGAACTCCCTGGGCAGGAGGAAGATTATGTAGGGAAAGTCTTGATTTACACCCACTGTAAATATTCTTTCCAGGATTCAAAGTTAAGCGATGGGCATTTTATGAATAATCATTGGGACTTTCATTTTTCATATATTTCAACTTTATTGAAAACTTTATATGAATTACTTTATTCATACAGAGATACCCATTGAAACCTCAGTCTTATTTGCAATTATGCTCTATTAACAACAGAAACACGTTATATCATCATAAAATATGAGCAGTATACAGTAACAAAAAAAACATATATCAATATGTTTAATACATTCAACTGAGAATATTATGGCAACATTATTCAACACATATATGACTTCTAAGTTGTTTTTTTGTTTTTTTTTTGATATTGTGCAAGGTATTTGTTCATTTAATTTAATGAAAATCTTTAGAATTTTTCATGTTTCTAGAAATTATTTTCTAGACAGTCTGCCAGTGGTGAATTACCAAGATTTGACTAACAAATGATTACACTGGGCTTAGCTGCCCTGAAATGCGAGCAGCACGCATGGTGTCATTTTAGGAACAGAATTCAAGCCCATATGAGGGAAGTGCTTTGCATCTTCTGGTTTTCACTGTGTTCCTGTACTGTACTTCTGTTCTTAGTCTAAGTCTTTGTTTTCCTGATGAGCTCTTACACATTGTTTTTCAGACCTAGACTGGCTACACTACACCTCTCCAGGATTTTTGGGACCCTATAGATGAAGTTTTGAGAATTGCAATAGACGCTTGTTTTGGGATTCAAACTACTTCCTGTGCAGTTGTGATCCTTGCTGTAGATTTCTCAGGTCCTTTCCATATAGTTTGAGATATTTTCTGTAAAGTTAAGCACCCATGCTGTGGACATGAAATTACTGTTGTCCTTACTTTGGAATTAGCCGTCCTTGTTGTGGCGTTTCTTATCCTAGTGCAGACGTTGATACCTTTGAGATCGACACCTCTTTGCTCAAATTTTGGATCTGCAGAGCTTGAGTCCTTGCCGTAGTGTTTGAGGTCCTTGTTGTTAGCGTTTGCCTGTCACCAGCACAGTACTGAGTGCTGATTGACATCCAGTCTGACATCCTTGTCCCAGTGCCTAATTGAGCAAATACAGCAGCTGATTGCATGGTCACCACACCTCTCCTCACGCCATGAGCCGAAATTGTCACTGATTTTGAGAGAAGCAGCAGACCCCATGGTCCTGGAACAACACTGGCCATCTGCTGGGGGCGGCAATATCAATAAAATCATGCAAGAGGGTAAACAAGCAGGAAGGTGATCGATAAAATGGTCAATGAAGTCAATAAGCTGTTTGAGCCAATGCTGACCATCAAGAACAGCTGATGTATTTGCTTGCGTGTGTGTGTGTGTGTGTGTGCTTGTGTGTGCGGGCGCGCGCGCGTGTGTGTGTTTGAGCATTTATGTGTGAGTGTGTGTGTGTGTGTGTGTGTGTGTAGGTGTGTTTGCCAGTGTTCCTATGTGCTCGTTTGTGAGTGAAATGACCTGTGCCTGGCCTCTCAGTGACACTTGACCAGAGCGTGCTCCGCAACCAATAAGCTGCGCGCAGCCCAGCTCCACCTCAGCACTGTGGAATTGTGACCAAAGATTCCCCAGTTCCTAGGCTGGATGGTTTTGAAATAATCCTTGCCAAAAGTACTTGTCGATAAGGTAAAACAGCTGTCATGACTTTGATTGGAAGAAATCTTTAGAGCCCTCAGATTTGGTTTCTAAGAATATATATGTCATGCTTTTGGTGCCAATAAATTACATCTTTGCTTTAGAAATCTCTGTATTGAACATTATTCATGAAATTCAAACAGGATGACCTGAGGTATTCTGGCATGACTCACAGTGCCCTGATGATGAACGCTGGTCAAATCCAGTCATTTCCTTTCGTTCATGTTTTTTTTTTTAACTCCCAGTGAATGAACTTCTGCTATGACGGAAGGTTATTCCCTCTCTCATGCATCCTCTCTCAGGCTCTTCCCTGGATACTGCGTGATCCAGATGGTTTGACTCTTACTTCTGGTACATTTGGGACAAAATCTGCCTACAACAACTAAAGGTTTTTCTGTGCGGGGAGAGGTGAGGCGTATTCACTTCAGATCAATCGTGCGCCACATATTGTTCATATCCAGCAATTTTGTGATGAGATAAGGTGTGAATAGGACTGCTTTTTACTCTATTGCACACACATACTTCCTGTCTCTGGCCAGAGGATGTTTGTGCAGCCTTTTGGAAGCAATTACCATTACAGTTCGATGGGATTATTCTACTGAACCACATAGCACGTTCACAGTGAAACAGCTTGCATGCTCTTTGACTTATCCTGTGGGCGTTTGTTCTAAATGTCTCTAATAGATTACCAGCAGGACATGTCCACCACTCCTCCCCCTAAAATTCATTACCCCACCCCCTTTACTTGAATAAGTCTCTCCAGGGTGCTTGCTGCCCAGATAATTGTCATTTTGCCTGATGAGGCTGGGGAGAGGCGGGCCACTCAGTCTAGGTGTCGAAGCTGAGTGAGACTCACCTGTATGTACATGATGTTAATTGCACTGCTGCCCCTGTCGCTGAAATAATCAAGCTGACTATCCTGGGACTGTCAGACTATTTTCCCAGCACCCCACACCACACTCGCTAACCGGCCTCATCGGTCACCTTCACAGAATCTCTTTCGTTGTTTATCATGGGTCAGGGGAGTGTCAAGTGTGTTTGAGTGAGTTTATTTTGCTTATGTCAGAAGGTGAGGTCAAATGTTTTAAAATTTGATTCTCATCTTCGCCTATCTATAAATATAGTAGGGCAATGACAACCCAAGAAGTGCTTTGATGCTACCTTCTGGAGTTGGCATGGAACGGCTCAACGCTGTTTAGAGGGCATCAAGTGAGTTTGTGACTGTTTTCTTCTTAAGTTCCTGTGACAGAAGCCCTCGTGAAATGATCCTTTACTCTTTGTGCCCACATGCTGCTCAATCTCCTCAACAAGTCGTTACATCGCTGTGTCTTTAAATGCCGAAACGCTCCTTGCTCTTCAGGGACCCCTCCATCGTGGCTGTCTGAAGTGTGAGGGATCTCTGATTGAACCATTTTGCCTGCTTGTAGAACTCTCCTCTGTGACCCATTAGAGCCTTCCGGAAACCCTGTCTTCTGAGAGTGCTGAATGCATTGGCTGCGTTTTTACGGCATTCAAATTCTGCCTCAATGCCTTTGAAGTCACATGCAGAGATGTACAAATAAGCGCAGTAATTTGCTCTCTGTTCGTTCAGGGCTAAAGTGTTCTGTCCTCGAGCTACTGATGCTGTTCCCAGCATGTAAATGTGAGCCTGCTGTGAAAATTGGCAAAAAATGTAGGAATGCCAGTAAAATCAGTCTTTATGCATATGTATGCAGAGTACATGGGTGTGTGTGTTCCTGAGTGAACATCCGTTATCGCACACACAACCTGCGCCTGAGAAATGTCAAGGCAATGGAGAGCTCCTGCAGCTGCCTGGGATTTGGTGGCAGTGTGGGACATTTAAATGCTTCAGAACACTGCATATACAATGTGCCTTTTAAATCCACAAAAACATTCCAATGCATCCGACTACAAAGAGAACGTAAAATTCTAAATGGAAGAACAGCAGTTAGGCAGAAACTCCCCTGCATTCAGAGTGAGCTGCAGTGAGCTTCTGTAAAACACATTCCCTCTTCAAAATCCTACTCAGAAAATTTGACCCCTCACGTGCTTTGCCATTTTATTCAAATACACGTACAGTCCGTGGGCCAGATGAAAATGAACCATTTTCCTGGTCATTTCCTAAAAGATAATGAGTCAAAATTCAATTGGAAATGGGAATTAGGTCACTTTTTGGTTGCTTGCATTTTCAATCTATTTGGTCATTTTTCTAGTTAGGACGGGCAGATCACGCGTAGCATGGCGAAATATCTGTTTGGTCTTTTTGAACTGAACCCATGTCTCGTAATGAGCTAACTCGAACAGTCTGAGCCCTCTCATCATTCAGTGGAATCTTTTTTTTTTTTAAACTTTGCTTCAAAAACCATTCAACTTCTGTGGCTCCAAATGTGCAAAATACGTTTATGCAAAATGAATGGGCTTAATACTATCGGTGCTGGGATGAGTCTGTCGCACCTGAAACTCGTTTAAGCATGAATATCGAAAGTTCCTGAACAATGGAGTCAGTGTTAAGAGGGGTAAAAATGTCTACATCTCTTGGGAATACAGAGTGTCTTTTCAACCCTGGTTTTGCTGAGCCGCGAAGTCCACTGGTTAGTCCCACAAACAGTTTGATAGGACTAATGTAATTGCATGTCTGTTTCTTTGCCTGTTTGGTTGTTCTTCTGTCTGTCTGTCTGTCTGCCTGTCTGTAAAAAAAAAAAACATACTTTATAATTTCTTGGTCTACAGTGCTGTGAAAAAATATATATATTTGCCCCTTTCCCGATTTCTTCAACTTTTGCTTATTTGTCAGATTTAAATGTTTCAGATCATCCAATTAATTGTAATGAACAAAGACAATGTGGGTAAACATAAAAAGTATAGAGTTATTGAAAACCTACATCACCCGTGTACGAAACGAATTGCCTCCCATAACCTATTATTAGTTGTGCAACCCTGGGCAGCAAAAGCTGGAATTAAATGTTTGCGATACATGGCAATGAATCTTTTACATCCCTGCGAGGTATTTTTGGCCCACTCTTCTTTGCAGCTTTTTTACTGCCCGAACTGGCTGTTTAAGTTCATGCCTCAGCATCTCATTCAAATACAAGTAAGGACATAAACTAAGCCACTCCAAAACCTTGGTAATCCTTTTATTATATTGCAAATCTAAAAGAGAATATGCACAATATAAAATTCTTGCAATAATATTTGAAGAACTTTTACTTGAGATGCAAACCTCGGTTGTCTGACATTGCAGTGTGCCTCTAGTCCCTGTTGAGCACAGCCAGCAGCCTTTCATTGAGCTGGTGGTTCACTCCACTGTTGTTTATATGGGTTAGTAAGCTTGGTTGTACCTAGCCTCTTCTAGGCTGTCGAGGTTGGTCAAAGGAGTCGTGTTTTTATAGGTGGCTCAAGTCTCCTGCAATCATAAATGCAACTTAGAGTTTCTTTGGAATGATTTAATTTGGCAAACATTGCAAATGTACGTGCCAATTTGCAATTCTCAACAGCCCCTCCCTAAAGGACAAAGCCAATCTTATTGGTTTGTTCCATTAATGATAATAATAATAACAACAAGTCGACATGGTCTACAACATCCCCCGCCAATCGTGCGCTTCTCATTTTCGAACTCAATCAAGGCCTTTATGGTCTGAAGCTACACACTAAATTTGGTTACTGTATCTGTAGTAGTTTCTGAGTAAAGCTGTCCCCTTTATCTCGGACGGACGGACGGACGCACACACGGACGGACGGACGGATGGACGGACGGAGGTCAAACCTACATCCCCCTCCCACTTCGTGTTGGCGGGGGATAATAATAATGCATCAGTTTTATATAGTGCTTTTCTGGGCACTCAGAGACACTTCACAATGGATACATTATTCATTCACTCACACATTCACGCTCTGATGGTGGTAAACTACATTTTCTTATTTGTAGCCACAGCTACCCTGGGGCAGGCTGACGGAAGCGTGGCTGCCAGTATGCGCCTACGGCCCCTCCGACCACCACCAAACATTCGCCCACAGCCATACAGAAGTGTTCCCACAGGAAACTCACGCAAACATGGGGAGAACATGCAAACTCCACACAGAAAGGCCCCAGGCCATGTTGCGACCACATTCTGAAAAGTCTTGTTCTAACAGATTACCTGCACATTCATTGAAAGAAAATCCTTTCCTGTTTATGTAATTGAATCCATTCAATAGTGCTGTCTTGATAGCAGCGACAGTGCAGTCAATGGCTCCAGTGATATTGGGAAATCGTCTTTCACTGTTCCCTATTTGTGCTGCAGGACAAGGAAATAGAATGTAGTGGTGTTAATGAAATGGTAGCAAGGAAAACTGCTGCCAATATTCGGCTTTAGTTTGGTTGGGAAATGCCAGAGCAGTGATCTCTCTTTGGAATGTCGGTCGAAAATATCCCAAGTTAGGCACGCCTCAGGTTTGCATTGGAATGGCATTGGTGCATGTACTCTCCCTGTCTAATGCTACATAAAGTTGGCCATAGATATTCATGAAAACATCCCTGGAAAAACATGCTAGTAGAAATTTGTCATTCCCTGCGTAGCGCTTCTTGCTCCACGTCTTCAGCCAATGCAAAATCAGCCATGTTGGACCAACCATGATGCCTCCGTATTGCCTTTTATACAGTTTATTCAATTGAATTAAGTTTATTCAAGATAATTTCAAAACCAGGCATATTTTTTAGGAACTGTCAATCATGTCAAAAATGAAAAAATGCAATGCATCAGTATTTTTATTGTATCTAAACTGAAATAGAAAAGACCACTTGAATGTAAATTATTTTTGTGTATAAAGGTATTGGTATTCAACCATAAATGTGTTGCGGTTTTCAAGCCTTGTTTATTTACATATGTACACTGTA
Source organism: Gymnothorax reevesii (assembly GCA_029721435.1). Classification (NCBI taxonomy): domain Eukaryota; kingdom Metazoa; phylum Chordata; class Actinopteri; order Anguilliformes; family Muraenidae; genus Gymnothorax; species Gymnothorax reevesii. The sequence goes on along the minus strand of CM056587.1, from coordinate 16,569,741 downwards.
TTAAATATATAGCGGGATTTAGCAGTCAGATGCAAGAGCTGCATAATTTCATTGTCAGGCATGTTTCACACAAGCTTTTGCACCTGGTTAAATGGTACTTCCGAAATCCTTTCACAGTTTCCCATATTCATATGAGTGATATATGCATGTAAATGAAGGCATAAGCCTGAGGGCAAAGTCACACAATGATATTATAATGTACCTGTCAATCTGGTGTTGGATCCTTCCTTGCCAACAAAAAATGGTGGAACAGTGTTACTGCAGTGTCTTTTTGTGCAATCAAATTTCCAATACATTGCACCAACATTGAGAGAACATTTGGCATGTATCCCATGAGCCCATTTCCTGACTCCCACATGCTCTTGCCTCCTCATTGGCTGGTGTCACCTCAGCAATCTGCTACAAGCTGCTCCTTGTCTCTCTGGTCATGGGGGCCATCCTGCAGAAATGTTCTTTTTCCAAAACACTTCAACTGGAATCAGCTTTTAGCATGATTAGTGCATGCTGTACAGATATCATGCCTTGACTGTGCTAGACCCATGGACATTATGCTTGCTTTACTCATGTCAATACAGTGGCAACAGTTGCCAAGGTAACAACATGGTACTTACTGGATTTTGTAATGGAGAGTGTAGGTTCCAGGGTTCATTGCAAATACTCTGTGGCGTGATTCTGGCTGCTTGCAGTGTGTAAACAGGACCAAGTCTAAGGTGTCATATAGGCCTACTGAATTAATCCTATGAAGAGTTTACAATCAGCAGTATTTTATTTCAAACTTCTTAGCGGGAGTTTTACAATTTTGTTAGTAGTCATATTTGTTACATGCTCATTACAATATTAATTGAAGACCATATTTATGATCTTCCACCGAAGGCTGAATTTCGAAATTTTGATCGGCAATATAGCATATGTGTGTGGCATGTCCACAATATCTATGGAATGGTGGAGTTGTTCTTCTGTGGAATTATTTCGCCTGTCACAACCCCTGAACATTATAAGATGAATGACTTGACCTTTGGAGTATTTTGTTCATTTTCCTGTGATACTGCCCCACATTCACGCTCGTTTAGCCGTGAATACTCTTTTCTGTCACCACTTTCATATTGGCGTGGTCGCACTGTTTATTAACCAAATTATTAGTGCCATCCACCGCACCTCAAAATCAATCATGCTTGGAGCAAACTTTGTTTGCCCCTGTGTACAAAATGTCTCATGGATGCCCCACTCTGTACATATGCTCTACCTATCAAAGGTTTTATTACACTTATCATTTTTATGCAGATGGCCACAAAAAAAAATACATACTCCATTTTTTTCAATATCTATGGTATGTCTTAAATTAAAATAGCAGTGAAGATTTACGCACTTCACTTGTGGGTTGCTTCTACGGTAGATTATTCTGTGCAAATTGTCTCACAATTGCTTGATTATATTTTCCTTGTTATAAAATGGAAATAATTTCCTTGATAATTTTTTTTTGCAATTTTTTTTTTACAAACTAGATAGTGTGATGTTTTGTTTATAGTATTCAAACTGTCTACAAATAAACCTTCGTTAAAAGTCAATCTTTATGGTGTTAACATGCTATTTCTTGACTGTTGAGCATCTACAAAGAGACCATCAAAATAAAGTGTAACCAAAATCTGGTGTCATAATGCTGGCCTAAGTCCTTTTTGGATAAGGCTGGAAGCCCTCTTTGTGAATTTTGGCTGGCAGATCTGACCTTTGCTGCATTGATGTTTATAACCTTTGACCTTTAACCCCTCCAGTAGACCCTTTAACCTTAGCTTTATATTCATAGTCACTGCAAAACAATGGCCTGAATCCCTCCTCCAGATGTTGTGCTGCCTTCCATAAGAGACCAGCCAGTATACTGTGACAAACTGACATAATTAGGACGTCCACCAATTAAAATTTGCAGCTGAATGAACATCTGAAATCTACATGCTATTTAAATATGTCTGTGTAATGCAGTTGCCAAGTATTGCCATAACACACATGACAGAGGTCACGGGTATGAAGCCTCAAAAGAGCAGGACCGTTGGTAAAGAAAAACTGCTTGGATGTTTACAAGAAGAAATGGACTCAATCTTGGATTTTACATTGGGTGTTGTCATGCAGAGGAAGGGGTGATGGACCTCAGGCTTGTCCATGCTAGCCTTGTGTATTAATTCATGTATTCTATCATCTATCCATGAACTTTTCTGGTTTAAACCTTGTCAGGGTCGCAGGAGTATTGGTGTTAATGCTAGCATATAATGGGCAAGAGGCAGGAACGCACCTTGAATAGTTCGCTAATTAGTCACAAGGATTACTCACTTTTCAAACACGCACACACACGCTCAGGCCGAGTCCCCATGTGCACGTGTATTTTTAAAGCAGGGTTTTACCTCCCTTCAATTTTTCGAAAAAGAATTGCATTTGCACAAAGACGGAGAAACGCAGTTACAGCGCTGCCAAGAACATGTTAAACCATCAGGTGACGATGATATAATTTAATGTAAGACTATGCTAGCCAATCACAAGATGGCCTTGAAAACTGCTCATAAGGCGCACATACTCTGATGTCACAAGCCAAAAACTCAGATTTTCCCCGTCCTCAAGTGAGCAGTGAAAACTGGGTTTCTAGAAATCTATACCCTCTAACACATTTTCCAATATGTCCGTTTTCAGAGACCGAAGACGCAGTTCATGAGTGGACACAAGAGAAACATGCAGAAAATGGTAGGCTTTCAAAAATACTTGTGTATGTGTGGGCAAGGGCTAAAATATTGACAATTTTTTATCTTCAGTTAGCCTGACCTTCATGTCTTTGGACTGTGGGAAGAAACTGGAGCGTCTGCCGAAAACCCATACAAGCACCAGGAGACCATGCAAACTCTTTACTAAAAGGCTGCCCACTTCCCCACCAGTTCAATTTACACATCAGTTTTCATTAGAGAAAGAGGTCAACAATGTGCCTGATATTATTTACAGGGCAGTGTGGACCTTGGACTAATGGAGCCACGCCGCTCATCTCCCCGTTCTAGATTTTAAGTATTGTGTAAAATGTTACAGATATATTTTACCATACCCATTCTTTTAACTGAGTGGCAGGATACAGAAGGAGTTCTGTGTTCACATAAGTTTGAGGTTTGGAAATGAATGATCAATACTGTGCTGAAAGTCAGCAGCATTTTGCACCAGTTGTCAAGACAGATTGATATTTTATGTGTGAGCACGTGTCCATGTTTGTAGCCGAGGTTAAGAAATACAGCCTATTCCACCCACTTATGATTTTTCCAGCATTCTTTCTTTCCTAGCATCACTCAACTGGAGAGACCAGAAAAGGACATTAGAAAAGAAGACTGGGAAAATTCAGAAAGTACAAACCAGTGAAATGGACTGTATCATGTGGGTAATGCATTACAAAGTAACTAATTACTGTAATCAGATTACATTAATCAGTAACAAAGTAATGTAACACTTTACTTTGATAAATAAGTGGAACTAGTTCAGGCAGGAAACTGCCGTCAATCTACATCACCTACGCGGTTGTCTGCGTCAACGAGAGTACTCCAATCACAGAGCGGCAACAGCAAAGAACCTATTACATTGGCCTATTTAAGCACAATCAACATGAACACCTTTGCTGCTTAATCTGATGCCTCACGTGCCGGTGAGAAATGTTTCGCTTGCCACCTCCACCCCAGCCTCCACCTGTTGGGTTCTGCTCTGTCTGAGAGTGCAGTGGGGGGATTCTTCACTTCTGCTCTCTATCTCATTTTGTTGTTTAGCATGTTCTTGCTATGCATGGTAGAGAGCACCTCCAGAGCAGAACCTTTCGCCAAACTCAAATGTCATTACATCTACATGTCAATAAATTTGTTCAATCGTAAATGCATGAGTTTACCTGACTGAACTTAAGTAATCGCAGTACAGTTACTGACAAAATATCTTGTTACTTGCATTACTTTAAATTATTCAACTATCGGCAGGATGGGAGGCCAGAAAAACGTCTTCCTCTTCCTTCTGAGTGCGTTGTATATTGGCGATTGTGACCAAGGACAGAAAAACAAATCAAACGTCCTTTTTCATGTGTGTTTATGCTAGTACTGTAGCCCTGTACTTGGCTCACTTTTCTGTGAAGTGCTGTATGGGCTGATTTTTACAGCCTCGCTGTTGGCTTTGCCGTATTAAAGAGCATGAAAGAGAGATCATGTCTGTGTCCTCCTTACTAGAATAAAGATTTGTGCTGATCTGAGCATATGCCAGGTTAAGTTATGGTGAATTTCAGAAGATGATGCTGAGTAATCAAAAAGTAATGTAACATGTAGTGTAACTATTTACTTTCAGCAGTGAATAATTAAATAAAGTAAGGGATTACTTTTTTAAAAAGTAACTAGCAATGTGCAATGCATTACTTTTTTAGTGTAACCACTCCAACTCTGCTCATGTCAAATACCATTTCTCAGTCCTGAGGTAGATGTGTGGTGGACAGGGAGAAGTGGATCTAGATGTCGATCATTTATACGTCACAAATTCTGAAAAAGCACTTTGCCAGTGGATGAGCTTGTGGTTTCTCTGTGCACGACAACTTTGGGGAAACTCTTAACTTCTATCTTCGAGAAGGAATGAATGGATTGAAATTTCCTTAAAGATGGCAGAAGTTATCAACTTGGGCAAGGAACAAGGACTCGAGGAGGGATAAAATAAGCGGTTGGAATGAGTCCACATTATTGACTGCTGCTGAGAGTCGCACATTAGGGAGCAGATCTGCAGCGAAGGCATACAGACTGGCCTCTCTGATTAGACTTTACTCAGCCAAAATGCCACCCCACCATCCTTCCCACCCATTCCAGTTTCCACTGGTCCCTCCATGCATTGTGTCCCTTCAGTATGTGTTTACAGCAGGGCTGGGCCCAGCGTGAAAGCACTGCTCTCTGCTCCAGGCTGAGCTGATGAATCATTAATGGAGGAAAGGGTCAAGCTGAGTGGTGATAAGATGCACTAATGGCGATATGCATTCTGTATCTGTTCAAGCAGCAAATGAGCCTGTTCAGATTCGGAAAATGGCGAGGGGGAGCCTATATCTGTTCATGTCGCATTTTGCCTCTTTCTCTTCTTCTTATTCTTTAGTGCTTCTGTGTCTGCTATTATGGTTTAAAAATAGGGAATATTTCACTTCCCATTCAAAGCTGATTTCTGTTTTGTTTTCTGAGATTGGAGTACACTGTGGTTGGGTTTTATCATGTCGTATCGTGTTTAGTGGGTCCACTCAGTAGGCTTAACTGCCTAGCTGTAGTTTAGCTGCTGAACAGATGACCTCTGCAATAAATTAGTGGGGGTGTAAAGTGTAAATTTCCCCCCCCCCCCCCTTGTCCCCCTCTATGGACTCGTTTGTATGCAAGCTGCATCCGGGTTTGTGGCTTCTTCTTTTGGGCTATGAGGTGCGCCGTGGCAACACTGTGGAACGAAAGGCTTCCTCGTGAGCTCTGTCCAAGCTCGCCGCTGTCCAGTCCCGCCTTTAGCGGGCGATGCGTCGGCTGCAAGACGGCGGCGGGTCTTTAGCAGGTTGAAGCTTCCAGCTTCCACTTTAACCAGCCGTGCGGAGGGCTGCGGTTAAAATGACTTGGTTCACATTTTCATGTCTCCTGTTCCTGTTCTGTGAATGGCAAGCTGCTTCTGACAGCACTAACAAGGAGGTATCACTTAATTTTCTATTTTTTTTAATCTAGTACAAAACTATTCACCCAGATAAAATGAACAAATTGCACGCTGATATCTGTCCTCTGTGCGTCAACATGCCTGAATTTGTTTTGTTCTCAAACACTATGTACCCATGCAATTCAGGGTGTATTTTTTAATTAATTCCCTGTGACAAAGTAGAGCAGGGGATATTGCAATAAAGCTTGTCCATCAGTCCGTCCGTCTGTCTTTTTTTTTGGTAACTACTTTGCCAAGATGACTAAAGTTTGTGTGTGCGTGTGTTGCTACTTGTGACCTTGATTGGGTTTGAAAACAAGATTTCATGGTGGTGGGAGTATTGATGACAATGTCTTCTTTTTTTCTTCAACAACAGAATTTTATTAATATTATTCATTCTGTCCATGATGTTGATTGTGTTTCGGCTTCCTTATTTTCGTGACAGAACAGGAGGCTTTGAATGTCCAATCCTAGCAATGAACTTACATGAGTGCACTTTGAGTCCAGTTCATCAGGTTGCTTCCCTCTGGTACAGTCGGTTATGTTTTAATCAGTTGATAAGTTGCAGTTGTATGAATTTGCAATCAGACAAACAAACTCATGTAGATTATCATGCCTGTGTGTGTGTAATTCAAGCTATGGTCCACTGTTCACTTTTATAGGCAAAGATCAGGGTGCTATGTCATGCTCACTGTAGGGGTAATTGAAGACTAGTGGACTTAGGAAACTATGGAAGACATTTTCTCATCCTTAACTGTGCGGTATGTGAAATGTGACTTTTAGCGCCAGGCTCTGGTATTCCAATTCAACTGTAAGTGTAAACAAAAGTGATTATCGACTCCCTTCAGTTTGTGATGGAACGCTTTAAAGTCTCATCAATGCTCTTGCATTTGCCTCCAAGGACATGTTCCTCACGATGCATGTCTGCAACCAAGCTCTTCAAAACTACCGATAAAGTCCCATTCTGCTAAGAACCCCAATGGATTTTGCAGAACAGTTTGAAAACTTGTATAGCAAACTGCTGGCAGCAACTCCAGCAAAGCATTAGACGATAACCCACCACAATGGCTAACATGTCCTTAAACGTAGTCCATTTATCCTTGCTTGTAATTATATGGACAGTGGTCCTCTACCTGTCGCCAGTTCTGGGCTCTGATATTACCGAAGTTGCAGAGAATTGGTCAGCAGGAGTTGTCCCTACTTTACATTAATCGACTGAGCGTGCAGGGGATCTCTCTCTTGTATGCGTGAACACATATACTCATACCTGTGGTTCATTTCCGGAAACGGACAGAACAGCATGTTTCTCAGGCAGCTTGAGCGTTAGTCTTGTGTTCTTGTTTTAACATTAGCAGTCCTACTTGTACCCTACTCAAGCAAAATTCAGCTTGTTTTTGTGGTTGGCATTCACTAGCTCCAATCAGAGGGCCTGTGCTAATCGCATTAGCCTGGATGCACCACAGAAGGGGTTCATCTTTGGAACTCAGAGAAATAGTTGTCGAGAGTAGAAGAGTGTTGAGTTAGGGATACAAGACACGATGGGGTCTATTCTCCCATTAGCGCGTAAGTCTTTTTTTACGCGCTTCGAGTTAAGCGTTTTTGAGTTACGCGTATTCTCGCCTACTCGCTTCGATCACGCCCACAGCGCTTAACTTCAGAATGAAGGCGGCCTTATGAAAGAGGTGTGACTGATCCAAAAGAGGCAGACTCTGTACAAAGCTCATTGATTATGGCTATCAGGAAAACATGGAAAAAGGATTTTCTGATTAACCATGAAAACGCATTTGTGGTCCATGGAAAACGCAAACCAAACTTTAAATTTGAATATCGTCGGCCTGCTGATAAAACCTCGTATCTCCAAACTGATAAGAAACGAAAAAACTCGTATGTCCACTATTCTTACATGCAAAATTAAACATTTTTATTTTAAACTATATTTATCCATTTATATTATTATAATTATTATTGTTATTTTATTTTAGATTTATTTTTTATTTTCCTGTGAAGTTTGTCATTGTGAAGATACGAGGTTTTATATGCCGCTGTAATAGTAGGTCGTACCAATTACAAGACGTAATTCAGACATCTCTTTATTTATCCCCCGCCACGCGATTAGCGCGAAGCGGGGGATATAGCATTGGGCTCCGTCCGTACGGACACATAAAATTGCGGCGGCGGGGGATATGTTAGTGATAAAAACTTGTTGTTTCTTACTCTAGCCACCATGGCATTAAAGCTATGCATACAAACAAATTGCCGCGATAATGAAATAATAAATAAAGAATTTAGCGCTTCTCAATCAGCGAAATCAGATCATTGAAAATGTGCCCCTCCTACACCAGCCTGTTTGTTCCGTGGAAGACAGGGAAGAAGACAAATGGCACATTCTAGTCACACAAAGACAATCAAAGACAGTTTATATGATCTCATTTAGAAATTGCGCACTTGAAAACTACTCCTATGTCAGGTTTGCAACTAAAGGACATGGAAACGACAAGGACTCTTACCCCGCACGCGGTCATCTCCCCGCCCTGAAACCGCCTCAGTAATGACGGAATTCCATATCCATAGCCTATCATCCTATTTAATTTGAGCGACACATTCACTTGAACTTGTGCCTAATACTTTATTATAATCAATTATCCCATTTACTGATCATGATTCTTCCCATGTCGGCTATTCTTTAAAGGCTAAAATTGATTAACAGATGGATAGTGCTTTGGTATTTGCCAGGGTAGGGCTCAATCTAGAGTAGCCTATTTAATAATATCTTTATTCACACATTAAATTACACAGTATTACCAATGGTAAAAAATTACTAGGACTCGAGTTAGTTAATACAGATATCCTCAATTAGAAAATCAATCCCCTCACTCGTGAGAATATCACAACTTTTTAGATTATCACAAACATACAGGGCAGTCGCATTTGTTAATAGAACATGGAAGACAATGATGGTGAAGTTGAGCCGAAAACCAAATTTCACAGATGTTGGTGTTGTATGGCAAGCGAGCAATGAAGGCTGATCCGAGGAATTAAGCTGAGAATCGTTCTGGATGTGGCTTCGGTGGGGAGATGTGAGCGCAGTATCCCCGATTTAAAGCATAAATGGAGAGATCTGCAGGGCGCTGTAAAAGCCAGGTTCTCTGCACACCGGAGAAGTGTACACGCAACAGGTGGTGGGCAACCATCATCCCCTGTGCATTTCACTGCACAGGAGGAGGGGATGGCATCCACTCTTTCTGCAGTGGAAGCGCATGGAGAAGAACTTGAAGCGCCAACAAACTGCGTCAGACACCTTGACACAGATGCCTGTGATGTAAATGACATCACCAGCCACTCTCTGAAACGACCCAGATGCCAGGAGCGACTGCGCAGTTCTGACGTTGATGACCACGGGTATGTTTTGTGGATAATTGCTGCGGCTGGACAGCTGTTCATCCAGAAGTCAGCAAAGATAGATGATTGCCTCATGCACGGTCCAGGCGAAAGCGCTGGATGCACTCAATGTTTGTTTGTCCCAGGATGTCCAAACGAAGCCGATATATGCGTGTTCGTCTTTGAGCTCGGCGCGCTCCTCTTACTCTTTCCCAATCATGCAAGAGTGCAAGCAAATGCAGGACTGGCATTTTGGCTTTAGATTTTGAGTGCATGGTAGAATGATGGTCTGATGTATACTCGTATTAATTAATTGTTTTGCGTTTGTGATTTAACTGATTGGAGAAGAGGCTGATGCGAAATATCATGTGATGATTTCGTTTGATAAATTATCATGGCTTTGAGAAATGTAGTTTAGAAATAAGGAAGAACAATCGAATATTCAATGTCTCAACCTGTACCATGTTAAATAAAATAAAAGTAATGTTAAAATTCGGCCTATAACCGACATCAAATGCAATATTCAATTTCGCCAATTGTTGGCGCTTGACCTTAATACAGCCCTCAAAAGCGCTTAACAGAAAAAGCGCGTAAGCCAGGGGGAGAATACGCGTAAGTGTTAGTTGCATTAGAAACGCCCGGAAACGCCCCGATTTTGGCCTTGCTCCGCCCCAAGCGCGTAACTGCCTTCAAGGCGCGTAATGCACAGACTTAAGTCGAGGGGAGAATACGCGTAGGCTGAAAAGCGCGTAGCTACGCGCTTTTTGCGACTTATGCGCATGGGAGAATAGACCCCGATGTGCGCCTGCGTTAGTATGCCTGTGCACACCTATGAGAGGAATCCAACGGCAGTTACTGTAAAGGACTTGGAAAGTTTCTGCGAAAACAATGCTTAGTGAGAGACCACTTAGAAAATGTAGAAAATGCAGTGCAACGTCAGCCACGCTTTACACACATTCTCTTAGCGTGGCCTACTGATACTGTCCTCTTGCAAAGAATGTGGACATTTCTTGACTGGCTTTGCCTTGAGCCTAATTATTGGTTTGTGTCCCTAGTGAACCAACTTTGTGAGGCTGTGACCCTGTAAATCAGTCTTTAATCAGAAGGGCTCATGCGGGTGTTCTAGCCTTGTTTTAGCCATGATTTTAAACCAATTAGTTGGTTTCGTGGTGCTAGGCTAAAACAAAAATGTGCACCCACACTGGCACAGGATTACAGATGCTACCACCTTAATTCTACAGGGTCCATCTTGCAAATCAGAGGTTTTAAATTAGTCTCAACTCAATGAAAATCAACCTTCTCGTTGGCATTTTTTGGCCCAGGACTGAACAATGTCACTGTATTGAGGTTCATCCTCTTTAGCGAACTCTCCAGTTGGTGGGGTTTTGGATCCGTGCCAGAACTGTTAGTTATGTAAACCTGTGGCTGCAGTTTACTGGCTTTAGCAATGGAGGATTGGAGCTTTTGCCTGGTCCATAATATCCAGACATTCATTTCACCATCCCTGTACATTGCTGCATAGCCACATCTTCATACATTGATAGTTCATCATGCTTTTCAGATGAAATGACTAGCACTTAATTGATGCCGTCAAAACAACTTTAAAAATGCTTAATTTAATACAATCCATTTATGGTGGTGAAAATTTGGGTCAAGTGATTCATGAGAGTTGCTCAAACATTTTCATAGCAATGAGTCAAACTAAAATGTTTCTTCCAATCATTAATGGAGGCAACGAAGATCTGGTTATATTCCAATTTGCAAGAGTTTCCCCCTTTGGCTAAATTGCATCATGTGACCTGTCTGCAGGAGTATTGGTCGGTTTCCCTGCTTGTGGCCAGGGGAGAAGGTAACTGGAGAACCCAGAGTAGAGTGATGTGCACATCAGGCAAGTTCCCTTTTATCTGAACCTCAATCACAGGATGTTCCACCATTACCTGGCTTGAAGCCAAGGCTGAAATAGAGTCAAGGGGGAACTGGAGTGCACGAGGTAGAAATGGAGTTTGGGTGGTTGAGGACTACATTTTCCTGTCTCCTCTCCAGACCCTTCTGGACTCCTCTTCCCTCTGACAGCAATTGGAAATGCATTTTCCCAGCAATATGAAGCACCTATTGGTTATCCAGGCACTTCATACTGATTCATCTGAGTGGGGTCTAGGCCTTGCGTCTAGTTTCAGTGGGACTGATTGCAGTGACACATGCTCAAACACATGGACATGCGAGCAGTCAAACACATGGCAGCTAAGACAGGAAACATGGTACCAAACATAAGCCATTTTCTTTCATGTCAATTGAATTTATTGACATTTGTTTATACAAGCCCTCCACCCAAAAAAAAAAAAAAAGGATTTCTCCCCCCCCGGAAGCCGAGTCAAAGTGAAGGGTTTCTATCCATCTAGCCATCTTCTTCCACTTATCCGGGGACAGGTTGCAGGGGCAGCAGTCTAAGCAATGATGCCCAAATTTCCATCTCCCTGGACACTTCCTCCAGTTCTTCTGGAGGTGGTGGTGTCCTGAGGTGTTCCCAGGCCAGCTGTGCTGCAGTCCCTCCAGTGTCCTGGGTCTTCTCCTGGGGCCTCCTCCCGGTGGGGCAGATCCAGAACACCTTCCCAGGAAGGCGTCCAGGGGGCATCCGATGTAGATACCCGAGCCCCCCCAGCTTGCTCCGACGTGGAGGAGCAGCAGCTCTACTGAACTCCGAGTGACAGAGCTCCTCACCCTCCAAGGGAGCGCCCTGCCACCCTGCAGAGGAAACCCATTGGTGAGATTACGCTCAGGAACCAGATGCAACCCCTGCAGAGCAGGAAGAAACAGTACAAAGTCCATTCCAAAATTCAGAATCCCAGGGACATAATCCAAGTTGTAAACAGGGCAGCAAACAAAAATTGTGGTCAGGCAAAAAAGGTTCAGTACACAGATGCAAACAAATCCAAGTCAAAGCCAGAATCACAAACGGGGACAGTCCAGTCAGATGAGTACAAGGCATAAAGCACAAATAGTAGCACAATGGAAACATTCTGACAAAGGCTGGTGATGAACTGACTGCTTAAATACACGTAGGGGAAGTCACATGCTATGATAGGAAACAGGTGATTTGGATCAGACTAATTAATGAGGGAACAGACATGAAGAACCTAACCACATGAAATTAGCAAAAGCCAAAACGTGGACAGGGATCACAAAGACAGCCTATTGACAAACATGCAGCTTCGGTTAGGGAGTTCTAACGTGCACAGATAATGAGGCAGAACAGAGTTTAACAGGCGCAGAGGATTCGCTGAAACTGCAGCAAAGTAGATTGAGTAAAGACAAGGGGTGGAGACTAGAATAGGGCGAATGCTGAGAGCTTGTTAGTCAATTAGTAAAGTGCAGCAATATAATCCCCAGTGCTCGTTAGTGAGCTAGTATTATAAACAATGTTAGTCTGGGTTAGTATCTTTAACTGAAATAACAAACTGTTAGGACAGTTAGTAAAGATAAAACAGCAAGGCAAAGAAAGTAAACAAGATTAGAAGGAATAATTGAAATCCCAGAAACCATGAAATCACCTGAAAGTGTGGCACGTAATACTGGGGCAGCGTGCAGTCACATGACATGAGACCAGACAGGCGAGACAAAATCCAATGCATGGCATGAAACAAGGACCGGAATCTAACTGAGGGAATGGATACTGGCAGAATACAGACAAAGGAAAAACAAAACATGGCATGGGATCAGGATCTTGGGCAAAAGCAGAATCATATCACCCATTTCAGCCGCCTGTATTAGATATCTCGTTCTTTCAGTCATGACAGAAAGGTGAGGGTAGGAACGTAGATTGACTGGTAAATCGAGAGCTTCGCCTTTCGACTCAGCTCCTTCTTCACCACAACAGATCGATACAATGACCGCATTACTGCTGCCGCTGCACCGATCCGTCTGTCAATCTCACGCTCCATCCTTCCCTGACTCGTGAACAAGACCCCAAGATACTTAAACTCCTCCACTTGAGGCGGGAGCTCTCCTCCAACCCGGAGGGGGCTAGCCACCTTTTTCCGGTCGAGGACCATGGCCTCGGACTTGGAGGTGCTGATTCTCATCCCAACTGCTTCGCACTCGGCTGCAAACCGCCCCAGTGCATGCTGAAAGTCCAGGTTCGAAGGACCCAACAGGACAACGTCATCCGCAAAAAGCAGAGATGAGATCCTGTGGTCCCCCAACCGGACCCCCTCCGTCCCCTGGCTGCACCTAGAAATTCTGTCCATAAAAATAATGAATAGAACCGATGACAAAGGGCAGCCCTATCTATCGCTTGCAGTTTTTTCCCCAAAATAAGAATGAAGATTTTCCTCATAAAATTATATTATATTATATATCATCTTTAATGCACTTATCAAAACAGCAACAAATGCTGTTTAGGTGTTGTAAAACACCAACAGATGTAGCAGAAAACATCTCGATCATATTTGCATTTTCATCTGTCAGACTGGTGTAATGTGAATATAGGCCACTAGATGGCAGTATTTACCTTTTTTTGTTAAGCTCAGACTGGAGTCATGTTTGGACATGTTTCCAGACATGTCTGGGGCAAGTCCCCGAAAATTAAAAAAAAGAGGTCTAAATGTGGGTGGGGTCTGCAAAAGAGTATATAAGGAAAAGAATTGAGACAGTAAAGTAGTAGGAGAAATTGCAAGAAGATGACCAGACCTGCCATTCTGTTCAAGACCTGTGACGTTTCTTTTGTGGATTTCTTTGCCTGTGTTTGAGCATTTTCATTATCCAGGACATCACCAAGCCACCCCACTAAAAAGGGACTGTAATTATTTCAGTTTTTTCTTATTTATCAATCTTGGTCTTTAGTTGTAGGTTGTTATTAGTCTTTGTCTTCGTTAAAAATTAAATGTGTTTTAGTTGTTAAAACTGTGTTTGTCATCCCTTGCTGTTGCTGTTGTGTTATAAATGTAATAACAAATTGGGGCCATAACAAATTGGGGGCTCAAGGTCCGGGATAGACCATTGTGTGAGTAATTTATTGAAAATCTAACATTCCAAATTATGAAATTGTTTTTGTGAATTTTCCTAGATATATATTGACAACAGCAATGGATGATTTCTTGGCATCACCAACCGTAGGGGTTTTGAAGTCTTTTAAAAAGACAGAACTGCTAGAAATTTGCAGACATTTAGAGCTGACAGAGGTAAAACCAGCCATGCGAAAAGCAAGACTGGCTAGAGAGATAGTTGAATATTACATTGATGAAAATGTGTTTGCACCAGGAGATCTGGAACAGTTTCCAGTGGAAAATCCAAATATAGAAATGGAACTTAAATTAAAAATGCTAGAGATTGAAAGGGAGGAAAGAGAAAAAGAAAGGGAGGAAAAAGAAAAACAAAGAGAATTTGAGAGGGAAGAAAAAGAAAAACAAAGGCAGTTTGAGTTAGAAAAATTAGCAAGAGAAGAAAAACAAAGAGAATTTGAGTTAGAAAAATTTGCAAGACAGAGAGATTTTGAATTAGAGAAACTCGATAGAGAAGAAAGACTCCAAATGGAGCAACTAAAAATAAAAATTCAAACTGAAAATAAATTTCGGGCTAGCCAGGAGGTAAAACTGGTGCCTCCATTTTCGGAAAAGGATGTTGACAACTATTTCCAGTGTTTTGAAAAGGTAGCAAAGAGTTGCCAGTGGCCAAAGGAACACTGGCCTCTGATGTTGCAAACTGTCCTCAAGGGTAAAGCTCAACAAGCCTATTCGGCTTTGTCTGCAGATGATTCCTCTGATTATGAGGTTGTCAAAAAGGTTATTTTGAGAGCTTATGAGTTGGTTCCAGAGGCTTACCGACAGAAATTCAGAGGTCTGAAGAAATCTGAAAATCAGACTTATGTTGAATTTGCTAATGAAAAGCAGGTTTGCTTTGAGCGCTGGTGTACTTCTATGGAGGTCAAGGATGATTTCAACTCACTAAAAGAGATGGTGTTAGTTGAAGAATTCAAGAACTGTGTTAAAGATGATGTTAAGACCTACCTTAATGAGAAGCAAGCACTGAATTTGCAATCAGCTGCCAAATTTGCAGATGAATATGTTCTCACACATAAGTCCAAATTTCAGTCTAGCAGTAATGATAGATGGTCCCAATTTCAGAAAAAGGGTTACGGTGATACCCAAGATTCCTCACCCAAAGACAAAGACAAATCTGGTGATGGTGCTCAGAAATCCAGTAACAGGTCTGATCAAAGTGTGAAAGCTGACAGTGACAAAAGTGGTCTAGTTTGCAGTTATTGCAAGAAATCTGGTCATGTTACAACTAACTGTTGGTTCCTTAAAGCTAAGAAAGAAAAAGAAAAGGATACCAAACCAAATGCCTTTGTGAAAACACGGTTAGAAACCCCTGTAGTAGATAACCAATCTGCTAAATTGCCTGCTTCTTGTGGGGCTAAAAAGCCTAATACAGCTGACTTTGTGAGGGAGGAATTTCTTCCATTTGTGTCAGAGGGATTTGTGGCTCTGAATGAGCATACTACTCCTGTCCCCATATATATCCTAAGGGATACCGGAGCTTCTCAGTCACTTTTGTTGATGGACTCTTTGGAGTTACGTGATGAGACCGCTTCAGGGGATTTCATACTTGTACAAGGTATTGAAGGGAGGACTGTATCTGTACCCCTGCGCTCTATATTCTTGAAGTCAGATTTAGTTACAGGACAGGTAAAGGTGGGACTTATGTCAAGTCTACCTATAAAGGGTGTTTCTCTGTTGCTAGGCAATGACCTGGCTGGGGGCAAAGTAGTTCCCCCTGTACATCTTACTTCACAGCCGAGCACTGAAAATGGGGATGAGGACCCATCTCTGTATCCTTCTTGCGCAGTGACTCGTGCTCTGGCCAAGAAGGCTAAAGAAGATGATGTTGTGGTGCCGTCCAGTACATTGAATAGTCAGGACTCAGGTGGTTCGCCTCATGACTCTGATTGGCCTATTATGGTTTCTCCGTTTGAGGACTTATCAGATACTTTTATCAGTTCTCTATTCAGCCAGCCGGATGGGTCTGGTGATTCTGATGTGTCTGGAGACTTGTCTCTGTCCAGAAAGCGGTTGATTGAGGAGCAAACTAATGATCCTGAAATTGGTGTACTAAAGAGGAGAGCCCTTCCTGAAAAAGAAATAGATGCAGTTCCAGTTGGGTATTATCTCAAGGATGGTGTGTTGATGCGGAAGTGGCGCCCTCCTGATATCCCTGCCAATGCAGATTGGGCAGTGGTCAGGCAAATTGTTGTTCCGAAGGTCTACAGGAATGAGATCTTAACAATGGCTCATAGTTTACCTTTAGGAGGTCATCTTGGTGTTAACAAGACTGTTGATAAGATCATGAAACACTTCTTTTGGCCTGGGCTTCGGAAAGACGTTTCCAACTTTTGCAAAACCTGTCACACTTGTCAGGTAGTTGGAAAACACCAGTTAGACCCACCTGTAGCTCCATTGCAGCCTATCCCAGCATTTGGGGAGCCATTCTCTAGGGTCATTGTTGATTGCGTTGGTCCATTACCCAAGACTAGATCTGGAAATCAGTACTTGTTGACAATCATATGTGCATCTACCAGATTCCCCGAAGCCATACCTCTACGTAACATCAAGGCAACTGCAATCTCAAAGGCTTTGATAAAGTTCTTCACGTTGTTTGGCCTTCCCAGGGAAATTCAGTCAGACCAGGGTAGCAATTTCACTTCAGGATTGTTTCAGCAGGTTGTGTATGAACTAGGTGCAAAGCAGATTCTTTCTAGTGCCTATCATCCAGAAAGTCAGGGTGCCTTAGAGCGGTTTCATTCCACTCTCAAGACAATGATGAGGACTTATTGTTATGACCATGAGAAAGACTGGGATGAAGGTGTTCATTTGCTGTTGTTTGCAGCTAGAGAAGCAGTGCAGGAGTCTACTGGATTTAGTCCATTTGAGCTAGTGTTTGGTCATGAAGTGAGAGGACCTTTGCTATTATTGAGTGAACAATGGCAAGAGGAAGAGCCGCACATCAGTCTGTTAGACTATGTTAGCAAGTTCAAGGAAAGATTGCGTGCAGCTTGTGATCTAGCCAAAGAGAACTTGAAATCAAGTCAGGGAAAAATGAAAACTTGGTATGATCATAAGGCTAGAAGCCGTCAGTTTAAACCAGGAGACAAGGTCCTTGTGTTGTTTCCCTTGCAGTCCAATCCATTGCAGGCTAGATTTCATGGTCCTTATGAAATTCTGACAAAACTCAATGATCTCAATTACATTGTGAAGACTCCAGATAGGAGAAAACCAAAACAATTGTGTCATATTAACATGCTAAAGCCTTATCATGACAGAAATGCTAGGGTTGCAGCTGTCACTTCAGATTCTCCAATGGTCGAAACGTGTGAAGATGAGGGGGAGTTACAAGATGATGAACCAAGAATTAAAGCTGAAGTTCTTTCATGTAAATTGTCAAACACTGAAGTGTTGCAAAATCTTGATGTAAAACTCCAGCACTTAGAACCCTCACAGAGAGATCAGTTTGAAAGGTTGATCAAGAAATATGAGGATTTGTTTCCTGATGTTCCAAAGAGAGTTACTATAGCCTCTCATGATGTAGATGTTGGTGATGCCAAACCAATAAAACAGCATCCATACCGGATGAATCCTGAAAAGAGAAAGATTGCTGAGAAAGAGGTTGAGTACATGTTAAAACATGATATTATCAGACCCTCCAACTCCGATTGGAGTTCACCCTGTGTGCTAGTTCCAAAACCTGATGGAAGTACTAGATTCTGTACAGATTATCGCAAAGTCAATGCTGTAACTAGAACTGATGTGTTTCCAATACCTAGGATTGATGATTGTATTGATAGTGTAGGGCAAGCAAAGTTTCTGACCAAGATTGATTTATTGAAGGGTTATTGGTGTGTGCCTTTAACTGAGAGGGCCAAGAGCATCTCTGCTTTTGCCACACCATCTGGATTGTACCAGTATGAAGTCCTACCCTTTGGCATGAAAAATGCCCCAGCCACGTTCCAAAGGATGATACAGTCTACAATCGCCGGATTGCCACACACGGGTGCGTACATCGATGACCTGATCACACGGAGTGACTCCTGGGAAGAACATCTAAAAGATGTAGAGACGTTGTTCCAGCGCCTGACCCAGGCTAACCTGACTGTTAACCTGAGCAAGAGTGACTTTGGTTGTGCTACTGTCACCTATCTTGGCTACGTCATAGGCCAGGGTAAGGTGGCACCCATAAATGCTAAAGTCCAAGCCATCATGGACTTTCCAGTTCCTGACAACAAAAAAGCTTTGCGCCGCTTCCTTGGAATGATCGGGTACTACCGCAAGTTCTGCAAGAACTTTGCTGAGATTGCTCTCAGTCTAACTAACCAACTGAAGAAAGGCGTAAAGTTCACCTGGGATGATGCATGCCAGAGAGCCTTCGATCACCTGAAGTCTCTGCTGTGTCACTTCCCCGTGCTCAAATCTCCTGACTTCAACAAACCGTTCTCCATCGCGGTCGACGCTAGCGACCAAGCTTGTGGATCTGTGCTCCTACAGAGAAGTGACTCTGATGACATTGAGCATCCCGTGGCATACTTCTCCAGGAAGTTCAATCGCCACCAAAGGAACTATTCCACAATAGAGAAGGAACTGTTGGCTCTGGTCCTTTCTTTACAACACTTTGAGGTTTATGTTTGTACAGGACAAAAGCCAATGATTGTGTACACTGACCACAATCCGTTAACGTTTTTGGGTAAGATGAAAAACAAGAATCGGAGATTGTTGAATTGGAGTTTGATTTTACAGGAGTTTGACTTGGAAATTAAGCATTTGAAGGGTACAGACAATGTAATTGCTGATTGCTTATCCCGTGTTTGAATGTGTATATATATATCATGTGTTTGAATATTGTATGATATGTATATATAGACAAGTGTTCACTTTACCATTTTGTATTGAAAAGAAAAATTTAGCCTTTATGAGTCAAAATTTTTCCCTTTTGGAATGGAGGTGTAATGTGAATATAGGCCACTAGATGGCAGTATTTACCTTTTTTTGTTAAGCTCAGACTGGAGTCATGTTTGGACATGTTTCCAGACATGTCTGGGGCAAGTCCCCGAAAATTAAAAAAAAGAGGTCTAAATGTGGGTGGGGTCTGCAAAAGAGTATATAATGAAAAGAATTGAGACAGTAAAGTAGTAGGAGAAATTGCAAGAAGATGACCAGACCTGCCATTCTGTTCAAGACCTGTGACGTTTCTTTTGTGGATTTCTTTGCCTGTGTTTGAGCATTTTCATTATCCAGGACATCACCAAGCCACCCCACTAAAAAGGGACTGTAATTATTTCAGTTTTTTCTTATTTATCAATCTTGGTCTTTAGTTGTAGGTTGTTATTAGTCTTTGTCTTCGTTAAAAATTAAATGTGTTTTAGTTGATAAAACTGTGTTTGTCATCCCTTGCTGTTGCTGTTGTGTTATAAATGTAATAACAAATTGGGGCCATAACACTGGCCATATCACTAAGCCTGAAATCAGGATTAGGCATAAAATAATGTCTTTAGAATCATTCATACTTGTGAAAACAGCTTAAAATTGAACAAATAGGACTCACCTGGCTCAGAGGATGATGGTAATCATGTCTTTGTGGCAGTTTTTCTGGTAATTAAGGCATGACGTCTTAACCTTACAAGTAACTGTTTAAAGTGACAATGCTATGAAATGCACCTCATACATTGTGAGAAAATGTGACGTGTCAGAGCAAAACAGACACTATTTCTGAAATCAGCACCCAAAATTAGTGAGAAGCAAGTATTAGTCTTAATTTAGCAAAAATGCAGGACGTTATTTTATGTTACACTGTGTGGCCATCTTTGTGTTGTTTAGTGCCTTGTAAAACCCACTTGGGCTGGGCTCTAGGTGCAGGAAACTTTAATAAATGACTGAATCCGTCAATCAATCAATCAATCAATCAATCAATGTACGCACACGCGGAAATTAACTCTTTGACATGTGTGTTATTATTAGGAATGGTTGTTTGTTTGTTTGTTCAGTCTAAGGCAGTGTTCTAGGATTCCATTGCTTTCTGTTACCCATTGTGATTAACATAAGAATTTTAATTTCAGAGCAGTAAGGAGCTAATGAGCTCTAAACAGACTCCAGTGATTGAAATCAGTTTCAGTGACCATGCGATACCAATTTGTGTGTCAGTTTACTGGATATTGCCTTTCTTTCAATCTGTATCTTATTAGTCCACTGGGAGACAGGGATGAGCCCCCCCATAACCCAACCGGCCCCCCGCCCCAATACCTAGGCAGATAGGCTGAAGTTAGCAAAAAATATGCTATTTATCATTGACAAAAACAAGCAAGTTGATTACAGCATCTTTTTTGACCACTCTACATGTATTGTGTACTCAATTTAAATGATCAACAAAACAATTTCCTGAAAATAGACCTACGAAATTAACCCCTTAAACTGTAATTTTCCACTTAAGGTTTCGCTTAAATAGGTTCAAGACAGAAAAGTATATAAAATACGTTTTTTGTATTGTGAGAGCAAGTCACACACAAATTCTGTATCTGCCGGTTTCACCATCTCACTGAAGCTAAATCACATTTATACTGAGCGAAATATTCAAACCCAGGACACCGTCATTTTATGGCTACAGAATTACATCAGATGTTGAGCGGACCTCTCTGTTGGCTGTCAGGCCTGTCTGTGCTATTCTGGTGCTATTCTGTCTCAGGTCTCTCTGTTTGGGTCAGTCTTACAGAGAAGACAGACCTCGCCATGATTTCAGCTTAAGGTGTCAGCCAAAGTACTGTAGTCTGTCAAATCCATTAAAATCAGAATCCATTTTAGTAGGATTTATACAACCTTTTAATCCCAGTCAATGTCTACAACTGATTTTTTAAATAGTTTTTTTATTATTAGTATTATTTTAATTCCCTTCATGCTTGAAGGACTGAGTAGGAAAGCCTTGCTTCCTGTTTCTCATGAATAACACCCACAGCACATCCTGTGCAGTGCAATGTTGACACATTAGCACTTCCTGAATTAGCAAAGCTTTGGGATTAATGCATCCTGTAATCCTGGAGGATGTTACAGAATTCCCAAAGCTGGTGTTTAGTTTTGGATATAGACTAATCTAACTTTTTTTATATTTCCTTCATCGATTTTTAGTGACTGTCTTTGCATGTTAAATTCATTTTTCCCTTTCCGTTGGTGGAAGCGACAGTAAATGATCAGCATTCTGGCTTCTTTTGATCTGTCACGTGATAAGAAGCGGATGATGTGAGACATAAAAGTTTATTATGAGTGGAAGTGACGCAAATGCAGAGCTGAAGCGTGTAAACTGAGAGGTGTGACTCGCGTGATCTGCCTTGCAGTTTAAATCTGCTGCTCCCTTCAGTCCCCGCATATAAAGGGACGAGCAAAATATGCAAGATGCAGAAATATTCAGGCCAAGATCTGTTTGCAGAGCTTGGGGTCACAAATGGAAGTAAGTAAGGGTAAATTTTGCATTGATATTTGGAAATATTTCGCGCAGAAAGTGATCACAGTGTGCAATGGCTTGCCTGGCCATATAATTTTGGCAGAAACTCTGGGAGTTTTCAAGCACAGGCTGGATACGGTGCCGGGTACCATCTAGAGAGTAAGTATCTGAAGTACTAGGTTCATTTCAGTGATAGGAAAATGGTGACCCTAGTTGGGCTAAATGCCCTGTTTTCACCGGACTTTTTATAATACGTTATGTTATTACAAGGTCATTTGAGGAGACCCCCCCCCCTATCGACCGGGCCCCAGGTCGGAATCCGACAGCCCAGTGACCAAAGTAAAGTTTTGCTTCACACAGTGGAAACAGGAAGTCAGTTGTTTGCATAGGGATCTGTTTCCTGAGTATTACCATGTAGGTCGGGTGTAAGAGCCAGGCCGGGAGGACGGGCTGGGCGTGGAGCGGTGGCATGAGGTGCAGGAAGAGTTTATGAGTCGAGGAGGTCGGCCAATCGGAAGTTCCGAGTATCCAGCTCAGCCAGGTTCGGAAGTGTCGAGCCGCTGGGAGGGAGTTGATCTGTACACCGGGGAAATGCACAGGAAGCAATCAATGTGTGCGCGCACGTGTGTGTGTGTGTGTGTTTGTGTGTGGCAATAGGGTTATAGCCAACACTTAGGCCATCATGCGGCAATGTAAAACACTGACCCCAAAACTGCAAAAATAAATTATCTTTGGAGCATAAATGAGATTTACAGCATGTACAGTAACTTTTTTCACCAACTGTTGTCCTTCTGTATCATTCCTGAAATAAATTTTTTTTCAATGGCTGATTCCTCTGGTAATTTACGTTGCTGACTGCTTTATCGGCAGTAAAATCACTGAAAAACTAGAATTCCAGCCATAAACACAAAAAGGAGACAAAAGTGAAAAATGATTGCAAGTGCATTGGGTTCTTTGCCCTAAGCTGAAATGCCCTTTTAAAACAGTTCACTCTGATTTATCATTACTCATTTAGGATTCAAAAATTGGCAGAACATGTAATTTTTGTTGGATGTTCAGTGACAGTAATTTGCAAAAGGTGTAAAAACAGGTTTTAAATGGCATGTTTTCTCCATGTCTTTGTATCTTCTGGTTTCTCGGCTTATTGAGTTGCATAATTTCATCTGTGAGACTGTAATTGAGACTGTTACTCCTTCCTCTTTCAGTCTGTTCAGACTGAAGGACCTCTGTCGAAACTCTTAACAGAATTTCAGCCAAAATCAATAGAAGTACAAACTTTTTTTTTTATTTTTATGAAGTATTTTCATGATTAAACCCCAAAGCTATTTTTTCCTCTCAAGTTTTTCCTTGAATATGTTCAAAGTCAGAAAATACTTATTTTTTTTCACATTGTAGCACATTGTCATATACGTGTTCTGAGAGAAAGTTTTTGACTCAGCGAGGCATTTTTTTTAATGGCCACGGCATTACATCAAATAGAAAATATCAAAATCTTGTGCACCATTGTATACGCATTTCCTGGAATTCAGCAGGACATACAACCCCAATTTCTAAATAGTTGGGACGACGTGTAAATTGAGAATAAAATCAAAATGCAATGACTTTCAGATCACATGAGCCAAGATGTTATTTACAATAGAACATAATAACATTTAAAATGTTGAAACTGAGACATTTTACATTTTTATTCACAAAATGAGCTCATTTCACATTTTCTGGCTGCAACAGGTCTCCAAAAAGTTGCAACACATGCAAAAAAGAGCTGAAAAAGCAATTAATATATAAGAGAATCAGTTGAAAGAACACTGAGCAAGTAATTAAGTTAATTGGCATCAGGTGTGTAACATGATTGGCCATAAAAGGGATGTCTTAGAGAGACTGAGTCTCTCAGAAGTAAAGATGGCCAGAGGGTCTCCAACCTCTGAAGGCTTGTGTAAAAAAAATTGTAAAATACTTTAAAAACAATGTTCCTCAACGTCAAATTCCAAAGGCTTTGAAGGTCTCATCATCAACAGTGCAAGACATCATCAAAAGATTCAGAGAAACTGGAAAAATCTCTGTTTATAAGGGACAAGGCCGAAGACCTTTACTGGATGCCCGTGATCTTTGGGCCCTCAGAAGCCACTGAATCACTCCCCAGCATGATTCTGTCTTTCACATTACTAAATGGGCCCAGGAATACTTCAAGAAAACACTGGCTGTAAACACAATCTGCAATGCCATCCACAGATGCCAAGTAAAACGCTATTGTGCAAAAAAGAAGCCATTGTTGAGCATGATTCAGAAGTGCCGCCATGTTCAGTGGGCCAAGTCTCATTTAAAATGGACTGTAGCAAAGCGGCAAAGTTTCCTGTGGTCAGAGGAGTCCAAATTTGACATTCTTGTTGGAAATCATGGGCGTGGTGTCCTCCAAGCTAAAGAGGAGAAAGACCACCCCTCCTGTTATCAGCGTTCAGTTCAAAAGTCAGCATCTCTGATGGTATGGGGATGCATTGGTGCGTATGGTGTGGGACACTTGCATGTTTTAAAAAGCACCATGAATCCTGAAAGGTATATAAAGGTTTTAGAGCAACATATGCTCCCCTCCAGATGACATCTATTCCAGGGATGGTCTTGTGTATTTCAGCAGGACAATGCAAAAGCACATACTGCAGCTATTACAACAGCATGGCTTCGTAGTAGAAGACTCCGTGTGCTGAACTGGCCTGTCTGCAGTCCTGATCCTTCACCGATTTAAAACTTTGGGAGCATAATTAAACAAAAAGTCCATCAAAGGAGATCCAAAACTCTCCAGCAGCTGGAAGCCTGTATCAAACAAGAGTGGGATCAATTTCCAATGGCTAAACTCAAGAAACTTGTCTCCTCAATTCCCGGGCTCCTCCACTCTGTGTTAAAATGAAGAGGCGATACTACACCATGGTAAACAGGCCCCTGTCCCAACTTTTTTGAGAGCTGTAGCAGCCATAAAATTTGAAATGAGCTCATTTTGCGAATAAATTGTAAAATTTCCCAATTTAAACATTTGCCATGTTATCTCTGTTCAATTGTGAATAAAATACTGGCTGGTGTGATTTGAAAGTCATTGCCTTTTGATTTTATTCACAAGTTACACTTTGTCCCAACTATTTCAGAATTGGGGTTGTATTTGGGATTGTTCGAAACCTTGAAATCTCCACTAGAAATAAAAAAGGATCCGAAGTTCTACAAGTTTGAATACAGCAGCTACATTTGATGGAACTATATGTAGGTCCATAAATTTTGTGGGGTTAATCAAGCAGAGTGTTGGCTTAGAGAATAGTATCAATCTTGAGAAAGATCTTGTGAGCAAGTAGACAAAGTACAAGATTTATATACAAGAAGTATATGGACACTCATCTGACATTTTAGTGTAAAATTATGGCCATTAAAGCAATATTATGCAACTATGTTACCTTGAAATGCTAACCTTAAAATCATTTTAATGGTATACTGACTTGTAATAGGGAGAATCTCTCATTTCCTCTCCGCACCTCGAACAACTGTTCTTGCACAAAGTAACTTTGGCTGATCGGGTGTGATCACCTGCAAAAAGTGCATAAGGCTTCATGGCACTGGCTGTAACATACCATCAACCATGGATCTTTAGCTGCCCATAAGATTAAGCTAGCCGAGCATTCTCAGTGCAAAACTAATGCAGAGGTGAAGGGACCGAAGAGGATGCAGTATACAGAGGAAGCTAAGAAGAGAAAAGGAGAGAGAGAGAGACAAAGCAAGAGATTAGACGAGTAAATCTCGGCTATAGCGCTACAGGGTTTCAAATTGGCAAGGGACTGTCGGAAATGGGAAATAAAATAAACAGCTTTGTTCGTTGCTCAAGCGCCTCCTGTTGGTCAGACAGGCGCTCGTCAGGAAGACTCTAAGCCTGGTCATGTCCGAGTATCCTCCGCCCTCGTTCTGAACTTGCGAAGATTCAACCAATAAGTGTATAAGAAGCGGTAGCTGACAGGCACGTCCTTCGGAGGAGAGCCGTGAACTGTCTTCACTCTCCTGAATTGGCAACAAGGGGAAGACTTGTACATAGCACAAACGAGCAAGTTGTACATAGTTCACCAATTGGACATTCCAGATTCGGGTGGGATTGGAGATGCCAAATTAAAAAAAAAAAAGTGTTTCGTCACACTTTAGTAAATTCTCTACACTTTGCAAATTTACGGCCCTGCAAACCAATCTCAGCTAGTTGTTAATAAATTACTCCATCCAATGTATATTGTGTGAAATGTAGCCTATTTCAAATACTTTGAAAACTATGCATATCGACTGAAAATGCTAGAAAAACAGTCAGTCATTATTTTTTGTTATTCTATTTGTTATGTTAGTGTTCATCTCCACAGTTGCCATAATTAAAACCACGCAAGTCATATTTGTGTAAAATCCTGTGATATTACTCTTAGTCAGTGGATAAGGCAATTTCATATCTGATGTTGTCTTTGCCGATTCTCGTCAACAAATGCATGTATACTGCTTTCCATGAGTGTTAAGTGGTGCAACTTGTACTTATGACAGTCTTGTTGCACTCAGAAACTGCAGAGGTGCAGTTTTCCAAAAATACCAATTCCTTCAAAATGGGGCCATAATGTGAAGTTTTTCCCCCATGCTGCAAGCCCCCCAATTTCTTTGGAAAGATTTTGTCTAAGTGGTAGAACACTGCCACAGGGATTTGCTGTATTCCCATCAGAAAAGCATTGGTCAGATCAGTCAGTGATAGGGCCCAATAAGGTCTGGCTCAAAGTAGGCCTTCCAGTTCATGCCAGAAATGTTTTAATGGGTTTAATACCAACTTTGCGCATAGGCCTCTCGCCTTCTATGATCTCAATAAGCCTCACTGCCTGTGGAAGCATTGCCATGCTAAAGCTGAAAAGGGCCATTCCCAAGCTGTTAGGACCACAAAATCAAACAGAATGCCCTTGTATCCTATTGTGATAAGATTATCTTTCCATGAATTAAGACGTTTTTTCAGAACCGTGAAAAATTGTCCCAGACCAATGAGAGTCTGCATGCTCTTAGCGTAGCGACCTATTCCATACATCTGCTGTGATAGAAAATAGGACCAAAGAAATACAGCATTGAATCAGCGTGGTAACTTTCTCAGTTTTTCATTTTTCATATCATAAATATGCAAAATAAAGCATTGGGGGTTGTCATTCAAATATTTCAATAATCCTAATCTATTAATGTTTTGCATTTTGATTCAACTCAGAATGTTTACCACTTAGGAACTGAGATTTTAATGAATGGATCCCACTTATTTTTAAAATACTATCTCTAGTACCTACTGTGTTTGATATATATTGTTTGAGGGAGCAGAATATGCAGCAGTTTCTCCTTAGCTGCTCTTTTTTTACCCACAATCTCATTCTTCCTGCTTTACCCCCTTTACCCTTAAACTCCTGCCAGTGCAGGCTTTATTTACAGAGCCGTATTGGGGTGCCAGCGAGTGTGTATTGGGGCACTGGGAGGAGTGCACTGAGGCCTTTGGAGACAAGAGGCCCACCAGGGATGTCCTTCACACTTCTGTCATACTCTATCTGTTCTGGGCGATGACATCATTCTTGCCATCTGTGTGTTTGGGTTTGGGAGCGCAGTTGTTCACGCACCCTTGGGAACTGGCTGGGTGTAATAAAGGCACAACCTCACAAACCCCACCCCGAAAAAAGACCTTCACCTCCCTGAAGCATAGCATTAAGCCACCTGCTTCCTGTTGGATTAGCACAACGACGGGCTTCTCCCTCAGCGTGTTACTTCTTTCTCTCCCGTGCTCCCGTCTCCACAGCCCGGACGAGCCTCCGCCATGGCCCCCATGTTTCATGTCATGGCTACTGCCTGCCAATAATGCCTCATTATAGTGCGCTGCTTGGCCAAAAAGAAAAGTCGCACTCTGAGATATTTTGCTGGACAGTTTTTAGCTTCGATTACCGTGCGCATTCGCTGTGGTATTGTATTGATAACCTTATGCAGCGTCACATTGATTTCCATCTGGAGTTGCATTCATTTTTGGCAGAGATCTTGCAGTGATGATGGTAGAGTCAAACCACTCCTTAAACTCCTCTTGAGCACATCCCAAAGACTTTCAATGGGGTGAATAATACTTGGGATAAATCTTAACCCAATGCCAGGGAGCTGAATAAATCTCATTCTTTGTTTTCTTAGCATGACGCAGGCCAATAATTTGCCCCATCTGAAAAAGAATAACATCTTTTCTGCATCTATATGATACAGCTTCCAATATAATATTTTGAGAAATAAGAAGCAACATAATGCATCAGTTAAGGTTAAAAAACTGTTCTCTCTAGTAGTTGCTTATTTAATTCCAAACAGTGACTTTCTTGGCCAGCCAGTGTGTGCACTATATATACATAAGAATATTACATTTCAATACATTCTCCTACCAGATCTGCTTACTCGCTAAGACCAAAAGCGACAATGTAATTTGATTCTCAGGCATATTTCCAGAAATTTCCGATTCCCTGAAGCATAGTGTTGAATGTGAATCCACAGAGCAATTGTCTCCAACCATGTTCCTGAAGAGCCACCATGAAGTTTCCACTTTCACTTCAACTGAATCAACACACATCGTATTTCGCAGCTATAGAGCTCGATGAGATGCTAATCAGCCAAATCAGGAGTGCGGAATTACAGCTGGAATAAAAATCATAAGGATAGCAGGTCTCCATGAACTGAGGTTAAGACCACTGCCATAGGGGAAGTGACTTCTGAGGAACTTTAACGCTTGTGCATTCACCTTGTGAAAGGTAATGACCCACTACAGGTACACTTGAAGCCAAACCACCAGAAACCAATTACAGCTGCACAACAGGATGACAATTGTGAGGTAATCACCACCCCCAGTATATTTTAGATATTTTTTCACCCAGAAAGTTGAATGGTCCAAGGCATTTTCCATTTCCTCTGATGCCCCAGGCCATGGATCTTTAAATTATGATCTTTGGCATCCAAACACTATAGTCTACCAACCTCCTTCTATTTTGGAGTCAGGACAGCCTGGCTAGTGTGAAGAAATAATCATTCAGTCACTTAGGGTGTATTCACACATGTGGCTCGCTTGCTTTGGTCCGATTAAGGGGCAAAAATGATACAATTGTTGCATTTGCCCTTTGGCTCGTTTGTGTTCACACGGCAACAGTCTCTACCGGTCCAAAGTTGTAAACAAATGCCATGCCTGAACAAACTGTTCTGCCATTGGTCAGAAATCTTACCCAGAAAGAAAGGGGCATTTCTTCTTCTGTGTGAACATGAGTGTCTTTGTGAACTACAGCTATGAGTCACTTGAGCCGGTTGCTGAGATGATTGTGTTCTCACTGCAAACGAACCGCTCCAGGGTTCAAATGGAAGCGAGCAGAGGCCGCCCTTTTTTGGCGATCTCGGCCCACTTGTTTTCTTCCACATCAGACTGTGTTTGCTGTGTTTACACCAGCCCAATTGACCCGGTCTCTGGGGGGAAATACTCCTTGTGTCAGAACAATTGCTCCAAACAAGCCAAATGTGAATACACCCTTAGTCGGTTACCAGGGAGAACAAAAACCAGGGTTGGATTGGATTGAACTTCGGTGATCCCTGCCCAAGCCCTTCGCAGTTGGCCAGCGAGACTGCATGTTTGTGAAGTATGGCCCATAAATTCCATTTTATTTGGTATTTTGACTGTTCAGGTTACAGCATATGCTGGGCAGGTAGGCCATTTCTACCCCTGAATAAGGATCATATCTTTTTAACTCTGCTCAATTCAAAAATTGGCCACACCCAAAGTGGGCCAAACACTCTGTTCTGCTCTTCATCAGGGGTCAGTCCATATCTAAGCATCCACACCCTCCCAGATGACCCCCTCAGAAATTTCTCGAAAAATTCATATGGGTACCTCCGGTGGACGTACAAAATAATACCAAATATTAGACCAATATCCCTAATAGTTTTGAAGTGATGGGCTGTCACAATTTTAAGTTTTTTTTTTTTGTCAAAATTGTGTTTCATCCAACTTTGGGCTACACTGCTCCTCTATTATTCAACCAATATATCAGAGTTTTGGTTTCCCCGGCCAACTTTTCCTCTAGAATCAGAATTTCTGGTCAGATTAGGTGTATCTACCCTGGTTGCTCCATACATGCACACACACCATTCACACCTATGGGCAATTTAGTGTCTCCGATTAGCCTGATATGCATGTCTTTGTGCTGTGGGAGGAAAACGTTGTTACCGTAGAAAACCCACGCAAACATGGGAAGAACATGCAACCTCCAAACACAAGGGCCCCAGGCCGCATTTAAACCCACAACCTTTTGCCGTGAGGCAGCATTGCTAACCACTGCGCCACCATGCTGGCTATATATAAATGTGATGCATCAACATTATCCTGGCATTGATTTAATATTTAAAAAGAAACAACAATGGAACTTGCATTTTCTTAAATAATATTTTATTGCATGTGCTATCCATTATCATTACAGACAAAAGCAATACTTTACTACACTATTTTTAAATTATCAGCTTTATATGGGATCACAGTTAACAGTATATGAAGTATAGACAATGGAAGACACAGCAAGATCAGTCAGGCCTCGTAGTTAACCCTTTGATATTTAGAAATAAAATATGCATACTCAGGAAGAACACACTGATCAGAGAGGGGTGACAGAAAAACTGACCAATAACTGTCAGGAAGAAAACAACCAGCAAAATACAATATTTTTACATTTGGTTCAATTCTGTAAACTAAGTTGATTCTTTCACATAAATATTGCATATGCTGTTGGTGAATTGTACCTATGCAGTTAGATTCATTCTTATCAAGCACTGTATTATTTTTTTCTGATGGTTTTCAGTGGCATTCCTGCAGAGTGCCTCCCTTAACCCAACAAATGAAATAACCCAATAACGTATCTCCTCTGAACCAACAACTCAATTAAGCATAGACCTCCATTAGAGCTACAGTTGTAATGGAAAACTCATTCAAAAACAGTTGCAGTAAATGACTTAAGTTACAAAGTTTAAAAGAATAACAAAAAAATGTCGACTTATTTTGCTAGTAGATTCTGTCCTATATACATTATGTACAGCATCGGATATTGAATGAAGTGAGATCATCAAACCATGAGGTCAAATACATTCCTTCCACGGATCTGAATGCAGTTCTGTTTCGATTATTTTTCCTCATTTTTTTCATCTCCAGTGGCAAACACTGAATCCTCTACATTCAAACCTGTCTCGTGTGATCTAGGTGTTGTGCAAGACCTTTTCGCGATGGTGCTGCCGAGATAGTCCCAGTCTCCTCGTGATAATCATTCCCCAACATCCCTGAAAACAGCGCCGGTGAGTTTCACGGCTCGACCCCATTCGCTGGCTCTGCCACCAGTGTGCCTTTTAGCCAATCAGAACTGGCGGGAGGTACAGCAGTGGCAGACCACTTGCCAATCACAAGTGGGGTGGGGAGTGAATACAGAAAAGGATGGCTGCGAGTGCAGGGGAATCATCAGAGAGGATTATGGGTGACTGAGGTCAAAGGTTAAAGTGTATCAACGTGCCAAAGACTCGAATGCCGGTGCAATAACTGTGCACCAGTGCAGGTACTGCCAGATCATCACTAGGAAACATCAGGGCTTTCCAGTCCTTTCCGTGTCCCGGCAATGACTTTTCTTAGAAGTCTCTTTTGCATATGAATACGTATATATATTTATATAAATATTAGATTTCATTCTAATAAAGAATATCTCTCTTGTTACCTTCCATATAATAATAATCATATCAAAATAAATATCTGAAGGAATTTTAATATAGTACAAGTTCAACTTGAGAATTCATCTGTGACAAAAAGCAAACAATGATTTCACAGATCATTGAGGAACATTCCAGGCATATGGTTCATCTTTGATATTCTGCTTGTACAAGGTCCAAACCGAGTATCTTTAGTAGAAATATCCCATATATGGAAAAAGTTAATAAGGCTTCTGATTGGTAATATGACACACATTCAACTTCGAATATTTAGGGTATCATTTACATATTGAGTTTGCAAGTTGACTACCTGGCGTTTTCTCTGAGGTAGGGCTTAAAGCAACTCGACAGATATCATGGAATTCCACCTCAACAGAATGTCACCGCAAACACTTGTGCATACGTGTGTGTGTGCGCGCGTTTGTGTACACTTGCATCACCTGTATGACCGATAAGCAGCAGGCTGTATCACAGGTTTATGAGAGAGGTTTTATCGGGCCACTTGCAGCACAGTGCACAGCAAGTGGAGAGCAACAAAAATAATAGATGCACATGGTTCCATCACATCAATGTGGAATGTGCAGTTCTACCCGGGTTTACCTTAATGGAACATGCACTTCTACCGGTGTTCATCTACATGAAGCATATGGTTCTACCTGTATCTATCTACATGGAAGATATGGTTCTATCTGTGCCAAAAACATAGTTCAATCAGTGACTATGTTTACATGCACACTACCTTGCCGCTATTATTTCGAAAATGTCAATATTCTGCATTTGACATTGGCCATGTAAACAGCATATTTCAAATAAGGCCTTATTCTGAATCTTGCTTTTTCCGATTAAGACTTGGGATATGTCAATATTATTTATTTCAGTTTTAGGAACATTCTTTGGACATGTGTAAAGCGTATTCGCAATGTGTGTCTCAACTGGTTGTTTTAACCGCTCTTTGCAACACATGCTCTCTTTCCTGTTTCTGGTAAGCTCTGCGCATTGTAACCAAACCAACCAAACAAACTAGGAAGGACAAACATGCCCATTTTTTAACATTATGTGGGATACTAACTGGTTTTAAGCATGCACAAACATTGCAATGCCTACCTATTCAAGAGGTTGGCTGAATGAATCAAAGAATAAGGGAGGTTGTGTTCGCATCATGAAACATGTCCACTACTGGGGGAAAATGGTGAAAAAAATCATATTTTAATCGGGCCATTCGCGGCTGCTCGTAAACTAGAATATCAGTGGGATAATCATTTTCATTTGCTATGTAAACGGCTCAGTAGGAACATTTTGAAATCAGGGCAAAAACCGCCAAATTTTGTGCATGTAAACGTAATCAGTATTTTTTCTACGTGGAACAGCTGTGCGATTGCAGATGTAGAGAGTAAAGCAGCTCCATCGTTCCTGATTGGTGAGTTTGGTGCGGGGCGGGGCGGGGCGGGTGAGCCGACCCACGACATCCAGCATCTTCTCTCCCTCTGGAGTCTGCCGTTTAGTCTGGAGGGAAAGCAGAGAGACAGACAGAGGGTGATGAGCCACTGAAACTACGCAACTTAAGGCCCACCACATTCAGGGATCAGAGGCAAAGCTGAGCCCATCCTCAGCAGAAGAAGAGGAAGAGATCCTGCTATGGCAGACAAGGAAGGCCCAAAAATCATCATGCAAAGTTTGGGCTTGAGGAAACCGTTAACCCCATTAACTAATTTTCTCTGAAGTTTTCCCTTAAGTAGATTCAAGGTCAGAAATAGCTTTTTTTTTCTTTTTTCTTCATACTGTAGGATAAAGTCGAATACATGTGTCTGCTGATTGTTGGACTTCACAGGAGCAACATCATTTTTATTTAGAAAAATATTCTAACTCAGGATGCCATGTTTTTATGGCCACAGCATTACATCAAATGGAAAATATCATAATTTTGTGCATAAATTTATAAACATTTCCCTGTCATTCAGCATGACATATATCATGAGAAACGTTTCCTCTTCAATTTAAAAAAGACCTGAAGTTCCACAGGTGTGAACACAGCAGCTGTATTTGACAAACTCATATGTAGGTCTGTATGTTTTATGGGGTTACCTTGCCACTTATGTTTTTTTCCTGTTACAATACCCCTCAGTTCCTGAGAACTCTCATTGCTTATTGGCTGTTACATGTTTGGCTCCACCCCTTCGGAGATTTTACAATGGAGAGATGTAGGTGCCCTGCCCCTGTGCACCTGCAGATTTCAGCGTCCTTTCTGATCTCCATGGGAACAGGGGACAATATGTGATGTTGTGCACCAAGACAGTCTGCTAACAAGAGTTTTCAAACACATCTACGTGCAGCATTGGTACAGACGTCACTTCACTGGTTTCATCTCTCATTACAAATACTGTATTAGTTACAAACGCCTATGTCCACTCTATGAGCAGCAAGTCTCTAACAGAGCATTTTCTGCTAGCGCAAGGACTAAAGCACCTGGAAAAAGACTACTGTGAACTCTAGAGCTACAAACAGGAAGAAAGCATTGCTAGCCATTACCCTCACAAACGCTAACCAGGGCCAGAGGGGCTGTCCCCACAGTTCTATAGCTGCTGCTTCTGTAAGCACAATATTGGGGATATTAGCAGGCCAAACTGACCTTTGAAGCCATTAGCCCTAATGATCTTCGGCCTGGAGCTGGGAATAAATCACCACCCCCCACCCCAAAACACACACGCACGCTCTCACACACACACACACACACACACACAACAGCGCATGCGATCATCTGCTCAGCATACCCGAGGTACACTCCAGTAACAGGAAGACAGCTGTGTTTCAGAACTAGTGAACTAATAACAAAAGATTAGCAGATACGCTAGCTCCGAATTGTAGATGAGATGCAGCAGCTGGCTTCCAGACATCACCAAGATAAGGGAAGAGCATCCTGGGTGCTACGGTGCGCTAGCCCTTGGCTCCACCCCTTTTATCGACCTTATCGACTTACAGGAGAACTCGCCAACCAGTGCTACGCTCCCAGCGCCATCCCACACTCCTGCTTCTCTGACCGACCAACCCACCCCCCCCACCACCACCACCTACCCACCCACTTAGCAAGCGCAACGCCTCGATTAACCTTTAAATCACTTTAATGGCAGACCCACTTCTGAGGGTGCCCCGAGCCCTCAATCGATCGCAAATAATAGCGGGAACGCCGGCAGTAACCTAGCCACTGTAACCAGGAACAGAATATTCAGACTTTCATGTAAACACTGTGTTTCTCACCAGCCTGGATGAGCAGATGAGCAGCTCAGGTTCTTCTTGGCTCACCTCCCATGAGTATCTGACGCACTAAAATAAGTTGACGCACGACCACATATCTGAAATACCAAAAATACTCATCATTATTAATTTCTCCCAGCATCTTCCAAAGTTATTTGTGATGGAGGAACTTGGCAACGGATGGTAACAGCGAGCAGCCTGCGGTTTCTGGTTAAGCAGCCTCACCGGAACTCGAAGGGTTTGTCAGTCGCGCCTCCACGCAGCCGCAGTAAGATCCTGGTAGCTTCTGGGCCCCTGAGCAAGGCCCTTAAACCCATATTGCTCCACAAAGGACTGGCCCCGACTTACTCTAATCAACCATAAATAACTTTGTGTAAAAGCATCAGCTAAATGGCAATTTAACGCTGGAAACACACCCAAGCCTGTACTATGATACCACCATAGTACAATAACCAGGAGAGTACAGCCTTCTCTCTCAATTCAGACCGCCACTCTGCTTTACTCCAGTCCTCAGGACGGGGAAGAGAACCAGAGGAAAACCTGAGCCTGCACTCCTTTTCTCCGTTATTGGCACCGTTCCCCCCCCCAATACAGTCATTAGCACTGGGGCACCTAGAGTCCCTAGATAGGGAGAGTCACAACAACTCAAGAATAGGAGCCATTGCGTTTCCATCGTGAAAAAACCAACCTGTTTTGCTCAATTTTTTTCCATTCCTTTTTTCATTCATAGAATGTCTTTATCTTAGAAAGAAAACAATAAACCAGCTAGCATTGGTATTGACAAGCATTAGAGGGGAAAATCTTTGGACATGAGAAGAGAGAAAAAAGAAAAAAATAACCTCACTGATATTAAGACGGTGTATGGAAACAAAATGGCTCCATTCCCACATTTTCTGGAACCGTCATGTGTCAACTGTCTGGGAACTCGAGGGGTGGTGCGAATGGACGGGAGCAGGAGGCAGTTTAGGGAGGTGGGGCCTTTGACCAGTCTCAGCCAATCGGGTGACACAGGGGTACAGGGCAGCACAAGGCAAAGTCAGAACCAAAAAATTAAAGATGGTAATAATATATCCATGTCGTCCACACTATCTTCTATCACTGATGTTATTATTATTGCCACAGCTAATAATAATTATTATTCCTAATACTAACACAGCCACTGATAATTATAACCACTGCTACAACTTCTGCTGCTAATTATACATTTTCCTTGTAGTAGAGGTCACTCGAAGTGCTTGACAGTGGAATTAAGAAGACGCAGCATTAAAACGAAGTAATAAATACAGAGCCAGACACACTCGGGTAAAATGGCCACCCTCCCCTGCCGTGCTCCGGGGACACAGCGTGAAGGATTGATGCGGGGGAGTATTTTAAGCTTCAGGAGCTCAGACATTTGCCGTTACACGCTGTGCCTCCATAGCTCCGCAGGAAGCGAACCTTGTGCCCTGTACCAGCCCCCCCCACCCACCCACCCTCCTCCACACCACACCACACCACACACGCTCACCGCTTTATTATTTATCCCTGCTCGGCTATATTTAGGCCTGACTGTACAGATACACGCCGCCGTCAGACCTGCTCAAGTGCTTAACAACCACTGTAAACATTTTTCTAGCCACCTCATTCTCTCAGTCTTGTCGGCTCAGTCTTTCTATTTTACCTTTTACTCATCAGTCCTTATCAGTCCTTTTTTCTCACTGCTTTGCTCTCCACCTTCCTTCACTCTCTATCTAAAGAGCTTTCCGTTTCCCTTGCTCTCTCCCTCGCTCTCCCTCTCCCACCCTACTCTTGGTCTCTCTCGCTCACGTGCTTTCTCTCTCTCCCTCACTCGCTCATGTGCCCTCTCTGTCCCTCTCTCTCACTCGCTCATGTGCCCTCTCTCTCTCCCTCTCTCTCTCACTCGCTCATATGCCCTCTCTCTCTCTCTCCCTCCCTCATTCGCTCATGTGCCCTCTCTCTCTCTCTCCCTCCCTCACTCGCTCATGTGCTCTCTCTCGCTCTGTTTTTGTTTGAAAGAGTTTTAGCATCACACACTCCTTAACAGACTACACCCAAGGGTAAACACACACTTTCCTTATGTGGACTGACAGACAGCCGACTGCTCTGCCCATTTCACCCATAACTACCCCAACCCTCCATTGCCCAAATACAGACATTTCCTCCGTATGCCTCCTCAGCTCCGCAAGATCAACTGTTCAGTTCAGTGTCCTGAAACTTTATTTTTTTTACAAAAGCTGGAGAGTCACTATTGCCCCACCTTCCTTATTGGGCTTTTTTTCAATCAGCTTAGTAGCTACTATTGAGCGCACTTATGTTAAGTTCTCCAAATGTAGAGTACTTGAAATTCCGAAATGGCCACTTGTTTTGGTTTTGCCGAGAACATTCCGGTGCATATATTTCAAGAAATACAGCCAATCTTTGAATACAGCATGACGTGCTGCTTCACGTCAAATGAGCTACAGCTTTGCTCACATTACCAATCGCCAGCAAGGGCATTGGCACTTCAGCATGGCTGTGCAAGGGTACAATATCAGGCGGAACTTTAATAATAAGAAAACAGCATGGAGTATATTTCTCACGTAGTGCAGATGTACACATCAGATCGGGCTCCAATTGAAACAGTGCTTGTTCGCCGTAAAAGGATTCATTACAAAACATTCACACACTTTCTGTGCAAAAGCGTGGCCATACCGGCATTCTGTGGGCCTGCATCTTCAGATTACCTGCAAAAACTGCATTTTCACCAAATGCCTACCCCTTTCAACAAACATCCAACATCCCATCACTCTTTTGCAATCCCACCCCCTCCCCACACACACATTAAACACCAAATTCATGGGAACAGTAAAGCATTACTACCATAACGACTGAAGTCAGAATACAGGCAAGCTTCTCTGCATCTCTCACTGAAATTTGGCACCTGCCAAAACCTGCAGTGTCCGGTCGGAGCAATAAAAGGGCGGGGGTTTTAAAGGACTGTGTAAGAGGAGAAGCTGGATAGTGTGTTTTAAGCCTCTGGCGTGATTTAACTGTTGCATAAGTGACAGAGCATTTGGAAAGAGTTATCAGTGGCTACATTATCAGGTAGAAATGGTTACCTGTTACATTATAGGCAGTAGCTGGATTAAGAGAGCTGCTTAATGGCTGCATTATGAGTAGCTTTAAAAAGAGGGGGTAAAGGTTTCTCTTTAGCTCTCGTCTACATAAACGTCGTTGATGACGTACAGGTTTATTCATAATCCATGTCCACTTTTACCTGTGTCTTTCCTTCTTTTTAACATTGTTGACTAGTTTCTCAGTTTAAGGAGGTCATTAATGGTAATATCGCCTTGTGGGCTGGCCACGATTAACAGATAAAATACTCTACATTCCACAAACAACAGGACCCAATCAGAAGCCGCGGAATCTGGCAGAGCTAGTAGAAGATAGTAAACACGCCTCTTTCATTCAGGAGCTTCTGACGACCACAGCACTCCACTGAAAGTACAGCGAATACCGAATGCCGTATCTACCATTGTTGTTGAAAACTGCTTGTGAGGTCTAAAACAAAGACGGTGGAAAACACCCAGAGCTCCCCCTCAACTTTTCCCACTGCTCAGGGGACATTACCTTCAGCACTTATCAGCCAATCATCCCTAGGCTTGGTCATGTCAACCAATAGACTGTGAGCTCATGAAAGTAAACATACATTTTCCAAGCTCCCCCTCACTTAGAGTAATCCAGCGCTAGGCTACAATCAAATCTAAAAAAAAACATTCAGAAGTCAGCCTCCATTGCTGCCAACTCTCAGCCTTATTTTAAGTCCCCTAACCCCCCAGAGTGCCAGTCCTCAAATAGGTCAGCGTATGTCACCCCCAGAGTACAGATGGGGTTCACAGTTCCCTCCAGACATGGCTGTGCACCTAAAACCACATTGGGTGCATATATGTGCCCCTCTACCTACCCTGTATCTGTAGTGCAGTCCCCTTTCAATCATTTCAGACAGAGCTGAAGTCAGCCTGAAGAAAGTCCTCCACCTATATGATTATATTCTACAGCACAGGTTCTCAAACTCACCCAACTCTGACACTGATTCAATAAAGTTTGTTGTCTTCCTTGATTTAGTTAGGGTAAGGCTTGAAGAGCAAGATGGTGGAGGTTAGAAAAACGTCAGGGTCAGGGCCAATCAGAAGCAGAGTAGGGTTGGGTCTTCACAGAACATGGTTGGTTTAAAAAAAAAAAAAAAAAGTGCAGCCTGCCAACAAATTTACCCCCCAAACAGCTGCCATCTAGATCAGTTTACGTTGCGTTTTGGCGGGGATGTCAATCTTTGTCTAATTTACGAGTGAATTTTTCTAAAGACGTGAGAAATTTCAGAGGAAAACCTGAGAATTGCACTAATTGAAACAAAAAACAGACAGGTAACTGGAATATAATTCTGAGGAGGACATAACTGCAACCCAAGATTCTTCACTTCTACTACTTTAAGCCCTCAATACAAGAGACACAAAATTTTCAGAATCGTTTGATGGCGCAATCACCAATTAGTGAAGAAAGAAATGAATCAAACAATTTTGTTCCTTTGCCAAGCTCAGCAATGGCAATGAAACTTTAGCCACGTTGACTAAATAGACGATCAAACAACATCGCCAACTCCAGACAATGATGCACGGCAAACTGGCGATAGCTGTCTGTCTGGTTAAAGGTTACAAAGAACATTCTAAGAACATTATCATCATTAAACGCATTCTGTTGTTGCTAGTCTATGATAGCAAACAACCTAAACTGAACATAAGAACTACAGGGAAAACAAATACCTTCAATACTGTAATCAAGCCAATTAAAGCACAGTTCAAATCTCCCTCCAAGCTCAACGTCACTCCAATCACACTGAGGTTTTTCCCACTAGTTGAAGCAAACTAGCTTGTACCTATGGCAGGTTTAGCAGAGTAATGTCCCAGAACATTCCATGTTGAGACATGGCGTCTTTCATTAGAAAAGAGCCGCAGCAAGCAACACAGCATTCCACACTAAGGCACCCGGGCGAGAATGATCTAATTCAATAAACAAGCTCTAATGGCAAATGAGTGCAAGTAGGATCATAGGCACACTAAATTAAAGTGAGCACAGGTACACACAACCAAATAAATTGCAAGATTTTCCTTTATGCTTGTAGCCTGCAGCTACATTGTAGATTAGCCACAGCAAAAATGCATACGAAAGCAGTTTAGACTGCCCACATGCAGCAGCTTGCATGCAAGAAGCCCATGTTAACTAGCTACAGGTACAGTAATCTAGCAGCAGTTGTAGCAGGCAGTAATAACAAGCAGCAGGCAAGAGTGATGCAGCAGCCGGCATGTTTTGCTGCACAGGCAGAGCAGGAGAGCAGCTTATATAGCCCAACTACCAGGAGGGCAAAGCAGTACCTGATATGATTGCGAGTGTTCCTGGGAACGTGGGCATGATTCAAATTGTCCACTAGACCTACCTCCTTAAGCAATGCCCCATTAAAGGCAACCTTTTTTGAATAGATCAAATTCATTTCAATGGCAACATTTCCCTCTTGTGAAACAAGAAGTCATGACCATTTAGACCATAATGTAGCTTGAAGGGGTAAATAATCCAAATCAACTGGAATGGAGAAATTAAGAAAAATTGACAAGCTAAAACTCTCAGATTGCAATTGTCCACTATCTCACATAACTGAGCGTTTTTTCAATTTTCAAAATAAAGCGGATCGTTGGACACCATGCAAGTAAGTGCAGAAAATGCAAAAATATGCGGGAAAACGTTTCAGAAACAAGACGAACTCCAGTTCATCAAGTGTGATATAGGCAGCATGAGGAAGACCGCTCTCTGAGAGTGAGCAGGTCATATGAGAGAAAAATAAACACGCTTTTACCTCTCCCGGCATGTTTTGCTTTCGGTCTACATTCCGATCACGAAGCTGAGTACCTGAGAAGCGATAAACAACTGACTCACTTGTTTTTCACTATAGTGCGCGCGGCAATCCTCAAAGACACGGGACTTGAGAACAAGCATATGGCCTGC
This sequence comes from Gymnothorax reevesii, assembly GCA_029721435.1. Classification (NCBI taxonomy): domain Eukaryota; kingdom Metazoa; phylum Chordata; class Actinopteri; order Anguilliformes; family Muraenidae; genus Gymnothorax; species Gymnothorax reevesii. Next base: position 16,529,169 of record CM056587.1, on the reverse strand, counting down.
GGGTGCACGTGTTCGATCCAGGGAAGCGCACGTTTGATCAGGGAAAGTCACCGTTTCAAAGCAGGACATGTCATTTTTTGCTCGCAATTACGGACAGCGCTGAATCTACATCCACCGCTGCATTCCAGCTGGAAAAACTTTCCTCTAAATTGCTTATTAAAACATGAAAATAACGCAGAAATTGCTCGACCCAGCCAATCGGGCAGTGTTTAACCACTGCAGGTATGACTGTTCAGAGAAGGACGTACGGACGCCTGAAACTGGCGTTAAGAGGAACTGCCTCGAGGGTCTAATGACAGAAAAACAGCTGACAAAACCAAAATGAAAGCAAGCATGTTGTTGTTGTTGTAGTTGCTGCGGCCTCTGAAAATGTACACCCTGTCCACGCCTAGTTCTACAGATTAACTCCGCAACAGGTCGTTCCCCTGAGTTCGCGTACGCGCACACTCTCACCCGCAGCGCTTCCATTGAAGAATCAAAACATCACGTGACTCTGAAGGTTTTCTGGTAGCCTGGTGACTTTATCCCAGCCTTTTGCGTTCCCCAAATCAAGCATGCGAAGTATGGTTATCGGTTTGATCTCTTTCCCGAAAGCGAGTAACAGCGAATAAACAGAACAGCAGCCAGAGGTCGTAGAGGCCAGGATGAAAAACATCCACCCAACGCATATTATTACAGCAAGTAAACATCATATAGTCCAGCTCGAAGCATTTTTACGTTTCCATGCCGCAGTTGCTGATGAGAAGATAAAATTTGATTAATTATTACGGTATATAAAATATCCACATTTTCTGCATATCTGTTTAACTCAGTGCATCATGGTTTCGATAAACTAATGAAAATGAGTTCCCGCGTAGTTGCAGTAGTAGCAGCAGTAGTAATGATACAAACATATTATTATTATTATTATTATTAATGTTTTCGTATTTATTTTGTGTATTCATGTTATGCAAGTAGATCTCGTAGTATTCGTATTGACCATTTTTTATTATCCATTATTATCCAGATTATTTAAACGGCATGTTTGGCATGCATCACTGCAAAATGAATAAGGAAGCAGAATGTTCTCAAACTGAGTGTAGTGTTCGCCTACTGTACGTGGCTTCTCTCTTTCACGTAATCAGCAGGCAAGGCTAAACTGCTCCGCCCCTGCAAGTTGAATTTTATTTCTCTCAACACCACAACAAGATGAACCGAAGGAGCAGGACACAATACCATTACTGAAATAGGCTTTTGAATATTACCAATTAAAACCATTGAAAAATCTGTTAAGCAAACAACAAACACGCCATATGAGCGACTGTGAAGTAGACCCTCTGGATACGATTTGCTTGGAGCCTCTATAGAGAATTTAAATGCATCATCATTCATAGCCTAACAACGGATTAATCTTCAACCTTTATCGATACACTGTAGATTCGAAGTTATTCAGCTACATATTTTTTCATTGATTGCTTCAGGCTGTTTAGAAAGCGGGGAGTGTTCCACGTAGTCTTCTATCGACAGCCACGAAGCTAAGTAATACCAAATCATAACAGTAGGTGAAAATGTTTTACGCTGCGCTCAAAGGCTCCCCTGCATTGGGTACGTATTTTAATGCAGTCTTCTCGCGAAGAATTAAAATATGAAAACAGAAGTAAGTGCGTCACAGTATGCGCAATTCTATTAATCATTCCCAGCAAAATGCACGTTCCTTTACTATCATGGTGCATATCCATATATATTTTCTCTTCCGTTTCAAGACTCCAGTCATTGCGTTTTCGGACAAACTGAACGGAACATCTAAAAATAAACGTGACGTCACATCATGCAGTGTCACTGTTTACATATTTTTCTCTGAACTGAAGTTCCGAACCATTTCCGCTTAATTTAAATTTTGATAATATTATTTATCATGATTATTCTCATTATTAATTGCAACAGCTCAGCCAAAGCTTTAACATAAGCAAACGGGTAAATTGTCATTTTTTTCCTCTTGATCATCCAATTACCATTTTCCACCAGATACCGAAGTACCCAGATCTAACAAAAAAAAAAAATAATTAAATGGAAATTCTTCCAGACCGCTGGCATTAACCTGCTTTTCAACTGAAAAAAAAAAACAACGCGTACACTTCAAAACCAGGGACCCGATGGCTGTCAGCATATTCAGTGCACATTACATAACAGTCCTCACAAGAACACTGAACAGCCATTTCATACTCGTGTTTACGGAACGGTTTAAAAACGCTTACATTTCAGACCCATCCTCAATCCTACTCGCGTCGTATTAGTTTTTAACACGAGCTTAAATAACAAACGCATCACGGACTACGACAGTCACATTTTCTGTTGTAGCACTAGAACCCTCTGCCATCTCGGGCACATATATCTGTGACATTTAATGATGTGTTTATTTTGTGTGTGTGTATATATTATATATATATATATATATATATACAAAATAAACACGTTTAATTCAAAGGTTTAAAATGAACACACCTGCACAGAACATGAACAGTGAGTGAGATATCTAGCTCACTGCAAAACCACCAACTGGAAACACTTACTTCAAATGTGCTTGTAGTCTAAGAACATAAATCACCAATCATATTTGGAAAACTTTTTTTGCCATACAAAGTATAGTTTACATTCTGCACATAAAGAGGCAGGCTAAATTTTAAAAGTTTCATAGTGCACAGCAACGGTGGAGTCAGTGCCCATACTGACAAGGGGGCACGTGCAAAAAAAAGACAAACAATAACATTTCACTCACCTTTTACAGTGGCAACTGTTTCGTTGAAGCCCAGGCTGACGTACGGAGTGGCATGTATTCCATTGATGCCATTTTTGCAGTGACCAGCAGCCTTGAATCTGGCCTGACTCTCGCAAGTCCCCAGGTTCCCATCCATCAGGTTTAAGGCGATGTAGTTAAGTCCGTTCTGAAACCCAGCAGAGGTCTGGCGGCACATAACAGGGCTCCCACACTCCCCATGGTCCAAGATCTCACCATTCCGAATGGAGACGTTCTCCACCGAGGCCGATCCATGTCTCTTGGGATCGTAGGCAAAAGAGGGGCAGACAGGAGTGACGGTGGTGGTGGAGGAGAATGTTTCAGAGCTGTGCCGCCTGCGTCCCTGTGGGTCTGCACGGACCACTTTGGCCCCCCAGTCTGGATGTGTGATTGTGGGGGCTGAAAGGTGGAACACCTCCAGCCCATGCACGCCTTGTTCAAGAGGGGGTGATCCGCTGTGCATCCTCCCAGTAACACTCTCAATCTGGCTGCCCAAGCTGGGGGAACTTGCTTTTGGGGGGGTGCCACTCATGTCCATCTCCGCATAATCACTACTTGCAGCATCGGGGTAGTGTGCAGAGCCTACCTGCGCCGGGGGGTATCCCTCTGTCACCTGAAAAGAGTGCAATGACACTTTGGACACCTCATCCACGACACTGACTGATCTGGAGGGTGAGCTAATGTTCAGTGCTAAGTTCATGTAATCAGACAGCTGGCTGCCAGACCCCAGTGAGGAAGTTGGGGAGATACGAGAGGGGCCCCCAAAATCAATATTGATGTACTCTCCAGGACTCTTTGGCTCAGCGGGCGGGGGGTCCTCATGCATGCTGGGTAAAGTCCTCACAGCATCTAGAGACAGCCTGCAGGGTCGGCTCGCTCTCACTCGTGACGGCAGCGGTTCCTTTCTGTTTTGTCTGAGGTGCAAAGCTGGGGAGCCATTCATAATCACTGGTGAACCAGAAGATGCTCCCATTGCAGAACAGTGCAGCTCCCCCACAATTTTCCCATTTTGTGGGCTCATCAACACATATTGGTCACTATCCTCATCTTGAGGCACCTGGATTTTGTACGAGTGTGGAAGCGAATTGAAGGATTGGGGAAGCCTTGGGTTCTCCCCGGGCTGAGAGCTGGCGAGGCATTCCGGGGGAGTGAGCGAGACACAGGGCTCGCCAGGAGACATGCTCATGTACTCGCCATTGGCTAGGTCTCCCTCAGCAATGGAGCTGCACCACATTCTTACGTACCCACTGTCCTCTAGAGAGCTGCTCCGCGGGGAGTCTGTCCTGGGCCCATTCAGCATTGTCGAACGGGGCTTTAGTATCTGCTTTGGAGCAGAGATGCACATGGGGCTCATGGGCACGTAGTCGTCGCTGGTCCCCCCCAGCAGAGGTGCGCCAGGGGTCATGGGCATATACCCATCATCACCAAAGTTACTGGACGAGCTCCTGAGAGATCCGATTTCAATGTCACCGTAATCCTCCGGGTAGGTGATTTTTGGAGAGGTGCTGTGCAAGTTGTGCCCTGAGAGGTCGTTCTTGTACGTTGCCCTCATGAGCGTGTACTCATCCAGTGATGTAGAGGACACCTGCGTTGCTGCCCTCTGCTGGGGTGGAGTGTTTAGGGAGTATGTGCGCTTCCTGTATGCCTGGGCAGAGTCCACGCCCTCAGTCAGCGAGGTCAGCCTGTTACTGCGGTTACTGCCAAGCCTGTCCATTAACATGTAACCATACAGGTCACTGCCCTCGTGAGAGGGAGGCGTGTCGGCGACCGATTCGGGTGTGGTGCTCCTGTTGACCAGATGATGTCGGACATCACTCGGGCTGGACCCCAAGTCCTCACAAGAAAGGAAACCGCCATCGCTTGGTGACCCAGAGACTGAAGTGCTGTCGCTGGCAGGCCGTTGAATCATCTTGGCGGCCTGACTATTGGCCTCGGGGGCAGAGATGTTAGTGCTTCTGCAGGGCAGGTTGATGGGGCTTGTGGCAGAGGAGGGAGAGTGGGGTAAATGTATGGACATTGATTTGCTATGCTGGAGTGGTAAAGATCCAAACACTCGTGTGGGCCTGTTGTTGATGGTGTTGGAACGGCTGAGATAGTTCCGGCTAGCGCTGGGACTAACAGATCCCCCGGTCACAGACACTGGTCGGGCCATAGTGCTGTCACCTTCACTGGCAGTCCGTATCCTGCTGGAAGTGAACTTACTGACAGGAGAAGTCGCAGCCATGCTGTCCGTCCTCGACCTCCGCAGTAATCCTGTCTGGCTTGGGGGCAGGTTGTTTAAGTGCCGCCTTGTGGGCACAGAAATGGGGTTTGTGCCAGAAGACTGGCTTTTACTCCGTGGTCTGAATTCTGACAGCTCCTTCATCGCTTTCATGGCCTCCAAAATTGTCTCGTGGATGTTTTGCGCTACCACTGAGTCATCTGCCTGCATCCACAGCTCTCCTGGTCCAGTAGAAGCAGACCTGCCCACCTCAATAAAGAAAAAACTGTCCGAGTGCCCGCATCTCCTGATATTCATAAGCTGTAGAATTACAGCTGGAACATCTGAGTTCAGCTTCACAAAGCTAATGTTACGGCTGGATAGGCACAGCCTGTACACCCCTGTTAAATTTCTTATCTGACCCAGTCCTTTTGATTTCAAATTAACTTGCCATACCTCTTTATAAACTGCGTTCGCCGGCGTGATCATTCCGTAGTTCGCCTCTTCAAATCCGACTAAGGAAGACGCAGACCCGTCATACGATCTCCCCTCATTCATTAAATCAGTCAGGATTCCATACCACTCTTCCTGTTCATGTTCGTTGTCAGCTGCCACGGCGAAGTACTCGTCCTTGGTGTAAAGGGCGATCAGATGTTTGTGTTTTGCGTCTGCTCGTTTGTTGATGTTCAGGCAGGAGTCCAGCGGTATAACCCTTTTAGCAGCCGACTTGTTTTTCCATTTCTTTTCACTCTCGTAGTACTCCAGTCGAGCGGGGAAACCCTCACTCTGGTCCTTCAGCACGAAAAATCGTTTGTGCCCATGTCTCTGCTTCTTTAGGTACCCGCATTTTCTAACGTTTTTGTCATTAATGCTCGTATTAGTAAATAAAGGTTCTACCGTCGTTGGTGAACTCGCCATTCTGGGTACTTGAACTTCCGCTTTTCTTTAACTTATGCTATCTGTTCAAAAGTGCAAAGAACAATTCGTATTAGTACGTACTATTCCATTCTGAATGGTTCGCCGGCCGCTCGGTATCTGTGGCAGTTCACCAGTAAATAACACATTTCACTGAGTGACTGGACAGAAGAGGAAAAACAACATGTGACGTTCTACACATCCAGCGTTAGTTTTTAAAAAAAATAAAAGGAGGGACTCGCTCTGGGCGGTACATTTTAGGGGGTGTACCTACTAGTCCGCCTATCATATCCGTTCATTCGACTTGTTGGTCCAACGTACAGACTGACAGATCTGGCGAGCCATTGATAAGAAGCAAAAAAATTCCGCCCACTTTTTCGCAGCTTCTGCCCCGCCTTCGGCGGACGCTGGAAATCTCCTGCACGCAGCCCTTATATCTGAAGTTGTTTTCATTTAGAATCCGTGCGTGCGGGGCTACGCTGCATTGAATACATTATTAATTTTGCTTGAAAGCTGAAACATACGACGCGAGTAATGCAATCATTGCATCAGGGAAAACTCTAATGTGCGTTCAGAAAAGGAAGCGAGCCCCACTTGTTTGGAATACGTGACAATATATTCACATTTCTTTGAACAGTTGCAATGCGGTGATGTGTAAATAGACATTAAGTTCCGTAACAGGCAACAACGATCTACGCTTTAGGTTGCTCGTCGCTGAACTCAATTTGTCCATCTACTTTGTCAGTATAATTGTTGACTTGTGGTAAAATTTAATCTTAAAAATCGTTCGGATGCTGCAGAAACTTAAAAATAGTGTTTAAACTTCTTATTCGAATACATCGAGCTCGCGTTTCTAAGTGTGCTGCGTTTGTCTTCTGTTGGTGAATGTAAACAAGCCTAGCAGTGAAGTGCACGAAATGCCGAGGTGGCGCAGTTCAAAATAGTATTACCGCTGCGCAGAGAAGAATGCCACATAGCCATTCATTTTATTTGCATATTCAGGAAGTATCCCGCCCGAAAACTGCTTCATGTCATACGCAAGCTCGTTCAGCTGTAGAATCGTAAACAACAGAGGACCTACCACGTACTTTTACTGTTACATAATTTGTTCGGCTCTACGTTTTGGACTGATTCGTCGTAAAGCACGAGCGCCCCTAGCGTTCGTTAGTATCGACATCATATTTGCTTGAACGGCCGGTTTGCTGCAATGTACTGCGGAAATAATACGTGTCACACCTTCCGTTTTTCCTTTTTAATACAGATTTTACATCCCAAAAGGGTTACATAATGTACGCAGGAAATGGCATAAACAAGATTGACATCAGAGGCTTGATAGGGATATTTTCTGGACTCGCGTCAAAGATTCCCGAATATTAAAACAAACCAATCCGCACTCTGCTGCTCGAGTGTAGCGGTCAAATCGTGTTGCAGCTGGTCAGCCTCGGCAGCAAAAACAGAAACTGTCCCCCATCTGTTCCCAGAGGCGTCATTTTTAAATCTTGGTGCCATGCGGAGAAGATGCCGCCTTCTACCTATGAACGCCATTCATAATTTCCCTTACATACTCATCGCCACCGTGTTGTTTTCGCCCCGGTCCATAATGCATCCCATCACTTGCGTTTCGCAGTTTCACATAAAACCTCGAAACTCACGAAAACCTTTTAAAATCATCACTACCCGCATCGCCCCGGGACTGAGTTCTTTTATTACTGGGAACAAAACAGGACTTTCTCGGGACCTCCTTGTGGTGTGAAAGGGTGAAAAGTTGGGGGAACAAGCCGCGATGACCATGAATTTAGATCTGTAGGCGTCCATATCCTATTAACCATATTGTTTTATTGACACCATAATCTATTATGCAAACAAAATGACAAAATGCTAATTGTAATTAACTTAAACATGACTATCGGGGGGAAAAATTATTGAGGACAGCAGGGGTACGATGTGTTCTACAATTAAGTCAGAAGCACCACCTGAGGGAATGGCTGTTTTGTAAGATTACATATTCTGGTTCCCAGGGGAAACATTCTGCGTACATTTGCGATGTCTGCTCACAATAATTGGAGGGGGGGAGGGGGGTTCGTTTTCCTAATGAAAAGTAAATACATGGCTATTCACATTCATCTAATGGAACTTTTTGGGGTATGAAAGATTAAAATAATACTTTTTTGTTCTGTAAGGTTAGAGAACAAGGCCTTTTGTCTCTATTTTAGCTGCTGTCTTGTTCCAAGACAATCTTCAGCTATAGCCAACATAAACACACATTTCAGCCTGGGGCAAGCTCTCACATAATTTGACTGATGTAACTCACTCAAAAACCTTTCATATAGTCTGTGATTAGCTACTGAGCTTCTGATAAGTGTTAAAAGTGAAAAATCTCTTATTATATCAATTATATAATGTGCAAATTTCAGTCAATAGCCCTGTCTCTGGACTGTATGAGACAAGCTTTTATCAGAGTCTGACAATCAAATTTACTATGTGGGCGTGTGTGTGAATATTTTTGCGCATGCTTGCAATGCTGTGAGGCAGTATATCGACTGATATATAGGCACAACTTCGTAGATTGCAATGAACATTCTGTCTTTGCGGGAACAAGGTTAGGTTATTTGAGAGGCAGAAGGTCACAAGACCAGAATTCTGAAAGGCAGAATGGCAGCGTACCACCTGATATCATGTTAAAGATACTGAATTTGAGAAGGAAAATCCATATCCACGTATTATTTAACCCACATAATGGGAAAAAATGCTTACTAATGCAGTAGCTGACACAATTGCCAATTCCACCATATTGGAAAAATACATGAAGATGTAATGAATTCAAAATATGTGACTGAGCCATTTCATTGCAATTTTGCACCTGTTACTTAGTACAATCGAAAATTCCAACAACAATTAACCCTTTGTTGTATGTTGTCCAATATATATATATATATGTATATATATATATATATATATATATATATATATTTTTTTTTTTTTTGTATTTTTTTTTGGGGGGGCGGTATTTTCTCTTGGCTCATAGATACCCTGAAAACACTACTGGACATTTCCAGATAATTATTTCCTCAATAGGTGCCTCTCTGATTAGTCACATGATTTACCACAAACAATAACAATGGCTGCATCCACAAGTAAGAAGTTGACAAAAGTCAGAAATAGTCTTATATTGTTCAAGTTTAGATCAGACTTTTTTCTGTTGGAGGATGGAAATCTATAATATATTTGAGATCGATGTCTGTATGTACACTTTTTTTTCCTACATTTTCTCAACCGATTATCACCAAATTTGGTGTGAATATCCACTTGGACACTATGTAGGGGCTGGTAGGGAAAACACATGGAACTCAGAAACAAGGAGACAAAGGGGGATGAGACGCCATATGCAGGGATCCAAAAATATTTATTAAATAAAACCAGAAAACTCGAAAGGGGAAAACGGGGCATTGCATATCTACAATGTGTTCGCTCAAAGGTCAAAATTGGGCTGATTTTCAGGAAAAGCACATATCCCCACTCTCTGGAACATTGAACTTTAAAAGTGAGATATTACCAAACACAGCTGCCAGCCAAGGGGAATATTGATAAACCTGGGTTAGTTTGCACGGTGACTCCACAACAAATCTCTAGGAAGCCTAAAAGAGGGAGTCCATGGTTCATGTGAATTTGCTTGGTCACTTAGTTTTCTTCTCCTACTGTCTTTCTTTGTGTGTGACACAGTAATCATTCAAGGTCGGACATCATGAAGAAGATTTTAATCTGTCAAATGTGTCCTCAAGAAGTTTGGAAACAAGACTTTTCCACAGATGCCTTGAGCTCGTAGACCTAAGAGCATTTTTTGCAGACACAGCTGATATCGCTTTGAATAGTTGTATAAAGGAGCCCAGACATTTCCTCACCTTAAATCACATTTCTTTGATACCCCCATCTTCACTTCCTTGTCATGGTTTGGGAGCTTTGAGAGCTCTGTTTGTTGCTCTCGTCCGGGACAATATCGTTTTGCTCCCTGTCGGATTCCTGTGCCAGCTGGCAGTAATTGGGGGCGTTGGCCGGACTCTATTTAAGCTCCAGTTTTGCCTCGCGTTCCTTGCTAGAGTGTCAGTGCATCTTTGACGCTTTAGCCGGTAAGGTCTCTTGAGAGATTATTGTAGGGACTCAGTTGCATTACAGGATCAGTGTTAGTGAGCAAGGGAATCTTTGATTTATTTCCCTTTTCTTTTGTTTGCCTCGAGCTCGCCTGTTTTCTATCACGGACGGTGTCTGGTCCGTTGGTAGCGCGACTCTCGTTTTTTCTATCTGTTTTTAGTCTCTCTGCACGCTGTGAGATTTGCCTTTTATATTTGGCCGCTGCTCTTGGCGTCCACATCCAGCAGCCATCACATTCCTTTTCTCGCTTCTTTGTCTTGCCTCCCAAAAGGGTGGAGTTAGGAGCAAAGAAAGGATTGAAGGGAAGGAAGAGGGTGTGTGAAGCGTTTAATAAATGCAGCCAGTGGCTGAACGAATGTTGCTTTTTCATTGCAGAACTGTATATTTGGGCCTCTTCATGCAGTTGTTATTGCAAAAACTGCGTGCGGAGAGCTTCCTGTCTCGTGAAGGAAGCATTTCACCCCAACTTCACACCTGTCGGCAGGACCACTACCGCACAAGAATGGAGCCCACCTGCGCTTCCCCCAATTTCACAGTTTATCGGAAAAAAACACATCAATGCTACTCCTACTCCAGCTTTCCACCCACATCACAGATTCACAGGCCTCTACACCTCAGCTACAGTTCTTACCACCAGTGAGTCACTGAGCCAGGGAGGATATTCCGCCTCTTTGGGTGTTTCAGGCGGCTGAGAGTGAGGAGGGAAAGTGAGAAAGCAGTTGGAAGAGAGGAGGATGAGCCTCTTTAGAAACAAAATCGACCAGCTGTTGACTTCAGCCCCCTTTCATTTGAATAAGCAGCACAAGTGTCGGATTTGAAAATATACTGGACGAAACATGCCTCATTTACAAGATGTGCTGTCTTTCATTAAAGCTCTCCAGTACTGCATTTCCCAGTTTTTAATGTCATCTCTGATCTCTTTTATAAAGTCAGGAAGGCTGGAAAAAAGTTATTCCATTTTTTTTTCCTTGGAAGTGACCTAAGTCATTTCTGTCAGGGACATATGGTCAATCAACACAGTCTCATCCTGACTCATCTTGTGTTGATGCTACCTGACCAAAGTGTTGATAAACTATGAAAAAGGAAGCTTTGGCATCCTTATTTGATGTTGATGGTTTCAGGTCAGGGTAAGAGGTTAAGGGGGGGGGGGTTCATTTTAATGTTGGCATCTAATATGGACGCCAAAAGCCTCTTTGATCGCAGTATATTGACACTTGGTCAGGTTGCGTCACTGTATGATGATTCAAGATGAGACCGGGCTCACTCAGTGCTCCTTTGTGACCCTGTACACCAGGCAATTCAAAATATAACCTTCATTTGAGAGCTGAAGCACAAGTGTTATTTTATCATTCTGCCATTATTTAACAGTTCATAATCATTCTTTACTGGCAGGTAAATGTGAAACTGAAGTGGTGCCAATGATTATTGATCATTGTGATCCCCAACACTATTGCATAGCTGTGTAAACTTTGATGGTAACACAAGGGAATAGACCTTTAATTCTGCATGGAGACTTGTTTTACATTTTTTGGTAGGTTGACGGTTATGAATTTTGTGGTCAGGACAGATGGGGCTTTTCTCTTTTGGGCGTAGGGGAGCTTGATGTATTCTCAGTCAGTTGCACACACACACATAGACAAACAAATACACGCACATGCACACACACACACACACAAACACACACACTCTCTCTTTCTCAAAAAAACACGCTCATCCCTCTTACACACATCTTCTTTCCAGCTGTCTTTTTCTCACATGCACATTCATCCCTCTCTCTCTCTCTCTCTCTCTCTCTCTCTCTCACACACACACACACACACACACATACTCAAATCTCTCTTTCAAACACACTCACTCTCTCCTCTCTCTTTGCATCCCATGATCTTTTGTTTTGGTGCTCGGTCTTTGTGACACAGGGCTTTGATGGGTTTCATATGCGTTGTGATATAGTTAAACAAAAGACTCAGAGATTTATTTCATCTTGGCAGATTTCAGGCTGGATTCTCCAGAACCTTACATTTCACACAGGAAAACAGACAAGACAGTGGGAAAAAGTTAAATCTCATGAACAACGCCAGCATAACTCATTCCACACAATTAGTCACCATCTGAATCGTGTGCAACTAACTGGCCAACAGGATTTATATTCTGCATCCTACTCTCAGGAAGTAAGAAATAATTGTATAAGGCTGATAATAGTTATTTACAAAAAGCTGTAAATTATCCCATGTCAGCTGCTAAGTTGAAAATAGAGAGGGCACAAAAATTCCCTTTAACCCCCTCCCAACTTAGGACATACACATACAGCATGTACTAACTGCAGCCATGCAGTGACCCATGACTTATTTACAGTATATATGTCCTTTAAACAACAGCATGACCCATAGTTTGGTCGTGTCAATGGTCAGAGTCTGGTGCTGATTGGTAAAGACCGCTGACAATAAGCATTTGCTAATTTCCCAGAAAACCCCTCTTGTTTAAGCTTTGACTGTCAAAATAGTGCATTGCCCTGTTGCATGCACATCAGAGGAAAATAAGAATGATATTTTCGCAGATGAAACTTGGAATACCAAGAAAATAGTGATAAAATGATAGTGATTCATATGTGCCACGTTTTTTAGAGGAGAGTTTGGAAGAAGAAAATATGGCCAACAGCAATCGTTCATTGTTGTACTAAGGACATGTATGTAGGTCCTTAGTGGGGAAGGCATTATACTGATAATAAGTCTTGATACACATTCAACAATCTTCCTTAACCCCTACCACTCCAACGTATACAGGCCCATCAGGGACGTTAAAAACAAGAAAATATTTCATTTTACCTTGAGTACATCCTTTATAGGCATTTTAAGAAAATGTTACCAGAGTGAATAAGTTTTCGAATGATTAAGGGCAATAAAAATATAAATGCAATTCAGAAAAGTAGCTATCATATTCATTAACTACACTTTACAAAATAAAGATGAACAACTTGGTTATTTTCAGCGTTCATTTATGGCTTCTGGCTGCAATGCAGGCCTCCTAACCTACACTTTGTTGTTGAAAGTAAAATAATGGTTTACAACATGTATCCATAATCTTGAACTAGGTTGAGTATTGCACCCAATTTTGAATTCAACAAAAGACCATAACGAAGATACCTGATTACACATTGTGTTGCATGTTTTTGGAGTTAACACATTGTTAACAAAGGAAAATTGTTCAAAACAGGTCAAGACTAATCATTGGTAAACATTTATCAGAGGTAAATATAACTTAGCCATCCTGGAAATCTAGAAATTCCATCCCTAATCTCACTATACCATAAAAAATAAAATGTTGATTCAACTTAGAAAAGCAAGGCAACCAGCTGCAAAGCATTTTTGAATTTGCTTAAAGGTGACCTAATATGCAATTTTTCCAAGTGTATATTTTGGTCTTTGACTCCCCTAGAGTACTCCTGATCATGCAAAGTAAAAAAAAGGGTACTTATTTCGCTCATACTGCCACCCTCAAAAAACCCCATTTGTAGTCCATAGTAGTCTCTGCCTGAAACGCCTCATTGGGGTGGCTCTTCCGCTATGGCCCACACTCCCCGTGTGCCCCCTAACTTCTGACTGGCCAGCTCTGAGGAGGGCAGATCTAGGCGGGACGAGGCAGCAGAACGCAGTTTTCCTGGTCCGGCTCCTGAGTGAAACTGACACGTCTCCTGAAGGAATCATCAGGCATATTCTGCAATCTAACACAGTACATGTGTATAGATCTAATGAAATTAACTTGTTCTCATAAACGCAACGGCAGGAGTGGAGGATGCTGTGCGAAAGTCTGGCTGCTCAAGTACGAATTTGCTATCGGGTACAGTTTGCTATGGCAACAGTTTCGACCAGCTTTTCCTTGCGGAAAATAGGGGCATTATGGATAGCATGCGAGAGCTAGACAGAGCTCCGGTTATGTAATGAACATAATACAGTTTTACAGACCGTAAGTTCCGTCTGCGTGAACCGTTGCTTATGTGGAGCTAGAGAATCGATCACTTTTACGGGAAAGAATTTAATATTCAATCGATGGCAATGCAGAGAAATCGTTTGTTATACCGGACACATTACAGCCCGTGAGCTTCCCTATTGCTTTCACCGGTAGTATCAGAGAGCTTGTCCAGACATTGGAGATGTATCAGACTGACCCCGGTCATGGATAAGTAAAGCGTTTGTTTCATAAGTACCCAAAAACGCACCCCAAGCTCTGCAAAATCTACGTCTGATCTAACTGCAGCCCAACTTGGCAGACACATACAGCACCTCTCCGCTTCGCATCCACTATAGTGGCTACAATCAGGCAACGTTATGATGAGACTGTCACATTGATGCTTACCAAAGTGACACAAGCATACCGATCATAATTGCTGCATATAAGTAATCCAGGAGCATTTTCAATTAGCACCACAGGCAAACTAACATGCAGTAGCTGAAAAGCGGTCATGACTTTGAATGTAATCTGTCGCACGAAAAATTTGTTTCGCGTCCGGTGTGAAAGCTGCTTAACGTGCCCATAACATGTATTCGTGTCTTTGCATTGACTTTGAATGTGGGCAATCTGTTGCGAAAAAATTTGTTTCATGTCTGATGTGAAAGCAGCTTTATGGATAGTACACGACAGCTAGAGAGAGCTCAATTATGATATAAACATCATACAGGTTTTGCAGACCGTAAGTTCCGTTAGCATGGACAAGTTGCTTATGTGGAGCTAGCGAATTGATCACTTCTACAGGAAAGAATTACTTATTTAATCTCCGCCTTTTTCGGCTTTTTTTTAGCCACAACAATTTCTAAAGGGGAATGAAATTATGTCAAGATAGTGCAGAGAAATCATTTGTAAATCGGCAGAGCTTCTGTGTTTCGCATTGCTTTCTTGGTAGCACCAGAGAGCTTGCTCAGACATTTGTGAAGTATCCGGCTGATCCCGGTCATGGATAAGTGAAACAATCACCAACTGTTGTGGCCTCAATTGGGCAACATTATGATGAAACTGCCACATTGATGCTTACTGAAGTAACACAAGCATACCGATCATAATTACTGCATATAAGTTAACCTGGAGCATTTTTAATTAGCACGACACGCAAACTAACATGCAGTAGCGGGTAACTGAGCGGTCATAACCAGAGACAAACCCTTACCATACAGGTTTTACAGACAGCAAGTGCTGTTACTGTGAACAATTGTACCAAGCATTCAAATTACAAACAAGTACTTTTGTATTAAAAGTTAGCTTCAAATGAGGTTAATGTCCTCACATATTCTGTGGAATTTCCCCTGATATCACTCTTGCATATGTAGGACACAAACATTAGCAACAGTAACTTGGCTACGTTAGCCGCTGTGCTACAGCCACAATCAACTGGCTATCATGTCAGTTTGGCTTATGCAGTAAAAGCAACTTACAGCTTCTGTGTCTGTAAGTCAAGGATAGTCGCGACCGATACATGCTTTATCTTCAGATATTTTACAAAGCCTGTGTTTGAGGCCAGTTGTTAGTGCTAGCTATCGCAAGCGGTTCTGCTTGCCATCCATAACACGTTAGCTTCACTTACATTATTTGCTGTTATATGGTTACTTACAGCTTGTGGCTTCGAGCGCTTGATCGATGCAACTGCTTTAGGTTTGAGAAGCAGCTGAAATGCTTATCCTGTGTCAAATTATCCTTTTTTGACAAAGCTGTCTTTGGTGAAATGCTGAGCACAAACAGCTAACGTTCCCTTTGGCCGTGGCTGTTTGCTGCCGGCAAACAAAAAAAGATACCCACTGATTTCTGGTGGCATCGTCTTTTGGAAGAGAAATATTTGTTTTTCTTTGTGTCCAAAGGTAAACGGACAAGTAGCTTTGGGAGAGATACTGACAAAATTGCACCTCAAATGAACTGCGGTTCTTCTTTTGTATTTCCAAAAGTGTACACGCTACTAAGGCATAGTATGATCTGCCGTTGTTAGTGCCTGCTAGAATAGTTTCCGGTTTGGGCAGGTCCAGTGCAGTGGTTGGCTCTGGCTAGGTCTGTACTAATTGGACAGCACAACCTGACGTCAGGTCAGGTTGCCCAGATCTTGTGAAGATCTCGGGAGGAGCTGTTCAGAGAGGATATCACGCACACGAAATCACGTTCTTGGATTACGGCAAAATCCCTGTATCTTATGTTTTGAAACGTTTCTGAGGTTAAGCATAGACAACCAACATTATAACATTACTAATATGTATTAAAAGAAGGATCAGCATGTTAGGTCCCCTTTAACTTTAACTACCAATGGTTGCACAAACTTATTCTTGAAAAATTTGGAACTTGAAGTCCAGCCAACCCAGAAATGCTTTTCAACTGGTTGCCTTGCTTTTCTAAGTTTAGTCAACTTTTTTCTTTATTTATTTCTTTTTTTTTACAGTGTAGGTCTGAACTATGAGTGGCGCAGGAGAGCAGAATGAGAGGTGGAGGGGTAAGACCAGACTGGTCACGGCACACTTATTATCCGCAACTATCTGCATGTGATCCAAATAACCTAAATAATGATACACGGCAGTCTGGTACAAAAATAGAAAAAACCCCTTAGGCTAAAATAGCCGTGCTAAGGCATCAATTTGGGCGGATCTGTAATTATTCCTGAGTGGCTTTTGTACTGTCTTCAGCATTGTGTTGTTCCTATGTACTGTTTCACCATACTGTGGTATTCCAGGGACAGAAACCACTTCATGAAGTTTTACCAATGGTAGATTCTGTCCATTATGCTTCAGCAGCAGAATTCATGGCACATGATAGTTAGTGTAGTTTACAGTACAATTAATAGAGTAAAGGGACACAGTGATGTACATCTGGTTTCTCACTGTTATGATCCAGACATTAATTAATGTGTTAAAGGTAACATATTAATTTTAAATGGCAAAGAGTTGAAATAAAAAGTACTGACAGGTGCTAAAGTGCATGTAGGCAAGATACAATCCAGCAACTTACAGCCTCAAAGCAGGGGGTATAAATACGTCACGCGCCCATGAGAAGGAGCAACCATGTAGACACAGCTGATTAAAGAAAAGCACGTAAGACACAAACCAATGAGAATAGATAATAGTTGTGATAGATATGCTAGCTGCTGGATTGGAGGAGATGCAAAAGGCATTTACATGAGGGTTATGATACTCACATTGTAAAATGAGATATTTGTATTTGATATTTGAAGAGTAAAGCGAGATCCTCGTCCCCATTTACAAAACAAGAATTGGGAGAATGTTTGGTGGTCCATTCCTCAGGGGAGAATTGGCAAATTAGCAATGTGTACTTGTAGAATATGTGGGCTCAAATTAAAGTGTGTAGGAGAATTCAATGTCATGGGCAAGTTGTGCTTCCGCTCCTAATCTCATTTATTATGGGATGCAATGGAGAAAATGATTAACACTGGACTTATTTTGCTCCTAGATTAAGCACACTAATGTTGAACAAAAGAACCCTCCTAAACAGAGATATTCAAATTACAAGTATTTAGGTTTATTTTAGTGGTTTCTTTCTCTTCTTCCTCAGAATCTATTGACTGGTGTTTGGAAGCATCTGTGTGTGTGTGTGTGTGTGTGTGTGTGTGTGTGTGTGTGTGTGTGTGTGTGTGTGTGCTGGTGCGTCTAAACTTGCACTCAGATGCTGGTGCATGTGTGCATACTTGTGTTTGGGCTTATGTGAGCGTGAGTGTGCGTCAGTGTGTGTATGTGCTGGTGTGTGTAAACTTGCACTCATGTGCAACTGTGCATATGTGTGCTTGTGTTTGCGTGTGTCAATAAGAATATGTATATTTTTGTGCATTGGTTTGTGCCCTTTGCGCACTATTGATGAAAAATGGCCCATTTTCTCAGACCTTTACCGCTAATAACCCTCACTGAGCAGTAATCACAAGCAGCATAGATACAATGTGACTGAACATGGCTCTAATTTTCTGTGAATGTATCCTGCAGACAAGTTCAGCACAAACATGGACAGTATACCCATGTTGTAAATGCGTGCATTCACACACCCACACAACTTCTTCCTCACACACACATACACACCAAAACTATCTGTACAAATACAGGCGACTACTTGCATGCACACTCGCAAACAAGCGCAAACAAAATTACCTCCACACACGCACACTTATATGTGCGCACATATAAACAGAGACACTCAAACACACAAAATTGCATCTGCACTCTGACAAGTTTTAAATACCAATAATGATTTTCCAAAAATGTCCCGTACATGGTATTTTCAGACTGTTCGCATGCAAAGAAATGGGTTTTGTGATTATGTGTTGTTACTCCTACTCGTGAAATTACAGCCTCTGTGTTGGTGACGTCCACCTTTTTTAGATTCAGTGTGTGAGCATGCAGAGAGTTGAGAGGAAGTACAAGCCTAAATGTACGGCATGTTAGACAAATTAGTATTACACAATTAAATGTGTCCAGGAGGTGATCAATGAATTGACAAGTGGAGGTTAACGGCACAGTAACAAACCATTGAATAACAAGTGTTTGCCACTGACATGGCAATATCCCCCGCCGCCTGAATTTTGTGTGTCCATACGGACGGACGGGCGTACGGATCCTAATGTTATCCCCCGCTTTGCGCTAATTGCGCAGCGGGGGATAATAAGCTGGTAATGGATCATAGAAATGTTGGAGCAATACAAGGCTAGCTATAACAACTAATAATAACTGACTGATAACTGGTATCCATGTGATATTTGATTGATAACTGCTGGTAATGGGTCAAAATCTGTGTGGTTATTGGTTTTTAGTTGGTGGTTTGATAGTCAAAATTTGTGCCAGTGTCCTTGAATTACTATGGGTATTATTCATATCATGATCCAGACAAGGGACTTGGTGCAGAGGAAGACTACAATCCAATAACAGAGTTAATGGATAGGATGACAGTAATGACTGACATGGATGGAGCCCTGAGTTGAATGCCTCAGTAAAGTTGAGATAGTTGATGGGTTTAGGTACTAGGCGTAGCTGATGACGTCCTGGGGCAGAAGCTAACTGAGCCGGGCCAGATCGGGAGTGGAGGTGCTTGCTACCTGGGTAAGTAGTGATCACCCTTGCCGGTGCAGATTAGTCAGATGGCAGGTACAGAGAGTTTAGCAGGAATGCAGTCCCAATCCTGGGGACTGCAGAAGGCTTGGGAGACATTCCTAATAAAGTGGACAGATGGACATAATGAATAGGTGGGTTAATGAGGACATGGTCCCAATCCTGCAGACTGGGAAATATGCTTGGGATCTTGTTTCCGTTACAACAAGATGAACATTTCCATATTCTACAATCATCAAATATGATAATAATAGACAAAAAATTCACAAACTAGGAAGATAAACATTAGCAAGTGACTATGCAGCAACTTCACTACTTCACAGTAAGAGAATATATACGCCTCAGAGGCTCGCAGGAATGGGGAAGCACAAATACACACACCTGGAAGGGGTGGCATGCAAGAGGCTCATCCAATCAAGGGAGACAATACACCGAAAAGACATGCAAGTTGCTGGTTGGGAGGAGAAACAATGGGATTTCACAAGCTATTCTATGGTTTAAATTAACTGAATGTAATATGAGGTAGATGTTATCTGGAACTGTGGATGTACAAGTAAATGAAATGGCTAATTATTGATATACATTGATCAAAAATATATGAGCAATGTTGCAATAAAACAGTTATGAGAACTGTAACTTACAACAGGGCCATAGATATTGTTCAGCTCTCAGAACTGTTTGGAAGTGTTCCCTCCAAAAATCTGTGGGTGAAGCAGGTGGGTACCATCAAAAGCCCTTAGATCTATCAGAGCCGCCCTCATTGAGGTGGCAAACCAACTAACCAATCAGAGCCGCCTTCACTGGTTCTGCCGACCATCTGAATAATCTGAGTCAGCTTCAATATTGTCACAAAAGATGCCTTTCTAAGAACAGACTCCACAGAATACCAAGCACATTGTTTGTGAACTTAAGGGCAGTTGAATGTGATTCACACTCGTGTGGGAGGTGTTTTGCAATATAAAACTTGTGATTTCGGCAGGCATTCCTACTTTATATAGCTTTTACGGTAAAACAATCAAGGCCGATGGGAATCTTTCCCCTGATTTCTCTTAATGGCATTTGACCTACTTTTCTGCCACGTTTCTGGCTGATTGACAGTACGTTGGGTAATTGCTCTTGTCGTACGACCCCTGTTGCTTTTGTGAAAGCTTTCTATGATCAAGTGCGATTAAGTTTTTTTTGCCTTGTTGTACGACCAAATGGTCACAAGCAGTCACGCTCCATACGTGACAGGGGCTTTAGTTTGAAACACCTCCCAAGCCTCAGGACTGGGACCACGTTCCTGCTAAACGTCTCCATCTTGCCACTGACAGTGTGGCTCTGGCAAAGTGTTCATTCTATCTGGCAGTCGTCCCGGAAAGCCACTGACCGGGCACGGGGCCGGCCCATACTCCCCTGCCAATTACATTTGAACTGTTTTGACCTCATCCTCTTAGACAGTAGGTGTTTGATTACCCAGAATGAACGAACTATTTCACTTACAGGACCACTCAAATGAACCCATATTTGATCCCCCACCATCCTTTAAATTCAGTTATCTTCTTTAAAAGTAGACATAACAATATACCTCTTTTTCGCCTAAAGATATCTACAATTTCAATACTTTTTGTTTGAAATAGCCAAATCATGGCATTATGTTACTTCTTAAACAGAAAATTGTCATTTGTTTTGTGCCAAAATCAATTAGCTAAAAATGCATAAATTCTATTTTTAGTAAACACTTAATTTTCGCTTTTCAATCCGCCACTGGGTGGGTGATCCCTGATGTTGTGTCCACTGTATCTGTTGAGCAACTGCCAACATCTGATTTTATGACTTGTCAAAACAGTCCAAACACATGAGTTCTGAGTGCAATATACTGAAATAAAAGGGTATGGTTTCACTATGTCTGAATTTGACATATGGATCAACAGTGCTATTTATTATACATAACATTTAATTAAAATTTTTACAAAAGGGGTCAATAACTCTGCATATTTACCATCTTTGCTATATTTTGGCATACTCTGTTGTTTTTCAGTATAAACCTGACATACAGTATGAATCTTGCACAGAAATACTATACACTGTATATATATATCATTTTAAACCACACTGGAGTAGGATAGCCTGATGATCACTAACTCCACTTGTCATGACAAGTTTTAGATATTGAACTCAAGTTTTGAAAAGTTAAAAACTTACCAATTGTTTTGACTAATTGCAAGTGTCAAAGCTTATCTTCAACTTGAGTTAATTAACATTTTTAAGGTCCATTAGTTAGGTTAAATTCCATTAAAATGATGCTGGGAGTGCATGGGCTGATTTAACCCAAACAGTTTCTAAATGCCTCTCGCAAGAGGTTCAGCATGTTCAGTAAACAAATGTGACCTTCCCAGCACGAGTGAGGGGGGAGAGATCTCCGTCTGTTCTGTGAGCCCCACAGACATGAAGGCAGATTCTGATAACCTGTGCCAATTAACAATTAAGCAGGAAGTGTGTCAAGGCTGCCTCAGGCATATCGAACTGTGAGGTACCGTTCAGGAACCACTCACGAGACAGAAATCCAAAAATGCCTTTATTGGAGTCCAGGTCAAAGCAAATAAAAAATAAAAAATAAAAAATAAACCCCCCCACACAGCAATTGCCAAGCCACAATAAATCCAAAAACAGTAACGACTAGACAGGCCGGGGTCAGAACCAGTAAGACAGATGGGCAGAGGTACGAAAACGATAGGCAAAAAGTCGTAGTCGATGGGCAAAGCCAATGGTCATACACAGGGCATCCAAACACGAAACTCGCGGTCATACAAAAATAGGTGGAAATCCAGAAAGACAAAAACAGCACAAGAAGGGCGATGGCAAGAATCAAGGCCGGACTATCCAGTAGAAGTAAAACAATAATCAATGGCATACGAGGAGCTCTGCACAAAGAAATATTGATCAACGTTCTGACAAGAGCTGTGAGTGAAAAGACGCCTAATATACACACAGGAATGGTCACATGCTATACAGAGATCAGCTGTGGGGAATGAGGCTAATTACATCGGGAGAATCACATGAGGGAAACCCTAACCACGGAAATTGGCGAGATACGAAATAAGGACAGGAATCACACAAACAGCCTATGACATTTAAACCGCTCCGGTCCAGGAGTTCTACGTGCACAGATAACAAGGGCAGGAAAGTAATTAAGCACGTGCGAGAGATTCTCGCTGAACCGAGGGAGAGGACGGCGGAAAGCAAAGGGGCGGAAAATAGATCAGGGCGATTGTGAAGAGGGAATTAGTCTATTAGTAGCGGTGCGGTTTTATAACTTGAACTCGAGTGCTCATTAGTAATTCAGTAATCGAAAATATACATGGTTATTTGTGTTAGTAGACTATAATAAAAAATACAAATGTTAGTCTTATTAGTAATCAGAACAGAAGAGTGAAGGAAGAAAACGAGATACGAAGCAATTTCTTAAACACCGGACTTCATTTAAATCACCCGAAGTCAGTGAGCACGCAGCAGGGAAGACGGACTAAACCAACTGGATTACAAAACAGGGGAGACAAGTGCAATGGAACTGAAACGTGGAATGAACCAAAAACCTGAATATTACAAAAACCAAAAAGAATAAATAAAAGACAATAATCAAGAACACAAAACCAGAACATAAACATGACCAAAAAACCAGAACCATGACACGATCACCATGCATGCAACTCCCATGACGCAATGCGGCGACCTCCTAGGAGCTATGGCGTGCCGTAAATACGTGGCAAAACTCTTCAACACTCATCAACCCAAACCACACAACACCTGATTAACCTTTGACTTGCTGCACTGACCCCAGGTCTTCGTAACGCGTGATCTCACTGGTTTGGTGTTGTCAATTCAGAAGATTGCATATGTACGTTTGCTGATCCCAGAACTTTGTAGATCTTGAATGTCTGTTAGTAAATCAGTGGAGAGTTATTAAAATCCAAAAGTTTCCAAAATGACATAGAGCAGCAGAACCTTGGCAGTCCAAGACCAGCCCATCGCATTCAAGATCCTCTTTTGAGCATCAAAGAACATCTTACGCTCTGAAGCATGAGGAGGGATAGACTTGAGGTAAGATCTGGCAGCTGCCTGTTCCACAGCTCCCTGCCGTTATTAAATCACTGCTGGAGACCCAGATAACGGAAAACATTCTCGGTATGTTGCTGCTGCGTTGTGATGCAGTTATAATATTGGCAAACATTCGATTAATTTCTGAGAAAAGCTTATGTTTGCCAGGATCTGACTTTTATGCCATAATGGATCTGTGGTCCAGCATTAGTGAAATTCTCCAGTTCTCTGTGTGGCTTTGGCACCTGTTGCTAAATAGTAATTGTAATGCTGTCTAGTCTAAAAAGCTAATGATAAGTATTGGGAAAGAATAACAATTTTTAAAAAGTGACCACGTCCTCTTCTGAAATTTTACTACTGGCATCTACTACTGGTATATATATATATATATATATACAGTGCCCTCCATAATTATTGACACCGCTGGTTAAGATGTGTTCTTTAGCTTCTAATAAATTCAGTTTTTTTTTAAATAAAATAGGACCACAATGAAAAAAAGAGGAAAATCCAACCTTTAATTCAAGTGCATTTATTCAGTGGGGAAAAAAAAATCGCACATTAAGAAATAATTCTTTTACATCAAATCATGTGTGCCACTATAATTAGCACCCCTGATGTTAACAATTTGTACAACCCCCTTTTGCCAACAAAACAGCACCCTATCTTCTCCTATAATGTTTCACAAGATGGGAGAATACAGAAAGAGGGATCTTCGACCATTCTTCGTTGCACAATCTACAATCTACTCACAATAAGTCGATTGACGAGCACAAACAAATATATTGCAACCTGTTCCCCTTTCCTTCCTATTCGTTCGTGCTCGTCAATCGACTTATCGTCACTTTCAAGATGGAGGCGACTGGAAACTACATCGAGGTAATGTTTGCAGAAATAGTATTTTTTAATAAACTCCCCATGCATTTTCAAAGTTCTCAGTGCCTCATTTTAAATGTCAGGGCCCTCGGAATTCTACCGATGAAGTGTGGAGCTACTTTGAGCCTTGTTAATGATGAAAAAAATAGCGATTTCTTTGCATGGCAATGCGATGCTCGATTCATAACCATTGTAAGCCTGTTGGGAGCTTCGGCTAAAAATCCATTTATTTTGAAAAGTTGCGTGCGTACAGAGGTGGGGTATTCGACAAAGGTTAGTACTCATTATCATGTTTCAATACACCCCAAGTCAATTTCACGCCGGAATTCTCCTTTAAGCAGTGTGGGGGCAATAGAAGAGGTTTTTTTTTTGTTCTTCCTTGAACCCATGTTTAATAAGTATAAATTATCCTAAAGAGTTTGCGGCCAAACAGGAAAGGTAAAGGTCATAAATATGTCATGGCTCAGAGGCCTTCATCTCCCTTGGAGGTTGCATGGCTGCCAGGATCCACAATACAGTTGGTAATGTGGATGGGTAGTAAAATTAGACAGGATTTGCATCCTGAGACAGGCCTGCAAGTTGCTGGTGAGTAAGTAAGAGATTTGTTTCCTCTGCAGTAGAGCAAGAAAAGCTGCTTCACTGAGGACCGGGCCGTGGATTTCCTTGTGTGTGTGTGTGCGTGTGTGTGTTCTGTCTGAGTGCATGTGCCTGTGTACATCTTTGTGCCAGAATGTGTGAACATATCAGAAAACATTCCTAAATCCTTTAATGCTTTTCAAAGATTCCATTTCAAATCTGATCATTTAAAAATACATTTTTATGCCCCCGTAAACGTAGTTTCGGGGGCACATAGTTTTTCACCTGTCCGTCCGTCTGTCTGTCTGTTCGTACTTTGCGATGGCTATAACTTTTGATCGGCTCATGATAGGACTTTGATACTTGGCATATGCATTGCTTGTGAGAAGGCATTTCAGATGGGGTCATGACTTTTGCCCTTCTGACCTTGACCTTGGAGCATGACGTTTGGTGACAAAAACTTTAACATGGGCCATAACTTTTCATTAGCTAGTAATAGGCATTTGATACCTGGCATATGTATTCCTTAGGATAAGGCCTTTCTGATGAGGTAATGAATGTTGACCTTGTGACCTTGACCTTTAACCTTTGATTGACTCAGGATAGGCATTGAATGGTTAGCATGTGCATGTTATGTACAGGGGCATCAGTGTTTCTCAAACACATCTTGTTTTTTTTTTTTATTTCTGTTTTTTTTTTTATTTCCGCACCTCCAAAAAAGCGAGGAGATCTTGTAATACAGTTTGGCGTTTGTCTGTCCATCTGTCTGTCGGAAACAGTAACTCGTCCTGGGCCGTTAGACCAATCAACCTGAAACTTCGGTGTGTGTAAGGTACTGACCCAGAGGGGTGCACAATGCATTTAGAATTCAAATTCATTTCCTCTTCTGGCCACCAGGGGCCTTTTTGTGAAAATTGAAAAATGGCCATAAGTACCTTATGCATTGAAGTTGGACACTCAAATTTTCATGGGAGGTGCATCACATGACCCTTCATCACATATCAGACGGGTTTTTGATTTGACCTCATTTTGACAGTTTTCTAGGTCAAATGGCGTCAGGTCTGCCAATAGTTGAAAAGGATGGCACGTTTTGTTATTACTCTACATAGAAGGCTACAAATTGTTATGGATATGTATCTTGGTGATGGCAACCTGCAAACCAAAAATTGCCATCCTTTGATTCATATTTTGGCCACTAAGTACTCAATCTTACTAACCAACTATATCGCATTGCTATAACTCTGATCAGCATCAGTGCTTTGTCACTGCAACAAGCAGATTATCATTTGTACAGCAAAATGCCAGTTCAGTGAATTTCCCTCTGACACATTACTACTACTCTCATAACATCCGTTGCGGAGTGCAGAGATTTGCGATGACGCGCCATCAACATGTGCCTAGTTTTTTTTTGGAATGAAGTTCCATGGTGCATTATGTTTATACACTTCACTTTATTTGGCCAATAAATGAAAATCCAGATTCCACTTGAAGAGGAGAATCTTAATACGGGTAAGATTCAGCAATGGCTTTATTTCCTTGAAAAAATGACAATAACTGCAATACATTGTCTTTACAGAACTGGTTGCTGTTTTTTTCATGTTCTCATTATCGAAATATATTTCTTAAAAACATTTATTTGAACTCTGAAAAAAGTACAGTTAGCATCATAATGAGCAAATTACATACACAGCAATGACATTTAACATCCGGCATTGAAGATCCCAAAATGCACAAGCCTGGAATACGCAGTGACTATTGGTGTGTAGTATAATCAGTTTTAAACATGGATATAGTGCAGCGTGTCACTGAGGACCTTGACATCAGCTCTTCTGCTCCTGTGCCAGCGCAGAATGAGTGTCCACAATGACACTCCGTCAACAGCTGTCACCTGACCTGCCACGGCGCTTCCTCTAGGATGTCAGACGACCCCCCGTATCCCAGGGTAATGTAGACAGCAGCGCGGCATGTCCACCTGTCAAGCCGGCTTTTTAAGAGCACTGTGAGAAAAGTGAGCCATCCTTTCACAAGTTCCTTATCAAAATGTCAGAGCAGGGTTTTCCTGTGACCTTTGCCCCCCCCCCCCCCCCCCCCCCATTGCAGGCGCGTTCCTTTTTACGCAGGGAAGAACAGAGCCCTGCCTGAGCAGCAGGCCTTCTAGTAATCCTGCACATTCGCGCATTACACCCATCTGTAATGTATTTCATTCGAGTGCCTCGGACCTTTCAAAGGAAAATGTCAGCCAGCCGCCTCATCAATACTTCTTCCCCCTATGGATTAAACAATGATGTGGGGAATAATGTTGGAAAGGTCTGTTCCGGCCATGGTAATTTTCCACATTAAAATTCTGTCGACCACATCAGAATTTCTGTTTCTGCCCTCTGCGGCTGATCTCTCTCACAGGTCAGGGAGATTGAAGGACAAGCGGCCATTTTACAGGCAGGAATGTCCCAGCTGTGAGTGGCAAACGACTGATCTCTTTTGTACCGATCTGGGGTGCGTTTCCCAAAAGCACGAATGCTAACTTACATAGTTGAAACCATAGACTGTGAATGGATGAAATATGTAAGTTGTTTACTCAGTTAGCAACGGTGCTTGCTATCTGGGGAGGTACAAAGGGGAGAAGTGGAGCCCCGATGTGGTTTTGGGTTTAGGGTCGATGGCAGATTTCTTCTGAAATTTGCTCCACCAGGTCCCAGCCAAGCAATCTACTGCTAGGCTACTCTGCCGACCCATCTGTGTGCCAACGCAAAAAGGATAGTGCATCTGCCCATATTACATTTCTTGGCATCTGAAGCTGACTGAACTGATTATGTGTGACATACAGGGAGAAGCAACAACAGCCAGCTGACTGAGTATGGGAAAATTTACCATGTTTTCTAACTGAGAAGACAAAAGTTTCGTATGCAAAAAAGACAGGTTTAACCCTTGTCCAACCCCCCCCCCCCCACCCACCCAACAGATTTTTTCCTGTCGCACAAAAATTAACAGATATGATAGTGCTAATGTTTCAAGGTAATTGTTTATTCATCCTTTGTGCTCATTTTCACGAAAAAACGATGAAGGTACCTCACCCCACAGGGGTAGGGTAGGTTGTCATAGTCGAAGGGTGGGGGTGTTGCCACCAGCGCCAATTTTTGCCTGTTTTTGATACAAAATATGCAAACAAATTAGTTGGAAGTAGTATGCAATTATTATGTTTCATGCTCAATGAACTTTGTAGATCACACTGATTGTCATCCCTATTGATGGTATTCGATGCGCGTCATCAACGTTCGATGCGGCCATATTGTTGACATGCCGCTGAAGAGCAGAGCGAAGATTTCAAATGAGTTAAACGAGCCGACATGGCATTTTCATCGCGCTACGACGAGAAAACTTGTTTGATTGGCGTCGATCCATATAAATTGGACTCAGCAGCAATTAGCCGAGATATATCTTTGCTGCCAGCCGTGGATTACCCCGATATTTGCCACTATTTAATCCTCACTGTGTACGCCTACACGGCGCAGGAGCTGAAGGCGTAGGGAGTCGTATAACTATTTCATATAACTAAGCTAACATTGGCTGCCTCCCAAAGTGCCTGAATTAAATCCTCGTTCTGTAAACTTTCGTTTGGTCCAAAACGTCGGTTTTTGTGTCCGCTTTAATATTTTGTATTTCTGTGTCTTAATTTTATGGCGTCTTAACTGGCTATTTCTGTTGTAAGTTACAATAAGAGAGTGCTAACCGGGCATTTTATATCGTCTTGAGACAAAAATACAAAATCTCAATGCTGACGCCAAAACCGACGTTTTGCCAGTGCAGCTACAGAACGAGGATTTAATTTTGGCGCTTTAGGACGCAGCCATCAACTCCATTCAAAAGCTCACCGTGAATCTCGTAAGTCAATTATATCGACTGTCATATCAGCTGTCTTGATGTCGCCTCCTACCAAAACGATGTCAGGCGCCGGTAGCTGCACCTCGCATCATTTATCACATCAAGCAACATTCACTGTCTGAAAAAAAAGATCTCTGACTAATAAAACCGTTAACTACAAGTGATTAAATGTCATGCACACACTTTACTGGGGAAAGTGACTTATCTAACTCCAACGTTACCTGAGGTAAAATGATCGGAACAGACTTAACTGCAAGGAGTATAGCCTGAAGTCTCTCCTATTGATTCTAGCTAGCCATAGGTCTCTCCTCCGCTGGCTTAACTCCTCTCTGTCTCCCCACCTCTTTTCCTCGCAGTGGGTATTGCAAAGAAATCTAACGCCGTTTTTTTTTTTTTTTTTTGCTATCATTAGAACAGCCGTGAACCACACGGCAAACCATGTTGAACCAACCAGGGTTGATAGGATCGCTAAAGAATGTGAGGTAGAAGCCTCTTGATAGTCTAGTCAGGAATATTAGTGGGGATGTCAACAATATGGCCGCATCGAACGTTGATGACGCGGATCGAATACCATCAATTGATTTATTGATGTTGCTTGTCCTTGTATTAGTAAATCTTGGAATTACTTTGACCAGCAGTGACCAGTAACCTTGAAGTGATCTTCACCTAATAATATTAGAAGTGCATGACCGACATACTTTTACCTGTGTGTTTGACTGGTAACTGTACTGTATAGGACTATTTTTATTCTGTGCTATAGGCCTAATATTATGCAAGTTCATAGAATTGTTCATAAAGTTGTTCTCATAATTCATAGATAAACCTTGTATGCAAGTGTGTTACATTTTGAAGATATTTGTACATCTGTCCGGTGAACTTGAATCATCATTTTGCAAGGTAAGTTGATTTTTATTGATCATATTCTTATACATGAAAATAAAATTACTTGCATATTACTGATATTATAAGCCTTGTTCTATCATAGTAAAGAAAATGTGAAAAATGTTCAGAAAACTATTTGTTTTCCTTTTGTGTGTTTTTCCCAAAATGAGTTATTTATGACATCATAGTAATGTCAAATTTATGTTACTCATGAGTTTATAACATTGATAATAAAACTAAAATGTATTAATTGTAGTGTCAGTTGTTCTAGAGGTTACAGAAAGTTACTTATTTTCAGCTAAAACTAATAAAAATATTAAAAAAACATTTTTCAAAATTTTTATCATTTTGATGCTTTTCCCTAATATAGTGTTAGTTATGACATGACTATGAGGTCCTAATGTTGAAATGTGTTTTATTTGTACTTGATTTGAAGAGAGGACATCTGTAGTTGTACACTGATACAAAACAAGATGATGTTTATCGCTTAATTTCAAAATTAAGAGTGGGGGGGGGGGTGGTAACCAACCCTTGGTTGGACATGGGTTAAAATGCTATGGCTTGGAATTGCTCAAGCACTGGACAATTATAACTCCTCATGAGAACCAGGAACTTCATGACAAAATCTGGGAGACTCCTGGAGCTACTGAGAGATATCCACCTTATTCCTGAGGGCGCTACTATAGATAAAATGAGGGGTGCAACTTCTGGCGGAAGTAGTTTTTTCATTAGTTTTAGTCAAGAACGGCGGAATTTCTTTAAGCTAACTTAGCAATTACAGCTCTTTTTTTTAACAAATTAACTTGCTTTTCTTGAAATGTCCCTTCAGAGTTCCGGCACCTACTGTGCTGTTAGAGGCTGAACTAAAAACCAGAGGAAGCTAAATTTATGGTTTGATCAACACTGTTTTGAACACGCACCCAGAACATAGTGGATTGTCCTTGTGTTCAGTGGAAGGGAAAATTGTTGTATTCGTCTGGTAATGCCAGTCAGTTAACTAGCGTTTCATGCTGTACAGTTTATGATGAGGCTGTAGAAGTAACAATAGTCTACTACAATTTGAAAATAGCCTACTCTGTTCCAAACAATAGTCTACCTCTCCAAACCTCGTTTCACTAAAATTAAAAATATGGGGAAAATGGATTCACTGTTTTTTACATGTTATAATATTGGATTAGCTAGCAACTTAATACTGTATACGCGACTGACCTTGTTGCTGTGGAAGTACTGTATACACTTTGGAGCTTTGTAGATTGTTCATAGCTTCGCAGTCTGTGGCGACGGAGTCGCTAATGTAGCCAAATGCGCTAGTGTGGCCACTGCTTCAGGTCATTCTCCCATTCTTCGATAGTAGAAGGCAGCGGTACCGTAGCTTTATCCCGTCTGAGGGCTAAAAGGTGAGGCTCCAGCATATATTATTTTCCAATCACTTAAAAAAAAGGATTCGCGTGAGCTGCTACCATAGTAAACAGCTCAGTGACAGGATGCAGCGGAAGTTGCGCCCAATATTTGCACAAGGGATCATGGGACGTGGGAATAAGGTGGATAGGAGATCAACAATTTTCCCTTGCTCAGCAGCCCAGTGCCAGAGGAAACTATAGGAATCTTAGCTGCATTAAAATCAACACGCATTATTAAGGGACTAATAAGATGGCCTATGGTCTAGTTACACTCTGTGCTCGTTTAATTTCCTTTTGTTATTTAAGACAGATGGAAAAGTTTGCTAGTTTCTGTCTGTCATCTTGCCTGAAAGGATATCAGTGGTGGTTTGGGAGGAGTGCTGTGGACGCGAGTATATTGGACTGACTGTCGTGAGTGGCGTACCGGACCATGTATCACAGGATACTCGTGCGCGTCTATGAAAGCACATCCGCTCAGCCCTTACTGGCAGGGGAACACATAGTATGGCCCGTGCAATTTGCATATATTTACATGCAGGCGCCGGGCGTTTACCGTCAAATAGATTTCCAATGTGGCGAGTCTTGAAAACACACCTGCTTCAATTTGATAAGGGTGATCTACGTTAACATAAACACACTTATGGCGCTTGCAGTTATGGCATTAAAACCCAGATCAATCTTCATCAGCGGATGACATTTTTATTCCCCGAAGATTATTTCTTTGCGCGCATATGGCAGTATAGGGCCAGAGACATGTTTTGCACACTTCATTGCTCCGGACATGCCATAAATTACACTGGAGATGGGGGATGGAATGACAGAGACGCTACAAGTCTTCCAGTTCCCGTCTATTTATTTATTTATGTAGTTATATGGGCTGATATGAGTATGGTGTCATTTGTTCTTCAGTTTGTAGAAAATTTGAATGTTGTTGGAATTGAGAGGGACTGACAGAAATTGATTCAGTGCGGAAGCAGTAACTTCTGTGTAAATAAATAAAGATTTATTAATGTGTTTGTAAGAAATATACAACTTTTGTTTAGCACTGGAGTGTGTGCGTGTGTGCGTGTGTGCGTGTGTGCCTGTGTGCGCGTGTGCGCGCGTGCGTGCGTGCGCGTGTGTGTGTGTGTGTGTGTGTGTGTGTGTGTGTGTGTTTGTGCATGTGTGACTGAGGGTTTCCTGGTAATGAAATAAATGTGATCCACACATTCCACAGAACCCGCACAGCTGTTAAAATGATGTCTGTGTGAAGATGATTGCCACACATTTCTATTTGGCCCTCATATTTGTTCCCCCCAAAAGTAACTTTACTCAGAAATATGTACTGTGAGCTAGTTCACCTCTGTACCCTTGTAAATAAAGGTTCAGATAATCCCTCAAGCAAAGTTTAAATTTTTCCTCAATCAGTCTGAACCTTTAATCTCACAGTATTTTGTT
Organism: Gymnothorax reevesii; assembly: GCA_029721435.1. Lineage (NCBI taxonomy): Eukaryota > Metazoa > Chordata > Actinopteri > Anguilliformes > Muraenidae > Gymnothorax > Gymnothorax reevesii. The sequence goes on along the minus strand of CM056587.1, from coordinate 16,496,943 downwards.
TCAAAAAATTCTGTGACCATACATGGGACCCTGCCAACAAATCTGGAAAATGTTTGTGAGGATCCATTTCATCAGTATCTTGCTCTCCGTACTGCTTCAATCACTGAATGGTGACAATTTTGGCTTCAGTTAGGGAAAGACAAAGCTAACCTGGTGTGCAGATCAATGAGACTGAAAAATATCAAGGATTCTGCAACCCCAATTCTGAAGTAGCTGGGACGAAATGTAAACGATGAATAAAATCAAAATGCAATGACTTTCAGATCACATGAGCCAAAATGTTATTTACAATAGAACCTAGATAACATTTCAAATGTTGAAACTGAGACATTTTACATATTTACCCACAAAATGAGCTCATTTCAAATTTTCTGGCTGCAACAGGTCTCCAAAAAGTTGGGACACAAGCAAAAAAGAGCTGAAAAGCATTTCATAAGAGAATCAGCTGAAAGAACATTTAACAAGTAATTAAGTTAACTGGCATCAGGTGTGTAACATGATTGGCTATAAAAGGGATGTCTTAGAGAGTCTCTCAGAAGTAAAGATGGACAGAGGCTCTCCAACCTGTGAAGACTTGTGTAAAAAAATTGTGGAATACTTTAAGAACAACGTTCCTCAACGTCAAATTCCAAAATCTTTGAAGGTCTCATCATCGACAGTGCATAGCATCATCAAAAGATTCAGAGAAACTGGAAAAATCTCTGTGAATAAGAGACAAGGCCGAAGACCTTGATGCCTGAGATCTTCGGGCCATCAGACGCCACTGCATCACGCACCGGCATGATTCTGTCATTGACATTACAAATGGGCCCAGGAATACTTAAAGAAACCACTATCTGTAAACACAGTCCACCGTGCCATCCACAGATGCCACCTAAAACTCTATCATGCAAAAAGGAAGCCATTGCTGAGAATGATCTGTGGGCCGAGGCTAATTTTAAATGGACTGTAACAAAGTTGCAAAGTGTCGTGTGGTCAGATGAGTCAAAATTTGATATTCTTGTTGAAAATCATGGGCGTCGTGTCCTCCGGGCTAAAGAGGAGAAAGACCACTCCTCCTGTTATCAGCGTTCACTTCAAAAGCCAACATCTCTGATGGTATGGGGGTGCATTAGTGCATATGGTGTGGGATCCTTGCATGGTCTAAAAAGCACCATGAATGCTGAAAGGTAAATAAAGGTTTTAGAGCAATATATGCTCCCCTCCAGATGACATCTATTCCAGTGAAGGCCTTGTATATTTCAGCAGGACAATGCAAAACCAAATACTGCTATTACAACAGCATGGCTTCGTAGTAGAAGAGTCCGTGTGCTGAACTGGCCTGCCTGCAGTCCTGATCTTTCACCGATTTAGAACATTTGTTGGATAATTAAACGAAAAATTCGACAAAGGATACCCAAAACTCTCCAGCAGCTGGAAGCCTGTATTAAAAAGGAGAGGGATCAAATTCCGAAGGCTATACTCAAGAAACTTGAGTCCCAACTTTATTAAGACCTGTAGCAGCCATCAATTTTGAAATAAGCTCATTTTGTGCTTAAAATGGTAAAATTTCTCAATTTCAACATTTGCTCTGATATCTCTGTTCTATTGTGAATAAAATACTGGCTGGTGTGATTTGAAAGTCATTGCGTTTTGATTTAATTCACAATTTACACTTTGTCCCACCTATTTCGGAATTGGGGTTGTAAAATGACGACACTCAGCGTCCCAATCAAAATGAAGACCCAGAGTCCAAATCCATTAGTATTTTTTGACCATGACAGGCTTTTGGCTCAATCTTTTAGCCCATGAAAATTGTGACCCACTCACAAGGAGGATATAGTAGAAGAGTCAGTTTTGACTCCGGGGTGTTGACATTGTTGTTTTGGGGGGACCCATACAGAAATTATGCCCCATTTATATACAGTGTCACACTCCCAATACTTCCAGAGTACAGTCTTTATGGGAGATATTCTGCCTTTACCACCCCACTCCTTTGAATGTTACATCATGCTGCTGTTTCCTCTGCAGTGAACTTTGAACCCAAAGCTAACCTCATCCTCTTCTGTATCTACCTCCACTCTAGTCCTCATTAAATTCTCTTCTTCTTCATTTGTAATCATAAGTCTGATGCTGCGTTCCATTTGTACTCGGAAGTCGGAATTTCTGAGTTCCAAGTCGGAAGTTTCAACTGGAACGCCCCCCCTGAGGTCGTATTTCCGACTCGGAAAGTCAGAGAATTTTCACTACCCCGAGTTAACATTTAAAGATGGCTGCCCCAGGTGTAAACAGTAATTAGAAGCTCCTGTAATACTCCATTTATTACTTCTGACTCAAGTTTGTCGCACTAAATTAGCTGTATACATTGTTCGACATTATATATATATATATATATATATATATATATATATATATATATATATATATATATATATATATGGAAATCCACCGTGTTTGAAGGCTGCGGAAGGACCGCGTATTTGTCCAGAAGTTGCTTATATTCGAACAAGGCAAACGCGAGAATAGCTTTCGTAGACTTGACCATCTTGTTTTACTATTCTTCTTCCCGGTTTATGGTGGTCGGCAATTTTTTTTCCGACTTTGTAACTGGAACGCTAATAACTCCGCTGTGATGTCATTCCCAGCTCCACCTCCGACTTCTGAGGTAAATGGAACGCAGCATTATTTCATTGTACCGTAAAGGATTGACCCATCCGGCTCAATGTTTTCAACAGGAAATATGGATCTGTCCTTCAGGATCCCTGAGACGGTGCAAAATCCAAACCTTCTTCTGGATAAAGACCATTCAGTGGAACAGAGTGAAGAGGTGACATGACCCTATAGGCAGCACTACAAAAACTCATCTGTAAAGATAGAAAAGGTTCCTAGATACAAAATAATTGCAAAAAAAACTTGGAAAAAGACAACACATCCCACATCCAGGTTACATCAATCATTAATTATCAATTATACATTAATCCAACTGGAGAGGTGTATACATGAGGTCAGTTTTGTATTAAGTATGTGAACTCGTAAACTCCAATTTTTCAACTGAGATTTCCTCTAAGTTGGTTCAAAGTAAGAAAAAGAGGTTTTTTTTTGTTTGTTTGTTTTTGTCGGACAATATCACATACAAAGAGCATATTCTGCATCTGCTGGTTGGAGCGCTTCACTGAAGCTGCATCACACTTATATTGAGAGACATAGTCATACTCAGCACGGCTTTATTTATGGCCATAATATTACATCAAATGGAAAACATCAAGATATTCCGCATAATTTTCTACACACGTGTATAACTGTTATTCAGCGGGATATATTTTGGATTGCTGGAAACCTTGGGATCTCCACTAGAATTTAAAATAAGCCTGAAGTTCCAGGTTTGAATACAGCAGCTGTATTTGATGGACCCACACATGCATCTGTAAGTTTTATTGGGTTTAAGAGAGGAATGGTTGTTGACAGACCGGGCACCCATGACGGCCATTCCCGTAAAATGGGGTGATGTGCGGCAAAGACTGAGTTTGATTGTAGCACCCAAATCCAAATGTTAGTTTACACCCATCGAACCACACGACCAGGGCTGGCTAATGCCTCAGGGTGGGTCCATCTGGCTGTTTCTCTCCCTGGGCCAAAGATCAACGTCACTGTGTGGTGATATTGCCGTCAGAACCCTGATCCCACCAAGAATTACAGACCCGCTTTGTTTTTGCACATCAGATAAACCCCCATCCTGGAGCCAGCTGCATTCTGCTCATCCACGCAGCCGGCATGACTTGTTTTCATCACAGCCGCATTCCGGAAATTTCCACAGAGCCCAGTGGAATATTTTGTATAAGACCATAGATACCCAGGCTGGGCTGGTCTGTTTGTGTGTTCTGATTTCTTTTCCCTTCTAGGTTTTCATTTCCACTTTAATAAAGCACGACTCATCCATCAACTAGAGGTTTTCTTCAGCTGATAAATAGGAGAATCAGGGTATATTACATTTGGATCACGCAGAGCAGTTGATCTTTAGGTGCTGATTTGGATGGCCTTGTTATCGCTGTTGAATGAGGTTTATTTTTTGAGAGTTTTAGGAAAAACCGACAGTGTGGTAGATCCCCTGGACCTGGATTGGGTTGCCATGAATTACTGCTCATTTGCATTTCTCATTTATTCCTGATCTAAATTACATGAATATATTGATTTTATTTCCTATGACGGGGAGTCAATGCAAAGAAAGTATATGGCAATCTATTTTTTGGGGTCATAATGCCTTTTACTCCATGTCATTTACCCCCCTAACAGGTCAAAGAGAGTAAAAGGTCATAGAAAGGGCCATAATTTTTTTAGGTGATGCCTTGGTTTGATTTTGGGGCTTTGGCCTTCAACTGGCTCCAGTGGTGTTGTGAATTTAGCACAGTAATTGCCCTGGTAACAGACAAGCCATGAACTGAATTTAGTAAGTCAACTGCATTGCAAAGAGGTTGTCAATAATGGTGCCCTGCACCCAAGGAGCTTACTTTATGGAATGACTCTTTGGAAATGGATTAAACCATAAACATGATCATAAATATCTTCTAAGTGTCAACAGTTATGGCCTGGGACCGTTACCCCTCCTCTTTCACCTGACGAATTTACATTTCAATGTGTATGGAAGGACTCAACTTTATATTTGCCAAAATGGTGATGTTTGGGGGCAGTCTTTATTTGTTGTGGTTTTTTTACGTGTTATTATTTTACTCATGTATTCAGTGAAGAGTTCCTGGGTTTGAATCATGGACTATATAAAGGAATATGGACTAAGTCGCTGTGTTATCACATATTGACTTTCCTTATGCATAGTTGACAAGGCTTGTGCGATTTTTGAAGGTACTGCTCAAAGATCTGAAGGCTTCGTCCTAATCTTCCCACTTGACAGAGGACCAAGAACCTTGCGGCTATCAGTCCAGCAACTTACCACAAGGCTATCCGACCAATTAGTCGCTTACTATAGTGCTTATTTGACATGTAATGTGAATATAGGCCACTAGATGGCAGTATTTACCTTTTTTTGTTAAGCTCAGACTGGAGTCATGTTTAGACATGTCCTGGACATGTCTGGGGCAAGTCTCAGAAAGTTAAAAAAAAGAGGTCTAAATGTGGGTGGGGTCTGCAAAAGAGTATATAAGGAAAAGAACTGAGACAGTAAAGTAGTAGGAGAAATTGCAAGAAGATGACCAGACCTGCCATTCTGTTCAAGACCAGTGACGTTTCTTTTGTGGATTTCTTTGCCTGTGTTTGAGCATTTTCTTCATCCAGGACATCACCAAGCCACCCCACTAAAAAGGGACTGTAATTATTTCTGTTTTTTCTTATTTATCAATCTTGGTCTTTAGTTTGAGGTTGTTATTAGTCTTTGTCTTTGTTAAAAATTAAATGTGTTTTAGTTGTTAAAACTGTGTTTGTCATCCCTTGCTGTTGCTGTTGTGTTACCTGTATAAATGTAATAACAAATTGGGGCCATAACAACATCTGTACAAAATGTACTGCGCAAATCTGCGACATCTAGTTTTTATACGTGCCAGTACTGTGATGAGCGCTTTCAAAAAAGAGTCTTGTGGGCATTTAGCACCCTAGATTTTATTGTGCCAATGTTACGGATTAAAACGCGCACAACCGATCTGTGTTCTGTCTCAACAGGTTTATTCTGGTTAAAACACAGTTCACATACAGCATTCAGTATGTTTACAGCTTCTCATACGGACACATAGCTGCAAGTAATGACATACACGAAATATTAGAAGTTTCAGTATCTATATTTGCGTAATGAATACTCTATCAGCACAAGCAAGACGATATACGTTGTACAACCGCGATAACATAAAACCACAATAAATTTTTACGCAACGTTACCCAACATTTTAACCCTTATATTCTTATGTGGAACAGTAACTTTGTCTTTTGACTACCACATGTGCTCACGTCTACCATTAGCTATCAGACAGCACGACGGCGTATATTTTGCCTTTCACAAAAAGCGATCTTAAATTCACATTCCACAAACTCTTGTAAACGTGAACCCTCAATATGACTGTGTGGAACATTGGCACACTACGAACATCGTTAGACAATATTGGTTATTCATATGAACTGTATTAGGAATTTTTCTCAATAAACAGAGAGGAGCATATGCACTTTTTTCATTCTGTTCCATAGTAGAAAGGAAATATGTTGTATGTACTGCTGATTAGAAACTCAATGTTGGACAAAACTATGTGAAAAGTAACTGGAGGGCAGATTTCTTTGTCTTGTACTATAACTTGAAGCTATTTCCCAGCATAAATTTATACTCTTTGTAAGGGATAATAAAACCAGTCCGCTAAAAACATAAATCAAAACGAGATCAAGAAATGAACAAATTAGGACAGGCAGATGACAGTCAATGTACTCAACTTCATTACCGTGTGTCCCTGTTTCCCACAAATTACGCCATCGGAAAGGGGCCATTTTCGCTTGGTTTTTGTGGGACATGCGCAAGTTAAAAGGGAATTCAAAATTCCTCTTTAACTCTCTTCCAGTTTGAGTGAGTGTTCAGAAAGTGATTTATTCCTCATCTCCATGACATGAGCTTTCCATAGGGGTATAATTTGCCCTGTTTTTGATTTCTCAATACATGTCTACTTTAAGTCTTCAAAGGCCCTGCAGCACCACAACTTGCCTCAGGGGGCAGATGAGTGCACTCAGCAGCTCTCTTCCATTGGTCCCAATCAGATGTCAGCACCACCAGGTTCATCTTCATTGGACGGCTGCCAGTTCCAAGGGGATCATATAGAGTTTTCCCTAAATTCTATTGAAACAAACGTCATACCTTCCACGAAAATGCACTCTCTGTCTCCACTGGCCCTCCATCACTGTACCCCATGGGGGAGCTCTGTGTGTGTGTACAGTCACACGTCATCTATCTAAGGAGTCATTTTTTATGAGGTAAACTTAAGGCGTTGTCTCTTCAGTTAGTTTATCATGACTTATTCTTTCCTAGGAATGGGGATTTTGAGACCACGCTTTTGAGACTAAAACAGAATTTCTCTGTTTTGGTGACCTTGTACCACAGCATTGTGCTCTAGTTTCTGCTGTTGTAGAACTTAATAAATAGTTCTTTCACAATATCCCTGGATGTTGCAACTTGCAACATCCTGCAAGTTTCCTCAAAATTCGAGATGTTTTAATGCAGTAATCATTTTTGTCCTGAAATAGTGATTCCACACCATTATGTACATTCAGATTGTCCAGCACAGTGTGGTATGAGCCTATACAATACAAAAACAACAGAGAAGCATACAGCAAGTCACTGTTGTTTTAATCGCATTGTTGTGTACATTCATATACCGATTTATTCCTAAAATTTTTATGTGTACATGTGGCAGGGCTGAATTAGCAGAAAGCAAGCGGGGCAATCTGAGAATCATGGGTACTGCTTTTCTAGCCTGTCTCTCTTGGATTGCTCTGTGATTCTCCGTAGGACTGAACTGCGTGCTCCTGTCTGCAGGAAACATCTTAGGGAACCTCTTCTCACTAGACAGAGATGTGTGACTGAGCTCTAGCTGAAAAGCGAGGGCAGGGTTTGCATTTTGCCCATTTTGATTGTTCTTATTTAAGTTATTTATTTAAGTTATTAATTTTTATTGTGTATGAGTGAAGGTAGTGAGGGCTTGTTGCTTATTTATTATGCTCTCACTCTAGCTCTCTGTCCTACTACAATAAACCACAGATTTGAGACAAAATTCCCATATCTCCCTGTGTCTAGCGCTTCCGTCCTCATGAGGGCTGTCACTCTGTGTGTGACAGCACACTTTTTGCCATATTTCCATATGCATTTTCTGCCAGTAAAGTTTTTTTTTTCTCTAATATTCAGGAGGACAGAGCAAACGAGAGGGTGCAGGGCAGAGGAAGACTGGGAATATGAATGCAGGATGTGAGAGAAGGTGTATGCGATGGAGGAAAAAAAGAATATGTGGGGAGTCTGTCTGTTTGCAGTCTTCCCCGTAAGAGGTGCGAGCGTGTGAGCAAAGAGGCTGTATCTGTGGATCCGGCCATTCTCACTTCCTGCTCGCGTCAGCTCCAGGGAATTCTGGGAAGCGAGGATCCGATCTGTTATCAGACATCCCGGTCTCTTATACAGTACACAGCGGCACACTACGTGCATGACTGAGCGATAACTGATACAAAAACACTTGTGTGCTGAGACAGATGTGCGCGGAAACACACACACACACACACACACATTCACACGTGCAAATACACACACATATATGCATAGAGGGTGTGCGCGCACAAACACACGCACAAACACACAGAGGCGCATAGGCGCGTGCACACAAACACACACACACACACACACACACATACAGACTTGCATGTGTCCACAGATTACACCATGAGCCAGATGCATTCACTCGCACAAACAGGCTCATATTGCACACATACAACACCATAAGCCTGTATGAAGTCACACGGACTTTTGGAAACAAACACAAACGCACAGTCGCTGACTGTAAATCACATAGTTTTTCCAGTGGTATACATACTGTTGAGAGAATATATTATGGAAGAAATGACGGTATTCCAATAATCAAGCAATTATTTTTGACATCCATAATGCTTTTTTGGCCAATGTAAACATTCCAAAATCTCCCTGACCTTTAAAACTCTGCCTTGTGCACAAAGGTGCTTTTTAAAATCATAACTGCATACATAGCAAAAATAGAAAGAAGTGACATTTTAATATGGGAGGTTTACTCCCAGCATACATCACAAAAGGCTCCTGATTGTTGCCACACGTTTGGAAAAAGAAGGTAAACAAAGGTGAACATACCTTGGTTTCTGTTTCAGCACTGGAGCTGTAAAATTCTCCCACATGATACTGCGCTCCAGAAGATTACAGAATCAATACATTGTGCATTGCTGTGACTCTTGATGTAAATTTATGGCTGTGCTGAAAACAGGGAAGTAAAAAAAAAAAAAATCAACAAGACTAGGTGCAACCTAGTATTTGGCTGGGCCGCCAAGAGCTGTATGAGAATGTGGGCCCAAGAAAAGGGTGCTAAATGAGGCAAAGCTCACACAATTATATGAAGTGCAAGTTTAGTAATGAGCTGGAGCTGATAAATTATTTACAAAGTAGGTGGGGAGAGTGAGAGTGAGAGTGTGCGAGTGAGATAAGTGAGTGAGGGAGTGGGAGGTGGGGGGAGTCTTGAGTAAGGAAAACATCAAAAGCAAGTCATACATTTGAATAGACAAAGAGCTAGAGTTAGGGTAGCAGTTATTTATTTTTGTGAATGTCAAATTAAGAGAGACAGCAGCAGCAGATGTAGATAACAGTTAAAGTATATGCATGCTCCTGAATCGTAATGAAACAATAAAGTTATCATTACAGTTGTGCTAATCGGGGACGTGACGTCAATTTCGTGCACACATGGCAGTTCCTATATAGTGAGGTTGTAAGAACGAACGTCAAAGTTTCCTTTTTTTCCCCGTGTTTCTTCTTTCGGCATGTTATGGACAGCGGTTAGAGTAAAACCGCTTAGTAAATATGTTTCAGTGAAGGAGATGCCTCGTGTTTACATAAAGCTTTAGAGGATATTGGTGATGGTTGAATATGGTTAAGTGTGTTTCCAAAAAAATTGAAATGCAATTGATTTTAATAAATTTTTGACCAATTGAAAGCTCTTGATGTCAACTACAAGACCTTTTCAAGATCATAAGAATTGGCAGAGAAATAAGAAAGTTTTGGAATGTTATAGTGCCCCCAAATAGCGAATTGTTTGGTATTTATTTCAGTCACTGCGGATAAAAAAAAGTGTTGCAAAGTGAGCAATTTAGGTAAATTTTACCTCATATATGATAGACGGTTTAAAAAAATGATATAATCAATGTTTAAAGAATGTTTTGCCGCTTGTTATGTTATGTTATGTTATGTTATGTTATGTTATGTTATGTTATGTTATGTTATCCATGACATGTTATGAAATCCGGCCTGGGGCCCTTCTGTATGGAGTTTGCATGCTCTCCCCGTGTTTGCATGGGTTTCCTCCGGCTTCTCCTGTTTCCTCCCGCAGTCCAAAGACATGCACATCAGGCTAATTGGAGATGCTAAATTGCCCAAAGGTGTAAGTGTGACAGTGCCCTGTGATGGATTGGCAAGCTGTCCAGGGTGCGTTCCTGCCTTTCATTCATAGTCACCCGGGATAGGACCCATGTCTCCTGTGACCCTAGTGAGGAAGAGGCAGTGTAGATAATGGATGGATAACATTAAATATAAACTTTATTTACAACCCCAGTTCCGAAATAGTTGGGACGAAGTGTAAATTGTGAATTAAATCAAAAAGCAATGACTTTCCGATCACATGAGCCAATATGTTATTTACAATAGGACATAGATAACATTTCAAATGTTGAAACTGAGACATATCACATTTTTATCCACAAAATGAGCTTATTACAAATTTTTTGGCTGCAACAGGTCTCAAAAAGTTGGGATACAGGCAAAAAAAAGGGCTGATTAATATATAAGAGAAGGGCAATTAATATATAAGAGAATCAACTGTAATTAAGCAAGTAATTACGTTAACATGCATCAGTTGGGTAACATGATTGGCTATAAAAGGGATGTCTTAGAGAGGCTGAGTCTCTCAGAAGCAAAGATGGCCAGAGGCTCTCCAACCTGTGAAGGCTTATGTAGAAAAATTGTGGAATACTTTTAAAACAATGTTTCTCTACGTCAAATTACAATCATCAACAGTGCATATCTTCATCAAAAGATACAGTGAAACTGGAAAAATTTTGGTGCGTAATGGACAAGGCTGAAGACCTTTACTGGATGCTCGTGATCTTTGGGCCCTCAGGCGCCACCGCATTACTGACCGGGATGATTCTGTCATTGACATTACTAAATGGGTCGAGGAATACTTCTAGAAACCACTGTCTGTAAACACAGACCGCCGTGCCATCCACAGATGCCATCTAAAACTCTATCATGCAAAAAGTAAGCCATTGTTGAGCATGATCCAGAAGTGCTGTCGTGTTCTGTGGGCCAATGCTCATTTAAAATCCTGTGGTCAGACGAGTCCAAAGTTGCCATTCTAGTTGGAAATCATGGGCGACGTGTCCTCCGGGCTAAAGAGGAGACAGACCACCCCTCCTGTTATCAGTGTTCCGTTCAAAAGCCAGCATCTCTGATGCTATGGGGATGCATTAGTGTATATGGTGTGGGACAATTGCATGTTTGTTTTAAAAAGCACCACAAATGCTGAAAGGTAAACAAATTATAAAAGTTTTGGAGCAACATATGCTCCCCTGCAGACGACATCTATTCCAGGGAAGGCCTTGTGTATTTCAGCAGGACAATGCAAAACAACATACTGCAGCTATTACAACAGGATGACTTCATAGTAGAAGAGTCTGTATGCTGAACTGGCCTGCCTGCAGTCCTGATCTTTCACCGTTTGAGAACATTTGGCGCATAATTAAACAAGATCAAATTCCAATGGCTAAACTCAAGGAACTTGTCTCCTCAATGCCCAGACGCCTCCACTCTGTGTTAAAAAGAAGAGGGGATGCTACACCAAGGTAAACAGGCCCCTGTCCCAACTTTTTTGAGACCTGTAACAGCCATCAAATTTGAAATTAATTAAATACATATATGTAATTGTTAAATTTCTCAGGTTCAACATTTGCTATGTTATCTCTGTTCTATTGAGAGTAAAATACTGGCTGGTGTGATTTGAAAGTCATTGCGTTTTGATTTTATTCACAATTTACACTTTGTCTCAACTATTTCGGAATTGGGGTTGTATATTGCACTTTTGAAAATAAAGTCACAAAAGTGCTTTAGAAGGCAAAAATAAGAATTGTGACACTGGTAAAAACAATTTAAAAACTTTAAGAGGTGAGCTGCGGCTGATGCTGACAAGCTGGGGAAGCCTTTCATTTTAGTGCGTGTGTGTGTGTGTGTGTGCGTGTGTGTGTGTGAACCAGATCCCTGTGCTTGTGTTCTTTTGTTGTTGATTTTGTTGTTGTTAATCCAGGTATGTGTGTTTTTGTTTGCATGTTCAGTATGTGTCTTTGTGTGTGTTTGTAAGGTTGCGTGGTGTGTGGGTGCAACCGAGCATGTCTTTGTATGTTCTTTGTATGTTTGTGTGTGTGTGTGTGAGTATGTGTGCCTCAGTAAGGCTAGCACAGGTTACCTCAGGTTAGCGCATGTACTCCTGTTGCGCACTCAGCCTCTTCAGGTACTGAGGTAAAACACGGACAGTTTGCCCACTAATATGTCACCACAGCCAGACGGGTGACAGGTCCTGTGTCCTGAACATCAGTGGGGTCGTGACACACAGGAGGTGCGATGTGATTGGAGCCCTGGCTCTGACATAAGCATGACTGCATGCTGGGAAGTGCTGCTTATTTGTTTTTACAACTGTCAAGGCATGAAGTGACAGAGCATAGCACAGTACAGGACGTACCGTCCCCAAACACCTCTCGCCCTGTCCTGACCCATCGCCTCACCCGACACCACCTCTTCTCACCTCCTGTCCTATCCTACATCACATGTACATCTGGCTACCTGTTGGAGAACTGCGTGTCCAGGATATTTCTGTTCCCTTTGTGTGACTCTTCTCTTACCCAGCTGCTGACAGTCTGGCGCCTTTTCACCGAGAATCACTTACCCAGCATCGCCAACTGCCCCCATCCGCCTCATTTACCTGTGTTACCCTGCCTTTCAAGACCCCGCAGTTCAAATTAAACCCCTGATAGCACCTCTTAAACCCTCTCAATTGGGCTATCACACTGTACCCCCATACTCACAATTTTACCCAGAATTACCTCTCTGATATTGCCTTTTACCAATTTACTGAGAATTTCCTCCATAATCCTATAGTCACCAACTAACACCCTCTCAACCACAATTAGCACCCAAAAGTCACTCATTCAGGCCTGAGTAAACTCCAGAGTAGATGCTTACACGTATACCAGTGTGCACCATGGACACACAGTTGTATTGTTTATGCTCTCTGGCAGGGGTCACCAACCCTGTTCCTGGAGAGCTACCATCCTGTTGGTTTTTGCTCAACCTCCTATTCAGTACACCTGATTCAACTAATTAGCTACTTTACAAGATCGCTATGCTGGGCAATTAAGTTGCTAATCAGTTGAATCAGGTGTGCTGAATAGGAGGTTGGGCAAAAACCAACAGGATGGTAGCGCTCCAGAAACAGGGCTGGTGACCCCTGCTCTATGGAGTCTAATTGGAGGATGCTGTCTGTGCACATTCAATAGATCGGCGTCTACGATCGGTACACTTGTAGGGTAAAGGCGGTCGCACAAAATTGGAGGTTAGGCCTAGTGAATGTCCGCACAGAGCTTATGCCTACACCTTCTGATGAGGACACATCACATGGACCCCATCAGACCCCCTCGCAGTTGCAGATGCGTAATGTTGCTGGCACTGTCATTGGTTGTGTGATAATTTCATCGGCTGGATGGGCCAAGAGTTCAGCGGTTGTCACGGGGATGGAAAGTTCATACAGTAGCATGGGTTGGTTATGGTCATAAGAGATAGCCACAACTGCCACGGAGATGACGGTTTGCACTGCAGATGCTGTCCAACGCTTCGTTTAACCATCACAGAATCTGTGTCATCCAACACATTTTTAAAGAGGTCTTTCAACACATCTTACAGGTATAAAAAACCTTTCCACTCACTCGCCTAAAATTCCCCCGAACATCATCCACGGCATTTTCACTCACCTCAAATTCCCCCGAACGCCATCCTTAAACCCGTCACCTGACATCACTCCCGCCACAGGGAGGCCCATTGTCTGCATGCGCTCTTAAGTGGAGCTTCACCTTGCACTCCACACCACCCCTTGTCTCGCAGACGTTGGCTGGACCCCCACCGATCTCTCATTACCAGCTAACGAAACTTGGCCTTCATATCTCACGTTCTCCCTCCGCTAGACAGTGCTCCAACCCCATACAGCAAAGGCTTTGTGAGCGAGTGTGTGATTGTGTGTGTCAGAGCGAGAGAAAGCCTCGGTGTGCGTATGTGTAATCGCGCATGTGTACCTGTTTGAGAGTGCATGTGAGTGTATTTGTGTGAGAGAGTGTGGGTGGATTTAACTTTTTTCTGATATGTCTGTGTGTGTTTATTCCTCTGTGTATCGCCACCACCGTAGAGGAAGCGTCATCCTCGGTCATGGTGGGCAGTTATGGAGATCTATAGATGCGTGTGTATTTGTGTGTGCGTGTTAATGTGTGTGTTTGTGTGCATTTTTGAGTGTGTGTGTGTGTATCCTTGCATTCCCCTGTGTATTTGCATGTGTACACAGTCACAGTTCAGCACATCTGCCCAGAATTGCTTGTTGTGACACGAAAACTCAAGTCGCAGACTAAAATGTGTTGACCCTACCTCCTCTCTGCTGAAGTGAGTGCACTCACATGAAACTGAAAGCAGGACACCATTAATAAGGCCCCTTGGAAGGAAGCCATTTCCGCTGACTGTCAGGGGGAAGCCGAGTTGTGAATACACTGGAACCCTCACGAAGCAAAATTTCCATAATAGACACGATATTTCCCAATTCTGCTCTTATTTTGAAGGGCCCAGGCTAGGGTTCCCCCAGAGGCTGTTTTCTAGAAATTCCACGCCGATAGCGCGAAGCGGCAGGGGCACAAAGCAGCGGTTTTTCTGCTGCTGGAAGAGAAGAATAGAGGAGAGGGAGAGTGAATCGCTGTGGCTTGCAGAAGGGGGAGAGATGAAAGCGCCGACATCTCCTGGGGCCCGTCGATCTGAGCGCTCATCCCGGGGTGAACGGGTTTGTTGGAATAGTGCCCAGTAGACCTATTCTCCTGCAGGTGTGGGTACTGGTGTGTATCAGTGAATGTGTGTTTGTGTACGTACTTGTGTGTACCCTCGTGAGGAGAGAGGAGGGGGCACAAATGGAATGGTTCGTCCCAGTCCAAAAGCGCACTTTCTCTTATCGCCCTCTTGTGGATGACTTGTGAAATACAAATGCTGAAGAGAGCAAAATCAGGGTACATCAAAGGTGCCCATTTATAGTCAATGGATGCACACCTAAACACCTAACCATATGACACAATGATTTCTATTGTAGTAAAGGTAAATACTCCTAAAAAAATATTTATGCCTTTATTCCCAGATCACTACCCCTCCCAAAAAAATAAATAAAAATAAATCCAAAGCAACTCAAGAGTTGTGGCAAAGTTTAAAGGGACAGTCCAACCCAAAATCTGAAATGCATATTTTGCCTTTTGCCTGTAGTGCTATTAATCCATCTACATCGATTTGATGCTTTTAATTTTTAAAGAAGGCAGCCATCTCAACAAACAATCTCCAAAACTCGACAACTCACGCCAAAACAATCAAGATCAGTGGTCTGTTTCCTCCACAGCTACCATCCCGCAGGTTTTTACTCCAACCCTAATTCAGTACACCTGGTTTGACTACTTAGCAGCTCATTTTAATCTCTAACTGGGAAATGAGGCATATTTTGCTTTGGCTGGAGTGAGAACTTTCATGATGGTACCTAACCAGGAAGAGTGCTAGAGATTTAGAGGGATAAGTAGCAGTACCGGAACAAGGAAAAATAAGAAGTTCTGATCTTGGAGTGAACTGTCCCTTTAAGTTTGAGCTGGAGGTCGAAAAAGAAATAGATCAAAGGCACGTAGAAAAAGTCAGAATCACTCTTTTGTACAAATAATTTTATTGCATGAATTACACAATTTATTCTGGGCTGAAAAGCAATAGCAAAGGTTTGGTTACGTATGACCAAGTACTGCACCATATTTGTTGTGTTCTCCTATAGACTGGAAGCCATAGGGAGCATTGATCAGCAGTTAATACTGCATGAGGGAACTCAAAGCACAATTTAAAATCACATCAAAAATTGGCAATAGAAAAAATAAAATATCATTTTTCAATTTTCAGGACGTTCACAGGTGTATGCGAAGTCCTCTATGTCTTAACTATACCTGAGCCCTAACGATTGCATTCTGGGTACACTGTTTGAATATTGAGATTGAAGATACAAAAACAGGGGGGAGGAGCTTAAACAAACCAGCCAGTGTCTTGTGAGGCTTTTCAAAGGGTCTGATTGTCTCGCACTAGTACTAAAGTGGAAGTGAGAGTGGTTCATTTCAGTGTGCTTATTAGCCAATAAAACCATGTAGGCAAAATCTGCAATAGAGAAAATCTGGGAAGCTTAAATCCAGATTTTATGTCAGTGAGACATTAGTATTTTCCAAATGATAACACTGTTTGTTGAGGGATATAGTCATGGATGTGTGCTGATTTTAGCCTTTAATACTGTTCAGATTTATGAGTACCCATTTCACATGAATCCCCAAAATCAGCCTTCAAAGCAGTGGGTGCATAATCTGAAGTGGAGTATTCCCGACCGGTGTCTTTTAAAGACAGGCGGTGGGGAGCAGTTTAAAGTCTATGGTGTGACTCAGCTAGAATGTTCCGGAGAGTGGGAGGAAGCCCTCCGTGCTGGAGTTTAGTGGCAGTCTCAGGCGCATCGTAATTTTAGTGCGGCAGAGAAAGTACGGCTCGGGTGAGCATCGTAGTTCACCACGGAGCTATGCTCTGAACATTAACACCAAGACAAAGTTGTACCTTCATTTAAGCTAATATTTTCCTGGCAGTCTTGCACGAGTGATACTAACCTGAAAATTGTCACAAATAAGATGAATATTCTGTGGGTGTTAAAGGGGATTTGCCAACTCTGAATAAGACTCCACATAAAGTAGTTAACAAACCAGTAGGGGGCGATATGGGCTGAACTATGAAGCCTAGTAGCTTCACCTTCTCCTACATTGATGGCTGTTGACTGACATCAGAAATGTGGAGGACAGTGCGATGCTAAAACCGACTCCATGCTACTTCATATAGGATGCCAAAAGCTCATCATACGTGAGGAATATACAGTCAAGAATTTCCAGCTTTCAACATCTAAAAAAATCCCTGATATTTCCCTAATCGCTTCACAGACCCATCTCTTACAGTCTAAGTCCCAGCAACCCAGTGTGGGACTGCAATGAGAAGATCAAACTGGTTTGATTTTAGTACAAGTCTTTCGGCATGGTGTGTGCGACCCCTGGTGGCCATATCTCATAACACTGCTGATAGACTCAGCATTCAAAGGATGGAAACACCAGGTGGAAAGATTTGATTCGGGTGAAAGATGGTAATTACACATGCCTTAAATGTCTGTTGGACGCTATGGAGTGCAGGCAAGAATATAAATGTTTGTTCATCAAAGAAAAGTGGTTCTGGCCTCTTTTCTATGCTCCGAGGACCCTCTTCTTCAGATCAGTGACAGCACACTCCACAAACCATGTACCAAGCTTTATGTGCCTGAATGCGGTGGCTTCGCTCCCCCAGCCAGTATGCTGTTAACCAAACTCCAGAATCTGACAGAGAAACCTCAGAGCCACAAATCAAGGCCCCCTGCCCCCACAGTTTTTACAGTAACACAAATCTATAGTAGTGTGCTGGGGCTTGTTTCCAAGGTGAAACAGAAGCCATTTTAAACTGCCCTGTCTGTGCAGAGTCCCAGTACTTTTACTTTTCAGTTTTTTGTTTTTATATATTTTATTCATAAATTAAACAGGTTTCACACGAGAGCATGTGATCATCTGACATATTTTGGTGGCAGCAATTAGTACTTTGGATGCAATATATTTACAGTGAAGAGCGCTAATGGTATGTCCTATACCTTGCATGAGTATTATGGCAATGTTTAGCTAATGGAGATTTAAACTACTGTCATTTTTAAGCTGCTGCATGATCAGTCTTAGCATTAGTACATCTTTGGAATGAAATAAAAAAATAGCAAAAATATTTATATCTATAAATTCAGTTAGGTGGCATCTGTAAAAATAACATCAAGGCATTACTTCTTGAAGAATGTGGATTAAGAGATATAGGGTAAAGAGCACCTGACTCACACACGCCTTTAAAATGGACACTTGCTTACATTGTGGTATATTCAGTGCAGTAATAAAGTGCCATTCAGGAAAGGAACGTTTTGGCAATGCAACAGGAGCATTTTGGCGACGTAGCAGAAATGTTTTGGCTGCGTTGCAGATGTGCTCGGAAACAAGCTAATCACCGGCTGCTCCCCCGGCTCAACGTCCAGGCATTCGAGGCTGTGTTCGCACAAAGGAGCACGCGGTGAGTTTGGGTGAAAATGTCCTTCCTTTGGAAATAGCACCATTTGTAAGGAAACAAAACAGGGACAAAAAGAAGGGCGAGGGGAGGTGTTCTCCAAAGCTTTTTACGTCCTCTTCATGCACACCTGGCATCTGCTGATGTGCGTGCGGAGGTCTCCTGCCTTTAGTGTGGTGGGGACGGGTTTCCTGGAAGAAGAGCAGAATTTCGTCTCAGCTAGTGCTAAAAAAAACATCAGCGCCATTCAGTGGTATAACTTATGTACTGCAACCTAAAACTCATCATCAATCCCTCCCCATCTCAGTCTAATTTGGAGACGAGGTATTCTCCAGAGTCGTGCTTCCAAAATGCTATAGGGCCGCTGGTTCTATTTTTTTCACCCTACTGTAATATTTATGGGCCCTATCCAGTAATGGCCTCCAAAACTGTGGGCCCCACACTCTGGCACCCCAGTAGCCACGGCCCTGATGCTCAAATGAACAAGTCATTCTCTTTGATGGTGGCGAGCCAGAAGCTATAGCAGTTGTGTGTGTGCGTGCACGTGTGTGTGATGCTCACTTGAACATGTCGCTCTCTTCGATGGTGGCCAGCCAGAAGCTGTAGGCGTTGGCGTAGTAGTTGCAGGTGCCCCGCCCGTGGCACTCAATGAAGGGGGCGGAGCGGAACTCCTCCAGGCATGAGCCGGGTGACGCCAGGGCCTGTCCGGAACCTTCCGCCCCAGCGCTGGTGTGCTGCAGGGAGGGGTAAAGGAAGGAGAGATGGGTAAGAGAGGGGGAAGAGGAGAGTGGAATCGAGAGATGGGGGAGAGAGGAGGGGGAATGAAGGAGAGAGGGTGGGAGATAGAAAAAGGGAAGGGCGAGACAAAAAGAAGACAGCAAGTGGGGAAACGAGGGAGAGAGGGAACAAGAAGAAGGACAGAAAAAGAGGAGAAAGGTTGAGATGGGGAGAGGAGAGGGATGGAGGAGAGATGGAGGGAGAGAGATGGACAGTAGTAAGACCGAGGGAAGGGAGGGAGAAGGACAGATAAAGAGGGGAGAGACAGGGAGGGTAAGATGCAAAAACAGGAAGGAGAGATGGAGTGAGAAGAAAGAGGGAACAGAAGGGGGGAAAGAGGGGGCAGGGAGCAAGAAGAGTAGAGAGAAGGATGGGGTCAGAGAGAGTGAGGAGAGCAGTGATATGTAAGCATTTAGTAAGGCATACAATATCCACGCTATTCATTTAGTATGACTTACAATATCCACAGTATTAATTTAGCATACGTTATGAAATCCACACAATTTAGCATGTGTTACGATATCCACACTATTCATTCAGTATGAGTCAAAATATCCACACTATTAATTTAGTATAAGTTGTAATATCTGTAATATTCAGTTAGTATGAGTGACAATATCCACTATTCAATGAGTACGAGTTAAAATATTCACACAGAACAGTATCCAAACTATTCTCATTTTACAAACTTGTAGTTGGAATTTAATCTTGATCTCAAGTACAGTATAAGACTAGAGAACAAGCTTCTCAGCTGTTGGCAGTTATGACCTGCCGTTACATCTCCATAAATACACATATACTTTGCGCCATTAAAAACGCAACAGTGCAGTATGTACTGTATTTGCAGCAAATTAAAGAATTGATTGATTGTTATTGCTTTTCCAGTGAAGCACGAGTGGAAATAAAGAAAAGTGTGAGGTATTGTAATCCTGACACACGCCAGGTGACTGCAGGAGGCACTTCAGTAAAAACAAACATTAAGCCAGTGGTTCCCAAACTTTCTCTGCTGGGCCCCCCTTTGGTACATAAGAAACGTTTTGCGCCCCCCCCCCCCCCCCCCCCAAAAAAAAAACGGGTAATACAGATATTTTGTTTTCAGAGTCAATTGCAGTTTATTTCACACATTGTAATTAATATAAACTTCAACCTTTTTTGAAAAAAAAAAAAAAGTAAACTGCCATAAACTGTAGGTTGTCATCAACTACAACTAGCTACTTTCAGAATGAAAATTAAAAACAAAATAACGAACAACCTTTTTTTTTTTTAATTCTCAACAACATTGCTATTAATGCATTTTCCGGACACCAACAGAAACTTACTTGCATACAGCCAATCAGCAACCTTGTGCTCGACCTCTGAAGGAGTGTCTCGAGACATTACATTACATTTTTCTCATTTTACTGGCCTTCCACTTATGAAGTAAAAATAACCGAGATCGCGTCAGCTTATTGTAGAAAATATGAATGCTCTGAACATATGATTTTTGTCTAGCCTAGCTGGAAACATTAAAAATGATCGGCAGGTTTGGAAACGGCCACCGTAATTTTCAAATGAGGGACACGAAGATTTCATAATTCTAAACCTCTTTTAAAGTATAAAATCATTAGGCTGTATCACACCCCTCTGCCTGAGTATAGCCGTCTTCTTAAAATTATGTTTCTATGATGCAGAAAGAAAGCACCATAATCAACCTATATTAACAGCCGACAGCGAAGTGCGAAAAAAATTCACGAATACCGCTTGCCAAACCTGCGGATATGTTAGTAACGTTCAGTACCTAGGCTAGATAAAAATAATCTGTCGGCCGACAGGGCATTCATATTATCGGGAATAAGATGACGCAATCTCGGTTATTTCTGCTGTATATTCATCGGATTTTGTTTGATGACACTTACTAGTTTATTATTAACATGCCAGATTAGTGCAGGATAGAAAAGCGGTGAGTTGGGTATCGCTAGACTATATTGATTGTAACCAGCTCATTTTACCAGCTGTAAATATTTGAACAACTATATTCATGAATTATTGATGAAAATGGCAGGCTAGATGCATGACTTGGCCAACAGTTATGTTGAGAGTAAGGCCGGCATTTACTACGTAATCGCATAATTCTAGGCAGCGAATGGACTGTGCAGTCAGTGGTTCCGAGACCGTTTCTCGGTGCAACTCCAGTAAAGACAGAAAAAGTTAAACTGTCTCAAGACACTCCTTCAGCGGTCCGGAACAAGGTTGCCGATTTGCTGTATGCAAATAATTTTCTGTTGGTGTCCGGAACTCTAGTCGGGGAAAAATATTTGCTTCCCGCGCCCCGCGCCCCCCCTGCAATTGCCCTGCGGCCCCCCTAGGGGGCGCGCCCCCCACTTTGGGAACCACTGCATTAAGCTGTTTGTGATGTGTACACTGACACTTGACTTGTTGTTTTGGGTGTGGTCAACAGCCTACATAAAGCCAAAAAAAAAAAAAAAACGAAAAATGCTACTGCATCAAGAAAATGGAACGGCTTGTGACACAGCAGAGAGAAAAAGAGCCGTTGGCATGTTACGGGCAGATCTCAGTCGCTGACAGCTGGTGCGTCATTTGCACTGTCACCGTTCAACAATCAGTCGGCTGTCTATCCGAGAATGGAACACAGGCACTGTCACTGACCGACCCCGCTTAGGGCAGACAGGAGTGACTATGGTAGCTCAAGAGCACCACATCTGGTTACAGCCTGTACGTGACCGATTCTGGACAACAACCCAAACTGATCATGTGAAGAGGGGTCTGAGACGATTGAGGGTGAGCACAAGTACCGTTAGACACTATCCACGAGAGCAAAACATGCGTGCACACGGCCTCTACAGAAAACTCATTTTTTGCCCATCAACAGGAGTAGGAACTCTTCACTTCTGACTGGGGGCACCTGCCTGTGTGTCATTTTTTGGCACTTTATTTCCCTGTTTCTTTCTGAGAATGGAAAACACGGACTGACGTGACCGACCCCACCATGTGTAAATGGGCAAAAACTGGGTTTTCTGTGGGGGCCGTGCACACGCATGTGTTGCTCAC
Source organism: Gymnothorax reevesii (assembly GCA_029721435.1). NCBI lineage: Eukaryota > Metazoa > Chordata > Actinopteri > Anguilliformes > Muraenidae > Gymnothorax > Gymnothorax reevesii. The sequence continues at coordinate 16,474,934 of CM056587.1, read as the reverse complement.
ATAGATGGCGTCGAACGTAACTTGTGCTCACCCTCAGATGTCTCGGACCCCTCGTTTCATGATCAGTTTGGGTTGTTGTCCAGAATCTGTCACGTACAGGCTGTAACCAGATGTGGTGCTCTTGAGCTACCATAGTCACTCTCAGCTGCCCTAAGCGGGGTCGGTCAGTGACAGTGCCTGTGTTCTTTTCTCGAATAGACAGCTGACTGATTGTTGAACGGTGACAGTGCAAATGACGCACCACCTCTCGGCGGTTGAGACCTGCTCGTACCATGCCAGTGGCTCTTTTTCTCTCTCCTGTTCCATTTTCTTAATGCAATAGCATTTTTGGTTGGCTTTATGTAGGCTATTGACTTTATTTCCACTCGTGCCTCACTGAAATGCAATTAAAATTAATTGATTCTTCAATTTGCTGGAAATACAGTACATACCTCACTGTTGCATTTTAATTGGCACTAAGTATATATTTGCTTCACTATAGTATCTCTTGTATTGCAAGAGTCTGATAGGAAAAGTAGCCAATAGTCAAGAAGCGTTTGTAGTCAGTGTATTTTAGACGCATTCATAACATGATGCACTTCAGCCTTTTAGTTATTTTTTTTCTGAAGTCTTGTAATTTGAGAAAACAGCATGTGTTGCATTGTGATGTGTTTTGTGAGATGTGGAACTGTGGTGAGTGTTCGCCTCGTTTAGGGCGGGGGCTTCTCACCATGACGAAGGAGTATCCAATCCACAGCGAGTCCCATCCAGCAGGGCAGGAAGGGATCATTATGGTCTGGCTGTGGACTGCGATAACCATGGCAGGGGCTTCACAAACGGCACATCTGTGTGAAAGAAACACACACACATTCACACACACACACACGCACGCAGATGTACACACATACGCACGCAGATGTACACACATACGCACACACGCAAACATGCATGCATACAAGCACGCACGAACACACACATACACAAGTAAGTACACACACCGACACACACACACATGTGCGGACACACACATGCGCGCACACACACAAACACACACATATACAAACAGACACACGCGGACGCAAACATCACATTCTCAGTAATCACCATAAAGAATCCTGGCCGACATGCACGACAGAGGAACCTATAGCCTAACAGTGCGAATGTGGGACTTAAACTAAGTACAGTAATACAATGAGCAGCTGCTGTGGCCTTTGAACAAGACCCTTTAATCCCCTTGAGCCATAGGGAGTATTGGACTCTGCTTAGTCTTTTCAACAGTAATTCACGTTGGATAAAAAGAGCCTATTTTTTGTTACAGTAATGATGTGGTCAAATCAAGCGCTCAAATCTATACAGCAGCAAGAAGACTCTTAAATGGAAGGTCTCCATTCAAAACTCGTGGCCAGTGTAAATGCATGTTGAAGGTAAGTGCTGTAAAGATGGTGCGGTGACGGTAGTGTACAAAAAAAGGGAAAAACCAGGATTACAGAGGGAGAATCCTATGCAAAGCAGAGGGCACCTAGGCAGCAGATTCGTGAGACTGAGATAGGAGTGGGACTAAGAGGGTATATAAGGGAGAGAAGGCATTCTTGGACTCTAGGGGAGAGGGCAGTCACTCACTAAGCAAATAGCACAAAGCCGATTGGGCAAGGTGCTCGATTAGGAGTGACTGGCCTCTACCAAGCCTACTCAGCCGTGGTAACTTTGAATAGGAATGTCAGATAGTGTAGTAACCCCGTGTTAAACGGCAGTGAGCTCGTTTGCTGGAATCATCCCGTAGCCCCGCCTCTCACCGGCTGATGAAGGGCTTGATGCTCTGGCCGGTGACTGGAGCCATGCTCATGGGCATGGGCTCGGGAGACGTCAGCCAATAGGAGTAGTCGTTCCGGGAGGCGAAGTTGCAGACGTTGTTGATGTTGCAGAACAGGAAGGGCATGGGGCTGAACTTCCGCAAGCAGCTCCCCGCAGTTCCTGCAGGGGGCAGAGTTCAGCGTGACATCAGTAATTTTTTTCTTGTGTAATTTTTTGCATCAGTGCCGCTCAGATTTGCAGTAGATTAAATGATTCGGTGGCTCAATAAAAATAAACCATCAAGACAATGGTCATATTGTTTCTTGTTAAGCCAAATTGAATCTACATTGCCCCATTCTCACCAAAGATATCATTCAGATCAGACCACAGGACAACAGTCACCATTTTACATCCCACTACAGGAGAGCAGTTGCACCTGAGAGCACACAGACATACAGGCAAGTATGTACCATTGTATACCCTACTGCTTGAAAGAACAACAGGAGGGTTGTAACGGTATTACATGCCTCAGCCCTCACACAATACTGCAGGAGAGCCAGCACTGATCCAGCTTCAACATGTAACAGTAGCAGCCACCTTGATCATTTGTAATGGTCACAGACGTTCATGACTCTGTGTAACAAGCAATAACAAGTCCTGATTGCATATAACAATCAGTCACATGTGGTAACCATGTGTAACGGACAGAGACAGTCACTCACCTTTATCTTGACGGAATGAAACAGTCAGAAATAGGTCTTGACTCAGCGTGATGGGCAATAACAGGTCCTGATTGTGTGTGAGAATCAGTCTCGTGTGCCAACTATGCGTAACAACCAGAAACACTCGCTCACTCTGGTGGTGACTGCATGTAACAGTCAGTAACAGGAAGTCCCGACCATGTCTTACCATCGGAAACAGTCAGTCACCCTCGTCCTGACTGCATGTAATGGTCAGTAACAGACTGTCCAGACGTGTAATGATCAGAACCAGTCACACACACTAGTTCTGACCGTGTTTAATGGTCAGTAACAAGTGTCCACCATGTGTAACGATCAGAAACAGTCACTCACCCAGGTCCTGACCATGCGAGCGCTCGTTGCCCTGAACATACAGGAGGGAGTACCCATCGTAGATTGGGCTGGTGCCCTGGGGGCAGACGGGGACTTCCACTGTTTGGCTGTGGCGGGTCACTAGGAATCCGTGGTCCATTGAGGACGGCCCAGGAGGCCCCACCTGTCCTGGCAGGCCATCGGGTCCCGGGGGTCCCGGATAGCCTCTGGCTCCTACAAGAGTGGAGGACAGTTGTGTAAGTAACTATACGACAATATAACGACTTCATCAGCGTCGCTCAGTGGTTACCAGATGCAATAAAACAAAAGTGGACTATACAGGGAGGCAGACAAAAGCTGATCACAGCACCACCAGCGTGAGGCTGGGGTGATTGGTGTACGTATGATGGGTGTTGATTGGCTAACTTTGGAGACAATGATCATTTAGTTTCCATCCACGCCGCATGCATATGTAGCGGAGTGTGTCACATCAAACCATGTGCCCAAGCACCACTACTCTCCAGTTAATCTGTATTGCTTTTACTCGGCATGTTTCACACTGAACTTGAATGGTAATTTGTCTTTGTTGGGGAATGGATGGTCACTTAAGCTTTGGATTTACAAGCCTTGCGAGGGAGAAAAATCCCTACAAACTTCAGGAAGGAATATTAGTTAGCACTGGCAGTGGATACTTTAGAGCGGCATTTCAGATGAAAATCAGGATTTACAAGTTTGCATGGAGTGAACCTTCATCAAAATTGATTGTTAATACAAGGAAGACTAATCACATCCTTCCCCCCCAAAGGCAGAGACTTGAATTCACAGATGATCTATAGGTTCTCCGTTAGTCATTGGCATAGATGAAAGAAGTCACAAGGGATTCATACTTCTTTTATTGTACTGAAAAGATAGTAAAAAAAATGGGTAGGGTCTCTTATTTATGGGTCTTTTTGACTGTCAGGTAGAAAACAAGTCTATTAATAATTCAAATTTTTTTCAGGAAGAGTGTCTTTAAGGGGAGGGGCAGAGTGGGCGGAGCATGACGGAGGGACTCACCTGAGGGTCCCACAGGACCAGGTTCGCCCTTAGACCCGGGACGCCCGTCGAAACCAGGCACGCCCTCATCACCTTTCTCACCATGTGTTCCCGTTACACCTGAAGGAACAGAGGCTCTTTAGAATGACTGAAAAACTACCAGTGCATTACCATAATCTCAGATTACTGTTCTTTACTGTGATTACAAATAAAGAATACATTATTGCGATCTCTAAATGCACATGACTGTGATTTTGAGCTACCTGAAGATAACCTGAAAATACCGGCCATTACAGTAGCTGGGTTTACATGGAGCCTAATATTCCGATGAGAATCGATTTAGAAGCCCAAACCGAATAAAAATGGTCCATATAAACACGGCAATCAGAATAAACAGGCCTAAACCAAATGGAATTTCATCCGGTTTCAGAGGGGTAGAATACTCCCATTCCCAACCCGATTAAAAGTAAAATTTTATCATGTAAATGGTGAAACAGAAAGTTGTCTGGTTGCATGCTCTGTCTTGACGTAAATGCGCAGTGACGTTTCTTCACTTGTAAATATGGAGTTCGTGGCTTCCAAGCACAGCACACTGAACTGTAGTCAATGGCGGAGTGTTTGTTTATAAAACAAACTCTCAAAGAACTGAACATGATCACACGCTTAGACAGAAGGAAAACAAGAAATAGCAAAGTGAACTGTTAAAAAAAAAAAGCCTTCAGAAAACTCAACGAAGCCGGGATAAACTGAACCATCGAACAAATTAGAACCGCTGGACACCTCAGGACCAGCTACTATAAGCCTCAACAGCACAAGAAAAAAGTGGATTTTTTTTCATCAATCTGTGCACGTCATACAGCTGTAAAACGTCCGTTCTGAGTAAATGTGGTGGCCGATATAAGTACCAGATCGGAATAGATCACGTTACATGTATACAGTTGACCTGAAATCTTCAGTCAGAATGATTTCAATATGAATTAAAAAAAAAAGTTTACATGTAAACCTGGCTAGTGATTACCAATAAAATACATTACATGATTTCAACCTAGAGAACATTAAAGCGATTATTATTATGAGTACATAACAATGATCTGAAAATAAAGGCATACTATAGTGATTACTAATGAAGCATTCATTACCGTGGTCCGAAACTAACTACACACTAGCGATTACATAACATACATAACATAGCGATTACATTACATTATGTACATAATCATGATCTCAAATTAACTGCGCATTACAGTGATTAAAAACTACGAGAACAAATCCATGATTTCAGATGACAGTTCATTATGCTATTACAAACCGACAACGTATTACAATGTATGGAAACTGTTATCATCATGAATAAAATATCAGTATTTTACTGTGATTTACTCAACAAGTCAATTTCAATCACAATCCATGTGCACTTCCAAACAAACCAAAAATATGTTGCAAGTGAGATAAAGCTGGACGTGATTGTACCAGCCTTCTGTGGACCAAAGAAATCCAGCCTGTTGGCCAGTTCTAGTGAAATATATTGCATGTTTTTCATGAATGGTTTAATGACCCAATGTCCCCAGTAGGACATCATGGTGTTGCAGTGTTGCAGTGGGTGAACCGTCTATGGTGCATGGCTTTTGTTCCCTGGATGCTGAGATAGCCCCACCCTCCCATCAATCCTGACCAGGAATATGTTTATTGGTCAACAGATGGTGGTATGCATGTCACTGACAGACAGATAGACACCCTTTGTCAACACGCACAAACATGGTCGCCAAGAGGATTAGAGATTCTACCTTGAAGCCCCTTAGCTCCAGGGAATCCGGGGTGTCCCTTTGGCCCCTGAGGGCCCGGTGTTCCTGGAAAGCCAGTGTCTCCTTTGATGGTGGTGTGGGATCCAGGAGGTCCTGGGGGGCCAATGCTACCTGAAACACAGAGTGTGGTCAGCAACTCAATGAGTGTGGAGCAAATGCACGCCATCGAGGACTCAAGCATCGAGAAATAAGTCGAGTTGGTCCACTTAAAAGGGCCAAAGGAAGCTGCAGTACTTCAGAGCCGTTACACTGCATACAGCCTTTTAGTCCTTATCGGAATTAGTACCGATTCCCACCCATGAAAGTGTACCAAAATCTTTGCTTACCTGATAACCATATAGTGTCTATCACCAAGTCAAGACTCACCTACAAATCCCCCAGTTTCAGCCTCACATGTCAAATGTTACCACTCCAAAGGTTGACAAAAGAGCAGATGCTATGTAAAGTATCTGATCAAGGTAAATTCAAAGCAACATTATAATGACACCATCTGCATGGAATCTACACGTTATTCAAGATACGGAGCCAGAAACTCAAAGAACCGCCTGACATATTTTTGAGGCTTCAGACTCGGTCTTAATAAATGTAATACATGCACTGCTTGCAGTCTGAAGCTTCCTGAAAATATCTTGTGCAAAATGATTAAAGGGACAATTGGTGTACAATTAACAGGCTACGGTATTCAAATACCTTTCTCCCCAGGGAAACCTCTGTCTCCCAGCTCTCCCTTGAGTCCGACCACTCCTAGGTCACCCTTCTGACCTGAAGGAAAAATAAAACCAGGGTCACTGCTACATACACATGATCCAGATTCCAACCAATAGCGTTTGGGCTGCAAACCCCCCAAATTTTTGACTGTACTTCATAACCTTGCAAGACAGTCCATCTTTCCCAACACTTCCTGTGTAAAAAATATATCTGTGTGAAATGTACAGTATCTTTCCAAACCTCCATTTATGATGCCTGGTTCTGCAAAAAGAATTTGCATAGATCACTTTGTTAATCCCTTCCATGAATTTAAAGACCCACATTCAAATCCCATTTTAATCTTATTTTATTGGGACATGAGAGATTGGGCATCTTAAGTCTTTGCTCTTTTTTCTTGTTTTTTCTAAATCTTTACGAGAGTCACTCGGGTGGCCGTTGTTTGAACCTCTTCCAGAGATTCTATATCTTTTTTGTACCTACCAAATGGCCCGCAGAACTGGATAAATTATTTTTGGTATTATATAATGTAGGCATAAATTAATTTGGTCTTCTAATACTCCCAGGTCTTATTGCAGTTTGTTTCTATGACGCAACACAACAGAATGATATTCCAACTCTGCATGAAATTAGAACAAACAAATTCAACACATTTCGCACAGTAAGTACTTGCACAGTGACACTATTAAAGGGGGTGAAATCCCTGCTAGTTATTGATACCAAATACCCAAAAAACGAAAGCTTACAATCACCCATTTAACACAAGGAAGGCCAATATTCCAATACCTCCTACAACCACCAGGGGGCTTACTCGCCAACAGCAAATTAGATTACTAGATTACTTAGAACAGTTGATTATTCAGTTAGTTTCTTTCTTTAATACCAAGTAAAAATTAAAAAAATTCTATCTTACACTCTAAATTGAGTTGACTTTATAACCACGATAGGTTTTGTTTCATTTTAGATAAACATTAAGGGGTTTACTGTGCTGTTAATTTGCACTGGCTCAGCACTCTGAGTGACTTCACATAGAAATTCATTTTAGTAGTAAACAATGCTGTGTGTGTCAGTGTGGTTTGCTGAAGAGACTCCACCTTGGAATCCAGGCACTCCCGGAAGTCCAACATCTCCTTTAGGCCCATTCACCCCCGGCAGCCCAGTCTGTCCCTGTTATGCACAAAAACACAACACTGGCCGCTTATCTGCAGCAAAAAAGATACCCTTGTTTAATCGTAATGATATTTGTAGTCCAACTCAACAGTCACGGTTCATTTTCAATAATGCATTTCTTTCCATCAATGCATGGATATCTTCCAAGGATATCTCCGTTTTCTTGTTTAGGATTTCAAGGGACATTAGTTATGATCCCAGTAAACATGCACAAGAGTTCATGTATTGAGCCAAACAAAATGTCAGTCCCAGTGAACAACTGTGTTACAACTGCACACGCCAACACACCAAGAGAACAGACCAAGACAAGTAGGTCCAGATGATGCTATAGCTGTGCAGGCAATAACGGTGTGTTTTAGGTGATAATGACATGAATATTATGTAGCTGGTGTCAGCAGAAGAAGACAAAGTGACTCACAGGAAATCCAGGATGACCGATGTCCCCTTTGTCGCCCTGCTGGCCCGGAAACCCTGGGGAACCCTCCTGTCCCTTCTCTCCTTTTGATCCAACGCTTCCCGGAACTCCAGGAGGTCCTGGTGCGCCAGGTGTACCTGCCCGATACAGCAAGCAATGATAGTTACACTACACTGACCATGCAGGTATGCAGTCCAGGAATAAGGATGTAAAAAATCCTGCCTTGAGGTTCCTCCATCCATGATGTGTGGGAATGAGCAAATCTTGGTTTGAGCACATTCTTGCAGGGGTTTTTACCATCCTGAGCCTGATTTCACACCTCTGATCAGGTCTAACGCAGAGAATTAAACCCATGAAAGTCACTCTGTGCCTACCTGAGTCTCCCTGTGCCCCGGGCACGCCTTGGTCTCCCTTGGGCCCTTCCATGGAAGGCCCTGGAAGGCCTCTATCTCCCGGCCAACCTGGCTGCCCGACCTCACCGAGAGCACCCTTACTGCCCTTCTCGCCTGGGATACCTGGGGTTCCGGGAAAACCTGGCGCACCTGGGGTGCCTTTTTCTCCTGCAACGCAGGAGACAAAACAGGGATTGTGAGTGGCAATGTGTGTGTGAGACAGTGGACCGGTTTGTGTGGGTGTCTGGGGCTATGTGTATGAGTGATAGCGATAACTCAGTTCTGGCTTTCTGGGCTCTATTTATATGCCTTTGCCAACTGAAATGCTTGTGGTGCATTCATTCATGAATTTGTCCATTGAAAAATGCATACTTATTCCCCAGCTTGGTTGGTTTGTGCTCTGCAATAAAAGCATTGATGTAACAATAGGTTGAACAGCACATTAGAGGGTGAGTCAATGAATGCAGCTGGTGCAATGCAGGATTCAGGGCACAGACCCTGTTTGCATTTCAAAGCACCCAGGCCACCTTTTAACACCAGCAAAAACTTTTCGCAAATAAATTTATACTGTTCATATCATTTTATTTACCTTTTTGCACTATTGTTACGTACCCTATTAATGACACATGCAAAATGGTGGTGGGATCTCATGGGAAGGGGGATGAAGGGGTATTTTTACACATTTGAACATATTTTTTGTGCGCGGGGAAATATAAATAATTAACTTCAGCCCTCATTTTAACACAATGAGTGCTGTTTTGTATGCAGCTTAAATGGTCCACATCTTGATGCTAGTTTTCACTTTCCTCCTCTCCTCAAATCGTCGAACCGCTTGCTACATTAGAGCGTTGTTCTCAGGAGACCGAAAGAGGTGGTAGCATCAAAAGTTAGGTATTTGGTCTGTACCTGATGAACCTGTCTGTTCCCTCTGGCATTAATGCATTGGATTGAAATGCCTTAATGAAACCAAACCCCAACCACACCCACGGATAATTAATTTTTTCATAGAGGAGTCCTTTTGACAGCAGCGCCACAGTTATGTTAGTGCCTCCCGCAACAAAACTACTGGAATGAACGCGCCTATCTTCAAAACCACCTGCAATTGCGTTTGCTGACGCGGTAATCAAATTAGGGCTCTCTGCATCATAGGCGTTGCGGCTCTGAATGGGTGTGGCTGTCTGCTCATATGATTGACATAAGACCTCGCTAACAGACAGTAGGACAAAGGGCTGGGTTTGATGTTGGAATTAAGTGTCTGACTACTGCACATGACCAAGCCAATCCGACTGAAGGAGGCCAGGTGGGTCTCACCTTTGGTGCCGGATTGTCCAGGAGATCCAGGTAAACCTCTGCCCGGCGAACCTGCAGAAGAGGTGACATGAGTCCTGTGTCCCAAATCACAATCCTGCCACAGTAGTGTTTTTTTTTTTTTTTACCCCTGAGGTCTCCCCAAACACTCACCAGGGTCTCCCCTCTCTCCGAGGGATCCAGGTATCCCGTCGACACCTGCTTCACCCTTTTCCCCCTGAGGTCCTGGCGGGCCCTGCAGACCTGGCTCACCTAGAGGCAACATCATTCCAAAAAAAGCATGACACACATTTTTTTTTTCTTGATTTCAGATTAACTGTCACGCCACCCTATATTGTCTGGTCTATTTATTACCTCCACCAAGGAGGTCATGTTTTTGCTTCTGTTTATTTATTGGTTGTCGAAATTGACAACGATGTCACTTTGTTCCGTAAGTCATCTGTCTGTTTGTCTGTCTGATTGTTTGTTAGCAGGATATCTCAAAAATGGCTGCATAGATTTAAATCAAACTTTACAGTACCACAAGAGGAACGAGTGATTAAATTTAGGCACATCTAGGCCAAAGTACAGCTGAGATATAGGGCAAAGTTCAAATCCTGCCATGCTGGTGGAGGTATTGGCTCACCCAAGTCCAGCTCTAGTTATGCAAGTAATGTATATCATGAGCTCATAAACTTTTACTCTGTGCCAGTAGTTAGTCTTTACCCATATATACCCATAGTCTTTACTCATAGTATGATCATGATGTAAAAAGAAAATACAATAAGCCAACACATTGCATGTAATATATCAATGTGTTTAAATCCTATGGTGATACTTAAAATATTGTTCCTCTCACGCTAAAGCCATTTTTAAGTCATTGTTAACTTGACAGGTAAAATCACGCACGTTGCGCAAAAGTAAGTAATAGAATTACAACAGAATTACAGATTAAAACATTTCCTCATATTGGCTTAAGTGTTTGGTTGGTTTATACTTACTAATTCACGCTCTTAGCCGTCACTGCTGTGGTCAGCACTCTTACCTGGCCGTCCAGAAACACCTGTATCTCCGGGAATACCGGGCAGGCCACCGACACCCTTCTCACCAGGGGTTCCAGGGCTACCTGTAAGAGGAACAAATCACCATCACCAGTCAAATCTCACTCTTCCAGTTGCATTCATCCCTGTTGTGTTTCTTAACCAATAGATGTAATCCTGCCTTGCTAGTTTGCGACACTGACTCAGTCTTAATTTTCAGAGTTCCTTCATGACACTGGTTTGATTTGGATTCGTCTCTACATTTATCTGTCCTTCTGTATCCCTGTCCACATACTTTTCTTTTCATTCCCTTAAATTTTCCCTGCCTTCCTCCTTTTCACCTGCCTATTTAATCGTTCATTTTTTTTTTCACCAGCCCTGCAGTGTCTTGTTTGCTTATTTGGACTTTTGTATTTATACCTCATACAAGTTTTTGACCACGCCCATTTTCTCATTCTTGATTTTGGATCCTGTTAGTACAGGGGGTGCAAGTAAGCTGGCTGCACGAGACTCCTGAAAAATTTAGTGAGAATCTTGCCAAAGTTGCGCGATATGCCCTCCGAACCCCGCGATAGCTGCAGCCATGCCAGAATTTGCATCTCACTGGGTTCCAGAGATTTTATGGACGAAGTGAACTAGATTTTACATCCATGTTTAACAGATCCTGAAAGTATGTGTTTGCTGCTGTAGATAAATCCATTGGCGAAAGGAATGTAATCCTTGTCCAAAAACAGAGCAGATTGGTACATTGTCAAGAAGGCTGAACCGGGATACATGCTTCATGTCTGTAATTTCTGTCTTTCAGGAGGAGATGTTAGTCAAACCTTGACAATATATCTGCCATTAATGACATGCCGTGACAGACAGACATGTTAGTGTTCTGCTGGCGTTGAAGTGGTCAATTGGGATAATTTATAAAGGGGTTGGGGGGGAGGTTATAACCAGTGGCGGCTCGTGAATTGGCCACAGGGGAATCTCAAACAATCCCTTAAAGTTAATGATTGTTCATGACCTGTTTTCAATCATTCATTCAAATTACAATAACAAAAACTCAAAAAAACCCAACATTATCCGATGCGGCCAGTTCTCGCAGCGATTAAACACTTATATAAACATATTAATAGGTAGTATATTCAGATTTTGCCAATAAACCATGCCAAATATAACACACTGGTCCTTTAAAGGGGACCTAATATGCTATTTTTCCAAGTTTATATTTTGGTCTTTGACTCCCCTACAGTACTCCTGATTGCGCAAAGTAAAAAAAGGGTACTTATTTCACTCATTCTGCCATCCTCAAAAAACCCAATTTATAGTCCATAGTAGTCTCTGCCTGAAACGCCTCATTGGGATGGTTCTTCCGCGATGGCCCCCACTCCCCGTGTGCCCACTTTCTTCTGACTGGCCAGCTCTGTGGAGGGCGGATCTAGGCGGGCCGATGCAGTGTCACAGTGAAACATGAGACGCATCTGCCATCTGTGCTAAGGCATCAGCGGGGAAATTCTGCTATAAAATGCAGCACATGTGTATATATCTAATGAAATTAACTTGTTCTAATAAACGCAACGGCGAAAGTGGAGGATGCAGTGCGAAAGTCTGGCAACGAACAGCTTCCACGCTGGTATATGACGGAGGGGCGAAAGCTCCAAGCTAAATGGCCTTTTCGGAAATTGCCCGTGGTAATGGTTTACTTATGGCTTCAGAATGACCAGCTTTTCCTTGCTGAAAATGGGCGAATTATGGAAAGCGTGCGAGAGCTAGACAGGGCTCCGGTTATGTCATGAACATAATCCAGGTTTTACAGACCGAAAGTTCCGTCTGCGTGAACTGTTGCTTATGTGGAGCGAGCGAATCGATAACTTTTACAGGAAAGAATTTAATATTCAATTGATGGCAATGCAGCGTTTGTTACACCGAACACTTTAGCCTGTGTGCTTCCCTATTGCTTAGTATCAGAGAGCTTGCCCAGCCATTGGAGATTTAACAGGCTTACCCCGGTCATGGATAAGTGAAGCGATTGTTTCATGAGCACCCAAAAATGCACCCCAAGCTCTGCAAAATCTATGTCTGGTCTAACTGCAGCCCAACTCGGCAGACACATACAGCACCACTGTTGTGTTCTGGGGTCCTGGCCTTTGGCCAGGACAGCATTTATGGTTTTAACAGTTTCATGTACCAGGATTCCATAGTTCATAGTCATATTTCATATCACAGTTTTAACAGTTTCTTGTATTAGGATTACGCATTTCATTGTTCACATTCCTTGTCCATGTTTTTACTTTTCCATGTTTTTGTTCATGCCAGGTCTGCCAAGCCACTCCACCGCTTGTCTGCGTTCCGCCCTGTGCCTTCGTTGTTGCACATTTCAGAGCTCTGGTTGGCTTTGGTATTTCCCTCTACCTTCTGTGCTGTGCTGATTCGGGCCTTTCTAAGCTTAATTGACAATTAACTGTTTTTAAGTTACTAACATTTACTAACACTCACTGGGTGGTGTAATTCTTAGATAGGCACATTACTAATATTACTAATTTAGACAGGGAGTTTATTGTCATGATTCCTGCTTTACTATTTCAAGTCTTGCTGTGCTTTTCTGTTCTTAACATTCATGCTTGCTTCCAAACTGCATACTTAATTGGTACTTAAGCTGAGCATGCTCATTCTCTTAATGAGCAAGTCTTGTCATCCAATCTTGTCCATGTCATGATCTTGCCATGCCTTTGTTTCTCCTTCTCCAGGTGTTGCCCCTCATGTGTCCTTGATTTCGTAGCCTTTATCTGGATGCGGTGGAAGTTGGCTGGCAGACAGTGTCTCGCTCATGTTCATGCTTCAAGTTCTTGTTCATATTCCCAAGTCTCGCTCACGCTCACGCTCAAGTTCATAGTCATTTTGTATTTAACCTTCTACATTCTTAGTCTTGTTATTCATTTCTGTTCTTGTTTTTCTCCCTGGAGTTTCCAGTGGCTTTTGTTTTTTGTCATTTTCTGATCCTTAGTTCTTAGCTCTGTGTAGCTCACCTTAGTTTGTATTTTGCATCCCTTTGGGCCGAGTTTTTTGTTGGCCCTCGTGCCTGTTTAACTTTTGTTGAAATAAATTCCCTTTCCCTTCCACCTCGCATTTGGTGTCTTCCTGATCACGCATCAACCTCTCCGGTTAGCTTCAACTGCAGTGGCTACAATCAGGCAACTTTATGATGAAACTGCCATATTGATGCTTACCGAAGTAACACAAGCATACTGATCATAATTGCTGTATATAAGATAACCAAGAGTATTTTTAATTAGCAGGGCAGGCAAACTAACATGCAGTATCCGATTAGTGGTCATGACTTTGAATGTAATATGTCGCGCGAAAAAGGACAAGGTTCACTAACCATCAAAATTGGCCCTGTCTAAAAACTAATAATCATTGGTGTCATTTATTGACATAATAGCCAAAAATAAAAAAAATGAATGTTATAAGCCTTTCTGCCCCATGGTTGCCATGGCAACGGAACAGGAAATTGCACCATGCAAAATGTCATTATTTGGCATATTTTCAATCCCAAGAGCAAAAGAGTTCAATATTGTCTTATAAACCATGTATATCAATTATTATATAAATAATGAACAATTCAACATTACCAGGATGTCTGGCCCATGGTTGCCATGGCAACGCGAGAGGAAATTGTTCCATTCAAAATGTCATTATTTGGCATATTTTCAATCCAAAGAGCAAAAGAGTTCAATATATTGTCTTATCATTTATGTATATCAATTATTATATAAATAATTAACAATTCAACATTATCAATATGAGTGGTCCATTGTTGCCATGGCAACAGGAGATATAAATAATAAATCTTAATATAAATAAATAAATTATAAATAATAAACAGTTCTCCTTGTTTTAATGAAACAGTTAAGTAAGTCAGAAAAAAATACTGATATTAGGTCTAGAAAAAAATAGGTTTGATTCCTATTACGTCCCAAATAGAAATAGGGAGGGCGGGTGGATAGGTAGGTAGGTAGGTAGGAACATTATTTTATTTTTTTTTTTATATTTTAATACAGTACTTCTTAATAAAATTTTAAACCACAATAAAGCCACTCAATAGGCCCTATACTCAAATCTCTACAGTAATCTCAAAAAAAAAATTTTACGTCCAAAAAGTGTGCAACGACAGTAGGCAAGATACCTTTAGCAATGAAAAACGCCAATAAAATGTTTAGGGTAGGGGGTAAACAGTGACTGTCGGGTAATAGGAATCACGGGTATTTTTTTCTATGCCTTATCACACTTATACTGGAGCAAAATTATATTTGTCTTTTATATTTCTGAATTAATTATGCTACCCATTAATTATATCAAAAACAAAATTAAGGTCAGATTCAATTCAGTTCACAAACTTCAAAGCATAATATGATGCGTGCTCAAGGGCCGAGCTGATCGAGGGGCGAAATGTCGGGCATCGATCGGGCATCAGATAGCCTATAGGCTTATCTTATTTTTCAAAGAGTTATTAATTGGTTCTACATCTCAACCATAACTCAGAATATCCGTATATGAACAGATTTTTATAGATTTTGCATAGAAAAAATTTAACTTTCCTCGTGTACCTGTAGTTCACCTGGAGCATTTCCTCATCAGATCATTGTCGAAAGACGAAACTGGGTCATCGCGCTGAAAAGCCTGACGCCACTGATTATCTGTCTCGTGCATTGAGTAATTAGGCCTAACACTCAACATCACTCAACTATTTACTCGATATTTACATATCAGACATATTAGAGAAGAATCATCATTCAAAATATTACGCGTCAACAAAGCAGGAAACAGCTGTACATCAAAGAACGCCGCTTACGCAAGAGGTGCAATTGAAAAGTTGGATTTCAATATAAAATACGATTTGTGCCTCGTGTTGAATCCTTAGCGAAAAACACACAATCCACACATTTGTTTTATTATACATAAAAATACTTTCAGTTGTATGAAATAACGTACCATTTTAAGTTATTATTTAAAAAAAATCACGGAATTCAATTTTATTTCCATTTGTAAATGCCAATCCCACATTTTTTTCCCCCATATTTTGCGTAACTAAGCGCGTCACTAATGTAAACTACTCATTTTCGAAATTAAACTCGGGCGGCAGGCCTCGCCCACAATACAACCTACACAAATAAGTAAAGAATTTATAATAGATTTGATTGATATATAAATTATTTTGGGCGAAGTATGCTGCCCACGCGAAAAACCGATTTGAACGTCTTTTTCGCTCGAAATCTCTTGAAGTGAAGTCATTGCCTAGTTGAAGCATCCGTAAAATCAATTTCGGGTCTTGGTAACCAACGGCAAGTTTATTGTTGGACAGCAAATATCTCTAACGATTGATTCGACAAATGAAAATTGCTCAAGGTTGTGTTTGGTAATTCACGAAAATACAGGGCCAGTTATGTGGGTTAGTGAACCTAGTTCTTTGTTTCGCGTCCGGTGTGAAAGCTGCTTAACGTGCCTATAACGCCTGTATTCGCGTCTTTGCATTGACATTGCATTGAATGTAGCTAATCAGTTGCGCAAAAAATTTGTTATGCGTCCGGTGTGAAAGCTGCTTGACGTCCCATTACGTGTATTTGCGTCTTTGCATTGACTTTGAATGTAGGCTAATTCTGTCCGATCAGAATTACTGCATATAAATTAACCAGGACCATTTTTAATTAGCACAACACACAAACTAACATGCAGTAGCTGGTAACCGAGTGGTCATAACCACACAGACAAACCCTTACAATACAGGTTTTACAGACAGCAAGTTCTGTTACTGTGAACAGTTGTACCAAGCATCCAAATTACAAACAAGTATCAAAAGTTAGCTTCAAATGAGGTTTATGTTCACAGACCTTCTGAAGAATTTCCCCTGATATCACTCTTGCATAATTAGGACACAAACATTAGCAACAGTAAGCCGTTGGCTACGTTAGCCGCTGTGCTACAGCCACAATCAACAGGCTATCACGTCAGGTTAGCTTATGCAGTAAAAGAAACTTACAGGTTCTGTGTCTATGAGTCACGGACAGTCGCGACAGATACAGGCTTTATCTTCAGATATTTTACAAAGCCTGTGTTTGAGGCCAGTTGTTAGGGCTAACTATCGCTAGTGGTTTTGCTAGCCACCCATAACACGTTAGCTTCACTTACATTATTTGCTGTTATATGGTTACATACAGCTTGTGGCTCCAAGCGCTTGATCGATGCAACTGCTTCAGATTTGAGAAGCAGCAGAAACGCTTATCCTGTGTCGAATTATCCTTTATTGACAAAACTGTCTTTGGCGAAATGCTGAGCACAAACAACTAACGTTCCCTTTGACCATGGCTGTTTGCTGCCAGCAAACAAAAAAAGCTACCCAACGATTTCTGGTGGCATCGTCTTTTGGAAGAGAAGTATTTGTTTTTTTTTTCACATCCAAAAGAAAACTAACAAGTAGCTTTGGGAAAGATACTGACAAAATTGCACCTCAAATGATCTGCGGTTCTTCTTTTGTATTTCCAAAAGTGTAGATGCTACTAAGGCATAGTATGATCTGCCATTGTTAGTGCCTGCTAGAATAATTTCCAGCGTTGGCAGGTCCAGTGCAGTGGTTGGCTCTGGCTAGGCCTGTACTAATTGGACGGCACAACCTGATGTCAGGTTTTACCCAGATCTCACGAAGATCTCGGGAGGAGCTGTTCATAGGGGACATCACGCTCACGAAATCACGTTCTTGGACTACGGCAAAATCCCTATATCTTATGTTTAGAAACTTTTCAGAGGTTGAGCATGGACAACCAACATTATAACATTAATAATATGTATTAAAAGAAGGATCAACATGTTAGGTTCCCTTTAAGTACTGTAATGAAGTACATGTACTTAGTTACTATGCACCTTTGAAAATGGGAGTATCACGCATTTAAAGCGCACGGTGATGTGATAGCCTACACTGCACTATGAGGATGCGTCTCTCTCTCTCTCTCGATTTACTGTATAAACGGGCATAGTGAAGGGGAAAATAGGAGGGGGGAAAAAACGAAATTCAGGGACAATTAATCGAGGTCCGAACCTCGATGTACTCAATAGTGGTCACGGCTGTGTCTGTAGATGCATTGATAAATGAAGGTTTGGTCACATCGGCCGCACCACAGCTCTGCTGGCATTCTGAAAACCATACATTGTAGCCTAACTTTGACACTGTAACGTTGACTGCAAGCAACTGACTGACATGCGCAGGCTATTACTGACCAAGATCCCGCAAGCGTTGAAATGATTGCAATAGGCAAAACGATTTCATGTGGTGTTGAAAACCGAGATATAGCGTCCAGACAGGCTTTTTTCCGGACTCGTAATGCGAAAATCGGCAAGCATGGTCACCCTAGCAAACATCTTAACCCCCCAATAATGAACCCTAAGTTACGCCCTTGAAGTGGTCGATATGTTGGCTATTTGTTCCTAGTCTATGATGCACATTAAGAGAGATCTTCGTTTTACATAGACAGTGTAGTATATTTGCAGTTCTTGCGATACGATGACAGAAATGATAGCCAGATATTAGAAAGGTAGTGCCGCCTGTCGGTAGTTCTTGGAATACGGTGACAGAGATGTTGGTCTAACATTGGCAGCGCTGAGCTGTATGCTAGTTGGTCTTGTGATACGGTGACAGAGATGTTTGTCTTACATTAGTGGGGCAATGTTCTATGCTGGTAGCCCTTGCAAAACTTCGACAGAGATGTTCATTTAACATTAGCGGGGCAGTGTTGCATGTCGGTAGTTGTGGAGATGCAATGAAGAAAATGTTCATCAAACAGTCATGAGGCAGTGTTGCACTTTGGTGGTTCTTGCAAAACGGCAGCAGAAATATTAGTCAAAGTCAGCAGGACAATATCATATGTTGGCAATTCATGCAATACGGTGATAGAGATATAAGTCTAACATTACGTAGGCAGTGACGTATGTTGGTATTAATGTGATAGAGATGGAGTCTAACCTGGCCGGCCCTCTAAGCCCACGTCTCCCTTCTGTCCTGGTAATCCTGGCATTCCTGGGATTCCAATGCCCCCCTTTGTGCCCTTTTCTCCTGGCGTGCCCGGAAAACCAGGCAACCCCGACTGACCCTGAGAGAGAGAGAGAGAGAGAGAGAGAGAGAGAGAGAGAGGTAAGTGCTTCTCATCTAGCAGTGGCAATGCAATGGAAATAAAACTAGAAACTAACACTCGTACTGAACCAAACCCGCACAAAAGCTGATAATAATGCATATTTATGCGCACTTAGGCCCACTCTTGCTCTTTCTCTCACTCAGCCACTCATAAACACACCTAAACTTACACTGCCCGGCCAAAAAAAAATTCACCGTTTGGAAACTAATGAACAAATTCTATAATTGGATCATTATTGCGGTTATTAATATGTTTCAGCTGGAAATTATCATTTCAACCCTGACTAATGAAGCGCGCTGCTACTCATTTCTTAAAAAATCATGTCGGAAGACACATCCCTTGATGGTGGAAAAGATGTTACAGTATTTCAGAACGGGCAAGTTATTGGCTTGTATTTAGCAAACAAATTTTGTATTTTTTTTTTTGTATTTTCACAAACAAATTTGCCACCACAAAGTCCTGACCTTAAACACATTAAAAGTTATTGGGATGTGCTAAAGAAAGACCACCGAGTGGTTCAACCATTATGTCGAGAGGATAAGATCTCGGCCAAAAATTATGGCATTTCTGATAGAAGATAAATGTTCTGGCATTGCATATAGTTGTCAAAACAATGACGAGACGAATATGCACTGTAATCAAAGCCACAGGGGTTCCAACTGAATATTTGAGTGAGCGACTTTTTTTTTGGCCGGGCAGTGTACATACACACAACTGCAAACACACACACTGATATACGCAAGACATGATAGTATATACAAGACACGGGTTCCAGGGTGCAGAGACGAGACTTTGGGACCTCGGTTTGAGACCGATTTTACCTTCTCTCCCTGGGGCCCGGGTAACCCGATGCCTGGCTCTCCTGCATCTCCTTTCACCCCCTTTTCTCCAGAAGAGCCTGGGAACCCGGGGTGACCAGGTGTGCCAATCGTACCTTTAGAACCTTTTGGTCCCAGTGGGCCTGCAACAAACAAATCAACACCTGTACCCAAACTCCAAAGATGCACAACATAACACTGATGATCAATGAGCAAAGTGGTTATATATGCTAATTCCCACTTATTCACAAAGTCGGGCCCACTTCCAGTGTAGGGTGACTCAGGGAACACAAAACCCACATGGCCTGTGAAACCGAATTGAAAGTGATGCGAACAAAGCAATAATCCATCAGCGTGGGAAGCATTTTATCGGAGGTGAAATAGCTAAATATTTTGTTAGCTGGGAATTAGCTGGGAATTACTTTTGCCATTTGCTCTCATGCTTTTGATTTACAACTCTAATTACCTGCAATATTTAGTGTCTGTGACACAATGATGATCAAAACAGTCAAATGACATCTCTAGTACCTTATGTAATGTGAATATAGGCCACTAGATGGCAGTATTTACCTTTTTTTGTTAAGCTCAGACTGGAGTCATGTTTAGACATGTCCTGGACATGTCTGGGGCAAGTCTCAGAAAATTAAAAAAAAAGAGGTCTAAATGTGGGTGGGGTCTGCAAAAGAGTATATAAGGAAAAGAATTGAGACAGTAAAGTGGTAGGAGAAATTGCAAGAAGATGACCAGACCTGCCATTCTGTTCAAGACTTGTGACATTTCTTTTGTGGATTTCTTTGCCTGTGTTTGAGCATTTTCATTATCCAGGACATCACCAAGCCACCCCACAAAAAGGGACTGTAAATATTTCTTTTTTTTTTTCCTAATCAATCTTGGTCTTTAGGTTCATTAGTTGTTAGTTAGTTGTTATTGTCTTTGTCTGTTAAATTAAATGTGTTTAAGTTTTAAAAACTGTGTGTCATCCCTTGCTGTTGCTGTTGTGTTGTTTTAAATGTAATAACAAATTGGGGCCATAACAAATTGGGGGCTCGTCCGGGAGAGACCATTTTGTGAGTCATTTATTAAAAATCTAACATTTCAAATTGTAAAAAATTTTTTTTTAATTGAATACATATATATTGACAACAGCAATGGATGATTTCTTGGCATCACCAACCGTAGGGGTTTTGAAGTCTTTTAAAAAGACAGAACTGCTAGAAATTTGCAGACATTTAGAGCTGACAGAGGTGAAACCAGCCATGCGAAAAGCAAGACTGGCTAGAGAGATAGTTGAATATTACATTGATGAAAATGTGTTTGCACCAGGAGATCTGGAACAGTTTCCAGTGGAAAATCCAAATATAGAAATGGAACTTAAATTAAAAATGCTAGAGATTGAAAGGGAGGAAAAAGAAAAACAAAGGCAGTTTGAGTTGGAAAAATTAGCAAGAGAAGAGAAAAAAGAAAGGGAGGAAAAAGAGAAACAAAGAGAACTTAAGAGGGAAGAAAAAGAAAAACAAAGGAAGATTGAGAGAGAAAAATTAGCAAGAGAAGAAAAACAAAGAGAATTTGAGAGAGAGAAAGAGGAAAGAGCAGAAAGAGAGAGACAGAGACAGAGAGATTTTGAATTAGAGAAATTCGATAGAGAAAAAAGACTCCAAATGGAGCAACTAAAAATTAAAATTGAAACTAAAAATAAATTTTGTGCCAGTCAGGAGGTAAAACTGGTGCCTCCATTTTCAGAAAAGGATGTTGACAACTATTTCTAGTGTTTTGAAAAAGTAGCAAAGAGTTGCCAGTGGCCAAAGGAACACTGGCCTCTGATGTTGCAAACTGTCCTCAAGGGTAAAGCTCAACAAGCCTATTCGGTTTTGTCTGCAGATGATTCCTCTGATTATGAGGTTGTCAAAAAGGTTATTTTGAGAGCTTATGAGTTGGTTGCAGAGGCTTACCGACAGAAATTCAGAGGTCTGAAGAAATCTGAAAATCAGACTTATGTTGAATTTGCTAATGAGAAGCAGGTTTGCTTTGAGCGCTGGTGTACTTCTATGGAGGTCAAGGATGATTTCAACTCACTAAAAGAGATGGTGTTAGTTGAAGAATTCAAGAACTGTGTTAAGGATGATATTAAGACCTACCTTAATGAGAAGCAAGCACTGAATTTGCAGTCAGCTGCCAAATTTGCAGATGAATATGTTCTCACTCATAAGTCCACATTTCAGTCTAGCAGTAACAATAAATGGTCCCAATTTCAGAAAAAGGGTTACGGTGATACCCAAGATTCCTCACCCAAAGACAAAGACAAATCTGGTGATGGTGCTCAGAAATCCAGTAACAGGTCTGATCGAAGTGTGAAAGCTGACAGTGACAAAAGTGGTCTAGTTTGCAGTTATTGCAAGAAATCTGGTCATGTTACAACTAACTGTTGGTTCCTTAAAGCTAAGAAAGAAAAAGAAAAGGATACCAAACCAAATGCCTTTGTGAAAACAAGGTTAGAAACCCCTGTAGTAGATAACCGATCTGCTAAATTGCCTGCTTCATGTGGGGCTAAAAAGCCTGATACAGCTGACTTTGTGAGGGAGGAATTTCTTCCATTTGTGTCAGAGGGATTTGTGGCTCTGAATGAGCATACTACTCCTGTCCCCATATATATCCTAAGGGATACCGGAGCTTCTCAGTCACTTTTGTTGATGGACTCCTTGGAGTTACGTGATGAGACCGCTTCAGGGGATTTCATACTTGTACAAGGTATTGAAGGGAGGACTGTATCTGTACCCCTGCGCTCTATATTCTTGAAGTCAGATTTAGTTACAGGACAGGTAAAGGTGGGACTTATGTCAAGTCTACCTATAAAGGGTGTTTCTCTGTTGCTAGGCAATGACCTGGCTGGGGGCAAAGTAGTTCCCCCTGTACATCTTACTTCACAGCCGAGCACTGAAAATGGGGATGAGGACCCATCTCTGTATCCTTCTTGCGCAGTGACTCGTGCTATGGCCAAGAAGGCTAAAGAAGATGATGTTGTGGTGCCGTCCAGTACATTGAATAGTCAGGACTCAGGTGGTTCGCCTCATGACTCTGATTGGCCTACTATGGTTTCTCCGTTTGAGGACTTATCAGATACTTTTATTAGTTCTCTATTCAGCCAGCCGGATGGGTCTGGTGATTCTGATGTGTCTGGAGACTTGTGTCTGTCCAGAAAGCGGTTGATTGAGGAGCAAACTAATGATCCTGAAATTGGTGTACTAAAGAGGAGAGCCCTTCCTGAAAAAGAAATAGATGCAGTTCCAGTTGGGTATTATCTCAAGGATGGTGTGTTGATGCGGAAGTGGCGCCCTCCTGATATCCCTGCCAATGCAGATTGGGCAGTGGTCAGGCAAATTGTTGTTCCGAAGGTCTATAGGAATGAGATCTTAACAATGGCTCATAGTTTACCTTTAGGAGGTCATCTTGGTGTTAACAAGACTGTTGATAAGATCATGAAACACTTCTTTTGGCCTGGGCTTCGGAAAGACGTTTCCAACTTTTGCAAAACCTGTCACACTTGTCAGGTAGTTGGAAAACACCAGTTAGACCCACCTGTAGCTCCATTGCAGCCTATCCCAGCATTTGGGGAGCCATTCTCTAGGGTCATTGTTGATTGCGTTGGACCATTACCCAAGACTAGATCTGGAAATCAGTACTTGTTGACAATCATGTGTGCATCTACCAGATTCCCCGAAGCCATACCTCTACGTAACATCAAGGCAACTGCAATCTCGAAGGCTTTGATAAAGTTCTTCACGTTGTTTGGTCTTCCCAGGGAAATTCAGTCAGACTAAGGTAGCAATTTCACTTCAGGATTGTTTCAGCAGGTTGTGTATGAACTAGGTGCAAAACAGATTCTTTCTAGTGCCTATCATCCAGAAAGTCAGGGTGCCTTAGAGCGGTTTCATTCCACTCTCAAGACAATGATGAGGACTTATTGTTATGACCATGAGAAAGACTGGGATGAAGGGGTTCATTTGCTGTTGTTTGCAGCTAGAGAAGCAGTGCAGGAGTCTACTGGATTCAGTCCATTTGAGCTAGTGTTTGGTCATGAAGTGAGAGGACCTTTGCTATTATTGAGTGAACAATGGCAAAAGGAAGAGCCGCAAATCAGTCTGTTAGACTATGTTAGCAAGTTCAAGGAAAGATTGCGTGCAGCTTGTGACCTTGCCAAAGAGAACTTGAAATCAAGTCAGGGAAAAATGAAAACTTGGTATGATCATAAGGCTAGAAGCCGTGAGTTTAAACCAGGAGACAAGGTCCTTGTGTTGTTTCCCTTGCAGTCCAATCCATTGCAGGCTAGATTTCATGGTCCTTATGAAATTCTGACAAAACTCAATGATCTCAATTACATTGTGAAGACTCCAGATAGGAGAAAACCAAAACAATTGTGTCATATTAACATGCTAAAGCCTTATCATGACAGAAATGCTAGGGTTGCAGCTGTCACTTCAGATTCTCCAATGGTCGAAACGTGTGAAGATGAGGGGGAGTTTCAAGATGATGAACCAAGAATTAAAGCTGAAGTTCTTTCATGTAAATTGTCAAACACTGAAGTGTTGCAAAATCTTGATGTAAAACTCCAGCACTTAGAACCCTCACAGAGAGATCAGTTTGAAAGGTTGATCAAGAAATATGAGGATTTGTTTCCTGATGTTCCAAAGAGAGTTACTATAGCCTCTCATGATGTAGATGTTGGTGATGCCAAACCAATAAAACAGCATCCATACCGGATGAATCCTGAAAAGAGAAAGATTGCTGAGAAAGAGGTTGAGTACATGTTAAAACATGATATTATCAGACCCTCCAACTCCGATTGGAGTTCACCCTGTGTGCTAGTTCCAAAACCTGATGGAAGTACTAGATTCTGTACAGATTATCGCAAAGTCAATGCTGTAACTAGAACTGATGTGTTTCCAATACCTAGGATTGATGATTGTATTGATAGTGTAGGGCAAGCAAAGTTTCTGACCAAGATTGATTTATTGAAGGGTTATTGGTGTGTGCCTTTAACTGAGAGGGCCAAGAGCATCTCTGCTTTTGCCACACCATCTGGATTGTACCAGCATGAAGTCCTACCCTTTGGCATGAAAAATGCCCCAGCCACGTTCCAAAGGATGATACAGTCTACAATCGCCGGATTGCCACACACGGGTGCATACATCGATGACCTGATCACATGGAGTGACTCCTGGGAAGAACATCTAAAAGATGTTGAGACGTTGTTCCAGCGCCTGACCCAGGCTAACCTGACTGTTAACCTGAGCAAGAGTGACTTTGGTTGTGCTACTGTCACCTATCTTGGCTACGTCATAGGCCAGGGTAAGGTGGCACCCATAAATGCTAAAGTCCAAGCCATCATGGACTTTCCAGTTCCTGACAACAAAAAAGCTTTGCGCCGCTTCCTTGGAATGATCGGGTACTACCGCAAGTTCTGCAAGAACTTTGCTGAGATTGCTCTCAGTCTAACTAACCAACTGAAGAAAGGCGTAAAGTTCACCTGGGATGATGCAAGCCAAAGAGCCTTCGATCACCTGAAGTCTCTGCTGTGTCACTTCCCTGTGCTCAAATCTCCTGACTTCAACAAACCGTTCTCCATCGCGGTCGATGCTAGCGACCAAGCTTGTGGATCTGTGCTCCTACAGAGAAGTGACTCTGATGACATTGAGCATCCCGTGGCATACTTCTCCAGGAAGTTCAATCGCCACCAAAGGAACTATTCCACAATAGAGAAGGAACTGTTGGCTCTGGTCCTTTCTTTACAACACTTTGAGGTTTATGTTTGTACAGGACAAAAGCCAATGATTGTGTACACTGACCACAATCCGTTAATGTTTTTGAGTAAGATGAAAAACAAGAATCGGAGATTGTTGAATTGGAGTTTGATTTTACAGGAGTTTGACTTGGAAATTAAGCATGTGAAGGGTACAGACAATGTAATTGCTGATTGCTTATCCCGTGTTTGAATGTGTATATATATATATCATGTGTTTGAATATTGTATGATATGTATATATAGACAAGTGTTCACTTAACCATTTTGTATTGATAAGAAAAATTTTGCCTTTATGAGTCAAAATTTTTCCCTTTTGGAATGGAGGTGTAATGTGAATATAGGCCACTAGATGGCAGTATTTACCTTTTTTTGTTAAGCTCAGACTGGAGTCATGTTTAGACATGTCCTGGACATGTCTGGGGCAAGTCTCAGAAAATTTAAAAAAAAGAGGTCTAAATGTGGGTGGGGTCTGCAAAAGAGTATATAAGGAAAAGAATTGAGACAGTAAAGTGGTAGGAGAAATTGCAAGAAGATGACCAGACCTGCCATTCTGTTCAAGACCTGTGACATTTCTTTTGTGGATTTCTTTGCCTGTGTTTGAGCATTTTCATTATCCAGGACATCACCAAGCCACCCCACAAAAAGGGACTGTAAATATTTCTTTTTTTTTTTCCTAATCAATCTTGGTCTTTAGGTTCATTAGTTGTTAGTTAGTTGTTATTGTCTTTGTCTGTTAAATTAAATGTGTTTAAGTTTTAAAAACTGTGTGTCATCCCTTGCTGTTGCTGTTGTGTTGTTTTAAATGTAATAACAAATTGGGGCCATAACACTTATAATAACTTCTACACGCTGTACAGTATTTACTTGCAGAAAAGAAAAATCGCAGATACAAATACTAATAAGGTGGATTAGAAATGGACATTTGTTGATGAGATAACACAAAGACGAACGCTCAAGGTTAATTGTTTTCACCGAGTGCCTAATTGGGTCAGCTGGAAGTGACGACACCGCGACTTAGAGAATACTGATACCACAGAGGGCTGAGAGCACACGAAGCCCCTGAAATGTGCACAGTAACACACACACACGTGTGTCTCTCCTACCTGGTAGTCCCATTTCCCCAATGCTGCCTTTAGTTCCAGGTGGTCCAGTGCTTCCCGGGTCTCCTGGTACTCCAACATCTCCTTTCAATCCTAGAATAAATTCACAGCAGAATCCAATGTGTCACTTCATACAGAAAAAAATATTACCGTGATTCTCCACAGGTGAGGGATGCCCTACAGGTGCCGTACCTGGCTGTCCTGGGAGCCCAGCCTCTCCATCTTTCCCTGGCTGGCCGGGGATCCCAGGCTGCCCTTGGTATCCTTTCTCTCCCGTTGGTCCACGATCACCTGTCGGGACGAATATGAGCAGTGATGTCCTTTACCTGCATGTTAATGTGCGGCATAAATTTACTGACCGTTTGAGCTGCGACATACGTCCCGCTCACAGCTCTGTTTATTCAGAGTCAGAGGTAAAGGCAGTTTATCAGTCCCATACAAAAGCAGAAACTTCCAGAATCTGTCAACTGCCTGGACTAACCCCCTTTCAGCCACCAGCAAAAAAATGAATCAGGACAATTTTTTTTAGTCTTACGCTTTCAAAGATTTGAAATCTCTGATCTCACTATCAAATTTTTTTTTAAAAACCTTTCAGAAGACATTATTACCATGTTTACGTTAAAGTTCACGTATCAAGTGAAATTTTCACAAGCTCCTGAAATGTATTCAATGGAATAAATTTAGCACAAAAGTAAGAAAACCTTAAGTGTAAATTTAGGATGAAAATATTTGCTGGGATTGACATTTTTTTGGAGTTTTACCGGCCCTCATCCCATCCTCTGTCCTCCGCACTTCACCCTCCACCCCCCGACCCCCACGCAGGCTTACCTCTGTCCCCAGTGTCTCCCTTCTCCCCCTTCATGTGGTCCATGTCCACCTTCGTCATGCTGCCTGGAGGACCCTGGAGGCCCTGGTCTCCTCTGTCTCCCTTGGGGCCCGTTCCGCCAAACTCCCCCCTGGGGCCACTGGGGCCAGGGTCACCTGTAAAACCAGGCAAATGCACATGTACCCAAATACCACAGAAGGGAAGCAGTACTCCACAACAGTACCTCAACACCAGACTCAAGCACTCACCTCTCGGTCCTGGGGCCCCGGGACCTCCAGGGGCTCCCTGGTATCCGGGGGTCCCCGGCGTTCCTATCACGCCCATCTCCCCCTTAGGACCTGAAGATGACAAGTGACACCACATCCCCATAACGGTCTCTCACCAATAAGATGCAGAATCAGCAACTCTAAAAAACACAGCCTGACTGATTTGATTAGTCCCGCCGATAAGACTTCAGTGGACCACAGACTTGTTTTTGATTACCAGCAGACTGATTAGTATTTTATTGCCGTATTAATGACCTGAATTGTAGTACACTCTGCCTTTTTCTGCTTAATTGCACACCGATTGAATTACATTCGATTGCAGTCTAAGTTGCATTTGACTAGTCTGACTTCAAATTGATTACATTTTGACCGTTACATTTTGACAGTTTGAAGGCCGTCTGACTTGCATATAATTATGGTCCCACTGAGGTGAATTTGATAACAGCCTGACTAATATGATTTTGATTATGGCCTGACTGACTCGAGTTTGATAATATTCTGGCTGACGTGCATTTGATTGCAGCCTGTCTGACATTCATCCGACTACGATCAAGATGAGATGAGAGATACTTTATTAAACTCAGCGGGGTAATTTTTTTTATTCATTTGACCCATCCCAGTAAATTATGAGAAGTGGGCAGCCACTGTGCAGCACTCAGGGGCCAACTCCAGTTCAAAAGCCAGAGCCTTGGTCACGGGGCACTGGAAGGAGTGTTTCCATCGAGCGTTTTACAGGGTTGGGGGAAACTACAGTATTTGGGGAAACCCGCATAAACACTGGGAGAGCATGTCCACACGAAGAGGTCTTGGCCAACCAGAACTCGAACCTGGGATCCCCTTATTATGAAGCACTAGTGTTAAACACTGCACAACCGTGCCATTCCATTCATAATGACTGACTTTGAAGGCCTAACGTAACTGAATGACTTTCGTTTTTTTTTTACCACATGCAGAATGTACAAGTCATGCCTCTTACAGGGGTCACATTTCAGTGCAGATGAACTCACCTTCCTGGCCTGGAAACCCATCTTTCCCGACAGGACCCACTCTTCCTGGAAGGCCTTTAGATCCTGGTATTCCAGGGAACCCGACGCCACCCTTATCTCCCCGAGGTCCTGGCATGTCCAGCCCCGGAAGGCCGGGATACCCCTTCTCCCCCTTCTCTCCCACATTTCCTGTCAAGACATGTTACCCGTCACAATGCTGATCTTCAACTGACACCAGCTATGTGCTCTTCTTCATGGACTTTCCAGCATCAGTCAAAAAAAAAAAAAAAAAAACAGCGTTTCTTTTAAAAATGCGGAGCAGTTGCAGGACTTACAGGAGTACAGAAAATAAAAAAACTGGGATTTTTAGTGAAGAGGTCTTTACTGGTGAGGCTGTATTATCTACAGATGAGAATAGATTATATATACAGGTGATCCTGTTCAGTTTAAAGCTAAAGATGACCTAATGGATGTCTCGAAAGGTGAGTCCATTTTGTTTAATGTTAGAGATGAGAGAACAGATCTCTCTGCAGGTGATTCTGTCCATATTAATGTTACAGATGAAATAATAGATGTCTCTACAGGTGAGTCTGTTCATATTAATGTTAAAGATGAAATAATAGATGTCTCTACAGGTGAGTCTGTTCAGTTTAATGTTACAGATGAAATAATAGATGTCTCTACAGGTAAGTGTTCATTTTAGTGTTACCGATGAAATAACAGATGTCTCTACAGGTGAGTGTTCATTTTAATGTGACAGATGAGAAAACAGATCTCTCTACAGGTGAGTCTGTTCAGATTAATGTTACAGATGAAATAATAGATGTCTCTACAGGTGAGTGTTCATTTTAATGTGACAGATGAGAGAACAGATCTCTCTACAGGTGAGTCTGTTCAGATTAATGTTACAGATTAGAGAATAGATCTCTCTACAGGTGAGTCTGTTCAGATTAATGTTACAGATGTTATAATAGATGTCTCTACAGGTGAGTCTGTCCAGATTAATGTTACAAATGAAATAATAGATGTCTCTTCAGGTGAGTCTGTTCAGATTAATGTTACAGATTAAATAATAGATGTCTCTACAGGTGAGACTGTTCAGATTAATGTTACAAATTAAATAATAGATGTCTCTTCAGGTGAGTCTCTTCAGATTAGAGTTACAGATTAAAAAATAGATGTCTCTTCAGGTGAGTCGGTTCAGATTAATTTGACAGATTACATAATAGATGTCTCTAGAGGTGAGTCTGTTCAGATTAATGTTACAGATGAAATAATAGATGTCTCTACAGGTGAGTCTGTTCAGAGAAATGTTACAAATGAAATAATAGATGTCTCTTCAGGTGACTCTCTTCAGATTAATGTTACAGATGAAATAATAGATGTCTCTTCAGGTGAGTCTGTTCAGATTAATGTTGCAGATGAAATAATAGATGTCTCTACAGGCTACTCTGTTCAGATTATTGTTACAGATTAAACAATAGATGTCTCTTCATGTGAGTCTGTTCAGATTAATGCTACAGATTAAATAATAGATCTCTCTACAGGTGAGTCGGTTCAGATTAATGTTACAGATTAAATAATAGATCTCTCTACAGGTGAGTCTGTTCAGTTCATTGTTACAGATGAGAGAGAATAGATCTCTCTGCAGGTAAGTGTACATAGGTGAGCTCACCAAAGGGGCCAGGTAAGCCCTGTTGACCCTTGGGCCCAGGTGGCCCTGGCTGGCCGGGTCCAGGGGGGCCAGGAGGCCCCTCAAATCCTTGCAGCCCTGGGGGACCTGATTCACCTGAACGCAGCAGACAGTAGCAGTAAGCAGCATATAAGATATTGATAGGTGTGCTCCCAGCTAACATGGAATGTTCTTGCAGTGTTTTGGGAATGTTTCATAAATGTATAACATTTTCACATTGAGGCCATTTTTTTCATGTTTCATCTCAACTGGGTAATAAGTAACCTTATTGAACAGCCTAGTGCTGAAAGTACTTAATTTACATTTTTGTACACTATGAACCATGAGGTACAGATAAGAAAATGTCTTTTATAGTTACCAAAAATTATTTTCTTGATTTTCTCTAAATGGGTCTTAAGCACTGGAGTCTTCAATTAAGCTGCAGTAAGCATATTCCAATTAATGTGCAGTGCACAAATACAGAGTATGAGGCACTGCATTATGACTTCATAACTCCAGTCAGGGAGCAGTGGTTTCGAGGTGCATCGTACCTTTGATCCCCTGTGGTCCTGTAACTCCTGTCGGTCCCTCTTGCCCCGGGATGCCCGGTAAACCCACGGCTCCCTTATCTCCTGGGAATCCCGGGACCCCCTGAGGCCCCATCGTGCCTTTAAGTCCTGGAAGACCCCGCCCTGGTTCCCCCTGGAAACGATGAGAGAATTCATTAGAATGACAGCAGCTCATACTTTCTGCACATCACAAACCACAGATAATGTGCCCCAGCATTTAAGACCCCTCATCACACGTTTGTAAGGATACTGCGCCACCTAGTGGTGCAAACGTGAAACACAATGTGCATGTGCATTTTGTAAGTTGAATACAGATACACACACACACACGCGCACACACACACACACACACACACACGCAAATGGACGCAAGGACAGATGGACATACATAAAGACAAAACCCTTCACAAAATATTTTTTCGAGAGGATAAAAATAAGTCTCTCCAAAAAGATTTAATTCTTATACACTACCAGTCAAAAGTTTTTGCTCACCCCAATATTTTCTGTAATTGTTACAATTTTGTATATTTTATTCTTGTGTAATAGTCTCATATTGGTTGTATAACGGAAAGGTTGGAAAACTGAAGCCCAATGTATAAACCCTGTGAATAACAAAACAAATTAAGAAAAACCAGGATCAGTCATTTTGTGAATATTTAAGCAGATCAGTAACGATGGTCTAATCCAGTGCTTCTCAAACCTCTCCTGGAGGACCACCTGTCCTGCACGTGTTAGATCTCCCTGCTCCAGCACAGGTGATTCAAATGATCTACTCATTATCAAGCAGCTTCAGGGCGAGCTGATCATTTCAATCACCTGTGCTGGATTCATTGTGTATTTTTCTTGTAAATTTGTAATTTGTAATTAAAAAGTCTTGGGTTCCAGTGATTTCTTTGTTGTAAACATACATGTTAGATAAAGACATGAGAAGATCCTAGGGTGTGCAAAAACTGTTGGCTGGTAGTTTATGCAAAGTAAAATCACAATAACTGTTGCTTATCTGTTAAATAAGACAAGTAAATATCCAGAGATATATGACCATTTTGGCTGTTTAAAATTTACCAACAGGGAAAGAATATTTTACTTGTCAAGCAAGCAATAACTTGTCGTAATGTCGTACTTACATTTCCAACTTGAGTAAAATGAATTTCTTGACATTTTTAATTGCATTACAGGATTAAAACACTTGATAAGACAGACACTTTCTTGCAGTGAGGAAACAAGCCCCTATTTTCCTGCAGTTGCTGTCAAAGAATCCTTAACCATCCTTCTTACACATTTTAAAAGGGTGCTACTGGATGGCTATTTCTTGTATCCGTACTTGTCCAACCTAAATCACACACACCTTTGCCCCAGGTGCGCCAACTCGTCCAGGGAAACCATCCTGTCCTGCGGGTCCTGGTGCTCCAGAGAACCCCGGACCACCAGGAATCCCAGAAATACCTGAGGAAGGACGAGAGATGTAGGAACACAGAAGATTCAGCTGCCAAACTTATCTGAAGAAAGAGGAAGACTGCTGGTTGTAGCTGCCTACCTTTAGGGCCAGGGGGGCCTGGTAAGCCGATTCCTGGGAGGCCTGGGTCGCCTTTCTGGCCAGGAAAACCAGGCAAGCCAGGATCACCTTGAGCACCTTGATCCCCTGGGGAGACATCACAGTGGCAACTGACATTCAATCCTGAACTTTACAGCCCATTAACCGACGATGTCTCCTGGTCTTAACCTGTAATCTTTCATCGATTGTGACAGTGCATGCTGGTCAGTAACGGACAGTCCTTGTCAGACTAATGCTTACATAAACATAATATCGCAACATTGGACTGACTACCCTAAGGTTTACACATGCGGCAACATCATATTATTTGTTTATGTATATTGATTCATTTTGGAAAGAATTGGTCGTCGCAAAAAGGTGAAGCCAGACCCCATCACCACATACTAGGTAGAACACCAGTTTGGCCGGACCAAGAGCCTTATAAGGTTAAGTTAGTTCAGAAGCTGCTCTTTGCATGTATTGGGCAATTTATATGACTTTTTTTTGCCTCAGGTGGTATATTCTTTTCTCAAAGGCTGAATTTTCTTCAAGCATAATTTTTTACTGAACTATTATTTTGCACTTTGTGTGTGTATCTGCCCTCTTCACTAATGAAATGATTAATGATTAATTAATGAACCTTAATGATTAACACAAACCCTAAATAAAAATTACTCCACTGTAATCTTAACTGACTGTCTCCCCTTTATGTTACTGAACTCCGAGCTTAAGATTTACTCATCTTCACCCCAATCTTCACTGACATTTGACTCCTAATCACTACTTTACAATTTCTGCAGTTTCAAACCAATCAGGGTCTTTAGTATCTTGAATCCTTCAGAGCAATTTCTCAGTTCTGCTTCATGCAAGAGTCCAAAAAATGGGACACCTCCAATACCCACCTTGAAGACCAGGTCTTCCTGTTTCTCCGCGAGGTCCAGAAACGCCTTGTGGGCCAGGTGGGCCGACGCCTTTCCCAGCTTCACCTTTGGCTCCTGAGAAAGAGAGATGGACTTGTAGAAATCACCGCTCATTCCTCTCCAAGAAAGAACATGGAGATGGACTTCAGCCTCAGCTTCTCCTATTACTTTACGGTGAACAGTGATGCATAATATGCAACCTCAGTGCTATCTTGTTATATCTCCATATTTCTGGTTTTGATAAGTAAAGCTTCCAATGTTTAACATAATGGAATTTGTGTCTCCTTCATCAACCACATCAAATATTTGGGAGTTAATTCACTATGAAAGTTCAACTTAGACGAAAATGATTAAGAATTGGTAAGGAATATTGTCACTTTGAGATAGCATTTTCTGAAACTTTATGGAACTTTGAATTAGTGCTATTTTGTCCAAAAGGCCTTCTTTTCTGTTCTTGCCTTGAAAGATATACTTCTTCTGGACTTTCAGGGACAATAAATGAATGCCTTGGGGTAAATTTTATGTTACTTTGATATTTGTGCACTATTTAATTGAAAAAAAAAACTATCTCCAGAAGGGTTGTCACACTGAGTTGTCCTTTGGACTATATTCACGTAAACCTCAAATCCTGGTGCTTTTCAGGGGTTAAAAATTGTAGATTTCCTCTCTTAGTCTTTTTTTACTTTCCTTGTAGTTAGCATGGTGCTCACTCAAGAATATTTACAATCTAACAACGAATTGCATTTATTGTGTGAATAGGGTGTGGGAGGTCCGGTAAAACCCATTATTGCATTTCCCAGCAGGCTCACTGGACTTCTCATTTAAGGTCTACGAACGAATTCATGCGGCAGCAGAAAAGTTTGAGCTCATTACCTCATTCATGGGAAGAAGTGATACGTCAGTCAGCTTTGGAGTCAGTAACGTCCATAATTACGATTAAACATATTTGACTTGACAAATGAATGAAAGACTGCTTGATTCAATGATCGACATTGCTGTTTTTTGCCGAAATCAGCAATATTTCAGCAATCCCAGGAATGAACTCGGTCCATCAGCAGCACAATATTCATCTTTTTCCTTCGTTTTTAAGCCGCACTCAAGAATTTCTCACTTATACAAGGACTTCCACGATTAAGGAGGGAGGGTAACCGGGTAGAACCCAGAAAACCAACGACGCTACAACTTTAGCGAGAACTTCACTTGCGACCACTTGATTGGATAGAATGGAGTTAGATCTGGATAGGACTAACTTTCTTAAAAAATATCTGGAGATGGACCTGAAATGCGCCAAAACAGGGGTCTTAATCCTGGCAGATATGATTTCAAAATAAAAATGAATCACCCCCCTTTCCAACTGTATAAACATCATTGAAAATGTAATAAAAGGAGATAGACGATGATAGTACAGAGGTGCCGAATAGGCATCATAAAATTATTAGTGAATTCTGTTAACTGATGCCCAAATTCACCTTCTCCACCCGGGATTTTTAGTGCCGTGCCATCTGAGGTATGGACGCTCCACAGTAACTTCACCTTGAAACGCATGTTTACTCCAAACCAGTTCCCATCTACTATTCCTACTATGAAATGTTGGTAATTTTAGAAATTAATCATTATTCCATTGTGGCTGCCAGTGTGTGACTGCATCCAAACATTAATCTGCAACCAAGCATTCATTTGCGCATTCGTGAAAACCAAAATGGCACATAGTTGTTAGCTAGGCTTTTAAGCAATGCCGTTTCTGCTTTGATTTGCTTGAGAAAACATTATCCAATTAAAATTATTTTAAGCACTGCATTTGATTTTCGAAGTCATTATAAAATAATTTATAAAAAATGCAAAAACAGGAGACAGAATTCAGAGGATGTTTTGGATTAATTCATTTCTTGGAATTGTTGCCATCTGAATATCATGTGTATTGTATTTACATCATCACCCTAGCCTGTTGGTGATCTTTTTACCTTCTTAATTAATAATTTACCATTATAGGCTTATTCATTAGCCTTGATTATTACCTCTGCCAAGGAGGTTATGTTTTTGTGACCACTGTTTTGTCTGTCTGTCTGTTTGTGTTCAAGATAGCTCAAAAAAGTAATGAGCGGATATCTCTGCAATTTTGTGGGTGGGTTGCAATTACATCAGGGATGGACCCTATTGATTCTGATCGCGATTGGTCAAACAATAAGCCCACCACAGCAACCATCTCAAAATCCTATGCTGCAGATATTGTGGACCTTACACAAGTGGGCATGTCATATGAAAGTTACAAAACTGGTTGAGTGAATTTTGCATTTGTTGTGAGCTTTAGCGGGCAACAAACACAAAATTTACTCAACATGTTTCATAACTTTCTCATGACTCGATCAAGGGTATAAGATTCTGTTTATCACATAACTGAATTGCGTAATTTAATGGAAAGCAAATGTAATTTCTGTTAACGCCCACTGTATGTTAGCACTGCGCTAACTACATTGCTTGGCTTAGTCAGTCTCTGAGTCACAGACATTTGCGGCTGAACGAGCAACCATTTGTAAATTCAATCAAATGAGTAGCTAGCTAATGTTAGCTCGCTAGCTAACCAACTAATGATACATAATGGTTTTGAAAAAATATTGCGTGCATGCAACCCAGCTAAGTAACGTGAACTTAGTTATGTGAGTGGCTCATAACTAGCCTACCACAGCGCTAAGCCAAGCCGATTTAACCAAGGTCTAACTTGGTATTTCGTTTGGTGAAGTATAAACAGCGAGACGTAATGCAAAGTGACCCCCCCACGAACTCAGCCAATGCGATTTTCGCAAAATATGTCAAGAGCTGGGCTATGGGAAAAGTACTGCAGTTATACGATAAACCTTTCATTTCTTATGAGCCATGTTCACTCAGCAAGATTACGACTGTGCTGCCTTGGCGGAGCCAGATTGTTTTTTTTGTGGCTAAAACCTCCAAAGTCAGACCAACTCAATCTCACCTGCAGCTCCAGCAGGTCCCGGCAGCCCTGGCACACCCTGATTACCCTTCTCCCCCCGCTCCCCCGGGAGACCGAACCCTGGGATCCCAGGAGGACCCCTCTCTCCAGGGGGCCCGGTCAAACCTGGGTCTCCATCCCGGCCCCTCTCTCCTTTGACACCCACAGTGGCCTAAGAGGAGCAGAAAAAATGGTGGTTTAAATCGGTGCAGACAACTTAAATCAGGTGAAAAATGGATTAGACTAGTTTAACATAATGTAGGCAGGTTTAGATTAGCTTATTATGATATAAACTGGTAAAGGACAGATCTAGGGTGAATTGCATCAGATAGTTCAGTCTGGTACATTCAGGTTAAAATTTGTCTTGCTGGTCCAGATGAACCAGTTGTATGCTAGTTTTAAGTCATTTACATCAAACTTCGGCTGAGACTGCTTTGGGTTTAGTTCATGTTGGGCCTATGCATTTTTGCATAAAAGCTATCAACTACCTATCAACTACCTCAATTCTGAAATAGTTGGGACAAAGTGTGAATTGTGAATAAAATCAAAACGCAATGACTTTCAAATCACACCAGCCAGTATATTATTCACAATAGAACAGAGATAATATAGCAAATGTTGAAACAGAGAAATTTGACAATTTTATCCACAAAACAAGCTCAAATTTGATGGCTGCTCCAGGTATCAAAGTTGGGACAGTGGCCTGTTTACCATGGTGTAGCATCCCCTATTCTTTTTAACATAGAGCTGAGGCACGTGGGAATTGAGGAGACAATGCGCCAAATGTTCTCACTCGGTGAAAGATCAGGACTGCAGGCAGGTCAGTTCAGCACATGGACTCTTCCACTACGAAGCCATGCTGTTGTAATAGCTGCAGTATGTGCATTGTCCTGCTGAAATACAAAACGCCTCCCGTAAAATAGATGTCGTCTGGAGGGGAGCATATGTTGCTCTAAAACCTTTTTTATACCTTTCAGCATTCATGGTGCTTTTTAAAACGTGCAAGTGTCCCACACCATATGCACTAATGCATCCCCATACCATCAGAGATGCTGGCTTTTGAACTGAACACTGATTACAGGAGGGGTGGTCTTTCTCTTCTTCAGCCCGGACACCCATGATTTCCAACAAAATGTCAAATTTGGACTCGTCTGACCACAGGACACTTTGCCACTTTGCTACAGTCCATTTTAAATGAGCCTTGGCCCACAGAACACGGCGGCGCTTCTGGATCATGCTCAACAGTGGCTTCCTTTTCGCATGATAGAGTTTTAGGTGGCATCTGTGGATGGCACGGCAGACTGTGTTTACAGAGAGTGGTGTCTTGAAGAATTCCTGGGCCATTTAGTAATGTCAATGACAGAATCATGCCGGTGACTGATGCAGTGGTGTCTGGGAGCCTGAAGTTAACGGGCATCCAGTAAAGATCTTCAGCCTTGTCCCGAACGCACAGAGATTTTTCCAGTTTCTCTGAATATTTTGATTATGTAATGCACTGTGATGATGAGACCTTCAAAGCTTTTGCAATTTGACGTTGAGGAACATTGTTTTTAAAGTATTCCACAATTTTTTTTATGCAAGCCGTCACATGTTGAAGAGCCTCTGGTCATCTTTACTTCGGCGAGACTCAGCCTCTCTAAGACATCCCTTTTATCGCCAATCATGTAACACACCTGATGCCAGTTAACTTAATTACTTGCTAAATGTTCTTTCAGCTGATTCTCTTATATTTCAGTGGCTTTATCAGCCCTTTTTGCCTGTGTCCCAACTTTTTTGAGACCTGTTGCAGCCAGAAATGTTGAAATAAGCTCATTTTGTGGATATAAATGTGAAATGTCTCAGTTTCAACATTTTAAATGTTATCTATGTTCTTCTGGAAATAATATATTGGCTCATGCGATCTGAAAGTCATTGCATTTTGATTTTATTAACAATTTGCGTCCCAACGATTTCAGAATTGGGGTTGTACATTGCCATTATGAACTACCTCCTGATTCCCTCCATAATACTGAAATATCGCATTTTAAAATGGTAGAAAGTTTGTTAAAAATGGGTTTCATGGGTTAATGAAGTGCAGAGGCAGTGAAATGTTGGCCTAAGCTGAGTGGCTACAATGGTGTGGTCCGGTAAGGATGTGCACTTACTGGTTCTCCTTTGAGTCCAGGCTGACCAGGAATCCCATCCCTGCCTGGGAGTCCATCCAGTCCTGGTAGGCCTATTGCCCCAGGGAACCCTGAAGTACCCTTTTCCCCCTTCAGCTCTGGGGCTGCATATATGTCACCGGGTGCTCCATGCGCCCCTGGGGCTCCCATAAGTCCAGGGGAACCAGTAATACCCTAAAGGAGAGTGCAATAACATGTGTAAGGGGCGGGGCCCACTGGATCCTGAACTTTCACTTTAAACACTCTATCTATTTATTTAAACAGTGCCCAGAATTTCTCCACTATATTTTTGTTGTTATAAGTAAATTCATGTCGTCATGATAGAGGTTATTTAGAGTAAGGACAATTTATCAGCTTTTTTTATTTCAGTCCTTAGCGCCAGTGTTATAAACACAGATTAAGCCTAATTCTCAACTAAATTCGATTTAGTCCCCTGAATTTCAACTGTTTCTGTGAAAACAGCTCACATTGCTGACTGTAAGGATACATACTGATGATAAATGTATCTCGATACCTCTGTG
This sequence comes from Gymnothorax reevesii, assembly GCA_029721435.1. NCBI lineage: Eukaryota > Metazoa > Chordata > Actinopteri > Anguilliformes > Muraenidae > Gymnothorax > Gymnothorax reevesii. Next base: position 16,435,965 of record CM056587.1, on the reverse strand, counting down.
GCGATACCATGCTTTTTACGTCCCTGAGAAATACACTGATGTTCTCCACAGCAACAAGTGGCTCTGAATCACAGTGACGGGCAAGTAGTATAATGTATTGCGGCTGAATGTATCATATATATGATATAATGTATTGAGGCTGAATTTCCGTGGGCAATCACAGGGTAGTACAGCCAGTCTTGCCAATAGCCACATCATTGGGCAGTCAAGCAGCTGACAGTCATGCAGTACAGTCAGACAGTCACAGTCACTCACTGGATCGCCCTGACGACCAGCAAGTCCTGGTAAACCCTTCTCTCCTTTGGTGCCTGTGGGTCCAGGGAAACCTACCATTCAGACACAGGTAAACATGGTAAATGATGTGGATTAGCAATGTAAAAAACACAGATGAACAGGGTGAAACACACACCTAAACTGCTGGATTGGGCTACTCGTAAAATAATACAGATGGCATATTTAATGAAGTCCTTAAGTACTTGGGCAGTAATGCAGTTTTAATAGTAACTGTAATTCTGACAAGAGTCCCTCAGTATGGATAAATATGAACATGAACACAAACACATGGAAGCTAATAGCATTTTAAGGGCATTTCAATCAATATGCTATAAACCTTGTCAGACTTATCAGCATTCTTAAAAAATGTGTCATAGTCCAAATTGACATTGAACTCATTCTGCGTGCTTTAGTGCAATGGACAGGATGAATTCCATCATATGGCCCACTACCTGTGTAAGAAACTAAATGGCCACGATGCCATCTGTTCTACAGGTGTCCATGAAAACAGGGCCAGTGTGGAGGAAGATTTCTCTTATATCCCATCTAATTGACCAAAAATAAGGCCTATCTTCACTATAACGAAGTTTCAAATTAGCTAGCTATATAGCGGTTTTGAAATTAGCCTGATGTCAAATTAGCCAGCTATTTTATAGTGAAGATGCAAATAGCCCACTAATTTGAATCAAGAAATTTTCCAGATAAATCTTTGTCTAGTTTAGGAAATAGCCAGCTAATTTAACATGCTATTTGAGTTGCGTCGTCATCAGACCAAAACTGAACTGGGAAAGTCTAATTGAACTCCATCTGGAAATGATGCAAAGAGCGCATGCATCAATATCAGGCTAATTTCTTGAGCAGGGGACTTTTGGGCTAATGGAGGCGCAAATTCGCACTAATGAGCAAATTTCCCTCACCACAAAATAGCTGGTTAGTTTAGCTTCGTTCTGATGAAGACAAATCTAGCGTGTTCAATCAAGACTGTCATAAGCAGAATCAGGTGCGGTGGTGCTATGCTGTAACAAAAGCCTGGACACTTATGTTGCAATAATGAAACTTACAAAGAATTTTAATCTTGTATCTAGACTTCAAACAATTATTTCCATTATAAGTTTTATCAGAAAAGAATTCTGATGCTGATGTAAAAAAAAAAGAAGACTAATGTCTGGATTTGGATTTGTCCATGTGGTGATTGAAATAATCTTACCCCATGGACCAATCTAGAAATGAGTCAAAATTATCACACATCAGTGGTGGAATTTTGTTATGCGAAAAAGGCAATGAAAAACAAGTTTTTAAGTCTAAGTACAAGATTAAAATGCTTTGTAAGATTTTTTTTCCATGTACTCAAACTCCTCAGCCAATATTGGACACCCTTGGTCTATACAGTTCACTAGGGCGAAATGTTGCCTCTTCGTCTCGATTTGTCTTAATGTTGGCTCTTTGTCTTTCAAGGTAATCCAAAGGAAGACTTCTCACAGCATGTGCACGTAATGGTGCTAAATTTTTACTCCAGATTATTAAGCAATATCCTCTCCTCACCTTGTTTTCCCTCTGGGCCTGGGGGTCCGGGGAGTCCAGGGGGTCCGTGGATGGCACAGTGTACGCAGGTGTCTCCTTGGTCACCTGAGGGAAGCAACGGGAGAGTCATTTACAATACTTTCCCTTCGACATGAGAAAAACAGGCAGGAGAGATACAGGATCTACCCGGCTGTATGATCTGGCTGAGTTTCTCACATCTCTTTTTTTTTGCACTACGAAGTTTTGTGAGGCGCTGAATTTCAACTGCTGTAATATTTCTATAACATGAATTTAGAACTTTTAAATAACTTTCTGACTATTGCCAAGAGGGGCTTTTTAAGAAAATATCATTATGTCTGCCTAGTCATCACCAGTAAAATGGCAATGGTTCAACAAAAAAGTGTAACCATCTTGCTACGAAAACAAGACAAATGCTGTCGGTGAACAACCGCAGGGTATATCCGGGTAACTGTAGCATTTCTCCCTATGGGCAAAATGCATAGTTTGGCCTGGTGGTGGCGCAACAGGAAATCAACAAGGGAGGTACTCAAGGCTCAAGGAATTTTCAAAAAAAAATTGTGCTCAGTTCCCATAAGAACTATCAGATTTCTTGAATTCAGATTGAGTTGAGTTTAGCCAAAAAATGGTGCTACAGGAACAGACACAGTATCACCAGAACATTAGGACTGCTCTTTTATGCACAGCAAAATTGATGATTTCCATTAGAACTGTTGCAGTTTCACCTAATGGTGGTGCTGCAAGTAAAGTGTTTTTACTGTAGTTTCTCACCTTTCTGTCCTTGTTCTCCAGGGAGCCCAGTGGGTCCTGGCGGCCCCGGGGGGCCACGGTTCATCTCACAGTCTCCGTCCCCTGATAAGAGATAAAGACAGAAGCAGTTACACCAGCTGCAGGTCCTCACAGGGGCTTTCCTGGATAGAGAATTCAGCTGCATTCTGCATTCAAACAGATCAAACATCAGTCCATACATCAATCTATCCATTCACTGCCCGACTCGCTTATTCCTGGTCAGGGATACCGGAGACTGGATACCATCCCAGCATTCAATGGACTAGAGGAAAGAATACACCCTGGGGAGTCTACCAATCTGTAGAAGGATACACACATCATTCACTCTCATGCACTCAATACTCAAGGAAATGTAGACCCTCCGATTCATCTAACATGCGGGTCAGTGTAAAAAGGAAGCAAACCCATGTATGTCCGATGAACACCACAGAAGAACAAGAACAACAAGCAAATTCCACACAGAAAGGCCCAGGAAAGATCTAATGACAACTATATTGCTGTGCATTATAGCTACCCACTGCGCCGCCATCACACAGGATATTCTTATTGTTTTTAGCTGAGCAGATAACGCCGAAAGTATAACCAATTTTTTGCACACCAATGATGCAGAGGAACCAATCATGTAGTCCTGATCTGATTCCGGACTGGAGTCTGTTTAAGTCCCTAGTAGACTTGATCAGGTGGTCTCTGTGACCAGGCAGAGTCAAACTCCCAATTCTTTCCCTTTTTACCTCCTTCCCTTCAACAAATTCATACAGAACAGAATGCAGCCAAACAGCTACCTATACTGAGACAAAAAAGAAACTCAACACTCATAAACATTTTCTTGAAACTTTTAATAAGAGAGTTTTTATTATCAGTAGGGGTAAATGCGTTGTCAAAGACAAATTGTCTTATGCTTTTATTATTATATATTGTATTTTTCACTGCAACTTCCACTAGGAGTGAATTGTTTAGAGGTCGTATGACTGCCCAAACCATAAGTAAACACCTGCGCACTGCTCTTATTCAAGTTGTAACTACTCTTGGACATTTCCGCAGCATTTCTGGTGGAACTGGTTACATTATGGACATTATTTTTATGATACACCATCTTTAATGAGTACAGAATTAAATGAAATCATTATTTAAAACCTAATTTCTTGTATGTTCAACTTATCAACCTCCAAACGAGTGTGAAGTTTTTATTTTGGCTGAGTATATATAGTGTATTTTTGAGCCATACAGTGAATTATGCACACAAGGCTGGGCATTGTTACACTTAGGAAAGGTTTATCTGATCCAGACTAAGCCCAACTCTCAGTGCATTTCCACTTAAGGGAAATATCATGTGACCTCAGGTCACATGTCCCAATCTGAGCCAAAGCCTGGGTGGGCTTTCACTTCAGAGAATGGTCATGTAGCCCAGTTAGGGCTTAGACAAGATCAACATCCTTTGCTTCCCAGTTGTGTTACCTGCAATATCCAAACCCTGTCTAAGTAATTACAGGTGCGCTGTTACCTGGAGGACCAGGTGGGCCAGGAGGTCCTGGAAGCCCGTCTTTGCCTCTCGGTCCTAGCAGAGAAGCTCCATCTTCCCCTCGGTCCCCCTTCTGGCCAATCTCTCCCGGGAACCCTCTCTCGCCGGGGGGGCCCTCCTCAATCCTGCCTGAAGAGATCAGGTGACACGGGTGGGGGGTGGCAGAGCCCAATTAGTGAGAACTTCCTTTTCGTAAATTCACATATATCAAAATACCACCCGTGACACAAAATGGCCGCCTACCAGGAAGTCCAGGAACTCCTTGTAACCCAGGAAAGCCTGAAAACCGAATAAAAACCATAAAGTTAAATGGCTGCCAATTAATGTGGTATGCAGGGCTCTAACATGTCTTCAGTAGTTAATAATAACCAAAAAATTTGACTTATATGCAAATTCCATAAATTTCACAGAAGTAAAGAATCAAAAAATGACTAATCTCTGGGGAGAAAAGCGTTTTTTTGGTTTTCCTCAACAGTGGAACCCTTTGTCATTCCTTCTGGAACCGACTATCATAGGTGTGATGAGCATGAAAGTGCCCAGATGTAATCCCTTCGGCAACACAGAACCCATGAACTCTGCAGGTTTCCGCAACAAAATCACATACAAAAAGAGTGTAGCCTGTATTTTCCAGGTGTGCCACCTAGTTCATTTTTTGGAAGTAGTCATTGCCCAGTATCCTGCAAGTTCAGTACATGCGGTGAGTTGCAGTACCTCTGTCTCCTTTTGGACCAATGGCACCAGGCAGGCCCCGTGGCCCAGGTGCACCATCACCCTGTAATATAATCACATGATCAATCACATTATGAGTCACATTATCAATTCAATTGCCTCTGGACATAAACAATTTGGTCTGCTGTATAACACAGGGCCAAACTGCTAAAAAACAACCAAAACAACAGCCACAGACACGTGTTGCCTTTTACCTGGTTGTCAGTTTAGTCACTAATTTTCCCATAATCCTTCTGGCAGAAACAACAAATACCTAAAATTGCAAGCTCCGCGCTATTTCTCAGAAACTCACTTAATGAGACTATTACCCATGATCGAGCTACTTCAGCGATATCCCAGCTGGGCACCAGCATTACTTAGTCAAGCAGAAGTGAACAGATCGAGTGAAATGTAGTAAATTTACTTACATATCCTGGAGGGCCTCGTTCTCCTTTCTCACCCTGTTTCACAACAAATACAGGCTCATCAGTTGGTAAATTCAATTAATTTCAATTCAATTTTATTTGTATAGCGCTTTGTAAACGTTGCAGAGATGTTTCACAGGGCAAAAACGGGCAAAGCCAGGCCCAATGAGTCCGATTTGAGTATATTGAGTCCTAAATCAGATCTGTATGAAATGAGCAAACGATTTGGAATTGAATCTCAGCCTCTGACTCGCCCAAAGATTCCAATGGAATAAATCATCCTTAGCTAGGGGCAACAATGTTACTTTGAATTTGAGGGTTGAACATCAACATAGTGTGCAGTCACGATAACCCACTACATGACCTGTGGTGAAGCCTCAGAAGTGAACTAGCTGAGTTATGCCATATAAACGTAGTTTATCCGTTGAGAGAATGTTTCTGCAGAGTGGCACTCAATGATTGATGCACTGCCATGGGTCGCAGTGAGTCACAGGCAGTCGTAAAACCAGGTTTAAGAGATCACGTAAAGTCTATGGAGTTGACAGCTAACCAATCCATCAGTTTATCCACAATCAGCTTCATAATTGCACTGACAGAATTTGGCTTTGTACCATGGCACAATGGATATTAAAGCTTAAAAAATGGGATAGAGACTGTATGCTTTAATTTGAAGGTAATTATGCTGCAATCCATTTCACTCAAAATTTGGAATAAAAATACCATTGACATGAAAAATTGCAATGGAAAATTTGCAGTCTCTCAACTCAGATCACCAAATCAGAAACTCAGGTAGGATCCAGCTGGCCAGAGTTTGCCGACATAAACAAACTTGACATCAAAGCACTACAGCAGTGCACATAATAAGCAGAGAGCAAAATCATCATTCAAAGTTATACTTTTATAAGGTGTTTGTGTTGTGAAACGTGCAGTAACAACTTAGTAACCATTTCTAATTTCATTTCAATGATTTGTACTTGATGGAGGTTGTTACACTAAGGGCGCTTTGCCCCTTCATTCATAAATCAGGCTTGACACACTGCTCTCAGCAGATACAGATAAACAATATAATAACAGAATATTTCGTAAAATGTATTATCATTAATTGCGCTGTGGTAGTACATACACAATGAGTAGTTCATCAGCAGTTCATTGTGGAGGTCAGAGATTTGCGAAACAGACATGAGTCCACGTTTTCCCAAGCATGCGCACATTTAGACTGGAAGACGAAAGTTATGACTTGCAACTATCAACTACTGACGTCCAGCGGATTGCAGCATAAAATTTATAGCGTGAACCAGAGAGGAATTCAAGCTCATTTTACACAGTTTCACTGTCCACATACTTAGGAACCTCACTGTCACATCACAGTACATTTGACAGAACAATGTGCAATCGTTGCACTGGAAAGAGACCAGAATCTCGCTTACCGTTTGTCCCGGAGAGCCGGGGAAACCAGGAAAGCCTTTCTCTCCCTGCATGAGCGACACAAATCATGCCACTGTCCGTCAGACCATGAGCTTCCAGTAATCAGCCACTCAAGTCTCCATTTCTAGTGCATTTCCTGTATATTCATTAACTTATTTCTCACTGCCCAATTTCACCAGAGCCAATCTGTCCAGCCAGTCTCGAATCCAGACACCCACAGCATCAGAGCATTACCTTAACAGAATGACCCATCGACAGCTCCCAGAAATGCTCTCATTACGTTAAAATAATTCGAGGTGCAAATACAAAGTTGATGACATTTGAAACTGGAACGTACTTTGACCCCATTGTCTCCATCCTTGCCTGGTTTCCCCTGCAATTAAAAACAGCAGCTCAGAATAGTCCGCTATGCATCAGTTGAACGTACATTATTCTAATGGCAATATGTAGATACGCAGCACGGTAATGAAAAACGTGTATTTAATTCTATCGTGTACTTCAACTCTGTATTCTCACACGTTCATAATGAGTGCAAGGTAGACATTTAGATGTAGTAAAAAGATATTGGTCACTGAGAACTTGCAGTTAGATACTGCACAATGTGAAGCGCAGCCAAGTGTACAGCATGCATTTATATTGTATACTCCACTATGTTTATAATGCAAGAATTTAGCTTGGCAACATTTTATGTTCAGTGTAATCATTTCGATATTGTATCATTTTAAACCAACAGTATCTATGCATTGGAATAACTACAGAGATTCTGTACCAGTCCCTTCTGCCGCACGCAGCTCTTACCCTTGGTCCCTGAGGACCTGGTTCACCTTTGATCCCGGTCAGGTGGGGTACACAGAAACCCTACAGAAAAAAACAGGACACATAGCGCAGTCAGACTCATGGGGGCGGACATGGCTCGAGGACGAGGAAAAATCGATCAGGTCGCCGCGCCTCACGCTTACTTTGTCTCCTTTTTCCCCACGGTCCCCAGTTTCACCCTGAAAAAAAGAAGCAAACGTTTCACACAAAGCAACCGAAATGCATTGCACGGAGGTTTTATTAAAATCAGAGGCGGTCCATCGGCAGTAACGAAGGCCTTCAGAAACCTCACCTTCCAATATGTAATAACCTAAACCTCAGTTTACCTTTCCCAATTAGCAACAGTTGCTCAGACTAATTGCTTGAATGACAGTCAAATTTATATTTGATAGCTTTGTAATGCATTGCACCACAAAATTATTTGGCGTTTTCTTCCGCACATGAATGGCAACATAAAATACCAATTTGTCTGAGCTCATGTAGTTTGTGAAACGGCTCAGATTTGTGCAAATTGGTTTGCGAGGCTCATTAAGCAATACGCCACAAGAATCCGTTCTACATTCTGAATGTAGTGGCAGCTAAAGGGAGTTGTTAGGCACGATACAGAGCTGAGTGACAATTGTAAGGATGGCGAAAATAAATGCTGTGAAGTCAGTGAAGGCATTTGATTTTTTGCATATACTTCCACCCCTCCAATGCCATATCAATTATATAAATATTGGCAATAGGCACTCAGTTTTTCATTATAATTTTTTATAATAGGTCATGTATTGGTTGTTCATAGAATAAATTGTTTGATTGTTAATCAGGCGAACTGAAATGAGAAGAGCTTGAGGGGAATCGAGCAGTAAAGGGTGCGGTTACTGAAGGCCCTTAGAACACCTGACTGCACGCCACTGATTAAAATGTCAGAAAGATTATTGTGACAGATTCACACCTGCGGTCCGGGAAGAAAATTTGTAACGCCGGCTCCCCCCACTTCTTGTGACAGCGGTGGGCCAGGAGGACCTCGGAGGCCTGGGCTCCCCTGAAATGTGATTAAAACGCAAAATAACAGAAGTGAAAATAATGTTAAAAGGAATAATTTCAGGACGCTTTCTGAATATTAACCTAGAAAGCCTCCTCAGTACTCACCTTTTCGCCTTTTTCACCCACGAAAGACAGCCTGTCACCCTGAAGTCACGAAAGAAAAGACAACTTCCTGTTATAGCATATTGCTTGTTTCAAAACTTTCACTCCCCAAATCCTTTCCTCCACTATCACCCCTCTCCTTTTTTATAATCATTATTTAACCAGGAAAAGTTCCACTGAGAATATGTTTCTTTTTTGCAGTAACACCTTATGAGGAATGCCAAATAGAAGAGTTGGAATAAGGAGGGATAGACCAAAACTGAGGTATAGCCCCTGGAGCAGTTTTGGAGTTAAGGGCTCAACGGCGGAGTTCTTCCCAACTTTATCTCTCCTGATCAAGTCAGAATCCCAATCGCCACTGGAGGCTTCAACCAGCAATTATTGGATACTTGTCAAATGACCCAACACTTGGCTACCCTACCACCCCAAAGTAGATTCAAGTCCTGATAAAACAGGCCTCTTGTGAGCATGATAGTAACTGGAACGAAGATGCTGCAGATCTAGTGACTGAAGCTCCGGTTGAAATTAAATTTCATGAAATTAAATACAGAACTGCCTCACTTCAGGATGGTAGCCTCGGCTATATCTTCAGAGTGATGTTTAATATTAGCAGTAGCTAAGAGTCTGCATATAAACACAATTTTTTAACAAAAACACGTAAATGATGTTTTTAGATAAGAGTTTGTGCATAGTAATCGTGGTCTAAGTGCAAAATACGACACCGTACAACAGTTTGTGTACCTCTAAGTGGGGTAACGCGGCCCTAACAGCCATGTTGTCCTACTTTGCTCACACACTGTTTCTGTTAAAGTGCACGAACAGGACAATTTACTGTCGTTCCATGAGTGTCTGATGTGTGAACTCAGCACTAATTCTCAACAGCTATACTGCAACAGCTTACATTCTAATGTCTATTCATTCCAATCCACATAAATGAATCCAAAAATATTTCTGTTGATTACTGAAACAGACTAACTTGTTTCTCAACTAACTTGCGCTGGCAAAACATCTTAGATAATGCTTACTTCCCACTGGCCATTCGTAGCTGATCGTGGAACTTCTCTGAGGCTGCTTTCACACTGTAGGCGAAATGAATTTTTCGCACAACAGATTACATTCAAAGTCAATGCAAAGACGCGAATACACGCGTTTTCCGTCTTTGCATTTAGCAAAACGCGTGTATTCGCGTCTTTGCATTGACTTTGAATGTAATTTGAGGTGAGAAAAATTCGTTTCACCTCCTATGTGAAAGCGGCCTAAAATTGCAGCTTTGGATACAAGGTGATGCGATTATCGCAATTGGCAATTAATCGTGTTGATTATAGGACATTTTTGAACCGTCCAAAACTTTTTTACGATCAACATGATCCCCACAACTGACCTCAAGATTTGATCAGATCTGACAGGATCACCATGATTAGTCCATGCCTAAGACCATGATTTCAATCGTGCCCCAAATCGTGATAGTGAGAACCTAGAACAATCAAGAAAAATTAAGTTTTCCACAATCTCTGTGCTAAATCGCAGAGGTGTCAGATTCTGCGGGGTGGTCTGGTGAGCACAGTGATGCCGCCCAGAAATGCGAAAAAGGCTTCTGCAGGAGCAAACATCGATTTGATCGAGGAGAGCGGAGTTTTTAGCCACTTTAGCCCCTCCAATACGTCGACACAGGCAGGAGGGACGAAGGACCCATCTATTTCCAGGGCCAGAGGAGAAGGAATGGTAGTACAAGAAAGGAAGAGATATTTTTCAATACTGGGGCCATTTCACAAAGCGTCTGCTGCATTTTTCAGCTTCTATGTCATCGACGGCTGTTTCATTCCGCGGGCGCCTTTGAATGCAGCCGAGAAATACAGCCTACATCATGCCTGATGTCCATCATAATTGTCAACTCATTTACACTCCCTTTTCAAAGTTGACAATTTCGTCAGATATCAGGCGAGACAAGGGCAGCGTTTCTCGGCCGCGTTTGAAAGCGTCTTCACAGTGGAACAGCGTGCAGCCTTCAAAGGATGCAGCCTACGCTTCGAGAAATAGCCGGGGACACACCCACTGACCTGTTACCTTAATGACAGAATTTCCTGTCTCTACAATATATTAAATAACTTGAGTCACTTCCTGTTTGGAGTAGTCGGGATGGTAAATCACATTGATGAATGGTTTACCTTCTCTCCTTTGACACCGGCCGGGCCAGGAAACCCCTTGAGGGAGGGAAAGAGGATTTATCAGTCATTGTAGTAAGTCATACAAACTTCAGCAGTGAAGAACCAAACAATGCCCCTCAGTGCCTTTGCGCTCTAGACTTAACTATACAGTGGTGCTCGAAAGTTTGTGAACCCTTTAGAATTTTCTAGATTTCTGCATAAATATGACCTAAAATGTCATCAGATTTTCACACAAGGCCTAAAAGTAGATAAAGAGAACCCAGTTAAACAAATGAGACAAAAATATTATGCTAGGTCATTTATTTATTGAGGAAAATGATTCAATATTACATATCAGTGAGGGGCAAAAGTATGTGAACCTTTGCTTTCAGTATCTGGTGCGACCCCCTCCTGCAGCAATAACTGCATCTAAATATTTCCAGTAACTGTTGATGAGTCCTGTACATCAGCTTGGAGGAATTTTAGCCCATTCCTCAGTACAGAACAGCTTCAACTCTGGGATGTTATTGGGTTTCCTCACATGAACTGCTCGCTTCAGGTCCTTCCACAACATTTCGATTGGATTAAGGTCAGGACTTTGACTTGGCCATTCCAAAACATTAACTTTATTCTTCTTCAACCATTCTTTGGTAGAACGACTTGTGTGCTTAGAGTCGCTGTCTTGTTGCATGACCCACCTTCTCTTGAGATTCAGTTCATGGACAGATGTCCTGACATTTTCCTTTAGAATTTGCAGGTAAAGTTCAGAATTCATTGTTCCGTCAATGATGGCAAGCTGTCCTGGCCCAGATGCAGCAAAACAGGCCCAAACCATGATACTACCACCCCCATGTTTCACAGATGAGATAATGTTCTTATGCTGGAATGCAGTGTTTTCCTTTCTCCAAACATAAGACTTCTCATTTAAACCAAAAAGTTCTATTTTGGTCTCATCTGTCAACAAAAAATTTTTCCAATAGCCCTCTGGTTTGATCAAGTGATCTTTAGCAAACTGCAGACGAACAGCAATGTTCTTTCAGGAGAGCAGTGGCTTTCTCCTTGCAACCCTGCCATGCACACCTTTGTTGTTCAGTGTTCTCCTGATGGAGGACTCATGAACATTAACATTAGCCAGTGTGAGAGAGGCCGTCAGTTGCTTAGAAGTTACCCTGGGGTGCTTTGTGACCTCGCCGACTATTACACGCCTTGCTCTTGGAATGATCGTTGTTGGTCGACCACTCCTGGGGAGGGTAACAATGGTCTTGAATTTCTTCCATTTGTACACAATCTGTCTGACTGTGGACTGGTGAAGTCCAAACTCTTTAGAGATGGTTTTGTAACCTTTTCCAGCCTCAAGAGCATCAACAACCCTTTTTCTGAGGTCCTCAGAAATCTCCTTTGTTTGTGCCATGATACACTTCCACAAACATGTGTTGTGAAGATCAGACTTTGATAAATCCTTGATCTTCAAATAAAATACGGTGCCCACTCACACCTGATTGTCATCCCATTGATTAAAAACACCTAACTCTAATTTTACCTTCAAATGAATCACTAATCCTAGAGGTTCACATACTTTTGCCCCTCACTGATATGTAATATTGGACCATTTTCCTCGATAAATAAATGACCAAGTATAATATTTTTGTCTCATTTGTTTAACTAGGTTTTCTTTATCTACTTTTAGGACTTGTGTGAAAATCTGATGATTTTTTAGTTCATATTTATGCAGATATCTAGAAAATTTTAAAGGGTTCACAAACTTTCAAGCATCACTGTATGTGCCTGGGTTTGGGCAATAAACTTGTGGATGAGAGAGAAAGTGAACTTCATCACAGGATCGCATTCGAGCGCTGGACGATCTACGCTCGCTGTGATGTATACTCCCATAATGCTTACAGAATTTAGAAATTTTGCAACTCCATTGGGAAAAAAAAGAGATTTTTAAGTCTCACGAAATAGAGAGGAGACTTATTTTGGGGTTTTGGCCATGTGGGGTGTATATTTTAAGGTACCGCCCCTGACATCAGTAGCTACGTCAGCCTCAGGGTGACAGTATATGTGTAATTTATGTGTGATGTGTGTGTGTAATTTATGTGTGTCATGGTATCTACGGAGTAGATGTGTGTGTCTTATGTATTGTGCTGCAAACAAAATTGCCCCCCGGGGACATTAAAGTTTTTATAAGTCTAAGTCGAGGTCTAAGTCAGGGTGGGATGTACCTGCAGCATCAAAGAGGCTAGAGCTCTTACCTGGGGTCCTGGTGATCCTCGAGGTCCGATCGCTCCTACGACCCCAGGAATTCCCTTTGGTCCCTGCAAAATGAGAGAGGGACACACTGTTTAGGAGAAAAGATTCCCTGAAATGGGTGAGAGGTACAGGAGGCAGAAACTGATCAAAGTTGCCCATCATGAATAACTGTGATGGTTCTGCCCTGTAGTCCCTCCCCCCTCCTGCTGTCTTCGCCTCCATTTCAATGAGCCACACCTGTTGCTCTCTGGAGTGGAGGTGAAGGGAATAGTATTTAAGAGCTGCACTGCCAAATTGGCAGTCCAGCTGCATTCTGTGTAAGAAGCCCTGTTGTGTGTGTGCCCGGCTGCTCCCCTCATATGTTATTTTACTTACTTAATTAAAGATTTTTATATATTTTTTTTACTCAGCCTGTGCGTTTGGGTCCCTTTCCAAGCTTTTGGGTCCATGGTCCCAGTGCCAGCCGGCTTGCTGTCTTCAGCCGGCGCGGCAAAACCATGACAACAACGCTCTAATCTGCTAATATTCCTTCATGGAGCTTTGAGCAAGTGTCGAGTTTCCTACAACTATACTGAACGAGGTAACTCGATCTTTTGTGAGAGTATTTTTTCAGGTTGTGAGGCCTGTGTCTTTCTAACCGTTGGATTCACCTCTCTCTAACTGCCAAGCATCTACAACATCAGCGACAGACATCGCTTCCGACTGACATTAGAAGGAGCTAGAAAACTCAATCAGCCCTGTTTGAGTCTCCTGCATTCCTTGCTTTATTCCCTTCAGCTTCTCCCTTACTTTCCTTCCCTCCCTGAATGGGTGGAGCAGGGAGTGTGGACAGGACCCAAGGAAAGGAAGGAGGTATTGAATAAATGACTGGAAACAGTGCAGCAGTTCGTGGGTCAGACAGCATTAACATACCGGCACACCGGGCACTCCGGGTAACCCCTGATCTCCTTTCTGTGGGATGAAGCCTCCGATCACACCGCCGGCGTCGCCCTGAGAGACACACACAACACTGCTCGCTTCAGCACTGTTCTCACTTCATTCAGGTTTTATTATCAAGCCAATCATGTTATACACAGTTCGGTATGCCTCTCTCAATCAGTGGTTTAATCTTATTATGCAACTCAGAATAATATGTATATGCTATAAAAAAGAAAATGCAAGCTTGTCTCAAGACGCTATGTGGCAAATGAGTAAGTATTACCTTACTGGCAAATTCAGAAATGTCAAATTCTCATGCACTGGGAAACTATTTTAAAAAAAGTTAAAGAAATAAAATTCTTAGACTAAATTACTTCATGTAGACTTTTTGGAGTTTTTTTGCAGTATGTGACCCCCTACATACATCAATAATTCTAACCCATAATGTAGCCATAACTATGATCCCTAGCTCTACAACTAACTACATCTAACCCGATACAGTACTGTAGCCATAACTATTACTCTCACTATATTGCATTGGACAGTGCAGGGGAACCCAATTCAGTTGCATGTTCTCTGAGATGCATACAGGAAGCTCCCATGCACAGCTGCAGCTTGCACAGCTGTTAGCTTCAGAGGACTGCATTTCCCACACACAGATCTGAGCTCAGCCAGTCACGAGCAAACAGGTGGGAGGAGCACATCACTGAGCATCCAAACCCACCAATTAGCAGGAAGAGAGCCTTTCCCTACCTTTGATCCTGGCAGTCCAGGAATACCCTGAAAAATAAATAGGTGGATTAGAAAAAATGTATCAATCATTGTATTCTTAATTATAGAACTAAATAGTTAAATGTGAAAGTATAGGGACACTTATAGTAAATTGGTGGTTTGTGCACCAAATAATCAATGTATTACAAATGTGTCTTCAAATTGTGAGGCATTGTATGCACTTATTTCATGGGTTTCTTATATATATATATACAAGATATAATTAGCGTTACGCTGATAAATAAGTTGTAAATCGTGCTTTTCATTGCATGTATGTCATGCGGTGTAACTGATGAGCATTTCTTTACTGAACCTAATGTGTTATTACTATTTTCCAAACCTTTGCAGGCTCACAGTTTCTGGTAAATTGTGTGGCATAACCACAGCTAAAACCCTGCTCAGGTACCAGGCTCTGAACTACATCGACACAAGACATCAGTGTTTCCCGAGGCGGCAGTCTGGTAAATGATCATGAATGTGCGACAACAAGTGAGAGACAGACGTACAGGAGGTCCGCTTGGCCCAGGGAAGCCTGGTAACCCATCAATGCCTCTCTCTCCCTGTAACACAGTGACAGAGCGAGTAAACTCAACAAACACAAAAATAATCATCATAAGGATAAAATGTTAAATTGAAGACCTCAATGCTAAAAACACTAAAGTCACAAAATGTCCATTTTGAGAATATGGAGGCAGTGGACGTTTCCCCGTCCTTACCTCCTAGTGTGCAGAAATGTGACTTAAGCACTTTTAGCACTAGGCATGTAAATTATAAGGACATTATAACTATAATGATTGTTGTAATTATTGCTTGAGAAAAGTAGTTCTATTTTAATATGACCCTACCATGGATTGGTTTATCCACTATGGATTGACAATAATCATAATAATCATAACCACAATCAAACATTTTATTATGAAATCTTATAATGACCAAGAGAACTCAGTCATGTGACTTACTTTTGTCCCATTGCACCCTGGGACACCTTGAGCACCTGGCGGGCCATCTTGCCCTGGGATGCCCTAAAGAGGGAAAAGGGTCACATGAGCACTGGTTTATCCAAACAACTTACCAGCAACTAAATCTCCAGTTCTGCCTTGTAGAATTTCTTTACTTGTAAACTGGCATGTATGAAATCATACAGAAACAACAGCAGTACATAATCAGCACTTTCATATATCAAATTCACTGACTGGGATGCATGCTGTTACTTTAACAGGAAGATGAAGACAGGGTATATCTACTGCCAATCAGTGATGTACAGGGGATGGGCACTTTACTACCAGCCGTGATAGTGAAGCTGGTATTGTTTTCAGTTAATCTGTGTGTCATCAGGCCAAAGCACAGAGAAATTACTCTGAAACTACCATAAAACTACCAGGAAAGCTGTTTGTGCATTTTTGCAAGTGTTTATATTTCTGTCATTCTGTCAGTCTGTCTGTCTGTTTGTGGACAAATATTGAGAACACGGTAGAATATCAACCTCTTATGATGCAGCCTACAAACTTCACAGGTGAATATAAGTGATAAAAGTAAGGCTGAGTTTGAAGATGGGTGTGTTCTGAGTTATACTTCAATTCCCGCTTAGCTACAGTGACTGATGAGATCCCACATGGTTTCTAGTTAACCTTTGTTTGAGTGTGAGTGCTTGTGTGTGTGTCTGTACTCACTGGAAGACCTGGGTTTCCTGGGAACCCCGGAATACCTGGGGGACCCTGCAGAACAGAAAAAACATTGGAGTGACATTGATTGAGTGAGAAAAACTCACAGTGAACAGGATTCAGAGAACAACAGATCTAAATTGCAAGTATGAGATTTCCCAGTGGAGAAGTAGCCAAGGATTGATGCCTTACTCTGTTGTGTCCAAACATCTTTCCTTTCTAATCTACAGAATCTCAGCGCCATGCCGCTCTCAGAAGTAACCAAAGCACCACCACTGATGTGACTACAGTCTACAGTCGACCTAAATGCTGTTTCAGGCTTAACTTAAAAAGTGCACCGCCTATCGGCGAATGTCGTATTGCTGCGCAATACTAGTCCCCTACTGGTGTATGCATATTATATTTCCTAAAAAGTAGGTCAAAGTGACCAGAATAGGGTACATGGCACACCCTCTCCCCAAGATGCATCCATACACCAACTTTGATGTTCCTAGGTCATACGTTATTGAAGTTATGGAGCGCTCACGAATGCGGATGGACGGACTGACGGAGGGAGTGCAATCCTATAGTCCCCTCCGTTTCCGGTAGGGGACTAATAAATACGTGTACTCATTTGCCATTATATTTGACATCATTTGGGAACGCTGAAGATGGCATGTTTATACTGAGATACTGAGTGTGCGGAAACTTTTCTACCTCTGTAAATTACACAGACTATTGTTTTGTCGAAGGGCACCTCACCAACTCATGCGTTTTTTTTTTTTTCTGAGACCTATTTACTCACTGTTTCTTTGTGAATGGGATTTGTCTATGTATACTGTAAATTCATATAGTTAAGATTTACATTTTAAAGTTTTAAACAGGAATTCCCATTCCATGAGGCATGCCCAACAGAACACCAATAGCGGCATCTTCCTGTCTCTCTAACATTAAGGAATAAGAACACTTCCTAAAGTAGACACAAACCTGATAATAACCAACAGCAATTACCCTGGACTTGAAACCCCATTCACATTAAACAATAAATGAACCAATCACAAGAAATATTCTACAATACCTTTTAAAATACATCAGCATCATGCTATCATAATTAATGATTCACATAAATGATTCACTACAAAGAGCGGATGAATGGGTCAGACAGACTCGAGGTTCATTACTTACACGCGTCCCCTTCAGCCCCGGCACTCCTGGGTCACCAGAGTCACCCTGAGGATAAAGTTTATAAACACTGAGCTTTTTACAGGAAATGCAGAGCGCAATCCCCAACATGTCCAATAGGTGTCATAATAGTCAAAAATACTGTCTGCTTATATTCAGAAATAAAATGTCTTTATTCAATAAGATGCTAACTGACATACAGCTTGAATGCAAAATTTGCCCACGTGTCCTTTTATGGTCATAAAAACCACATTTCATAATTTCTTTCATCAGTGAAACTAAATCAAAGAACACAACTGTTGCAGCATCTTACTTTCAAAATACCTATTGAATAGTTGTGGTAATCTTTGACATTGATTTAGCAATGACGTTTAATTTTAAAAATATGCATTATTTTTCTATAACGATCTCCGCGGATATTACTGTGGATAATGCCGGAGAGAAGAGGCAGGACAGATGTGCACATGCTCTAGTCACCACCAGGTGACAGCATTGCTCATGTTTAAGTGAAAATGCCAACATTAAGTTAAACACAAGCAAGCTCAATGCTGACCCCTGCTGCACTGTAGGGGTTGGTACGTGCCATGGAGGCTGGAGCAGGCAAAGAGGTGGACCTTGTTTCTGTCACTCACCTTGGGGCCAATTGGTCCTGAGGATCCCTCATGTCCTTGCAATCCGGGAAATCCCATGTTGCCTTGCAGTCCTGGTAACCCCCTGTCACCCTGAAATATACATAAAGGCGATTTTACAGGCACCTCCATCCCACAATGCATCTGATGACCCTGAAACAGGGCTGGGCGATATGAACAAAATTTAATATCTTGATTTTTTTGACCGAATACCTCGATATCGATATTTTGTCGATATTATCTAGACACATGTTGGTGCTTCAATAAAATATTTACACAATGATATTCTCAATAACCCTTTGCTAGTAATATGGCTATAATGATCAAGCAGTTGCTGGCAACACTGAAAACAGTCTAGTGAGAGAAGAAAAATGCAACCCTTTACTGTAATACAGCTTTTAAAACCAGAAAAGCCAACACTTACCTCATATCACGGTATTACGATATCCAAAATTTGTGACGATATTTTACTTTACATCACGATATCGATATAATATCGATATATTGCCCAGCCCTACCCTGAAACTACAAGAGTTGACATCTAACAATTTATTGACTTTTCTCCCTCAACTTCTTCTAAATCTAAAATTGATTAATTGTAATCTGATAAATGATGGCTTTACTTTTTCTCAAATTTTCACAAAGTGCTGCTAAATGCATGTGCGTAAAACATTCAATAACTTGAAAAACTTGACATGACTAAATACAGAATTTCACAGTAAAAATGAAAACAAACTTCAACCTTCTCCTCCATGTGGCAGTTAATAGGAAGGATTGATTTGAAAAGCTTCCATTGGAAACTGTTGCTTTATTCCTTTGGAGACCAGGTAGGATTTAATGAGTCATCCAGGAGGACTGACGGGTTTATATCTTTGTTTGCCACCAGGTGATGCCATAGACTCGCCAACTTTCTCAGAGTATTCGAATGACGGTGTGTGCGCGAGTGTGTATGTGCTTGCGTGTGCACCCACTCGTGTGCATGTGCGTACGTATGTGTCTGTGAGTGTGAGCATGTTTGGGCGCGTCTGTGTGTGTGCACGTATGTATGTCTGTGTGGGTGTAATATTAACGTGCCAACCAGTCCAGCAACTCTCGGAAACACAACGCAGCACTTGAATGGGGAGACTGGACACCAAGTAAATCCTCTCACTACAATCATAATATACAGCCCTGGTTTTCCCCCAGGTAAGTAACTCAGTTTTACTGACAGACTGGGACTGTATGTGTAAATGACTGCGAGTAAATGAGATGATTGGAAAGCAACAGCTCTTGGCCCAGGAGGACTGTGAGGAAAAAAACCGAATGATACAGAGCACATACCTTTTCCCCTTTTACACCAGAGCAGTCGCAATTCCCACATCCTGAACCCGAGCATCCCTGCAGAGAGAACAGGTACAGAGATCAGACATCAAAACAGGACACGGACGCTGCATTACCTTACAGGCATTTAGCAGACATGGCATTAAAAACATAACGGATCAGCTGATACATTTGCACTCAATGAGGGAATTAAAATTCCAAATGGTTGAAGGGTAACAGAGAAACCTGCGGTGCAAAACTATTTATATTGTTAAATAATGTAAAATGTTTATAGATGTACTGTAAAATGTCAGTCGTTTCCTCTGACACACCTGCTCACAAGAATGCCCTTAAATGTCAATGAAGCACTATATTATTACAGCAAAGCTCTAAATTTCACATGCCATGCATATACTTTAGAAATACACATTTGCTTCTTTTAGCATTCCTGTTTGTTCTGGTTCATGCAGTGGCTGCACACGCATGTCATTTCGCAGCAGGTATTTGGCACAGATGGCTACACACTGTTAATTGCAATGTGTTTATCTGCATGTTCATTTGTACCTTTGCTCATTTTGCTTTTCTTTTAGCAAATACACTATTCCGATTTATGCCCTCATGGGCCACCCACTCCTCTGTAGCAGGGGTGTCAAACTGGTCTGTAATAGGGCCGAGAGGCTGCAGGTTTTCATTCCAACTGAGCAGATGCACACCTGATACAACTAATCAACTGTGCAGGCTGAGACCAGTTGATTAGATTAGTTGTATCCGATGTGCTTCTGCTTGGTTGGATTGAAAATCTACAGCCCCTCGCCCTTTTATGGACCAGTTTGACATCCCTGCTCTATAGCATTGTTAATCGCTCGGATGAAACTGGTTCTGCTAATTGTGTTGCAGTAACACGTGAGCGCCACTAGATGGTAATAGAAACAGCTACTTCTGAGCAAAAAATATGGTTCCTACGTGGGTGCACCTAGAGCTTTTAACTGGGAGATAAACTTTCCGCCAATAATGCACCTAATCTTTGATTTTCTACACATTCTTTACATATTTTGCAACACACTCATGAAATAACCCAGTTCTGTCTGGTCATGGACAATAATATTGAACAGCTGCCTAGATTTGTTCATGATCACAACATTCACGGGGATATGATAAACTAGGTCAGGAACAGTATGGTGCTGAAGACAAGCATGTAACAGATGACCCTGTGCTGTATATCAGGAGTGATGTATCATTCGGCTGCGCTCAAACGGCCAAGCAATTCCAGGGTAAAACTGATTTAGTCTGGTGTCAAAGGATTTTCTGTGCTGGAGAGTCAGGTGTGCGCTGAGAGTTTTTAACTTCCGACCACCACCCTCAACACATTCACACACATACACACGCGCACACACACACACACACAGACTCACATTATACATAAGAATGCACAGAAGAGTGAACGCGCACACAAGGTTTTGTGAAGTCCCCCAAAATGTAACCCTTTAACTTCTGTGTGAAGTTCTGATGTGAGCCAATCACACGTAAGCGAGAGTGAACAGTTATCGGTTTGAGGAAGCCTGTGATTTGAATCATGCAGTAATCTCTACCTTTAATAGCATTTCTCATCAGTAGCTCTTTTAGGCCTGAGATCTCCAATGCCATGAGACTGATCTACTGTTCCAAAAAATTCCACTCCACACTGAACAAACACTGCTGGCTACCGAAAGTTATTAATCGCTAAATTAAAAAAAAAAAGATTTAAGATCTAAAATCTAAAAATCTAATAATCTCACTCTTCAGTGAGCTTTTGTTTACTTCAGGTATGACAGACAGAGCATGATGGATTCAAGAGAAACAGGAAACCAATAGATGGTAAATACGTTTATGCAGATGCACAGGCCATTAAGCATATCAATGGGCTCATGTGGGTTGCTGAATATTCTACATTCGCCTGGTACTTCAGTTCCAAATTAATAAAGAATAATAAAGATTGCATACCAGAATTTACCATCCAGTCAGACTAGGAATGACTCATTCAGAATCAACAGTCATTGAGGGCCCTGCCGTCAGTGAAACCTGGTTCAGTAATCAGCTGTAAAAAATAAAAAATTCCCCAGCCTAATTTCCTCAATCAAGAGGAAGTCTGGGAACTGGGCTGTGCATGCCCAAAATACACACACACACACACACACACACATACACACACGGGCGCGCACACACACACACACACACACACATACACACACGGGGGTGCATGCCCAAACACACACACACACGGGGGCGCGCGCCCACACACACAAACACACATAAATGCATGCGCATATGCATGCACACACACACACACACACACACACACTCTGGCATCACACCCACACACTCAAGCTCACAGCCGCACACACATCTGCAGCAGAGTTTGCATCCTGACGCTGGCCGGGCAGAGTTCTACCGAAGCCCAAGGCTGATGGTAATTAGATCAGTATGTGAATCCCGAACAACCCGAGGGAACGACTCGCTCCGGTTCTCACGGCGTGATCGGCTCACTCCGCCGCTTTTCCTGTGAGTGACCCTCTCCCGCTGCTCACGGGGGAACCCGGGCCCATGTGTTTGGCGTTAAGACTCTAACAGGTTTTGTGAAACACGTGCGCAGAGCGAAATCGCAATCGGGTGATTTATGCACTTTGATTCTCGTGGGGTGCGTAAGTGAAGGATCTGCGTTACATTAATCGCACAGAGGCCCGGGGCGGAAGCAGGCAGATAGCCAGCTTATTGACCGCTTATCGTCCAGATCACGGCACAAATTCGCTCATGTTTCTCTTTTGTACGAAGTACAATCAAAACACACAGTGAGGTAGGTCAGTATTTGGACCTGTATTTTATATTATATTTGGACATCCATCATTTTCTAACACCCGCATTCCTGATCAGGGTAGCAAGGTTTGGGCCAATATCTCAAAAGGTAGGCCCAAATTATTAACTCACAAACTCAATTTAGAGTCCTCAATTAAACGGAAATGTGAGCCTCTGGACTGTGGTAGAACCCCAGAGGACCAGGAGGTAATTCACGCAAAACATGAGCAGAACCAGAGAACCGCTGTATCACACAATATTTGGCAGTGACACAAAATGAATTACAAATTCCCTTAAATGCTCTCATAGTAGGTCTATGGATAGATGTCCTCACAGTCTGCAGTTTAATTTGAAGCTATTTACATATGTCCATATCGAATGAATTGTAGAAGACCTACATCCAATATCCCAGTCCAAACACTGATACCCCACACTGCATTAACAGGAAACAGCCTGTATCCATGCTTGGGAATGCAGCTGTGGTCAGGAGTGGGCTGTAACGGACTGAGGGAGGCAGTTAGAAGGGCCCTGTCATGGTTGGGCAATGTGGACATGAGTTGTAAACTTGAAAACAGTAGCCACTTTCACCGGTGAAAATTGCTTGTTTAACATAATACTACAGTGAGTCATAGTTGCCAATCATGGCCGTTCTCTCGGAATACAAATGATTAAGTTAGGGCAGGACTCATAGTGTATTTTAGCTCAGTGTTTTTAAAAAAATCTGCTTTGCTCTTGCAAATATGAGATATTTGTTTAGAGACTCTTCTGTCTGACCATGTATGCTTGAAAGAGACTTACGCTCACAGAATCTCTGCAGACTTCACTGTTCATAATATTGGACTACATGCGATATGTTTTATAATGAACAAAAGAGAAGACGAAATGCAAAAAAATCACGGGTATACCAAAACATTATATTCTCAGTTATAACGCAAGGGATAAAAGCCACTTAGCCGTCTTTCAGATGAGACGTTAAACCAAGGTCCTGACTCACAGTGGTCATTAAAGATCCTATGACACTCTTCGATAAGAGTAGGGGGTTCCCCGGTGTCATGGCTAAAGTCCCAACCTGGCTCTTTTGACCTGCCACCTAATCATCCCCTGATCTAATTGGCTGTGCAATTCCTCCTCTCCCTCCCCACCTCTACCCCCAGCGCTCCCTTGAAAAAGAGATTTCAATCTCAATGGGACTTCCCTGGTTAAATAAGGAATAAATAAAAATAAATAAATAAAACTTGTACTACAACCAATATGGTGGACAGCTGAACAATTTCTCCTGTAACCTATGAGCATCCAACGTGCATCCTTGGTCGTGACAGAGAGCCCCTTTAAGTCCATCCAGCCGTAGAAGGACACCACCTCATCTAAACATCATGCTTCTTGCAAAGTGAGAAACTTCTGAGCTCAGCTGTGCAGAACACAGATAAGTTTGTCAGAGGGCGCTCAAGGAACCTCAGCCTTTTAAAGCAGGTGTAATGGTGTAATGGCAAGATGTCAATGTGGCATCACAAATATTTTCTGACTGGTGGATGTGCGTCTGATACCGTGAGCAGGACACTCCACAGAGAGAAACAGCAGACATAAGTATTTCAGCACTTAGTTCCAGACAGAGGGGAATAGGTCTGATGTCAGTGAATTACACCTCTTCGGTTAAGGCACTCAAAATCACCAGGAAGAAGGGATTATAGTACACTTCCAGCCTTTAAATTTTTTTTTATTCATACTAACATACACAGATTATCTATTCAACACAGTCCAGTCATCACAGTGCATCTGAATTCTTCCTAAGGTGATTCGGATTATGTGCCTTGGTTAGCTGCTCTAAAGTCACAGCCCAGCCAGGAAACAAACACACAACCTTTTTATTTACAAGCTTTCGTCACCAAACCATTACATTACACTGCCCCACAATTAAAGATAATTCTATTTTAGAGATAATGTAGTCCTAAGAGGACCTGTTGCCTGTCAGTCCCAGATAAGAGCCTACGGATCCAATCCACCCCAACAAAATATTGGCAGGGGAAGGAATATCTGCTAAAGTGCCCAATGTGTATTCAGGATATATGAAGTTAATGTATTATTATACGATGGGAAGCTTAGCATATTTATGCCATATGAGGTTCAAGCATTATTATATGCTGAGCACCCTGGTATATTCAGGTAATATTTGGTTATTGTGAGCATTATATGTATATGGTATAAGGTTATTGTATAATGTTTTGGAGGATATCCAGAGACTCTGTGGATTTTTTTCTGGAGTTTGGAGTGGTAGCATTTAATAGTCATAGAATCTTGTGAGTTTCATCCAGTCTGTTTTTCCCTTTGGCAATCAAAATTAAGCTCCCATTGAATGCCTTTCTAAATCTCTCCAAATAGTGTATAACGAGTGCAGATGGTTTGGCCCAGAAATTGCCCAGAATTCCTCTGTGGGCCACAGAGAGCCATACGTTGGCGCACAGTCCTGCTGAATATCATCCCTGGACAGCTCGGTTTATCCAAAGGTCTGCTCCCATAACAGATCACATGAGTTGCATTACAAATCTAAGTAGTGCGCTGGCACATAACGTTTCAATAAAAGTAGACTCCATATTTTTCCATGCACATCCACCATCCCCAAACAGTATACCATAAAACCAATAAGTGCACCTCAAAACCCTAGTTGTGCACCCTAAAATTCAGTGTATCTCTATAACAAAGTAATTCACTACAAAACCTATTCAGTGCACCCAACACCTACGCAGTGCAACCACCACAAATCCAATTAGGACGCCTATAAATGTCAAGTGAAGTCTACCATACGCCAGGAGGTGCACCTTTCAGTCCAAAAGACCTCATTGCCTATTTAACATTTTTTGTGTTCTATGAGAGCAGTTTTTTTTTTCATGAATTTGTATCACTTCAGACCTCTGACAAAATCATATCTGAGTGCCCCCCACATGCAATCACATTTCTGCGTGATTCAACAGCAATACCGCATAGCATCAGGGTGGTGTGCGATGATGTCTGTATATCATCAGAAATATTAGCTTTGCCAAGCTTTTTCCATAATTTGACCACTATTTGCTCAGCTTGTGAATCGAGTGCAGCTGATTAAACTTCTCCAGTCCACGCTGTGGCCACAATGTAGTAAACATCATTAGTTTTCGCAGTCAACTTAGTTTGTGCATTTGCAGTCAACACAGCGCAGTTTGCTTAGTTTCTGCGGGTTAGGGAATTTCTACCAACGGCTTTTTTCTTGCAGTTTACGTTTTCTCTGTGATTTTTTTTACTGGTTGACTGTAGCTATCAAAAGCCTGAGAGGCCTGATCCTGCTCTTACCAAAAAACATTTATCTCCACCAGCCTCTTGTCAGTTACACTCCTGATCAGAACCCCATATTGAAGGTGTTTTTGTCAGACACTCATCAGCCCATTTCAGCATGGCCTTACCCAGTTACTGATTCTACATGCATGGCTGATCCAACTGGCAAACCCAGCAGTTATTCTGCCACCCACACTACTGCAAGAACTGGTAAACTCCTCAGGGTGAAGTTAAAATGATCAGGCCAAATTTGGGGGTTAAGGCTCAGACTGAGACCGAGGAATATCCACTAACTTCTGTCCTTGTCTTTTTGCCCATATCTCGTCTGCTTAGCAATACATTCGTCCAACTCAGCTAAATAGCATTGATATAAGATTTGAAGTCTAGCAAGAAGATTAATATACTTTTTATTTATGGAGTTTCGCAGTAAAAATGTCCCTAGTCTGAGGAAGAATGTTGGAAGTCAATTCAGGTCATGCCAGATTAATTATATCTGGATTGGACAGTTTTATCTTTATTGGATTTTTTTAAGCAAAGCAGGAACCTCTTATAAATAGGGCGTGGAGAGACACCCTGTCCCAGCCCCAAACTAAAACCCTGTCGTCTGAGGAGCAAAGACTCCATCACCCTTCCCTCTGTCATTCCTCTGGAGAGGGCATTCAAACCTTTCCCCCTGTTAAATTTATCCCAGTGCAGTGCTTTTTATATTACAAGTAGAACCTGGGTTCAGGAGCAGCGAACTTTTCTTACAACTGAAAACACGCAATTAACAAACTCCATTTTACAAAAATATCTCAATATTAGGGAACGCATTGAGAGCAGATGTACATAAATGTCCAAACTGCTCTCTGTGGGGGGAAAAAAAACAACACACATGTACAGAACTACAGATGCAATATAAAGAGACAAATAAGAAAGCCATTCGATGACAGCTTTTTCAAGGATCATATTGCATACAAATAGGTAAAATTGGATTTTTTGGGGGGTTTACAATTGTAGCAGTATCATATGGACTTAGTTCTGTTCAGAAGGGATTGAAAAGTAGAGAAGCTGACCGGTTCTGCGGGCAAGCATGGAGCTGTGTATCATCAACAGCGAGAAGCGTTGTGCATCGATTCTGTCCAGGGAATCAGCAGTTGCTTTCAGTAAAGTCAAACATGGAATAGAGAGTAATTAGGTGGATTTAGGCAAACAAGCCCCTTGAGCTGCGAGCAGTGAGTAAATCACCCTTAAAGAGGGGTCATAAATGTGTAACTGCACCATAAAGCAACCGGCCTGGAGTCAGCATGGGAACATGGGAGAACTACAGCCTCGTTCCAAATTCAACAGCAGGAGGCCTTCATCCTGTACAGGGGGCAGGTTAAGAGGTCTGTGGACATTTTTGGGCACAGGTGAATCTGTACATACCCCATCCTGTGTGGGGTACATGAATCTGTGTTCTCCCATATCCTCTAGGGCAGAAATCTGACATTCTTGCACTGTTATATTGTGTTCAGATATTTAGTGGACACACATCCACAGCAATTTAGCGGTGCATTCGGCGATTTGAGCCATACACGTTTAACTAGCCTCAAAAAGCACACACCCCCATCACAATACGATATGGAA
Source organism: Gymnothorax reevesii (assembly GCA_029721435.1). Taxonomy (NCBI): domain Eukaryota; kingdom Metazoa; phylum Chordata; class Actinopteri; order Anguilliformes; family Muraenidae; genus Gymnothorax; species Gymnothorax reevesii. The sequence continues at coordinate 16,408,770 of CM056587.1, read as the reverse complement.
GAGTCTCGCACAAGGAAGATGAAGTGATTCGCAGATATAAGTTGCTCATTCACTTACCGTGTATTCGGTACACGTCCTCTTTCGGCCCTGTAAGCTCAGAAATGATCTAATCTCTCCCTCTTGTTTGGTCCAGGACATTCAGTAAAGGGCTCAGCCATGACGCAGACGTCCGCTTTTATCAACCACTCTACACGTCCACAGCAGGCTTGTGTAAATACTTCTAGAACTAAGCACTGCAATGATGGCGGGAAGTTCAAGACTACTATTCCGCTGAAGCCAAGAATGGTGTACAATTTTTAGACAGCCTAAAACTCATGAAGACTGCACAACATTAAAAAGCCTTGAAAAAAGAACTGGACAAAGAGGTGTTCATTGAGCCGGCTATTAGATCGCTCCCACCCTCCTATTTTTCTGGGCTTTCGTTTGCTAATGTTAACTTTGGCCAGAGATATACTTGCTCTTAATGAAGCATTCACGTATCCTGCATCCGTTTGGGGCTTAGGTTCCGCACGTCCTCGGAAATGGTCACAGCTCGTATGAAAGACGCACGTGAGCAGTCAGGGCAATGTACAACCATTTCGAGGTCAGTATTTTGCAGATGGGTACAATAGGATGGGTCCCATTTCTCAATCAAAGCCACTAAGTGTACTGAGTGATGCATTACCTTAGCAGGCATGCACTATCATTGCCTCGTGTCCATGTTTCAGTAATGTAGTGCATTGTAAAACCTCGCTGTCTGATGAGATACTCCGTATGTCATGTTTCAGTGGGATGCTGCAGCAGTCCAGAGAGATGAGAGGAGCTACATAAAGATATTTACGGCTGCAGACATACTCAGCAGTAAACCCTAGATGCACATCACACACACATATGGGTGTGTTACAGAAAAAAAAACACCCCAACAGCAGTTGTACAGCAAGGTTGTGCTGACTACACATAAGAAGATGCTGTATGAGAGCATCTCAGGTCAAACAAGACAGAGATCACTGCTTAGGTATGTTGCAGCAGAAAAAGCCATAAAGACCACCACACAAGTGTGTCATGCGGGGTAGTGGATTCCCAACACTCGACCCTGCCACTGATGAGGATAATCTCATCACCTGCGTCGAGGAGCGACCTGGACAGGTGAGAGGGAGAGATGGTGTTCAGTGCATTTTAATGTATGAGCATGTACTGAGTGAAATCTGCTCCAAATTACTGCCTTTACCAGGATGCAACAGGTTTTCAACAACTGGCTGATTTCAAATTAGCTTAGAAGTTCCTTAATATTGCAGACTTTGTGACTGCAATATAGCAGTTAGGCTATCTACAACTTCTAGACCATTAGAAGGGCATTCAGACAGAGGCATACTCTCTTTTTCTCCACAAAGACATCATACAGGGCTCTGCATTCTGCTCACATGACCAGCTGTGGGAGAAGATCCTACTTTGTCATGGTTTATTTTATGAGGAAAGCTCTTTGTGGAATGTCAGTGTTTTGTGTCCTGCATTCTCTGCCAAAATATGGGCGTAAAATGGCAGCTGTTTGGATGTGTCCGGGTTGTTTATACAGTCCTGTCAAACTCTCCAAAACCATGTCTAACCCTGGTCCACCACACACCTACTGTAACCTTATGTGATCTATTATAACCTTACAGCTGCCTGATTATATCCACATTAGACCTCATACATCTGACCAACCATAACCTTGCATTTGTCTTGTTATTATTACCATATTAGACCACATATAACATTTTTTTTACCTAAGCTAATACATGCCCAGTCATAACCTTATTAGACCTTCTACATCTGACCTGCTTTAAAATTATTGTTATCACCAACTTTGGCCGTCTAACTGTAACTATATATGGCCTTCTATAATCTTAAATCTCCCTGCTTATGACCATATAAGACCACTAATTACTACATCAGTCCCAAACTTGATAAAACCTTATACCTGTCTTGTCTGAACCGTATTACATCTCCCTTTACGAAATCTGCAGATATAACATTACGTCTGACTTCTTATAACCACACATATGCCCTTCTTTATCCTTAACTTTTGGAGAACGGAGGTTTTTATTCTTCATACCCACAATTCCTGACTGCCATGCAATTCTGTCCTTCTACAGAGTTACACTCCCTTGGCTATTTAGAAAATAGTATCAGGTAGTTCTGCTTCGCTATGACGCTTCAGAGCCAAAAGGCATAACCATTGATTGCCCATCCAATAATGCAAGGTTGGGATCGTCAAAATGGCAGACAGTATATCCACTGTAAGAAATTTGTTTCATTCTGGGCTTCCCCAAAAATATATTCACCCAATAAATAAACAGATATTCCGGGTTATTTTCTCGGTGCGTGGTTATGAGTAGGACATGTTGGTATACTGAAAAGGTCAATGAGATGAGTTTTCCAGGGAGGCCCAGTGTGAGCAGCCACTGAACTGTTCTGGCAGCTGTTCCTAAAAACTGGGTTAAACAGGTTGACGGTTCCAGTGACAAACAGTGTTACTGCGAAATACTGGCTTTATTATTTTTTAGGTGCTCCTAGGAAACAGTGATTTTTGGATTTATTGGCTTGGTCTACTTTAATTTCTCAATGAGTCATTATCATTACATTACATTTCGGGCTTTGCACATAATCAGAATGACTTATTTTACATATATTTCACATCCAGTTCATTGGACACAACTGGATATTTTACTGAAATAATCAGGGTAAAGGGAACAGCAGGCTTGAGAGATCAATAACATTCCAACCAGGAACTGTAATTTCAAGCTTTGGGTCACAAGTCCAGGTCCTTAAATATTACACTGTATTTCTGAGTGCTGTAGCACAATGGAGTGCAGTCACATCTGCTGGCCTGCTTGACCCCTCCCTAATGTTCAGTAATCGAGAACATTTTGACCAGTGACCCCCCGCAAGACATCATTAGCTACAAACTTTACATTCAACAGGGCTGCGCACTTCCGAAGCTCTGGTATTTTCACACTTCAATTAGCAAACTTGCCTTTTACAGCAGTTGGGGTCAGGGGTCAGTCTGACTGTATGCAGGGGTGGGGGTGAGGGTTACAGCTGAAAGGTCAGACTTCCTGGTTTTTTAAAGATGAGAACAGCCAAGGAAAAGATTCTGCTCCCATGTCAGAGCAGATGTCCATGGTTGAGCGAGTGAGTGAATGAGTGACAAATTCACACCATTGATTGGCCAGCCCAGTGTACTCCCCATTGGCTGTTGCTCTTTCAAACTGATTTGGCACAAACAGTTTCTATGACATCATCAGGGGGAGTTGACAGCAGATCCACATTGATCCAAATTAAAAACCAGGAATTAATATTATGACCACACTATCACTATCCCTGTAACAAACAGTCCACATTTTTGTTCAATGTATGGTATAGTACATTCATAGTTTAATGGTATCGTTTAAAATGGAAATTACATATGATATGGATATTAGATGAGAGGTTTGCTACAAAGTGGCTACTTGAGGCATCAGTCTGGAAATCCTCTGATATGGACAAAGACATCAGCGCATGCTGGTGACAGACGCAATGCATTATGGGGCACTGCGCCAAGGTCAGATCTGTTCGACCTGGGAATTTTACAGATGTTTATCATTTCATGGATCCAGCTAGGAAAACAGCCAACTTTATTCACCCCCAAGAGAGAGAGCAATGATAAAAGCAGAGGGAAAGATGGCTACAAAATGCGCACTCATACTTCCTGTATGACAAGATTTCAATGTGCGGTATTCTCTGAGAAATAAACCTCACCTCTGCTTCTCTCCTGTTGAGGAACTAGATTGATACCCCTGCTGTCAAAATGCAATAAACTTTTTCCTGTTTATACGGCCAAATCCAAAAGGGTAGAACATTCCAGTTGCTTCCCCCCAAAATGCAATAATGCAACAGTATTCCCCCATGCATTTTTAAGTGTTCCTTGAATATAGTTCATGTGAGGAACAGCTGAAATCTCTGGTGAAAATGGTTTCCCCTCCTCAGCTGGAGATGTGAGGAGAGGACACTCTATTCCCAGTCCAGCATGGAGCGTAAATACATTCCTGGGGTGAAGTTTACTGGCGTGCTCTTGATGCTTCAACGATCACCATGTGATTTTTCGCTCAACACTGAGGACACTCCCGCGATTCATTCACGAAGCTCTGTGGCATGCTCAGTGGCTTGGCCCATAGAGGACACCAACTCATCTTCTGAGACTCGTGTTCGGGGAGAGCAGATCTGCTCGTACTCAAAATTTCGTAAACAGGAGGAAAAGTGCTGCTGTCCTTCACAGTTCTGTAGCTGCTCACTTGTGGCCATAAATATGATGGCCCTTCAGAGTTCTGTTGCGAAAGGTTGTGCGTGGTCATGGTTGTGGGAGTCATTTAGGGTTTTGTTGTAATGGTTAATGCGTGGTGATGGTTGTAATGGTCCTTCAGAGACCCACTGTAACAGGTTATGTGTGGTTATGGTTGTGATAACCCATAAGAGTTCAGTTGTAACAAGTTGTGTGTTGTCATAATTACGAATGTCCGTTACAGTTGTGTTGTAATGGGGCGTGTATGGTTGCAATGGTCCTTCAAAGTCGAGTTGTAACGGGTCATGCATGTGGTCATGATTGTGATGGTCCTTCAGAGTTCAACAATAGCATCTGTTAAAGCAGGTCATATGTGGTAAAGGTCAGGATGGCCCTGGCCATCAATGTCAGCCATTACACTCATTTTGAGGAGACTGTCTTTTCAGAGCTTTGTCAGTGAGTTTGGTGAGTCATTCCCAATTGCACAAAGCACATTCACTGCAAAAGCTGAGTAGCTGTGCTTCGAAAAACCAGGCTTACTCCCAAATCTACAGAAAGGACTGAAATAAATTGACTATAAAATTAAAGTGCTACTCAAGAGTTTTACTCGGCTTAGTTGAGCACTAATCCTCATTCTCTTTGAGCTAGCTGGTAGCTGTCTCTGTGGGCCATACAGTCTTGGCTGTAGACTGGACCCTTTTATCGCATTGTCTTTTTGGGCCTACGCCGGAGTCCTAGGGGGTTTTGTTGACTGCTGTCGCCTGTGTCCCGAGCTATGTCAAAACTGCAGACAATGCACTCCCACTGCGCAGTCAAAACCCCACGTTCTGCTCCACAAACCATTCCGAATGCATTTCTCCTGCTGTGGCCTGAATAAATGTCCCTTAAAATTCTCTCTATTAAAGTCTAACTATACTGAACCACAAAGAGAAAAGCTGTTAAATTATGGTGGCAACATTTGTTTTCTTCGATAAATGTGCTCGGCAAATCTGTGTCTTTGGTGTACGGTGACAAACCCGCAAATTAGCCATGCCCCTGCAGTATATAGTGGTTCAAATAATTGCATGAACCGTACTCAAGTTGCGCTCCTTGATGATGTCACAGACTAAAGGGTCCTAATCATGAATAAACCCTATTGAAGAAATGCTGCTATTACAAAGCTTTCTTTCCTGTGCGCTTCCTGAGTTGTCGGTGTGTTTATGCTCACAGTTCTGTAATTTAGTGAATAGCGGTCATTATGTGATTAGTTTCACCTACAGGGTTGTTTTGAGTTCTACAGTGAGCTACTGATGACAGACTATAAAATCAGAGCCACAACAGAGACCTTGAGCCCACATTACCAGTATTCAGTTTCATTTTTTAGTACACTGACAATTCCGCTTCTTCGACTGTTGAGTCACAGGGGTTTTGTGATTGCCCTGCTCCTAATGAAAATTAATGAAGGAAAATCAGTCAAAATCCAAACATCGCATCCTCCATAGCGACGAGGAGAACACCAAGTCAAATGTGTCCAAGCCAGTCATAAAATAGCTGAATTAAACAGGGCAAAGGGTGGAGTGGGGGAGACCATAAAAAGAAGTGGATTTCAAGACGAGGAATGCCAGGCCGATGACATATGGAGCTGAAGCAAACTGTTGCCGTCCCCATGAGAACTGGGACTTCCTGGGAGCCTTCTCTTAAAATAGTGTGAAGCACAGCCTCTGGAAACTGAAAAGCAGGCGTGTGAGAGCGCAAGGAGTCTGACATTTTCTTCTGAACAAATACGGTATTGTCAGCGAGGCAGACAGGCTCGCATTGTTATCTCTGTGAGAATGCCACCCCTTCTTCAGTCGCCTGCTCCCTGTCGGTCAAAATTAGACTCGTCTATCTTTTCTCTCATTCTTTCTCTCTGTGTTCAGCAGCATTAGAAAGCCTAACTCAATCTTTCTCTCTTGTTCTTTGTCATTTGTTCTCTATTCTCTGTCTCCCACTAATCCTCTATCTTTCAATCTGGCTCTCTCTGATAGTCTTCTTTCTCTCATTGTGTGCAAGATATTGCGATATTGGACAGTTGTCGGCATAAACTCCCAATGACATCTGTCAATTCTCTGGTTGGACTCGGCATCCAGCTTGCGCGCTTAAACTCTCATCACTAAGTCTTGCAATAATGGAAACAGGTCTTTGGCCCGTTCTAAAAGTTAAGGACGCTCCCTTAATAAGGGGTCCTTCCCAGTAAAATCCTACAGAAGCAAGGCCAGACTGCTTCCTGGCTTTCGGAGAATTCTCTCCCTCTGAATACCCTGCCATGTCATGGGCCTATAACATAGCTGATAGAGTTAGAGACACAACTATAGTTGATTGACATACAGAAGCAAACGGTGATTGAATAGAGGGACATGTAAGTACATATACATATACATATAAGTCTGTGATTGAGGGTGAGACACTGCTGGGGGTGATTTAGAGGGACAGCTAAAAGTAATTGAAGCACCTATTACTAAAACCCCATAAGTCACACTTGACTTGACTTGACTTGTGGGGTTTTAGTAATCAGTGCTTCATTTGCGGAAAACTATACATGACTACCATAGACACACTGCTGTACTTGACTAAGCAAGAGACACAGCGCTAGAGGTGATTGAGTTACACAGAGAGCTCTGGGTTATAACAGTTGAGGCACTCCTGTACGTGATTGTGATAAAGATGCACCCTTTGCTAAGGGAGACATGCCCGTCCTCAGACAGTTAGTTTGTAAGATCTGCGGTGAACTCTTAACAGGACCAACACACGGGCCACACTCAAGTGACTGAGTTAATGCCAACATCTGAAGGACTTATGAGCGAGCTGTTCTTCTACTTAACCCCTATCTAAACAACAACTTGTTTATTCAGTTTTTCCACAATGCACCTGGGTGATGGGCTGAGCTCCAATGCACTGCAGCCAGGATGCACCGCCCTAATGAAGCTAAAAATGAACACCAAAAACGTGACCTGCAGGATGTCGCCTTATTATCTTTTTTGGCCGGACAGGAAGTGACTTCATCTCAATGCATCCTAAGGAGATATGATATAAAAAGTCTCTCGTGATATTCAAAACTCACTCCTTATAAACTTTTATTTCAGGAGGAACATCTGTATTTAACTCATTCCCATTCAGAATATATTTTTAAGTTGCCAGCCACTGCCAGCATTTTGATAATATTCACCGATTTTTAAACACCCCTAGAATATTCAGTTATATCACTAAATAAACAGAAAGAACAAAGCTGCTACTTTTTGACACAAGAAACCACTTCATGCTGGTGAAGGTCATTATTTTTCTGATGCTGAATGTCGGTAATTTTTCCTGAAAAAAACCCACATTTTGGACAAATAACTGAGAAATGCATATGGATGTTATTCAACTGCTGCTGCTTTGTTTTAAAGTTTTCCCCATCTATCAAGGATATTCATCACAGCTTGTAAAAGAGTTTGTGATCTTGGAACTGACGCAAGAACTTAAAAGAGAGGAGTCACGATTACTGTGCATGCTTAGAACTTTGAAAACTGTTAAGCCTAACAAGTCAAACAAAGTGAATTAGCTCAACTGCATGTCAAAATATGATTCCATTGTTGCTGATCCATCTTGGCTTTGAATAGTATTTATATATAGTTACTCAGGCATTATGCTGTTATATTAAGGAGTTTTCTATGGATATTCGAGGATTGAAAGCGTTATGTTTGTGCTTTAGCCAGAGGATATGAAGAATGTAATTGGTATTTCAACCGAAAAAAAATCATGGAAGAAAAATGATAAGTCATGCTCTTTTAGCTTTTTACATAACTCCCTGGTGTCAATAGCTTCCGGTCACAGCCATAACATTTCCCACCTCGAGCCGACATTCTTCATATCTTCTTCTTCTTCTATGATGTATATTGGCGTTTGGCAAGGTGCGTGCGAGGTGCACCAGATGCACCATACTTATATGTCAGAAGGTCTGTAATGCACCTGCCACCATATAAAAATGAAGACGTTGCTTGACGGAAAATCTTGTGGCGGAAAAAGTAGTGATATCAGAGGAGACACAAGCAGCACTGGTAAGATCATTTAAGTTTTACCAGAAGATCTTTTCTGGTGCTACAGTATATCACTGTTTAACTTCACAGTAAACAAGTAACATAATGTGTTTCATGTCCTTGGCTTGTGATTCTGCTGAGTGCTTGACAGCAGAAGTGTGCTGTCATCATAATCAGCCTCGGCTCTGCAGAGAGGAGCTGGGACCATTGCTATACATGCTAACAACGCAGTTGCTCCTAGGACATACAAGGGTGCTCATTCCTAAAGAAGTAGTTCGGTGTTTCCTAGGGAGGTTCAGTTGCCACCATCACAAAGAGAATCACATCACTCCAGAATATTCTGTGTGTATTACTGTTATAAATTACTCACAAATAGATTTAAAAAGAAAAAAACTGCGTGACAGTATTTATACAGACAGTCTCACTCTCCAGGACTTTGATTCTACACGACTTTCAGGCTGACAGCCAAAACAAGTCAGAAGGAGAGGCTGTTAAAATTGCTTTCTGACCAACTCCGCCCACTCTCTGGCCTGTCTGCTTGATGTGGGTTTACTGATATCTTTGAAAGCATTGAGCTGTGGGTGAAAAGCCAATCCAGGTTAAGTGTTTTAGGCAACTCAAGCCATAAAAAAACAGGGATTGCTTTATACCGGATTAAAAAAACAGACTCGCGGTGGGAATGCAAGGTCTTCCGGAAGAGGCACCCTGCGGAGCACGGAAACCTGTCCCAGCCCGAGAAAAACACCCCCTCTGCCTGCTCAGCCATTTCACTCCCACAGGGATAGCTAACAATTTATTATACTATTGTTAGAAAAGATAACTTTTCTATATTTGCTATTAGGCTGCTGTGATTATTCCCCCTCTTGAAGCCGATTGTGCGCAACTTGATAAACACACATTTTTCCACACCGTAATGTCGTTTCTTCCCTTCATTACTGACATAATAAGCCAAAAAGTTCAAAGCATCATTGACTAGCACTTTAGCCACTCATTCCTAAAGATACTGGTAGTTATCAGTATGGCCAACAGGGTGGCTAAGGGGTAGTTGGCTCGCAAAAATGGGAGCCAGGCCGCCATAGAAAAGTAAAAGGGAACATTTAGACAAGGGCTGCTTTTGTCAAGGGGCCTGAATTTTGACTGATATGATAAAAACACTATCATGGCGTTCCTCCATCATGTCATCTGCAGCAAGTGTAGTGTCCGGTCATATGGTTCACCAGCAAGGCGTGGGATAGCCCACTCTAGCTTCCATCTCTAGGATACACCTGACATAGACAGATTCTGAATATAAACTCTCTCTGAAATTTAAACTCTAACTTCAGCTGTGCAGAGTGATATCACATTTGTCCCACTGGCTATGAGTTCACAGCAACTTGTTAAAAATAAAAACTCTCTTTTTACATTGTATTCACCTCTGGTATTGAAACAAATTTTGATTAAGCACCATTTACATCCACCCTAAACTAAGTTTTCACCGGTCATTCCCAAGCTTGGTCTAGGGGGTTGAGAGGATAAATAACTGCTAAAACATAAATGCACCTAATAAAGACACATTCATTGCTTATTTGAGTCTTATTGTTCAAACAGTGTTTGAGACTAATACCACCATACACTCGCATAATACATTCAGGACACCCCTAGTGGCCTACACTAAACCTACAGGTGAGCCATGGGATTTTTTTTGAAAGAACAGGCACCATCATCACTGCTTAGAAAGACTCAACAAAGCACCTTTCAAATTCAGTAACTTCTGTTCCGCATCTGAATTATGGTATGGGAGAGTAATTTGATAAATGTTGAAGTAATAAGGGAAATCTGACATTTCAGAAGCACAGCTGGCCAGCTGCAAATGCACGGCGGTGATGGTGGGATCTGCAGTTTTTTTTCTTGGGGGGGGGGGGGGGGGGGGGGTGTTCCTCGTAACTCTCAGGCAGGGTCCCCAACCCCTGTAATCATGCCCTGCCCTCAGGGTCCTCCACACCCATGACAACATAACAAAATCCCATTAGATCCCATCCCCTCTCTAGAGCAAACACTGTGTGTGTGCGTGTGTATGTGTGTGTGTGTGTTGTGTGTTTGTATGTGTGCTCGCACGCGTATGTGTTTGCATGAATTCATGCACGCGTGTGTGTGTTTATGCGATATGTGTGTGTGTGTGCTCACGTGGTATGTGTGTATATGTGTGTGTGTGTGTATGGATGTGGTGTGTGTTTGCGTGTAGTGTGAGTACGAGGTGTGTGCATGTGTATGCGTATGTGTGGTGTATATGTGTGTGTGTGTGATGAGTGTGTGAGTGAGTGGCACGTGCGTGTGTGTGAATGATACTGACAGAGTGAGAAGGAGACAGACAAAGAAAAGGAGACAGGAAAAAGGAAGTAGGAAAGAAAAATGGAGTGAGAACAAATCCCTCTCTTCCTTTCCTTTCAACCAATCCTCAATCTATCATCCAAACTGTACGTACAGTAGCCTAATGAGTAGTCTCCGCTTTGGCAACACAACTACCTATATTTTTCATGCCGATAAATCATACTGAATTTGACATGAGAGAAGAGAGGGAAAGAGAGAGAGAGAGAGAGAGAGAGAGAGAGAGAGGAAGAGGGAAGCGGAGAAAGATAAGTTTACAGCCTGATGTAGTAGGATCGCTCTCAATGATACAGGTCTTGAGTGGAATTATTTATTGGAAGAATGTCACACAGCTGCACCAGCTAATATCCAAAATCGCAGCTGTTTGGCTCTCTTCACTGGCCCAGGAAATCATTCATAAAGCCAGTTTGGCTGAGAAAGCCACACACCCATACTCATGTCCACTGAATGTTGTGAGACTACATTTAACCACCAGCTATTGTACGCCACGAACTGGTCAGTCACAGCCCAGGTGGTTAGCATGTAGAATACCATCGAACAAACAGTTTCCTCAAGAAACAATGTGCATTGTCTTGTAGCATTAGATAAAAGTCAGGAATGAGCTATTCATATACCATATTGAAAGCCAAATACACTTTAAATTTTGATTTCTGTGATCACAGCATCAGAAAATGAAATAAAGTCTAAATGGCCCATGCAATTTACCACAGTTTTTCAACAAGGATAAACAGAAATGATTAGGGATTTGTGAAGAAAATTCATTTCTAATTCTTTGGCATTAGCTTTGTGTCACATTTATCCATGGACAATAGGTAAATGAGATCTGTGTCATTTATAAACAATTTAAAAAACTGAAGACAGAGAAATATAAAAGCTTATGACAGAACATATGTACAAATGGGGATTTTTTTATTTCTACTGCAGAAACAAGCCACAAAGGTATTCATTAAATTCACAGACCACCATTAACTTCTCTATTCTTCCATTAGGGTGGATTTTTTTTTAAAATTTAATTTCACATAAGTACTGCCACATAGACAAAGGAAATCATTGTTTCTCATTACTTCACTATTTCAGTTATCAGGAAATGCAATTTGAATTTACCTGAACATTGCAGTGCATATGATACAATCTCTAAAGTTTCATGAAAGTAATAGAAAATTAATCTGAAAATATGACCACACCCCCCTCCCCCCCGCCAAAAAAGTACACCATATGATGGGTCAATGAATTAATCCACAGGGCCTTCCCCAGTACCTTAAATATCTTTTATCATATCCCCAGGAGCACAGGCAATTAGTCATTATGAGCCATTTCCAAATTTTCAGAGTCTGTTTCTTTGGGACATCATGTGGTGACGTGACCACCCAGAGCCGTAAAGGACTGATCAACTTCGGCCAATCAGTTAAAATCGGTTGCTTCATTATTCTGGGTGATCCCTCCCTTACGTGATGTCACAAAGGAACAGATTTTGAATATTTGGAAATGGCTTGCAATGACTTATTGGCTGCGCACCTGGTGCCATGATAGGGGACCTTAAAGCATCAGGCAAAAAGCATGGGACAATACCGCCGACTCGGAAGATCATAACAACCAATTCCCAAGCCCTCTGCTGGCGACAGAGCCGTTCTCCCTCTGACCTTCCAGGATTAATGATTCACCAGCGCAAATGCATGAAATTATAAAAATAAGCCGATTATGTTACCCGACAGAAGAGGTTCTGCCAACTAAAATAATAAGGAAAAGGTCTGTCTGTTTGGCCTGTCTGATTAGCAAGACTGCACAGAAGCAGAGAGGGACCTGCACTGAGTCACTCGATCTTACCGAGGCCTGTGAGTGAAACAGTTATTATTGGGGCCGTTCCTTTATTTGAGCCGCCGACAAGGTTCTGAGGTGTTGGCAAGGGGAGAGACAAACCGTTTACATAAAGCGTTGGTGGCAATAACCTATACTGCCATGACATCATTTGCAAGACTACTCGGCTCTTTGCATGAGTTTGTCCTCTTAGCCAGAACTTCAGCTCAGCACAGGCAGCATGTTAGATTTAAAAGGTGTGGAAAACACTGACAAGAATAAAAGAACAGGTCCATTCACGCTAGCAGCCCCAGAGTCATTCATGACACTGCTAAGAAGCTAACTCATTCAGTGAAAGGCCAGCCAATAGGAGCTCTCTCTCACTGCACAAAATTCAGGCCAGCCAATAGCTGCTCACTCTCACTGCGTGAGGACAGCCAATGAAAACTGACTCTTGTAGCATGAACACAGACAGTAGCAAAGCGCACTTAAAGAGTAACACCATCCAATAATAACTCACTCTAGAGCAAGGCTAACCAACTTACTTCTAACTGCCAAAATACAGTCAATAAAAACTCTCAAGCAATAGTAACTCATTCACACAGAGTGAAGCCTGCCAATAGCAGTTCACTTTCACTGTGTGAAGCCATCAAGTTGAAAAATCCTTCCCAAGCGGGGTGTCCCAATCCTCAAACAGGTGAGGTCAATCTTCGCAGTAAATCAGACTTCTCACAACCCCACACAGGTGAGGTCAAACGTAACCAAATCACTGCTCTCTTACATCTAAGGTCGAACTTCACCATAAATCACACCCTGCCAGACCTCTTTACTTATGCGGTCAAACTTCACTACAAATCAGAGCTTCCCAAAAGCTTAAGTTGGTTTTCCGCACAAGTGAAACTCCACGACCATCCCACATGCCTTAATGAATTAATGTCTGTATTGACAACGATCACGCCAGAACCTGCCAATCAATGAGGTTCTTAGATTATAAAACTCTGAATTGACGAGATTTTGAAATTCTCAAATAACTAATAAATATTTTTGATGTCAGATTATGAAGGGGTATGAGATGACTGGGGAATAGTGAGTGTGTCACTCAAAGGCAGACTCTCAACCTTCACATCTGCCCATACAGATCATAACCAGGTTCATATGCAGCCAATCATATGACTGTCTGGTGTATCTCCAGCCAGTTGTGCGGCAAGCTGTTCAGTAAGCATTCCATACAGACCACCCTGAGGCTGCAGTTGTTTATTAGGGAGGGGCTAGGGATGGGCAGAACCAAAGCGCCAAAATGCCCAGTCACACGGATCCACGCTGCAACCCTTCAGGGAATAAAAGCCTCTAATGGGGAAGCCAGCTGACCCCCTGCTGAATGGGTGATGTCCCTCCCCCTGATCTACTCCACAGGTCAGCAATGTACAGGCAGGGCACGTCTCTCATTACTTAGGAGGCCTAAATGGCAGTACTGATTGATCTCTAAATTTGCTGGGGGACCCATTTTGTCACCTCTAAGTGCTCAGTGAAGACAGAAGTCGGTGGTCCACTAAGACAGCATGCAGGAACAGACAGCAACCATGACTCGAAGCACCTTCCCTTAACAGAGTCATTTTTTTATTCCTGATTCAGACTCACATGACTTATCTTAGTAAGGGCAATTTTGTCGCTTACCATGTCTGAGCCCAATTGCCACATAACATACAGATATAAAAACAACGATATGGCAGGTTCAACAGCTCTATATATCTACATGGGGTTAAAGCGCAAAGTGCGCATGGAATAAAAATCCCCTCAAATAGAATGAATAATAGGTACAATGGCTAGCTAAATGTCCCAAAGTACCCCTGTACGGCACAATAGTATGTGCCATAGAAAGACCTCAAAACCAGTGAAAACGCTATTTCTCAGGATTAAGTAACTTAATGGCAGAGTGAGGAAAAAAAACTTGAAGTTGTTTTGTCAGAGCAGCAGTATGATGACAGCCAGAGGGCATCAAAGCGACCTCACTAAACAGAACATGGTCTGCCTGGCTGAATAGCACTTTTAGCTTGTAGGGCACCTGTTTTTCCCATAGTGAGTTCAAGTCACTTTATTTGACCCCAGTGATTTTGAAACGGACTGTCACAGTACCCTTAAGGCTATTCTTGTCCTGCACAGACAGACCATTAAAACCTCAAATGAAATAGATGGTTAAAAGACTTTTAATAATAGACTGATAACAAACAACAAAAAAATAGTGTCGCAAACAAGCGAAGATTCAAGCTGTCTCATCAAATGAATTCTCTTTTTTTTCATGTTTAACAACAGACTCTGAGTTGAAAACAAACTGGAGTGGTAACCTACTTATTTGAGTCAAAAAGTTGGACATTCTCACAAGTTATGATAAGTGCCCTTAGTTTGACTGAGCGGAGCATTGATATCGATAACTCCCTGGTTTCTGCTAACTTTATTTCAGATTGTTATTATCACACAATTTCACAAATGCAGGGAGGGCAAAGCCATAAGTCAAACCAAGACCCTTTAAAAAGGGACTCAAGAACAGTCTTGTCTGAAAATCTGGCAAGGCAAACACCTTTCTGGGAGCTTCTGCAGCTCTCTGTAGAAGACAAACAGGCCAAAACACTCTCATGAGGGAGCGCAGGTTTGAACCACTGATGCTGAACATCACCCAATCAATCAAACTTGTTGTTATCCATTTGTTAAAAGAGTTTAAAGGCCACAACAAGAGTCTGTTTCCTTGGTTAAAATGTGAGGCAAGACGTGTGGTCATATTTGAAGCACCTATTACTGAAACCCCATAAGTCACACTTGACTTGACATAACTTGTGGGGTTTTAGTAGTCAGTGCTTCATTTGTTAAAAGCTTAGGAGATATCAGCAAAGAGAAGTCTTACCAAGGCTAAGGTTCCTGTATACCCAATCGAAGATAAAAAGTTTAGTATCCCCAACTCCCTTACCAGCTTGGTAAGCAAACAGTAGAGGATCGAGCGTCCCATCAACGACAAAGCCAATTCTATCCTCGATGATTTTCTTTAAGTTTTTCATTATCAGGGGCATAAGTCCAGCTGGTCTAAATTCAGTGTAGTTCTTTGAGGGTCTCTTGATTTGGAACTAGGTGTTATGCTGGATGTTTTCCAAATTGGGGGAACCAGGCCAAGATCAAGGCTCATTTGAAAAGGCTTAGTGAAGACCTTGCTCAGCTGCTCGCCACAATGGCGCAGAGTGTGCCCACAGATGGCGTCAGGACTGGCAGCCTTTCTCATGTTTACCCTCCTAAACAAGTTTGTAACACATTCCTGAAAACTCCCAGAGGAATGAATAAAATTAGTCATAGCGCTATGTTCTATTCTGAGAACCAGTGCTTGAACCCTGAACTTTCATTCCTGGTCACAAAACACTGTAAATCATGGCTGCCCAACCATGTCCCGAAAGATCTACTGCCCTCAGGCCTTCTCTCCAGGCCTAACTCTGCACAGAGGTCTCATTGCGCGCTTGATCAGTAGAATGAGGTGAGCTGAGATTGGGTTGAAGTGAAATCAAAATTACTGTGTTCTAGATGGCCTGTCATTATCCTCCACACAATGGCCCTCTTTGCCACTGAGAACCTAGGAACAGTGTGTGTGTGTGTGTGTGTGCACGTGTGTTTACAATCATGGCAACCTGCTGTAGGAGGATAAACAGTTTACCATCTCTCCTGAATCTGTCTCAATCTGCCCTGTCCAGTGGAGGAGTGGTAGGCCGGAGGCGCGGGTGGGGTAATCTCTCGAACACCCTCGGCCAGTAGAGACCATCCATCTGTCCTCCCTCAGTGAAATCGGACTCCACCCTGTGAGGATCACTGCCACTCACCCAGGATGCTGGCTCTCCCAGAGTATCTGTGTTCACAGTTCATGGTAACAAAAGCAGCACGGAATGTTCTCCTCTGTTCGGTGAAGGGTGGGGGTGAGTGAAACTTCACCAAGCTGTGCTACCCACGACATCCTTTCCCTAGACTCCAGTCTCTTTCTCTCACTGTTTCTGTACAACCAGCCTGCATTACAAACTAGCCTCGGCTAAAAGCGCTTCAGCGTTTTCAATATTTGCGTCAGCTTTGACATGTACTAATGGCAAAACATAACCCTTGAATTCCTAAGCCCAACTTGAAGTTACCTCATTCAAATAAATGGGTCTGAGGCAGTATCGCCACTCCAGGGACAGTGGTTAATAGGTGTGGGTGGGTTGGACTAGGGACACGACACCAGGTCTGCACTGTCGCCTTGAGGGTTGGGCTAGGGGTTTATCTCCTGACTGTGCAGCCAGTCTCACTGTGGTCAGGCACTATGACACAACACCACAGCAGTCCCTCCATAAAGTTAGCATTATGGTGCAGTAATAATAGTGGCTATCGTGCTTGGCAGGGCTCAGGCAGTTAATGGCTCAAGCCCCTTTGTAGCTACGAAAAGAGATCAGAGCGGCTCTACAGCGAGGCCTTGAACCCCACATTGTTAAAGCAAGGATTGACACCTGTTCAGTGTCATTAACTGTAAGTCACTTAAGATAAAAGCCTCAGCTAAATGCATGCAAATTAGGCAATGAGCCCATGTCGCTATCCATTTCAGGGACAAATCTATGCTCCACCCAGGAAAATGCAAATCATACACAATCATCAAAATATCACCTTCCAACTGGGGACAACGGTCTTATCAGCCTCCAATTCATAAGCAATGTTAGCATCCTACCAGTATTGTCATTTGTCAGTGCTTGCACAATTATTTAAATTATCACTGATAATAGTACACTGTTTTATTCTGGAATTTCCCAGAATTCTACTCAGTGCACCAGCATCTAAAGGAGAAAGAAAGTGTTTGCTGGATATGTAGTCAGAAGAGTTGATTAAAAAAAGGTCCCTAAATGCTTAACTTTGACTCCTGTGTGAAGCTGTTCTGTGAAACTGTTAGAAGAACCCATACGGGGGCATTGGCTACAGTCCAATGAAAATCACAAGGTCTTTATGAGGATAAAACCAGTATAATAAAAAACTGAGCATAACACTTAAAATGAAAAAATAAAATCTCACAAACAACACTGGGGAAAAACTTCACGGTGCAATAAAAACTAACGGGGGGACCAAGTCATAGAGATCGGCTCATTCTCCAATGACTGGTGTCAACTCTGAAGGTCACAAAATCCCCGTTTTGAGAAAATTGAGGACTTATGTGACCTCACAGTGCCTGTAAATGTGTCTTAAGAGCTCTTAGCACTAGGCTCTTCACATGATAATGGTAAAAGGGGAACTGTAAACATGAATAGACAAACCCAAAGAGCAGACTATAGTCTGGGGCAGTGTTCCCCAACCCCCTCCTGGAGGCCCACCTGTCCTGCATACTTTAGGGCCGTTTCTCAAAGCGTAGGCTGCAGCCTTCGAAGGCTGCATTTTTAGGGATCGTCATTTACTTCCATCTGCCAGACTAATATTTAGGGTTAGGGATAAGTTTAACTTTAGAGTTAAGGTTCGGTTTGTGGGCTAGGTTTGGGGTAGTGGGCTAGAGTTAAGGTTAAGGTAAAGGAAACCAGAAACAACTTGCTTAAACCAAAGCAGTTTAACGGAGATTAAATGACGTCATGTCAGTTTGGCGGATGGTACTAAGTGATGACCCCTAAAAATGCAGCCTTCAAAGGCTGCAGCCTACGCTTTGAGATGCACCCTAGATCTCTCCCTGCTTCAGCACAGGTGGTTCAAATGATCAGCTCGTTAATCACCCCCTAAAGCTGATTGATGACAATCTGATCATTTGAATCACCTGCAAAACAAGCAGGACAGGTGGGCCTCCAGGAGAGGGTTGGGTAACACTGGTCTGGGGTACAAAATTAGCAGCAAAAGTGGACAATGCACGCAATGTAATGCATTAATAATCATATCAGGAGGGGTGAGACAATGCATCAAGGACAGGGGTGGCCAACCCCTGTTGGGTGGGGTGGTTTTTAAGTGTTTCTCAGCACTTCATTGATGAATTAAAGCAGTTGATTACACACTTCACTTATCTCACCTGGTGTCTTAGGTTTAAATCAGGTGGAGAAAACCAAACTCAACACACCCTGTGGCTCTACAGGACCAGCGTTATTCACCCCTGCTTTAAAAACTGTTATATGTACTTTCTACCTTTTCTGCATTACAACTACGCTAAATATCCAACCACTTTGACAAACCTAGCTTAACACATAGATTGCTGCAATAACCTGCAAGTCTGCTTAATTGTTGGCTCTAGGAGTCTTGTGGGTTGTTCCTGCTAATTGCTTGATTGGTTTATTATTACCAAATTAAATCTGAGACACCAGGTGAGATCAGTTAACTGAGTAATCAACTACTTTAATCCATCAATCGAGTGTTGAATAACACCAAAAATCAGCAGACAATGCAGCTCTCCAGGACCAGGGTTAGCCACCCGTGATCTAGGATTTATAAGGTCACCCTGTTAAGGTTTGGGCCTTTCAGCCCCTGCCCTTTCATATTCTTCTGCCTCCACCTTGATTGGCCTTAGCTGGAGCCAATTAAGGTGGAGACAGTTGCAGAGTAATTAGGGCTGGCAGGTGCCAGTCCTGTTGCTCTGCATTTTACTTGGCCACAGCAGGTCTGTATTAGCTGCTACCTTGTCTTGGGTCTGTCTTTTTTGTACTTCAGGTCTTGTTTGTTTTTTTAAAGTTAATTCAGTTCTTCACCCCCAGCCTTGGGTCTCCTTTTGCCCAAGCCCATGGTCTTAGTGCCCGCCTTATTGCCATTGCCATCCGGCGGGGTGCAAACCATAACACACCCTCCTTTTCCTGAGGATGACCTACACAGCAGTTGAAACTATTAGATTTTCTGTTACTTTGTAAGGAATCGCCATGAAAACAGATACGTATGATGAAAAGCCTTTTTCGCCCACACACTTCCTCTAAATCAAATCCCCACAGAGGACGGACGACGTGCTGTTCAGTGCTCTGTATCAGCTACTCGTGTCCCCGTTCTGAGGGACAACAGACACGAGAAATTCTGAGCAGGAACAGCGGCCAGACTCTCTGATATTCTCCAGCTGTTGTGTTCTTTCTGTTGCTCCAGAGCAGGATGATCAGAGCTACACAAACCCTGTGGGAATCCCACATTCTTCAACTGTTGAGTTTTTTTGTCTTTCTGGCGTTATGGTTGTAAGTCTCAGGCCAAATAAGGGCCTAAACTAAACTAATTAGTCACAGAAGTGATAAAGGAAGCAACGCCAATCTACACAAAGCTAGAGAGTTTCTCTTCCAATTAAAAAAAAAACATATATATATATATTAAGTCTGACACAAAAAAACAAGCTTTCTATTTTTTACCAGCCAAGAGTGAATGAGCTAAGCTGTAAGACCATTCAAAAGCAAACAAATGTGCCATCAAAAGGTTGCCTAGAAAATGGATTTAACTGTGGAAATAAAGCCGAATAAAAATATTTCACACTTTAAAGGAAGGAAAATATGTTGGTTGTATCTGATCATCTTTATTCATAGTCTCTGTGCCTGCTGTCCGTCACGTCTGAGATGATAGACTTGGTAAATTATTCATAAGCAAATGATTCATTGGTTAGTTAATATCCAATTAATCCACATCCACAAGTCAAATATTCATCAAAATCGCATCAGAATAATCACATCTACCAAAAGCCACATCATAAAGCACAGTATCCATCCTAATGCCCACTGGCCCACTTCAGTCTATCCCACCAAAAACCTCTAAAACCAATCTGTCAATCACACCCATCAGATCACGCGGGCATCAGCAGACACGTCATGACATTTTCAGCCGAGCTCATCTCCCTCCCTCAGTTAAGGCAGTTTAGGCCGTACATGTTTTGCTCACTTTCTCAGGGAAATTAAGCACAGTTGGCCTCTGCGGCATTATATCAGCTAAGTCTGATCCTTTTCAATACACTGCCAACAAACCAAATATTTTCCAGCATGTAAAACGTTGTACATACATCCACATCTTCAAGTGAGTTACATGTGTAACATAGTAACTGTACTATGGAGACTGAGGGGGAGTCATGGTTGTGCTGTTACCTGGGCCTTATGCGCCAGGTTGTGCTGTTGCCTCACAGCAAGATGTTCAAGGGTAGGAATCTGGTCTGGGGATTTTCTGTGTGGAGTTTGCATGTTCTTCGGTGTTCGCTTGGGTTTCCTTCCTTCCCACAGTCAAAAGACATGAATAACTGGAGACTCTTAATTGTCCATAGGTATGTAAGGGGGAATGTCCTGAGTCTCCAACACTTGCTTGGAAAAGTTAGTTCTTTAGAAAAATTCATGAATGTGTGCATAATTTTGAAGATACAAGTTCAAAATATGTTAATATGAAGGGTTGCTGCACCTATGGGTAAAGCCCAGTTTCATCCCGACTCATCATATAGTGACGCTACCAGACTAAGCGTTGATATATGACGAAAAAGCAGACTGTTGGCGTCCTGATTTGATGCTAGTTTAAAAATGCGCAGGTTCCTAGCTGAGTGAGAAAGAACTACACTGAACAAAAATATAAATGCCCCATGTCAAATATTGATGCCACATGGAGTTAACAACTCTAAGTGAGCATATGCTGACTTTTACTCATACAATAGGGATATTTCTCTTGATTTGTGTACCATTTTTTAATCCATCTCTCTTTGCTCAGTGATTTCACTCAGTACATGGGTGTGGCATTTCCAGACGGTGATCAGACAGAATGAGCAGTACCCAGACACTCCTTATACAGGGGACAATAAAAGGCCACCCCAAAATGTCAAAGTTTGTCAAAAGTCATCATGCCTCAGATGTCTCAGGTCATGTGGGAACGTGTCATTGGCATGCTGGATGCAGGGATGTCCACCAGAGCGGTCGCTGTGCAGCTGAATGTTAACTATCGGACGACAGGCCGTTTGAGAGTTTGTTTCCGACAGACGGGCAGTACTGAAAATCGACCTCATCCATGTCAGCCACGTGTGACCACACCAGCACAAGACCGCTACATCCGGCTCGTCCACCTGCGGGATCGGCTCAGATCAGTGACACGCGCAGCGGATGAGACCGTTGGTCTGCACAACAGACGCATCACACCACAGACAGTCTGTAACCGCCTGCGAGAAGCCAACTTGTACACTCGGCTTCCTCACCGTGGTCTGGATCTCACCGCTGTCCGGCAACGGAACCGGGATAATGCTCATTAATTAACATATAAGCAATATGCGCCAATGTAAAAATGCCGGAAATTGGTACAATAGCCAAACGTCATCTGTAATCCTAAGGCAAGTACTTACAGTAACAAAAAACAAGTTTTCCAATTCCTGAACACCTCACAGAACAGACCAAAATGCAGAGCACCGAAAAGCCTTCCTGGCCCCGGGAATGTGCATCTCCAGAAATCGTGGTGGTAGTGTCTGCATTTATACTATTTTACAAGAGGAAAAACAGAGCAAGATGCAGATCGTTTAAACATCAATCCTGAGCATTATTTATTTGTGAAATAGCAGTCTCCTCAGTGGTCGTGTGAGACTGGTAAATGAATCAAGCCGCTGTGACGTCATCAGTCTCTCCTGCAATTGTTAAGTGAAGTAACATAGCGCTTCCTTTGGGCCTAAGATCCTGTTCAATCCTCACATTTCTCAGCCGAAGCCAAAAACCAAAGCAAAAAGACATCTTTCCAGGTGAAGCTCAGGTAGCCAATATATAGACCCACGCACTGGGCGCAGTGAGCGAAAGCACGAGTTGAAAAACACTTCACCATGTGAGACGAAAACCCCGAATCTACAATACCCACGCAATGCGTCATATTACAGCGGGCTACAGTAAAGCTGGAACGCATCTCCAGGGGCACTTCAATAAGCAGGATTACTAAATTATCTGAATTAATCAGTGAGCAAAAGGTGGAACAGTTCCAAATTGGAAACATAGACTGACTTAAAAAGAGCTAATAGCATTCACACACTCTCAGGTTACACAGAGTATGCAGCCTATTTTCTTTACAAATCAGCAACAAAGTGAGAAACTGAGAGACTATAGTGCGCAACAGCAATGTTGAGTGTGTATTAAATCCCATACATTGCTTGCACCTTCAAGTTCAGGTCATTATTGTCAAATATAATTCAGTATTAGATTTGATTTAGTGTTCATAAATAGAGTATCAAGAAACACCCGTAACTAAGCTTCAACAAAAGGACATTACCCCCATTGTAGGTCAACACCCGCATCACAGGGCATCTGAGGTCAAGGGTCAATATTCCCATGGTATGTCACAGGATAAGAATTTGTCTCACTTAATTTACTAAAACGGTACCCCTACCAGAGCATAAATGGGTCAATGACTGTGGAACTACTTTACCTCACAGGCATTTGGCAGATGTTGCTATTCATCATAAATTACGATGCAAAGGCAAGGGTGAAGACCATGGATGAAAGCTCAGTAACCCCAAACGGGTTATGAGCACAGCTCTACAAGAGGTAGAAAGCGTGGACATGATGTCTGCACTCAATATACAATTTTCAATTAATTTATTCAAATGTACGATAAACTTTGAAGCAGACAAGGGCAAACTTATCTTAGCCTTGAAGTGCAACTACCCATTACATTACTTGAAACTACATCCACAAGAAGTTATTTGAAAAGTCCATTTGCCCTCCACATTATTGATACAAAAACCTTCAAAAACACATTACTTGATGCTTTAATTTGTGTATTTAATTATTAATTAAAAATACACGCCCATTTCATGCAGCATAGTGCTAAAAAACCACGTACATCCAATATGGTATTCTTTTATGCACGGAGACTGCACCGATCTTTGAAGATTTATGGAATCTTTTCACCATGTGATGGACTATTGATGGTGAAATACCTAAATTCAGTGCAATCACATGTTGGGAAACATGATTATTTTATCAGTTACTGGCAATGTAGGGAACCTCAATCCATGTTGCAGGTAAAAAACCTATACCTTTTCTGACTGCTCATTTTATACCTAATTATAATCACCTGTTACCTATTCACCTGTTTTCCAGTAGAATGCTTTTTTTCCTTTTTCAAAGAAACAAACATCAAAATTAAAATTTGCAAATATTTGCAAAAATCTAAAAAGTTCATAAGGTGAAACTCCAAATACTTCTCTTAGTGCTGTTTTCAACTAAATGTGGTTAAAAGGGGATTTACAGATCATTTAATTGTGTTTCTATTCGCATTTCACGCAGTGTCCTGCTTTGTGTGGGATTATGGTTGCATCTGCAACACCAAGCAACCGACAAGTAGAGGCTTTTAAACCATAATGTTTATATCCCCAATCCGTACATCAGACGCTTATTTTACCCAGATGAGCAAAATTTTTTCGGAAGTGAGCTTTTTTTTCTCACACCTTCTCAAAGAATCAGGAGATTTTATTTGAGCTCAGCTATTGCCCTCCCAAACAGTGCTTCAACAGCAACAATACTCTGAGCATGCTTCATGAGGGAGTTCAATAATAAGGAATTGAAAGCACCAGAGGTTTCAATTACAGCTACAATGAGCATTTTAGAAGAATAAACATGAAGACGATGTGTCATTTGCATCCATTCCCCTCCCAACCACAAAGTTAGAAAGCTGCCGAGTTTCAGACAAATTTCGCGGTCACTGATGTCTGTGAGTCACAGGACGACTGTACATGTTTTCGAGATGGTGAGCCCATTTCCAGTGTGGCACTCGTAATCAAGACTTTCATTGTTTTGTAAGGGTCATGTTCTCTTTCAGAAAGGGAGCACAAGACAGCTTTAACCCTTTGGACCGCAATTTAAGTGTCTTACGAAGAAACTTCTGGCCAGGGAACAACCACCAATTGTTTCTTTCTTCTGAAGTGGGCAGCATCGTTGGAAAACAAACTCTTCACCCTTTGAGGAGTTAGTTTTTGGAACACTATCTTTTCAAAGCTCTGATTCAGTTCTCTGGAACGCCATTCATTTCAGTTACTAGTTAGACATTGCAATGTTCAGAAAGTTAATTGCATTCTAATCATAAAATGAATGAAACGGCAACACCCCTGCTACTCATTCGATGACAATTGAAGCGCTGATTACTAAAACCCCACAAGTCATGTCAAGTCAAGTCAAGTCAAGTCAAGTGTGACTCAAGTGTGATGGGGTTTTAGTAATAGGTGCTTCAATTGATGTATGACTAAAAGTAACATCATAATACAATTTGGAAGGCAGCAACATCCAGAAATGTAGGCTACTTCACAGAAAGCATTACTGAAGATAATATGTAGAAATCTAAATGTGCAACACATTAACTGTCAGTGCCAACATGTCTCAAACATGCTCAGCTGTCCCTGATAACTAACAATAAATTGTGGAATTCACTCATGAAACTCAAGCCAACTCACAATCATTCATAAAATTAGAAGCTCCAGTATGTTATCAGTGTGCAGGAAAATTCTGCCAGGAAGTTAGAGCACAATGCCAAATTTCTGG
Source organism: Gymnothorax reevesii (assembly GCA_029721435.1). Taxonomy (NCBI): domain Eukaryota; kingdom Metazoa; phylum Chordata; class Actinopteri; order Anguilliformes; family Muraenidae; genus Gymnothorax; species Gymnothorax reevesii. The sequence goes on along the minus strand of CM056587.1, from coordinate 16,383,853 downwards.
CAACTTCTCAGAAATAAACTAGTCAAGCAAACAGAGGGATGGGATCAACCTGATCTACATGCAAGTTGACTGCATGATAATGCATATGCGTGTGTGAGTGAGTATATGTAAGTATGTGCATGTGTGTATGAAGGTATGTTAGTGTGAGCAGTATGTGTAAGGTGTGCATGAGTGAGTGTCAGTAAACATATTTGTGAGTGAATGTCAGTGCATGAATGAGTGTGTGCATATACAGCGTGTGTGTCTGTGTGTCTGTGTGCGTGTTCGTTTGTGTGTGCGTGTGTGTGTGTGTGTGTGTGTGTGTGTGTGTGTGTGTGTGTGAAATCCCAAAAAAGACCACTGGTTCCGTATTAATACAAAAGGTATTATACAACAGTCACAACATTTGAATTTCTTGGGATTTTTTTTAAATCAAAGGAAAAACTTTATGACCAAGGAAGGTTAAGAGCTAAATCTAAATAAATTCTCTGATTTTTAGGAATGTGTGTGAATGGCTGTAATTAATCCCAAATTCAATAGGTTTCGCTTAAAGCAAATTAATATGTATTTTTACTTTATAGTAGTGGTTGTGTACAATGCTTCACAGTGGAAGTCAAATAAAAACAATGACACGGTCAATAGCTAACCTGAACAAAGACATTGTGCGTCTATGATCTTCAGAGCCAACATTAAATGATGAGGCCAATCTGATGGATGCTTCATCGGCCTGCACTCCGAATGCATTCGGGTACAGAAAATCGTAATAACCCGACAAGTGATACATACTTTGAAGAACCCATAAAGCAACAGAGAGAGGCGTATGACTGGACGCAACGAACACCCCCTATGCGCAGACTCACACATCACGTGCTATAAAACAGCTGAGCGATGGCCAGCGTTCTGTATCTCACTTCATCCCCTTATCAGGACCTGTCGGATGCTGAGGGTTACTCACCCAGCGGCAATCTAATACGAATTACTGTATTATGTTTACATGCATTGGTGGAAGAAAACTTGAACAGCGCGAAACGTTTTCGCAGTGTCACTGATTTTTTAACAGAATTATAAGTAGGTTTTGGAGCCCGAATGTAAGTGTACAACATAACGAAGTTGCTTAACTCATATCCTAAGGAACCTTTGGATTGATAATTACGTACTTGAACCTCAGTAACGACAAAAGTCTTCTTTATCACGAAGATCGATTCATGTAGGCCTATGTGTTGGCATACGTGCATATATATTTAGTATATACGGCGCACACGCTTTTATTATAGATCCAGTCCTTGATTATGACTTTAATCATAAATGTATAGTCATTTATAGTGTGTGCATATTGCGCGCATGTTACAAAGCGGGCATGTGGCTTATGCGCAAAGCAGGTATCCCATAGCGAGGATTTCTCCTTGTGATAATATGAAACCCATCGATATTTATTCACAAATAAAATGAAATATTATGGCTAACACGATGCGCTGTGCTGTCCTAAAAATTCAAAATAGCTAAATTGGCGATTTTAAGAAGCTGATCAAGAATTTTCATTCTCTGACCGCGGTCATCTGTGTAATGACATTACATTACAGAATTAATTATTGCGATGTCCCATTCCTATCCTTGCCTGCTCCCTTCCCAAGGCACTAAGATTTCAGAAGTTGTTTAAGATCGGCGAAGATGACGAACTTCGCCCTAAACTAGGCTGTAGTTTATTCCCACTTAACGTGATCTTGATGTAGTAGCCTATAATACCATTAATTTGTGCAAGGCTACAATCGGAAGAAGTCCTTGTCTTACTCGCCCAACTTGCCGGTTTGTTGCGTTGATGGGGGAATCATAAAGTAAGTTTTCCGCAAAGGCACACCCAAATAGGACGCAGTTTCACTATTTTGGAGTAAAACGCACGCGCCAAGACACAATAAACATTTAGCAAAAAAGAAATATTAATAAGTAGACTCACCTCAGCCCCCGTAGTTCTTACACCAAAGCAAAACAGAAGCAACAGAAGGCAGTTGAGAAGAAGCATCGTGATGGCGCGCAGACAAAATTAGTTTACAAATGCGCAGAGAGACTAAAAGGGCAATCTGTCGCCCGTTTCTCGTCCTCTTCGTTCTATATAATGCGTTATTCTACCGCAGCCTATTGCCTGCTTTTGGCTGCATCTTTGGGCTCACTGTGCCGTTATGACTACGTTCAAACTGACTTCTAGAACAGTTTCAGTGCCCAGCCCCCCTGGCCATGACCACCCTCATTTGTTTGCGGAGACAACCCTTCCAAACAGACCAGCACTTGCATTTCTAGATTGCTGGAAGAGAGTTTAGAACCCATCTTTGCCATTTTAACATCTTATTTTTTTCGTGAAGTTAAATGAAAGCGCGTCTCCACGGAGGAATTTAATCAGTCGCGCGGGATACTTCTCGAACCTGAGTTGCGCGTCTTGACAGGGATAATTCAGCACTGAGTGTAGGACAAGCGTGGACAGTGCAAGTGAGAAGTGTAAGTTATTATTATTATTATTGTTATTATTATTATTATTTTTGCATGTTATAACAAATCTTTTTTGGTGATTTAATTAAATGGGCTTTAACACTTTTAATTTTAATAACCTCGGGCGTGCATCAAATTCAGTGGGGACGTGCACGAAAAGTCAATAAGAACACGGACCGCTATGTTGTGGGCAATGCTGACATTCAATGGCTTGTCAGCGTGTATTTTTCTGCGGCCAGTAATAAGTTACACGTGCGGTGATCTTGGTAAAGTATCAGTGAGGTTGAGTGAGGGATTCATTCAAGTTGAGGTTACAAATGTGGAACTAATGGGATTTTAACACTGTTGTGTGTAAAGTGCATGTCAGGTCGACATGCATTAACCCCAGACCACATTAGAAGAAGAGGTCCGGGGGAAAGAAATGAAATTTGAGGTTCGAACAGTCGGGATGAATCGACTTCAAAACGGGATATATCTGAAAAACATGAGGCAAGTGTGTCCTAATTGCTATGTCTGTTCTTCCTGTCATTTTAGTTTAATACAACGAGACCTTCAGGTGTTGACATTGTGATTCCTGTTGCATGTTTGCAGGCTTCTGTTGCTCTTTCTGCTCGCCTGCGTTCTGCTGACGTCGGGAGTGCACGCGGTAAGCTGGGTTATCAACTTCCTTTGGTTTGGTGATATTACCTGCATTCAAATGTCGTGATTAAATTCCCTGCTCGAATAATACTCGTAAATTTTGTGGATAGTGTTTGGTAACGTAATGCTGCGCACAATATTTTACGGAGGTATATTTTTATGTCGGCTATAAATCCGAAAAACAGGTCTCCACAAGGAACTCAAAATCGGTCCCTGCCGCCAGTACTTACCGATATTAAGCATGTCAGCTTGCAGTTTCTAAAGGATTGTGAAGGTGAAGGTGTTTATTACCATCCCCATTACTAACGCCATTTGAAATATTGAGAGTGCTTGGCGAATAAAGCTCTACTTTTCATGTGGTTGCCGCATGTTTGGTTTGAAACCTTCATTTTGATGGGGTCTCCCCTGTTTCCTGGCAACATTCCCATGCTGGCTCCCTCCCTATCGCTGATATCCTTCTCTCTCTCCCTGTCCCCTACGCTCTGTCCCTCCCCACGACTGTGGTGATGCAGAGGAGTGTAGTTTTCTGTCCTGCTTTTTTTCTGATAAGGGGCCGGACTCCCTCTTACTGAGCAGTACTTTCGAGACCCAGACATAACAGATATTGCATTGTTATGCATAAGTACAGTATTTGCGCTGTGACACTGAATTAATAGGCCTGAAATTCCAAAGTAGCTTAGATCACACAATATGGATGTAAGTGTCCATTCAGGCAAAGCCTAGTTTCTACTTTAACCCTAGTCCTGCTAGTCACTGATTTATTGAGGACCCACACTTGTTTCATTGTGTGCCAGTAGTTGATATATATCGTTCCCCGGTAGCAATTTCCCTGTATAACGGTCCTTGATAAGCATTAGCCTAGAGGCAGGACTTGGGTGAAACTGGTATTTATAAATCTAATGCACTGAAGTATAGAGACAAAAAACTGAAACTGTCAGTGTCTAAATGCTTACTGATTGCACTAAACATCTTTAAAGTTTGTCATCAATGTTGCCTGTCATTTAGGAGTGCCCCTTGACGTGCATATTTGGGGTTGTGTGTGGGGCAATCCTAAATGGTGCGCAGCATTACGTTTACACGTGCTGCAATCAGTCTTCACTTGATTGAATGCATGTGAACTCCTATCATTTAGGAGTGGCCCTTGCTGTGTACGAGGGTCATTCATAAAGTTCTAAGCCTCACCCAGAAGGAAGAGCAATAGCTGAACCTTTTTGTTGTGGTAACATACTACAATTTAACACAAGACTAGAAACAAGTAATCAGAATTTTAGCTTCAATACATTGCAAGTGAGACCTTTTTAAAGTTGTCTAGTACAAGGTAAAAGTGAAAATGAACAAAAAAAGAAGTCTGAGCAGTGATAAAGTATCCGCAGAAGAAAGGTATAACGCCTAAGAAAATCCACGAGGACACGGTGAACACACTTAGTGAGGACATTCCTTCCTATTCCACTGTTCCACTGCTGAATTCAAGCGGGGACAGCACAGAAGATGACCCTGGGTCAGGACGCCCAAAAACATCAACCACCGATGAACAAGTTGATGCCATGCACCGCATGGTGTTGGATGACAGAGGTTTGACTGTCCAACAGATAGCTGAGGCCACAGGCATCAGTGCTGGCTCAGCGCACACTATTTTATGATCTTGGGGATGAACAAGCTGTCTGCAAGATGGGCACCGAGAATGCTGATGCCAGAAAAGAGTGTACATTTCCAGGACACTCACTTCCAGACTGACCGAGAGAATTTCCACTGAAGACTAGTGACCCAAAATGACACATGGGTTCACCACTTTGAACCTGAATCAAAGCTTCAAAGCAAATAGTGGAAACATCATGGTTCTCCAGCCCCAAGAAAATTCAAGCAAACAGCGTCTGTCGACAAGGTGATGGCTTCTGTTTTCTGGTATTCTGAAGGCATTATTATGAAAAACAACTTGGAGAAAGGTAAAACTATTAAAGGACAGTATTATCCGTCAGAATTGCAAGAACCGAAGAAGCAATCACGGTGAAATGCAGCGGAAAGCTGCGGCTGGGAGTGCTCTTGCTCCAGGACAATGCGCCCATTGACACTGCACAAGTGGCAGTGGCCTAAGCAGCCGACTGTGGCTTTGATTTGTTGCCTCAGGCCCCTTACTGACCGGAATTAGCTCCATCTGACCTGTTCCCTAAACTCAAATCCCACCTGCATGGTCACCATTTTGGAAGCAATGATGAAGTCATTAGAGCTGTGGAGGAGGTTTTGGAGTATCAGGACGCTACCTTCTTCCGTGATGGGATGGTAATGCTTGAGCATCGTTGGACCAAGTGCATTGAAGTGAAAGGAGACTATATTAAAAAACAATGAAAAAAACTGTCTTTCTCCTGTGACTCTTTCTAGGCGAGGCTTAGAACTTTATGAATGACCCTCATATATTTAGGGTTGTGTGTGGGGGGGTGACCTGCCCATTTTACCCTATTTGTGGGGGGGGGGGTTTGTTCTGCTTTTACACTTGATCCCTCTCCTCAAACCTTGAACCGGGGCTTCTGCATTTCCTCATCATTCATTTGTCGAAGAAAATCTTGGTTTCTCTTGAAGATTGTCATGAGCTCTTGTAAAGGTTTTGCTGTTCGTCAAACGTTTGTGTCTAGCGGGACAATACTCTCCTCCAGTCCAGGGTTCTGCTGCACTCCCGACGCCCAGGTCCTGTGTGTTACTTTAACCTGTTGGCCTGTATGGGCCCAGTGGGACACATATGGACTTACACTGGGCGCAAGAGTTTTGCAGTTTTCATGGTATAGACAGCTGTGGGAAAGCTGGGTGCAGGACTGGGTGAAGGATGTGGGCTGAATCTGCAGTTGAACAAAATGCAAACAGACACAGTACATTTGTGTGTGTGTGTGTGTGTGTGTGTGTGTGTGTGTGTGTGTGTGAGGGGGAGAGAGAGAGCATACATTTGACCGTAAGCCTGTGTCCTTGTGTGTGTGATCAATGCACTTGTCTATGCTTGTGCATACATCTGTATTTTCGTCAGCCTTGGTTTGTCTGTTTCGTGGAAAGTGACTTGCCAGTGATGCGACGGCAGGTCACCGAAAGTTTGTGTGATTCTTCCTCTTTCCTGAGGAAAAGGATGGCCTTCTCACTAGATACCGAGGCCTAATGATCGTTCCCTACGGTCTGATAAGAACTTTCCAGGATGGATGACGGTCAGAGGAAAAGTATCAGGAGATAAGTAACGAGGTACTGGGCCTCCATAGGAAAGCTTGTTGCACTGAAATCTCCTGTGAAAATAAAATACAGATTCACGTAAGGAAGTTCGTTGACTTGATGACAGCTCCCAGCTTCTTTCAGTTGAACTTCCTCGCAAATAAGCTGCCTGCTTGGAGTGTACTTTAGAAGTTCACATGCACTCAATTAATACTGATTCTGGCTCATATGGATGTGATGCTGTGCGTTTAGGAGCACGGTTTATACGATAATAGGTAGAGTTACCTGGCGTAGGAATATGGGAGTGTATGGCAATTGGTGACCATTAACCCCTCTGCGCAGAATACAGAAAATTGCCAATTTTTTCCCTGTTGTGTATTAGCCTATTTAGACTTTATAACTCCATATTTGTGTCACAGAGAATTTGGAAAGTTATTTCAGTAAAGACATCGGAAATTCAATTACAGAATTATTTAGAAATGAAATTTTGGAATTTATGGACACCGACATCTATATCTGCGCAAAAGGGTTTAACTGTAGCTGAAGAAGGCTTGCGGGACAGGCAGGCTCAGGCACAATGGAGAACCAGTCAATTTACAGTAAATCCAGACTTTCTCTGATTGGTGTCATTGCTGCTCTGGCTTTGAGTTTCGCGTAATTTTCAGTTTCAGTTTTTGTGTGCTTTTCTGTTCCGGTATATTATCAGGCTTGATGACGATGCTTCTGTATGACCTGAGGCATAAGCCTGTTTTTGGGGATAGTAGCACTTGGGCCTGTTCTGCAAAGCAGAGTTGCTTAGTTAGCTGGATAATTACACTTCGTAAAATCACAAATCAGGATTATGGACTGAAAAAAGAACTGTTCCGGGTTTCACTTTGAACAGTCATCTGGCTTAACTCAGCAATGCTACTTCATGGAACAGGCCCACGATTATGCAGAGATTGTCTTCATTATGTTTACAACCCAGTGCTAGATGAAAAACCATCACATTCTTTTTGAGCAAGTTGTTTTGGCAGAACTACATGTGTTTTAGGGCTGATTCCAGCTTTCGAAACTTAATGGGGTCATTTCAGAACTTCTAAACAGAGAAAAATTCTGGCTATTCCTCATATGTTTAAAATTTTTTTGGTCAGCTGATATTGGTTGAATTTAGAACTGACTGTAAAAGAGGTTTTGCATGTCAGATTGCCTGATTTAATAAATTTTTTTTCCCAAATAAAGTCAAAATTCTGTTAAAGCCTTTGCAGCAGCATGTGCAATTGATTTATCTTGTGGCTAACTGTCAGTCAGAAGTGGTTTTCTCAATTCTTGCTTATTTTGAACTTACATACAATCTCCTAATGCACAGTGAATGGCACTAAATGTTGTTGTTGTTGTTGTTGTAATATTCTCTACATGTGCTTCTTATAGTTCTCTCTAATGCTGTTTAAACTCAAACTTATTCCATTTAGGGCCAAATTACATTAACAGTCACTCCCAAATGCAGAGTCTTGCTTCACTGTCAGCGGGATGTTGAGCAATTATCAGAGCGGAATTTGGCCTCCTTTTCAGCTGTTTTTTCCAAAAAAGTTGCTATCTATTTGTTTTTTCCTAAATGGGAAGTAGGGGTGTCGTAAAGTAACACACATTTCAGTGGCAGAAGTGCTTTCCTCTGTGAGAACCGGTGCACTTTCAGATTTCAGGCAATATGCTTGCCCCATATGGAATAACACATGCTACTTCCAGTGTATTATATTCCAACATGATTCACTTCTCTGGAGACATAGTGGCTCCATAAACATTAACCTCTAATAGGAGATCTGTCCAAAGAACACTAGAGAAAATGGAATAATTGCTATTTAACTGTTGGGCTCCTCTGATTGGACTGTGATTAAGAGTGCCAATCTCTTTATCAAAAAGATACCCACTCTGTATCCGTTAACCGTTATCTTAATGCTGTGTTTTCTTGCTATTTTAACTGTAAGTAGAGTCCAGCATGCATTTAACTGTGGTTTACAGTTATTAAACATGGAGCCACAAAATTGACATGAGTCACTGCAGTGGTCCAGGCTTCACACGGAGCTGAGGTTGATGGGGCACCATGATTGACCGACACAGGGTTCTGCCCAGGATGCAAGGAGTGCCGCTGGAATCAGTGGTGGCTGGTGAACTGGCGATAGGGAAGGCTGAAACCTAAATCCCTTAAATATAATGATTGGTCATGACCTGTGTTCAATCATTCATTTAAATCACCATTACAGAAACTCCAGAAATTCTCAACATTATCAGGTGTGGCCAGTTTTCATTAATAACGCATTCCTGTAAACTCACGCATTTGGCGTCAGTTTTTGTGGCATATGTACGTTCCCCTGCTGTAGTCAGCAGTTACTCAATCTACAGCGCCCCCAATAATTATTGGTTAAGATGGGTTTTTTTGCTTCTAATAAATTCAGTTTTTTTCTAAATAATATAGGACCACAATGGATAAAAGACAAAAATCCAACCTTTAATTCAAGTGCATTTATTCAGTGGGAAAAAAAATCCCACATTAAGAAATAATTCTTTTATATCAAATCATGTGTGCCACAATTATTTGCACCCTTGATGTTAATACTTTGTACAACCCCCTTTTGCCAACAAAACAGCACCTAATCTTCTCCTATAATGTTTCACAAGATGGGAGAATACAGAAAGAGGGATCTTCCACCATTCCTCCTCACACAATCTCTCTAAATCATCCAGTGACCTGGGTCCTCTCCTCTGCACTCTCCTCTTCAGCTCACCTCACAGGTTTTCAATGAGGTTGAGGTCTGGGGACTGAGATGGCCATGGGAGGAGCTTGATCCTGTGTCTGGTGAAACATTTCTGTGTAGATATGGCCACATGTTTAGGGTCATTATCTTGCTGAAAGACCCAGTGACGACCCATCTTCAGCTTTCGGGCAGAGGCCACCAGATTTTGATTTAAAATGTCCTGGTATTTCGTAGCGTTCGTGATGCGATGCACCCTAACAAGGTTCCCAGGGCCTCTGGAAGAGAAACAGGCCCACAGCATCACCGATCCTGCCCCATACTTCTCAGTGGGCATGAGATGCTTTCCTGCATACTCATCTTTTGTTTTCCGCCAGACCCACTTAGAGTGTTTGTTAATAAAAAGCTCTATCTTGGTCTCATCTGACCAAAGCACGCGGTCCCAGTTGAAGTGTGTTTATGATTGTGAGTGAGAAAAGGTTTTTTCCATGCATGCCTCCCAAACAGCTTGTTGGCATGTAGATAGCGCCAGATGGTTGTTTTGGAGACTTTGTGACCCCAGGATGCTACCATTTGTTGCAATTCTTTAACAGTGAGCTTTGGAGAACTTTTTTTTTTCTCTTACCATCCTCCTCACTGCACGTGGTAGCAAAATAACCTTGCGTCCTCGTCCAGGATTGTTTACCACTGTTCCAGTTGTTTTAAACTTCTTAATGATTCCTCTGACAGTAGATTTGGGCAGGTGTCAGGCGAGTGGCTATTTTCTTGTAGCCAATGCCTGACTCATGAAGGTCGACACACATCTGCCTTACTTGAATGGTGTGTTCCTTTGTCTTTCCCATGTTGAAGAGTGGATAAGAGAAATGACCTCAGTGTCATGTCATATTTATACCCCAGGGATACAGGAAGTGATGAATTACTAATTAAATGTTCCTAGATACTCTTTCCTAGATCAACTTTGTAAACTACTGTAGAAATGACAGAAATACTTCAATTACATTTAATTCCTACGAATTGTTAGGGATGCCAATAATTGTGGAACAGGTGATTTTATGAAAAATAATTATTTCTCAGTCAGGGATTTATTTTTTCCCTTAAAATTCACTTGAGTTGAAGGTTAATTTTTTCTACAATTTTCAGTGTGAGAGTATGCTTTTGCAATAAAAATTTTATTTATTTTAAGGTTTTTAACACATCTTGACCAGGGGTGCCAATAATTATGGAGGGCGCTGTATGTATATGGGCCACTCGTGTTACATTACAAGTACATTCTGAGCATTCGAGCTGCATTCTGTTTGAATTCTTGGACGTTCCAACCATATTCGGCGGCCAACCCGGGAGCGCTATGACTGCATTCGAGATGCCTTCCAACCAGACTTCGAGTGGTGTTCAGGCTGCAATTGAACCGCACTCATACGGCATTCGAAGTGCATTCTAAATATTCTGACTGCATTCTAAATATTATTACTGCGTTCCAACTACATTCAAGCCGCATTCGAGAGCTAATACACCCAGAATGTGCAAGAATCATTTGAGGTGCGTTCAAAGCGCATTCTAAGCATTCAAACGGCATTCTTTCAACGCTGTAAGTCAACGCTGTCAATTTGAAATTCTCGCTGGAATGTTGCGCGAATTCTTCATTCTGCCTGGTTCTGCTTGATTCCTGCTGATTTTGAATAAGTGTGACGAGGGCATTAGTAAATCTGAACAATTCATAAAACTTTTAGCAATTCATAGGTAAGTTGATAACATGATATGTTGTATCCTTAACGACTGTTACACTAGGAATTGGGGGGGGGGGTCACAGAACATCTCTTTAAAACAATTAGCCTAATAGTCCTGACCTGTTCTCAGTCATGATTAACTATACATTCACTCCGAGAGCACTCCACTATCAGGTGCTGCTAATTCTCCCACTTCATATATGGACAACAATCATTCATCTGGACGCGTATTTGCTGTATTTAAATCAGCGTTATTCAAAATCGCATACCAGTCAACTTTCACTCCATTGGCTTGAGTCGCACACTTTTTAAATTTAATTGCTCAGTCCCACTTTTTATATCAACACTCGCTGTACCGAGAGTGAGAGGCGATATTTCATTGGAGCGTGGATCAGTTATTATTCAATCAATGCCTATTTAAAAGATTCTCATGGAATTGTTTATGCATGGATTTTTTTTTTCAGTTTTTAAACGATTAATTCTAAAGATCATGAAGCGCAAGTTAAATCGCCTGATGTGCGGATAAGGTAGTGCGGAAGTTTCAGAGCAGTTTTTCTTTCGGAAAGCATGGGCCTTTTAATAAGTACATTTTGTTTCTCTACTGAATTTAAACCCATTATCATCGCTGTTAGATCACATATGGAGAGAAGTCGTGTCTTCAATTGCAAATAGACTATTACGATAATTGGAAAACGCTTCAATAAAGGAAAACTATTGAGAATTCGTCAGGACTTATTTTTGTCATAAAGGGATGTGTCTGTGCCCGCAAATTCAGTTATCCAACATATGTCTTACGGAGGCCCGACATACAGTAGGCTATTTATTTGATTATTAAACACCGATGGATGAACATGTAAAAAATGTTACTGTCCTCGACTGAGATTTATTAAGCCTTGCTGTCTTTCATATAACAAAACTTTCTTCTGGACCATGCGAAATCAGAAAACAGAAATCAATCACCTCGCCCTGATTATAGTTGCCTGTCTTTCGTTAGATTGAAACAATCACACCGATCATTTAGCCACAGCCTCAGATTCAATTCGCCCACGAATACCCTGCGCATGGAGGCTCGGATGCCGCTACAGCAGGTTTTTTACTATCAATGACGACCAGCGCAGAAGATTTCCGCGAACTGGCCATGTGCAGGTCGAAAACGAAAGTACGCTATTCTGACAATAACAGAAAGGGGGACATATTTAGGGTTATTTATGTTTTGTTTCCGGCGGTTTTATCGGACAATGGATGCATTCATTTTTACTGATCTTTGAAGAAATAGTGCCAGGCGGGAAAAGCACTTTCTGGGCTGAGTGGTGGTCGGCGGGCTCAGAGTGGTTGCGCCGACCAGCATTGGCAGAACCCTGCCGACAGTTTATGCAATTTTGACCCCTGTCAAGTAAAACAAGTGACACGCAGCAGTGCAAGGATTTGAACTGCCATTTGCACTCTGTTGTAAACTGATTGAAAAATTACAGTTAAAATCACTGGCAAAAAAGGTGCCAGTTTATAACAGTGCAGGGACAGAACCATGTTATCCATTAGCATCCTATGGGTATCATGTAATGGTACATTGAATAAAGTCCGAGAATCACTGCGCTGGTAAAGAAGCCAGCCGACGTGTGATGATTGTCTCCACTGTCTCCAGCAAATAAGGAGGATGCCATTTCCCATCTCCCGCCCCTGCCTTCATCAGGGGCCAGGAAATGGCTTCCTTACTCCTGCCAAAGCTTCTGGAATAATAGCACAAGTCTACGTGTCATAAGAAAATAACAGGAATTGTTTAAGGAAACCTTCTGCTCTGACGCACTTCAGTTACACTTGCTATGCTATGAAACCCAGATTCAGACAGTTCGCAGCTATCCGTCCCTGCAAATTCTACACTACAGTGCGTTTGGCTGATACTGCGGGGATAAATGTACACGTTTCTCTGCCTTTGGCTTTTATTTTTCATGTAGCAGGATTTTGTTTGGTGCATTACTTGTACAGACTTATAGCCTGTGTAAATATGGGGTAAAAGAGCACCAAGTGGCATTTTTTCATGGTAATTTGTGGTTCCATAGGTGCTTAAAGGAAAGGAGTCACCTGTCAAAACATGGTTGAAAAATATTCTACCAGAAACATTATATGCCTGCAATATGGATAGGACATCTCCACACAGTGAAGTCATTGTATGTTGGTCGTGGTTTTGGGGTTTAAACATGTCTTAAACAGACATCCTGGTGACACATCAGGAGATCTGAATGTTGAGAAGAGTAGAAAGTGTAGAAGGTTCTCATGACCACAGACTCTCCACAACGGAGCCATTCTGTTACGGTTTTGGTTTTACCGTAAACTTTTAACATTTTATTATTTCATTCAGTTCAAACACTCACTTTGTGTTATGGAAACTGCTGGATTGTTTCACTGTTCAAAGGCCATTTGTGTCCAGCAGCTTTTAACCAATCATGAGCTTTACTGGTTCTTTTCAGAAAAACAGGAAACAGGGAAAATTAGGTTGATTGAGTCTCATCCCTCAAAAAAATCAACAAGGAAGGTAAAGTACTCCTCTGAGGGAAGACCAAACATGCAAATGTTAGTGAAAAAAAACTTCCCAGTGGGAATAAGGACTCAGAAAAGTGGATGAAAAGGCAAGCCCATCCTCCGCAGATCCGCCTTGTGCCAAGAGTTCAACATGTACTAAACTGTAACAGATAATGTGGAAACTGTTGGGGAAAATAGAACTAGACAGCATTCAGAGGGCGTAAACCTTCACCAAGGCAGCTCAGTTCCCCATCTTGAAATTTCCCCTCTCCCGAAATGATGAAAAATCCTTTGGAAAATTCCTTGATCTGGATGGTTATCCGGATCACCAAAAAAAACCTAACGAGCTGCTCCTTGGGCCCTACCCTATCCCTCCAAAAAATTTCATCAAAATCCATGTTTTTACTTTTTGAGTAAAATTACTAACAAACAGACCGAAAACCTAATCTCCTAGGCAAAGGTTAGTGGTGGTTGAAGAGATCATAACCTGTGATAATACACACGAGTGGTTGAAGAGATCATAACCTGATATTTCATTGTAACCAATCAGTTTAGTTGTAGAGCGTTTACCCAATTGAACTATAAATGAACAAATATGTGATCTAAATGTTCTTCATGGAACATTCCGACCTCAGTGTCACTATGACTGCTAGTAAATGAATACAGTGGAATTCCAGAGAAGAGACCTAGAATTTTGAGAAAAAGAAAAGTTTAAAGAAATAAGTAATTTAACGGTTTTCTCCTTCTTGGAGATGGGTTAGCAGATGCGCTACATGTGGGCTGATTTTGAGTTTGGCTGTGATTTTAATGGTCTCATAATGGGCGGTGCTGCCATGAGCTGTCAGTCACTGACTCTGACCCATTGAAAATACTTCAGCGTTCAACACAGAACAGGCCTATGTAAATGAGTGGGTCACTGATTATATCCAGTTCCGTTCTGGATGTTATCAGTGACCCACTGATTTAAAGACGCTGTTTCACAAAGCGGCATTGTTGAATTACCAGTAATTTTGCTTTAAAAAAGACCCATTGCCCTAATGAAACTAGAACAAAGACCAAAGTGAAAGGAGCTAAGCTGGGTTTGATGAGGGCAGTTATCCAGGCAAAGCAATATTCCTGTTTTGTGAAATACACCCTGGGCACGTGACGTGTATCTCAGATTCAGACATTGGATACTGAATACTCCTGCTACTGTAAAGTTAAAATGGATGCCACTTGATTATTGATTGGCGATTGTGATTCTGTGGATTGGTGTATATGGAAGCTTTTGTTTCCACCAGTCGCCATTGCTAGATGAGCTATTTAGTTGTGTGCACCAGCAGAGATTCACCTCATGCACATGATTACTCTTAAAAGGATCTGCTGAAATCCATCCACACGTGTGCCTTACTCTTACCATTGTCAAACAGTACAAGAAAAGGCTGTTATCCTTTTTTTAAATTTATTAAACAGGCAAGTCAATCGAAAAAAAATCTTATTTAGAATGATGGACTGATGAGGGGATTGAGTTTTTAGCATATATGTGAATGTGTGACTTACTAGCAACCTGAAGGATGTTACTGGTGTATATGGAGATCAATGTGGGTCAAGTATTGAGCCTTGGGGGACACCAGAAGTGCCAGCGATGGTTGCTCCAAATACTAAGACAGGGTTCCCATTATTAGTGAAACCTCGACTTGGAGGAAATTGATTTCAAATTCAAATGAATGAATAATTTTTGAATGGTTCAATTGAGACAAATAAAGTACAGCATTTCTCATATCTGTTGCTGAACAGAGGCATGCTTTTACCTTCGTGTTGCAAAGAAAGGTGTGTGGAACTCAAACACAGAGTTCTAGATACAGTGTAAAAATTCTTAATTTCATTTATGATTGCCTCTTCGGAGAGATTCTGATATACGTAGAGCAAACTTTTCTTTACTTTTACTCCATGCCTGCAGTATTGAAATTCTGATTTTAGTACTTCAGATCCTGGTTCACTTTGGAAGTCAGAAATTTGTTTAAACTCTTCAGAGATTCTCTTTGAGTGCAGGGATTTGATGTCTATTCCTGTTCCTGGTTGAATGTGGATTTCAGAATTTCAGTCTCGCCCTGCACATATCCTGACATTTTGCCACATTCTTTACTTCATTCCTGTTCTGAGAGATTCTGACATGGTTGCAAATATACAGCCTATATCCTGCTGTACTGGTGTCCTGACATTGTATGAAATTCTGATCTTCATTCTTACGCCACAGATATCCAAATACTGTGTTGAATTCTGTGCTTCGTTGCTGTTATACAGTTAAATAGATACCCTGGTAAACTGGAATTCGGAATATCATTCATGCCTGGTAAACTGGAATTCGGAACCCATGCCCAGAGGATCCTTATCCAGTGAAGATTTCTGGATCTGCCTTGCTGGGTTATGATGGTTCTGCACTGGTCTGTCCGGTGCCTGTGTGCTCCTGAGCCTCTCTTCCTTTTATAGTCTGAACATGTTGCAGTGTCTCTGGCTGCTGCTGTTTATCTTTTAACGATGCTGTCACGGTCTTGGCAGGCCCTACGGTGTGTCTGGTGCCTGGCTCCTCTCGTTTGGAGTATGCAGCTTTACTTTGAATGCCAACCCCTTTCCTGCTGGCCTTGGCCAGAGTGAACTTCAGTCCTCTTCAATGTCTGGAGGGATCTTTCCTGTTTAAGTCATGGAGGCTTTGTCCAATCATTTGCATATATTTAGATTTTCAGAGACCAGATCATCATTATTTCAAAACTATTTTTTTGTACATGCTTATTTCAGCCAATATCTGACTGAGCCATTAGATTCTCTTTTAGGATACCTTTAATTGAAGAAAATTCAGAATTATTGTATAAAATATAGATCCTGCTGTCGCAGATTTGGTGGCGTACACAAGACAGCCATTTGAGCTGCTGCATTCTGAGGGGGTTGGGCGTTGGGCTCATTTCATTGGCTTTTTTTTTTTAAATCTCAGCCTTCTTACCTTTTTTTCATTCTTTCTCCTCCTCTTCTCTCCACCTACTGGGGAGATGAGAAATAAAGTAAGCGATGGGGGTTGAAGAAATCCAGATTAGTAAAATTACAAGTTTTTGTTCAATCAGATATCATTCAGAAGTGATGGTAGCTATAGACAGTTGTACAGAACCCAAAACCAGTGAAGTTGGCACGTTGTGTAAATCGTAAATAAAAACAATTGTCTTTGCAGTGTATTCAATTGAATCTGCAAGTGCAAGTTAAAACTCTACAATGCAAAGCGAAAGCCATTTATCAACAGCACCCACAAACGCCGCTGACTTCGCTGGGCCCAAGCTCATCTAAGATGGACTGATGCAAAGTGGAAAAGTGTTCTGTGGTCTGACGAGTCCACATTTCAAATTGTTTTTGGAAACTGTGGACGTCGTGTCCTCCGGACCAAAGAGGAAAAGAACCATCCTGACTGTTATAGGCGCAAAGTTCAAAAGCCAGCATCTGTGATGGTATGGGGGTGTATTAGTGCCCAAGGCATGGGCAACTTACACAAATGTGAAGGCACCATTAATGCTGAAAGGTACATACAGGTTTTGGAGCAACATGTGTTGCCATCCAAGCAACGTCTTTTTCATGGACGCCCCTGCTTATTTCAGCAAGACAATGCCAAGCCACATTCTGCACGTGTTACAAAGGCATGGCTCCGTAGTAAAAGAGTGCAGGTACTAGACTGGCCTGCCTGTAGTCCAGACCTGTCTTCCATTGAAAATGTGTGGCGCATTATGAAGCGTAAAATATGACAACGGAGACCCCGGACTGTTGAACAACTTAAGCTGTATATCAAGCAAGAATGGGAAAGAATTCCACCTGAAAAGATTCAAAAATTGGTCTCCTCAGTTCCCAAACGTTTACTGAGTCTCGTTAAAAGGAAAGGCGATGTAACACAGTGGTAAAAAGGCCCCTGTGCCAACTTTTTTGCAATGTGTTGCTGCCTTTAAATTCTAAGTTAATGATTATTTGCAAAAAAAAAAAAAAAGTTTCTCAGTTTGAACATTAAACATCTTGTCTTTGCAGTGTATTCAATTGAATATAAGTTGAAAAGGATTTGCAAATCATTGCATTCTGTTTTTATTGATGATTTACATAACGTGCCAACTTCACTGGTTTTGTACATTCAGAGCAGATTTGTGCTAGGTGGGGATGGGTAGAATGACATTTCAGATATCTTCACATACCACCTTCTGGAAAAAAACAATTCTTCCATGAAGGATGGCCCTGATGCTTTTTTAGCATTGAAATGATGAGGAGGCCTCAATTGCTTTTAATCTCAGTCTCTTTTTTTATTTGAATCCCCTTGAAAATGGTGGACATCAAACAACTTCCGGATGAGACTCGTGGCAGGAGAGAAAGGAATGAAAAAAATAAAGTTGGGGGATTGGGTGAGCCAGCTGGCTCTGGTCAGGCACATATTGGGACAGCTCTGAGACGCGCTCTGTAGAGTATACTGAACCTTCCTTGCCGCAAAGAAAGGAAATAATGCCATCCCATTGCTACCTTGCGGCAGCATTATTTAGAGGGACAACCATTTATCCAGGCAATAACAGAAACAAATGAACACACCAAGTTGCTAGGGCATGCGCAGCATATGCATTTGCGATATTAAGTATTAATATTAAATTATAAACTTTCTTCTCACTAATAAAATGCCCCAAAATATACTGGCGCCCCCTTTTAAAATCATTCTGGCCAAGAGAAAGCCAAAAGAAGTGGAGGATGGATATGGAATTCTTCCCATTTATTGGTTGACAATATTTTATTAGACACTCAAACTAGTTTGAGGACAAGTTTATCAGTCTGCCGTGATTTTTAATTGTGTGCGGAATACTGGACTACTGTGAATTTTGAACCCTGCATTGTTGGAATCTTTCCAGAAGGTTTTGGCATATTTTTTTGACTGGAGTTGTTCTCTGAATAATCGGTTTATGGTGTTGTCTTGGAGAAGAATTTGTGAATGATTCTTTTCAGCACCCTCTGTATACAGTCCACTCATCCTATGACCCCGTGTCTCTGTGACTTTATGTTGGATGGCCTATCACTGATGCAAGTGCATGCAAATTGGCACACATCTGGAGAGAGCCTGGGGTTCTTTAGATATGTTCTCTTATTGCCTTGTGTGGGCCAGCACAAGTATATGTATGCTCACTGGTGTATAACCCTTGGATGCATGGGCTTGTAACTCCCAAGTTTGTAGATTTCATTTGGGCAGTTCCGCTGTAATCTTAAATGAGGCGTGTAACCCGTATTGCATCTGTGTGCAATATATCCAGCCATATAAATGGATTACTTCGAATTATAAAAGAAGAATTTTTCCATTTAAAAGGGAAGTTTGAGTCGCTTTGATGGAAGCATTTCTAAAATATATGCGAGCGTGTGTGCTGATGTGTGCATATGTATTGAGTATGTGTCTGTCTTTGTGTGTGGGTTGGTAGGTGGGTGGATGGGTGTGTGTGCATATGTGCTCCAAACATAAACACATGATGTCAGTCTCATAGAGGTCAGAGAAAAAGATGCATGTCTAGCCACTGAGGACTTATTTGCATGTCTCCCAGGGAGAGGTCGAGCTAATGCATAGCAATGGTATACTAACATTTCCCAAATGTACCCAGATGTCCTTGAGTCCTAAGGTCCTAATAAACATGGTGCAGTGAGCATGTCTAATTTGACCTAGTTCCCAGGAAGTGTATCTTGAATTGGTGGGAGATTGGCTGAGAAAATGAAGGTTGTGTGTTCGATGATTGATTTATTGACCCCAACAGTAAACCACCAGGAGCGAGGCACTAAACAGCCAAAACATGTGTTTAGAGAAAGCGCTGTTTGTTTTGTGAAGGGTTTTATGTGTGTTCATTTAAGTCATGCAATGTTAATAGATCCCCTGGAAGTAAGAATATTTTGCACATTTTAAGGCTTGTTGAGGCTCAGACTTGTCATGAAGGGACAAACCTTACTCTAGGCCTGGTCCTGTGGGGTTAAAAACATTGAACGGGCTAACATGCGTGTTTTTCAAATATAATGTAATCTCTAATCTACAATCTTTATCAGGGCACTTTTCACAGAAAGATTGATTTTACAGATTTTCTCTGCTGTGTCTTGTGTCTGGCAATGTGAAACGTTTCCCATGACCCCTTCGCTAAATACAAATAACTTAGCCCAAATACTCCAGGCAGTTTCTCTGTACAGTGGTTGGGTCCAGCTCCTCTGATGACCCTGAAAATAAAAGTCTTGAGGAACTGTTGTTTAAGAAAGAGGAACTCTCTCCTGTTGGGCAAAACAAGTCTCACTGTGGTCTTTTCTGGTCATTTGGGCTAGTGGAGGTATAGGTGGGAGATCTGTCCTAAAATATTGCTTTTTATTGTGCAGAATGTGTATGTGGTGCTGATATTGTTTATACTGGACATGACATTTGATTTTCACCAATCCCATCTTTACACCAGTGCAGCACAGATATGTGTTTGGGTGAATGGTGTGGGATCCCTGTATTGGCAAACTGCACTGGGTGCATTTCTGTTTCTTACCCACTGGATGCTGGCTGGAATAGGCTCTAGCAGCCGCCCAGCCCGCCACACCCCCTGTGACCTGGTGAGGAATAATGGAATTCAATCATTGGTTGTTTACCTCAATCCTATAGGCCCACTTTTTGTCCCAACCACAATTCCAATGTTAAGATTTTGAAAAGTTGTTTATTTGTATTAATTACGCGGATTTCATTTTCAGGGCAGTAATTTTCCCTCTTAATCCCTTTCCACTTCGGTATCATTTTCTTAAAATGCCTATAAAGGACGTACTCAAGGTAAATTGAAATCTTTTCTCGTTTTTAACTTCCCTGGTATTCGGGCCGTCTGAGTGTTAGTGGGTTAACCCGCACGTTGACATAAATATTCATGCTGGGTTAGACAATGGATTGATGGATGTACACCGAGTCAGTCCAGGTCTGAAAGGCTCTCCGTCCATGGCCAGGTACCTCCCTAGATTATTTGCCACTGTTTTTATCGAATGCTTGAGTGTGTCTTCTTCTGACTGGGTAGTTTTTCATTTGCTCACGTACTGATGGGCCGAGCTGTGTTTTGCCCTATTTTCTTTCTGTTCCTCAGTAATGTAACTTTGAGTCTTTGTTCTCTTGAAAAATAAAAATGTTTGTTGCGTTTTGCAGCAAACCTGGGACTTAGTACACTGTGAGGACTCATTTCTGCACTCTAAACACTACTTAGCACAGTGTATCTGATCTCAAGACAGCAGCATCTGGACCACTCTACTCTGCATTGTTTTGCAAGAGTTGGCCTTTGTCATACAGTAGGGTGCTAGAATTCCTAACCACAGAAGCAGGATCCGCTCCAAGGGGTGTAATCTTTTTCTTATCGCCCCCACTCCAGGGCAGTGATGTCACCATTCAATAATGTGCTCAAGAACACACACACACACACACACACACTCCCTACTGATCTGGAAGCACTGTGGTTTCTCTGTGGTTAAGCTATCCCTGTAGGCCTCTGATTGGAGGTGTGAAGTCCAGCAGCCAGGAAGTATGAGTCCTGGCATGCGTTTCTCTCACCTATTAACTCAGCCGGCTGATATCACTAATTATCTCTCACTTCTGCCCAGATAATTGGGCTGATTAGTAAATCCAGGTCACTAGAACTTAATATTTATTTACACCAGAACCAGGATTTTACACCTCTGGCTCTGATAGATTATCAGATTACCATCCTTGTCAGCCTTTTACACGTGAGCTCGTCCGAAAATATTCTGGAACTTTTCCTTTAAGGAGGGATGTGTGCAAAGGAAAGCTCGAGAGAACATTCCGGAAAAGATGTTTTCAGCAGGTTCTTGGCCTAAGGCGGAGACATGCTCAAAGATGTTCTATTTTTAAATGTTGGCAAGAGTTGGAAATTGCAATGGATCAAATATGCAAACTTTGACCAAGACTGTGTTTCCTTAACCTCTGCAGGTGGACCACTTGTCCTGCATATTTTGGATCTCTCCCTGCTCCAGCACGGGTGATTCAAATGATCCACTCATCATCAAGCAGATTCAGAGGTTGATAACCACCTGTTCATTTGAATCACCTGTGGTGGAGCAGGGAGAGATCTAAAACATCCGTGACAAGTGGTCCTCCAGGACAGGCTTGGGGAACACTGCACTAAGACATCCATTCAGGTACAAGTGCCAGCAAATCCAAAAAGCAAATGAGCACAATGTCAAATCAGTGATATGTTCCCTGGCTTATCTGGCTTAAAAGCCAAAGTTAACATAATCATTCCTCATGCAATAATACTTGCTGCATAAGAGTTTACTATAGTTCATTCTTTTGACCTTTTCCATTCCATTGCAGATTTGTGCATTTTTGACTGCACACTTTCAATCACCGTCAGTTGGCACCGACTCTGTCATACCATGAATTTTATCATACCGTTGAAATAACTGCTAATCCACAAGGAAGAGAGAACATTAGCCTCAGCGGAAAAATTGATAAGCCCAGTGTTCTGTGCCTCATGCATCAAGCAGCTGTCGGCCATAATCAATCTGCCAGTGCGAAAAAGTCTTTTTATAACAGGTGCTTTAATCTTACAGCAAATGAAACCACGAGCACGCAAACTATTAGCTTGTATTTAGTTACTTTTTGTTTGACATGCTAATTTTTTATTTGGCTAATCCTTGGCTAATCTGGTAATGAATTACATTATTGCCTCTCACGCAAAAAATTAAGAGAAGTAGTTTTAGCGTCTGATATGTGATATGATATAATTTAAATACTTGTTGGAATGTATCTGTTGTTTTAAAGCTCTATTTAACCCTGTATGATGTTGTCTTCGAGTTCCTCAGAGAAGCATCCATTAATATTGAGGGTTCTTTGCTACAGGTGGAGAAAGCTGTTTATCAGCTCCAGGTCTTTGGTTTGAGCTGGTGCTGTAAACTTTGCATGCAGTGGCCTCTATTGCTCTACTTTTTAGCACATGTCCATCTGTTTTGTGTTGGAAGAGCTACATAAATCAAGTGGTTACATGCGTAGCATAACTGCACGATAGAAGGTGGGTGGACTCTGCAGGTACCGCAAGATGGCTGAATTGGAAAGCCCTTTCCAGCTAATAAGTTTTGCTTTATACTGCCGTATAGATATGTGTAGTCAAGCACATAGCAGGGCAGTGTGTCTTCCTAAACTGTAGAGAGGTGTGTACAGTCGTGTGTATGATCCTGAAGAGATCCAAAGAGATGTGTTGATTGATCCTTACAGTATATCTTGAGCTGTTTTTTCGTCCTATTAACCATTTTACAAGTTTTAATTCCTGTCCTTAATGGGCCAATTTGAAAGATGCAGATTAAGCCCAATCCTGGTCTTAATCCTGGTTTGACATTATTTATACTGAGCTGAACTTAGATAAGGATCAAAGCTGAAAGGTAAATTCAGTATGCCGTGGACGAAAAAACAACATGTAGCAATACAAAAATAAATGTTGCTCCTCGCTATTTACTGGCAGGAGCATCTCTTTATCCATATGGTCTGAAGAGGCGATTTGTTTCCCCATCCATAAAATAAAATATTATATTATGGCTGTGGGAAGTGCAGTCAGTGCTAGCTCATTCCTCTATGGCGAGAGTCTTTCCATACTGTGGTCACAAGGTTTCAAAATGTCATCGTCCTGACTGCACTTCCCACAGTCATAATATATCGTGAGAACAGTGCTTGGTGTGTTTTTCCCAGTGTTTGCTTGGGATCTACATAAACAATGCTAATGAACATATAGCAATTCTTTGGCTTTTTTTCCCCCAACTCTAATGAGAGCCCACCATCAGGATACCTTAGATGCCACAGTAACAAGCATTCATGACATTCTGCATCCCAAAACAAGTTCTTGACTTTTTTTTTTCTGTCTCAAATATAATCTCATTTATTGAAATATTGTCTGTTTTGCTGGCCAAAAACAATGAAGCTCATTGCCAAAGTCCAGATCTTTCTAACTCTGCTCCAATGTGTATGAGCTCTGTGAATTAGCTGCAGTTCTTACCTCTGGCAAGGAGGTTATCTTTTCACCCCTATTTGTCTGCCTGTCTGTTATCATAGGTAGGATGTGGTAGTCCAAGGATGAGTTGATTCAATTTTGGAAGTGATCCAGAACATACTTTGGATTCCGGACCCGGAATAATTAAAATATATCTGTCTAGTGCGGGTTTGTGTGATGTTTCTGACTAGATAACTCAAAAAGTTATGAACGGTTTGGCACAAAATTTGGCAGGATGATAGGTGGTAGTCCAAGAAAGAGTTGATTTAATTTTGTAAGTGATCTGGAACATATTTTGTAACCAAAAGAACAGATATATGGCCTGGCGGAGTGCCCTCTACTTTAACCATTTGCTTTCACACAGCCCTTTTTTATTATGAAAGCTTGCACAGAAAAATGCTTTTTGCTTAATAAATATACGCTTGCCAACTTTCTTTTGAATTGAAGTCTGATATGATTTTCTGGAGTTGCTCTGTCTTATGCTACTTCTCGGTTCTAGACGTGCTCTCTGCATCCAGCAATATTTAGGTAGTTTGTTGTGTTACTGCAAAGGAAGCTTTAGCCACTATTCCGCTGGTTGCAGCGTGGCTGTTTCATTACACGGAGAAATTAGTGGATAATTGCCGAATGCACTATTAATCAGTGTTTGGGGAACCACCCCAAAGTATTGTCAACTTGGCATCTTTTTTAAATGTTGCTGTAAGTGTTGATGGCACTCTAGTCAGTGGATTTCAGGTGAGGCGAATTAAGGAATTGTAGCAGCGGTTTAACACTGTCAGTATCTGGCACGAAGACGGGATGACCACCGTCTGTATCGCACCTACATGTCTAATTCTCCTCAGCTCATTCCAGGCCATTAAACGCACCTTCAGGGTGCACAGATGGTACCACTCTTTGCCTCCCTCACAACAAACCTCCCCCGCATTCCAAAAATCCCACCACCACCCACCTCCGCTCATGGGCTAACCCCAGTATGGAGGCTCTCTGGGGTCTGAGTAGATGGTCTGTCATTGGCAGCTGCCTTGTTCTTTGTTTGTAGCCCAAAGTTGCGCCTCCACGCTCTTCATCAGTGGCCTCTGTTTTGGTTAATTTGGGTTTTGATGCCGTCTTTGAAACTCCTTTCATGTGGCACAAAATGTCGGAGGATCCAAGAGCTGGGAGGTCAAGAACCCTTGTTATTGGATGCCCCCTGAAACCCCCTGGGTTAAATGTTCAGTCGAGGGCGGTGAGTGGGGGGAACCACTTACATCTCCATTGTGTTCTCGTTCCCTATTTGCATGGTATTTGAGTCCCCCACTTTGAAGATGCACAACTTCTTCAGCGATGAGTGATTGATGACTGTTTATCGTTCCTCTTGACCCAGTCTAAATTACCCGTAAACTCATCTCAAATTTCTGAATCTTTGAAACTGAAGTATGGGTCTGTCCGGGCAGGGATGCCTTTCGTACCTTCCCTAAATTGATAGCACATTCGCTCGCTGATTAATATCTTTAATTACACTCAGCTCTTGAGTTAATGCTCGACCCCTCTTTGTATAACACCAAAAATCACAAATGGCCGTAAGTCAGCGTTCACTGTAATTGAATACTGACATCTTTTTGTCATTTCTTGGAGATGATATCGTGTTTGGTTTCCTGTCCTTACATAGTTGGAGATTTGTTCTGCTCAGGAGGATAGAGAGTTACGCCGTGTGGAGATTAACCCTGTCAGCTGTAAGCGGAGGGGGCCAGTACGACTTTGCACAGCTGCGCATTGCCGGGTCGGGGGGGGCAGTCTGAACGCCTCTCCTGCCCTTTGACCTGGAAGTTTTGATGATGGGAGGATAGTAACAAGTGTGACTGGGTTAGGTGCCCTTTGCAAGAAAGTCTGCCTTGTGTCTCATGCGCTTGCAACATTTTACAGAGAACATTATCTTGTCCCTGCTGCTCATCCTCTCGTGTTCAGGCCTTGAAGCAGCTGTCATGTGGTCTTTGTGTATCCAGTGTCCAGGCCAGAATTTCACAGCGCTGTAGGTGAAGCCTCCTTTTGCCACCCAGGAGGTTTCATTTGTCCATAAACTGTGTGGGGCTCATGGCTCTCAGGATCGGTTTGGCAGTCAGTTTCTGTTCCAGTGGCTTTTCCTTGTACTGTGTCTGCGGTTGGCAGATCTGTTCTTAATTTAAGATACAGGCCTGTTGCTTGTTTTTATTGGCCTGTTTGGTTGTAAGTGAGGCGTGTTGTTCTGCCGCACATCAGCTGTGTCTTTGTGCGTAAACAGAGAATGCTATTCTACTGCAGTTTTTCCATTACAGAAAAAAGCCCTCCTGCGGCGTTATGACCGCTACAGGTGAGCGAGAGCGGAAATGGATTTTATCAATTACAAAAAACAAAAGGTGTGCACATGCAATGTATGGATATGCAAACACGCACAAATGAACTTGCTCTCACACACACCCTTGGGCGCACACGCACTGGCCCATGCATGTGCGCGCGCACACACATACACATACACACGCACAAGCACATGCACGCTTAATTCTTATTGACTGAAATGTGGAAGGCCCAGTCCTTTAAGTAGCAGTATTGTATTGACAGCATCCCAATTTTAGTGGAGTAATACAGGTCACAAGGAGTTTTGTGCGCAAAGTAAGGTACTTTTTGTTGAAATGATTATAGCACTTGAGCATACATCATTATGACATGGAACAGTCTGTTGTGAAAGAGAAATGTGACTCTCAGGGCCCTTCTGCAGTTACTGGAGATTACGAGTGATTATTGTTCTAATCCTCGCTAATGTAAACTGTTAAAATTCTATCAGAAAGTGTAAAGTTTTCCATAAACAGTCGGGAAAATTTGAGCGAACTAGCTGGTGTCACCATACAAAATGCAGTTTAGTCCATCTTAATCGGTGTCTGTCATATTTGTGTGTTGACTGTATAGTGAGGCTGTGGCCTGGACCCTCAGTCCTGAGTACTTCACTCGATTATAAGTCACGTTTTTGCCCTGCTGCCAGATTTGCTAGAACCGCAGCTGCCCCATGTCTGCTTTTGACTGAAATTTTTGGTTTTCATATTCTTTGTACATGTCCGGTTTGTGGTCCCAACTGGACAATTTTATGTCCGGTTCCCAGTGAATGAATAGGAGATATTTACCAATAGTTCATTATGCATGTTCGTGTCAGCGACCGGCTGGTCTGGTGTCGGTTCTTCGAGGGACCCCCCATGTTTGACAGCTCCTGGCTTTACATGCAATTTTGCTTTCAGCTTTGTGTGTTGTTTTGACAACAGTTTCTAAATCTGGCAACCCTATGCAGAACCATCTGAGAGAGGAGTAAATTAGTCACGCTGCTGCCAGCTGCCTGGAGCCGACCCAGAAGTGATAAAAACCCGGTTTATAATCAGGGTCTTTGTTCCACTTGTGATTTCGGGGCCTCGTACACGGAAAGTTCATATTAGGCATTCATTAGACTCTGTCCCACAGCTGCCTCTCCCCAGGACCCCCCCACAGCAGCATGGTCTTTTAGGCTGGTTAGAAACCGCTTAAAGTAAATCAGGGAATAACGGAACACAGTTGGACAACGCAGTCCCAAGTGTTAAATAACAAGGCAAACCTGAATTTACTCGATGCGTAAAATATGTCCCTGCCAAACATGGTGGATGGCCTTTGACCCCCCACCTGTTGGGGGCATACGTGTGACTTGACCCAAAGATCATTTCAAGAATCACTTGACCGGCTTGTAATTTCCCTCCACTGGTTTTTAGACAGCCATTATTTTTTGGACCTTTTCCTCTTAACCCCTTTGTGCTTCCTTCACCGCTCATGAAAATGCAGTGTCAACCCAGTACTGCACACATAGTGGAACTGAATGACAGTCAGCCCAAACCAGCATGATGCACAGTCAAGTTCAATGACCGTCAACCCGAAACATTCTGACACATCATCAAGCAAAGTGTCTGTCAGCCAAGTACAGAGAGATGCTGTCAGTGCGTCTTGCAGTGCCTGCTCAGGATCTTATGCACTCAGTCTCTGCTCTGGTTCTTCAACTGCGGTGTCAGAGGCATATGCCACACCATGCGTTACCCTTGTGTTCTCATTTTCAGTACCCGTCTCATTCCCTGTCTAAATTTCTGTTGAGCTGTGGTTCCCGATCCTGGGAGATCAACCATGGGTTTTTACTACCACCCAAATAAAGCACTCCTCATTCACCATCTATTTGAGCAGCTAATTTTCTCCAGCCAGGTGTAAAAATTTTTGCATTGACTCGGAGACCTCTTGGAATCTCCAGTTACAGGGTCGAATACCTTTCATTCAGTTTTCAATTTCATGTCTAATTTTTTACAACATTTTAATTGAATATGCAATGTTGCCAGTTTCAACCTGCAGCCAAGAGCTCTTTCAAGGGTTTACATGAACATAGGCTGACAAATAGTATTTTAATATTAACAGCTGGGTATGCATTGATGCCGGTAATGTCTGCAGTTCTTAACTTGAAAGTGCAGTGCTGCTGGCAGTTAAACCTGCAGCACATTGGTTTTGATCATTGCTAAATAGCAAAGGTGTGTGCTTTTGTCAGTTTTTTTCTGTGAACAGGTCATTTGAAAAACATTTGGTTGAATTTGGATCCTCAGTTACACGACTGGCATTGAAGTGAGAACATATCCTTTATTCAGAGAGATTTAAGTTTCCTGAGTCCCATAAGTTTGTGGCTTGTGGCAGTATGTTTAATGGTAGCAGGTCCGACAAGCTAACTGTCGGCACTTGAGTTTCATTGTTACTCGTCCATATCAGAGAGTTAAAACCCTTTAAAGCTGCTCCACCATCCAAATGCTTCATGACCTCTGTGTTTTGTCCCATCTGAGGATGTCGCAGAAAGCTTCAGTTTTGATCAGTCACTTCTTCTGCATGTTGTCACCTTCCATAAAGCCTCAAGGATCATATGCAGCTCAAAGAGAGTCTCACTGATATCCGAAGTTTAACATAAACTGGAAGGACTTAGGTCATGTCTGTACATTTAGAAAGGAAGCTGGAGCTTTTGCATTCTTGCGGCAAAATTGGCTTTTGTGTTGAGGAAGACAGAGGAACATGAAAGGGCACTATCTTGGAACAAAAGGCCCTCTTTGTAGGCCATTTTTTGGGGTTCAATGTTCTCTTTGTGTAGTGGCACGGTGTTTGGCGTGGAATATCCCATGTCTGTGCCATAACAGGAATTCTTCTGATTCCGTCTCGTGCCGTCCGGTCCCACGTCAGGCTTAAATGAGCTGCATTTGAGTGGATTCGTACATACGGGGTGTCAGCCAAGCCGTCTGCCAGGAGCCTCCAAGCAGGCTTTATTGTGCTGGCGCCTCAGTGAACAATGGTGTATCTACGTCAGACCGCAACTTCCACACACTGACCAGCTAGGACAATATTGTGCAGGCAGTTTAACTCATGCTGTTATCGGTGTCAATACGTG
Source organism: Gymnothorax reevesii (assembly GCA_029721435.1). NCBI lineage: Eukaryota > Metazoa > Chordata > Actinopteri > Anguilliformes > Muraenidae > Gymnothorax > Gymnothorax reevesii. The sequence goes on along the minus strand of CM056587.1, from coordinate 16,355,160 downwards.
GCCGACCACGGAATAGAACTGCAGATACTGAAACCCTGGAGACCGGCAAGCAAGTGAAAAAACCCGCAATTTGCGCGTTGCAGGATTTACGCGTTATTCCTCCATCCCCGCGTAATAGTGTGCCATGAATGAAATTCAACGGAAATTCCACCCCCCCGTTCAAAAAAATGATCAGGAAATCAATCACTTTCACCCTCACTCCCAACTCTCCCAGCATTTCGATCCTTCGACCTCAGGAGGTATGCTGTGTTTGCAGGTGCTTAATGGCAGTGCAGAGCTTAACTGTATCGACTAAACGAGAGCCTCAATTTATCAGCTGTGGAAAACCCGCTCTGTTTTCTGTGAGAAATCTGCTTTTTAATGACATGTGGACTCAAAAGTGCAGCAGACTGGAAGATCTTTGTTGGTCCACTTAGACTGGTAATGTAGCTTGAGCTCATTTTAACACCCATTTTATTTAACGATAGCCCTTGTTATCCACATTATAAATGGCCCAGTGTATGTGTGTGCCAATATTAAAACCATTAAGATGCGTCAACCGTTTTGGATGACATTTCACATGGATTTTTGGCCAAAGAGACTAGCCAAAGACACGAGGCATTATTCCAAAAGCAGTCATAAATTATAGGATTTTCAAAACGTCGTTATCTCTGGCAGCTTGAGTTTTTGAGGAATTTAAAATAGTTGGTAAAGCTGCAGCTTTGCAATAAGCAAAAATAATTCTCATGTGTTGCTGGTTAGTGATGAGACCCGCTCAGTGTCTGCAGAAAATCATCTCGTTTCTGTGTTTTTCTGGCCCTGTATTTAGTGCTGCTACATTTTCTTTATTGTGGCATTAGTATGGATATTAGATCCATGAGATTTATTGAAAATAAATTGGTTTCTGTTATCTTGAGGATATCGCACTTTCGTTTTCCCTAGGCTAACTCCATTCTGAAACTCAGTACATCTCCCTGGAGCTCCCTGTTCAGTTATTTTTAATGTAATGTACTGTACCAAATTCAGTGGGTGTGCACATTACAACAATGGCTATCTGTGTTTGCACTGGTCCACACTGTTAGGGGTTCATTTCAGTGCCTCTACTCTGTTTTCACTTGTTTGGAATTGATTGCCTCTCTGAATGCTGGTTTCCTTCAGCTTTTATGTCATAGAGTAGAAATGTTGTGATTATGACCCAGTTTCCTTGTGATTAAACCCCCACCGTCACAATATACACTTGATATGCCGTGTCACAGCACATGATGTTTATATTTTTTGGCTGGCCATAATATGTAGTGACACGTGATAGTTTTGGTGTTGTTGTTGTCGATATCAGTATTTAAATTATGTCGGACGGAGGATGTGCTACCTCATGTGCTTAATATTTGGAGCTCTGTGTCAGTCGATTGTCCTTTTTTTCCCCTCTGTTACAGTGTAAAGCATCCATCTTTATTTCATTATTCATTTTTTATGTTAAATGTCATATATACCTACACATGCCTTGACCTGACATATTTTGAATGACTCGCTCATTGTTCTGTGATTTGTTAAATTGAGTCAATGATGTACAGCACTTGCCTTCTTTCTTTCTGGAATTGGTTTCCTGTATTTCTCTTTGATGTGCTGACGAGTCTTAAAGTAGATATGAATAGATTTGAAAGTAAACTTTATAAAGAAATTGTTGTATTTGGGGCATAAAGGGCATGCAATATTCTCTCAAACTATCAACACTTTTCACCCGTAGAGTGGAATAGAGTAATCATGGATGTATGATGGGCTTTTAGCAATCCCCAATATAGCCCATTTAGAGCAGTGTGAATCGGGCCAAGAACTGTGAATCTGTGAATTTTTGGAATCAAGCATAGGCTATTCTGTGTGTATTTTTTACATCGCAATCAAGACTTTGAAATCCATTAAAAATATTGGAATTTTTGTTTGACTTGGGCATCAAAGATGATGAGAATGATTCAAGTGAAAGTTCAACAACTATCGACAGTGATGATGACGATGGAGAGATGAGGTTGAAATCTGTGGCAACAGGGATGCAGCTTGAATGCCAACAGCTACCGCAAGCATACCAGCGTGAGCCGGAGCCTCGGACAGGGGCGAGTGAGCGAGAAGGAAGCTCTGGGGTGTGTTTTCCAAAAGCATAGTTGCTAACTTACTTAGTTGGAATCATTGACTATATATGGTCAAACTAGCAATGTAAGTTGCTAAAATAGTTAGCAACTATGCTTTTGGAAAACCCCTGAACGAGGGCGGAGGGAAGCCGAACATTCACAAGCTTAGAATTTTACTGATGAGCAAGCAGCTGGCTAACAGGAGGCCCTTAAGCAACGAACAAAGCTACAATCCTATAATCCGAAACCGGCACTCCCTACAAATTTATTTCCCTGCAGCACAAAGCTAATTTTGCGCTGCTCTGAAAAGGCTACCGGGTCCTGACGCGACCCTGGCTCCAAACCGGGCTGTGGTGCGCAGCACTACTCTGCAAAGTGGCACCTTAACAGGGTGAGCTAACCCGGTAGCAAAACAATAATAAACTTTTTGACGATCATAAATCTAATCTGCTAGAAATATAAAACGAAACGTGATCAAGAAATGTACAAGTTACAATAGGCAGACGATGGACGATGCACTCGTCTTCCTTAACGTGTGTCCCTGTTTCCTACAAATTATGCCAACAGAAAGGGGCTATTTTCCTTTGGTTTTTTTGCGGATGTGTGTGAGTGGAAAGGGTGTTCAGAATGCCTCTTTTGTCCTCTTTCTGTTTGAGTGAGTGTCCAGAAAGTGTTTTATTCATCATCTCCATGACATAAGCTTTCTGTAGAGGTATAATTTGCCCATTTTTTGATTTCTCAATACATGTCTACATTGTACTTTAAGTACAGCTTAATGGTATGTTGCTAACTCAGGACACTGTAAATGATACGTGGATTTGTGCCATGTGGTTGGTTAGTTTCCTGTAACAAACATGTAGTCGTTTCCTTTTTTTCAGGGTGGTAAGAGTCACAGCGGACCGTGCAACGGGAGAGACTGCAGTGGGGCGTGTAAATGCTTTCCTGAAAAAGGTGCACGGGTAGGTAACTTCCTCTTCCTGTATCTCTCTCTTCCTCTCCCTGTCTCCTCCATCAGCGTGTTTGAGTAAGCTTTGTCGCAATCTACATTATGACCTCATAAGACACATTTTGCCATTGGTGCTCTTTCTTCAGGCCTGCCTGTCCATCCTCTCTTCTCTCTTTGTCCCTCTTCTCTTCTCTCTGTCCCTCTGTCCTTCCTCTCTCATTCCTTCCATTTGTCTGTCCTTTCTGTCCTTTTTTCTGTCCGACTGTACATCTCCCCAGCTCTCTGTCCCATTGTCCTTTGCCATTATCTCTCCCTCTATCCTTCCCTGTGTCCCTCTCGTCTTCTTTCTCTCTGTCCCTGTGCCCTTCTTTCTCTCTCTCTCTCTCTCTCTCTCTCTCTCTCTGTTTTCTTAATTATTCTATCCTTCCTTGTCACCTTGTCCGTGACGCAAGATGTTTGGCTCTCTGCAGTCGAGGCTGATCTGAAATAACGTGAGGCGACTGCACTGCTTGTTTAATGTTGCTTTAGTCTGGGAAACATGAGCTGAGTTGTTTAGTCTGATAGGTGAGCGATGCTGGGGTAATGTTCCTTTTGTGGGTGGTAGGCTATTTTCCATGTCAGCGGTCATTCGGATCCTGGGGCCCTTCCCTCGCAAGATTGGACGCAGCTGTGCCGGGCCTGATAGGAATTATTATTATTATACCTCTCGCGCGTATAAAACCGGACTTCCCCAAATCATTGACACTCAAATTGAGTGTGTTTACAGCTGCTAAACATGGCGTGTGATAGTTCAACATCCTATCTGGACACCAGTCTCGATTCTGTGACATCATTGTTCATGTGCTTGTAATCAAGGCCCTTTTCGCAGAAGGCACTTCAAACATTGCCATTTTTTTTGTAAGAAGTTGTTGGAGTGCCTGGAATTTTGATGGATGAACAAAGAATGAAAATATGAGAAAAATTTTAAGGGAAAAACTTTGTGCGTCTGCCACAGTCTCTTTTTTTACCAATCTCAGCAGGGCAGAATCATTTTTAGAGAAACTGTTGATTATCGCCAAAAGAATATACTCTGAAATGAGAGCGAGGCTTCACTCTGATTAAACACTTTGCATTGTTGGCAAATTCACAATTGCATCACTACTCCCTTTCATAGTATGGAACTCCTGCGTCCTATTTCTTACATGACTGGATATGGCCTTGACTCTCAGTAGCCTAATATGGAATAACTGTGCTTGTGCAGTGTTAAATAATAATCTTGGAGGTGAAAAGTCCTGGATGCAGGTGGCAAAGGTCCTGCCTTGTGTTTCCTTTATGAGCTCAGATGGCTGATTATATTGATTTACCTCTAGGCTGAAGAATTGTGCTCATTAGAGAAACCTGGGCATTGGACAAAATACTGAGGGGAATTTTACCCTCTGATCCTGCATTCTTTTGCATCTGCGAGACGTGACTCTGCTCTCAGCCGAGGAGAGCAAGTTAAAGCTAAGTGCACCTGTTGCCACCAAGCTGTTAGCCTCAGCATTCCATCGCAATTCTCCAGAGAAGGCTGTGGTAACCCAAGCAGAACCGCAATGGACCGAAGCCAGCTGAAGTGAAGTAATAATTGGGTAACTTGCGCGCGTTCTCCCGTTATCGTACGGGTTGTGCAGTGTGGAAGATTGCGAGGGCCGCAATTCTCGCTACCTGCCATTAAAATGCAAAACTGTGTACATCTGATCTTGCTGTAGTTATGGCAACTGACAAAGACATTCCATCAAATTTAATGATGGCCTGGAAGGAGAAAAAACAACGTAAATTGACCTGAATTGGATTTATCATGTCGCCTGTGAAGGTAAGAGTCAGAAAAAAAATGCTGGTGAAGCGTGTTCTGACGCAAGCTTGCAGAATATGAAAAACATTTTCCTGGCTCTTCCTGTAGATTTTCACCTACCCGCTAAAGACATTGTTTCCCACACCTATCCTGAAGGTCCACCGGCCCAGCATGTTTTAGATCTCTCCCTGCTCCAGCTCGTGTAGCCGAGGATACCATCCAGTGTGTCGTACCACTTGCTTGTTTTTCTGTCCTATCCACTTTGGTTGTTGTAGTCTTTTATGTTTTTCTAATCCATTTTCAGCTTCTTGATTTTCTGTCAACATTGCTTGACAGTGTGATGGACGCCCCAGACAGCAAGTTGAGTCAAACACTGTGGAATATTTTTATGTCGCTTCAAAGAGTCAACTTCCCCTTTGATTTCTCCAGTTGCATATAGGTATGCTGAGTAAAGCCTGTACTTCTCTGTTGGTCCATTTGTCTGCCATTTTTATGCCCCCGCCCTCCAAAGAGGAAAGGGGGCATTATGTCGACACCATGTCCGTCCGTCGTCTGTCCGTCCGTCGTCCGTTAACTTTTCATTTCCGTGGGATAACTATAGAATCCCTTGTCGGATTGATGCCATTTCTTAATGGCGTATTGGGAGTGGCTAGAGTAAGGTTCCTTTCGAAAACCAGCGTCATGTGATATCTAATATGGCCGCCACAGCAGCCATTTCAATATGCCCTTGATCAACATACAGGGGCATATGCCACGCTCTGCGTTGCTCTTGTTTAAGTTGGCTTCAAGTGGTTGTGTTTTGCATTGTCTATTTACACAGCTGGTGGGTTTTTGAAAATGGCGGTTGTGCCGCTGGATCGTGAGTTTGACCAATCAACATACACTGCATCACTAATAGCTCCTCGTGTTGCAAAAGTTAGGCATGCAGGATATTTATCGGACCGATAAAATATCGGCCGATTTGGGGAGAAATGACGTCATTTGATTTTGATCCGATAGGAACATTTCATCCGATAAAAAAGGTCTGATAAATTACCGAAATTGGGGACATTTTTTGCAGGCCGAGTAGCCCCAAAACAGGCCTTGGCACGCTGGTTTCATCATCTATCGCACCTTACTAGCAGGACCCAGTGCGATAGATAACTCAGAGTGGCGCCACTCATGACTTTGTTGTTTGAATGGTCTTGTGGTTCGTGGGGAAGCGCTATAGTTCCAAACAAACGCCGCACTCTCGTGATCTCCTATGGGACAGACAGCAGCGATTGTGTTACTGAACGGTAAATATTAAGTTAAACCTCTCACAATTGTCGCAAACGTATTTCTCTTAATGAATTACATTATTTACCTACGTTTTATAAAGGTCATGCTTTTATAGTGACCTGGTGACAACTTAAATAAGTGTAACTACTCAGATGTGTGAACGGTAAGCCTACATGGCACAATAAAATGAGCACAGAAAAGTTATGTAGACTAACCACAGCCACCACATCTCTTCAAGAGTAAATCATTTAAAAGAGCATCTTTTTGCGAAATACAACATGGCATATAATACAGCTAGCTGAATACAGCAAGATCGCTGGAAAGCTAACAGCGCCTGCCATGGCAAATGCAAATTGACAGATGAAATTTCAAAGAGCTAGCTAAAACATAATGGTGACACATTGGCCATCAACGTCCTAACTTGTAGTTTCATCCAATTTTACGAGTAACAAGTGTTATTAATCTGAAACGGTTATTGAAAGCTAAACGAAGTGAGAAACTCTGCAACCATTCGTGATTAAACCTAAAACAGTTGATCAAGCTAGGCTAGGTAAGAGCATGTCAAAATGTCAAAGCTAACTTTTAAACAAAAAACTTCACCGAAACCAGTCACAGGCACTTAATCCTATCATTTACCGTCGTGATTTATATCGGTTTTTTGAGAGATAGAAATAGAAACTCCATAGAGTTCATGACTGAATTCCCACAGCTGACCAAGCTAAACTAGAAGCAAAGAACATGAGCTTAAATTATCACAACTAATTCAGACTTAAAATATATTTATATCGCCGTACCAAAAAGACACAATTTATAGGTTATAAATGACACACAACCACTGATGTGATATATACATTTCGTGAATCATAAGACTTCAATATTTTATTACTTACTGTCGTTGTTGTCCCAATGGAAGTGAATCGGTACGAAGCTGTGAGAATCCGCTTTTGGAACTATTGGAAGTTCCCAGTACCCAGGAGTGCGCCGGAATTTTTTGTAACTCACTGGCTGTGTCCGAAATCACTCACTCATTCACTATTCCGTACTCACTATAAAGGGACTCACTATGTAGCTGGCTATATATTGAGCTCATTGGTAGAGGAAAGAAATGCTCTCGGACACTACCTGGCTCGTTTTGTCGCAACTGTTAATAGGGTCATTGTTGTCGCAAACTTAAATCGTACCTATTCAACTTCAGTTGAAGGATTTGGGCGTATTTCTGTAATAACCAAATGGAGTATATTTCCCACTGTGTTTGTTACAATTATTGTTTAAATAATAAAATTTGCCATAAATTTTTTTATATCATCATCAATTTTTTGTCCTCTAACTCATCATTATTCATTTTAATAGTACCTAAATGTCCGTTTATATCCTGTGTAAAAAAAAAAGGGTCTCTTGCACTGCTTGGTTTCCAATTAAAAAAAAACAAAACATTTTCGCACCTGAAGTTAATAAATGTCTTGTGCCTGTTTTCAAACTCCTTTGTCTAAATGCAGCTCTTTCGGAGCTTTTCGGTTTGTGTGCAGTGCATGATGAGATGTATAGCTGGGTTACTGACAATTGGATGTTCACTACATTTCGCAGTTGATTGTGGGATGTAATGTGTTCACTATATAGGGGATAAAAATTCTTACAAACAATTCGGACAGCCCTACAAAATGGCGAACCGACTATATAGTGCACTATATAGTGAGTAGTGAGTGATTTTGGACACAGCCAATATCTATGGCCCTGGCATGACCCAAGCCTGGCCCCGTCTCTGCCAGACTAATAATCAACATGGCTTCACTAGTGTGATCGTTTTTCTCAGTGGCATAAGATAATAGCATTGCTGTTTGCAGAACTTGTTCAGCGAGGATTTCGAGAGGGGGAAAGTTAATGCACATAATTTTATATTTAGTGTCTTTTGCTGCTGTTATTGTTATTTACAGCAAATGACCGCAACTATTTGTGTGATATGACATGAAAAAGATAAATTAACAGTTGAACAGCCAAAACTTTTGTTTGCTGTTATAAATAGGCCAGAGCTACTGAAATATCAGTTTTTCATCACTGCATCCTATATTTGTTATTCTCCTGAATGCACAAACTGCTGATTATAAGAAGATTATATTAAATGTAAAAATATGAACTTATCGTTTATCGTTATCGGTATCAACAATGAGAAGCAGGAAATGATCTGTTATCGGTATCGGTGGAAATTTTTCATATTGTGCATCACTAGCTAAAGTACCTATTCTGAAGTTGGTGGTTAAAAAGTTTCTCAAAACACAGTTCTAAGAACTACAATCATTCACAGTTCCTGCAGTTCAAATACCACGAAGAGGAGGGTTTTCAGAACTAAGTTCTTAGAAAGATGAAAAAGTTCCTCCAATTCAAAAACACCAAGTGTGATCAACAGGGTTCTACAGCAAACAGTCAATGACATATTTAACCTCAACCATCTTCTTCTCATTTTCCCCCATAAAACTGAATATATTATTTCCTCTGTTCCTTCAATAATATATCTCAAGCTTGTGTATGTATTCATTCTCACGGGCATGAACACACACACACACACACACACCCGTTTGCAGCTGCTGCATGGGCCCTCGCCATGTGCTTGGATCCTCAGATGCGCTTTAAGACAATCGTGCGGATAAGGGCTGTATTGTTTGCGTGAGACAGAGCTGGCATTGACAAGGCCAGGCCACTGCATCTACACAACCTACCTCCTTTACAGCAGGCAGACAGACGGCTGCAATTATCCTAGGACATGAGCTGGGATGAGCCTGGAGAAAAGAGAGTTTAATGCCCTGACCTCATTTACAGTGCCGGACTCCGGCCCGGGGGATCTTTGAGATCCGGAGGACTAGCTGGATGGTCTTTGTGGGAGAAATCGGACCGTCCCGCTCTTGGGCGTTGTCTCACAGGAAGCTGGCAGAGATTTTCGGAGGTTCTGGCGGCCCCTCGTGGGAAGCAGATGTTCTCGTCAAAAGATGGGACGGGTTTTGTTTTCGGGGAGTTGGGGAAATCGGGGATCCGTACCCCAGGGTAGAATACAGAAGCAGGACCACAACCACCTCACCCCCCGCCCCCCCCCCCCCCCTCCACATCACCCCCAGCTAGCCACACACTAATCCACGCCACACCAGATAAGCAGGTGGGATGAATGCGAATGGTGAGCGCTGTCAGGTTCACATGTCCAGTACCTGTCAAAAGTTTTCACATAACCACATTGTAACCACATCTTAAATAAAGAATTGAGCATTTTACAAAAGTAAACAGTTTTACAACAGTTTGTTGTATTTTACAACAAAAGATCTTATTCTTTTTCAATCAAACTAACCAGCATTTGTTGTCATAATTGCTGAGCATACTCATCCTTTTTTTTTACTAGGGCAGTTATATAACTGTAATGAGTTTGCAGCTGAGCTGTCAACTAACTGCCCAAAGGTGTGCTGCACTTGAGGTTTGCTTTTCATTGACCTTTTTTGCCCAGTAAGTCCTAAAACAGCTTAACTTTAATTCCGCTGTTGGAAAACGGAAGGAGGTTGTTTGTCTGTTTACTTTGCAAAATATAGCTTCTTTGTGAATGACCAAATTTTGAACATTATTCAAATAAGTAAGTTATTCTCTTTTAATTTCTGACTGTTTACCTCTTACCAGATTCCATTTGAGATTAGAGAAAGTTAAGCCTTTTAAATTTTTCTAAAAACAGAGTGCTGTGACATTAGCAAAATGTGTCTAAACCTTTGACGTGTATTGTATTTGTACCACAACACCATTTTAAAGACACCATTTTTAACATGCTTATCCTTCTTTAAATACATAGTAGTAATGGTATAATGTTGGTTGTCCATGCACAACTTCTGAAAAGTTTCTAAACATAAGATACAGGGATTTTGCTGTAATCCACGAACGTGATTTAGTGAGCGTGATTTCCTCTCTGAACAGCTCCTCACGAGATCTTCACGAGATCTGGGTAAAACCTGACGTCAGGTTGTGCCGTCCATTTAGTACAGACCTAGCCAGAGCCAACCATTGCGCTGGACCAGCCCACACCAGAAACTATTCTAGCAGGCACTAACAACGGCAGATTATACTATGCCTTAGTAGCATCTACACTTTCGGAAATACAAAAGAAGAACTGCAGATCATGCAATTTTGTCAGTATCTCTCCCAAAGCTACTTGTCCGTTTACTTTTGGACGCGGAAAAAAACAAATATTTCTCTTCCAAAAAACGATGGCACCAGAAATCAGTGGGTAGCTTTTTTTGTTTGCCGGCAGCAAACAGCCACGGCCAAAGGGAACGTTAGATGTTTGTGCTCAGCATTTCACCAAAGACAGCTTTGTCAATAAAGGATATTTCAACTCAGGATAAGCGTTTCAACTGCTTCTCAAACCTGAAGCAGTTGCATCGATCAAGTGCTTGAAGCCACAAGCTGTAAGTAACCATATAACTGCAAATAATGTAAGTGAAGCTAACACATTACGGGTGGCTAGCAGGACCGCTCGCGGTAGTTAGCACTAACAACTAGCCTCAAACGCAGGCTTTGTATCTGTCGTAACTGTCCGTGACTCACAGACACAGAAGCTGTAAGTTGCTTTTACCGCATAAGCCAACCTGACGTGATAGCCAGTTGATTGTAGCTGTAGCACTGCGGCTAACATAGCCAAGTTACTGTTGCTAATGTTTGTGTCCTAATTATGCAAGAGTGATATCAGGGGAAATTCTACAGAAGGTGTGTGAACATAAACCTCATTTGAAGCTAACTGGTTATGACCACTCGGTTACTAGCTACTGCATGTTAGTTTGCGTGTCATGCTAATTAAAAAAGCTCCTGGTTAACGTATATGCAGTAATTCTGATTGGTATGCTTGTGTTACTTCGGTAAGTATCAATGTGGCAGTTTCATCATGCAATCATACCCGATTGTTGCTACTACAGTTAGTGATCGCTTCAGTTATCCATGACTGGGATCACTTGGATAACTTACTTCACAAATGTCCGAGCAAGCCCTCTGGTGCTACCATGAAAGCAATGCGAAACGCCGAAGCTCTGCTGGTTTAAAAATGATTTCTCTGAACTACCTTGACATAATTTCATCCCCCTTGAGAAATTGTTGTGGCTAATAAAAAGCCGAAAAAGGCAGAGATTAAATAGGCGATTCTTTCCTGTAGAAGTGATCAATTTGCTTGCTCCACATAAGCAACTTGTCTATGCTAAGGGAACTTACGGTCTGCAACACCTGTATTTTGTTCATAACATAACCAAGCTCTCTCTAGCTGTCGCATGTCCATAAAGCTGCTTTCAATCAGACACGAAAAATTTATTTCGCTGGACAGATTAGCCTACATTCAAAGTCAATGCAACGACGCAAATACACGTTGTCAAGCAGCTTTCACACAGGATGCAAAACAAATTTTTCGTGCGACAGATTAGCTACTTTCAAAGTCAATGCAAAGAAGAAAAACGGGCATTATAGGTTCGTTAAGCAGCTTTCACACGGGGCGCGAAACAAATTTTTCGCGCGCCAGATTAGCTACATTCAAAGTCAATGCAGAGACGCGAATACAGGCATATAGGCTCATTAAGCAGCTTTCACACCGGACGCGCGACATTCAAAGTCATGACCGCTTATCAGCTACAGTGCTAGTTCGCGTGCTCTGCTAATTAAAAATGCTCTTGGTTAACTTATATGCAGCAATTATGATCGGTATGCTTGTGTTACTTTGGTAAGCATCAATGTGACAGTTTCATCATAACATTGCCTGATTGTAGCCACTACAGTTGAAGCTAACCAGAGAGGTGGTGTATGTGTCTGCCGAGTTGGGCTACAGTTAGACCAGACATAGATTTTGCAAAGCTTAGGGTGCGTTTTTGGGTGCTTATGAAATGATTGCTTATCTTATCCTTGACCGGGGTAAGCCTGATACATCTCCAATGGCTGGGCAAGCTCTCTGATACTATCGGTGAAAGCAATAGGGAAGCGCACAGGCTATCGTGTCCAGTATGACAAACGCTGCATTGCCATCGATTGAATAATTAATTCTTTCCGGTAAAAGTGATTGATTCGCTAGCTCCACATAAGCAACGGTTCTCGCAGGCGGAACCTACAGTCTGTAAAACCTGTATTATATTCATGACATTACCTGAGCTCTGACTTGCTCTCACACGCTATCCATAATGCGCCCAAATTTTCGCGAGGAAAAGGTGGTCATTCTAAAGCAATAAGTAAACCATTACCACGGGCAATTTCCGAAAAGGTCGTTTAGCTCGGAGCTTTCGCCCCTCCGTCATATACCAGCGCGTATGCTGTTCGTTTCTCCATGTTAACAACACACCATGGCTATGCGTATGAACCAGCAGGTCCTAATACACACCAAAGCAGTCCATAAGCTGTTGGTCCACTTTTAGCTGCCCCTCACTGTCCATGTTTCCCTCTAACCTCAGACCCACCGGATTTCTACGGTCTCCGGTCTACACTTGGGATTGTCGACCCGTTCTACAAATGTGTCTATATGGGGTGGATTCTAGCTTCCTCTGCATCCTAGCTAGGAGTAGTAAAACCGCTGTACTCACCAACTGTTGCCGTAGCAAACTGTAGCCGATAGCAAATTCGTGCTTGAGCTGCAAGACTTTTGCACTGTGTCCTCCACTTTAGCCATTGCGTTTATTTGAACAAGTTAATTTCATTAGATCTATACACATGTACTGCGTTTTATAGCAGAATTTCCCCGCTGATTCCTTAGCTCAGATGGCAGACGCATCTCACGTTTCACTGTGACACTGCATCGTCCCGCCTAGATCCGCCCTCCACAGAGCTGGCCAGTCAGAAGAAAGTGGGCACACGGGGAGTGGGGGCCATAGCGGAAGAGCCACCCCAATGAGGCGTTTCAGGCAGAGGCTACTATGGACTACAAATGGGTTTTCTTTAGGATGGCAGTATGATCGAAATAAGTACCCTTTCTTTACTTTGTGCGATCAGGAGTACTCTGGGGGAGTCAAAGACCAAAATATAAACTTGGAAAAATAGCATATTAGGTCCCCTTTAAAGGGCTATTATTCTTTTCTGCTCACTCCATATGGATGTTCATTATATATTCTGTAATTAAGTAGCAGACTGCCAAGGTATTTGCACTCTCATGGAGTGAGCCTTGTTAGAATTACATCCAGCCCCCCCCCACACACACACACACACTTATTATATATTATTATTATTATTATTTTTAGTTTTTTTTTTACCAGTAGTATTTAACCAGGGAAAGCTCCATTGAGAACATGTTTCTCTTGTTCAAGGACCCCTAAGGGAAATGCCCGATAGAAGAGTTGTGAGGGATGGATAGTGAGTAATGGGGGGTACAGCCCAACATGCATTTTCTTGAGGGGTGAAGGGCCTTGTTCAGGGGCCCAACATCAAAGTTCATCCAAGAGGATCAAGTCAGAATCCTAAGCCCCACTGGAGGCTTTTACCAGCACATTTGTGTCTCCAGTGGACCTTTTTGAGCAGTAATGATGCAGTATGTTTAGACATTTATGGGCAATGCAGCTGTCATGTTAGGAGTGAGACATCTTTCCCCATCTTCCTCTGTGGTTTTTGTGTGCTTGCAGTCCAGAGGAAGTGGATACCCTCTCAGAGCAGGAGGACTTTTCCCCATTAACCTCAGCCCCAACTGTCCCTGTCCTCTGTGCCACTGACTCCCTCTGAATAAAACATGCCCTCTGCACACCCGGCACTAAAGTACTTCCACTGAAATACGCCCTGTACAATGCCTGATCTCCCCCTTTTTTACTAAGCATCTAGGTCATAGGCCTGCAGAAACAAACTTTGAAACTTGTTTACTAAAACACTATGGAGTTAAATCTGTTTAAATACACCTTGCATTTGCCCTGCGCTCCCCGTTATTCGCTTAGCGCTGTGCTTAGGAGGGCAGTCCCTCTGTTTTCCTGTAAAGAAAATAGTAAAAAAATTTTGTGACGGAAATGCAGCATTTGTCTGAAATTCCACTGAACACCACACTGTGAAATATGGCACTTCTCAAAGATGGCGTCCCTGTTAAGATATGTTCTAATATGTTCTGGATATGGGGAGTTTGAGAACTGTAAAGCAATATCAGTCAGCGCCATTTGTAAAATTAAAACAACTTAGTCTAAAGATTTTATGTCCAGCGGGACCTAATTTTATTTTCGGGGGGGCTTGTTTAGATTTATCCCGAAGCTGGGCATTTATATGAAGTGTTCTAGTGTAAAGGTCTTTTTTGTTGAATTGTTGAATTCTTTCCCTGGTAGGCGCAGACACACAACAGAGAAGCTGAATAAAAGTCTCAGTGTTCAGTGTTCAATAATTTCACCATTATTATTCAGCTAAGAAGTTTACTGTCGTCACATTTTTGAACCTCATTTGTCAAATGCAGTCACTAAAGCAGTGAGCTTTGTGTGTTTCTGCTTGACACAGTGTTCATATTACTTGGCGACATTTCAAGTACTGCTTAAATAATGAACTATTACAAAATGCAATCACAATATTCCAATGTAATTAATTTTTTCAGTGGTTATCAGTTAAAACAGGGAACTGGCTATTCATAAAACTGACCCTGCATTAACTTTGAGCCGTATAGATTCTTTCTTCTTGACTGATGTTGCTAAATGTTAATGCCATTAATTAGTTGGAGCAGATATGGAGAACATGATATGTGGCAAAGTCTGTGGATAACTGCTAATCCAGTACCTCAATCATTAGCATTACCGGTTATAGTCAGTACCAGAGCTCTTTGCAGATGATTGATTTAGGGGCTGCGTCATGCTGAAATGGAGAGGGGCTGTCCCCAAACAATGTATTTGAAGCACAGAGATATCCTCAATGACATTTTATGCTATAATATAGCGTTCAAATTTTTTGTCAGTGGTATTTGGATATCTTGGAAAGTGGCATAAGAGTACTCCACATAGTTTTGCCCATTTAGTGCTTGGTGGGGTTTAATAATTCATACTTTGGCATCGCTTCTGCTCTCAGGTCATCATGCATCTATAGTTTCATCTGTGGTTGTTGGATTCCTTTCACATAATTATGAATACATTTTCAAGCAATTCTCCGGATGCAATTTAAAAAAAAATAAATTTCATTCTGGATTGGGTGCATCATGTAAAATTGTAAAATTAATGGGGTTATAAAACTTTGCTGTTGTTATTTGTTGCAGAATTAAATTTGCTCTGTGTTCCCAGATGTTTCCACTTAGAATTAGCTGCGCTGAAAAGTGTTGTTTCTCTCAGCCGTGCGAGAGGAAGTGCATTCCGAAATCGGAACAATTAATGTTTCTGTCAGAAACAGCAGGGAAGATTGGAAAGCTGTTGGCAAAAAGCTGGTCCATTATTCCATTGTTTGAGTCAGTTAGTTGCTGCAGCGCACTAGAATGTTAGACCGATTTCAGGGTCTAATAGCCCAGTCCTAGTGGTTCACTGTGATTGGTTCTATGGCTGATTTTAACTTGAGTGCCAGTTTCAGATAAATGGACATAGGTTTTCGGGGCGTGAGAAATTTAGTCAAAGGGCATTTTGTTTCATGCCAGAAAATTCCATGCACCGTGATGCATATCAAGACCCAACTGATGGATTTAAAGGTCTGTAAAAATATTTCCCTTGGACAAGTTGTTGCCAAAAGTTTTTCTGGATGTGGATGGTCCACGCCTCTTGAATCTCAAAAGTCTGATCTGAAGTTGATGAAAAGTAAAGCTATGACCATCTGTAATTTTTGTGTTAGTTTGCCTCCCGGTCAAAATGAGACAAAATTGTCTCACGCATTCTCAAAAAAGCTTGTTTTGGCAGGACAGGCAAGGCCTAGTTCTGATGAGGACCCATAAGCAGGCTGAGACAGGAGTAAGTGAGAAGCCTCTTTAATACAAAAACTGAACTTCCCAGGAAAGGCTGGCTGCTGCCCAGAGAAAAAAATACTTAGACATAGGCACAGGTAGGCCTCAGGGAAAACAGTGCCCAAAAAACACACTGAGAGGTCAAGGCACAACAGACAAAGGCAATCAGGGGCAACGCAAGAATCATTAATCAAAAACAGGCTTGGTTCAGTAACAAAAAGTAAAAAATCCAGGCAGAGGTTTTCAGAGCGCTAGTCAAGAGACTACATCCAAAATGCAAGCTTAGGTCAAAAGCAGTTCAAAAGATTACATGACAAGGTTAACTATGGCAAGGCAAGACAATCTGGCAAAACTTGTTGATGGCTTATTAGCCGTTGCTGACAGGGAAGAGTGGCAGCAGGTGTGCAGGAATAGTCGCTGGTGATCGGTGAGTTCCTTAGTCAGTCAGCCTGGAGACAAGGCACCGGATCTAGGCTGGAGCTGGCATTAGAATGAGGCGTGCATGAAGAGTGGGAAAACATGAAATAGGTGGAGGCTATACTGGACCGGACTGTGACATGTTTGGCTTGTACCCATTTGGGAACCAGCTTTTGTTCACTATAAGACCATATATTAATGGTTCTCAACACCAGTCCTGGTGCTTGTTGTGTTTACTGGCTTCTGTTGCAATTCTAGGATTTTAGCAGGCTGAAAATTTGTCTTGATCAGTGGCGCCTGGTGAACTGGCAATAGTGGAAGCTCAAACCATCCCTTGAAAATAATGATCGGTCATGACCTGTTATCAGTCATTCATTGAAATTACCTTTACAGAAACTCCAAAAACTCTCAACATTATCAGGTGTGGTCAGTTTTCATTAATAACGCAGAGCGGTCAACTCTCACGCATTCGGTGGGAGGTTTAGTAGCATATTTACACTCCCCTGCTGTAGTCACCAATTATTCAATCAACGCATGTGTAAAAGATTCGCGTGAGGAATTGAAGTCCTTGTGCATGGAGGTACATCAGTTTCACATCGATTACAGTGGATTTCACCACGAGTAATTGGAAACCGATTATGATTCCGGACTTCTCAAGCATTTGTTTACTCAGGGGTTGGAAGCAATGCATGTGTTTCATGATCATTTAAATTGTTTAAATGAAATATGATCATTGGAACCAATGGAATTCCATAAAGACGTTTCAAAACTTCCTTATTTTTGTTTTATTTTAGCTTTTAGAAAGAAAGGGCCCCGTAAAGGCCAGAAAACATACCGCACGAAAGTTATAATTTTGCTAATTGATAAACTTTTGTGAGAATTTGTACTCAGCCTTACAATACCACTGATTCAGGGTTGAAACTCCCAGAAATTTCAGTACACCATATAAATCTAGAACAGCATGTTATTTACCATGTGTAATTGTAACTCCCCGGACGATAGTCGGTAGATACTCTGCTTTTGTTCCGGGGCCGCCGCCGCCACGCCCGCAGAGATTTTCTCTTCCAGGCTCTGGAGGTTTCCATGTTTATAGGATTTTTTTCTACAACCCCAATTCCAAAATAGTAGGAGCGAAGTGTAAATTGTGAATAAAATCAAAATGCAATGACTTTCAGATCAGCGAAAATGTTATTTACAATAGAACATCCATAGCATTTCAAATGTTGAAAGTGAGACATTTTACATTTTTATCCACAAAATGAGCTTATTTCAAATTTTCTGGCTGCAACAGGTCTCAAAAAATTTGGGACACAGGCAAAAAAAAAGGGCTGAAAAAGCAATTAATACAGAAGAGAAATAGCCGAAAGAACATTTAGAGAGTAATTAAGTTAACTGGCATCAGGTCTGTAACACGATTGGCTACAGAAGGCATGTCTTAGAGAGGCTGTGCCTCTCAGAAGTAAAGATGGCCAGAGGCTCTCAAACCTGTGAAGGCTTGCATAAAAAAAAATGGCGGAATACTTTAAAAACAATGTTCCTCAATGACAAAAATTGCAAAGGCTTTGAAGGTCTCATCATTGACGGTGAATACCATCATCAAAAGATTCAGAGAAACTGGAAAAATCTCTGTGCGTAAGGGACAAGGCCGAAGACCTTTACTGGATGCCCATGATCTTCGGGCCCTCAGACGCCACTGCGTCACTCATCGGCATAATTCTGTCATTGACAGTACTAAATGGGTCCAGGAATACTTCAAGAAACCACTGTCTGTAAACACAGTTTGCTGTGCGATCCACAGATGCCATCTAAAACTCTATGCAAAAAAGAAGCCTTTGTTGAGCATGATCCAGAAGCGCCGCTATCTTCGGTGGGCCAAGTCTTTTAAAATGGACTGTAGCAAAGGGGCAAAGTGTCCTGTGGTCAGATGAGTCCAAATTTGACATTCCTGTTGGAAATCATGGGTGTTGTGTCCTCTGGGTTAAAGAGGAGAAAAACCACCCCTCCTGTTATCAGCGTTCAGTTCAAAAGCCGGCATCTCTGATGGTATGGGGATGCATTAGGGAGCTTGTCAATATACTGAACGCATTCAAATTTGAACAGGTGTTCAAAATTGAACAAGTCTCCGTTCGTGTTCAGCTAAAAAACGAACGGCAGAGTGTTCAAAAATGAACAAGCTTGTGTTCATTTTGCCTTCAAAAATGAACAAGCATGTGTTCATGTTTGACTGGATGGCATCCAAAAACAAACATAGCTACCTTCTCTCGCGTTACAAAATGAATCTGCTCTCCTCTTCGCAAAATGTACACCAACACGCGTAAATATTTCCTTCTTACGAGAAAAAAATTCCCCGTCTCCCATCCTGCAGAATTTAGAACTACTTTATATTGTCAGGTACATGCCTATTAAACAACATTTTTCACATCGACTAAAAAATCCTACCCAATCTCCAGTTTAGAGATTTTATCTTGACCGTTCGTTAATCTTCCGCTATATGCTTACACTTTTCATTGAGTTTGAGAAGATGCTTAAACGCAGGGCTGGCAAACCCTGGTTCTGGTGGGCCGCAGTGTCTGCTGGTTTTTAGTGTAACTCAGCACTTTATTGATGAATTAAAGCACTTGATTACACACTTCGGTTATCTCACCTGCGGTCTTACGTTTAAATCGGGTGGAGAAAACCAAAATTAGCACACCCTGTGGCTCTACAGGACCAGCGTTATCCACCCCTGCCATATAAACTTTTTTCTGTACTCAGTACTTCTACATTGTCTGCATTACAACTAAGCTAAATATCCAACCACATTGACAAATCTTGGTTAACACGTAGATTGCTGTCACAACCTGCAAGTCTGCTTAATTGGCTCTAGGAGTCTTGTGGATGTTCCTTGATTGGCTCATTCTTACTAAATTAAACCTGAGACACCAGGTGTGATCAGTTAAGTGAGTAATCAGCTACTTTAATCCATAAATCGAGTGCTGAGTAACACCAAAAATCAGCAGACACTGCAGCTCTCCAGGACCAGGGTTGGCCACCCCTGCTTTAACACATTCCACACTCAAGACCGCAGATTAATTGTGATTCACTGGTTCTGGGGTACGTTCAGTCAGCCAAAACATTCAAATGTTGCTGTGTGAATACTTTGCTGGAATGAACATCGCTTCCGTGCGGCGTCAGTATGCTACCTTTTCCTTCTTATATAAAAATGCATTTTAGAATTACAAATCATGACGTGAACCGCTAGGCAATTTGTATGTAAAAGATTGTAAATAAATGAAACTAAATACATTAAAATTATAGTTTATGCATTGTATGGAATCATCTGCACGACAGCCCAAGTTTAATTTTACTGTTCTGTGAGTATAAGAATTAGCATAACTTAGTCCCGCTCATATCAAATTCCAAAATAATTCACGATATTAATCTTTTCTTTTTAAACCTGTGAACGCGCAAGCCAAAAAAAAAAATGCCACCCTTTACAACCCTCTACGTATACGGTGAGTTCTGCAATGATATTCAGATTTTGTTCCACTGATTGTCGCAGATTTTGTAGGCTACCATTTGTCATATTATATGTTGTTTTAATTATATCCTCGAACGCCGAATATTATGTTTTTGGTCCGACTGCCGCCGCCGCCGTACGTGTTATGGCGATAACTTCAGTAATATTTCAATTAGAAATTCCAAGTTTTGCATATAAGTAAGTATCATAAAGAGGAAGAACTGATTCGATTTTGGACAATTTACAAAATCTAGATTGGCCACCAGGGGCCAAAAACTGAAAAAAAATCACTGTTTTTATCATATCTCTGGAAATATTTGTCCGATTGACCTCAAATCAAGTGCAAATGAAAGGTCATGACCTGGGGCTGTGTCTCACAGGGACATTATACCTGTTTGGTTCAAAATTTTGACACAAGGTGGAGCTTTATCACATAAAATTCACCATTTTTGCCATATCTTTGGAACTATTTGTCCAATTGACATGAAACTATGTGCAACTGCAAGGTCATGACCTCACAACGTGTCACATAATAACATCATACCAGTATTTTTCAATATTTTGCCACCAGGTGGTGCTTTGTGATGGAAAATTACCATTTTGGCCATATCTTCAGAACCATTTGTCCGATTGACCTGAAATTAAGTTCAAATGAAAGGTCATGACCTGAGGGGCTTTATATTGTATTGGGTCTATTCAAGGATTGGGGAATTGACTGCCGTCCATCATTGCTACAGACTCGACTGGGCCAAACGTAACCTTCACTGGACGCTTGCACGGTAGAGGACGGTGTTATTCAGCGATTAAATTGCATTTCCAACTGTACCGTGGTGATGGCAGACAACGCGTATGGCGACGTGTGGGCGAGCGTTACGCTGATGCCAGCTTCAAGTTGCACTGCAGGAGGAATGGGACAACATTACACAGGCCACTATTGACAACCTCGTGAACTCCATGCGCCGGAGGTGTACCTCTTTACGTGATGCCGATGGTGGACACACTCATTACTGAGTGCTATGAACTCTGCCTGCTGACCCCTGTTGGGTTCAGGCTGTGATAACTCATGAATTGTTCACGGTAAATTGTTAGTCATGTTTCTGTTGCTTGAATATTATGGCAAGAATAAAATAATAATTGTTTTGTTGAAATATTTCCAGATTGATAAAAAATAATTCGAAAAAAATCACTTTGTGCGTTTATATTTTTGTTCAGTGTAATAATTATTTAGACCCCCCCCCCCCCTCTTTATGAATATAACCCTTATTATAAGGGCGTTAGCAATTCAATTAATGAATGAGCTTGATTGCAAGATAAACAACTAAGTAGCCTAGTCTTATGATACCATGGGGATTAGCTGGTTCAGGGATACGAAATCACGGAGTGAGACCTGAATTCGTGCGACACGCTGGAATACCGGTGACAAGACTTTTGGATGATGTGCAAGATTAATACTTAATTTGTTCAGTCGACTGAGTTTAATATGTTTCTGTTTAGATAACTGGAATATGTTTTTTTTTTTTCAGAGAACAGGAGTAGGTCGCATATCATCCTATTCCTGAAGCGTCACCTAAATTGGCAAATGATCTCTAGCAGGCAGATTATACCCAGTATATGAAAAAAAAAAAAACTAACAATGACGATGAGAACTATTTCACTTTAGGGAACTGAGAATTTAAAATAGGCCTGTACAAGCGTTTATGTAATCCGTCATCCATATTCAGTCGTGGTTCACCATAGAATATCCGCGCCCATAATCTAAAAGCTCACGTTACACATAGATGAAAGTGTCAGGCCTTAGACAGGCATCGGAGAATGAGCACATCGGGAAATAAAAGGAAGGGTGTTCATCATCGAATGCAGTGACCGGGTTTGCAGCCTCGAACCCATCCAAAAATGAACAGGCGTCCGTTCAAAAATGAACGTGTTCACTGTTCAGAATATTGACAAGCTCCCTTAGTGCATATGGTGTGGGACACTTGCATGTTTTAGAAAGCACCATGAATGCTGAAAGTTATAACAAGGTTTTAGAGCAACATATGCTCCCCTTTAGAAGACATCTATTCCAGACAAGGCCTTGTGTATTTCAGCAAGACAATGCAAAACCACATACTGCAGCTATTACAACAGCATGGCATCATAGTAGAAGAGTCTGTGTGCTGAACTGGCCTGTCTGGAGTTCTAATCTTTCACCGATTGAGAATATTTGGCGCATAATTAAACGAAAAGTCCATCAAAGGAGACCCAAAACTCTCTAGCAGCTGGAAGCCTGTATTAAACAAGAGTGGGATCAAATTCCAATGGTTAAACTCAAGAAACTTGTTTCCTCAATGTTCAGGTGCCTCAGCTCTGTTAAAAAGAAGAGGGGATGCTACACCATGGTAAACAGGCCCCTGTCCCAACTTTTTTGAGACCTGTAGCAGCCATCAAATTTGCAATGAGCTCATTTTGTGGATTAAATTGTGAAATTTCTCAGTTTCAACATTTGCTATGTTATCTCTGTTCTATGGTGAATAAAATACTGGCTGGTGTGATTTGAAAGTCATTGCGTTTTGATTTTATTCCCAATCTACACTTTGTCCCAACTATTTCGGAATTGGTGTTGTAAATTTGCATTGTCAACAATGTTTATATGACAATGCTTAAGATCAATTTTCGCCAATTTCTGACGTCCAATATGGCCGCTGGGGGCCATTTTGGAAAAAAAAAAAAGTTTTTTGCAGATTTTCTGCTTTCTGGTCATTTTGAGCCATTTAAAGCAAAAAAAATGTTTTCGGTTATAAGTCACCCCAAATGTTATGGTTAGTCAGGGTTAGCTGCTGCGCCCACAGAGATTTTCTGTTCCAGGCTCTGGAGTCTTCAATGTTTAAAGGATTTTTTTTCTAAATTTGCATAATTAAACATGCTTATTTCAAAATGCTCCAGATCCATTTTTGGCAATTTCCAACGTCCAATATGGCTGCCGGCAGCCAAGAGTAAAAACAGGTACATAGCGACTGTAAAAACTTGCGAGTGATCTCTGATTGGTATCGGGGAGATACACGACTTGGCCCCTGTGGTGAATGAGTTATAATCATTCCATCTCATTTTAATCTTCAATAATGAATTGTGTCGGTTACTGTTTTCCTTTGAATTTTAGTTCACAGTAATATCCTAGATACAGTGTAAAGCTTTTAAAGAGCAGCTAGCATGTTGAATCAAAGCTTGCTAGTACGTGCAATTCATCCTATCTATCACCAACAGTGATATTACTCCTCATATCATCATGACATTTATTCAATGTCATGTCCCAATTTTCTTAGATAAGCCACCAAAACAAAAGCTAAAGATGTGCTGGTCTGAGTTACACAATTTCTTAGGAAAATATGCAACATGTGAGAGATAATGTCTTACTCAAGGCATGACATGTGAGGTTTAATCCCTGGATGTATAACGCAAGAGCATTATCGGGGACTGAGATTGGTCCACTATCCAGCAGCTGGTGCTGTCTCCACGTGTGAAGGTCTCCAGGGTCACCCTCCATTCTTATTCCATGAGACAATCCACAGGTGCAAAATTACTCCACCCCGACACGAAGCTGACATTTCATAGCCGGCTCCCATACACTCCCCACGAGAAATTTCCTGAAAGAATTACTCCATGAAACCCTTGGTCACATTCCGTTTGAACCCAATGAGGCCGTAGGCTATCTCAAAGCCAGACAAGTCATCGGTCAGTGTGCAGAAAAGTCACATTTCTCCTCGCCGTTCATTTATGGATGTTGTGTTTATGGATCAAACCGCATCCTGAACACTGCTCGCCATAAGGTAAATATGTGGAGTTGGTGTGTTTACGAGGATCAGATTCCCTTGAAATGGACTGGGTGTTGACAAAAGGTCTGTGCCTGTTCCCAGACCAGACACTTTTCCCTGTATTTTCATCAAGGGAGAAACCCCATTATGAGTCATATATCAGTCTCTCGTGGGTAGTTTTTCCAGCTGAAGCACCCGTCTTCCCTGCTAACAGTTTCCCAGAAATCCAATGTTCTGTAAGCGTAAGGGAAACGTTTTCCATACAGTGACTGTATCCATCTCAGCTGTTAAGACCCTCCTCCGTACAGCTGTCAAATCTGTATGTACCTTACTAACAACGTCCGTAAATTCACTTTTATGTTGCCACTAGCGGTTGTATAATTCGATTTCCTTCTCATGACATTAAATGATATCATGTGTACATTCATTTGTGGTGTTATTATCTCAGAGGGAACCAGAAAAGCAACAATGACCTATGACCTGAGTAGTCCCTCGTTGATGTTGTTTAAAAGCGCACAGAGAGACTTTCATTTGCTTGGACATTCAGAAGGATGATGCTTCTTTGGATCTGAGGTGTTTATAGCCCACAAAGGAATTCTGGGACTTGTTGATTTTTGGGGCGCTAATCCAGGAAAAATGTGCACAGTGGTCTACGGAGAGATGGTTGCAAGTGAGTGTAGAGACAGATGCGGGTTGTGTTGGGACAGCTCATCTTAGCTTAGAGGTTAGGAAAAGTCAGATGCAGCTGTAGAAAATAGGACTGACTATGACATCTCTGATTAGCCTTGTGTGTCCTATATTGACCAGAAGAAATGAGGTGCCCGTCAAAGCAAGGTCATGTGCAAGTGTGAAGGTAATGAACCACTGTGTCACAAGTAAAAAGAGCTAATGTGAGCTGCTTGGCAAGGCTTTGTCAGTTTATCTTTGTCAGTCTATCTGCCCATTCTGCAGAAATAGGCATCATTGGTCTCAGCGCTGGACAACCTGTCTTGAAAAAAATCTGCCAGCTTCCTGTTTAGTTTCTGGTTTTAGTATTGGCAGGTGTAGACCATCATTATTTACTCTGTAAACAGAGACAATGGTGGATCTCTGTCAGAGAGTGTAAATAATGCAGAGCGGCAAGCCGCCCACACGTGGGAAATGACTGTGCTGTGTATCTCCACTGCTTTCCCATCCTTCTGGAACTCTGACAGAGTCCCCCGAGTGTTTATTTTTTAGGGTTCACGCGAGGTTGGCTCTCTCTGTAATCTGCGTACCGTACCCCTCTGTACCCCCAGCTGTCTCTCTTGGAAGGCTTTATATGTTTCGCATTTCCGATGTATGTTTTTTTCTGTGGTTTTCGCAATCAGATTGTGGCGGCTTCCATCACACATGACCCTGATTGTGCTTTTGCCTTTACACCCATTCTTAGCATGTCGAAAATGCCGCTGTGCGATAGACTGTGACTTACACATAAAAATAGATTCTGTCTCATGAATGCCTTGGGCCCACTAAGCCTCTAGCTCACTTCCTTTAAAATATTGTGATATGCAGAAAGTATGGACAAGGAGATAGTCGTGTTTGAATTTAAGGAGCGCGCCACGTATTAAACTGAAACTTTAGAAGGAAAAGCCATTTGATGTTATAACTATAATTATTAAAACCATTATTAGTTTAGGATTGAATGGACCTGTTTTGGGTTCTCTCTCCACGTACTCGTGAACTACCCTGAATACAGGGAGAAGTTACATCCACCTTATGAACAAACTAGATAACTCAGTCGCCACAGGGACGGAGTCGTGTATTTCTCCGATCCCAATCAGAGATCCCTTGCAAGTTTTTACAATCGCTATGTTACCTTTTTTACTCTTGGCCGCCGGCGGCCATATTGGATGTCGTAATTTGCTGAAAAATTGATCTTGAGCATTGTGGAAAAACATGTTTGACTATGCAAATTTAGAAAAATAATCATATAAAGATTGAAGCCTCCAGAGCCTAGTACAGAAAATCTCTACGGGCGCGAAACTAAGCCATAGTATCTCCCGACTATCATTCGGGGAGATACCATTAAACTAAATCCCTTGAGCACATGAAGCGGATCTAAACTGGTGGAGGCTGGGGTGGTGGTACATGAGTGAAATCTAAAGGATGGAGGTCTCCATTTTTCAGCAATTACTGAAGACAGGCTACGTGACCTGCAGAGTTTGTACAGTCACCCTGTAGTCATTTACTGAGGCCATGAAAACCATGCCCTCTTGCCTCATACAGGATCGTTGGAGAAATAAAGGATCTTACAGGAGTGGATGTGAGTTATGAAAGTTATGAAATGAATTCAGTAAATCATGTGTTTGTTGTGAGCTTTAGCAAGAAACAAACCCAAAATTTACTCAACAAGTTTCATAACTTTCATGACACGACCTAGACTATAAGATTCTGCTTATTTTCGAGCTGAATCTCGTAACTTCGTAGAAAAAAATGTTATTTCCATTAGCTCCTTAATGCTAATTCCTATCATGCTAGCATGAAGCGAACTCCATCGCTATGATACCCCGTCAGTCTCTGAGTCACAGACATTTGCATTTGAACGAGCCATAGTTTTTAAATTTGCAGTCAAAAGATTAGTTATGTAATGTTAGCTCGCTAGATGTCAAACTAATGTCTCAGTTATGGAAAGGTTCAGTTTGCATGCTAGCTTGGTAGCTAAGGAATGTTAACTTAGTTATGAGAGTGGCACTGAGGTAGCTTGCTACAGCGCTAAGCCATACTGATTTAACCAACGTTGCACTTGGTGTTCACTTTGGCTAAATAATAAGAGCGTGACGGAATGCGGAGCCTTTTTTTTTTTTTTTTTGTATTAATTATTGTTTCATAGTCATATTCAAAATAATGGTCAGAGTTGAAGGTTATTGTCACTTATCATCCCAAAGTTTTTTGAAGAATAATGGCTGTGGTTTGGGGTTTGAGTGAATCAGGTGCCCATTGCATGAGTTCACTGCATTGGTTAGTTATGGATTTTTTTTTTCTTTGCCATGGACTGTGTTTTCACTGCGATTTAAGCATTAATGTGCTCAGGGGAGTTACAGAGTTGAAAGTTCATCATGCAACAAAATTAACAATATCATTTTAGAGCCAGGGGAAAAAGAAATAAGCAACAGCCTTGCCTTGGGAGAGTTTGTTTTGTGTGACATGAAGCATTTCAGAGGCACTTGGATCTTCTGTATTTTTTAGTAGAATTATTTTAAAACAGATGTATCCTTTATGTTAATCATACTCATAGCCTATATCGGTTGTACACTCAGTACCCTCTCTCTACCCTCTCTACTGCACTGCATATCATGCAGTAACTGTTCTGTTTGTGTGATTCCTCTGAGTATGGCAGTGAGCTCCGCCCCTGTCATGTATCTCTGATGGGAAACAGACCATTGAGAGCAGTAATAATGGATGGTGCCTCCCTGTGGTCTCACGGGTGTAGGTTTTAAAGTGTGGCTTCCTAAAACCCAGTATGGATTAGGCCTGTCATGTGTTATCAGTCACTCAATTATACATGCCACAATGTTTTTGTACACAGTCATATGCGGTTGGTTCTGACAGGGCGGTTAACATCTCTTACAGTTATTACATTACTTGCATTTAAGTCCGACTTTCTCCTGAGCAACTTACTGTATCACTGCGCCCTTTATGCTGTTCAACACATCCTGAATCAATTTAGGTCATGTACTCTGCCCAAGGGTTCAACAGCAGTTTTACCATTTAAATTACAAGTCCAGTCCCTGTTCCATATGCCACACTATGGCTCCAACTATATATATATTGGGCCCTGATAGTTCTCTCCATTCACCTCATTCTCTCTGACTGTTCAGCACTGGCAGTGTTACCAAAACAGCCTGGACCTTGTCTCATCCCTGCAAATTTTGTTGTTCAACTCAGTCTCTCTCTCGTCTCCTTTTTCTGATTGGCCGCAGACCAGTCAAATTTACTTCCCTACACAGCCAGCGCTGTTTGTCACATTTTATGAAAACAAAATCACTGAGAAATTTTAGTGCTTGCAGCTGGGTTAATGAAAGCAGCTGTCTGACTGACTGTAATGTGGGGGGTCACACCTACGTTGGCCTACATAGCTATCTGTAGGGGGGATTACCATAGCCCAGACTACGCAGACGTACGTTGAAATACGTTTAACTAGGTTAAGGTAAGTTAAAGACGTAGTGAGTATACCGACAGCCATAATGCAATGTAGTAGCCTTTAGTTGCCAGTAGATTCACACAAAATTTGTTGATTACGAGGTACGCTACGTTTGGCTACAGTAGGCTACGGTTGTTATGTGTGACTACATTAAACGAAGTTACTGCTATGTTAAAAATGCCTGCTTCCGTGGCTATCTTTTGAACACGTCGAACGGATAAACGGCGCGTACGATTTTCTCACAATAATGCCCAATTTATTTCTACAGAGAGCGATGGATCGCTATGGAGGCTTCCACTACACTTAACTACGTTGTTTAACATATGTGTGACCACCCCTTAACCGACTATTTGAACTAGGTTACTTGTCCTGTAAAATGGGGGCTGACTGATTTAGCCGCTGACTGAGAGTAACTGACAGATTTAGTTAACTGGCTGTCTGACAGACCAGTGTTTCCCCAACTGCTCCGATGGACACACCAGGAAGATCTGGGTATTTGTCACATTCTGCCTTAAGCACACTTGAGCACCAGCCATGGCCTTATTTTGCTGCATCAGGTTTGCATTAGGTGGCACACAACTAATTTCAGGTTCTTGGTGCTGTGCTCCACGGAGAGGGAAAACACTGGGGAACACTGAGTTTGACGGCTATTGACTGATTTGAGCTTGTGGACAAATACATGATAAATCGTTCACAGCCTTCTGTGCCCAACGCTGGAATTCCTGCACTTCTTGATCTCATTGTGTGAAAAATTTGGCATTATAGCGTACTTAATAAGGGATTTCAAGTGATATTATTTTTCCCATATGAAAGAAATTTTCCCAGCCCTCAAATGGGATCGAATTGTAATTTCTCACTGTGCAAATGAAATGCAGTTTTCCAGTGCGATTGGAGCCGTGCGTCTCTGCAGCTGTTATATCATGGGATAAATGCATCTGTGGCCACGCTCGGTCTCATAGGAGATTTTTTGATTTGATGTTGGACCGAAATGGGCAGATCTCATTTGTTCTGCCAAGGCAGCTGCTAGTAACGTTACGCTACCATTATGTACTTGGTCAATGTCCCTGTAAACACTTACACGAAATTTGGGCCTAACTTTGAGAACTCAAGCTGAGCGACTAACGACACCATGAAAACCCTGACCTGGTTTCAACAGCTCAGTAAACATCAAATTTAAGGTGAAAGCTATTTGTGAAAATGAGTATTGAGCACCTGGATGCAGCAGTAACGTCCATGTGAACACAAACACAAACACTCAACGGATGTTTTAAAGCTCATTGGTGGTATTTTGTGGCTTCAAGGCCTGTCTCTGGCTCCTACGGTGTCTCGATGAAAACTGTGAAGTAAATGTCCTCCCCAGTATTTTGACCATATCAGCTGAATTAACTAGTTAACTAGTACTATGCACAGGCAATGATATACCTCACAACATGTCTGGAAGGGGTGTTAAACGGGGATCTGCATCACCCTCCATCTCCATAGCAGTTGATTTTTCATACATTCTGATACCCTGAGTGTTTTGGGTGGGCAGCTGAGGTGGGTAGTGAGACAGGTGAGCAGTAGTAGCTGGTGAGAAACTTGAGTAGGTCTCATCAATGAGGTCTTGGAAATGAGAGCCGCACCCTCTCTCTCACCTCCTGCAGGAATGTTTACCGGTCTTGATACTCACCTGATCAGCTTCTCAAGCAGGGCTACTCGCTCTTATCTAGAATTAGCTGGTGTGGAAGCTTTCTTTGGAATCATGCAGTTACGCGCTGGATTTGATTAATCAAGGTCTTTAGCAAAAATGCTAAGGGGTTGATTTGTAGAATTAGGAGTGCAGCTGCATGATTTTAATGAAAGCCTGCATTTGCACCGCCTCGTTCTGAATAAGAGTGAGTATGCCTGTTCTAGAGCTTTCTGATGCATGGCCTTTCCAACTGTGGGCATTAGTGACCCTGTCAACGGGACATTTCACAGCGCATTGCTCTGTTGTAACACTGGGGGTGTGGCTGGCGGGAGAGCGTGAATTCAGCCGAGAGAGGGAGAGGTTGCACGGTTGTTTCCATAACGATGTCGCGGGTGGGTGGGTGGGGTCGCAGAGCGGGGGCCAGTGCAGCTGTCCAACACTGGAGTGATTATGACCGCCCCAGAGCTGCCACCTACGGAGGTTCTCACGTCTCCCAGCTGGCTCCGTGTCTGCAGTTTCGCAGCGGGGGGAGAATTTTCCAGAACTGTCCTCCGAAGCCCAGGAGGGTCCTTAAAGGGGATGGAGAGGAAACGTTATTTGCAGCCAGCAACTACCACTTGGAGCGGCTCCCTGAAACAGAAGGAATTTGGAGGAGAAGCAGACAGCCCCAGAGTGACTCGGCGGGTGCCGTGACAGTGGGAAGAACAGTGTTGACACTGCTCCGTATTTCCGCCGTAAATCCGCTCCGACACTTTCCTGGCTGCATTGCGCGAGATTAAACTGTTATTCCAAACAGGCAGGTGCTGAAACGTATAGTAACCAGCACTGTATATGTTCTGAGAGGTGGGCGGTATCACTCAGTGAAATCATATCACTGTTTTTTCAGGTGTTAGGGTGACCTACTGCTATATTTTTTGTTGAATTATGCTCAGCTGTAATTAATCATAGTAATGTGATAAATTGAGTATGTTTTTTGCTTATTTTCAAATACTCAGAAATTAGCTTAAGTCTTTCATTTTCTCGAAATATAGTCAGTAGTCTTTATAAAAAAAAAAATATATATATATATATATATATATATATATATATATGTATATTTAGAATGAGGGATTGCCTGTACAAAGCATTTTGAATGCATTTAAGGGTACTTCACATTCAAGCTAATCTCACTTGTGTTACAGCATATAATAATTTAGATCACTGCGTGACTGTAGAATTTTTTAATTATTATTTTGGGGCAATTTTAGGATTGGTGAGTGGTAAGTGGCCATTGGTGATATGAAAGGTGGTAAAATACTGAACTTGTGAACAATTTTGAAATGTCATCTGGGCGTTTCAAAAAGAAAACACTGGCTATCAAATTAATGATCATTGCTTGAGTAACTTTTCAGAAATGTTCCAAGGGTAGTGACTTTAATTTGTGGGTCAAGGCTGATAATATGATCTTATTTTATTATCACCTCTACTTGCCAGCCATCAGCTAAACGCAAACAAACACCCGCAAAATAGTACTTATGCTCTCCCATCTGAAATGGAGAATGGTAAGTGGTAACTGCAAAGGGTTCAAAATCTCTCACATTGCTTCAGCGCTGGCAATCATTCTTATTTTCACTTATGCTTGTATAGTAAGAAATTTCCAGTTAATTTGCCTCTGTTGCAGTGTAGGGCTAGACCGCGCTTTTTCAAGGGGTGAACCAGAAACTGAAGTGTCAGACCTCAGACGAACCAGAGAAAAGCAAAGATAACAGATTTGAGAGCATTGACTTGCAAATGTACCACAGGGGTCGTAACAATCATAAAACAAAAAAATCCGGCACAGAAGACCCAGGACTGTTGAGCAGCTGGAATCCTACATCTGACAAGAGTGGGACAACATTCCTCTCCCAAAACTCCAGCGGTTGGTCTGTTCACTTCCCAGACGTTTACTGATTGTTGTTTAAGGTAGAGAAGAGACTAAACAATGGTAGACATGGCCCTGTCCCAACTTCTTTGACATGTGCTGCTGCCATCTAATTCAAAATGAGCTAATAATATTTTTCATGTAATGGTCAAATGTAATGGTCTCACTATTAACATCTGATATGTTGTCTGTGTTGTATTGTAAATAAAATGTCAGTTTATGAGCTTTGCGTGTCATTGCATTCTGTTTTTATTACACAGCATTCCAACTTTTTTTTAGATTTGGGGTTGTAATATTTAGGTATGAAATCTACGCATTTTTTATTTAAATGAATAAGAGCTTTGATTATATTTGGCTACACTTGAGGCTTGAGCAACTGAAGTTCCCAGAGGCTATCGGCCACCCTGTAACAAATACACACATGCATGTACTGTACATGTAAAAACACACAGAAACATGGATGTACTGTACATGCAAAGGCATACACACATGAATGTACTGTACAGTACATGCCAACACACATGAGTGTACTGTACATGCCAGCACACAAAGGTGATGGAGCTCACCCCATCTCCCTACGACGCAGATTTCAGGCATCACATATAACAGGCATGATTGCTCCACCTTAACCCTTTAACTGCTTCAACCTTTTGGTGGAGCACATTTTGAGTTGCTGAATCTAATTGAAAGATATGTTTAACTTAACTCAACCTTATTAAGCCATCTCTGACAACCGGTTCAGGTATATTAACCAGAAAAAATTAAGTTAAGTTCAATGCATCTTTCAAATAGAGGCACTCCAAGAGCGCAAACCTTCACCAAGGCACCACAGGCTCATGGCTCATATGAAAATTAATTTATCTGCATCATAGGATTTCAAGATGGCTCTAAAACATAACCTCCTTGGCAGAAGTAATAATGTACAACAACTCAAAATGTGCTCTACCAAAAGGTTGTGCAGCCAGTTAAAGGAATAATTATGCAAGAAGCCTGAAATTGTTATCGTGTTCATCAGCGAACTCCTCAGGTGCTGCAGTGCAGCCGTTTAGACAATGTCCAGCTCCCTTCAAAATTCTCAAAGTATGTTGCCGAAGCACAAATAAACTTGCAACTTCAATCTCTCTTTGTCTCATGCAAAAAATTCCAGGAGGGTGAAATAACGGCGGAGGAGTCATGAGAATATAGAACGGCGAATTTCATGGAATGAGTTGGGACGGGCTTGACCCAGGTCTCCCCAGAGAGGGTCGGGAGAGAGAGGCAGGGGGATGGAAAAACGAAGGAGCATCCGGTCTGTTCATCACGCTAATGATCTCAGGGAGGTTGGGAAGCTGTACCTGATTTAATAAGGAAGATAAGGAGGCAAAGGTCAAGGGCGTACATGTGGCCAACCCCCGCACAAGGTTTATGTGCCAGAGGCTTTCAACCAAAATAAAATCACACGAAACCTCACCTGAGCAATTTTAGCGTGTTTTATGAAGATTTCGCACCTGGGGATGTTTCCTGAGGCAAGATGGAGGTGGGCAGAGTGAGACCCTGAACAGCTATACAGAATTTTATAGTGAAGACTGTTCCTGGTTTTTCTGAAATCTTCTGCCCTCTGTCTGAAAGAGGGCAAGAACAGCTAACCTTCTTATTCACTTTTCAGTAGCCACATCTGCTCGAGCAATTCCCAGGATTTAAAGTCAAACATGAAAGATTATATATTTTTCTGAAGTTAATTTGTTCCTCTGCTGTTTCAGTCATCGAATGTCGATAAATGACTTTTTCAGACTACTGTCTCAGCTAAGTGGTGGCGGAGCTACGCTGGTCTGCGTTTTGCTGTTTTACCCTACATGAGAAAACTGATTTGAGACTTTGAGCAGTTGCTGCATGACCAGTTCAGGTTCGGATTCAGGCATTATGAGGAGTATAGAAACTGCTTTATCCAGCTCTGGATCAAGAGTTTGAAACTCAATACAGCTGTATTCCGACTGCCCCATCTTTTGTATACCCCAGGGTGTCTGGGGCCTAATTAATTCATGACTACCCAGACATTAAGTACTATGCATCTCAGTTAAACAGCTGGAGGTTATGTGATTGATGTTTGATATGAATTTTAGGCTATAAGCAATGTGGCACTGTGTTGAGAGGTTTAATAAATGAGACGTCCCTTTGCGCCAGTTCTGCTTAGTACTTGATCCGACGGCATGGGCTCCGTAAAAATGTACCCCTCGGACACTGATAATTTAGTTCAGCAAGGTTTGGATAATTGTTATGGGCTGTGACCGACTGAAGCGTGTTGATTATTGATGTTGGTACATGATTTTGGTGGTACTTGACTCAGGAAACCCTTCTTAAGGGTACAGGGAAGTTGTCCCTCGTGTAGATGCTCCCGCTGGGGCAGATTTGCTGAAACTTCTCGAGAGATATTCATACTGTTAAAAAACAAGGAACAATCCCTGGGATCACGACGGTCTTTCCGACAGATGTTTCTGTGTTGCCGCCCTCACAGATATCGGGGGCCTGGGCAAGCGGCACACTCTGTTTTTCCATTCCAATTGCGGTCGTGTTGAAATCGACCTGGAGCATGAAATATCAATCACTGTTGTTTTCAATCTTACTTTTCTTTCGGGACGGCTAGATTTTTTTTTTGTACATCTTTATATTTTTTTTGTTTTCCACTTGTGAAGTGGAGCTGAAAGTAGGTCAGCGTGGTGACTGGGGCGAGCAGAGCTCTATTTCCTGTCAGACTGGGGCTGAAGGAAGTGGGAGCACATCAGAGAACTTGACCCCCCCCCACCACCACCACCACTATCCCCCCCTCTTGGGACCCTCTGCCTTGAATTCCCACCCCTTTCTAATGTAAAAGCGTGACAGCAGCGGGGGAGGTGAATTTGGCCCACTTCACCGATGCATTTCGGGGCAAAAGAGGAAATGTGCTAATGGAGCAGTCAAGGTGAGATTACTGTCAGTCAGCGATTAACGATGGCTCTTGTTCTTGGGAACATCCTCTGTGGTGTTTTCTGGGGATTCTCTTGCCCTCAGTGGTTCAGTCTCTGGTGTTCACTTTCCACGCTCTCCTCAGCTCAGCGCCATCCTTCAGCAGCTGTTCCTCCCTTTCTTCTGGAGAGAAAAGGCAACACAGGAGAACAAGTAATCAGTCCCCCCCCCCCCCCCCCCCAATAAAAACACTCCAGCCACTAGTGTCATTCCTCAATTCGTTTCAAATTGTATAAAGCTTGAGATATTGTGAAAAATGGATTATACCATGCTTTAGTCAACCAATTTATTTGTAGGTGCTGTATCTTAAAAAAAAAAAAACTCAGAGCTGTCAAACATGGAAAATACTCTAAAACTTGCAGTACCCTACCAGTCAAAAGTTTTTGCACACCCCAATATTTTCTGTAATTGTTACAATTTTCTATATTTTGTTCTCGTATAATAGTCTCATATTAGTTGTAGAACAGACAGGTAGGAAAACTGAAGGCCAATGTATAAACCCGCTAAATAACAAAACTAACGAAGAAAAACCAGGATCAGTCATTTAGTGAATATTCAAGCAGATGAGTAACGATGGTCTAACCCAGTGCTTCTCAAACCTCTCATGCAGTACCTCCAGGTTTTAGAGCTCTCCCTGCTCCAGCACAGGTGATTCAAATGATCAGCTCATTATCAAGCAGCTTCAGGGGGTTGATAGCGAGCTGATCATTTCAAGGAGGGCAAAGTATGGGCAAGGCAAATAAAGTTGCAGAGCAAGGGTGGCAGGAAACGGGGAACAGCCAGGGTTGCGTTACTCAAAAGCGTAGTTGCTAACTAAGTTAGCAACTTACATAGTTTGTCCATTCACAGTCAATGGTTCCAACTATGTAAGTTAGCATCTGTGATGTCGGGAAATGCACCGCAGGTATGAACGTAGTACAGGAATTTGGAAACTGGCACTGAAATAAATGCTGGAAATTAAGGCAACTACCATGAGGCAGACGCAAGACAACCTGGAAAAGAAACAAAGAAACAGGTAGGCGAAAATATACGGAGCAAACAATGGAACAATGTCAATCAGTTGGTGAAACAAGTGCAAACAAGGAACAGGTGCTGGCAATGATGCAGACAATGAGTGATGAATCAAACGATAAACAGAAGGCGATACGGGGGCAAAATACTCACGCTGCAAATAATTTGGTTCAAATACTACTGTTAAGTGACATAAGACATGATAGGTGATTGCTTAGATGGCTCAAATATATCTTCATTCCACCTCATCTTTCCATTAAACCTTGTAACCACTGAGGTTGCATTAGACTTTGCCATTTAAATCATGGCACTGAATAAAGACATCTCAGATTTGTTGTAATCATTAGTGCATAAGTTTGCACTAAGACTGATGATGGCTCCACCCTTTCTCCAGTTAAATTCTGAGAAAAGAGAGGTCCTAAACATTGGCCCGGAGCCGTCATTAAATCTAATATAGTCTAACTTAGGGCCTTTAGTTCCTTACCTTGAATCTGTTTCAAGAAATCTGGGGTTTAATTTGATTCAAATTTTATCCTTGAACAGCACATTAAAAACTGGTTCAGTTCTGCTTTTACCAACTTTACCAACACTGCAAAACTAAGATCAGCCTTGTCGGTTAAGGACACCGAGTGTATTATACATGCTTTCATTTCATCTCGCTTAGACTACTGTAATGCCCTGTTTTCATGGCTCAACCATTGGACATTGTCTCGCCTCCAGCTAGTACAGAACTCAGCTGCCCGACTTATGACAAGGACAGCAGCTATGTCCCATGTCACCCCGGCACTGGCCTCATTATGCTGGTTGTTCGTAAATTTTGGAATTTGTTTAAAATTTTTATTAATCACATACAAAGCGCTAAATGGTCTTGCACCTGAATATACAACCCCAATTCCGAAATAGTTGGGACGAAGTGTAAATTGTGAATACAATCAAAATACAATGACTTCCAGATCATATGAGCAAATATGTTATTTATGATAGAACATAGCATTTAAAATTTAACATAGCATTTAAAAACTGAGACAATTTACACAATTTTTATCCACAAAATTAGCTTATTTCAAATTTTCTGGCTGCTACAGGTCTCAAAAAAGTTGGGACACAGGCAAATAAAAGGCTGAATAAGCAATTAATATATAAGAGAATCAGCTGAAATAACATTTAGCAAGTAATTAAGTTAACTGGCATCAGGTGTGTAACATGATTGGCTATAAAAGGGATGTCTTAGAGAGGCTGAATCTCTCAGAAGTAAAGATGGCCGGACGCTGTGAAGGCTTGCGTAAAAAATTGTGGAATACTTTAAAAACAATGTTCCTCAATGTCAAATTGCAAAGGCTTTTGAGGTCTCATCATCGACAGTGCATAACATCATCAAAAGTTACAGAGAAACTGGAAAAATCTCTGTGCGTAAGGGACAAGGCCTAAGACCTTTACTGGATGCCCGTGATCTTTGGGCCCTCAGATGCCACTGCATCACCGCTGAGATATGGGCCAAAATTCAAATCCAGCAATGCTGGCAAATATTTCAAATCTTTTTGGGCCATGCTTTTGGGTTTTGCTGCCACCTGGTGGTGGAATACAACAATACCCTACATCAGCCAATCATAATCACCAATATGATTGGCATGAGGAATAGTTTTACATCTCCAGTTTTTTAATATGTTAGACTCAAGACCCATGCCTTCAAGCACTAAAAATATAACATTGATCAATTGTGTCCCTTTTGAGATATATACCTACTATAATGACCCAAAATATGCACTTTTCATTCTGTAGACATCTTCCAAGGTCATTAAAACATTTTAATACAACCATCGTGATTTTGATATTTTTTGTAGTCCTCAGAGAATTCACCAACAGTTTGCATACCAAGTCTCAAGGCTCTATGTTAATTAGTTACAGAATAATAAATGCATTAAATTTTGAAAAAATTAGTACAATTGATGTTTTTTACTTTTTCCAGGCCAGAGTACAGATAAACTAAACATACTGAGTAAAGAGAAGTACCTTAAGCCAAGAGTTCAGCAACTATTCTGACAAAATGAAACTTGTGGGTCTATCAGCTCTGAAAATCCATATCTGAGGCCCTCAAACTCCCTCCAAAATTGAGGCGATTTTGTTAAAATTTACCCCTCTTCCCTCAAATAGGCAAAATTTCAGGAACTAACAGTAATTGAGCTGAAAAATTTGACCTCAGTACTGCCAGTGCATATCTCTTGAGATGTGCAAAATTTTATCAAAATTAAAATTTTAATGTGGGGGGCTTTGATTGAGTTGAAGCGGAATAGACCCCACAGTTTGTAAACACAGTCCGCCGTGCCATCCACAGATGCCTCCTAAAACTCTATCAGGCAAAAAGGAAGCCATTGTTGAGCATGATCCAGAAGCGTCGCCGTGTTCTGTGGGCAAAGGCTAATTTAAAATGGACTGTAGCAAAGTGGCTAAGTGTCCTGTGGTCAGATGAGTCCACATTTGACATTTTTGTTGGAAATCAAGTGTCGTGTCCTCCGGGCTAAAGAGGAGAAAGACCACCCCTCCTGTTATCAGTGTTCAGTTCAAAAGCCAGCATCTCTGATGGTATGGGGATGCATTAGTGCATATGGTGTGGGACACTTGCATGTTTTAAAAAGCACCATGAATGCTGAAAGGTATGTAAAGGTTTTAGAGCAACATATACTCCCCTCCAGATGACATCTATTCCAGGGAAGGCCTAGTGTATTTCAAAACAGTGTATGCAACTCTGCAAAACCACATACTGCAGCTATTACAACAGAATGGCTTCGTAGTAGAAGAGTCTGTGTGCTGAACTGGCCTGCCTGCAGTCCTGATCTTTCACCGATTGAGAACATTTGGCGCATAATTAAAAGAAAAATCTGTCAAAGGAGACCCAAAACTCTCCAGCAGCTGGAAGTCTGTATTAGGGATCACATTCCAATGGCTAAACTCAAGAAACGTGTCTCCACAATGCCCAGACACCTCCACTCTGTGTTAAAATTAAGAGGGGATGCAACACCATGGTAAACGGGCCCCTGTCCCAATTTTTTTGCAGCCATCAAATTTCAAATGAGCTCATTTTGCGGTTAAAATAGTAAAATTTCTCAGTTTCAGCATTTGCTATGTTATCTCTATTCTACTGTGAAGAAAATACTGGCTGGTGTGATTTGAAAGTCATTGCATTTTGATTTTACTCACATTTTCCACTTTGTCCCAACTATTTTCGGAATTGGAGTTGTATTACAGTCCTGCTAAATCCCTACGAAACATCGAGGCCTCTCAGATCCTCTGATCAGGGTCTTCTGACTGTTCCAGAATCTAGGTTAAAACTTAAGGGGACCGCGCCTATGCAGTAATGGCCCCTAGACTCTGGGACAGTCCACCACCGAGCGCCAGATCAGCTGAATCAGTGTACATTTTTTAAACACGTCTTAAAACACATTTTTATCAGCAGGCTTTTCCTGGGTCTTAACTAATTTTATTTTTTTATTTTTTGTTTGTTTGTTTGCTTTCTTCTTTTATTTATTTATTTATTTATTTAAATAATGTTTCACTCCTTTTGTACTCTTACTGCTGCTTGTTTTACTTTCCGTAAAGCACTTTGTGCTCCTGCTGGAAAAGTGCTATATTAATAATATAAATAAAGTTATTATTATTATTATTATTACCCATTCTAGTGCTCTGTGAGGCTGCCCTGCTGAAAGTTCTGGCATTTTCCAGCCTGCGCTGGACAAGCTGGTCTTTGCAGCATTTTCAACACTTCTGGATGGTTTTATTTCATTTCCCAGCTGTTCACCTGATGTGCTTCCCATATTGAGTGAGTCACTAGTTTGGCCAAAAATGTTCTTTACAGCTTTAATCAGCTTTTGCCCAGCCACACTCCATTTGTGAACACAATAAATGTAAAAAAGAAAAAAGATAATTCATTATTTATTGATATTTTCACCATAATTAATATCTTTATCTCTATTCATGTCTTTAACTTCACCAATGGATTGGACAGTCTAAAAAACCATGTCAGTGCACATAGCACCTCTCACGTTCATTAGAAAAGTTCATTTTCTGTTCATATTCATTGGTTGACTCATAATTGAATGAAATTTGAAGTCATAATATCCCTAAATTAAATTCATGTTTGCCGCAGTTTCGATTGTTGCAATTTATTCGCATTGAAAATTGCAGTGAGGGCGAATTAGTTCAGTACCAGAGAGAAACTCTTTCAATGTGCGTTTATAAACTGAAAGGGAGGTGGCTCTCTAGTGGTGTACTTTAGTAGTGCTCATGGGCTGCATGATGTTTAGGGATCTGCTTTGGACATGTATTTTGTACTAGTCATCAATGTGCATTCATCTAAAAATGTCTACATTCAGGCTGTAGAACTGAAATATTCCACTAGATGGAACTTACTTTTCTGAAGAATCGCCTCATTTGTCTTGGTTGATAGTACTTGTTGCTGCAATTTTACAAATGGTTTAGCAGAGTTGTGTTTGCTAGAAGTTTTTGTATCATGCTGTCTTGGGGAGGTTATTCTGTCATTGACGAGGTTGCATAATTTGGCAATGGACAGTGTTTAAGGATGTTGATTTTCTGCCACATTTTCAAGTATATTGGCTGGGTTTCCGCTTGACAGTATTTCCAAAAGTTGCCCGATTAGAGTTTTCAGAGTTTTATTCTGCATTAAATAAATAAACAAATAGTGAGTATTATCGCTGTAAGACTTGTCAAGGTAATGCATTTATTCATTACAATACTAAAGCATTGAGCTTTCCACAAATTTTTGCCCGAAATGGGCCCTGCTTTTTGTTTTATCGACTGTGAAGTAGGTAACTTGCGAACTGATACTGCAAGTGATGGTCATGCTGAGGTACAGGGGTCCCGAGGGGCCAGTCTCGCAGAAAACCTCTGTCTATCTGTCTTTGAGTGATGTCAGTGTGTCCTGACACTGGTTTTAGGGCCAGCCTGGGCCTACCGGAGATCAGGGTCCCAGGGGCCCCCCAGGGCGGCCGGGTGAGGTGGGAATTCATGGCCACAAAGGAGAGAAGGGAGACCCCGGGCTGAATGGTGCCACTGGACCCAAAGGCGCGACAGTAAGTGGCCAGATGACTGTCCGCATGCCTCTGTGACATTCGTGTCACATACAAGGTCTCTGCGAGTTTTGACTCCACATCGTTCTTTTCCTCCACCCACAGGGACAGACTGGTGTTCCCGGGTTCGCCGGATCTGACGGGATTCCCGTAAGTAGGAGAGCAGTGACAGCTGGAACTTTGACCACTAACAGTCATGCATCTTGAAGGAAAATGTTCACCGTGATGTGATGTTGGACATTACACTAATACAATGCTTATTACATGTGCATTTCTGAAGTAATGGTAACTAGATGCAGGGGAGGGGTTGTGGCAAAATTGGAGCTTGGTCCATTTTCGTGTGGAGAATCTCCATTAAAAATATTATTTATTCTGGGGGTGCCCCAGTGGTACATCGGTCTAAGCGTACGCACCATAAAGGGCTGTGTCCTTCTCGCGGTAACCTGGGTTCGATTTCGGCTCAGGTCATTTGCCGCATGTCATCTACATTATTCTCCCCAAATTGCCTGTCTCTCTCTACTCTGTAACTGTCAAATAAAGGTAAAAAAATCCCCCCAAAAAAGAATCTTTAAGATATATATATTATTTATTCTAAAATAAACTTACTCTGGTCGGTGGCCATTTGCTCTCAAACAACAGGATACCGCAGGGACATGAGGAGGGTTTGTTAACTCTGCGCGCCACAAGTTGAAGTCTTGTTTTACTCAGGGCCACCCTGGACAAGCAGGGTCTCGTGGGAAACCGGGCGCAGACGGCTGCAATGGAACCCACGGAGAATCTGGGGTGCCAGGGCAACCAGGTGGTCTCGGCTCTCCAGGCATCCCAGTGAGTGGAATTTTGAAGCGTTAAAGGAGGAATGCTCAGAATGTGCGATGGAGATTGAGCCGCCTGGTGGGGTGAATGTTGAAGGTGTTAATGGTGAATGGACATGATCTGTAAGGTGAAATTAGGAAGTTTTTCATGGTGAATAGTGGATTCAGAAGCTGTTGATGGTGAATGGACATGATCTGTAAGGGTGTATGTAGAAGTTGTTCATGGAGAATGGACATGATCTGTAAGGGCGTATGTAGAAGTTGTTCATGGTGAATGGACATAATCTGTCAGGGTGTATGTAGAAGTTGTTTGTGGTGAATGGACATGATCTGTTAGGGCGAAATTAGAAGTTGTCAGTGGTGATTGGACATGATTTGTAAGGGTGTATGTAGAAGTTGTTCATGGTGAATTGTGGAAGCAGAAGCTGTTGATGATGAATGGACATGGTTTGCGAGGCTGAATATAGTAACTGTTTATGGTGAATGGACACGGCGTGTAAGAGTGAATGCAGAAGCTGTTCGTGGCGCATGGACTCAGTCTGTAAGGATGAATGTAAACAGTGTTGCTGGTAGATACACGCGGTGCATGATGATGTGGGTTCATAGTGTATAATGATGTATTGTTCTCTCCACACCCTCACGCAGGGTCAGCCCGGGAGGAAAGGACAGAAGGGGGAATCCTGGTTACTCAGCGTGTTCATGGAGCAATATCAGGTAAGAGGGCAAAACACCGGGGGAAAGCTTTGCTTGACGTAAGTCTTTTACCCAAACCGCTATGTATCATGGCCACCTCCAGCTCTACGCTGGACAGGGACTTACCACCTCAACTCAACTCGAAAATTTGGATTGGTATGGAAATTTCGCATCAAAACAGAAAGCAGTGATCCTTAAAGTTTGGTCTGGTCAACTTCATTTCATTTGTAAATTCACATCTCTTCCTGCTATTCAGGCCTACAACATAGTCTGAAAAAGTTGGGACCAAGGAAAATTTGGGCTAGTAATGAGGTAAAAAAATGTGTATAATGTTGTCTTACGTACTACATTAGCTGCTATACAACTATGCAACAAAATGCACAACTCAAATCAGCGGCTTATGCAATGGAGTGTAATTCTGGTACCTCCTGAAAACCTTCCCCCCCAGGAAGGCTAACCACAGCCGTATTAATGCTGCGCCACGTCAGCGCAGGTGTACTTCACCTCATTTCTAGAAAGAGAGACGAGCAAAATGAAAGGGAATGGGCCCTCTACTGGTGCATTGTTGTATAGGAGCTAATGCAAAACGTAACAGTTGTCACTTAGCAGTAATTGTAATCCTGATTTGGGATAACTGTAGCATCCAGGAAAGGCCTTGATCTTCAGGAGCAATAACAGACAGAAAATTGCCAATTTGCTTACAAATGCAGAGAAAATTATTGAAAAAATTATGTTCCCTAAAGAAAGATAGGAGGGGATTTAGATACCTTCGGCGCAAAACATAATTAAAAGATTCAAAGATTCTCGTAGAATTTCTGCATGTAAAGGGCAAGGATACCAGCCTAAACTGAATACCCATGATCACCAATCACTCAGGCGGCACAGCATCACAAACTGTTATTTATGTACGTACATCTGACATAATCACATGGGCTCAGAATTACTTGGGCGAACATTTGACTTTTCTGAAGGCACTATTAATGAAGCGTCACCTGCAAGCCAGTTCAAGCAGTCAATCAAATCAAGCTGCTCTATACTTTTAACCTCTACAAACATACCCTCCCAATATGTTGGCCTGTATAAGCTGAGAAAATCTCTCAGCTAACCCTCTGTATGAACATACACTGCTGCATTGCACCAAGCATGGTTGCCTGCTCTTCAGCCCTGCCACTACCCAAGCATCCATCTGCAGGCTTCAGCTACAAAACAGGGAGGAGGGTATTTAATCATCGCTCCCCAATATCTCATATAAACCCATCTGTGTCAGAGTCTAACCGTCAAACCCTACGTTCCTCTATTGTAACAAACATTTCAATGTGATAACTGAAAACTACAGAGATTTGGAGCAACATATGCCGTTTTCAGGACAACATCTTTTCCAAGGACCCCTATTCATATTTCAACAAAGCAAAACGAAATTGCATTCTGCATGCATTACAAAAGCATGGCTGAGCAAGAGGATGGTGCGGGTGCTGATCTGGCCTGCCTGCCGTCCAGGCTTCTCCCCAGGAGAGAAAATATGGCAGATTTTGAAACTCGATGTGACAACAAAGACCTTGTTCTGTTGCACACCTTAGAAAACTTGTCTGCAGGAATAATGGGACAAAATTGCACTTGAAATATAAAATCACTTAGTGTCCTCAGTCCCTGTATGTTTATCAAGTGGCGTAAAAAGGAATGGCAACCTTCCAAAATAGCAAATACTGTCAGAAGGACATTGTTGAAATGTGTGTAATTTGAAAACTCAATAAAATTCCATTGGTAAAACTTATTCATTCATCCAAGATAATGAAAAACTCACTGCCTTCAGTTTTATTTTAACATACCTCCCAGCTTTTTTCTGATTTGGGGTTATGTTTCCAACAGCTAGTGAGAGGTCATTCGTTAGTCGTGCCAAGTGATGAAAGGTAATTGATTCATCATGGCAGGTAATAATTGATAGGCTTATGCCTTTTTCAGGGGGAAACAGGTGAAGGCGGCTTACCAGGATTTCCAGTGAGTTCCTCTTTACTCTTCATTAGCTTTGTTCATTTTTGGGCCATATATTAAAAGCACCAGCTGCAGCTGATATGTTCACTGTTTATCTCCCTTCTTGCCTCCCTGTCTCTCCCTCATTCACTCCCACTTTCCAGGGGCCTGCAGGTGATCCAGGTTTGATGGGACCCAGAGGGCATGCTGGACCACAGGTGAGTACCTTTGAAAAAGTCTTTCCTTACTAACTGCTCAACTGCCCAGCTACTGAAACACCCACAGCCCAAATACATGCAACACAACCACTCACAG
Organism: Gymnothorax reevesii; assembly: GCA_029721435.1. Classification (NCBI taxonomy): domain Eukaryota; kingdom Metazoa; phylum Chordata; class Actinopteri; order Anguilliformes; family Muraenidae; genus Gymnothorax; species Gymnothorax reevesii. The sequence goes on along the minus strand of CM056587.1, from coordinate 16,310,901 downwards.
TCCCACTCACCGTCACCCCTAACCGTCACCCCTAACCCCTCAACTGCAGAAGGATTTTCTTCTCCAGTTTTCTTATTCATATAAATAATTTGTGCTGTTTTCCAGGGCCCTCCTGGTTTTCAAGGCTCACCTGGACAAAAGGTAAGACCCGGCAGCCAGCCCTGTGGTTCATCAGTCATAAAGCATGGCCTTACCCTTTCAGCCTATTGCAGTTTGAAACAGTGGTATTTCTGTAGGCTGTAGCCCTTTTCAAGGTGAAAACTAGGACGTCGTCAAATCGCTTGGTTTATCCTTCCTTGTCTTCTTGTTCCTTGCTCGACCTGGAACTAGATTTTTGCAATATTTATGGGCAATACCACCTTTTAAATGTTCCCTCCATGAGGCAGGACCCAGCTGTTAGAAGCTTCCAAAAATATATCTTGAGTGTGGAATCCGTAGTTTGTCATTTGACAATTTTTTCAGCATTCCTGGAATCTAAATGATCAATCGTCAGGTCCAAAACTTTCTATCTGCCACTTATCTGCTACGTCTTAAACTGATGTTTGAGCAAGGACATTCTATTTCATTAACTCACGTTCTCAAACCTCCTGTCTTCACAAAGTTTTTGCATATCCTTTTCTTGACGCCATGATGCGCGCAGTAGGATACAAGCGAAAGGAAAGAGAGAGGTTGGTGCTAGAGAGATTAGAATATATCCATTGGACCTGTTGCAGGCAAGCTTCTTATGACATTGCACTCAAGTGATGATTTTGTATTTGCGTCTGGATTTGTTTTTGAATCCTAGGAGTGAGATGCGACCAGCTTGCTAACACGTAATTCTGTCTGTGGGTGTTTAATTACATTTATTGCAAATGAGATACGGGATCCAGTATTTGATGGCTAAAAGATTACACAAGATTTCACCTGTTCCTCTTGGACCATAGAGTGATTCAGATTTTGCTTTGCAGAAAACCGGTGATTGTGGTGAAAATGGCTATCACCTCATTGGTTTTAATCTGTCAGAACTGATCTTCAAATACAAAAAGATATAAATCAATGAATCTATTTGCTGTCCTCAGGGTGACATGCATGACACAAGAGAGGAACTGAAAGGAGAACCGGTAAGCTACCGTCCCAGTTTTCACTCTGATATTCTGATCCCTGTTTGATGCCCATGCTTTAATGCTCTGAACCCTGTTTGGACCATATAGAACACTAGACAGGGTACTGACAGGGTACGCTCAAGTGAATCATCTGTACCAGCCTTGTATACTAAACCCAGAAGTAAAATTTGCTCATTGACTCTCATTCATTTTTGCCTACTTTAAAATTAGATTTTCATAAACACTAGCGTGTGAGTCGCTGTTATTTTGGTATCGCTGAGTAGAGCAACATTTCGACCTTCTAAATATGTGCTTTTTTTGGTTGGGGGAAGAGGCACGTTCACGGAAGGGAAGACCAACAATGTGACTCGGTGACAATTGATTCATATGACAAATGACAAATCGCAGGGATGGCAAAATGTTTTTGGGCCAGTTCATACTCTACCCAAGGTACGCGAGCAAACGCACAGGTCCATTCCATTCCATTCTCAGAGAAGCCTGAACGCGCGTCCCTTGCTGCGCTGTGCCTCGTTAAAAAGCAGTACACTGCTCATACAATAGGGGGCAGCAAAGTCTTCTTCTCCTCCTCCTTCTTTTCTCTTTTTGGTGTGTTGAACGCAGCTTATGGTGCATTATTTGCTTTATCTCCCCTATTGGAATCTCACGGAAATACACGCGTCAATGCGTCGCATTACAAAAATTTGGCATTTGTGATTTCGGTAAACGCACCCCTTTATAGAAAGACAAAGCAACTTATCCTCCGTTTTAAATATTTTGCTGGTAAGGATTATTGCCGTTGAGTGTCAATTACAAGAATCTAGCTTGTTAGCCACCTCATTAATTTTATTAACTGCCAAGTCAACGCAGCTAGTTAGCTGGCGACTGTTAAAAATCATTAGCATTTGCTTTTAGTCGCCAGTGTATTCAAGTCAATGGAATGGCTAATTATCTAGCTAGCATGCAAACGCGACTTTCTCCATTTAAGTAATAAATTTGCGTTTCTATGATAACTTTTGCATGAAATGTTTTTTTACTGGTCTTCGCATTCATATTTCCACAAAACGTGGTCGCACATCTTGGCATTTTAATGATTATATTAACTAATTTTAAATTGTCCTCATAGGAAATCATTCATTTTAATGACGAGGATTGGTATATCAATATGGCGGCTAGGTGCTTCAATTTGTTTAATGTAAATATGATGTCATCAGCAATCTACTTCGAAATATATATCTATGGTTTGGACTCTGATCCTCAAATCTTAAGTACTCTGCTTTAACTCTCATGTTCTTATCTCTCCAACCCCGCTCTGAAGGAGCATTCAGTCATAGGTCCTATTTTTTTTACATTTTGTGCTCTTTAACTCTTCACTGTACCAGCCATCAAAGAAATGGATTGTTTGATGTGTATCACTGGTATCCATATTCCCTCTGGGCCCTGTAGCATCAGAAGTAAAATGTTCTCTCCCTCCAATTCGATCCAAGGGGCTCGGCCAGAAAATGGGGATCCATATTTGTCAATCTCTCTGCATGTTCACAGTTAATACTTCTAGAACTTAGCATAGACTGCGTTGATTGCAGGAAGTTCAAAACTACTGGTTACGCTAAAGCCAAAATCAGCATTTTAAACAGCTAAAGCTCACAAAGTCTGCTGAAGAGAACTCTTGGAAGAAAAAATTGGGCAAACAGGTGTGCACCAAACTAGCCAAGTTTATAACCCCTACTCATCCTTTTGAGTAAGCTTCATGGCTCCCAAGTGACCCGCATCTGCCGGCTCCGACCCACATTTGAATAGCAAAACCCGCGGACCTGCAAGCAAATGAAAAAACTCACAATTTGCGCATTGCGGAATTTTCTCCATCCACGCATAACAATGTGTTATGAATCAATGAAATTAAATGCAAATTCCACCATCCGGTCAATAAAATGATAAGAAAATGAATCGTTATCTACCCCTCCCCCGCAACGGAATTACTCCTCTGCCCCCCCCTCCCTCCCCCCCCCCCTCAATGAAATGAAACGCTGTCATTATGGACCAGCATTTCGGTCCTTCAAACTTGGGAGGTATTAAGCTTTAGTTTCTCATTGTTAGCACACTCTCAAACATTAGTTAGCATATTAAGTATTGTCATCCTACATATAACATTAAGGTAACAAGTGGATTGCTATTTAACCACCTAAGTAAGCAAGCCAATGTTACACTATGTTCATTTGTAAAACAGTTCTATGCTAACCAGCATGATTTCCAAGTGCGTGACCTTTAAAAATAAACATTAGTTGACCTCTTTCATTCATTTACTCCCGTACTTGAGAAATACTGCTCAGAGACTGGCAACTAGCATTAGATTAGCTGCCTAACATTATCTGTCATTGTTAGCTGAAAGTTAACATTGGCCAGTTTGGGCTTCCTATTGCTATGCATATGATGTAAAAGCACATTAACTACTATTCATTTAAAATCACCTGCTGTACATAACCACAGTATACTGTTTATGTTAATTTCTATGAAGTTTTAAACATATTTCTTATTTCAATAGGGTATTACCTCTGTGAGGGAGATGAGTTGGAACTGGTGGACTGCATGGGATTGATTTTTCAGTCCTGTGTCAACTGGCTCCCACAAAAAAATATATAATATTTTGTCTGACTTTCGCTCACTTTACAGCTTTTTCCCGCATCGACCTTGTAAAAAAAAAGGTACAGGAATGACATATAGCTAGTAACGGTAATGCCTGAGCTATTATAAGTATCCGGTCAATATAATGAATATGAAAGACAACTCATCTTTCACTCATGCATACTTTGTGGAACAGAAGCTAATAATGCAAGAAAAAATGGATCATAAACAAATCTCCCATTGCTAGACAACCAACACAGAAAGAGAGGGGGAGCACTAACCTTTGTATTGACCAAATACAAGCTCAAAACAAGTGGGAATTTAGCACAAAATCAGTTAAACCTATAAAGACTTTAGTCATTCAACGTCATAGTCATGTGGCTGCCAAAGCGTTCCTCTGCCCCTAATTGGCTAACCCTCCATGGTCCAGAACATTTTTCATCTGTTTTTTTGGCCTTTTTTATTGTTTGGTCGCAATATTTTCTTTGGAAGCATTTTACAACTTCACAAAAATCCATGTCATACTGTATATACACTCCATATCGGTCATTCTTTCATTTAAATTTGGTTTTGAGCAAAAGCTGTCACTTTTCTAATCCTCTGTACCCTACTTTCACGGTCATGTTCAAATCTTTGGGACCCTACTTTGAAATTATGCTTTATTCTTGAGAACTTCATCATAAATAAAATCTTTTCTTCAGGCCCTACCTTAACTTAAATCTTCTAATCTTTAGAAACCTTCCTTAAAATTGTGTTCCATAAGTCAGGACCCTATTTTTTGTTTTAGTCTTCAAAACCCCGTTCATCTTCTTTTCTTAAAACAGCAAGGACTTCCGTCCAGCAATTTTCATTCTTCAGCGAAAGAATATGACTTTTAAGTCTCATTGTAAGACTCAAGCAATAGTTAAAATGATGTTTTGCATGGCTGCTCTGTTCATTGCTCTAAGTAATGTATTTTAAAATTCACGTAATTTTGATCTCTGGTAATCCGCTTATGCAACTGTCGTTCTGCCACCTCATCTGCGCGGTGTAATTGCCTAACTGCTGTACCTTTTTTGACCACAGGGGGACCCTGGAGAACCTGGGCCACCGGGGCTCCCCAGCACATATCCTCACACCTCCCCGATCATAGGACCGCCTGTGAGTCCTTTTCTGACTGTTTCCCATCATGCTTTGCTTAGAATTACACCACGTTTTTTCCAAAGTGAATTTCATGAGTGTTTGCTTCATTATTAATATCAGCTGAAAGGTTCAAGTGATCTGAAGTGTAAAAATAAAATTCGACAAAACTTTAAAAAGTAAGGCAACCACTTACAAAGCATTTTTGACTTCACTCAACTTCAGGTCCCAATAGTTGCACAGAATCGTTGCTGAAAGAACTTTGCACTTGAGGTTTAGCAAACTATACAATGCGGGGCAGCTTTACTGCCTTATTTTTTTTTTAAATTTGAGTCAAAGTTTTATTTTTTACAATGTGTCGAGTTTCCTGCTTTGCACTGGTCATAATTAACACTTATGTAATTGCCAAAGAGAAAACCTGCTACCGAAACTTTCTGTATCATATGCTTTTGCTAATGTGTTATTCTCAACAGGGCAGGAAAGGAGAAAAGGGTTTGAAGGGTGAAACTGGCCCTCCGGTGAGTGATCACTGAGTGGTCAGCATGAGTGAAATAATAGCACATTGCATGTGTGAGTTTATTATCAGGCACTTCTGCATGAAAAGAATTACTACTCTTTACAATTATGGGTCTCCCTCAGATTTCATTGTCAATTTCAACCCTAGCCTGTACATACAGTCACTGATTTCTAAATATAGTAGAGTAAGATGTTAAAGTTCAGTATACAGCAATGCAACTGTGATTTAAGATGATTATGTGAGTGTGGTATAGTACTGGGGTAATGGTGAGTATAGTAGTATGCAGTATGGAAATGCAGAGTATGTGGTAATGTAGTGCATGAATTATGTATTAAAATGATGTTAGTTTTCAGAAATTTATAGGGATTTTGTGTTTTCATTACTGCAATAAGTTGCTATAAGCACAACGTGGTGTGATATTACATTGCTATAAACTGAAAAATACATATTCTTGTGTTGTTTTTATAAAAATGTTGTTTAATACGACATTCTTAGTCTTCTTCACCAGCTGAAATGTTTTGGCTGTGTATTTTCACCCTGTTTGTGTGAATTTCTTCTGAGACTTAGTTGTTTGTTGTATCTATGTGAAATTTCAGGCTGATAACAAGGGAGAAGATGGGATCATGGGCTTCCCAGGGCTTAGGGTAAATATATTATGGTTTTCCGCTTACCTATTGGGTGCAAAATGAATTCATGGTTATTTATATTGTTGTTAATATTTCCTCAAGCGGCCAGGCTATTGACCCTGTATTGAATTTCAGGGAAACACAGGTCTGGATGGGGAACCAGGAGAGAGGGTATGTTAGACCGGCTGCCGGCTACAGAAGTGGTCAGTTTTACACAATGGAGAGGTTTTTCCACATACTTTGCACCTGTCAACCGAATCAAACAATTTCCCTGTGTCTTTGTCATCGTTAATGCTCATCTTTGGCACTGATTGGATGGATCGCTGGGGTCACATGGCATGCTGCAGTGTACTTGAGAGGTTTTTGGTAACCTCTCCACTGTTCTTCTGTTGAATGACGTGTGTATCTTTCCAGGGTGATGAAGGTGAACCCGGAATCCAGGGATGGAACGGAAGCAAGGTTTTATTTTCTCATCATTTCTCATAGTGCACAGACTTTACACTGAGCGCGCTGACAAATCATTTCATCTTATTAAATGGCTGATCGACCTTACTAGTGCCTGCTGCACCCGTTCTATTTGCCTTGTGTGTCCTGGGTCATCTCACTGCATTCAAATCCCTGCCCACACCCAAAAAAAGAAGAAAGCTTTAGAAGAAATAGAATATACATCACAGAGTAGCGCAGGACTAACTGGTGTTCTGTCCTTTCATCTTACCTATTGGATGGTCCGACCAAGGGGCAGGACCAGAGATATTTTTTTACATAATTTTTTTTCTTGTGTTTTACAGCAACCCCTTAAATTCATGTTACCCTAATTAAAATAGATGGAAAGCGCGCATACATCAAGTGGTCTAGCATCCAGGTTGAAAATCACGAAGAAAAATTTACAAAGCTTCACAAAGTATCAAGATGTTCTCTAATCAAAGTCTGCTTTCAAAATCTTATATTTATCTCTAAAGCTGCGGTTATGTCACTTTTCGTTCTGAAAGTATTTGCTAGGAAAGATAAATGATAATTTAACTTGATTAATTGCCGAGGAGGAGTCTATTTTAACCAAGCGGTTTGCAGTTTAGTTTTGTAAATATGCAGGTATTGCCTTCTCATGCAGAAGATTGAGTCAGTTATTTTTGTTCCTCGGCTTTGCTAGAAAGTTGGGATTTACTAAGGGAACACAAGTGGAACTTCTTTGGGAATCCAAGCAATATTGGTTAAAGAACATGGGTGATTAACTAATTGATCTATTACTGTATTTCACTGACGTGAAAGAGTTGACCAACTTTTTTGTCATCTGCAGAATCAAAATGTATTGTATATATGCTCACCAAGCATTTAATTAGGAACACCAGTACACCTGCTTATTCATGCAATTAAACCATCGGCCGATCATGTGGCAGCATTGCAATGAACGGGTTCATGGAGACACTGGTCAGGAGCTTCAGTTAATATTCACATTAACCATATAAATAGGGAAAAAATGTGATCTTAATGGCTTTCAACGTGGCATTGTTGTTAATGCAAGATGGGTTGGTTATAGTGTTTCTGGAAATGCAGTTTTCATGTGTTTTGAGTGGATAACAATCTAGAGTTTACTCACATTGGTGCTAAAAACAAAAAAAAATCTAGTGAGTGACAGCTCTGTAAATAAAATGCCTTATTGGCGAGCGAGGTGAGAAGAGAATGACTGGACTGGTTGGAGTTGATGAAAAGGCCCAGGGTAATTCAGGTAACCAGTCTTAACATCAGTGTTGAGCAGTAAGCATCTCAGAATGCACAGTATGGAGGCAGGTGGGCCCCACCAGCTGAAGACTTCATCGGTTCCACTCCTGTTTTCCCAGAACAAGAAGGCTACTACTGAGGTTACCGTGGGCACAGGCTCACCAAACTGAACAGCTGAGGATACTAAAAACGTTATCTAGACTAATGAATCTCTATTTCTCCTACGACACAGGAATGATAGGGCTGGAATTTGGCTTCAACATTCTGAATCCATGAACCCAATCTTCCCAGTGATGACATTTTAGGCTGGTGATGCTGGTTTAATGGCGTAGGGAATGTTTTCATCTCATATTTTTTGCCCCCTGATAGCAGTTTATCATTTTTTGAATGACCCGCCCTACCTCAATATTGTCGCTGACCATGTGTGTCCCTTTATTGCCTCAATTTACAGCAGCTTCCAGTGGCTGCAACCAGCATGACATTACAGTGTCTCAATGCAGAACTCATGTCTAACTGGGTTTATAACTGGTTTTATAAACATTACATTTACTTTATTTCAGTTCAGTTCAATGCCCCATCCCCCCAACCACTCAGCAGATCTGAATTGGTTTGAGCACCATTTGGACATAGGAAAGTGGGAGATCCTCTGCATGAATGTGGCAAATATGCAGATATTATGTGTTGCAATCATATCTGCATAGATCGGAATCTCAAGGAATATCCCCTGCATCTTTTGGAATCCGCTTGATGAAAAACTGGGGCTGTTTTGAGAGCAAAGGGAGGCCTCGCCCACTGTTAGTATGTTGTTCTCAATAAAGTGTACGTGTAAGTGTACGTTGGCCAAGATCATTTGATTTACTGACTAAAAGTTTCCATCTAGCTTGTGGAAAAGGCCTTCAAATGGCAAAGCCAACAATGATCTACCAACCAACCGCTGAGGGGGTGGAAGAATGTTGAAGGTGAATAAATAGGGAACTATTCTCACCTGCGAGCCAAGTGTCTTTCTGTTTAAATTTTATTTCATTTTGAGTCCCTTGTAGGACAGTGCTGTCCTTTGAAGCCTAGGAGACCAAAGGTTTGGCCCAAAAGAGGTTATTAGAGCTCTTGCTGTCTACAACACCAATGAACAATTTTCATATCTGTGATATTGCTGTGATTGGTTGGTGTGTTTGTGTCTTTTTAGGGTGTGACAGGAGACCCAGGAGAGGTGATATACGTCATTGGCAGATATGTAGGTATGTCGCATTCAGCCAGAAATGAATTAATGGATGAAAGTATGAATGGCTTGATATAAGGGTTTGTTAACAAATAAAGCAAATCCAGTATGAAAGGAATGAAAAGTTTGTTTTTTGAGTATGAGCCACTCTCCCTCCACCTTTGAAAAGGTAGTTTTCCAATTGTTTTTTTTTTTTCGAGTTGTGTTCTAAAACTTCAATGAATATTCACAGTAATTATCATTTGTTGCTGTCGTTACATTTGCATTAGAAATTTTCCATCGAGCACATTCTGATTTGATAAATTTGTGATCGTACACACATTTTAGACATGCAATTAGCGAGCAAAATGTACATGGCCTGGATGCAACGGCACATTGTTGGCATTTAAATGGGATGTGACTTAATTGTTGAAGGTGCCCGACGCAAACTACTTACAAGTAGCGGGTGACCCTCACCGGTTTTGCACCTTAATGAATCATAAAAGAAGATGTTTTTGGTATATAACTATATGGTTCTTATCAGTTAAACTTTGTTCAAGTGATCAATATTCTAAACAATAATAAATAAAATAAAAACTCCATGGACTGGGAAATTAAAAACGCATTGGACACAATGAGACAGCAAACGCTGCAGAAGAGAGAGTAGGATGAGTAAGCTATCTTAACAGTGATTGGCACATTAGATTAAATTAGGAAGTGTGCAGATGTTTCCATCACAGGGAGGTGAGCGAACAACATGAAATATCACAAAGACAAAGACAGAGCAACTGGTTTTTTGGACCCAATGTTTAAAGGATTTTTTTTTTTGGTTACACTTTACTTGAAGATACCGTCATAAGAGTGACATGACACTGTCATAACTGTTACATGTGTCATGTAACAGTTATGAAAGTGTCATGTCACTCTAATGATGAAGTTGTCATAATCAAGACAACACATACAATGTCAACTTGTCATCTCAAATACCGAGTGACACTTAATGACAACGTTTATGAGATTGACATAATGTTTATGACACGTTAATGACTGTGTCATGTCACTCTTATGACAACACCTTCAAGTAAAGTGTCACCTTTTTTTAAAAAATAAATTTGGCATCTCCAATCCCACCCGAATCTGGAATACCCAATTCGAGAACTACGTGCAAGTTTGCTCGGATGCAACCCTATGTTGCCAACTCGGGAGAGAGGGACGTTTTGCAGCGCTCCTCCGAATTGTGCGCTGCTCTGAAAAGGCTGCTGACCACTGCTGGCTGGTGCGACTTGGGATCGAACCCGTGTCATGGTGACCACTACTTCTCCACAATGCGGCCTTAACTGAGTGGGCTAACCCGGCAGCCCCTGCAGTGGAATTTTTGATCGCTCGCCACCAATCAAGATGTGTTCTATTCGTGTTTTTTTCCAGTATTATGGTATGTCTAAAATGGGTGCTATACCTCAGATGGTTTCAACAGCCAACATCAGTGATGATACTGAGCTTAGTATCAGGTATGAAAACCTGTGGATTTATTGTAGATTATTCTTGAATTGTCAGAGGGACCACCGGGGGCGCCTGGATACAAGGGTGACACGGGTGACCCGGGGCCGGAGGGGCCACAGGGACCTCCTGGTCCTCCAGCATCCGCTGTTCAGGAGGGTAAGCGACTCATCGCAACACCTCGCATTGCAGGTGACATCATTCAGTATTTTGGCTGGGATAGTGTTTACCTGCTGCCTGCCATCCACAGGCTTAATCATCAGCCCGTTCGGGCCGAAGGGAGAGAAGGGGGCGAAGGGCGTAGTGGGGGAAAAAGGGCCACCAGCTCGATTCCCTGGACGTTCCGGTTTTGATGGGTTTCCAGGCCCACCTGGGCTACCTGGTCCCAAAGGATCATGTAAGTGAAAAGAGATGACGGTTATTATAATCTGGGAAAACATGTTCTGAAAAGATTACCTTTGTGAATTCATGCTACAGTCATGTCCATTTTGACTAAAGGCTATATTTACAGTGTGGGTGATTAGATGCCACAGAACAGAGAATAGAGACGAAAGATGTGACCTGGGTGTTGAGATGGTACAGTTACAGTTGTTATGGCCCCAATTTGTTATTACAATTTACTACACAACAGCAACAGCAAGGGATGACAGACACAATTTAAAACTTAAACAAATTTAATTAACAGACAAAGACTAACACTAACCTACAACTAAAGACCAAGATTGAATAAATACAAAAAAACAGAAATATTTACAGTCCCTTTTGTTGGGGTGGCTTGGTGATGTCCTGGGTAAGGAAAAAAAATGCTCTAACACAGGCAAAAGAAACTTCACAGGTCTTGAACAGAAATGACAGGTCTGGTCACATGTATCCTTCTCCTTGCAATTTCTCCTACTACTTTACTGTCTCAATTCTTTTCCTTATATACTCTTTTGCAGACCCCACCCACATTTAGACCTCTTTTTTTTACTTTTCGGGGACTTGCCCCAGACATGTCCAGGACATGTCTAAACATAGCTCCAGTCTGAGCTGAATAAAAAAAAAGGTAAATACTGCCATCCAGTGGCCTATATTCACATTACACCTCCATTCCAAAAGGGAAAAATTTTGACTCATAAAGGCAAAATTTTTCTTTTCAATACAAAATGGTTAATAAACACTTGTCTATATATACATATCATGCAATATTCAAATAAACACATGATATATATATACATATTCAAACACGGGATAAGCAATCAGCAATTACATTGTCTGTACCCTTCACATGCTTAATTTCCAAGTCAAACTCCTGTAAAATCTAACTCCAATTCAACAATCTCCGATTCTTGTTTTTCATCTTACTCAAAAACATTAACGGATTGTGGTCAGTGTACACCGTCATTGGCTTTTCCCCTGTACAAACATAAACTTCAAAGTGTTATAAAGAAAGAACCAGAGCCAACAGCTCCTTCTCTATTGTGGAATAGTTCCTTTGGTGGCGATTGAACTTCCTGGAGAAGTATGCCACGGGATGCTCAATGTCATCAGAGTCACTTCTCTGTAGGAGCACAGATCCACAAGCTTGGTCACTAGCATCGACCGCGATGGAGAACGGTTTGTTGAAGTCAGGAGATTTGAGCACGGGGAAGTGACACAGCAGAGACTTCAGGCGATCGAAGGCTCTCTGGCAAGCATCATCCCAAGTGAACTTTACGCCTTTCTTCAGTTGGTTAGTTAGACTGAGAGCAATCTCAGCAAAGTTCTTGCAGAACTTGCGGTAGTACCCGATCATTCCAAGGAAGCGGCGCAAAGCTTTTTTGTTGTCAGGAACTGGAAAGTCCATGATGGCTTGGACTTTAGCATTTATGGGTGCCACCTTACCCTGGCCTATGACGTAGCCAAGATAGGTGACAGTAGCACAACCAAAGTCACTCTTGCTCAGGTTAACAGTCAGGTTAGCCTGGGTCAGGCGCTGGAACAACGTCTCTACATCTTTTGGATGTTCTTCCCAGGAGTCACTCCATGTGATCAGGTCATCGATGTATGCACCCGTGTGTGGCAATCCGGCGATTGTAGACTGTATCATCCTTTGGAACGTGGCTGGGGCATTTTTCATGCCAAAGGGTAGGACTTCATACTGGTACAACCCAGATGGTGTGGCAAAAGCAGAGATGCTCTTGGCCCTCTCAGTTAAAGGCACACACCAATAATCCTTCAATAAATCAATCTTGGTCAGAAACTTTGCTTGCCCTACTCTATCAATACAATCATCAATCCTAGGTATTGGAAACACATCAGTTCTAGTTACAGCATTGACTTTGCGATAATCTGTACAGAATCTAGTACTTCCATCAGGTTTTGGAACTAGCACACAGGGTGAACTCCAATCTGAGTTGGAGGGTCTGATAATATCATGTTCTAACATGTACTCAACCTCTTTCTCAGCAATCTTTCTCTTATCATGATTCATCCGGTACAGATGCTGTTTAATTGGTTTGGCATCACCAACATCTACATCATGAGAGGCTATAGAAACTCTCTTTGGAACATCAGGAAACAGATCCTCATATTTCTTGATCAACCTCTCAAACTGATCTCTCTGTGAGGGTTCTAAGTGCTGGAGTTTTACATCAAGATTTTGCAACACTTCAGAATTTGACAATTTACATGAAAGAACTTTAGCTTTAATTTTTGGTTCATCATCTTGAAACTCCCCCTCATCTTCACACGTTTTGACCATTGGAGAATCTGAAGTGAAAGCTGCAACCCTAGCATTTCTGTCATGATAAGGCTTCAGCATGTTAATGTGACACAATTGTTTTGGTTTTCTCCTATCTGGAGTCTTCACAATGTAATTGAGATCATTGAGTTTTGTCAGAATTTCATAAGGACCATGAAATCTAGCCTGCAATGGATTGGACTGCAAGGGAAACAACACAAGGACCTTGTCTCCTGGTTTAAACTCACGGCTTCTAGCCTTATGATCATACCAAGTTTTCATTTTTCCCTGACTTGATTTCAAGTTCTCTTTGGCTAGGTCACAAGCTGCACTCAACCTTTCCTTGAACTTGCTAACATAGTTTAACAGACTAATGTGCGGCTCTTCCTCTTGCCATTGTTCACTCAATAATAGCAAAGGTCCTCTCACTTCATGACCAAACACTAGCTCAAATGGACTGAATCCAGTAGACTCCTGCACTGCTTCTCTAGCTGCAAACAATAGCAAATGAACACCTTCATCCCAGTCTTTCTCATGGTCATAACAATAAGTCCTCATCATTGTCTTGAGAGTGGAATGAAACTGCTCTAAGGCACCCTGACTTTCTGGATGATAGGCACTAGAAAGAATCTGCTTTGCACCTAGTTCATACACAACCTGCTGAAACAATCCTGAAGTGAAATTGCTACCTTGGTCTGACTGAATTTCCCTGGGAAGGCCAAACAACGTGAAGAACTTTATCAAAGCCTTCGAGATTGCAGTTGCCTTGATGTTACTTAGAGGTATGGCTTCGGGGAATCTGGTAGATGCACACATGATTGTCAACAAGTACTGATTTCCAGATCTAGTCTTGGGTAATGGACCAACACAATCAACAATGACCTTAGAGAATGGTTCCCCAAATGCTGGGATAGGCTGCAATGGAGCTACAGGTGGGTCTAACTGGTGTTTTCCAACTACCTGACAAGTGTGACAGGTTTTGCAAAAGTTGGAAACGTCTTTCCGAAGCCCAGGCCAAAAGAAGTGTTTCATGATCTTATCAACAGTCTTGTTAACACCAAGATGACCTCCTAAAGGTAAACTATGAGCCATTGTTAAGATCTCATTCCTGTAGACCTTCGGAACAACAATTTGCCTGACCACTGCCCAATCTGCATTGGCAGGGATATCAGGAGGGCGCCACTTCCGCATCAACACACCATCCTTGAGATAATACCCAACTGGAACTGCGTCTATTTCTTTATCAGGAAGGGCTCTCCTCCTTAGTGCACAAATTTCAGGATCATTAGTTTGCTCCTCAATCAACCGCTTTCTGGACAGAGACAAGTCTCCAGACACATCAGAATCACCAAACCCCTCTGGCTGGCTGAATACAGAACTGATAAAAGTATCTGATAAGTCCTCAAACGGAGAAACCATAATAGGCTAATCAGAGTCATGAGGGAAACCACCTGAGTCCTGACTATTCAATGTGCTGGACGGCACCACAACATCTTCTTCTTTAGCCTTCTTGGCCATAGCACGAGTCACTGCGCAAGAAGGATACAGAGATGGGTCCTCATCCCCATCTTCAGTGCTCGGCTGTGAAGTAAGATGTACAGGGGGAACTACTTTGCCCCCAGCCAGGTCATTGCCTAGCAACAGAGAAACACCCTTTATAGGTAGACTTGACATAAGTCCCACCTTTACCTGTCCTGTAACTAAATCTGACTTCAAGAATATAGAGCGCAGGGGTACAGATACAGTCCTCCCTTCAATACCTTGTACAAGTATGAAATCCCCTGAAGCGGTCTCATCACGTAACTCCAAAGAGTCCATCAACAAAAGTGACTGAGAAGCTCCGGTATCCCTTAGGATATATATGGGGACAGGAGTAATATGCTCATTCAGAGCCACAAATCCCTCTGACACAAATGGAAGAAATTCCTCCCTCACAAAGTCAGCTGTATCAGGCTTTTTAGCCCCACAAGAAGCAGGCAATTTAGCAGATCGGTTATCTACTACAGGGGTTTCTAACCTTGTTTTCACAAAG
Organism: Gymnothorax reevesii; assembly: GCA_029721435.1. Taxonomy (NCBI): domain Eukaryota; kingdom Metazoa; phylum Chordata; class Actinopteri; order Anguilliformes; family Muraenidae; genus Gymnothorax; species Gymnothorax reevesii. The sequence goes on along the minus strand of CM056587.1, from coordinate 16,295,800 downwards.
GCATTTGGTTTGGTATCCTTTTCTTTTTCTTTCTTAGCTTTAAGGAACCAACAGTTAGTTTTAACATGACCAAATTTCTTGCAATAACTGCAAACTAGACCACTTTTGTCACTGTCAGCTTTCACACTTTGATCAGACCTGTTACTGGATTTCTGAGCACCATCACCAGATTTGTCTTTGTCTTTGGGTGAAGAATCTTGGGTATCACCGTAACCCTTTTTCTGAAATTGGGACCATCTATTGTTACTGCTGGACTGAAATTTGGACTTATGTGTGAGAACATATTCATCTGCAAATTTGGCAGCTGATTGCAAATTCAGTGCTTGCTTCTCATTAAGGTAGGTCTTAATATCATCCTTAACACAGTTCTTGAATTCTTCAACTAACACCATCTCTTTTAGTGAGATTAAATCATCCTTGACCTCCATAGAAGTACACCAGCGCTCAAAGCAAACCTTCTTCTCATTAGCAAATTCCACATAAGTCTGATTTTCAGATTTCTTCAGACCCCTGAATTTCTGTCGGTAAGCCTCTGGAACCAACTCATAAGCTCTCAAAATAACCTTTTTGACAACCTCATAATCAGAGGAATCATCTGCAGACAAAGCCGAATAGGCTTGTTGAGCTTTACCCTTGAGGACAGTTTGCAACATCAGAGGCCAGTGTTCCTTTGGCCACTGGCAACTCCTTGCTACCTTTTCAAAACACTGGAAATGGTTGTCAACATCCTTTTCCGAAAATGGAGGCACCAATTTTACCTCCTGGCTACCCCGAAATTTATTTTCAGTTGGAATTTTAATTTTTAGTTGCTCCATTTGGAGTCTCTCTTTTCTATCGAATTTCTCTAATTCAAAATCTCTCTGTCTTGCAATTTTTCTAACTCAAATTCTCTTTGTTTTTCTTTTTCTTCCCTTTCTTTCTCTCTTTCTTCCCTCTCAAATTCTCTTTGTTTTTCTTTTTCCTCCCTTTTTCTCTTTTCTCCCTTTCAATCTCTAGCATTTTTAATTTAAGTTCCATTTCTATATTTGGATTTTCCACTGGAAACTGTTCCAGATCTCCTGGTGCAAACACATTTTCATCAATGTAATATTCAACTATCTCTCTAGCCAGTCTTGCTTTTCGCATGGCTGGTTTTACCTCTGTCAGCTCCAAATGTCTGCAAATTTCAAGCAGTTCTGTCTTTTTAAAAGACCTCAAAACCTCAACGGTTGGTGATGCCAAGAAATCATCCATTGCTGTTGATCTGTCAATATTTTTAGGAAAATTCACAAAAACAATTTTACAATTTGAAATGTTAGATTTTCAATAAATTACTCACACAATGTTCTATCCCGGACGAGCCCCCAATTTGTTATGGCCCCAATTTGTTATTACAATTTACTACACAACAGCAACAGCAAGGGATGACAGACACAATTTAAAACTTAAACAAATTTAATTAACAGACAAAGACTAACACTAACCTACAACTAAAGACCAAGATTGAATAAATACAAAAAAACAGAAATATTTACAGTCCCTTTTGTTGGGGTGGCTTGGTGATGTCCTAGGTAAGGAAAAAAAATGCTCTAACACAGGCAAAAATCCACATAAGAAACTTCACAGGTCTTGAACAGAAATGACAGGTCTGGTCACATGTATCCTTCTCCTTGCAATTTCTCCTACTACTTTACTGTCTCAATTCTTTTCCTTATATACTCTTTTGCAGACCCCACCCACATTTAGACCTCTTTTTTTTACTTTTCGGGGACTTGCCCCAGACATGTCCAGGACATGTCTAAACATAGCTCCAGTCTGAGCTGAATAAAAAAAAAGGTAAATACTGCCATCCAGTGGCCTATATTCACATTACATAGTATTGGAGAGCAGAGGCTGCATTTATGACTGTAGGGCGGCTCAAGAATCAGGCGCAGACACGGGGAAAGGAATGTAAGGATACAGAATAAACATGACCAAAAATAAATCAAACTGCTAAACAACCAACACAACTTAACCAACGCTGACAGTTTTTATCCTGGGTGAATAGTGGCTGGATATTTAATGTGGGTAAATGCAGGCAACAGTCTTTATATGTATGGATTAAGGATGGAGTTCTGACAGGCATGAATAAGAGCTAGTATTATAACAGGAGTGAATGGAGGCTGTAGTTACAACATGGGTTATTAAAAGCTGGAGTTACAATATGAGTTAAAAGGGGAGTAATAGCATGGATGAATAGGCATTTCAGTTTTATCATGGAAAAATGGCGGCTTGAGGCATAACATGCGTGACTATAGGCTACGATTTTAACAATGGTATGTAAACGCTAGTTTTAACATGGGCGAATAGAGGCTGAAGTTTTGACATGAGTTAATAGAGGCTGAAGTTAAAACATGGGTTAATCAAAGCTGGAGTTTTATCATGGATGACTAGAGGCTGGTGTATTAAAATGGGTTAAGAGAGGCTGAAGTTACAATTTGGACAAATAAAAGTTTGAGTTAAAGCATGAGTCAATACAGGTTACTATCATGACAAAGGCAAATGGAGGTTGCAGTAATGGCTACTGATTTCTTCCAGTGGTGTTTTAAGTGTTCCCTGCTGGCCTGTGATATTTAATTTCCAGGGTCATATGCATTCCAAGGGTATGACGGTGGACCTGGGCGGCCAGGCCGAGCCGGTATTCAGGGAGAAAAAGGTAAGACTGGGGCCTACTTGTTGAAAATTCCATCTATGACCAGCCAGATGGTCAAAGGTGTGTTTTTGACTCTTCTAGCTGGTCTTAGCTGGTGTGTTGGTGGTTAAAAAAAAAAACAGCTGGGTTCTTTCTGGGGAAAGCAGGTTCAGCTGTTTGACAAACCAGGTGGAAAACCGTTGGTTTATCAGCTGGTTGACTGCTTTAAAATGTCAAAAACAGCTGAAAGCAGCTTGACCATTTATCATCTGTCCATATTCTCTGCCTATTTTTTTTCCCAGTTTGCATTACCATGTCTGCATTTCCTTCACATTATCCCTGTTCATGCTCTGTACCTGCATTCCCTCACACAGCAGCGGAATTTTGATTTCAAAGGTGGGGAGGACTCAGTTAGAGCTGGCACAAGTCTTCAAAGGGGCATTAGTTGTCCAGATACCCCTTCCCGATTTAGAACAAATCAACCATGGATGGTTGTATCAAAAATATTTAATACAAAATACTGCAAAAGTGATGAAATCGGTCAAACCTTTGGAGCACCGAATAGGTGGAAAGCTGGAGAATTAAACCACCCTGGGGATGAGGGGTGGGGGGTATGCCTACTTATTCTCGTGAAATTTTTCACCCATTGCTTGAATTTCATTGAAATTTGCTCTCGTAGTACCCAGATATCTGGCCACAAAGCAATATAAAAATCAAAATATGTATTTATTATAAAATTACAGCCTAGAGGGTTTTGTGTAAAAAGTTGTCATAGGTAGAAATTTTACCCAAACATGATGGTTAGCTTTGTTGCCACAGTTCAGGCCATCATCTTGATTAATTGTTTCCTACCTGGCCTTGATGAGGAAAAAACAGCTTAGGAAAAACACTGCCTCATTAAAAAATATATATATTTATGGACGAGCTGTTGATGTTCTTCCTCGGACAAAATATCCCTCCATTCCAAAGAATTTCCACGAGAAAACATTTATTGACCACTATTTAGGTTCAGCTCAACTCTTCCTCGGTAACCATGAAAGATGCCATTTTGGTGTCACTTTCCATCATATTTGTCGATTTTTTTATTTTTTGAGTCTGTGAATGCACAATGTTCACCATGAGCGAGCGATCAAAATCAAAATTGTGTCTTGTCCTTCGAAGAGCCAAACTATTCCATGATTGCCAAGCATTTATATATTTTGTCATCAAGGGAAAGAGGAGATTTTCTGCTTTCTTCTGATAGATAATGAAGTAATCCACTGTACGGAAGAAATGCAATTGCAGAAAGTTTGATAACCTTACTTGCTTGTCATATCTGACTGGAATTTGCCTGCGCCATTGGTAAAGAGTTAAGAAATTCTGTCCAAAACCAGTAAAGGTGGTAATATGAAGTAAAATGCTTAATGTTAGCAGAACATCTTACATCTTATATATATATTTATGTGTGTGTGTCAAAAATAGAATTTAATATCCATTAAACCCTACGGAGCTTCAAATTTGAAATTGAACCTGATTCTAAAATTCTTAAACTGGAAACTCAAAGGCTAATTACGATGCCACTGAATGAGAGAGGCATCTGGCAATCACGTAAACAGATCACAAACAAATTAAAAGAACATTACACCAAAGTTGATGACCTCAACAAAAACCAAAGTGGAACATGACACACAAACTCACGTATGGCACGTAAGTTAACTTAATTGTTATCCATCTCTCTTGATTTGTGACCAGGGATTAAACCATGTTCACTGACTTGGTTTGCGGTTTCACTTAGTTTAGCAGCAGTAAATCGCCCGACTCAACTATACTCTCACAGGAGAAATATATTTTGTGGCCACGATGTAATTTAGTTATCATGTGGCCACGAGATATTACTCATTGCCACAATTTAGTTTACTTGTTCTCATGATTTAGTTTGCTTGTGGTCACAGGATATGAGTCATTCGCATGATTTAGCGATCTCATGGCCTTGACATATAACTTGTTTCCTCAGTTTGAGTCAACGGAATCGTGGGAAAGAGTTAATGAAATTACAGGAACAAGTTATATCTTGTGGTCACAAATTAACTAAATTGTGGGAATGACTTGAGCTTGAGGGATCGAGTTATAACCTGTCGCCACAAATTAACGAAATCTCAGCAATGACATATCTTGTGGCTACGAAATACAGTCATGGACCGTGATGATTACACTAGGCCTTTTTCATCTAATATATTACTTTACAATTTTTTGGTGGAAATGTACTGAAAATACTATCGTATGAAAACAAAAAAATCAGTCCCAAAAATATTTTGAGGTAAAAATATGGGTAATGAACAAAAACACTGAAAACATCAATTTTATATAACAATTGGAAGGTGTTGAAAATTTTATTTTTTGACTCTTGAATGGCATGAATGAATGTTTGAAGGCTCATTCCATGATTATTGATGCTAAAAATTGTTTAAACTGGATTGAGGGAGCATTATTTTGTAATATTACCTCTGATGGTCAACTGGTCCAGTATATTAGGTGACTTTAACTTTGTGCTGTGTCACAGTGTTACATGATGCTGGTTGGTCACTCAGAAAAATTTCTGAAGGCATTAAAAGCCTGCCAAGGTACTGTAAAAAATGCCAATAATCGTTACAGAGACTGGTTCACTGAAAACTAGTGGCAGTAGAGGTGCAAAACAGATGTTAAGTGCCTCTGATGTTCATTACCTGTGTATGACAAGTAAAAGAAATCAGCATTTGTTAGCATGACAATTCTGTGCTGATATTAAATGAAGAAATGATAATATCAAGATCTACTATTTCCAGAAGGCTGTGTGAAAACTGTCTGATTGGTCCTGTTGTTGCCAGCTGGCAACATCAAAAAAAGACTTGATTTTGCCAAATTCAAGGATTGGACACCAACAGACTGGGAACAAGTCCTTTGGACTAATGCATCAAAATTTGAAATTTTCTCATCCAAACGCAGAACTTGTGTGTTGGGTAGGGTTGGACAACGTTTCAATAATGGCTGTTTAACCCCTTTAGTAAAACATGGAGGTGGTAATATCATGGTTTTGGGTTCAGTCAGCTCGAAAGGAGGAAGTGATCACACAAAAATTGATGAAATCGTAGTATCGCAACATCCCTGAGAGGCACGTATTGCCATCTGGAGAGAGAATGATTGGTTGGGGATTTTATTTTCAACAAGATAATAATACACTTCTAAGTTGTGCAAGAATTATCTCAGTTGAGAAGAGTCATCTGGTGACATAAGATTTAAAATTTGGCGCACTCAAAGTCCAGACCTTAATCCGATTGAGCAAATCTGGGATTTGCTTGATACCAAGATAAAAAAAATCTGTTCTAACATCGAAAGAATCGCTTTGGAATGAACTTCAAACCATATTGAACAGTTTAGCGAGTGAGGAAATAAAACAATATTCTAATCTATGCTTGAAAGATGAAATGTTGTCATCATTTCTCTCAAAAGGACATCATTTTTATTTTACTGCATATTGTTATCGATTTACTAATTTTCATCTATATGATCAAATATTACTTAAAATAACCACTTGAATAGTATTTGGTTTGTGGTTTATCTTAATTTTGTTAAGTGTATAATCAATTATACATTTATCAGTGATCCCTCCGGCCTGTCGGCTCAGCTTTAGACCTCAGACCCGTCCCTCTCACAGTGCCATTGCCTGGCCCCCTCTGGTTGTCGCCGGCACACCTTGGTCCATATTCCGACTACCCTCCTCACCCGTTCCTTGCTCTAATGTTGTCTTCTTGTATTCGGTGTAGACACTCTACGGCATTTCATCTGAGATCTGCGTTTGGCTCCTGTGTCCTGCTTCCTGATATAAACACTTGAATCTTAGGTTTTTAGACGTCAGAGAATGCACAGCCATTTCTGTCAATGTGTTTGATGGGGGTTAAATGTCTCATTAGCTTTAAGTTAGGAACCACTGGTGTAATTGTGTTTAAGTAGCTAACAGACTGCTCTGGGTCTGTGTGTCTCTGCTGCTGTTTTAGGGGATGCTGGATTGTGCGACTGCGGCACCACCAACGCTCTGCCAGGTGATGCAGGGCCACCAGGCAAACAAGGCATCCCGGGCGTGAGGGGCGAGTGGGGGCATCAGGGAGACCAGGGCCCCCCAGGAGTGCCAGGGCTGCCTGGATTACCTGTAAGGCACAGGTTTCTTATGCATGCTGTCCATTCATTAACTGACCTGCTTATCACCGGTCGGGGTCATTAGCAGGCTTATGCCCATCCCTGCATTCAGATGGCAAATAATTCTGGGATACAGGAATTTGTGGTTGAATACTTTTGAAATATGTTGCCGTGTATTGGTGATATGAGTGTGGATGCAAGGGGTGCTAGGAACTGCTTAGAAAAAGCACTTTATTAGGCTAGGACTAGTTGCCCTGTGACGTCTAACTTCCGTTTTGCAAACCACTGTGGGTGAATCCCCAATAAGAATGAAATAAAACAGGTGAGTCTCAGTGCCCATGGCACAATATTTTAATTGGTGGTCTTGTTTGACATTTTAATAAAAACACTTTCCTCCAAAGGAATGAAGTTAATAAGTTAATAGTGTGGATATAACTCAGAATGGCCATTAAAACTGTGCGGCTTTGGCAATGTGAATTCTTATTTTTTTCCCCCCTGCCCAATTTACAGGGATTCCCAGGGATAAAGGGTGGCCTAGGTCCCAAAGGAAGAAAAGGAGAGACCCTGGTGATCACTGAGAAAGGTGGGTGTGTCCCATTTAGTGTTTGGGAACCGTACAGCCCTGGTGCTTGCATAGGAACATCACATATGACGGAGACCTATTTGACAGCTAGCTTTGTTACCTCCGCCAAGGAGGTTATGTTTTCGGTGACGTTTGTTTGTTGGTTTGTTTCTTGGTTTGTTTGTTGGTATGTTTGTTGGTTTGTTTGTGTACAACATAACTCAAAAACTTATGTCCAGATTTTGATGAAATTTTCAGGGTAGGTGGGTATTAAGTCAAGGAACAGCTGATTAAATATTGGCATATCTAGGCCAAAGTACTGCTGAGATATACGCCAAAGTTCAACATTTCAAGTCTTTCCAATGGGCTGGAGTTCCGATCGCCGTGCCTTTCCGGTTTGCTGCCCCCTGGCGGAGGTCTGCGCTCTCTGAGTGCTTTTCTAGTTTATGTGTGTGGTTGTATGTGTGTACTCTGCAGGACAACGTGGAGAGCCAGGAGATGCTGGACTGGATGGGCACAGAGGCGAGAGAGGCCGGCCTGGGTTTTCAGGGGTACCTGGGGCTCCTGGACTGCGTGGCCCCCAGGTCAGCTACTGTTCATACCTTGTGGCCCTTTTTCAGATGATGGCATTCATCGTGTCATGATTTGGTGGATTTGACAGCTTTCTTTGCTGCTCTCATCCGGGTTGACGTCGTTTTGCTCTCAATCGAATTCTTGGGCCAGCTGGCATTGATTGGGGGCGTCGCCCAGATTCTATATAAGCCCTAGTTCCGCCTCAATTCCCTTGCTAGAGTGTCAGTGTTACGTTTGCACTTAAGCCGGTAAAGTCTCCAGTAAGAGAGTTGTTAAGGATCTAGTTGCATATTTGAGGACAAGTTTTAGAGAGTTTTGTTTTTTTTTCCCCCCTTTTCATTTCGTTCTTTCGAGCTCGCTTTGCTTCCTTCTCCGGACGACATCTAGGTCTGTTGGTAGCGCTGCGCGAGTCACGCCTTCTTATTTTATTTGTGTCGCTCTCTCATCTGATGTCTTCCCCTTTTATTCTGGCCACTGCGTGTGGCGTCTAAAACTCAACAGCCATCACACATGTACCGCCTTCAGCTCGGTTTTAGCTTGCCAGTGATTCCACAGAACTTCTGTGCTGCATGTGCCATTAGTAGAATATTGCGCTCGGTCTTCCACCAGTTTTCTGCGCAAAATGACCTCTTTCCTATGCTGTATCTGTGCTGCTGATTGCAAGTAAGAATGAAATGTACTGATAGCTATTAACTGTGACTCCAGAAATGTGCTGATGCTTTAATTTTTGTGTATGTAACACTGTACGATTTCCAGTTAGTACTTGATGGGCCATTACCTGTTTTAGGGTGATGCCCTGTTTGAGGTAATATGCAGTAAGTGCATCTGTTCTTCAGGGAGAGGGGCCTGTTGGAGGCCCAGGAGAGAGGGGGTTCCCTGGGGTACCGGGTTTGCAGGGGAAGCCAGGCTCAGCAGGTGACCCAGGCCCGGTCATGGGAGCAGAGAGAGGGCCTCGCGGTTTCCAGGGCGATGCTGGATTTGATGGTTTTGTCGGAGTCCCAGGACCCCCTGGTGCTCCAGGTTAGTCCTCCCACCTTACTCACACCTCGATTTGGCTAAACCTGAGGATGGAATTATTATTAGCTATTGTTCGGCTTCAAGGACTCATTATTTGGAACAGGGCTGGTAAATTCTTTTCGAATTTGGGATTGGTCTTCCAAATGCCAACCCCGCCCTCCTGAAGGGTTGCTTACCCAAAGCATAACTGATTCTGCAGCTAGAGATCGTCTATAGTTGCTTATTAGTAGAATCATGCGAGTTATTTTAAGGTTGGAATGAAAATCAATATGACGGAACAGGAACCGAATTGAGCTGCCCTGATTCAGAACCACATAGTGTTTAGAACAAGGACTGGCAATCGGGGTCCTGTATGGCTAGTGTGTATGCAAGTCAGTTCCCCGGACTAAATGAGCTAATTGGCTGCATGCGCAGTAAACAGATCACAGTAAGAGGTTTTCAGTAGGGACTCAAGATGAGTTTTTCTGGTCATTCAATAGCTTTTCAAGAAATGCCTCTAAAATGTCACTTCCAAAAAAGTTTGGAAGTTTTGTAAAATGTAAATAAAAATTGCATGCAATGATTTGCAAACTCCAGATAGTGGGTAATTTGAATTTGCAGATATAGCGCAAGCAGTATTTTCTGGACTCGTGAGTGATTCAGGCTGTCAGGCTGCTCCAGATGTCGACAGTTTTTGCTAGCAAGCTTGCCTGCAAATTTCAATGCAAAAGACAGGTTCTCTTCTCTAAATAAATGAGTAATTTATGGTGGAGTTCATCTTAAATCTTTTTGGTGGCCAAATTTGGAGTTCATTAATTGTGACACCAGTCGCTGTTTCCCATTTCTGTCACATTGATTGAGGTCACCCATCTGACCGAGCTACATGTCTGTGGTGTCATGTAGGTTCTCATAAACCCCTGAACAGCACCAGCAGATCTGATATGACTTCCGTTTGGGATTATGACTGTAGTGATGGATCAGTGATGTGTTTAATGTGTTTTTTTTCTTAGGAGAGTGTGATTTACTGCCCGGTACACCTGGTCAACAAGGCTTTCCTGGGTTTCCTGGGATTGATGGTTTTCCAGGTATATTTTGCAACCTTTATGTGGTCAGTGCTTCACAGATATTGTAAGGATGGACAAGGGCCTGGAGTAATGGAGGTATGGGGGGATGCTGTATGTTTCAGGTGGGCCCGGTCTTAAAGGCATCGATGGATTACCGGGGAAGGAGGGAGTCAAGGGGGAGCACGGAGAGCCAGGCAACGGCGGTGTCCAGGGACCACCAGGCAAGCAAAGCATGACAGATTCCCACCGTTAAATACCCCTCGTCTCTTGTTATAATCCCTGGTTGCAGTGTCTTTCACTCACCTTTTTGACACCTTTTTGGGTTTCTGATTACCTGTGCAAATTTATTTTTGCTTCTGTAGCACATCATGTGATTTGGGGGGGGGTAGTTCTCTGGTACCAAAATATCACAATCGCTTCAATTTTGCACTTTGCACTTTACAGATCTGCTTTTTTTTTCAAAACTTTACAGTTTTGCCTTTTATAGTGAGATGCCAAACTGCATTTCACTGCTGGAGTGTTTGCACTTCGCGCAATGATAATAAAGACGAATCAAATATGATTTGACCCCAGGTTTTGCCGGACAGCGAGGCGAAATGGGGCTGCCAGGGGCTAAAGGGGTAGTCGGATCCCCGGGTTTTCCTGGACAGCCTGGTCGAGACGGAGAGGAGGGGCAGAAGGGGGCTCACGGGGAAGTCATGGGAGCCGCCCCAGGACCCCCTGGAGATGTGGGACCCCCTGGGCTCCAAGGCACTGAGGGTCCCAAAGGAGAGGCGGGAAACCAGGGATACCCAGGTCAGGAAGTGCAGCGGGGCAGCGTCTGCTGCTACAATGTGTTTGGACCCTTTGTAGAGTGGCTGTTTGGAATATATCCCCAAAAATCTTGATCATTGTTCTAAAACTCTATTGTATCATGGAACTGGCAGTGACGGTTACATCAGAATGCTCATTCAGCCCTCAACATGTGCGAATATTCTGCCCCCATTTGTGTTGTAGGTTGTATGAATTCTTTTAACCAACTTTGATTTGAAAGTGAACTGTCAGAATGTTTGCCGGGATGTTTTTTAACTGGTGGACGTAGCTGCTTACTGTGTCATCATCGCTTCCTTCCTTTCCTCGCTGACAGGAATGCCCGGTATGCCTGGTATACTTGGATCCAAAGGTGAGACGGGACGTTCTGGCCTGCCGGGGGAAGTTGGTCGACCTGGACCTGCTGGAAAGTTAGGATTCCCAGGATTCCCTGGACAACCAGGCCCTTCAGGGACCCCAGGAGTTACTGGCGGCCCAGGTAGAGTCCAAATTTCAATCTGTTCTTTGTGTATGGGTTGTGTATAGAAATCTTCAATTTGTGTATTTACGTGTTTGTGTTACAAATGTTTGTATATGTCATACAGTTGTCTCTCCTTTCATTGGTGTCAATCCCCCACCCTTCCCCCCCACCGGTGGGTCCTCAAAATAGTTGGAATGGCCAGCCCCTATCACCAACTCTGTACAACAACAGGGCACTCTTTTGCCGCAGTTTCAAAACGTATATGTGATGGTCTGGCCCTGCAGGCCCTCCCCTCTCCTTTTTGCACCTCCACCTCAACGAGCTACAGCTGCTGCTCGTTGAGGTGGAGGTGACTTGAGTGTATTTGAGAGCTGCACTGCCACACTGGCAGTGCAGCTGTATTCTGTTGGCTCATTGTTTGCTGGCCATTTGTATTGGAGCCCTGAATATCGCTGCTGTTCCCCTGGGTGTTTAATGGGTTTTATTAAACTCTATTTATATTTTACTCAGCCTGTGCACTTGGGTCCCTCAATTCAGTTTTGGGTACATGGTCCCTGTGCCCGCCGGCTTGCCTCCTCATGCCGGCAGGACCAAACCATGACAGTATAGCCGCGTTTAGAATTTCCATTTGGTTTCATATTGCGCAAATGTCTTTGAAATGTGCAAATCCCAGTTCCAATGAAGTAGAGACGTTGTGGAAAACGTGAATAAAAACAGAATACAATGATTTGCAAATCTTTTTTGACCTATATTCAATTGAATACACTACAAAGACAAGATATTTAATGTTCAAACTGAAACTTTATTGTTTTTTTTGGAAATATTCACTCATTTTGAATTTGATGCCTGCCACACATTCCAAAAAAGCTGGGACAGGGGCCTGTTTACCACTGTGTTACATCACCTTTCCTTTTAACAACACTCAATAAACGTTTCGGAACTGAAGACACTAATTGTAGAAGCTTTGTAGGTGGAATTCTTTCCCATTCTTGCTTGATGTACAACTTCAGTTGTTTAACAGCCCGTTGTTGTATTTTGGGCTTCGTAATGCGCCACACATTTTCGATGTGAGACAGGTCTGGACTGCTGGTAGGCCAGTCTATCACCAGCCCTCTTTTACTACAAAGCCACACTGTTGTAACACGTGCAGAATGTGGCTTGGCATTGTCTTGCTGAAATAAGCAGGGACGTCCCTGAAAAAAACATCACTTGGATGGTAGCATATGTTGCTCCAAAACCTGTAAGTACCATTCAGCATTAATGGTGCCTTCACAGATATGCAAGTTATCCATTCCATGGGCACTAACACATCCCCATACCTTCACAGATGCTGGCTTTTGAACTTTGCGCTGATAACCATCTGGATGGTCCTTTCTTCTTTAGCCCGGAGGACACGACGTGCATGATTTCCGAAACAATTTGAAATGTGGACTCGTCAGACCACGGCACACTTTCCCACTTTGTGTCAGTCCATCTCAGATTAGCTTAGGCCCAGAGAAGCCGGTGGCGTTTCTGGGTGTTTTTGATGTATGGTTTTCGCTTTGCATGGTAGAATTTTAACGTGCACTTGTAGATGAAGCAACAAACTGTGTTAACTGACAATGGTTTTCCGAAGTGTTCCTGAGCCCACATGGTAATATCATTTACAGAATGATGTCAGTTTTTAATGCAGTGCCGCCTGAAGGACCGACTGTCATGGGCATTCAATGTTGGTTTTCAGCCTTGCTGCTTATGTGTAGAGATCTCTTTTGATATTATGACTGTAGATGATGAAATCCCGAAATTCCTTGCAGTTGCACGTTGAGAAACATTGTTCCTACGTAAACAGTTGGACTGTTTTCTCTCGCTGATGTTCACAAAGTGGCGGACCTGGCCCCATCCTTGCTTGTGAACGGCTGAGCCTTTGGGGAAGCTTGTTTTATACCTCATCGTGACACTCACCTGTTTCCAATTAATCTGTGGAATGTTCCAAACAGGTGTTTTTTGAGCATTCTTCAACTTTTCCAGTCTTTTGTTGCCCTTGTCCCAGCTTTTTTGGAATGTGTTTCAGGCATCAAATTCAAAATGAGTGAATGATTCCAAAAAAAACAACGAAATTTATCAGATTGAACATTAAATATCTTGTCATCGAAGTATACTCAATTGTATACGGGTCAAGAAGGACTGGCAAATCATGGCATTCTGTTTTTACTCATGTTTTGCACAGCATCCCAACACAGCTAAATGCCAAGTAGCTTAAGTATCTGAAGTGTTAGCTTTATTTTAATGATAGGACAATGGAGAGTTTAGTCGGGCAGTTCTCGTCTCTCATCTAATGCTGTGTTATGGTATTTAACAAAAGCCTTCATGGCTGTGACCGATCACAAAAAAAACTTGAGTATGGCGGTCAACGATTCAGAGAGTGATTCACAACAGAACATATAGTAACCGAAACAATGTCTCTAAAATTGTTTTGCAAAACTGTTTTCATGAACATAGATAATCATCTGACATAAAAGTGGCTGAGATGAACAAAAACATGGAGTAAAGCACTATCAATCAACCATTAACAATCTCTGATTTCAATAATATCATATAACTCTTGGTCATGTGATGCGGATGGGAGCGGGGCACACATATCTTTAAACCTAAAAAAGGCACAGAATACCTTGTTTTATGTGGCCTCAGGGGATGAACTATCCAGGGGAATTTCACTTTCCAGCAAACGTGATACGTTTGCTCTCTGCACTCAGTTGGACAATGCGTTGCGTGTGCTAATGCAATCAATCACATTAACGCATGAACATCCTCATGTCTGATTGGCTTTCCCCATGAGTGGTGCCCAATGGGTGCCCGATGCTGCGGGCTTGCGAGTCTCTCGTGTGTGTTTATCTGTACATACTGTATAATATCTGCGTATGCATTTTACTGAAATGTCATTAGGTGAATGTATGAATGCATACACTCTTTGTTGTGAAATTGGTGAGGCAAAAGAACTCATTACCATCAGAATAAAGCTCATTTATTTGTATCTTGGTGAATCGTTTCGTCAAAATGCCCATTCTAAACATGCCTCTATCAGTCTCTTTTCTTTTTTGTCACCAGGTTTTAAGAGTCTTTTCTTACCTGAGTATATGTGTGTGCTTCATGTTGCTGACTGCCCTGTGTGTGTGTGTGTGTGTGTGTGTGAGTGTGTGTGTGAGTTTATTTTATGTACCTTTAAAGTATTTAATGTCAAATTAGATTAATTCACCAATTATTTCCAATGGAACCATGTAAGCAGTAAACTGCTATCGCAAGTCAAGTTAAAAATGCCCGACTTAAACAGTTTTTGTCTCAGAGTCACGAAGTGTCATGAAATGCCAATTCCATCTTGTTGCATTCATATATATTTGGCTTGCCTCTGCATCAGAGACCGTAAAAAAAGATGGACGAAGCAACCGTGATGTTGCCATTGGTTTCAGCATAACATTTAGGAAACCTCGATTTTGGCAATTTGATCAGTGCCATTTTGTCATTTTGAAACCGGATGTGATTCCTATTGGAGGAGAGCACGAATTGAAGATCCAGGTAGGAGCGAAGGGTAGATCTACATGTGGATCTGACCATATCTGAGAAGGACCAGAGGATAGCCTCGCCCCATAAAGCAGATCTGGCTTTATCCTTTATTCTAGTCTATTTGGGAACATAATTTACAAAACTGAACATCATGATATATCGAAGGAGACTTGAAACTTGTGATAGATACCATAAAATAATGTGGAAAATCATTATTAAAATAATAAATCAGATGGGGAAAGTAGGGTCATTTTCTCATAGACTTCTATGGAATTGAACTTCTTTCTGCAACCACCGATATCGCCATCTGCTGGTGATTAAATAGAATGCAATTTTCAGAGATTTCCGCATGTGCTTTTCAGACCCAGGTGCTGCGTCCATCTTTTTGTACAGTCTATGCTCTGCATACATGTTTGTAATTATCAAACCTAAAGGATATTGAGATTTGTGGATGTGTACAGAAATACACACACTGGTAATGAGATTTGCATCCCCTTCTCTTCAGGTTTTCCTGGGGACAGAGGATTTCAGGGAGACCCTGGACCCCCAGGACCTTCGGGAATGAAAGGCTCATCTGGTGAGCCAGGTGATCCTGGTCTGAAGGGTGGAGACGGCCCGTCTGGAGACCAAGGCCAGTCAGGTCCCTCGGGTTTTCCTGGAGTTCCTGGACCACGTGGTAAGTGTGTGCTTGTAAGTGTGCATGTGTGTGTTTGCATATTTTGATGGAGGGTAGCTTGAGTATTAAAGGTGCACTATGCAAGTTTGTTTACTTTTATTTCTGTTGACATTCGAACTCAAACAAAACAGAGGTAGCCCGCCCCTCCCTCACATAGTTCCCTCCTTCCCATGCTTCCATAACTGTCAACTCTTTCGATGATTGGCCGGAACGGTTTGTTGGCACAGCCTGTGCCCCTTGTGTTTATTTGCAGTTTGTGATGCCTGTGCGGTCTCCAGAGCCCGTGTACAGTGAATTCACGGGAGGGCAGTTAGCAGATCGTGGAGAGATGTCGGCGAATTGAGACTAAAATATAATTGCGCAGAAAGTAAACAAACTTGCATAGTGCACCTTTAAGGGGTAGTATGTACAGTGTTCCTCTGTGGGTCAGAGGTCCCTTTTCTGGGTACACTATCATTATTATATTTGTCAATTTAGAGGTTTGTTGATATTTTCTCAACCTTTAGGTGATGTTTTCATCCATTTGTTGTGTAAGCATCAACAGTTGTGGCGAAAGATGTTCTCATTGAAAAGTGTTAATTAATGGGTTATAACCTGAGGACCTGTGTAATTAAAGGGCCTCTAACATAAAGAACTGTGTGAATAAATATCTTAAAAGCATGAAGAATTGCAATAATTGAGAAATTTATTGCATTTTTAGTCTGTTTGGCCGAAAGGCGGAGGGGGCTTTTGCTGTGCTCGGGGTCTTTAGTGATGGTCTGTCATGCGTGCGTGCATCCGTGTGTGCGTGCATGCGTAAACGTTTGGCTTGTCTGAGCTCTAGCGTCTTCAGTTTATGACCAGTCCTTTCCATATTTCATATGTGTATATATGGTCATAAGGTCTAGACCAAGTTCGATTTTGAGCCGAATCGGACCTATTATTTAGCCAATAGGGGGCGTTCCATTTTGGCCATGTTCAGCTAAGCGGGCGCAGGGCTTTGCCACCATTTTTATTCTGTGAATTTTCCGTTATGGTTGGTTGAAGGACATTCTAAGGGTGTGAATTATTTTCCAATAACTGCACGCCTACAATACTGCGCGCGAAAAGATGGAAATCTAACTAGTTATAAGGCCGTGAGGCTAAAGTGAGAATGACGGTAGTCACTGGTGAGGGACTGGTCATCTGGGCAGCTCATGTACACATTATCGGTAAATGTAGTCCTGTGCAAGGCTCGCCGTGTGTTGTCTGCATGAGTCTAACTTTGTGTTAGCGTGAGCAGCCAGATAGCTCACTCCGTAGAGCATCGCGTTGCGAAGCAGAAGTGACTTATCATGTCGCGGGTTCAAGGCCCACCTCGTACCAGCCTGCAGGGGTCGGCAGCTTTTTCACAGTTGTGCACAATTGGCTATTGCGCTACAGCATTGCAAATTGGGAAGGGAAAATAATAGTTGCCTTGTTCGTTGCTGAAGCGCCTCCTGTTGGCCAGACGTCAGGAAGATTCTAAGCCTGTTCATGACCAGGTATCCTCCGCCCTCGTTCTGAACTTGCGAAGATTCAACCAATGAGTGTATAAGAAGCGGTGGCTGACAGTTGCATGCTTCGGAGGAGAGCCTCGAACTGTCTACACTCTCCTGAATTGGCAGGAAGGGGTTGCATATGAGCAAGCCTTGTACATAGTTCCCCAATTGGGCGTTCCAGATTCGGGTGGGATTGGAGATACCAAATTAAAAAAAAAAAAAAAACTTTGTGTTAGTTCACCATGCAACTCAATAGCTACTTGTATTGTAAAGTTATGTAGCCTTATGCAGCCAGTATCTGACCATGGTAAACACTGGTCACCGGCAATGAAAACGGAATGATTAAAATGGAAAAAAAGCCCTAATTATGAACCCCAGAAACGTGCAATTATGGCAAGAACAATCCTAAATATTAATATTAATGGGTGTACAGCAAGCTTAAATTTACTATTTCACTTCGAGGTGGCACTCTTACATTTGCATTTCTGACATAAACCAGTGCTGTCAAAAGCACAGGTATTAAATGCCCAACTGATAATTTTCCAATATGCTACTTAGGGATCCCGTGTTACGATATTTTGTGTCAAGAAAATTGGTATATATTTGCATGTATGTTCTGTAATTAGTGTTTTTCACTCATTTAGGATATATATAGCAGAGTCTCCTCATCTTTCACTCCTCGAATCTCTAGGTCATTTCACACATTCCACTGGCTATTTCATACGCTAACCCAGTTTTCTAAGTCTTTGAAGCTTTGTTTAGTTTTGCAAGATATCTCGACAAGATGAGCTTAGATATATGTTTCATTTTTTGCTAATTTTTTCTCAATTAATTTCTGCTTGAATTTGTATATATTTTGGTAGTCCTAATATAAATTGTAATATTGTGTGGTAAAATCGCCCATAGAGGAAGACAAGTTCCGTGAAAAATACGTCAGACCCCCCTTAGTGAAAACCCAGTTAGACATTTACTAACCCGATAGGATTTTGAAACAATACCATTCGCTAACTGGTTAATCTTAATCTTTCATTAAAGTTTGTCTGGGTTAGTCAAAGCACTAACCAGATCTGTGATTCAAAACTTGCTTAGTGCCAGCCATTTTCATTGATGCACTGTTCAACCTTGGTGCGCGAAACTTCTAAATTGGATGAAAGCAATAAATATGTTATTTGCGACAGACAAAATTGTGGATAATGTCACCGTCTAATGGATTTCCATTTGCAAAGGCATGGAAATTGAGCCCTCTGTATCAATTTCCCACATTTGAATTCCAGGCTAAATTTAGTTGCCAATTTGTGTTCCTAGTTTTCTGGTATAACTGATAATATCTTCGGTATGGTGATTATGAAAGATGGGAGAAGGTGCAATATGACAAAATGGTTGGAAGTAGCAACTGTAGTGTTGGCTGTATCAAAGCAACATATGTTAAGAGTAGCGAAAGGAAATAGTTTGTATATAAATGCAATTTTCGGACGATGACAAAATGATGACAAAAATTATGTCTTCAGATGAGCATACATGTACAGTAACCATGGTATAAGCTCAATATACAACTCAGTGCTGGTCATTATACAAAACTAATTGCTCAAATGGTGGATTTTTTTAGGTTTGCTTTGTAATTGTATCTCCCTGACGACAATAGTTGGGAGATACTATGGTTTAGTTCCGGGGCCCTCACCGCCGCCGCGGCCGCAGATTTTCTGTTCCAGGCTCTGGAAGCGACAATTATTACAGCAAATTTTTTTCTGATTTTGCACAGGCAAAGATATTTATTTGACAATGCTCCAGAGCGATTTTCGGCATTTTGGACGTCCAATATGGCTGCCCGTGGCCATTTTGTCCGAAATTTGGGCATTGAGGAGACACACGACTCTGATCCTGTGGCGGCCGAGTTATCTAGTTATCTTTCTATAATGACTTGCATGACCTTGCTGACATTACTGTCTTGACTATGATGCAACTGATTGCATGTGATAGCACTGTTATTCTCCTGTTTTCGCAGGTCAGAAAGGCTCACCGGGTATGACGGGATTCTCTGGGATGAAAGGAACATCAGGTTTTGCGGGTGTTCCGGGCGTGAAGGGGGAGAATGGGTTCCCTGGGGTCGTGGGTTTGAAAGGAGGCATGGGGCAGCCCGGTCAGAAGGGTGAGTGGTGATGTAGCGGGTGTTCAGGGGCGTTGCTGAATTATAATTGGGAAGCCGAGCCCCATCATGACGCTGCCTGCTCCGTGGTGTCTTGTAGGAGACAGAGGGCAGGTCGGACCTCCGGGTGACAAGCCCTACATCCCTCCTCTGATTATTAAGGAGATGAAAGGCACCAAGGGTGAACAGGGGAATTGGGGAAACCCGGGCTTCGTTGGGCCAAGAGGTGAGTCAGCTGGAGCCCAGGATCTACATGAGGACCTGGTTGGAGGGTCTGTGAGAAAGGGGCAGGGCCTTCTTTGACAGCTATACAGATTTTGAATCCGCTTAACTCCTTTGTGCAGATGTGTCCGCCAGCGGACATGGTGCTGCAAATTTATGCACGCGGTTACAATATTCTATCACTAGATGACACACCCAGATCAGTTATTGAATATTCACTAGCAAGCCAAGCTCGAACACGGTTTAGAATATGGACGAGTTCCCTCCAATCCCTGTTTTTCAGGAGTTGCCTGAATTAATCTCCTCAGCTAAGCCTGATGTGCAAACTGCTCAATATACTTGCCCATAGTATCTATCCAGCACTTCAAAAAAATTATCTCTTGCGACAGAGAAAATCGTTATTGTCTGTAGTAACCACTTCAGCTACATTGAGCCAATGGTATTCCAATTAGTAGTTAAGGCGGAGTTTAAAGTACCTGGGCCCCACAGGGCCCAAAGGGTTTCCCGGCTTGCCAGGAAGAACGGGCGGTGACGGCCTGCCAGGGGACCCAGGCGAGGAGAAGGGGATTCAGGGCGATCCTGGGGCAGAGGGGCTTCCTGGGCATAAGGGAATGCCCGGTGCCACCGGCCCCCAGGGATTCTCCGGCTTTCCGGGAATGACGGGAGCAACGGTGAGCCTTCGTGCATGTCACGGGTGGAAACTCATCTCACCGTTTTGGGGGTTTTTTGTTGAAAAATGATTAAGCAAAATATGGTCTACTTATCATCTGCATTTGGGTGCAGACTCTACTTGAAGTATATAATGAGGCACAGGAAAGTGCTACAACCGAAATTAAAGTTTATTGGTTTGTTTTTGCAAGAATGTTTTGGGCTGAACATCCTAACTCAGCATACCGTCCTTAGGAGTTTGTTGTTAGGTTTTAAGCCTCTTTTCCCCCTCCTACAGGGGGAGAAGGGAACTCCTGGAGCCTATGGCCAGAGTGGTGACCCTGGACTGAAGGGAAAGAAAGGTACTGCAGAGTTTTGATTCCTGAAAGTGTTCACTGTATGACCCAGTAGTGATAGCCTAGCAACGTAATCTAGAGCCAGCCTGTTTACTGGTTAAAATGTTTAAACCAAATTAAGTGGAGGGAACATTCAATGCGTAGATCTGCTGAATTGGGCATTTCCTTATGAATTTATTTGTTCATATTTCCTTGTGGGTAATTGGGCTGATGGAATTGCTTTGGTCATCTGTCTATTTTTAACTGTGCCCACGATGTATTTTACTGCTTCATTTACCCGTATGGAAATGTAATTTTCTGCTGCAGTAAGTATGAAAAAGGCGATGCAAATATGCACAATATAAATTGCGTTTTTATTCTGCAGAGGAATTATTATTAATGGACTGAGACCTGGTGTATCACACACAATGACGTAGGTTAAGACTTACGAATTAACTGAGTATAAATTATTCCAGGTGAGGTGGGAGATGTCATCAACTTACCTGGCTCCCAAGGCCCAAGGGGAGATTTTGGTTCCCCAGGATTTCCAGGTAAGGACCACCCACATCCCAGAGATGATATCATCTCATGTCAAACTTTGGCAGTCAGGGTCGCAATAACTGGTGTATCGCTCATTTCCTGTGAAATGAACCCTCTTCCAGAAGATGGACCCCAGTGGCTGCTTTATACAGTAAATATAAATGAATTTATGCCCCTCTGATGGCCTTTTGAAACTGGTGCCAAGATGATCCCATCCACTCAATGATGTGAGCTGTTACCGAGGCAACAGAGCCAACCCCCCTTGCTTCTCTCTATTTGCAGGGTCTAGGGGCACCGGCGGCCAGCCTGGTGACCCAGGTAGTCCTGGTTTCCATGGCATTGAAGGCGTGAAAGCGGAAAGTGGAGACCCTGGCATTGATGGTCGCCCAGGTGAGTCATACACACTTGTGACAAAATGGAGGACTTGCATTCAAATGGATGACTTGGGACCACCTAACCACACTCCTTGAGATGACCGTAGTTGCCCACTCGTCTTTACAGTGAGTTTTTGGATGTGATCATTTCTCTTGTTGCCATGATGATACTCTGTCTTTGGGCTTACAGGCATTCCAGGGCATAAGGGATCTGCTGGAGATCACGGTCTGAAAGGTTTTCCTGGAGCACTAGGACAGTCAGGAGCCAGTGGATTCCCTGGCACACCAGGGCACAGAGGTGAACATTGTGTAGCACTTCAGGTTCTCTGGTTATGTCCTCTAGTAGCTCTTTAGCCGGGCTAATGTGATGGGGATTGAAGAATCATGGGTAATGTAGTTGTTTTTTTCCTGTGATCTTCATAGGCTTTCCTGGTCTGAAGGGAATTTTTGGACTACATGGCCTTAAGGGCCAGAAGGGGCTCGTTGGAACGCCAGGTACCCTTAGGGAATCAATCCATTGGGTTTGCATTGAGTATTTTATGTATAACACTGACAATAATTGCATATCCAAAGCAGTAATGACTGAGGGTTTTAGAGTTGACTTTGACTTGTGGCAGATCCTGTAAGGTATATCTCCTTGACGTTCAGAATCATTTTAATTGTAATGCTGATGTAAGATGCCGTAATTGAGGGGAGCCCCGGTGGCTCGGCCGTCTAAGTGCGCGTACCATAAAGGCTGTGTTCTTCCCGCAGCAGCCTAAAAAAAAGATGATGTTTTTATCAATATTTTTCATAAAGCTGAGGCATTAACGGTCACAATCCTGTTTCCTGAAAGGTTTGGATCAGTGGGGCCCTTCCGGCGAGCCAGGGTCTAAAGGAGAGGATGGGGAGGCCGGAATCTCGAACACACAGTTAGGGTTACCAGGGTTTCCAGGAACTAAGGGTTCTGATGGAGAACCAGGTTGGTGGCCATAGTAAAGAAAGCAGTAGCATCTCTCGGTGTTACTCAGTCATAGTGCAGTCATAGTGCTGAGTGATTTTATAGCTTTGGCTTACCTTATGGAAGTATACTTGCACGCCTACTATAGTTTGGACTTCAGACCAATTCCATTTTAGTTCATTCAGTTTTATGACAGGTCCTTGTGACTCGTGATTATCGTATGATGAATGCAGTTTTCTCAGGCATTTTTATCACATTTCTGTGAATAGGCCTGAGATTTTCATTCACCCCTCCTATGCACACACGCACTCACACAAGCGCATACACACAAGCACAAACACGCATGCCTGCACAAGCAGTCGCACACACACACTCCCATAATGTGCAAAAATGCGTATGTGGACTCCGACACCCTCTCTCCGCCTCTCACTTGCACACACAGCACAGACTGAGATCTGCATACATCACTGAAAGAAATCGTGTCCATTTATAGAATGAAACCACTGCTTGTGTTTGAATTTCATATGCTCAGATACTGATGACATTCCTCCAGTTATTGTTTACGGGTGGCAGTTCAGAGTTGAGGAGGCTTATCTGGAAGCAGGTGGAGCCCGGGGATTGGTGGAAAATTCTTGATCCTGATTGGTGTTCCCTTCGTCTCAGGTGACCCAGGCCAGCCAGGAGCCCCTGGATTTCAAGGACCCCGGGGGCCGCCAGGAGAACCGGGCCCCCAAGGCTTGACAGGAGAGCCCGGACTGAAAGGGCCGAAAGGATATGAAGGTTGTGTGAGCGGAGCCCATACTGACAGAGGGCTGCATGTACTTCTCTTCCAGCTTAAGTTGTTTCTCTGGCAGCCAGGATTCATTTGGGTGGTGAACATTGTGAAAATATGGGGGGGGGGGAGTCATTCCATAGAAAGGGAGATTTCTAACTCCTTACATCTGCCATCTTTAGTTAAACTGTGGAAACTACTGTGGCATTACACTGCTCTCAATCATGGGAAAGCTATTTGCCAAGGTAGTCCTCAACCGCATCTGGCCTACAATTGTAGCTTATCTACTAGAAACACAATGTAGTTTCCGTGCAGGCAGATCAACAGTGGATATGATATTTGTGCTCAGACAACTACAGGAGAAATGCAGAGAGCAACAACAAGAGCTGCACCTTGTGTTTATCGATCTTATCAAAGCATTCGACACTGTCAGTAGACCTCTCATGTGAAGACTCCTTGTTAAGATCGGAATACCTCCCAAAGTGGCCAGCATCATACTGAGTCTGCATGAAGGCATGAAGGCCACAGTGTCGGTAGGCGGAGAATCCACTGACGAGTTTCAAGTCACAATTGGACTATGCCAAGGCTGCATCTTGGCACCATCCTTGTTCTTCCTGTTCTTCGCTTTCGTTGTACGACACGCTACAGAATCCCTGCCACCTGACGATGGAGTAAACATCAGGCACTGCACAAATGGAGATCTATTTAACCTAAGACGTCTACGCACCAAGCTGGCAAAAACAACTACAGTCAGCGAACTCCTGTATGCAGACGATGCGGGCTTCGGCAGACATGAGCATGAGGCGCTCCAACTCCTCATATACCGCCAGAACAGCGCTTGCAGACAGTGGGGCTTGACCATCAGCAAGGAAAAAACTGAAGTATTACATCAACAGACACAAGATCCACCCTCTACCTTGCTAGAAGGTAAAACTCTCACCGTCTCATCAAAGTTATGCTACCTCGACGGCACTGTGACCAACGACTGCCAGTTAGATAAGGAAATAGAGGAGAAGATCGCTAAAGCCAGCCGGACATTTTACTCAAACCTAAGATCTAAGACTGCAGAGGTATATCCCGCAAGACAAAGCTCCTCATGTATAATGCTGTTATTCTTCCAACTCTACTTTATGGCTGCGAAACGAGGACCACCCTTGTAAGACACCTCCGTAAGATCGAGAATTTTTACCAGCGCTGCCTACGCCAGCTGTTGGAGATCCACCGGTGAGATAGAGTCCCAAATGTTGACATGCACATGAGGGCAAATTCTCAACCTACTGAGGTCCTTATACAGGGCAACAGGCTGTGCTGGCTTGGCCATGTTTGCAGAATGTTGGAGGACAGGCTTCCCAAGCCGGTGCTGTTCAGTGAACTGAGCACTGGAAAAGGAAAGAGAGGCAGGGCACACAAAAGGTGGAAAGACTGCATCAAGGAGGACCTGAAACTGTTCCACATGGGAGTCGATTGGTATAAATCCTCTCAGGACTGAAGCTCTTGGAGGGCCCTCCTCCACAATGGAAAGAAGACCGCTGCGACCACCCTGGCTCAGGCAGCCAGGGCTAGACACGAACGAAGGCACGCCAGGCGGAGTTGGCATCATCAACCTTGATAGCCATATCAACTATCAAGTATCAAGTACATCTGCCTGACAGAAAAAAAGCAGAAATATTACACGCTCAAAGAACAAGCTTTTATTTTCTTTTGTTTTTTTTTAAATAACTTTTATTCAGCCTGCTTTGTTTAAGCAACATTAATTTGGAATGTAGCACATGAAAATCCAGGAAATTGCATCATCAATGTCAGCCTGTCTTGTGAGATGCAGAGAGGGAACCAGGGATTAACATTTCCCCTGTAACTGGTAAACAGACAGTCATGGAATCTGCGTCCAGTGGTGGCTAGAGGTATTGCAATTTATTCAAAATCTGAAGAAAGCATATTTTCACCTTGAAGTCCATTTTAAGAATATGACTATTGTTCTGTTTTTTTCTTTACAGTTCCACATTATGCATTTGTCTTTGGTCATAACTTATTTTTTTATGGGGATTACTTAGCTTTTTTCTGATTCTATTTTGACTCCATTTTATTATCATTCAATTCTTCCCTACACAGAGAACCAGTTTCCTTATTCCAGTGCCAGAAATTCTCGTAGTCAAGCATGGCACCTTTGCAAATTCCCTTCTTGCACCAATGAGCAGCTCTCATTGGAATCTGTGGTGCCAGTCAGCAGAACCTGTCTCCACTCGTTAATGCGTCTTGACGGGCGTTGCCTGTCCTCCAGGCCGCACTAGCATTCCTCCTCTAACCCCTGCACCCTGATCTACAGAGCAGGAGAGGAAGATCTTAGAGGTCCTTTGAAGGCAGGTAGAGTAACTTTGGCACACGGGAAATGATGATGCATACCTCTGCTATTCCAGGGTTCTCTGGACCTAAGGGGAGTCCTGGAATTCCCTCAGCATTTGGAGAAAAGGGAGAGAAGGGCCTGCCGGGAACAGTTGGGCAGCTGGGCTGGAAGGGTGTTCAGGGGGATCAGGGTGGGCCAGGTGCCCAGGGACAACATGGAGTATTTGGGAAGAAAGGTAAGGAAACCCCCAGCACCCCTCTTCATCTCAGTAATGGTATGGCCCATAAGACCAGAAAGGGCTTGCAGCAAGTCACAGTGGTAGAAAGACTCGCCGTCAAAATCCTGAAAGACTGAGAGTCAAACCCTGTGTTGGTTTTTGTTCTACCCATTCACTTTGCCAGCAGGTTTCACTGAATTGTGCGATGAAGAATTGTATTAATTTGCAAATTAACAAGCAAAGGTTAGAGAAGCAAAATACTGAAGAGAACTTCCACCCACTGAACCAAATTTTCCACCTCTAGTAGTTTCATTCATTCTTGATCTCATCTTAAAGGCAAGGAAAACACTTTTCTAGCTCTTACCCTGCTCCAACTACTCAAATATATTTTTGGGGAATTTTTTTTCAAAAACATATAGTTTTTCACCTGTCCGTC
Organism: Gymnothorax reevesii; assembly: GCA_029721435.1. NCBI lineage: Eukaryota > Metazoa > Chordata > Actinopteri > Anguilliformes > Muraenidae > Gymnothorax > Gymnothorax reevesii. Next base: position 16,269,856 of record CM056587.1, on the reverse strand, counting down.
TGTCTGTCCGCACTTTTACATGGCTATAACTTTTGATCGGCTCATGATAGGCCTTTGATACTTGGCATTTGCATTGCTTGTGAGAAGGCATGTCAGATGGGGTCATGACTTTTCACCTTGTGACCTTGATCTTGGAGCCTGAAGTTTGGTGACAAAAACTTTCACATGGGCCATAACTTTTCATTAGCTAGTAATAGGCATTTGATACCTGATAAGGCTTTTCTGATGAGGTAATGAATGTTGACATTTTGACCTTGACCTTTAACCTTTGATTGACTCATGATAGGCCTTTAATGGTTAGCATGTGCATGTTATGCACGGGGGCATCAGTGTTTCACAAACACATCTTGTTGAAATTTTTTTTTTACTAATCAGTCAGCTCGAGAGGATGTGCCATGTTTGCTGGAATCGGGGTAGCTTGCCACGTTACCCGGACATCGGAACTCTTGAGGTTTTAAATGAAATAAAACATGGCGAGTGTAAGCATTTTTTAATCAGTGTAACTCCATTGAGAAATTAAAAGCTGACTAACATAAGATTTGGAAAGCCTACCTGTTCCATCTGTAACTGACGGTGTCGTTTCGCCAGCATAGCTAAAGTTGGCGTTCGCTTCGGGTCTGGGGCCGGTCGATGACTGAATTCCATTGGCACAGTGTCAACTTTCAAAAACTTCCTATATTTATTGGGCGATCCAATCCCTTTGCATAATCATGCTCCTCAAAACAATTGGGTCGGGTCCTAATAATAATTGGTAATATTGAATGTTGATCATTCGACAAAATATAAAGCTGCCGCACGAGTGATAATCAAGGCTAGTTTATGTACACTTTACATAGATCAGCAGATTTCCTGGCGTCCAAGCATGTCAAAAGATCCGGGACATTGCCACACAAAGTATTTTTTAATTGGCTATTATATACGGAATGGCTGCATTCATGGGCTTGTGCTAATTCGTTGTATTTCAGAGGTTAGAGATTTGATTACTCGGCACATAAAAATTGCGAAAATTCACAAAAAATATTAATGGAACGAAAAGATGATGTACTTTTTTTGGGTAAGATCTGAAAAAAGTATTTTCCTTCCTTTTAACACGAGTTTTTTGTGGTGGTGGTCGACAGTATTTTATGGCCGCGTCTGATACAAGTAAAATGGCGGTTGGATTGGGTGAGGAGGCAATCTCTCCTCAATCTCTCCATAGGTGCGAAAGGGGAGCAAGGGGTGATGGGGGTTCCCGGGAGGCCTGGTGTCTATGGAGACCGGGGTCCTGTTGGTCCGAAGGGGAGTCCTGGACCTCCAGGTATGTGTGTGTGTGCCTCTGTGTGTCTGTGTGTTTGTAAGTGTGCGTGCGCATTTGCAAATGTAGTGTCAGTCTTTCTAAAGAGGAAGTGCACTGTCTGAGTCACTGCTGTGACTGTCGTGTTTGTGCGTGAGGGTTCAGGCATAGCTGTGAGCTGTTTGGGGCTTATTTTTTGCTGCGGATGATGATTTGAAACGCAAAGACACTGACGGGTTATAAGCACGATAACAACTGGATTCTTAACTCACTCAAGGCAGATCAGTTCAGGGTACTTTGTATGTACTGAGCACTTTTGATACATCATCACTGTTTCTACATGTCTGGGCATACTATACACGTGTTTAATATGTGTGTGTGTGTATGTGTGCGTGCGCGTGTCTGTGTGTGTGTGTGTGTGGGGGTGCGCTCCGTTGTCGAACCCTGCAGGTTTCCCTGGGGCCCCTGGTGCTCCAGGAGAGGCCCCAAAGCCATCAAGACATCTGGCGGAGAGAGGAACCCCAGGTCCACAAGGAATCCAGGGGCCCGCAGGGGCCTATGGAGAAAATGGCCTCCAGGGTCCACATGGTGATCCAGGTAAGAATCCCACCTCCAGACTGTCCAGAGTACAGTGTTTGAGGTATGGGTGGTTGCTTATCATCATCCGGCCAATTCCCCACCCTCCTTTCCAACAGGATTAATTGGCCCTAAGGGGCAGAGCGGCATGCCAGGGATTGGTGGAAGGCCAGGTACACCCGGTTACCGTGGCGAGCTCGGACAGAAGGGCCTCCCGGGAATCGAGGGCCTTGAAGGTATGTGTGAAGCTACATGCAAAATAGTGGCTGTCAGCAGCGATAACCAGAAGAGACATCAATATACAGTTTTGTGAAAAAGTATTCGCCCCTTCCCGATTTCCTCAATTTTTTGCTTATTTGTTCTGTATATTAAAATGTTGCTGATCATCCAACAATTTTGATGTAAGAGAAAGACAATGCAAGTAATCACAAAATGCAGCTTTTAAATGATGATTACATTGAAGGTGAAGAGTTTTACAAAACTCATATCACCCATGTCAAAAAATAAGACCACACAGGAAAAAGACCCAAATTTTGCATTTTTGTATATTTCATATATTAGATATTATTATCATATACTGTACTTCATAATTATATTTTATTATATTTTATATTTTTTGCATATTTTTTTCAGCGCTTTGTTTCTGATCGTGTTGAATTTTTAATTCATCATTTCTCCGCAATGTGGAAATGTGACACTGATCAGTGGTCTTCAATTGCCATGAGCAGAATTCATGGTTCCATCCCTTGTAGCCAGTCGCCCAGGTCTGATGGAGAAAAGCAACACCAGACCATTAAATTTCCATGGCCGAGTTTGATTGTTAGTACAACGTTCTTATTGTAGAATGCTATCTTCACTTTCCATCAGATGGAACAAGACCCCTCATCCTAAAAGGTTCCACTTTTGACTCGTCAGTCCGCAGAAGTCTTGGGGCTTTTTTGGGTTTTTTTTTTTTTTTTTTGCAAATGTGAGATGAGCCATTTTTTTTGGTCAACAGTGGTTTCTTGCCTTGCAGCTCTCCAATGGATTCTATTTTGCCCAGTCACTTTGTTAATGTGGAATCACAAACACTGACCTTAAATGAAACAAGTTACACCTGCAGTTCTTCTGATGTTTGTCTGCGTTCTTTTGAGACCTCCCTGATGAGTCACTGGAGGAATTTTGGAAGGCTGGCCACCCCTGAGAAGGTTTACTACTGTTCCTAGTTTTCCATTTGTAGATAATGACTATCAATGTGGTTTGCTGGAGTACCAGGACTGCAGAAATGGCTTTGTAACTCTTTGTAGACTGAAAGATGTCAACAACGGTGTTTCGCACTTGGACATGAATTGCTCAGATCGAGTGCAGCTTTTCGCCTTCTTCATGTTTCCAGATGGGCTCTATTTAAGTGATTTTTAGATTGAACAGGACAGGCCGCAATCAGGCCAGGGTGTGTCAAGTGAAATCAAACCCAATTATCAATTACGGTTGTTTAATCGTTCGAATTAGTAACTAAGGGGGCATTTACTTTTTTTTACATTTGACCAGGCCGATTTGGAAAGCCTTCTTCTTTCAATAAATTAAAAAATTTAAAGACTGCATTTTGCGTTTAGTTTGTTTATCTCTGTCATATATGAAAATTGTTTTTTGGTCTGAAACATTCAAGTGCTCACTTAAACACTGTTACTCTCTCTCTCCCTCTCACTTTCTCTCTCAGGTAGTCCAGGCCGCCCTGGTATCCCCGGAATCGCCGGAATGCCGGGCCGCAGCGTGAGCGTGGGGTACCTGCTTGTGAAGCACAGCCAATCGGAGCAGACCCCAATGTGTCCCGTGGGCATGTCCAAACTGTGGGAGGGGTACAGTCTGCTGTACCTGGAGGGCCAGGAAAAGGCTCACAACCAAGACCTGGGTGAGACTGTCTGTCGCCAGTCGCATTGCATTCTGCACTCAGTGCCCTATCACAAGCCTGACCACTCATTTGCTGGTCAAGGAAGTCTGTAGCTATTGCATGATGTGTGTTTTATTTGGGTTGAAGTGGCATCCTACAGAGTGAAGTGTTAAGACAATCTGAACAGTAAGGCAAAAAGTACAAATGAATTGGTTAGCATCCCTGACCAACTCATAAAAAGCCTCCTGCATTCAAATCGAATTTTTTTTTTTTTTTTTTTTTTTTAAAAACCATGAAAATCGTGCCTAAAAGAAAAAAAAACAAAAATGCTCAGAATCCTTGTCCATGCAGCGGACGATCTGTTCGGCTTTCAATCACTGAGTCATCTATGGGTTCAGCAGATTTGATTCTGTTTTAATACATGTACTTGTTATTTGCATGTATTGCGCTAATTGGATCTCAAACTCTTATAATAAAACAAAAAATAAAAAACCTCCCACCTACTACTGAAAATTGTAATATGAAGGATGCTTACCAACTATTTTTTTTCATATTGCTTAAGTACCATAGCCTGGTAATACCAGACTCTGCTACTTCGCTTTACTTTGTACGCAGAGTCTGGGCAGCCGTGATTGACAAGTGTTTACTTCCTGGTGGGTGGGCGCTTGTCTGAAGTTTAAAATCATTGGGTGTACCTGCAAACCAATCATTAACGTTTGGCGATGACATATGTTATGCGCCAGCTCAGCCGCCTTGTACTTCCGCTGTAAACAGAGTCGTCCATACCAGGAATGCAGCGAAATCCATTTGGCGAAATCCCAGTTGGAATATGGCTGTCAATGACTTCTGACTAGATTATGTGAAGTAAACCTATGTATCCACGCTGATGCCGGGGATTTTCTTCACGAGAGTGAATGGCCTCCCATTGGCTGGGGTCTTCGCTGCCGAGCTGAGCCAGGCAGAGCTCTTTGTGATCAGACGAAGTGGAGAAACAAAATGAAATTGAGCGGAAGTACGTAGGCCGGCGGAATCAGGCTAAAAGTACCACCGAATGTTCTGTAACTGCCTTGGATATAAAGACCAGGATTTGATTTGGATATACCGGCCATATTTGATTGTGTATCTGGGCGATGTCACTGTACTGTTCTGCCTTGCGGAAGTTTTTGCAAGGATTTGAGGTTTCCTTTCAATCAGTGACTAAAATTAAACGTAGTTGTTGAAAGACACTGAAAACTAGCTGACTATGCTGCCATCCAGAACTGGAATCTAATACTAGTTTGACCACTTTGTTTAAACAACTGTTCAAATTCATGTGACACATGATGTAAACTGCTGCCGCTGCTAAATCCTTATTCATGTTTATGTCTGCAGGCTTGGCGGGGTCTTGTCTCCCTCGCTTTAGCACTATGCCCTTCATCTACTGCAATCCTGGCGACCTTTGCTACTATGCCAGCCGAAACGACAAATCCTATTGGCTGTCCACCACTGCCCCCATTCCCATGATGCCGGTGGAAGAGGCGGAGATCAAACCCTACATCAGCCGCTGCTCGGTGTGCGAGGCGCCGTCTGTCGCCATTGCTGTGCACAGCCAGGATGTCACTATCCCACAATGCCCTGCAGGCTGGCGCAGCCTTTGGATTGGCTACTCCTTCCTAATGGTGAGCTTGTTTGTGCCTGCATTCAGTGTGGTTATATGACTGATGAATGGCCTCGTAGCCCACAGTCTTGGCGCTCAAAACTTAATGACATATTAGTTGTAGACACAACAGTGAATTCACTGTCACCTAGTAAAAAAAGGCTCCCGACCTGCACAAATTTCAAACACGGTGCTGAAGAATGCGAATGGCCTGCTGAGGAGCAGCTGAAGGAAGGAGACTGTGGCCTGCAATGACTACCATGCAATGTGTGAGCATTAGCCAGCAATGGCTTGTGATCAGGAATGACTCAGCAGCACTGATTAGATTTTGCTATAATACGATATTGATTACCTGAAATTCAGTGGTGGTCAGACCTGTTTTGTGGGCTTCATTGATCCTGCTCTGCCTGCCTGTAAATTCACTCATTTCCTGATTGGTCTGACTTCAGATCCTGTGTCACTCTCCAGTTCAGCCATGGCTCTCCGTGCTGCTCTCTCCCTATTGCTGTTTGACCTCTATATACAGTTTCTGAACCTTAACCAGCAATGGTCTCACATTTGTGTGTCCTGAAAATGTATTTCAGAGGACTGCGCAATAATCGGCAAGGCAAGTTACAATGCCAACACTGACCAGCCGAATGCAATTTCTTACTAAATTCTTTAATGACTTTAGGGATCTTTTTCTTTAATGATGGCAGCGCCATCGAGCCGCATTGACGCAGAATGACTGACAGCCTAATTGTTGAAGGGAGGTTGCTGATCAACCTAACTGCACTCGGAGACTACTGCACCCACTGTAAACGGAAGATTACTGCTCCCATTATAAATAAATGATCTGAATAATGCTCAGGGTTGTTTTCTAAGCAAAATCACGAGATTTATCGGTAGAGGTTGCGAAACCTTTATTAATTTAAAACCTGGCAGACTTTCGGCAGGGCTGCAAGGAGAACTCTCCATTTCAGATGGAGAATTGCAGCTGGCTTCTAGGCAAGGGCTCCAGAATGCCTGTTAATAAAAGCAGAGAACAGAATCAGCGATGTTAAGATGTCATTTCTGAAGGATGTTTTGAGATGATTTTGAAAGCTCCTGAAATGATGTTTTTTGATAGCCGTTCGCCCTTACTAGCCAGTTTAGTCCGCGTCTGTAATGGGCGGTGATGGGACGCCAGGGGCCGCGACCAGTGAGAGAAAGCGCAAAGAGCATCCCAGATAAGATGCAAACACAAAAGAGGTACACACTTCCGGTAAAAGCTCGCGCTTCCAAAGACAAATGAAAGGCCGCAACACGGAAGCAGTGCAAGTGAAAATTTCTAAGAGAGGCAATTCCTAACAATAAAAGGAATATAACAAATCACTAGGAAGATTTAACTAGAGATTTTCTCTGGCCGAACTCCGAAAAACAGACACTATCAATAGTCCGGAAAACTCCGCCCCAGCTCAATCAGCCAGGTGGGCCAGGAATTTGATGGACAAGAACTCCGATATCATCCCGGACGATTGAACAAAGAAAGGTCCAACAAACAAAAGCACGCCTAAACCATGACAGTGTCATAGCATTGCTGATGGTTGAGTAATGTAAAGAGAAAAATTAACTTCTGTAAATAGCCGAGAATGAGCTTGGTTGAGCAACGTAGCATTACTACAAGTATGGAGAAAAACACAGACAAGGAAAATGCACACATACTCTTTGAAATGATTTTACAATTTTACACGTACTGGTTGTAGAGGCATGCACCTTGCTGCCATGGATGACTTATTTTTTTATTTATTTGAGGAGGTTGCTTTGCTGCCAAAGCCTTTGGTGTTGGTTAAACATTTTCCCATACCGCTAGTTTAAGCCCTTTGAGCAGAATACAAAATATTGCCAATTTTTCCTGTTACGCTTGAGCCTATTTAGGCTTTATAACTCAGTATTTGTGTCAAAGAGACTTATTCCGGTGAAGCAAGATTATTTGGAAATTCAATTGCAGAATTATTTAGGAATGAAGTTTCGGAATTTACTGATGCCGGTGCCTATATCTGCGCAAAGGGGTTATAATTCCACTCGGTGACCATTTGTGGACCCGTGCTTATCTATGCATCATGTGAGCAGAACAGGACGAGCAGTGCTGACAAACCTATCTGTACTTGGCTTGAGGGGTTGATGTGAAGTTGTTTGTTCATTTCCTGCTCCAGGGCTGAATCTTGCAGGGGTTCACATCACTCTGGTGTTCTGAAAAACGTGTTTTTAGCGCAGTCAGGGGCTGTGAGAGCATCACAGCTCCGGAATTTCGGAACCTCATTTTACCTCATTATCTTGGGTAGCAACCTTAGCACTGCACCAATCTGCCTGTGAAATGAGTCAGCATTGACAAATTCCATTTCTGAATGTGACATCATGAAATAAGAGGATTTCCTGAGAACTGGCTGCAGAGCAAGACGTAAAAAACCCATATTGCACTGTTAATGACTGACGCACACATGACAGCATCATGAAGCACTAAAGCAGGGATCATCAGTCTTACCCAGAAAGGATCGGTGTGGGTGCAGGCTTCCATTCTAACCAAGCACTGACACACCTTGTTCTACTTGTCAGCCCCTAGAGTTTTTGCTTGATTAGTAAAATCAGGTTTGTAACTGCTTGGTTGGAATGAAAGCCGACACCCACACCAGCCCCTTCCAGGAAAATTCGAGAAACCCTGATGTAAAGCATAATGAGACACATATAATAGGTCAGTAGTATGATGATAGGCCTGTATTGGAGGAGTGTCTCTGTGACAACAGCTGACATCACTCAGTTGATTTATCCGGACAGTGATAGCGTGGGAATTTATGAGTGAACATGCGTGAGAGATGTGAATGGCAAGAATTGAATGGGAAATATAACACGTGCCTTTCCTTGCTTCATGTGTGTGCATTTATGTGTGATTTTCTTTATGTACATGTCTATATACTGTACCAGTCAAAAGTTTGGACACCCTTTGCCTCTGTTATCGTGCTCTGTCCTTAGTGAAAATTTAAGTGGATTAACGTCTGTACCTAACCTAAAATGATGTGATAAGAGGTAAATAGCCCATTAAAAATTTACGTTGAATAGATCCAGATTTTGGAATTCAAAAAGAAGCTATATTTGGCTAAATGAACAGACAAGCAAACAAATTAATTCCATTTTCCAAAAAGCGAATTGGAATCAAGCTGGTTAGGGAATTTTGTAAAAAGGTCGAGGAGATTCAAATCACAAGTGCTGTGCATTTATAGGAACTGCTATAGCCCTGCTAGTGTGATCATAACCATATGACTGGCCTTGGAGAAAAAAGTGTGTTTATACTCAGCAATTACTGGCATGCAATCATGGTGGTTTTTTGATGGATTTTTAGATTTAGGTATTTTTTACTTAATAAAAGTTGTTTTTTTCCCTGTAATTGTTTGAACAAATATGAATGTTTCCACACTCAAGTCTGACACTGTATTTTTGTGTGTGAGGACTGTGTACCTAAATCTGTATGTATATTGGTGTAATTTGTGTGTATACACAGGCATGAATATTTATGATGTATAATTGTAATTTCTGTGATTATTTAAATGTGAAATGTGTGTGTTGTTGTGTGCAAACACGTTATATTCCCTCTCCTCAGCACACGGCAGCAGGAGATGAGGGCGGAGGTCAGTCCTTGGTGTCTCCCGGCTCCTGCCTGGAGGACTTCCGCACCACGCCCTTCATTGAGTGCAACGGTGCCAAGGGCACCTGCCACTACTTCGCCAACGAGCACAGCTTCTGGCTTACCTCCATCGACCAGTCTTTCCAGAGCTCCCCCGAGATGGAGACCCTGAAGGCTGGTCAGCTTCTGTCTCGCATCAGCCGCTGCCAAGTCTGCATGAAGAACCTGTGAGCCCAACCCCATCCCCACCCCCGCCCCCAAAGAAAGGGACCAACCCCGTCTCAACCCACCCTGACTGGAACGAGGATGTAAAATGAGGAAGACCTAAAAATGGTGCTGAAATCACATGACCCGACTCGTTAAATGGCCCAAGATAATCTCTAGGTCCTGCGAGCATTTTCTCTTCTCAATGTGTATTCAAAAGGTGCTTTTTCCATGATTAACTTATTACCTCAGTTACAAAGAATGACCTGTCTCATTCAGACCTGACAAATGTGGCCTTTCTCTTATGGTTCGAAGACGCTGTTCTCTTTTGCCATTTTTATTTCTTCCTTAGTTCAATAGGCAGATATAACAGTATGGTATTTAACATTGCAATAATACTAACTTTTTTGTTACTGAGTGTCAATTACATGTGGTTTACAGGACATGAAACATAATTGTTGGAGCCAAGTATTCAGTACTCTGTTTTTGACACCTCGAGATACAAAGTTGATTTGGCCGAGAGCTGAATGTTTGAATGGTTGTGACAAAAGCGCATTTGGCGAGAGCATTGCTCATACTAGGGGATTCAGGTCTAGAGAAGTGATTCCCAGTTTGTTTCTTTTTTTTCCTCATTCATTCTCTCGGCTCTGTCCATTGTCAGAGCAGGTAGCTCACAGATATGCAGTAGTCATTGCAATGAAAATATTAGCGGAAGCACTGAGGCATAATGTCAAATGTAAGCTGTGGTGTGACCACAGCAATGCCTTTTGATTGCATCACGTGTGACAGAGGCAATACACGAATATAACCACTAAAAATTTGGGTAAGAGTGCAGGAAAAGCATTCGGAAGTGTCTTTTTAACCATATGAATCATTTCTGACGCATGCATTTGTGACATTATTTCATTACTCCAGTGGTTCAGTGGCACTTTTGTCCAGGGTAACACTTGCAGATACAAATTTTTACATTCACATATTTGTTCTTTGGAGTTTTCTCAAATATTTACTCAAATTCAGACCAAGAACCTTATGTAGAAGCCCAGTTGTTCTCTAACAATTATTTACAATCAGAAGCCCTGCCGAACAGTCTTTTTTTTTTTTTTTGGATGTTTTTAACTCCCTAAATCATTCCACAGTGAAACAACTTCTCCTCAACTTTGTGTTTTGACATAAATTTTCAAAACTAAGTTCCCCAGTTATTTCATACTACATTTCACTTTTAATGGACATTGAATGGCAAAGAAGCTTCAGACATTTATCTGGCTTATTATTGTATTTCCTGGCAAAATCACAGAAATATATGCCTTATGTCTCTCTGTCCTTCATTGCCACTGCCTTGTCTTTAACCATATCATATCCCAGTGACTGAAAGAACAGGCACATAACAAAGGAGATTTGACTCTCAAAAATATTTTTATCCATGTAAGATGCACTGATGTCATTTACTTTGTACTCATTTCTTCATTTCATTGCTATTAGGCCAAGCTATGGTGCCGTTCTCGCATTATGTGTACATACGCCACAAAGCAGTTTTAAATATCCGTTTTTATTCTCCTCATGTGATGTAATTATACTGAATAAAAGTCCTATGGATTTCTTTGAAAGGGAAGTTGATTTTTTTGTGGTTGTTTGAGGCACAATAGGTATCTTGTGCGTGTCTGTTTTTTTCCCATGTTTTTAGTCTTTAAGTTCCTCATACCATTTTAATCCGCTTAATGAAAGCTGTTACTGCCTTACAGTAACATCATGATGAGGAAAAGCGATGCGCCACTTCAGCCTCCTAAAGTTTCTCGCTAGTTTATTGTACATCTGGCAGACCATCAGAATCTCAAACCACATCCACCAATTCTCAGTGCTTGAACAAAACTGTGGCAAATTAATATCCCCATAGAGAGTAATAGGGCATGCATTTCCTTATATCGAATAATACAGACACTGAATTATGAAATTTGCATTTTCTCATGTGGTTGTGCCGGTTTCATTTTTTCAGTGTTTGCATAACGCACTTTATGAATGTATTATACCTGAGGAATTCTTTGTAGTGTTCACCGGGGTTCAGTATTATTGGGACTCTCCTATTTTATCCCATGTTAAACTCTTTTTAGTTTGGGATTTTATTCTGCAAATAGGGCAAATTGAATATTATTTGTATGCAAAGAAAAATAGTCCCACAAAGCAAGCGTTACCACTCAGCCCCTGGATTATTTTGAATGAAAATAAATTGACGAAGGCCTTTGGAAGTTACAGTACTGATCAGATCAAAAGGGAATTCTGTCACGGTAGGGTTGGGAGAAGGTAACTGTAACTTCAGAGCAACTTGAGGGTAGAAACGCGGTAGGTTGTCTGAGAAAGCGCGGCGCAGGGATACAAAGCATAAATGAATATCGTACCCAGTCACGATACCCTTCCAGGACACACATCACAGGTGGCCCAGCGAGGGTTGAAGACTGTCATGGTGGGCTGAGCGGCCAGTAAGCATCTCCCAGCAGGGGATGCTTTCACACACAGTCACTGTAAATGATCAAAACTTACCAAGCCCACACTACCACGTAAGATTATTTTTTCCTATTCATATAGCCTATTCATTTGCTCAACATAGGTGCTTGTCATTGTATTTTTGTTGTTGTAGATGGCTTTAAAATCACAAGTTTTTAATCGGTAAACCGTTGCATGTAAAGGAACGATGTATGCAATATAACCAGAAGTATACTGCATGGCGCGGCTTGATGTGTGGGATTTGTTTACGAGGAGAACAGCGGCGAAAAAGATGTACTTTCCGTACATTTTAATGCTATTTAGTGCAGAGAGGAAAATTCCTTTTTGTTTAGTCTTAACGTGTGTCATGTGTGGTCATGTGGAATCGGTCATTTAAAGAAACAACATGTGGTCAGGAACTATATTTTCTTACCTGGCGCCGCCTCATGATCACAGTCGGCAGTTAAAAGGCCCAGGCAGGGGTGTCCAATCTTATCCAGAAAGGGCCCGTGTGTGTGCGCTGGTTTTCGTTGGAGCCCAACATTAACACACCTGATTCTACCCTCCAAGGTCCTGATTGAAACCCCTGATTAGTTCATTCCTGGAATCAGGTGTAGTAACACTGCTAGCTAGGACAAAAACCAGCACCCACACCGGCCGTTTACGGATAAGACTGGACAGCCCCAGCCTTAATCTCGCGAAACAACGAATTAGTCTGGCGGTGAAGTAGCGATACATAGATGGCAAGACAGCGGTAAATTGGGGAGAGTTCTCGCGATTTTTTCCGTTTTGATGAGAGCAGTATGGTGTCCTGCGGACTACAAAACACAAGATGGCCGCTGTGGCAGTCATGATTTTTCCACAAGGGAGACATTACTCCAGCCATCCACAATATTACAAAATGACTGCTATTGAATGATTATGAAGGTATAAGGGCATAATGGTATTGGGGAAAATCAGTTTAAAGAAAGATCACAACGCAATGTACATATTTAGAACAGTGTCATCCTGGAATTGTGACGGTGTTTTCAGGAACCGCAAGCGAGAGAGGGAAATCCAAAAATCGTATGCCTTTGATAGCCGGGTCAGGACCAGAAGATACAATTGCCAAGAAAATGAAATCCAAAAACAAACTCGACTAGACAGGCAGGGTTCTGAACCCTATGGTCAAAATCCAAAGCAGTGAGTCATACACAGGCCATCCAAACACAGTAGACGTGGTCGTACAGAAATGGGTCAAAAATCCAGAGAGACAAAAACGAGACAGAAGGCGCTATGGCAAAAATCAAGGTCGGACGAAACAGTCGAAGAGAGACAATAATCAACCGGCATACACGAGTCTCTGCACAAAGGAATATTGATCAACATTCTGTCAAAGTTGGAACAGCAGTGAGGACTCTAAATAGACAGAAGGGAAGTCACATGCCATGCGGGGAACAGGTGAATTGGATGAGAACTAATTACACATGGGGAAGTCCTAAACCACAACAACTGGCAAAAGCCAAGACACGGACGGGATTCACACAGACATCCTATGACAAATAAACGGCTCCGATCAAGGAGTTCTAAGTGCACAGACATTGAGTGCAGGAAAGCAATTAAGCACGTGCGAGAGATCTCACGGAAACACAGGGAGAGACAGGGAAAGCAAAGCAAGAGGCAGAGACTAGAACAGGGTGACTGCTGAGATTGAATTAGTAATAATTAGTAGAGGTGCAGCTTTACAAATTAACCAAAGTACTCTTTAGTAAGTTAGTAATATATACATGGATTAGTTGGGCTAGTAGACTATGATAAAAATATTGTATAAATGTTAGTATTATTAGTAATCTAGAAAAGCAAGGCGAAGGAAGCAAACAAGAATTGAAGCAATAATATGAAACACCAGAAACCATTTAAATCACCCGAAGTCAGTGAGCACACAGACTGGGAAGACGGATTAAACCAACTAGATCACAAGACAGGGGAGACAAGTGCAATGAAACTGAAAATGGTATAACCTGAAAACCGGAGAATACAATAACCAAAAAGAATAAAGAAAAGACATGACATGAACATAAAGCATGAACACAAAACACAGAACCATGACAGGAATCCAAGAATCTAGTCGTCAAATGCCTGCGGTCAAGGTTGGAGGAATGTCTCCCCGATACATAAGCCTGCAGTCATACTGGACATTCAAACACCTTCAAATTCGATAGGCCTCTGTAGGCACACAAGATCAAGCAACACAGCAAACATGGCTTAGATTGACGGAGGCATTTTTGAGTTATTGTACCGAATAAGAATTCAAGATGGTGGGTGTGGCAGCCATATTTGATTTGCAATGCCAAGCAAAATCGATAGGCTTATGTAATAACTGTACTCCGATGTCCTCACCAAAAATCGTGATGATTGGTGATGGCGTTTTTCAGTTATCGTGCTGAATAGAAATGAAAGATGGCAGCTGTGGCAGCCATATTTTATTTTAGATTGTGGCCTAAATTGATTGGCTTGTGTAGTAACTTGAACCCTGATGTCCTCACCAAAAATCGTGATGATTGGTGATGGTGTTTTTCAGTTATCGCATAGAATCAAATGTGGACGGACGGACTGACAGACGCAGCGCGTGACGACAGTACCCCTCTGCATCTTAGTCAGGGTTTAGGGGTAAAAATTAGAAATCTAATAAGTGGTGTTTTGTATGATCAGTTATACTGTTTATGTGCTGTATGTGAAGTCAGGTGGATCAAGAGTTTTGCCATTCACTTAACATGACACAAGTACCTAAAATAGGAGTTTTTTTTTCAAATTTCCAGCGAACATTTGAAGTTCAAGAGCAGCAGACGTCGTGATACATGCAATTACTCTCGAAATGCTGCTCCAGGTCACACGACTTTGCAGTCTCAGAAACTTTGCTTCTTTAAAATGATTGTGAACCAGGGATAAGATAATGATGCCCCAATAATGTTGAACCCCAGTGTGGGTGAACATTTTTGACATTATATGCTTAAGCTTGTTTAAATTTTTATTTCAAATGTTTATTTTAATGAACTCAATGTAAATTTTACTCTTTCCCTACAGAAAACTTTTATATAAAATTGTTGCGTTCGTACGGAATGAATTTCCTGAAAATTACACAATATAAACACACGTTTAGTTAAACGTCTGTATTTTCAAAATAAAGGTTTTTAACAGGTTCAAATGCAAATGCAAACTAGCTATGTCATCTCGGGTATTTGTAACATCATTCCAATTATCATTTTGGTTGCCTGCTACGTGACGCTGAGCAGCTCCACAACTGGGGGCTCAACTACATGCTCCTCGACCTCAACTTGTCCTGGCTCAGCCACGGCCCCTCCCCTCCTGTGGCTGAAGCACAGGTGGCCCATCACCGCGATCGTCAACTGATTTTGTGTTTTCATAAGACTGCGAATGATGGAGGTCACTATTACTGCTGTCAGATCGGTCGGATTGACGCGATACTCATGTATTATGTATGATTTCAACGGTACTCCGAATGATGTCATCCACGCCGCTGGCACCAGCTTACTTTAGGGAATGGTAGAATTCTTTGCAACGGTGGCAGCGGCTTGCCGTAGGGAATGAGTTAAAACGCGTTAGCTTTAATAAAAAAATTGAAATTCATTTAAATGGAACCAGGTAGAAGTCAGTGCAAAGTGCCCGGAAGCTCCAACTGCCATAACTTCATACGCCCTTAAAGTTGGCCTTCGGTCCATGCAAACAGCTAACCTGGTGACCTTTCACCTACATTATGCTTCCTGCCCACTGTGTGGGGCAGAGGCATGATAATCATGGGTGTGTCTCAAAGCGTGGGCTGCAGCCTTTGAACTTACTTCAGTCGGCCAAACTAACATTAAGGGTTAGGGATTAGGATAAATTTAGGATCTCGGTTCAGGGCTTGGTTTAGGGTTAGGGGTTAGAGTTAAGGTTAGGTTTAGGGAAACCAGCGACGAATTACCTAAGCCAAAGCTGTTTAACGGAGATGAAATGACGTCTGTTTGGTGGATGGAATTGAGTGACGTCCCCTAAAAATGCAGCCTTTCACGGCTGCAGCCTATGGTTTGAGACGCACCCAGTGTGTGATATCATGAAATGTGCCCTCCCACACTGCACAATGAAATGTGATTTGATGTAATGTAGTTTGGCAGGAGTAGCTTAAGGTGATCCTTTTTCAGATTGTGCTGTTAAAATGTATTTGCCTTTTGCCCCTTCCCAATTACTTCAGTTTTTGCTTTTCTGTCACACTTTATATCAAACTCATTTTAATATTAGACAAAGATAACCCATTTCCCATAAAATGCAGTTTTTAATAATGACTTCATTTATTGATGAGAAAATGCGTTCCAACCCTCCCTGGCCCTATGAAAAAGTAATTGCCCCTTCGTTGCTCAATCAACCAATTAATAAAATTTAATTGATAGTTGGGTTCAATGATTTGAAGCACACAAGCAAGTCCACCTCTGCATGGCTCAAAAGAAACAAAATGGCGGTTTTGGAGTAGCCAAGTCAAAGTCCTGTATCCAATTGAGATGCTGTGGCATGACCTTGAACAGGCAGTTCATGCGCAATAATCCTCCAATGTGGCTAAATTAAACTATTCTCCAAAATTTATCGTTTTTAGTCATTGCAAATGTCTGATTGCAGTTGCTGCTGCCAAGGGTGGCACAACCGGTTCTTAGGTTTAGGGGGGAAATAAATTTTTCACATGGGTGATACTGGTTTTGAATAACGGTTCTTTTTTTTTTTTAAACACAAGTTGGCGTTGAAATTAAATTGCATTAAAATTAGTTGAATGACCTGAAATATTTAAATGAGACAAAAATGCAATCAGAAGAAATCAGGAAGCAGAAAATACCATTTCACAGTGCTGTGCATGACAAACATTTTTAAATAATCACACAAAAAATGCAAAAACATGAAAATCTTTATTCTTTACATTTGGTCCAAAAACTTTTTCTTTAAAATTTACATTTAAATATATGTTTCACAATACAATTTTGATAGAAAGCGAAAAATTGCAGTATAAAAGGAAAACAATCACCAGTAACTTAACAGGACACGTTGATTATACTGCTTTCATCTAAATATTAAAATCATATTTCATTAAAAATAATACAAGTACTGTGCCAGGTGATTCATGGGTTGTGTGGCTGAAAACCAACTTAATTCATGAAAGTGATGACTCAAAAAATACAAAATCATAATTTGGAATTGCGTGTGCAGCCACCACGATGGTAAAGATTACCGCAAATCTGACCTGCATTATCCAGCAGAATCATATTTAATGTACCACAGAGAACAGTCTTCATCTATTGCTTCTTTCCTGCAAATGATTGCCATTACAACTTTTCAAGAGCGTAAATGCTGGACAGCAAAAGACATTATCCTACTGTCCATAAAGCAGTCCCAGAGCTGGAAATGTGAGGACGTAAATCATGCCGGATAAACGCACGCACACACACACACACACACAAACACACACACATATACATACATACACAGAAATTACCCTGGAACACCGCAAGATTTATGAGCAGCACCCCGCCCTGGTCGGCTTGGTGTCCCTACAGTCTTCCAGGTCCACAGTATGAGTGCTGTTCTCTGCTCGCTTCTTTAGGATGGAGGGAAGCACCATGTCGAAGACCGTCTCAAACAGCAGGTCCACATTATAGCCGGTCTTAGCGCTGGTCTCGAAGCACATGCTCTCGGCCGGCTGGCTGGTCCTCTCGTCCTGCTGCTTGTACCGGAGGACGCGACCATACAGCGCCATGGCGTCCTCGCGTTGCACCTGCTTACGAGCGCTGGGGCTCATCACGGCAGTGACAACTGGGCGCTCTGTGGGACCTGCCCCCTCCGATTCTGCCTCCAAAGCCCGGGCATCAGTCAGATCAGCCTTGTTTCCCACAATGGCGTAGAGGCAGTCATCGTTAGCGGTGTCTGTAAGGGACAGGAAGCGCTCTTCCAGCTCTACCAAGCTCTGCCAGCTGGTGACGTCGTACGTCAGGATAATGGCTGCCGCTCCACGACAGTACATGGACCCCAGCCCATGGAACTGCTCGCGACCTGGAGGTATACACACCCATTAGACACACAGGGAGCTAAACATGCACACATAACCACCTCATATCCAGCAGTTAGGTGTAATTACTCATATTCCTACACAACGCTCCCTAACTACTGTAAGACAAGTGCTCACTCGCATACATACAACCATCTCATTACCTGTAGTTACACATTCAATAACATGCAGTAACTCAATTCAAACACAGAACTCCCAACCTACTGTTATATGCATGCACCCAAAAACACACTAAAACATGCAGTTGTGCGCGTACATATATGTCACTCGAGCCTGATGGCCACACATATGCAATCCCTTCCAATCTCCAAAACACAAACACACAGCCACATAGATAGAAGAAAATTGTTCTTGCAAAGGAAAACTGATCCCGACCTGAATCTACTATTCACACTGTCACGTACCAACATATTCATTCTCAGCCCGCAAATTCTTGTGTGCCCCAGTGTGCAGAAAACGAAATGGAAACAAAGAGGGTGTTAAAAGAAAGAATGCAGAAATGCACAGGCAGTCCCTAGCCAACCCAGAAAAACACAGCTTTATACAGGCAAGGAAACACTACTGCATTGTTCTGAAAATATGCAGCACTCTGTACAGTAGCTGCTGCTGTTCCTCGTTGCTCTGTGGGAGTGTAGCACATGCCAGGCTGCTCTACAGCCATTGTTTCAGAAAAGCCCTTTCTCTGAACACTGGTGTGCATTTGTGTGTTTTGGTATGTGCAGCATGTAATAAAAACTGGTTAAGGTCACTATATCAGAGTTGGGGAAGTTGCTTGGTAATTTTTTGTTTAAAGCCACGCCACAATGTGAGGGTTTGGGAAGTTATTTATTGTAATAGGACCAGGCCTGACAGTACAAGCAACAACCCACAGAGCCATGAAAACAGCTGCAGTTTTAATGGAGTTTGACACAGGAAATTTCCTACAGTAGTACTGTTCGTTTTGCAGTGTCATAAAGCCCAGAAACTTCCCTCATACTTGCTTTCCTTTACAGTACATATAACAGGTCTGGTGGTTGAGTGATATAAGAACAATAATCATATTGCCCTCAGGAAAATAGCTTTTTTTCCCCCCCTTCTGCTACTGAAAGCTACTAAGGCGCAAAACTCCACATGAAAAAAAAAGTCAGGGGATCAGTTGGAAGCTGTCCAAAGGCTATTCTACTCAATAACAAGACGAAAACTTAATAATTAATCTCCACATAAAATTGCATTTTCAACAAATGCCTTTCAGTCCTAATGTACAGAGACCAATAAAAATTTTAGGTGAAGACCAAAAAACGCAGACAGGAAATGAGGCCATTCTTGGCCCTGAAATTGCACCGTCAAGCATTTCACTTCTCCACGGAGTGTGACTTTTCTTCGTGCTCCACATGAAGCAACTCCACCCTGTGGGCTTCTGTTTTTGGATTACAAATTAAGATAATTTTTGAAAAGCTGAAATGACCGGAAATGGCCAGAAAAACACCACCCTTGAACACAATTCAAAATCTAACGATACAAGCATTTCTGACACAAGCGTGTCGGAAACATTACTTTAGAAGCATGCCGTATGTTAGCGGCTAGTTATAGTGTCATATTATCAAAAAGCCTTATTTTGGGGGAGATTGTAAAAATGCAACAAGTTGTTAAACATATGGTACTCCACTGCTAGAAAGCGAATTCGATAACGGTATTATCCGTTATTACCATTGAGTCATTTAGTATCTGAAGGGATATATTCACAACAGTATAAAGAAACTGGCGAGCTTAGTTGGGCTCTTAGTTGCCATTCATGTTATGTTATTACTTAGTAAACATTTCAATTACTGCTTGTGAACCAGAAAATCAAGTTGTAAAGGTTCAGATGACGACTGAACTTATCGCCTCAATAACCCAAAAGCTATAGCTGTAGGCTATAAAGCCGCGATCACACTGGGACTAGACGCGAAACGAACGTAATCTGTCGAGCGAAAAATTCGTTTCGCGTCCGGTGTGAAAGCAGCTTATGTCAGTGTCCGATGACCCATAGTCTTAAGTACCAGTAACGTCAGCGAAATCAACATTGGAGTGTTCTGTTAGTTTTTTTTTTATTATGCGAGAGATCTGAGAAAGAACTGTAAAGTGTTATTTTCCACAGAGCGTTCAGAATCAATGTTTTTAAATCAAAGAAATGGGTGTGTTTATTTCTTCAGAATGGCCTAACAGCCGCCACAACCATCCTGCACTGACCATTCGCAGATTCAACCGCAAGGTTCCCG
Source organism: Gymnothorax reevesii (assembly GCA_029721435.1). Taxonomy (NCBI): domain Eukaryota; kingdom Metazoa; phylum Chordata; class Actinopteri; order Anguilliformes; family Muraenidae; genus Gymnothorax; species Gymnothorax reevesii. The sequence goes on along the minus strand of CM056587.1, from coordinate 16,249,869 downwards.
TTATTCGTTCGCTTATACGCTGTGGACAGATTAGTCTTGCTAAATTGCGCTAGAACTAGTCACAAATCAACGAAAAAAAAATATCAGGAAAAATAACCAATTACCTGCTGTATCCCAAATAGAAATGTTATATGGTCCCCACTGTTTCAGGAAGAACGCCCCTCCGACCGTGCTGACTGTCTCTTTGAACGTTCTTTCCATGTAGCGATGGAGCAGAGAGGTCTTCCCAACGTTCATGTCCCCAAGGAGAACTAATTTAACATCGGGTTTCTTCATTTTTGTGGAGTCGGTCATAGCCTTAGAAGCACGCCGCTTATTCACCATCAGCGGCGAATTGGATAAAACATCACTGCTGTACTTCACTTTCATTTAAAATGCGAGTTTTATGAAGTTTTTCTGTAGCTGTACGATTTGTACCATGACTGATGGCTTTCCTAGTCGGCTACAATTAATATAAACGCTATGACATTCAGAATTACACAAGTATGTTGACGGTTTCAGTATGCGAACTAAGGCTGAACTTTGTGAAATCTCATTTGACTATTACAGCAGTTTGTTACCTCCACGGCTACAAATTGGGTCAAACTTCATTGCTCACTGCCCGTCGTAGGAAGTAAACTAAGTTGGTGACGAAACCGGAAGTAGAAATAAGTCTTGCTAAATATTCCTTACGCACATTTAGCGTGAAGTCACAGGAATGAGCTGCAGATCTTCCAACGGGACCGGGATCGTATATTTATCGGGCTGATCCTGAGTGTGCTTTTTTTTTTGAGGATATAAATTCCTATTTTCAGTTCAGAAATCTGTTTTTAAAATTGTTTTTCATATATACTAGTTTTATACATTATATTTATTTTATTGTGTATCATTTCTATTTTAGGCAACGGTTAAAGTACTGTCTCGAACATCGTTTTTTTTTTTTGAAAGAGAGAGACGAATCTTTCTAATGTACTTTCCGATTCCAGGTCCAACTTCGTCACTCTCAGTCTCTGGGGGGTCTCTTAATATGTTCTTAATCTTTGGGATTTTTTTCCAACCTCAAGTTCTTAAAGAAAAGGTTCCTATTAAAAAGTTATTGTCTGTTTGAAGTAAAGTAGCCTAACTGAATGGTTTGTTTAAAAGCTGCTAAGTTTCATCAACTGGGAAAGTAAAGTTTGTTCTGTTCTGCTTTAATTTAGGCATCTCGTTCCGAAATTCAGCACATGTTCAATACTAAACGCCAAGTAGGCGTACGCTCGGGCTACCCTTGACCTAGATGGAAACGGGTTATCATGACGTGATACCCCAACGATTCTGGGTAATTTTCTCTTCTCTTAGGCGATAGATGGATAGACAGGTAGACAATGGTAGACAAGATTTGAGCTACCCTACAGGTAGCCTTAGTAAATAATTCTGCTCTTTCAGAGTTTATGATTATGTGTAATGTTTGCTCAATTGAAAATGAAGCACAAACTTAAAAAACAGCTGTTAAAGCCCAAATTTATTTATTTATCTACTTATTTTCCTGTATGCCGCATTTCATACTGGTTTGTGTTAAAATTGCTTTTGCATTTTCCCATTCTTTGCAGTAAATTAATGGTGTGCACAGACCACTCTTAACCAGGACCAAACTGAGATTAAAGTCAGTTTTGGGTGGTCTCGGTGACCTGTGGACCGATGGTGGTCTGACCAGTCCTGAGACCAACATCAGGTGGCCTGACTGTTGGTCTGAACAGTTTGGTTTTGGGTGGTTTGATCGTTACTTCAAAAATTATGACAGAGTTGCACATTTCGACTTTCAATTGAAATTATGCAGATAAGTCATATTCAAGTTTCTTTTTCTTCTTTGCCTCTGCAAACATTAAAGTTCAGTTAATTTTGCTTCAATTTGGCAAGATTGGGTTCATATCTGCATATTTTGTGATCTTCACTATGTGAATTTCATCGAGAAAATCCTACCTGTAATATTTTTTATCCCATAAAACCTTGTTTTGGTTTTATTTCGAGTTGATTTTGGGTGGTTTCTAGAGATAGTATGCGAAATATTCGCCAGTTTGGTCTCGAGTGGTCTGACCCGAGAGTTTCGGCGGTTTTGGGTTATTTGGCTTTCTCTGAAACCAGCGGCGGTTTGGTCTCGGGTGGGCTGAGTACAAAGCTCCGTCGGTCGGTATTAGTCATGTTCAGACCAATGGATGGGTGGTCTGGACATCAATAACCAAACCAGCCCACACCCTTGCTGTAACGTTGCATTTATGAATATATTCAGAATTAATTTTTCATTCCTACCAGTAGAGTACGCTGTGACAAAAGAGTGATTATTCAACCTACGTCTTAGCAGCGAACGCGAGTTAACTTTCCTCGAAAAATAATTTTGCAAATAGATTTTCTGTATTTAACCCACTCTCAATGATTTAACCTCAGCTAAAATTGAGCATATCGTTACACAGTTTTACAGGGGTAAAAAGTGACTCGGGATAAGTTTTTTTTTTTTTTTTGCCTGTCTGCCATCAGTATTTCTGTAACTTAGTTTAATAACTGGTAGCTACCGAAAAGGTATTGGATGCCCACGGTTGTCTGATTAGCTAGCTAACGTTAGCTGGCTATCCGTTGTCATTTTGACACAGTCTGCGCCCGCACCACTTGGGCCCGTTTGAGAGGGAATATTGCCAGTTATCTTTTAATTTTAGCGGGCGGCCATGTCAACCGCGGAAAAGCATGTTAGAGTCAGAAAAAGGGATCTCGAAAGGCTAACGACAGAAGTCATGCAACTTCGTGAGTTTTTGCCGAAAGTCCTTAGTGGGGATTTGATCGACTCGCTCCAGAAAGCGCGGGCATCCGAAACGAGTAAATAACGCCACGTTTTCATTGGCAGAAATTCCCATTTGGATGTTTAAATGATGTGTATCTATCATATTTGCGCTTGTGCATATTAATAACGTTGTTTGACGCGACTCTATACCACTAAATTGACTACACTTTGGTCGCAGCTCGTCGCTTTGAGATGTGTTGTCATGTAGGGAGTCGTTCCTGAACCCAGCTCTTCATCGTCAGTTCAGTGAAAATACATCCTATATCTATGATCCTAGCTGCCATAAAATGAGGGAAACTGTCCACTGTCCGAATCCATTTTTCTCCTGAATCGATCCACTCAATCTGAAAATGCTGATGATCATTAAGCATTGTCATAGGCGGAGATTGACAAAGCTGAATTCCCCAAATTTAAGCTATTATGAACAAATTCACAGTATTTATATGACCTGCAGCAGGGGAAATAAGTATTGAACGCGCCTACATTTTTCTCGATGAATATATTTTTAATTGGGGTTATTGATATGAAATGTTCACCAGATGTCAGTATTAACCCAAGTTATCCAGACACAAAGAAATCAAAATAAATATGTCCATAAATTAAGTTTTGTAAAAAAAAAAAGTGGAATGACAGGGAAAAAGTATTGAACATGCTACCTGTAATTTATTTAATACTTGGTAGAAAAGCCTTTGTTGGTAATGACAGCTTCAAGTTGCCCCCTGTGTGGAGAAACAAGTTGCATGCATTGCTTCAGGTGTGATTTTGGCCCATTCTTTCACACAAACAGTCTTCAAAAGCTTCCTAGGGCCTCTTCAATGAATTCTGATCTTCATTTCTTTCCATGCATTTTCAATTGGATTCATGTCGGTTGATTGACTGGGCCACTCAAGCAGCTTTATTTTCTTTCAATGGAACCATTTGAGTGTTTCATTGGCTGTGTGTTTGGGATCTTTGTCTTGCTGAAATGTCCACCCTCGTTTCATCTTCAGCATCCTGGTAGATGGCAGCAGATTCTTATTGAGAATGTCGCAGCACATTTCTTCATTAATCCTTCCTTAAATTATATGAAGTCTGCCAGTACCATATGCTGAAAAACAGTCTCACATCATGATGTTCCCACCTCCAAACTTCACTGTTGGTATGGTATTTTGGGGGATGATGTGCAGTGCTGTTTGTCCTCCAAACATGGTGCATGCTATGACATCCAGAGAGTTCAATTTTAGTCTCATCTGACCAGACTATATTTTCCCAGTATTTCATAGGCTTGTCCAAATGTTGTGCAGCAAACTAAACAAGCTTCATAATACTTTTTCATCCGCAAAGAGTCTCGGCGGTGAGTGTGCATAGAGGCCATGGCGGTTGAGTGCATTACTTATTGTTTTCTTTGAAACAACTCAACCTGCTAATTCCAGGTCTTTCTGAAGCTGTCCGGGAGTGGTCCTTCGCTCTGGGACAACTTTCAGATTATTCTTTTGAGTCCTCTGTCAAAAATATTTCTAGGAGCACCTGGTCGTGGCCGGTTTATGATGAAATTATTTTTTTTCCACTTCTGGATTACGTCATAAAGGTGCTCACTGGAAGATTCAGAAGTTTGGAAAATGTGTCTGTTACCAATGCCAGCAGTATGTTTTGCAATAAAAAGGTTTCAAAGGTCTTGAGAGAGCTATTTGCTTTTACCCATCATGAGATGCTTCTTGTGTGACCCCGTGGTAATGAGAATCCTTTTTATAGGCCATCAATTAGGACCAAATCAGCTGATATTAATTTTCACTGATAGGGGGCAGGATTGCTTTCTAAATACTGACAGATTTAAATAGGTTTTTTTGACTTTCCATGCCTTTTTGCGGCTCCATTTCTTTGTGTGTTCAATACTTATTCTCTGTCATTCCACTTTATTACACTTAACTTAATTTGTGGACTTACTTTTTTTGATTTTTTTGTATGCGTGGATTACTTGGGTTGTTACCGACATTTGGTGAAAATTTCATGACAATAGCCCCGTTGGAAATATGTTTACTGAGAAAAATGTTGATGCATTCAGCACTTACTTTCTCCACTGTATGATTTGTCTGAATGAACACTCATGACGCCTCTTCCTACCCTTCCATCTCACTCTGTAGTGAAGGCCTGTGTCGATCAGCAGCTTGATCAGCTGAGACAGGAGTGCCAGAATCTGCGCTCGCGGTTGGACGCTGCCCAGAGTCAGGCTCAGGGAGAGAGAGAGGTGAAACGCGGGAGGGTCTCAAAGGTGGAGAGTCGAGTCTAGTCAAATTTAGCTTCCGAAGTGTCTGTCGCAACCATGGTTGTATTATAAGGTCACAACACACACATGAATGTCCGATTGTTTTATTTCCGTCTGCGAAGATGAAGTATGGGATTTTCTTTTTTTGGTTCATGGTGCACTTGTGCACTGGTGTTTAATACAGATTTGTATCGGTTGTAGATGGTTTGGTTGCATAGTGCAGAAGGTGGAGCTATTTAGTACAGGTTTACATGGGTCTTTAGAATAAATAGTGCATGATATAGGTGTACAGTGTGGCCGATGCCATTGATTGTGCACTCTTGTATGGGTCATTCCATGCTAGTTCACCCAGAATCCTGAACTTTTTCTGGTGTATGTCATGGATTTTCTTGAAAAAGTACTGTAATAACCTCCATTAAACTCTCGAGACCTTGCAAAATCTGATGTCTCTACTCCAAATACTTTTTTCGCGATGGATCTTTTTATCATTTTTGCAATTCTTTGTGGTTGTATTCTAAGCCTCAACCATTGCTTTTCTTACTGGATTGGGTTGAAATTTGCCCTGAAGATCTGATTGACAGCTTGTTTGTAAACTGTGGTTGAATATTTTACATTAACCAAATTAATGAAAAATCACTGTTTTTCTACCCAACTGAAGAATCTTTAATTTAATCCACGATTAAATGTTAAATCTTTAATAAAAATACCCTTGTTTGACTTACCCAGACTGAGAGTAGATGTTTGATACCATGTGTGTATGTCTGTGGTTATTATCTCGTTTTAGCTTAGTGTGAAGACTAGAAGTGTGGTGGTATCAAAGGTGTAGGTGTCTTGTGCTGGTGTGCAGGCCTTTTGTACAGGAGTGTAATGGCACAGAAAGTATGGGTGTTATGTAAAGGTGAGTAGTAGTGAACAAGGTATGGTTGTTTTGTGCAGATGTGCTATGGTATAGGTGCTGTGGGTGTTTTATGTATGTAGCTGTTCAGATGGTACAAGTAATTTGAACCAGAATTTTAGTGGTTCAACTTCAGAGGGTACAAGTGTTCCGTATAAGTGTCGGGGCTGAGAAGATACAGATGTTTTGTGCAGGGTTATTGTGGTGTAGACGGTAGAGGTGTTTTGCACGGGTGTATAGCACTGACGGTACTGGTGTTTTGCCTGAGTGTGTACCGTTACAGACGGTGCAGGTGTTTTGTACTGGGATGTTGTGGCTCAGAAGGTACAGGTGCAGTGGTGTGTTTTCTCAGGAAAAGCTGGTCCTCAGAGAGCAGCTGTGGGAGAGCCAGGGCCAGCTGCAGCAGCAGGCGGAGTTCTGCACTGAGCTGGGAGCAGCTGCCTGCACGCTGCTCTGGAGCGTCTCCAGCAAAGAGGCCGCTGTGACGGACATGCTGGGCGAGGTAAGCCAGCTCTGTGCCAAAATGAAGTTCGCCCGGCTCATCCTCCCTGGGTTGCAGCTACTGTGATTCCTGCCTCATAGCAAAAATAGCCTGAGTTATTGATATAAAATATATTGGGTGTTAATTTTTAATTTATTTGCCGATTCAGTCATTGATAGACTTTATTGTCGTCCCTTCGGCGTCCGGGTGGGCGGGTGGCTGCCAATTTTGTCCGGGCTATTTCTCTGTAACCACTTGGGTTAGGAAGTTCATATTGCATATGTGGACTCCTATGGGGGGTAGGTCTGCTTTTTCAAGGTCTCGTCCCAATTTGACCTTTGACCTTGCAGCTGTGACCTTCGGGGCTGAGGGGTATTGCCCGCTTCAGCGAGGCCCTTTTTTTGCATCATGCTAAGAAATGGCTACTGCCAGTTTTTTTGTTTACTTGTGTGGAGAATATCCACCATCCTCTCTCTTTTGTTTGTGTGTACTTGTTTCTGCATGGTGTTTGTGTGTGTGTGTGTGTGTGTGTGTGTGTGTGTCTGCAGGGTAAGCTGGGCCCTTTTTTAACTGTAGCTGGGCAGACTCTGGAGAGCTTTGTGAAGTCACTGGGCGAAGAGGAGAAGATGGAGCAGCGCGACATCAGTTCCCATGACAGCCAATTTGTATTGGCGCTGGCTGGAGTCATCACCAGTGAGAGCACCAGTTTGCATGCAAACCCACAGACATGAAGTACTAAAGCCTTGGGCAGCCTTGGGTGTTAAATGTAAATTTGGTCTGAAATGTTTGTTAGCCCACAGCCCTTTATGGGCTGATGGGGTATTCTTATACCCTGTGGCGTGTGGGCAGGCGGGTGGCTGCTCCAGAATTTGTCCAGGCCATATCTCCGAAAGTGTTGGCCGCAGGAGCTTCTAATTTGGAATGCAGATTCTCTGTGAGGGGAAGATGTGCATCGTAAGGGTCATCAGTGGATATGACCTTTGACCTTGGTATTTGACCTTCTCTGTTCTTGTCTAGGGTGTATGTATGACTTTTGCATGGTGTTGCACTGTACACACATACATGCGCACTCACAAACATACTCGCACATGCACCCACACATACATGCACCTACACACACCGTCACATGCACATATACATAACACTCTCACAGATAACTCCTTCGCCAGGGATTTCAGGTGCGGAACAGTGGACATAGTGAGTATTTCTGACCCTCAGTCTCCCGTGTTAAAACAAGCTGGCTGGCGAAGCCACAGGTCTAAAACGGGAGATAGCTTGCATTTTTGGTGCTGCTTACATGTGGAGCAAGTTTCACGGGGGAAGGCTGATTGGTGCATTCCAGTACTAGGAAGAAATCATCATCCTCCTTTTCAATGCTTATGCTTTTCCCTTATTTGGATGTATGGGGGAGGAGAGGAGCGTTGCATTTTTTATATATATATATATATATATATATATATATATATATATATATATATATTTATATATATATATTGGGACACTGCCCTAGAAACACTGCTATGACTGCTTGTCCTGTTTTTATTCCCATCAGACATTGCGGCGGTGACGTGTGGGCGAGATTTCCTGGCGAGCTCCTCCCCTGTGCTGCTGGACACCCTGACACAGCTGCTTGCGGTGATGAAGCCTGGTGCCTGCTCAAAGTTAAAAGTGTGAGACAGTGCCACCTACTGCATCCTCACGCTCAAGTTATTAATCACTCATTAGGCGATACTTGCAATGCCCAGGCATTGACTATAGTGCTACAAAGTCATTTGAAGACTAGGTTTTTGGGATGTTTGTTCCAGAATTTTCAGTAAAAGTTCTCCATTGCTTGTACTGACTGTTGCATCCGCGTTAGAATGTTTAGTTTAGAATGTTTTACTCTTATACTGGTGCTCTGACCACACTCCTGGTGGTGTTGTTGGGAAGGTAAGTGTGTTTATTTGCTCGCGCTTGTGCGCATTATCTGTTTTTGCATGTCTGTGCCTGTGTGTATGTGCATTGGTTTTTGCAGGTTAATGCTGATGGCGCTGTATAACACCAGCATCAGTGTGAAAGGGCTGCAGTACATCAGCAAGGGACCAGGTCTCGTGCCCCTCATCTGCTATTTGCTGCAAGGTAGGATCAGCCAATCAGTGCCCTCAACAACGGTCGCATAGGAATTGCTAATCTGCAAAGTTGGTGGAGCAAGTCAGCTCTCACACACAGCTGGGTAGGAACAGCCAATCACAATCCCGTCATCTCTGCAGAGTAGGTGCAGCCAATCAGACAGCAGCTAATCCCTTCTTACATCAATGATGCGAAACATCGAATCCACTCTAAATGAGGCAGATATTGTCCTCTAATGACCTCCGCCAGCAACGAAGTTGGCAGGAGGAGGTTATGTGATCGGTGCCGTTTTTTTGTCTGGATCTCTGTTTGTTTCTGAACAAGATAAATCAAAAAGTAATGAAAGGATATCTTTGAAATTTTGCAGGTGGGTCACTATTACATCAGATGGATCCTAATGATTTTGACCGCGATCAGTGAAACAATATGGCCGCCATGGCAGCCATCTTGAAATTGTATGACACACGATAACTGAACTTTGCTCCCACTCACCAAGATTTGGACTGTGCTGCCTTGGCAGAGGTTTGCACTCTAGGAGTGCTTCTAGTTTTATTTTGTAACTACAGTGCATTGTCACAGTCTGCTGATGGCTGTATAGACTTTGTACTTAGTTTGACAGAGTGGTTTGTCGTGAAGGGAGGAATCCATCATGCAGTGATTGATCTGGCTTTGTCCTTCCCGAGCAGACGGGGACTGGGAGGTGTGCTATCACGCCCTGCGGCTGCTGCAGTCGCTGGTTCTGGAGGGTATGGGCCAGGATCCCAGGGTGATGGAGCGCCTCCCTCTGGCCCGCATCTGCCAGCTCTCCTCCAGCCCCCAGGCGGCACTGCGGCAGGCCGCCCGGGACACACTGGAGGACCTGCGCCAAGTCACCGCAACTCAGCAGGCCTCAGAGAGAACACAGCGTCCCCTTCAGGAACTCTCCCCTAACAGCAGGGGAGAGAACCCATGGCACAGCAAAACCACCTACAAATGATGCTTTCATTTTTGTGTTGTGGAGTACAGTCTGTTCGAAGTAGAACTTGATGCAGTTTGTTACATGTTGGCATCCAGTAATTGCAGCTTGTCTTTTATGCTAATTGTGGAAATGCCACCTGATTTTGTTCCAGTGCATGTGTTATGGATATTACCGCGGAATTCCAGTGTACATATTACTGTTAAAACCAAGGGGTTCCTGTGTGCATTGTGGCTAAAACCTGAGTACCTCTCTGTAGCTGTTTTCTTTAGTTACTCTTGAATTCCCTGCCTCATCTTTTCAAGAACAATGATGTGCTATGAAAACTAGTGCAGTTCCTTTGATAAAACGTCTATAAAAAGTATTAGGAGTATTAGCATTACTGAGTCAAATATTCTTTACCTAGCGAGTGGGGGGAGTTGGCGGGGGGTGTTGGTATTTGGTGGCGCTCACCCTGGCGGCGCAAACAGCAGACGTTGCAAATAAAATTTGGCTTTTTTTTTTTTTTTGCCTTTTTTTTTTAAACTTTGGAATCAAAGGACACATTTACTTCACTTAGGCAGATCACAAAAAAATGTGCCTGTTTTAATTTAACAAGTTTATTGACTTACTAAGTGACTTATCAAGTGCTATAGATATCAGTTACAGGGTAAAAACTACTGGACAGGAAAATGTTTAATGACAAAAAAGAAGAATTTGAATGTGTTAACACAAGGTAAGAATAATAAGCCAGGTGGATGAATGATGTCAGCGATGCAAACACTTACTCCTGAAAGGTCACGACTGAGCTGTAATATATAACAGCATCCCTCCTCTCATCTGTCACAGACTCATTGTGTCATTGTATGCCTTGATCACTCTACACTCATCGGGAGGAAGATCAGATGCTAGTGAATAAGCATGACACTCTTGGGGCTTAGATGTTGTGCTTGTGTGAGCTGCATATGTGGCCTGTCGTATCAGGCAGGGGGATGGTTATTCAGCATTATAAATGCTTAATCTGTTTCAATCTTCCATCACATGTTTGGGTTAATTTTTTGCTTCTGGGCACCAGCTGGGCCTTCCTCCACCTAGCCTAAAGATTATAAATTACAACAATCCTAGTTATAATGATGGTACAATATTAATATGACCAAAACCAGAATGACCAAAGTAAAATGGTGCGATAGATATTCAGGGAGGTGGCACATGAGGGTCAGGAACAGTAAGATAGAGGCAATCGGACTCTGCGATTGGTCCTGCTGAAGACATGCATCTTCAGCGACCGCCATCCTCACGCCCCAGCTGCTGGGACACGCCCACCCCTCCTAAGAAGAAAGGGCTGAGCTGGTCTTTTCGTCACGGACGACCGGGATGTTGCGGTCGCTGCGGGAGCTCTCGGGTCCCAAGGTGACCTTTGGCCCGGAGATGGTCAGCAAGCCATTGGAGGACAGTGAGCTGGTGATTGCAGATTGGTCCACGCTTGAGGGCATGCGGTACCGGCGGATAAACTCACGTGCAACAAAGCCATGGTCATCCTGGGCCCGAGGGAGTGCAAGAAAAAAGACAAGAATTTTTGATCAAAGTTTGCCAGAAAGATTGATCATTGACGAAGAGTCAACAGTTATTCCCAAAGATAAGGTAGGTTTGGGTAGTAGGCCTCAGTATCAGTGTGTAATCTGGCATGAAAACAGCTGTAAACTAATGCAGGGATCATTAAATATATGATCCTCATGGTCTGAGGACTGCTGATTTTATAGCCTCCCATTACCAGGGAGTGAGGTGTTAATGACAGTCTGGCCAATCAGAACCAATAGTTCCTCTAATTTTTCCGTCTGCCTCACACAACTTCAGATAGTTAAATAAATGCTGTTACCAGAGAATATACGGAGATGGTTTACCACATCATTTTACATTAGGAAATTGTGAAACGCTAAAGATGGTGGCGCATGAATGTAAAACCCACTGTTGGCCAATCAGAACTTTAGATTTTGTTGGACTGCACAACTTTGATATTCATGGAAGTCTACATGTTGGGAGCTCAAGAACAATATAACATCTTTCTGGAGTATTTTGACTTCATGCCAAAGACGGGAGGAATCTACTCATTGAAATAAAACAATTGTAACGCTGTTGTCCATTACAACACAAATGACATTTGAGCAGTTGATCCCAATGGTACAACTGATGATTATTCAGTAGGTGATGTCTGTATCCATAGATATGCATTACCACCATAGACTTCCTAGGAGTCATGCATCAGTCTACGCTTGCTGATCCTGAAAAGCGTGTCATTGTGATAACAAAAACAACATGACTAAGCACTTCAGATAAATTAGCACGGCAAATATGCTCGCTAAAAAGTGGGGTACTTATGCTGTATGGTTGATAATATTCACTCTGTCAGATACTCTGGCTGACAGGATAGTTCGCTATGGCTATGATCAGAGGTGGGAAAATCCTGCTGTGATTTTCTTCCACCCATGAACTCATCCAGCTGATATTTCTGATTAGTTCCACATCCTGGTGAAGGACGTGGGCTAAATGGCTAAACCAGGTGACTGGAACAAAATTCTGGAGTGGATTTTTACTCTATGAACCTGGATTTCCACCTCTGGGTATGATGAAGTTTAGGTCCCTGAAAGCGGAATGTTGCAATCTTACCATTCCTTGGAGCTGTGGATACCGCATGCATACAAGCCTCAGTGAAAAAATGTCATTTTTCCAAGGCATTAGTCCTCTTCAAAGTCAATTTTATGCTTTAGTGCCATTTACAGTTTAACAAGGTCCACAAATATAGAAATCAATGTCAATGCATATGTCAGAATGCTTGATATAGGCATCTCCATATTCAAAAAGATGGCACTCTGGTCTTGTTTATCCAGATCCTGCTACACATGGGTGTTTCATAGATAAGGCCACAGTGTGCTGTCTTCATGCACTGATGGAATGCTGGAAAGTGTAGTTTCAAGTCTGCCTTGGCTGAGCTTTCAGTGTACAATTTAATCAATGAGACGACCCCATCTCATAATGCTGCTACCATACACCCGTTTCTGCACAATCAGTGAGATCTGATCTAGAAATCCCTAAGGATGGCAGTGGCCCCACCTTCAGCCAGCAACAACTGCCCATGATTGACAATAGTCGACAAAAGTCAATTTGAAGACCCAAGTGCTAAAAGAACTGAAGTCACAAAACAGCCACTTTGAAAATATTAAGAAAATTGACTTTGGTAATTATTAAAAACATTTTTTTCTGTCCTTAACTCAAGGGGTGTGAAAATGTGACTTCAGTACTTTTAGCACTAGGCTCTTCAGTTGGTCAGCTATTCTGCTGAATTAGGCTTATGAGTAAATGAGTCAACAGTTTTATTGCTACTCAAGGAAAGTAAATGGAAATGGGTATGAGAGTAATTGCGTGTCAGAAAGTGAGGATTGTGCGTCCTCTAACTTACCTCCGATTGCAAATTTCTGAACGGCTGAGTTCTGTATTCAGACATTATTTAAAATTGCATTATAGCACACAGCCCAAAGAACTCTAAATTTGCATGACAAATTGAGCACAATTCACTCTGCTTTCAAAATTGTGGATGCATGTCATTATTGGACATAATTTCAATTTAATCGATCCTAGCACAGGTTTGGCAGCCTTTATTACAGGACATTCCACAGTTGAAAGCGAGTCAAGACTTATCATCAGCTCAAAGGGATTTTCTGTGCCTCCTCTATTTTAAGCGCAACAGCTGCTACAGGTCCATGAGTCCATACTCACAAAACTATCCACATTTCTACTGTCTGAATGTACAGAGGTTGCGTTTATATGACTGGATATTGAATATATACTGCATTGCTTAATTCAACTCAGTGACTCGCAAAAAGGTGGCTCACCATTGAACTTGACCTGCAACCAATCTGCAAAAACAGGGCTATTCAACGTTATCAAGAAAGGGCCGTAGTTGGTGCAGGCTTTCATTACAACCAAGCAACTCCTGGTTCTACCAATCAAGCCCTGGAGTCTTTGCTGAAAAATTTGATTTGTAGAATCAGGTGTGCAACTGCCTGATTGGAATGAAAGCCTGCACCCGCACTGGCTCTTTCTGGCTAACGCTGAATAGGCTTGTGCTAAAATTTCAGTTGTGTTTCTAATTTGCCGCATTGCTGCCCTTTCTGGTCGCCCCTCAGCTTTCGCATTAACCATCCTGTTAAGCCAAGTATGAAATTCAGGGCACGATAGTTATAAGATACTGTAGATGATTTGACACGTTTTACTTCACACGGCATGTCCATGTTTGACCCCATATCTCACCTGCCTCTCTCCGTGCTTCCCCTGGATCTCAATGTAGTCGTCCATGACCTTAACGCTGATTTCTTCTGGCGAGAAGTGTTTCACGTCCAGGTAAACTGTGAATTTGTCCCTGTCAGACCTCACCTACAACACAGAGCATATCAACCCAGATGACTGGGAGCAAGTGCATGTCTTTTTAAAGGAGAAACATTGTGCTAATACCAACTGTCATCTGATCGCCAAGAGGCTTAAGGTTTCAGACCTCAGATAAGATAAAGCACTTCTTTATAGCATCAAATTATCTCAACACAACCTTCCTTAAGATTTCTTAAAACGTATTAGGAGACCTTCTTGCCTCTGTCTTGATTCTTGGCCCAGATATTTCTTTCACCACTCTGCGGACTAGAGTGCTTTTAGGGCCAAATGCCTCCAAATAACGAAAATTGAACTTGATTTAAAAAATTAACAGCGTTAAATCTTATTCATACAGAGTATTAAAACAGAGCAGCTTTTCTGAAAATAAAACACACCTATTTTCTAATGAAAATGAACAGCAAATATGGTCATACCAGTATACTATAGTCAAGGATGCCAAAAAGCTTCTTGAACAAAACAAATGTAAAATATATGCAGTGAAATGGAAGGAATATGCAGCTGAACAAAGGTCAATAAAAACCATCTCCGTAAATTATGAATGGGCAGTACCACCATGCAAACAGGTTTAAAGACTTCATTCGTCATCGATTGGGATGTGGCGTGGTAATGAGAAAGTTCAGCCAAAGAAAAAGCAGCTAAAAAAGATTACCCTTCTGCCAGACTTCCTTTTTGCTAGTTTTTAGCTCAGGTTTCAGGCTGCCTGGATCTTTTTTTTTTTTATTTAGCTCTTATGGGTTGCGTCCACACACACACACACACACACATCCTGGCCTGTAGAGTCAGCCATTTTGGTTAGGTAAGAAAGCAACAGTGGCTGCCATTGGCCAACCAATTATCTAAGCTTTGATTGGCTGACTGGACTTGTGTACTTGAAGAAGTTTTAGACTGGACTTGGTCACCGCTAGAAGTAGCTCCTCCGAAAAATTTCCAATTCACTGCTCATTTCATATTGAACTTGAGTGCTTCTTGGCTAAAATTAGCTGATGTGGCTTATTCCTCATCAATGAAAGAAAGGATTTTTCGTGTCACCTGATTTTTAATGAATTTAGACTTGAGCAAATTAACCCCTTCAATTCATCAAGAGCATTACTATGCCATTACTCTTACAGGTGATTAATGTGAAAAGTTATGCAATTATTTATAAACAATTCAATGTGTCAATTTACACTCCGACACACGCGTGCACACATACACACTTACATACAGTACAGTCAAGAAAGAAATCAACCAAAAATAACAATTCTTAAAGAAAAAAACATGCCTTTGCAGTCAACAGCATGACAGCAAGTGCCTGGTCTTGTAGTTTGTGAGTATTTTTTTTTTACCTCAGAAATGCCCGAGTTGGAAGATTCCAGAAGGTTGCGGAAGAGGTTGTGCCTGTAGTAGGGACTGATGGTGGAGGTTGCATACGGAAGGAAGTCGTACTCAAACATACCCTCCCCAAAATACTGGTCGAACAAACGAGGAGGGTAGATGGATCCCATGGGCCGCCTGAACCAGGGGTGTTGAATGGTGATATCCATAGTGTGTGGCCTGGTGTTGATCTTTTGCAGTTCTGAACAGACAGAGGAAGCACAGTGCGATGGAGTGACCCGCTGTCCGGTCCGCCCCCCCTATATACCTGTTGAACAGAAAGGGGGGCTTTAGGGTGGCTTTCGCTGGAATGCTATTATCTCACAACGGGACTTAACCAGTCAGCACAATTTTCACACAGCACCCTGTGGACAGTGAGCTGCAGTCGCGACCCTGTGCCAGCTCTGGAGGGTCTGCCAAAACAAGCAGGGTCTCGCAGAGAGCTGGGCAAACCAGCCTCATTCATAAAGGGATTGATCCATCCCTGCCACCTACATCAGCCCAGCCATCCCTGCTATTCACCCGGGATTTACTTATCTAGTCAATGGATCGTGTTTCATTCAAATTTTGTAGAGTAATCTGCACCGCTGTAGTGTCGGCACCCAGCCATTGGCAGTGCCAAAGGTCTTTGGTAACTTTTCAATATGATCACCAATACTGAAATCTACTTATACTTAGCAGCTGTTGCTAATAAGGCATAGGCTGCTGGGATGACTGTCTTGTTTATTTTTGAATGCATTGGTGTACATTGCAGGACCAAATTATGTGGTATTTTACTCTGCATATAAAGCCAGCCCCAGACCCTGCAACTTTGCCTGAGGCAAGTGACATGCATGTATACTGCATCAGGCAATGCTGCACCTTGTGGGGATGTCTTTTGCTGCGTAACTTCCTCATGTGACAGTGCAGCAGCGTATCTTGCATGCTAGATATTTTCGCGTTGCGTGAGGAAGTTACTCACCGTGTGGGGGCTACCTGCTGCAATGTTACACATGCTCGACCAATCACAATGTGCAGACCCGTCATATGATGTGCAGAGGAGTCACATGATGCAGAAAATTGGCGGCACTCTCTGAAACTGTTACAGAGGCCATGTTGGAAACCGCGCTCTACAGTCTACACATACTATTCTTACTACACACCAGCCACACTACAGGCTACTCACTATGAACAAAGTTTTCCTGTTGCTGCTTCTTCTTATTATTCCTCAGGAAGTTTTTCTGGCAGTTTACGTTGCGTTCCATCTTGGGTAATTCGTTAATGAATTGTGACCAGACGATGCACCCACTAAATATCTGCCAAATCTAGTATACATCCGGGAACTTCTCGTGGACACAAACTCACTCCCCACGCATAAGTGAACACCCCACCCCCTAACTCTGATGTCGTCGGTAGTGTGAGTAGTATATTAGTGCGTGGTTTCAAAAGTGGACACAGACTCAGGGAAGAAGACGTGGAGCAGGAAGTTAGTGCACTGAGCAGGAGATTTAATTTCAGAACAGTAGTGCAAATTGACATCAGCCCATGCATAAACCGGGTAAAGGCTAATTAAACAAGACAATGCTAATATAAACAGACAATACAGGCGCACTAAATACAGGACAGAATCACCAAAATTGAAAAGCAAATAAACACATACAGAAGTCAAAGTAACAAAATAAAAATAGAATAACCCCAAAGTATCAAAGCAAGGATGACCAAAGTAACAGCTAAACAAAATCCAAAAACATAAACGGCAAAAGCCAAAATACAAAAACCCGCATATTATATATATATATATATATATATATATATATATATATATAAACACACACACACACACACACACACACACACACACACACACACAGCCCTCAATAATTATTGGCACCCCTGGTTAAGATGTGTTCTTTAGCCTAGTTCTTTAGCTCTCCTCTTTAACAGGCCCACAGCAACATCCTCCCCCATACTTCACAGTGGGCATGAGGTGCTTTTCTGTATACTCATCCTTTGTGTTCAGCCAGATCCACTTAGAGTGTTTGTTGCCAAAAAGCTCTATCTTGGTCTCATCTGACCAAAGCACAAGGGCCCAATTGAAGTCCCAGTACCGCTTAGCGAACTCCAGACGTTTGCATTTATGATTGCGAGTGAGAAAAGGTTTTTTTCGGTGCATGCCTCCCAAACAGCTCGTTGGCATGTAGATAGCGCCTGATGGTTGTTTGGGAGACTTTGTGACCCCAAGATGCTGCCATTTGTTGCAATTCTTTAACAGTGAGCTTTGGAGAACTTTTTATTTCACTTACCAACCTCGTCACTGTGCGTGGTGGCAAAATAACCTAGCGTCCTCATCCAGGTTTGTTTACCACTGATCCAGTTGTTTTAAACTTCTTTCTGATTCCTCTGACAGTAGATGTGGGCAGGTACAGGCGATTGGCTATTTTCTTGTAGCCATTGTCTGACTTGTGAAGGTCGACACACATCTGCCTTACTTGAACGGTGTGTTCCTTTGTCTTTCCCATGCTGAAGATTGGATAAGAGAAATGGCCTCTGTGTCATGTCATATTTATACCCCAGGGAAACAGGAAGTGATGATTTACTAATTAAAAGTTCCTAGATACTCTGATCAACTTTGTAAACTACTGTAGAAATGACGGAAATACTTCAATTACATGTAATTCCTAGGAATTGTTAGGGGTGCTAATAATTGTGTAACAGGTGATTTTAAGAAAAATAATTATTTCTTAGTCAGGGATTTTTTTCCCCCTTAAAATTCACTTGAGTTGAAGGTTACATTTTTTCTACAATTTTCAGTGCGAGAGTATACTTCTGCAATCAAAATTGAATTTATTTTAAGGCTTTTAACACATCTTAACCAGGGGTGCCAATAATTATTGAGGGCGCTGTATAAAGCCAACAAAATTTAATTTGCTTACCTGTTAGTTTTTCGGGCGTGAATTAATGTCATTAACATCCCGATGACTGGGTCCCACGCCATAAGTCACCTAATAGCTACAGTGTTCCTGCAACAAATTTGAACTGTTCCAAACAACTGGCGAGCACACATGATCCTAATCTCCTCTCAAAATGGGTAAGTGCGGAGATACACACACAAAATACAAGGCAAAAACATACCGAAACAACATCATTACTGTTTGACTGGACGCAACCAAGGCTTGTCACTGGGGCAGTACCCTCAAAGGTACTGCTGTTGTACCTTAGAAGTGGGTTTTTATTTGTTTTGGAACATAAAAGTACCTTTTAGACCCTAAAAAGGTTCACACAGGTACCTTGAGGTCCTATAATTAGCCCTAAAGGGTGCATAAGTGCTGAATGCACCTTGGGGAACAGAAACGGAGTCCTGCTGTACCCCTATTTCTGAGAGTGTATATGCAGCTAGTATGCACTAGAAACTAAACTCAAAATTTCCTTGACTGGATGTACGCTTGACACGTTGACTTACCTGAATGTTCCTCTGGGTACCCAATCATATTGATGGAGGGTGAATCCAGAATTTTTAATCTCCCTACCGGACACCAAATGTACGGTGCACATCCTAGAATGTTCCTGAATGAAATTTCCTCCTGTATATAGTCTGAATACACTCTGCAAGCTGCCTTTTACCATGGGGAAGTGAAAGAACGTATAATTACTCCCAATTTCAATGCTGTTTGTGCATCTTCTGCCACACGTAGTCTGCAAACAGCATGCGCGCAACTCAAATCTCATTTAAGATGAACTGATATTTTGGTCTCGCGCTGCAGGGATGCAAATTGGAAAGGGACTGCTGGGATGGGTTATTAAAAGTAGTCGCTTTGTTCGTTGCTTATTAGTAAGATTCCAAGCTTGCTCATGTTGGGGTATCTTCCTCCCTCCTTCTGAACTTGCAAAGTTTCGACCTATGGGTGTAAAGGAGCAGTAGTTGGCGGGCGCATGCTTCCGTCCCTATCTTCCATGTTGGAAAAATGGGGTTGCATACGAGCAAGCTTGTAAATAGTTCTCGAATTGGGCATTCAAGATTCGGGTGGGGTTGGAGATGCCGAATTAAAAAAAAAAAAGAGAATGACTCAATTTCTGAATCCTGGGTTTCCATATCATGGTTTTGCATGGATGATTGTCTAGCGGATGGGATTTTTGCTGAATGGCTCAGGAGGACTGCAGAGATCTCCTCTGGAGTAGTCCATTTTAGGAAATGAGTGTCTGATTTAAACTATCGCAAACTCACCAAAGTGAAGACTAATTTTACCCTCTGTTGTGTTACTCTGGGTTTACAATCCCCTAACTTGCTGGGAATTCAGTTTTAGGGATTAAAATGACATTTAAATGCATCAAAAATTGGAAACAGGCGAATCATTATCACCTGCAATCATTATCTGACAACCACTGAGGACAAGTCAGTTTAGACATTTTTAGCATTCTTTTGCAAGTGAAGATGAAACAGACATATGCTGTACATACGGCGATGCATATGCTAAGATAGATGGCAGTATGCTTGTTTGTGACAGCATAAAGTATTTCTGTGTCTGATGGCATAGTCTGTATGAGTGTTCAAGAAAATTTATGGCACTACCCTGCTAAATTCTTAATAGTGATTGGTTGAGGGGGGTTCTAAGGACGTACATTATTTTCCTACAGTTGCACTCCAGTGAAGTAGTTCCATCAATTGTGGTCTTGTGACATGTTGCATCAGTTTGCCATGTATTACGAAGTTGCGAACATCGCAAAGTAATAGCGACAAGTAGACACAGACAAAATGTTTGAGTTTTCTGATGATGCTATTAATATCTTCAGAGAGTGCGATGATTGTAGTTGTACAAAGCACAGGGCGATTATTGCTTCTATAGCATGTGTATATGTCTGCAATGAGTGCACAGCTGATGCATGTGGTGGGAAAGTGAAGCACTCATGTTTGCAAGGTACAGGATACAGTGTGGGTTTGACCGTGGTGGTGCTGTAATCCAGAGGGGCTTTTAAGAGTCTCAGAACCAAGCATACAGGAAATCCACTCGACAGGGGCAGCACAAACACGCAGGGAGGGCAGATACTGAACAGGGTTATGAGGAGTAGATGTGCATGGTGTGGGGTGAGCAGGGAGGGGAGTACAGGCCGGCTTAGTTCTTGCCTTGTCAGCAGGTCTGCAACCATGAGCCAGACCCTGGCTGTTTTCTATCAATGGGCTGAACAATAGAAGTTACATCCGTCTCTGGATGAGAACACGCTTTCACTTTTTCACAGACTCCCAGGACTGCAGTTCTATCAGGAACTATGGGCAAGTTGTGGCTACTGATGCTCAAAACAGTAGAACAAGGTGTGAAACTCAACATCCGTTTCAAAAAAGTTGGCACATCACAGAACATGCAAATTAAGTCAGAATAGGTCCATTTCCCCTCACTGCACTGCCTGTCCAAAAATGCCACCTTTAGGATTTAAAGGTCCCCTATTATGCCACCAGGTGCGAAGCTAATTAGCCATTATCAGCCAGTTCAAAATCTCCCCTTCCTGACATCACAAGGGGGAGTGACCTCCCAGAATAATGAAATCTGATTGACTGCTTGGCTGAAGTTGATCAGTCCTACTTGGCCACGGTTGGTTACTTCCCCATGTGATGCCAAGTGGAGATTTTGAAGTTGCTTGTAATGACTACAAGTAATTTGCTGTGCACCTGTTGACATAATAAGGGACCTTTCAATCAACAAAAATATGATTGGATCATTATTGCAGCAATTATTGTGTTTCATCTGGCAATATCATTATTTTACCTGTAACAAATGAAGCACAAATCTTCTCATTTCCTAAAAAATTATGTTGGAGGACATATCCCTTGATGGAAGAAAAGATCTTACAGTGTTTCAAAGGGGGCAAATTATTGGCCCACATCAAGCAAAGAAAACAAGGAATGAGAAAAACAAGTATTTCACAAATGAATTGGCCACCACAAAGTGTAAATGTAATCCCAAAGTAGTTTACGTGCTAAAGATGTTGCATACAAAGTTTTGTGAATATCATCTATATTTGTGACCATTTGAGGTTAGGGGTTCAAGTGAAATTTAAGGAAAAAAAAATCCCTGACGAAGAAATAATTATTTTTCATAAAATCGCCTGTTCCACAATTATTGGCACCCCTAACAATTCCCAGGAATTAAATGTAATTGAAGTATTTCTGTCATTTCTATTGTAGTTTTCAAAGTTGATCAGAGTATCTAGGAACATTTAATTAGTAAATCATCACTTCCTGTTTCCCTGGGGCATAAATATGATGTGACACAGAGGCCATTTCTCTTATCCACTCTTCAGCATGGGAAAGACAAAGGAACACACCGTTCAAGTAAGGCAGATGTGCATCGACCTTCACAAGAAAATAGCCACTCGCCTGCACCTGCCCATATCTACTATCAGAGGAATCATTCAGAAGTTTAAAACAACTGGAACAGTGGTAAACAAGCCTGGATGAGGACGCAAGGTTATTTTGCCACCACGCACAGTGAAGAGGAAGGTAAGAGAAATAATAAGTTTTCCAAAGCTGTTAAAGAATTGAAGCACCTATTACTATAACCCCATAAGTCACACTTGACTTGACTTGACTTGTGGGGTTTTAGTAATCAGTGTTTCAATTGCAACAAATGGTAGCATCTTGGGGTCAGAAAGTCTCCAAAACAACCATGAGGTGCTATCTACATGCCAACAAGCTGTTTGGGAGGCATACAATGAAAAAAACCTTTTCTCACTCACAATCATAAACGCAAACGTCTGGAGTTCGCTAGGCGGTACTGGGACTTCAGCTGGGACCGTGTGCTTTGGTCAGATGAGACCAAGATAGAGCTTTTTGGCAACAAACACTCTAAGTGGGTCTTGCGGAACACAAAAGATGAGTATGCAGGAAAGCACCTCATGCCCACTGTGAAGTATGGGGCAGGATCGGTGATGCTGTGGGCCTGTTTCTCTTCCAGAGGCCCTGGGAACCTTGTTAGGGTGCATCGCATCACGAACGCCTCGAAATACCTGGACATTTTAAATCAAAATCTGGTGGCCTCTGCCAGAAAGCTGAAGATGGGTCTTCACTGGGTCTTTCAGCGAGATAATGACCCTAAAAATGTGGGCAAATCTACACAGAAATGTTTCACCAGACACAGACTCAACCTCCTGCCATGGCCATCTCAGTCCCCAGACCTCAACCCCATTGAAAACCTGTTGAGTGAGCTGAAGAGGACAGTGCAGAGGAGAGGACCCAGGTCACTGGATGATTTAGAGAGATTGTGCAAAAAGGAATGGTCTAAGATCCCTCTTTCTGTATTCTCCCACCTTGTGAAACATTACAGGAGAAGATTAGGTGCTGTTTTGTTGGCAAAAGGGGGTTGTACAAAGTATAAACATCAGGTGTGCTAATAATTGTGGCACACATGATTTGATGTAAAATAATTATTTCTTAATATGGGATTTTTTTCCCACCAAATAAATGCACTTGAATTAGAGGTTAGATTTTCCTCTTTTTTTCACTGTGGTCCTATAGTATTTATTTATTTATTTCTAGAATTTATTGGAAGCTAAAGAACACATCTTAACCAGG
Organism: Gymnothorax reevesii; assembly: GCA_029721435.1. Taxonomy (NCBI): domain Eukaryota; kingdom Metazoa; phylum Chordata; class Actinopteri; order Anguilliformes; family Muraenidae; genus Gymnothorax; species Gymnothorax reevesii. Next base: position 16,227,087 of record CM056587.1, on the reverse strand, counting down.
GGTGCTAATAATTATGGAGGGCGCAGTATGTATGTATTTAATCAATTAATTCATTTATTAATTTTGATCCAAATGGCATTTGTCCCCTCGTACAAATACCTGGGTTTTCACATAGACAGTAAGCTGGACTGGAAGCTGGGTACCAAAGTTATAGTGAAGAAGGCCCAGTTCAGACTGTTTTTTCTGAGAAACTCAGATCATTTGAGGTTAAGCTGCTTGTACACCAGACACAAAATTAATTATTCGCACAACAGATTACATTCAAAGTCAATGCAAAGCCGCGAATGCAGCATTTTGCGTGTATTCGCGTCTTTGCATTGACTTCGAAGGTAGGGGAGACCGGGTCTAGTTGTTACACTTTTTCTTTTAATGGCTATAGAATTGACATTATCAAGTTTTTGTTATCAATATGCACTGTAAAGATAGAAAGTTTATTAGACTACATGACTGATCTACAGCATCCCATATATTCTGCGCATGTGTAATGCTGGCAAGGAAAAAAATAGACTCCCGTCACCTGTAACAAACTACCCTATATTTGGGGTAGTTTGTTACAGGAGGGGTAGTTTCTCACAGGTTGTGAGGCATTTTGTTACACTAAGAATTTGCTTAAGTGAGACGTGTTTCCCACTTAAGTAGGCAAGTCAAGGGGGATGCCATACTACTAATATCCCATGAAGCTACAGTAAGCAACCTCTCTACTCATTCTCTAATGGTATTTCCACCTTTTTGTTATTCGTTTGTAATTTCAAGGCATCTTTCTGAAATAAAAAAAGGTAGAAAGTCATTCAGTGAGGTAATTTGATCTTGTCCAAGTTTTTACAGGTTTTGGGGCAAGTTCTTACTGTAACAACTTGGGTGTATCAACTAGTCCATCAGCAATCCTTCGCCATTGTCCCGACATTTTGAAATGTTCCGGTGCAATGTTTACATGGATGTGTCATGACACAGTGGCTAATGTCTTCCTCTCTTATGATCCTGAAAATCCTGGGTATGTATCCATTATACTTGATGTTATTCGAAATCTCCCAATCACCAAGAAAGTTACTTTTTCAAGATTTTTTATGGAACACGAACCAACGACATTCAACGTACGTCCGTCTGTCACGTAAAGACGCAGGTCACTTTTGCGGAGCAACAGGAAAAATTAGAGCACCATCTGTGTTTTATTATCGGAACCATTTAGAATGGAACAAAATGGACGTGTAACAACTAGACCCGGTCTTCCCTAATCTGTCGTGCGAAAAATTAGTTTCACGTCCGGTGTGCAAGCAGCTTTACGCGGCCTATCTTGAACATCTTTTATAATGGTATTTTTGCAAGTGTCCTTTTTTATGCGGTTATGTGTTGGGGTGGCAGTAGGACAGTGGACGACAGGAACAAGATAAGCAAAATGCTAAAAAAGCAGGTTCCGTCATCAGTATAGCCCTGGTTCTTTGGAGATCACTATGGAGCAGTAATTTAAGTTATCCTGTCGCGACCCATTGTGTGGAAGCCAATCACTCTATATCTTCATTAACCCTTAAATGCCCAACTATAGTAATAGTTGAAAGAAAAATCTATGTATTCTGTTAATATGTCATGGGAAGGGGCTAATAACAACCCAATAGCAATTTTTAATTTTTGGTGACCTTTGACCTCATTTTACTTTTGTTACATATATGTCACAATGGACATTTAAGGGACCTTATTGCTAATATGACTTGAATGATAAAACAATTGACATATAGCTTGAATATAAGGCATACCTTATTTTTCATTAGCTTACCTGTTTGTCTACTTTATCCAGCGATGAATGGGTGCTGATCTATCGTGTGGATTCCACCATGGGGGCGGCCATATTGGAAAGGTTAGCTGGTGCAGCCAGTGTGGTGTCAGTGCCACTTTTATGCATCAGATGGCAGCACTGATGGTCTAAATATGTCACTATGGGCATTAGGTTGCAAAATTTATGTGGGGTCAATGGTTTTGACGATCCCCAAAATCGGGTTAAGATATATAGGAATTGAAAATGCAGAAGAAGTGGATGCTTGTCGGACTGACATGGTGGATGCCTTGACAGACAGGTTCGCCAGTGCTCTCAATCTTCGGTTTTGTGCAGCAGCAGGACTATGGGTTGTTTTGTCCATTCTGTGATGTTGTCAGACGATGATTTTCTTGGTCTTCCACTGCGCTGTATGCCGTCGACTGTGCCCTGTAGGATGGTTTTGGACAGGGAGGCATTCTGGAAGAAATGTCCATACTAGGTGAGCTTGTGTCTCTTGATGGTGGAAAGGAGAGGTTCCTACCTGCCAGCGTAGTTAATGACTTCCTGCCTGACGGACTCATTTGTCTGGTGCTCTGTGTATGCGATGCGCCGGAGTTTCCTAAAGCACCGGTGTTCAAATGCCTGAATTCGTCTCTCTTAGTCACCTTTCGCATCCATAGAGGAGGATAGAGATCACCAATGATTTGTAGGGTCTTAATTTCACAATGAAGCTGATGGAGTTGCCTTTCCAGATGACAGTGAGTCTCGTCATGGCAGGTACAGCCAGGCCAAATCTCATCTTGATCTCTTTCGTTGCGCTGCCATCCTTCGTTGTGGTGGAACTAAGATATTTGTAGCCATCCACCTCTTCAAGTTTTTGGTCGTTCAGCATATTGAAGATTGCTGACTGCTGGGTGTGACTGTTAACCATGACCTTACTTTTCTCTGAGCTGAGTTCCATTCCATATGCTTCCGATGATCTCTCAAGCCTGGTGGTAAGGCCCTGAAGCTGTTTCACAGCCTCCAATAAGGTCGATGTCATCTGTAAATCGCAAGTTACACAATGGCTGTCCTCCAAAAGAGATAGACGAGTGGTAGTTGCAGAGAGTCTCCAGCATGATGTTCTCGAAGCAGATGTTAAACAGGACAGGAGATAGGAGGCATCCTTGACGGAGTCCAACTGATGTGTGGAAGAACTCTCCACAGTCATTTTTCAGGAGTACTGTGTTGCTTGCATTTTCATACAGCACCTTGATGACTTCAATGATATTTGTGTCAATGTCAAAGTTCCTCATGACCTGGCATAACCCATCATGCCAGACTTGATCGAATGTTTTCTTAAAGTCAATGAAGTTATGGTAAAAATCACACTTATGTTGCAAGTGTTTCTCTATCAGCAGTCTGATGTTGAAGATTTTTTCGACTGTACTCCTCTTTGCTTGAAATTCTGCTTGTTCTTCTGCTGTGATTTCTTCTGATTTCCCGTTGAGTCGATTCAAAAGAACCCTCAGCATCACTTTGCTGGGGTGACTTATCAGACTGAGGGTTTTCTAGGTCTGGCAAAGTCTCAGGTTTCCTTTCTTGGGGAGGGCTGTTATAAGTGAATTTATCCATTCCTCTGGCCATTGTTTTGTCTCCCAAATCCTATTTTTGTTAACAATCTAATGAGCTTTGGTCATGCATGTTTCACAATCTCAGCTGGAATGTTGTCCACTCCAGGGGATTTCCCTTGCTTTCATGAGTGCACCACTTCCTCGACTATTTCCTCCATATTGACGCATCACCCAGTTCTCTATTAGTACTTATGCCATTGTCTTGTATGCTGGTGTCAAGTCTGAGCCTGTAGTTATACAGTTCTTTGGAATACTCAGTCCATCATCTAGTAATATCTGGTTCTTCAGAAAGGGGGTTCTCATCTTTATTTTCAATCACGCTCGATTTGGCTTAGTGCGGTTTTGTAAGCTGTTTTAATGTGCTGCAGTTTTGCAGTCACCTATTCTCATTCCTGCCTCGATGTTATTGCAGTAGTTTTTATTTACTTCTTGATACTGGCTTTCTGCCTCAGGGTTTGATTTCTTAAAGAGGACCTAACATGCTGATCCTTCTTCAAACACAAATTAGTAATGTTATAATGTTGGTTGTCCATGCTCAACCTCTGAAAAGTTTCTAAACATAAATACTGGGATTTTACCATAATCCAAGAATGTGATTTTGTGAGCGTGATTTCCTCTCTAACAGCTCCTCCCGAGATCTTCACGAGATCTGGGTAAAACCTGACGTCAGGTTGTGCTGTCCATGAGCCAGAGCCAACCACTGTGCTAGACCTGCCCACACCAGAAACTATTCTAGCAGGCACTAACAATGGCAGATCATACTATGCCTTAGTAGGGTCTACACTTTTGGAAATACAAAAGAAGAACCGCAGATCATTTGAGGCGCAATTTTGTCAGTATCTCTCCCAAAGCTACTTGTCCGTTTACTTTTGGACGCAAAAAACACAAATATTTCTCTTCCAAAAGACAATGCCACCAGAAATCAGAGGGTAAATGTTTTTTTTTTTTTACGAGCAGCAAACAGTCACGGCCAAAGGGAATGTTAGCTGTTTGTGCTCAGCATTTCACCAATAAAGGATAATTCAACACAGGATAAGTGTTTCAGCTACATCTCAAACCTGAAGCAGTTGCATCGATCAAGCGCTTGGAGCCACAAGCTGTAAGTAACCATATAACAGCAAATAATGTAAGCAAAGCAACATGTTACGGGTGGCTAGCAGGACCGCTAGCGATACACGTGTCTTCAGTTGCCAATTACGATAATTGGAAAATGCGTCAATAAAGGAAAATGATTGAGAACTAGCCAGGACTAACTGTTGTCTCAAAGAAACATGTCTTTGCCTCCCCAATTCCCAGTTCTTGCTTCACCACTGGGATGCTTCACGATCACACCCATCTCGTGTCATGCACTGCATCGTGTCTCAATCACGCTCAGCAGCTGTCAATCATGCCCCTTTTTTATAGTATCAAATAAATAGATTACTGCAAACTTATTAGAAAAATGAACACTTGAATATACATCAGCATAGTATGAACTTCTTGACCAGGCAGAAACCATTTTCGGAAAAAAATTATTTGATATGTACTTGATTTTTTCTTTGTGTGGCCTGTGACCCATCCACTTGGTGGGGAGAGCTTATAAATTATACTGCAGCCAGCCACTGGATGGCGACCGAGACGTTTTGGCTTCACTTTTCATGAGCTGTTCGGCTGTCCATATTTATATACAGCCCATGGGATAGACTAGCAAGAGGTGCTCTGCAGAATGGTAGTGTAGATATTTGTTGTATGGAGTCCTAGATTATATGGAATCAATTAATGGAACAATAAAAGTGGCAAAAATCATGTGAGTGTTAGGGGAAAGGAAGATTTTATTTTGCACTTTAGGGGACTGTAACAAGGGAAGCGGGTCCAGTCGGTAATTAAAGAAAAGATACTGTCATTGTAACGAGGCTGAGACTTGGGCACTCTAGGCTTAGGAGTGGGCTGGCTCTGATCGGCAAGCATCCAGATGGGAAATGTGAATATGGAACCGTTGAGACTGTGCAGCACGTTCTTTTGCAGTGTGAAATCTCTTCTCTTCATCGGAGGAAATTGTTCAGAGACCTAGGACCTTGCAGCGGGATTGTCGGTTTTCGATGTGCGCAGCCTGTTGAACCTGTGCAGTTCAGCCCAAATGAAAAAAAAACTGTTAGTTTCCACGAAGAACTGGTCTCCTTAAAAGAATATAATTCAGACCCAGGACTGAACAGCAGGTGGAAGTAATGCGCCATTATTAGTGTTAGTCAAACCCCGAAGGAAAAAAAACGAAGAAGAATCTGGGACATTTCGTCATCATTATAAACCCATTCTGCATGCTTCCGCCTCGAATCGTACGTTCGCCGGAGAGGTGAAAGGTAATGTTAACGTTGAAATTGAGACATTTTCTCAGCAGAAAGCATCAAATATTCCATTGATTTTCTCATTCTAACCGCAGAGACTCCTGCGAAACCGTCATTAGCTCGTACGGTTTGTTGCATGCCACCCATTGCGGTCGCTTTATTGACGTTTCCAAGCTCACTTTTGAATACCGACAGCAAATCTCTTTAGCCGCTGAATCGCGTAGGCTGTACTACGTTAGCTTTCCTAGTTCCACGGTAGGCTACAAACGTGCTTTCGCTGTAATATTAACGGACATGCCGACGGGTTATGTTTTGAACTAGGATTTGATTGTGCAAGATTCGTAGCTACCGTATTCACATGGGTAAACTCAGTACGTATGCATGTCTGTCCTTCAGTTTTCTCAACAGCTGTTCATCCGGTCATCTTCGCTCTTTACGGGTGTATTGCTGAAGATCCAGGGAAGCGCAGTGCCGATTGTGAAGTTGTTCGGTCGGGCGATTCTCGAGATAGCTGCAAGCGGCAATACCGGAGGCCAGGACGTCTTGCCATTGCCGCGTGCTCATTTAAACCGTAAGCAAGACGCAGTCATAATGACTAAGACGTGATCATTTGGACGTGTCGAGAATTTATCACAACAAGTGTTGTGCCCGTTTAAGATTTTAATTGTATTTCATTCTTTCTTGCTATAATATTAATTGTATATAATTTAAAGTTCAATTTGATGGTCAGAATTCATTTTGTGGATATCCGTATCGCCAAATAAAATAATAGGTGTGTGTCTCCTAAACACTGATTTGAAAAATGGGTGGGGCAGGTTGCTAGGCATTTTCTTTTTTCCCTTTTGGCTGATAGTTTATTTTTTTTTTAACGGTTTTTAGGGTGAATAGGTGATCTTTCCTTTGGGTCATTCCAGGTCAACCAGAAGTCCCCAAATTTGGCTCAAATATATTTTGGGAGTTCTTTTGTATTTATAATGAACAAATGCAAATTTTTAGGGTCCTACTTTAAGGGCTTCCCAAGATATGGCCCCCCCAAAAATCTAGGGCCATGCCCAAGCGAATCGCAAACATTAATTTATAGAAATTTTGTAGGCCTATATTTTTGGAACTAATTATAGTTATGGGCTGAAAATTGCTACACACAGTAATCGGGGTCCATGCTTTCAGAATCTCTTGTCACAATTTATCTATCTCTTTTTTCATTTTCAAGATATTGACAGGGTTTCCCCCTTGGTTCTGAAAACTATCCTTTACTTTCTCTCCTGAGAAATAAAGTCCAAAAAAAAAAAAATCTTTACTTTATCATAGTCATCATTTTTAATTAGTCACTCATAGACTTTATAAAACTTTGAAAGGCCTTCAAAGCGAACAAAGTGCACGCAGCATGAACAAGGTCAAACCTCAAATATTTGTGGTATAAGGGGGTCTCTCCATTATGCTTTTGGTTGTATATATAATTTTGAGTCCATTGAAGTCCAACCTCTAATAATGGGGACCCTGGGGACCATAAAAGCTAAATTAAAACTGTGAATTTAGCATGGAATTTATTCAAAAGACTGGCAATAGAACTCCTTTTAAACCCTTAATCTCTTTATTTTTTTCCTTAGCTTTTTTATCAATGCAGCCAATTTTGGCATCCCAAAAATGAAAAGGGACACACTCTTTAAGGGCAATAATGACAAAAATGCTAAATTGCACTTGGGGTGAGCTCAAAATTTTGTGCTTTTAGAATCAGAATTAGTGGAACTGTCATGTTTGTTTAAAATTTAAAAAGATTTCCACCAACTGATTCCACATTGAACTTTTGGTGAGCTCAATGTTTTTTTGCACAGTTTATTGGACTCCTTAATGTAAATCTCAAATGTTTAGGGTTTCAAATGTTAAACCGCTCAGATAATCACTAATTCTGATGCCAGCAACAAACAAGTCCCAGTACTGGCCCCCTCATCCACTTCTCTCAAGGGAGTGCCTTCTGGTTACTGTACTGTCTGAAACTACTGTCGGTAAATTAATAAAAAAAACCAAGAACGTTGTCACAATGAAGAAGCAGACTCCGATTGTTCGTGTCAAAAGCAGGAAAATTTTATTCCACACCCGGTCGTGAGAACAACAGCATGATGCAAAGTTCTAAAATTCCTTCATTTTGTAAGAAACTTTATACATGTTAAAGTACAGACATTTGCATATGATTTCTTTAATGTTATCAGAAGTTGTTGCTGATTGGTTCCAGGGTTTACACATTGATAAAAAGCAATACTCTACAATTGGGCCTCTCCTGAGCCACCCAACTTAATTGGTTCAATAGATTCCCAACCCCTGGAAGTGAGCTCCATATGTGGGCATACGGAACCTTCAACTAAGAGGTGCTAGTGCCTATTGTCCTGTCGGAACTGAAGACAGACGGAGATCCCAGCTGGAAGTCACAAATAGGCGATATGTCCTGCCGGACCTGACTGCTTTTCTTTATCACCTAATTCGCATTCATTACCCATTGATCAAACCGTCTGGCTCCCCATATTGCTAACACCTAAAAATCCTGTTTCCCAACACCACCATGTGATGCTAAACCATTCATAATTACAACATTACGCCTAGCGGATTAACACGTATTGTTATTGGGCAAAAGCTTGCCGTCCATTCGGTCATAAGGGTGCAGTCTATTTTTACAACACATAGCTGCTACTTGCACTGAGTTTTTGAAAATCATTGAATGCATAGCCATTTCAGTCATAGAGTTTAAAAGAGTGAAAGGCCACTCGTTAAGAAAACTAATTGCTTGGAGCTTGTTAAAATTTAGCGATAGCAATTCCAGTTGGGGCAAAAACCATCACACATTTCGCATGATGTTAGCTCAGTAATCGCTAGTCATACTGTGGTAGGAAACATGGCAACAAATGGCATGATTGATGTACGCATCAAGCGAGACCTGTCAGCCAATAAGGCAGCATTTGGATGTATTTTCCCCTAAAGCCCCTCTCTGGTCTTTCTCGGCTCTGTTCATTGAGGATAAAACAATATGAAAGTGCTGTCCTGTTTTATGGGTATTCAGTAGCGTAGTAAACTGCCTTCGCTCCCCCCCCCCATCCCCCATCCCCCATCACTCAGTATTTGGAGCTCATGACCCTGTCGCCCGTTACTAGTTGTCCCTCCTTGCATCATTGGTCGGCACCAACCACTGCATGCCAGGCGCACCCTACGAGACCTGCCATTTTCCAGATGCATTGAGCTAGTTCTCCAACCATCACGATTTGGTCATTGTCAGAGGCGCTTTGACCCTTACACAAGCCCATTTTTTCTGCTTTCAGCATGTCAACTTCAGGAACTGACTGTTCACTCACTGCCGAAGATATCCCACTCCCTGACAGCAGCTGTTATGACAAGATATTCAATGTTATTTGCTCCACCTGTGTTGGTAAATTAATAAAAAACCAAGAGCGTTATCCCAATGAAGAAGCAGACTCCGATGTTTGTAGCAAAAGCAGGAAAAAGTTTATTACACAGCCGGCCGTGGGAACAACAGCATGGTGCAAAGTTCAAAATTCCTTCATTTTGTAAGAAACTTTATATGTGTTAAAGTACAGACATTTGCATATGATTTCTTTAATGTTATCAGAAGTTGTTGCTGATTGGTCCTATGGTTTACACATTGATAAAAGGGTATATTCTACAATTGGGCCTCTCCTGAGCCTCTCAACTTTATTGGTTCAATAGACTCCCAACCCTCGGAAGTGAGCTCCATATGTGGGCATACGGAACCTCCAACTAAGAGGTGCTAGTGCCTAATGTCCTGTCGGAACTGAAGATAAACGGAGATCCTAGCTGGAAGTCGCAAATAGGCGATATGTCCTGCCGGACCTGACAACTTCTCTTTATCTCCTAATACACATTCATTACCCATTGATCAAACCGTGTGGCTCACCTCATATTGCCAACACCCAAAAAATCCTGTTTCCCAACACCTGTTAGTGGTTATATTGTTGCGACTGATCGGTGTGCAGTCAGTGACCTCTCAAACTGCACGTGGATTTACATTGCATAATGTCTCTGTGTTTGATTTTGTAGTATCATAAATTGCTTTGACTTGAAGGAAATTGTTGCATTTACAGGTGTTCACCATGGCTTCTCGTGCTGGCCCAAGAGCCTCAGGCACTGACGGGAGCGATTTCTCCCACAGGGAAAGGGTGGCTTCCCACTATCAGATGAGGTAAGTTAATTTGACCTCTGATGTGCTAAGAGCCCAGCGTCTGGACTGCGTGTCCCACCCTGTTATTTTTCAAGTTATTCCTTTCCTCGTGTATTCCGAAACATTATTAATTGCTTTGCAAACGTCTCTTTGTCAGTCCCCTCACTCTGAACAGGTTTGTCTGTTGTATAAAGATTTTGAGTGAATTTAAAAAATTTTATTTCCATTTTTATGTGGATCAGTTCTGACTGTGATGGATCCATTTCTTCTCTGCCACTGTAGCTTCAGCATGGCTTAAAATCAGTAATATGGCTTCATGATCATCTCTTGAGGATGCACAATCACTTGTATTCTCAGCCCACTGATTTCTTGTGCAAAAATAATTGAATCTTTGTGTGTGCTTATGCGTGAGTGCGTGTTTGTGTGTGTATGAATATACTTGTGTGTGCATATATATAATGTATATAGTAAATATATCTTAACTGCTGTTTCCAAAAAAGATTGGGATGCTGTGTAACCTTAGTAAAAACAGAATGATTTACAAATCATTTAAACTCTTTTTAATTGAAAATAGTACAAAACTAAGACAGCATATCAGATGTTGATACTGAGGAATTTGACCTTTTTTCAGTTATTTGGTCAACAACTACTCATTGTAGGTGACCTATGTTTTTTTTTTTTTTTTACATTTGGCATCTCCAATCCCACCCGAATTTGGAATGCCCAATTGGGGAACTATGTACAAAGCTTGCTCGTATGCGACCCCTAGCTGCCAACTCAGGATAGTGAGACAGTTCACGGCTCTCCCCCGAAGCACGTGCCTGTCTGCCACTGATTCTTATACACTCGTTGGTTGAATCTTCGGGGAGGATACCCGGACATGAACCAACCCGGAGTCTTCCTGACGAGCGCCCGTCTGGCCAACAGGAGGCGCTGGAGCAACGAACAAAGCTGTTATTGTATACCCAAATCCGGCAGTCCCTTCCCAATTTGAAACCCTGTAGCGCGATGGCCAATTGTGCGCTACTCTGAAAAAGCTGCCGACCCCTGCCGATGGGTACGACCGGGGCTCGAACCCGCGACGTGATAGTTACCTCTGCACTGTAGCGCAGTGCCTTTACCGAGTGAGCTATCCGGCAGCGGACAGGGCTTTATCGGTGGGTACGCCGGGGCTCGAACTCGCGACGTGGTGATCGCAGAGCAGTGCCTTAACCATGTGAGCCACCCAGCAGCTGTAGGTGACCTATGTCTTAATATAGCCAGTACTGTTTCATCTGTCAAACATTGAAGCTGTGATGCTGTCATTTTGTGTAATTAATCTGAAGAAATTAAATTGCATATGTTATTTTTAAGCAGTTTTCATTTGTGCTGTTTGCATTGAAGTTATCCTGGATCTGTGCCTTTCATGCGCCTAATTCACTTCAAGCTTATGACCTCTGGCTCTCATTATACTACATTTCCGCCCATGGATTAGTCATCTGGTGCAGTGTATGTATCTAACTTGACTTCTTTTTCTGTTAGCGTGGCCCTCAAGTCTGAAATCCGGAAGCTGAACATCGTACACGTGATGCTCTGGCTGCTGGTGGCTGCGCAGGTGGCCGTCAGCCATCTTAACCTGGTGTCCCGTGACACCGTGGCCATGCCGTACCAGTGGGAGTACCCGTACCTTCTCAGCATCCTGCCCTCCATTTTCAGCTCGCTGGCTCTGCCCCGCAACAATATCAGCTACCTGGTGATCGGCATGATCAGCGCCGGGCTCTTCTGCATCGCACCGCTCATTTATGGCGGCATGGAGATGTTCCCCGTGGCCCAGCAGCTGTACCGGCACGGCAAAGCCTACCGCTTCATCTTTGGCTTCTCCGCCGTGTCGGTCATGTACCTGCTCATGGTGATCGCCGTGCAGGTGCACGCCTGGCAGATCTACTACAGCAAGAAGCTGCTGGATGCCTGGTTCACTTCCACACAGGAGAAGAAGAAGAAATGAGTGCCGCAGAGGACTGAAACGAGGCCTTCTCCCCGTGTCTCTCAGTTTCCCCCACCACCTGCTCTTCTCCCTCTTTCCATCTCTCCTCCGTCTCTCTCTCCTTCCCTCTCAGTCCCTTTCTCTGTCTTACCTGCTCTCCTCTTTCTTCCTTTCTTTCTCCTATTCCTCTGTCTCTGCCCCTCCCCTCCAAAAATAGAAATCAACGAAGAGTTTTATTGGCCTGATGGCGAGCAGAACTAAATGCCCCACACTTTGTCTTCGCGAACAATTCTGTCTGTGTCTTTTACTCTTTTTCTAGGCATCTCAAATGTAGCTTTTATTTATTTAGTTTTATATTTTGAAGGAAAGGTGGCATCTATCTTGCTTGACATGAACATCTATGCCCCATTATCTCAAATCCAAAGTCCAAACCTGGATTAAGACTGAATACCCACCGTGTTTCTTAAGAATGACCAGCTGGGCTTAAATTCGAGTTGTGCTTATTTCACGACAGCGCTGCAGTCTTTTGCGGGTGTACACATTTCATCTCTCTTCTTGGTGACTAATAAGATTGCCTTTAAAGTGGAGTCACTGCTGATTGGCAGCGCTGTAGATTTGATGGCGCTCTGGTGTTATTGCTGACACATAGTCAACAGAAGAGCCTGCAGACGTCCCCTTATGTGCCTGTACATGAACACAATGTTTTGTTGAGATGCATGTGGCCCACAGTCTCAAATATGTGCAGTTTATACTGGTAAAATATAAAATGACGAATAAAATTTGAAAATAGTGACGTAGTACCTTTTTTGGGTTGTGTGTTTGACATTTGTTGTATCTCTGGGCTCATTTTAATCAAAAATTTTCCCATTCCTCCTTCCTTGTGCTTGACCTGGACACAGATTAAAGTCTGGTGTGTGAGCCGAAAGTATACAGGGGGTTGAAGTTGGCTAGCCTAGTTTATACCCCCCGGCCAGATTATTTTATATCCTGGGGTATATGTGGGCCCAGGACAGATTATACCTGGGTATAAATTTGGTGGGGGGGGCTAATCTTGGCTGCTACACCAAGATTAAGGAGATTCAGAATCTGGGTTAGTGGCTTTCCAAAGATACCTTGTGCCTAGGAAGATGGGATGATGCTCATAGTGGAAATGCTTTTTTCTGAAATATAGGATAATAACAGTTAATTCTGACAGTGGGCCGTTCTTAGTCCTGTGTGACCAAAAATGCCACAAATGGTAGAAAAATCTCCAATTACAAAAGCCTTGGAGGTTCCTGATTGTCGACTTTATGTAGGAGTACTACTTATCCAAGTCTATTAAGTAAAAATTTTATTTTTTTCATTAACTTTAACTCCTTAAGGTCTAGATCTACATCAGTGGTTTCCAATCAGTGGCTCGTTACGCTGTGATGGATCATGTGAAATGGGCTGAGGGCACCCCAGTGTTCTTTCTAACTAACTGGAACAAGTGCTGATTTTCCAAGTTACTTCATGCCTCCCTGATTGAAGGTGATTGATCGTAATGTAAGCAGGTACTGCCTTAATGTTTGATGGTCCTACAAAGTCCTGATTTTTATAAGAAACTCAAAGCACAAAGGCAGAGAGCGCTACAGGAAATAGTTATGCACGTGCAAATAATCCTTTAATGGCAGGACCTAAGCCTCTGAGGATTTTGTAGTATTTTAAAATATGTTTTTAGTTGCCACGTAATATCAAAAAAAAAAAAAATTTATGATGTGCATTATTTTTCTGGTTTATACTGGACCAGGAGTGCTTGAATATGTGCCAGATCGTCAGTGTGACTTCCAAACTCCTAAGTGGGCATTTGTGAGGAGCACGTGAATGCAGCAATGCTCTCTGGCCTTTATTGCACTTTGATTGGGCTCTGCTGCGGTCGATGAAGCAACAAAGTCCAATAATCCTCTCTGGGGTGAAAGGCATACCCTTGATGAGTTTATGGTGAGCTGTTTTGTCAACATCACTGAACGCATAACCTCCAGAAACAGTAAATACTTTGTTGAACGTTATGTGAATGTCATTTTGTGCTAAGGGTCATTCCTTGTGAAATCACTGGAGGCATCACACCTGAGTATCTCAGATTTGCTTATTTCATAAAAATAATGTCATTATGGCCAGTAGACAGCATGCAAAAATTCAGCCCCAGTGTCTTCTTTAGTTCTTGAGATATAGGGGTTTAAAAGGGGTTATGTGGCCCTGTTTGTCCAAAAAAAACACGAGCACTACTGTAACTTTGCTTTTTTTTTCGTAAGTCCTAACTTTTGAACTACTTATGAATATACATGAAATTATCGGGGATGATTATTTGGTAGAACGGGATGCACAGTAGCATGCATGCTAATTTGTGTTGATGGAGAAAGGTTTCTTTCTTGCATATTAGCAACTTTGGCTCTCTATCCCCACACTGAAGCACATCAAATATTTCAGATTTTGGCACTTATTAATCCCGTTGCACTATTTTTGCAATTTAGGATATAATAAAATAGAACTTTCTAATATGAAGCATTAAAAATAAATCCTACACCTGCAGCATATTTCAAATGCACACTGCTCAGGTTGGACAAGGCCTGTCATCGAGACCATATGCTACTCGAAACAGCATGTTAATTAGCAAATGCATAATATATGCAGTTGGTATCTTGAACCAAACTATATTAAGGCATCAAGTGAGGCATGTTTTACTGCAGACAGAAATGTACAAATAAAGGCATTCACTCTCACTCTTATTCAAGCTGTGGTCCAAGCTAGATACATGATACAAGGCTATCTGGGAACTGTTTAACATTTGTAATTCATGTCTAAATAGTTAATTTATTTTTATGTCAAATTATGCGATACTTTTGAAAGTTTGTGGCTGCCAGCTGATCTAAGTGGGACACCAATTATCTTCATATGAAAAGCCAATCAAAGTTCTTTTAAATGTCACTATTAATTTAAGAAATTAATACTAGCCTATTATCTTTATTTAAGTAAACAAAAGTGTGCTTTGCTACCACTTGGGAGTAATTTTGCCGACGTTTTCAGATCTTGCCAGGTGTTCTTCCGAGCTCCGCCCCTAAGTAGTGGCGCTAGTTGAGCAGATGCGTATTTCACTTTTGTTGATTTTGGGATCATGGTATTATGAAATTAATTTCAGAGTTTCAAAACGAGAAATGAGGAAAAAGTTGTTTTACTTGCGAAGTTTATTTCTTTGGGTTTTCTTTGCATATCATTGTATTGAAATGTTCAAAAATAAGGCAATTGAACATACTCTGTCTGCTTTTCTCCCTAGATTATGAATTCTTTGTGAAGGTCAGACGATTTGGCGGCGGCTATTCCTGTCCAACTTGGCTGAGAATTTGTTGTCTGGATGGAATTACTCAGTAAATCATCCCTGTTGAATGCAGATTTAACATGCAAGTATGCACCTCTAGTAACCACTAGAGGGCACTCATATCTCACAGAAATGCATTCTTGGGGCTCACGAGAATCGCATTTTCACAATGATAGCTTAACTAAGCTCTGATATGCAAATGTATATCTATACCATGAGATGAATGAATGAAATGTGCATTTGACTCGAGATTTTATTTGGTGTAATTCTTTGGTTATGATTTAGTGAGAATTCCAGATGGTCATCCCTAGCCTCAGATGACCATCAGATGTGTGTCTGCTGAAATATATTTGGACCTGATCCCCAAATGGAAAACATAAGTGTTTTTCTCATGCAAATGCATTTACAAACAAATTTTAATTTTCTGCGTGTTTAAACCAGATGCTGTGGCTTATATTATCATGAAACTTTTACACTGCTGAAGGGGGACCTGCTTAATGCAAGTGGAAAAGGTCTTTGCAGTTGCATTTTTGAAAATATATTCGTAGCTCTGTTCTCTTGTCCATCTGCCAGTTTATGCAAAGTTTAGAGGCAGTAGTAGAGAGGAGTTGGATGCATATCTTCAAAGCTGTTAAGGCTTGCTGTACCCTCCAAGAGCTTGGGAGAGTTATCATGCACTTGTCCTGAGCTGTTACTGTCATGGAGAGGCATGGAGAATGTGGTTTAAGGCCCGAACCATAGTTTTAATCTCTCCAATTTTATCATTTTATACCATTGTACTTTATTTGTCAGCCATAATGATGAATGATTGCTCTTCTGTGTACTAGGTCCAGTGCTTTTTCCCATGGCAACGTGGAAACATAACAGTGAAGAAATGCTGTGCATCAAATTTGGTCGTGAAAGCAGTCCTGGAAGAGAGCTAGCGCGGAGCGGAAAATAGCCATTATAAATTAATTTATTACTCTCGTGTATTGCGAACTTGGTTCATTTTCAGAGGTGTAGATCATCACTGGGACCGTATCCACCTGCCTATCCTTGTGATGGAACCGCAACCGCATAATCAGCACTAGAGCCTGGAAGTGTATTTACATTTTTTTTTTAACTGGCTCGATGTCCACGTTTTTGGAGAGGGCTGTTTGTGGCCTGGCACCGTGGAATGGGGGAGGGACAACGTGCACCTTTTTTTTGGGATAGGGGTGCAGAATGGACAGAAGGCCCTGGTCTGAAGTCCCAGGCATTCAGTAAATGTCATGGCACCGTGTGCTAGAGAGATGAAATGGCAGAGCAGTTCTGATACAGGTTCAGTGGAAACATAAATGCTGGGATGCTTAACAGCTGTTGGATTGGCGGCACTGGGCTACCAGATGGGGTTTTACAGTGTGAGCTGACTGGTTAAAACTTGATTTGAGAATTATTCAAAGCATCAACCAGTTGTTTGCCGATATCATCCTAAGCTGTTACTCTCAGAGTGGCGAGGTTGGGGGTGTTTGTATGGGACATAGTATATAATATCTAATTTATGATGGTTGTAGAATATCATTGCTATACTGTTAGGTTCATAACTAATTGGACAGTGACCATTTCTATCACTTTGGCTCTGTGCAAAGGTAAAATGCTTGTGCCGACATTCATCTTTAATTGAGACAGGATGTTTGCAAATTATCTTGTATTTTTATTTTATTTTATAAAACTTATACCGTCATAAATGGTAAATTTTGATACTTGGTAAGGACTCAAATTTGGTTAATAGGTTGCTTGAAGTCTGGAACCTTTGGTGGACATTCCGAGTTAGGCCTACTGGTTTTTCCCTGTTAATGCACTGTCCAGCTTTTTTCTGGCAGCGTTTTGCCTTCAGTAAGTGAAATGCTTGCTTATTGGGATTCAGGTCAGGTGATAGACTTGGCTATTATGCGACATTCCACTTCTTTGCCTTAAATTCTTGGCTTGTTTGCAGGGTGCTTCAGTTCATTGTCCATCTGCAAAGTGAAGTGGCGTCCAGTGAGTTTTGAGGTATTTGGCTGAATCTGAGCTGATGATATAGCCGTATATAGTTCAGAATACGTCCGGCTACTTTCATCAGCTGTCACCCAGTCAGTACATAGAAGAGAACCCATCTTATTGGCAGCTATACATACCCACGTCATAACATTACCTGCATCCACAATGCTTCACACATATTGTTTTTCTCAGGATCTTAAGCAGTTCCTTGTACAACTTCATTTGTCTGCTCTTTCCATGGGTTGTTGTTCCTGAGATATACAAGCATTTTTAGATGTTTTAAGGAACACTCTAATCTGATCCTCTTATTTTCTAGGCTTACTAATGGTTCATTTGTTGTGGTAAGCCCTCAGTATTTATCCTGGTGAACTTTCCTCTCGTTGACTTTGAAGCTGATATGTCTGCCTCCTGGAGCGTGTTTATAATCTATCCAACTGCTGTGCGGAGATTTTTCTCACCAGGCCCTGCTTTTTCCTATGATCCACTCCAGTTTCTATCCGTGGACTTCTAGGCCCGTGTTCCTCAGCTTATCAATCCATTCTGTCTTTTTGAAATTACACCAAATAGTTGATATGGCCGCATATTTAAAAAAAAAAATTTCTTCCTGAGTTTGTTTTTTCAGCCCAGTGAGGGCGTGCTTCGCTGGCAGTGACGGGACTTACGATTACATATTTTGAGTTCGTGGGGAAAGACTCCAAATACAATTTTGAAACAAACTTTAAACCTTTTATTCTTTTACTTGCTAATGAAATAATGATGGAGTTACACACCTGGCCACGGAACAGCTGCATCCAATCGTATTAAATTCCAATTTCAGAGTCCGGAGTCATAATCGGTTTTCATATTATATGTGAAATCCACCGTTATGCACGTGAAACTGATAAACCTCCGTACACACAGACTTGAATTATTATATCGCCTACCTGCTTATTAATGAAAACTGGCCACACCTGATAATGCTGAGTTTTGAACTGACGCTGAAGCCCTCCACCTCAATTTCAAAAAATCCTGGAGGAAACCCTGAATCAGCCCTGAATCAGATTGCCTTATTTTACTTAGGCCCTGCCTACCCTGACAGCACCGCCATATTGTCCCACATTCAATGCAGTCATGAGCTGTGTTCAATAAGAGTGGTGTTTGACTTTATCAAAAACGGTGCTTAAATGTGCTTGGGGAACGTGTGTTACTGACGAAAAATGCCCTGCCCGGCAACAGGGTGCTCAATTAATCCTTTTTCCAAGGCCAAAAACGCAGTTGGAAAAGTGTTAGCAATGGATTAAGGCGTGTTTGCTCAAAGGTAAGCAAATTAAATTTTTTGCCATTTCGCCCTCACTAGTTGGTTAGCGACCAACAATCTATGTACATGTTCTGCTGAGAGACTTACACCAAAGGCATCATTGATGCATATGTTAACAGAGATTTGTTCTTCCCCAGTGGACTTCTGCACGAAATACCAGATGAAGCGACAAAGCAGTAGCTATTCTGCTGAGAACGTGATTCTTTCATACCACCCAACACAGGTATTTGCAACACTAGATAATATAAAACATTTAGCCAGATGGTAAAGGATTTTGTAATGGCATGATGTACTCTGCTTAGAAATTTTAGTTGGCTTGGCAGCACGCCAGCAAACTAGTACAGAATGTACAGTCGCTTAGCCACAATGAGTAAAGTTAGCTTGTCATCGAAATATGTTTGAAGAAAAATGCCGATATAACAAACGTTAGATTAATAACTCGAATATGTCTAATGTAGCAAGTTTGAGGGTTTGCTGCATTGTGTAATATCATTTATTACAAAGTCTCGCTTAGCGTACTGTCTGACTCATGACCGACTGACGTTAGACAGCATTGTGGATACAGTGTAATTTTTAGCTCAGTGATGGCAACAAACAGATGAAAACTACTAACACTACTTAACACGCCCAGTACGATTCCACTATTTTGTCTGGTTTGATCTCAATGTGCCGTTTATGGGGTGTTTGGCTTTTCTGCATTGATTGCCAGCACTTTGTTGTGACTCGATTCCGTGAAAAATTTTGATCCTCTCGTAAGGCTGCTATGGACAACTTTGCTGGACAAGTTAGCTGCATTTGGTAAGAAACAAACCGCAATATTTTTGGAATATGCGCAGGATAGTTATGCTCAAACTTGTTGCACTGTTCTCAAAACGGAACTTAGCTTCATTGCATGGGGCCCATAGCAACAGTAACTAAGGAGGGGTGGAGCTGGACAGAGCAAGTCAGAAAGGTCCATTGAGACCTCCCATACCCCTGGTAACACAAACTCTAATTTTACATCACTTGCTTGAGAAGCTTGTGGTGGAAGTTTGCAAGTAAAGTGACAGAGTGAGACCATAATCTGAAAACAGTGTTATTCTGCAACCCCAAATCAGAAATAGTTGGGACGGTATGTAAAATTGAAATTAAACCTCAAATCAAAGATTTATATATAATCTTAAACCTGAATTACATTGAAAACAATGCACCAGCAAATTGTTTGATGAATTTTGTTGATTTTTAAAAATAAACACATTTCAATTTTGATTCCTCCAACATATTAAAAAAAATTGGGGCTGTAAAGTATTGACCACTTTGTAATGCTAGCATTCCTTTTCATTACACTCAATAAATGTTTAGTCATTGAAGACACAAAGTTAATTGTTTCAAATGTAATTTTGTCCAATTCTTCATGCAAACAAGTTTTAAAGTGTATAGCAGAATAGGGTCTTCATTGTAGAATTTTCTTCTTCAAAATGCGTTCTCTATTGGGGACAAATCTGGACTGCAGGCAGGCCAGTGCAGCAAGTCAGTCAGGCCTTGGTACTGCATGCGGAATGCAAGTTTTTGTTGCACTGCTGAATTGTGCATGAGCATCCCTTGATAAGGTGACTTTAAAGCAGCATATGTTGATGCAAACATCTCCGTGTTTTTCTCAGCATTAACTCAGTCTTGACGGCACTGCCAAATCTCAGTCTGATATGACTGGTGAGAAAGTGTTTCAGTGGTTGTATTTCTTCCATATAACATTGGATTACTACATCTTATAATCAAAAAGCTGAGATGCTGAGATGTGCTCTTTTTGATGATACTCAAATATGCAAATATTCCGCTATCATTGACATAATTTGGCTCCTCAAAACAAAAGACAGCATCTTCAATGTTTTCTTTTCATTTCAAAGTATGCTGTCCAATTTTTATGACTTTTGGTGTAATATCTCTTGTGGCTATCTATCAGTAAAATGGATATAGCTTGTTTTCACCCATTTTCACGTCAATACATTAGAGCTAATTTGCATAATGTGTGATATAATAGCAAATTTTCTCATAATCATACTGACAAAGAAAGCCCAAGGTCCAAGCTTTCTTATGAGGTATCATTAAGACATGCTAGACATAAGTAAAGGTACAGACAAAATATTTTGATTAATTTTTTTTTTTTTTTTGTAAAGAAGTATTTTTCCTTACCCATTTTGTCCTCATGTTGGCCAGTTGGGAAAGAATTAATGGTGCCCTCACAGAACTGCAAGTTACCCTTTGAAATGCTACTTTCACAACCCCATACCATGATAGAGCATGGATTTTGGACTTATTGCTGATAACGGTCTAGATCAGGGGTGGCCAACCCTCGTCCTGGAGATCCGCAGTGTCTGCTGATTTTTGGTGTTACTCAGCACTCGATTGATGGATTAAAGTAGTTGATTACTCATTTAACTGATCTCATCTGGTGTCTCAGATTTAATTTGGTGGTAATGAGCCAATCAAGCAATTAGCAGGAACAACCCACAAGACTCCTAGAGCCAATTAAGCAGACTTACAGGCTGTGACGTGTTAAGCAAGGTTTGTCAATGTGGTTGGATATTTAGCGTAGTCATAATGCAGACAAAGTAGAAGTACAGAGTACAGATAAAAGTTTATAGAGCAGGGGTGGATAACGCTGGTCCTGTAGAGCCACAGGGTGTGCTGAGTTTGGTTTCCTCCACCCGATTTAAACCTGAGACACCAGATGACATAACTGAAGTGTGTAATCAACTGCTTCGAGTAACACGAATAACACTAAAAACCAGCAGACACTGCGGCTCTCCAGGACCAGGGTTGGCCACCCCTGGTCTAGATGGTACTTTACCTCTTTGGTCTGGGGCATACAGCATGCATTTCTTCCAAAAACGCCTGAAATATTGATCTGTCTGACCACAATACATGTTTCCATTATGTGATAGTCCATTGGTGATGCCTTCGAGCTCAGAAGTCGACAGCGCTTCTGGATACTCTTAGAATAAGGCTTGCTGTAAGGCCTCTTTTTTGGTCAGTAAAGTTTTTACGACCATTTGTGAATATAATCATATATTTTAGTACTCGATAAAGGTTCTTTGAAGTAATCCTGAGCCCATGTGGTTATATCGCTTATACTAGATGTAAATGACAGTTCTTGATGTAGTGCTTTCTGAGTGATTGTAGATCATGGCTATTCAGCTGAGGCTAGTAGCCTTGCACATTATGCACATAAATTAATCCAGATTTGGGAAATCTTTAAATTATTGTACGCACCTTAGAGGCTGGAATATCCAAATCCCTTCCTATTATTCTTTTAGGCACATTAGGTTTAAACCCTTCAATGATTTTCTCACGCATTTGAGGGGAAAATTTGCAATTTTTGCTCCTGAGCGGCAGGGATTTTGCTGGATGCTTCTTTTGTGGTAAATTACATTACATTTTTTTTGCAGGTGCTTTTATCCAAAGCGATTTACAGTAAGTTCATACGGTAAGGTCACCGATACTGTAGCCCAACAGACTGGACGAAGAACAATTCACATCAAACATAAGTCACCTGAAGTCATGAACATGCTGAGCAAAGACTATACAGAAGGCAGCAGCACACAGGAAAAAGAAACAAAGCAAATTGAGACAAACAGTAAAGGGTTGTTTTTTTTTTTTTGTAAGTCAACAAGGCAGGGGAGGGGGACGATCAGGTCCGAACCTGTCTAAACAAGTGAGTCTTAAGGTTATGCCAGAAGAGCAGCAGGGATGGAGCAGTTCGTAGGGAGGTGGGAAGTCATTCCACCACTGGGGAGCAAAATGGGAGCAGGTCAGTGATCTGGTAGAACGACCAGCTTTCTGACCCAGGGTAAGTGGCCAGGCAGGTGTGTGTATGGGATGATCATCTCTTGCAGATAGGAAGGGGCAGTCTTGTTTGCTGCAGCATAAGTCAGAGTTCGGACTTCGAATCTAACTCTGGCTGGAACAGGCTGCCAGTGCAGGGATCTCAGCAGTGGAGTCACACTGGATAACTTTGGGAGATTGAAGACCAGACAAGCAGCTGCATTCTGGATGAGCTGCAGGGGTCAGTGGGCACAGGATGGTTGCTCAGCCTGCAAGGAGTTGCAGTAATCTAGATGGGAGATCAAGGTGGCTTGGATAAGGAGCTGGGCTGAGTAGGTGGTCAGGTAAGGTTGAATCCTTCTGATGTTGTACAGAAGAAATCTTCAGGACCGTGTTACAGCTGCAACATGCTCCTTGAAGTCCAGTTGGTAGTCTAGGATGACCCCCAGGTCCTTCGCAGAGCAGGTAGCAGCTACTGCAGTGCCATCAACGGTGATGGCAAGCTGTTGTGGAGGGGAAGTTCGGTGCGGGATGAAGAGGAGCTCCATCTTCTCAGGGTTGAGCTTCAGATGATGTCTGGCCATCCAAATAGGGTTGTCTGCCAGGCTTGCTGAAATTTTTCCCTGGACCTCTGTGTCAGAAGGGGAAAAAGAAAGGAAAAGTTGAGTGTCATCAGTATAACAGTGGTAAGAGAAACCAAGGGATGCGATAACAGATCCAAGAGACTTCATGTACGGGGCCCGAGGACAGATCCCTGAGGGACGCCCGTAGTGAGGGGCTGGGTGGAAGAGACCGATCCCATCCAGGACATGTCCTGGCTAGCCAGATACGAGACAAACCAAGAGAGAGCAGTCTCGGAAACCCCCATCTCAGCCAGAGTGGAGATCAGGAGTTGGTGGTTGACGGTGTCAAAAGCAGCACACAGGTCTAGAAGAATCAGGACAGAGGAGAGTGACGGAGCACGAGCAGTGGCGAGTGCATCTGTAACAGACAGAAGAGCAGTCTCTGTTGAGAGGACAGCTCGGAAGCCAGGCTGGTGAGGATCAAGGAGACGAGTCTGTTGGAGAAAAGAGGATAATTGGTTTAAAATGGCTCATTCCAGACTTTTAGACAGGAATGGTAGTTGTGAAACAGGACAGTAATTTTTCACATCAGAAGGGTCAAGGGAGGGTTTTTTGAGGAGCTGTGTGATACATGCCATCTTAAATGCAGAAGGCATAAATCATGGCTATAATGACCTGCTGACATCAGCTGTTTCAAATCACAAATATTAAAATTCAATATTTTTTACCGCATTCCTCGACCTAAATTTCCCAGTTCCACCTTCTTTTTTCTTTTTTTTTAAATTTTGTGTCACAGGCTTGAATTGTTAGTATGGATGTATATTTATAAATGTCGACCAGACGAAACATTAATAATGTGCTCATGCTGTCTGCAATAGAATACAAGTCAAAGTAAATTCAGAAAACACTACTTTCTGTTTTATGTGCTTTTTCCATCCTACCTCTTCTTTTTCCGTGTTGGGGTTGTCAAAAAAAAAATCTTTCAAAATTATTTATAGTTTATGTTACACATAAATGAACAGGCCGCAGCTTTTTCCAGTAGGTTTGTTTCATGTTTTGTTCATGAAAAAAATACCATATGCCAGAGTGACCACCCATTATTTGATTCGATTCCTTAAACTTCAGGGACCGTGTAATGATTTCAGACAGTTTTTTTCTCCATGTGTCTCTAAGACAACATTCACAGGACCAAGAATCTGGACAAATGTACGTGATGGAAATCGTCTCCCTAATTTTGTAATTGCTCAAATTTCCAAAGCGGCCACAGATATTAGCTGGATAATTCTCATTGAAAAACAGACAAGCGTCCCATTTTTAACAACTAAGATTGACACACTTGATGTAAATGAAGCGCTTCCTATAAAGTTTCCATTATCCCAAAAGTGCTTTCTTTCCACTGGGTCATGCAGATGCATGACATTTATGGAATTAATAAGCTGCTTGGTAGTGGTGGAGGGGATTATTGACAATAATGGAAAAAAACATAATCAAAACAGATTTATTCTGGGAACGGTGACAGTGTGTGGAAAAGCCAAAGAATCGTGCCATACTCCATTTGTACCATGGGAGGCATAATACACAGAAGGTTTGTTTAAGTGAAGTCAACACAAATTGTTTGGTGCTTTTGGAAGAGAAAAGTTGTCACAGTCTATTATAAACGGCCTGAAGGCGAAAAATTTGTGTTAAAGGACGAAACTGTCCTGCCTTTTTTTGCTGTGAGATTTCCCCCTGGTTGACTTAACCAGTACTGTATCCAGTCATCCGATTTCAACCCTTTGCAGGAGCAATAAACTTGCAAAAACCACAAGAACCCCACAGTCTAAAAATGGCAGACAAGTGAGTTTTTATATCCAGCGATGGGGTCCTCTTCATGCTTTGATGCAATGATGTAATTTCACTGAAATTATTTTGGATACATCGGCTGCTGAGTTGTTTTTGAATTTCAGATCAGTGGGCATAACAGACTGTGTGGAAAGCCAAAATTCCTTCTATCTGACAATTTAATGGTTTACATGAGAATATCCTGGGAAATTCTTTCAAAATCAAGGGAAACTCTTACTCAAGTTTGAAAATATCTTAGTTCATTGCCAGGACTGAGTATGCTAGTACATTTAGCAAATGGGTATATTTGTTTTGCAGAGCTTAGTGCAATTTAGGTGGGTTCCTTGAACATTATTCTGTGCTCTCAAACTGGTATACAGCATTAGAGTTTTAAACAATTCTAAATACTAGATGTGACCCTCCTTAGTAAAATGTGTATTTCATCAGATAATCATTAGCAACTAGATTGCTTAGTTTCTCAGTCTCGCATCAAGAGGTAATTGTTGGGAAATGTTTATTTTGAAAAAGTATTAATTGTTCCAGTTCTCATGTGAAGTTACTGTTAGAAGTATGTTTTCAGCTGTAGGTCATTATCCACGAGATTCTGTTGTCATATATTCAGGTAATATGTATTGAAATACTTCGCTCTGGCTGAAGATTTTGGTCCGATGAAAGGTTTTGTAAATTTTGTACAGAAAGAGTTTTTGTATTACAACTGCATCTCCAGAAAAGTTGAGATGGAATGGAACATGCAAATAAAAAGAGAAAGCAGTTATTTGTAAATCATCTTTGACCTGAATTAAAGGATAAGAAAATCTATGGTGAACTTGCATTGTCAAATAAAGTGCATAATGTCTGCTGTCTAAAGTGACATAAGTTTACATTTTAACACCATGTTATCTGCGTTCAAGCAACGCAGAGTCATACAAACTTCTGCTATCGCTGATTCTGATTTTATTCTGATTGAAAAATAATCGACCAATCAAACAATGGGAAATATTCTGCCCAGACCGGTGTGTAATGTTGTGAGGGCTGGATGTGTCTTTCGAGTGTGCGTAGTCACAGTATAAGTATTGAAAGTTGCATTGATAATCAAAAGTGTTTTGAGATATACCAGTTGTTTGAATTATAACCGATTGTTTGCTGGAAATCTATATTTAATCCTCGACAATGTCGCAATGCGCGTTCATTGGGTTTTCTAACAAAACGGGTGACCCAAACCTGACTGATGTGACCTTCCACCGTTTCACCTTTAACACAAAAGAGCTATCAGTCCGGGTGAAATGAACATCTTCTTCCAGCCAAAGTAACACGACGGCTTTCTTGTGCTTTCTTATGCATTTAACATTTAAAAGTAGCTTGCACGATACAAAATAAATAGTAAAAATTGCTTATCGTTTTGGATAGCAGAAATTATATACTTTATTTGGTTATGTAGCTTCACTATAGTTTTTCTTATCCTTTAAATTGAAAGCATGAAAAGACAATTTACAGTATTTTGTGTTTCCCCCAATCAACTTAATTGTTTATTTGGAAATAACTGCTTATTCTGGATTTGATGCCTGACTCGCAAGAAAGTAGGGACTGGGACAACATAAGACACTAAAAGTGTAACACTAAACATGGGTGCAGTGGTGTTGAGCGGGTGACACTATCATGTTTGGATAAAAAAAAAAGGAATTAATGAGAGACGTATTATGAGAGACTGCATGATTGAATAATCCAACAGCTCAAAAACAACATATCTCAAATCTTTGCATGAAGGATGAGGTCAAAAATCAACACTGAGTACCCTGAATCTTTGATCCTTCATATGGTGCCATGTTCAAAGTGACATGCTTCGGAGATGGATATAACCACATGGGCTGAGAGTGCTCTGCCAATAAACACCATCAAATTGTCTTTCACAAATGCAAGTGAAGACTACGCCATTAAAAGCAGAAGCCATAAGTCAGGAATGTCCAGAAACACTGCCATCCTCACTTTGCTTCTCAGCTCCTCTGAAATGGAAATGTGGCGGTGGAAATGTGCTATCGTCAGACCAGTCGACATTTCTAATTTTTTATGGCAATAATAGACAGTGTGTCCCCCGGGCCAGAGAAGGATTGTGCCATCCTGGTGGTCACCGTTCTCAGGCTCAAAATCCAGCATTTCCCATGGTATGGGAGTGTGTACTGCGCATGGCATGGTAGACTGAAAAAACCACGTGTACCATTGATGCTGAAAGACCTATATCCATTTTGGAGCAAAATAAGCTGTCTTATCGATAACATCTAGAATCTTTATTGACCACTAGTGTGGAAATTTGTCTTTGGCTTCACAAATACACATATACATCACATACGTACACTTAAAGCCTCATATGCCATGAGGTGTGAAAAATGAGATTAGGGGAAAAAAGTTTAAAAAAAAAGTTCAATAAGGCAATAGCAAGCCATTGTCTGCTCCTGTCTCCTCCTGAGAGTGCGGCCACTAGACTGGCCAATCCATAGTCTGATCCGGTCTCCCATTCAGCATATGCAGTACCCTAAAAAGCTCAAAAGACATCAACGAGGACCCTGGATGCAGATCCAGAAAGAATGGGGGAAATCCTCTAGAACTGGAATATATTTCCTCAAACGATAAATTGGAAGACTGCTAAAAGGAATGGCAATAAGTAGATGTTTGTCCCAATTTTCTGGAATGTGTTGCTGGCATTAAAGTCAGAATGAATGTTAATTTCCAAAAAAATAGAGAAGGACAAACATTAAATATCTTGTTTTTGCGCTGTTTTCAGTTCAAAGCTAAAGAAGGATGATTTAGACATCGCTGCTCTTATTTGCATGTTCCATATCGTCCCAGTTTTTTTTTTTTTTTTTTTTGTAATTTATCATTTTTTGCTGTTGCACGTGTCACATTGATGATAATGATGAACAGTGTTTTACAGCACTGGCCAAAAATGTCCTGCGCCAAAAACAAACATTTTCACTCGCTCCAGTTTAACCTATAAAACTTGTTTTAAAAAAAGCTCTATGAAAGATCGTGGCCTGTAGGCAGAATCTCGAATATGGGAACCATGTTACTGCGCCTTTTTCCAGGCACAAAAACACAAAATTTAGAGAATCCAGTGATTCTCAAATGTTTTCAGTTAGACCCATCTTTAATAATGGCCCCTTCATTACACCCCCCCCCCCCCACACCCCCCTCATCGCCTGCAGTGCAGACATGTGCCCTCTGCTCACCCTGATCCCCTCTGTTTCCTCCCCTCACAACCCACCCCAAATGACATGGCGAAATGTCTTTCGCAAATTTTTGTCTTTGCTACTATATAAGGAGTAGATGGCTAAAATCACCTTTTCACTCTCATAGAAAGCACAATATGATATTGCGATGTAAGTGCTACTCTTGGATCAACAAAATAATGCTTGTTAAAGTCCACCAATGAATGACCGCATTGATATCTATGCTATGCTTACAAATGTTGTGTTTTCATTTCCCGAAGTTAGCTAGCAAATGTTAGCAAGCTTTTCATGCAGATGAGGACAGACTTGCAGAGAAGCAAGTTATCAAGAAAACCCAAAATAGTTTCTGCCGTGTGAATTTTACATAATTTTTTACATCACTTTCACTCTTAATGGATTTTGCTGGTTCGGTCTGTGTGCTGAAGGTCCTTGCTAGCCACGTGGACGGTTATAAAGCGTTCCAAGTCTCATGACATCATCATGGCAGAGCTGCTGTGTGTTGGTAAGGTATAATGTCACTACTCGAAGAGAATTATTTTTCAATCCTGGAACAACACTTTCACTGTAATATCAGATTGTGCCTTTTAGAAAACAGGAGCAAAAACAAAATGTGGATTAGTGAAAATTACAGGGTAGCTCGTGACTGCAACATCTCATGGAAAGTTGCTTCAATCGCTGGTGAAGTAAATTACTCAAAATCTAGAGCCAGAATGTCTTCACTGCATGGGTATTCTCCACTGGGTGTTTCTTGAGCTGTTGTGCTGACAGATTGGTCATCTAATTCAGACTCCCCTTACACTACACTGGGTTGTATTATTTGGTGCAGATGTGTAGCCTAATTCCATCCAGGAGCCTGCAATTTGAGTAACAATTTCTCCTTCACAAACAAGACTTGTGTGTTTTTATGCAGTGCAACTGATGTCTGCATAAATGTAGAAATCACCTCTAATCCCAATATGCGGGCTAATCCTATAGAAGATGCTCTCGCTAGACCGAAGCAATCTCAGCTGTACAGGATAGCCTTTCCTTTCCTCCTCATGAAGAGGAGTCCACTTATTCTTGTGCAAAGTTGTCAGTAAGAGCCTTGGCTCTTTTTGTGAATATTTTCATCAGTTAATATGAAACACAGAGCCCCTCTCTCGGGCTGGTGGGGATAAATTGGATTAGGCCCATCTCATCTGTTCCCCCTGGCCTGACTGATCACCAATCTCTCAGACGTTTGCTGGTGGAATTACTAGACTGAGGCCATTGAGTCCGCTTTGGAATATGATCCAGCGCTGCACTGGTTGTCCATCATGCTGAGGATTAAGTGCCTGGAAGATAAAGAAAATAGATTCTTTCTCTTCCATTATACAGTCACTTTTTTTTTTACAGGTTTCCTCCATTGTTGTCTCGCCAGGTCTTTCCTGAATTAAATTTGTTCCCTTAGACAGTACATCTTTCCCTCCTGTTGTTTGTAGAATGTAATTAGTATTCCTTGGCATTGTGTTTGCACTTAATCAACCTGGGGAGTAGCACTGCTGCCTCTCATTGAGGAAGAATATTGGCCAAGAGACTTTCTTTGTGGATCTGCCATCCCCATGTGGATTTTCACCGAGTGCTCCACTCTCATCGTACATTGCGCTGACATGCAGGATAGGATAAATGAAGAGTTTAAATTGTCAGTAAATAACAAAATAAATGAAATATTGTGAACCACCAGGTAAACCATTTGGCTCAACTATTAGAACCGTACTTGTAATGGAGTTCTGAGCACAGAGCAGGTAGCTAAATAACTAAATATCCGCACACCTGTATTTTGTGAAGTCCAACTTTATTTGTTCTACACATAGCGTTTGTTTCAATAATGTGTTTATGTGCAGTATGTGGACTCCTTAGGGTTCATTGGCAGGGCCATACTTATTTTTCACTTCGTCTCTTTCTCACTGATATTCAAGAGAACTTGTGGAAACAAAGCACTTAGAGTCTGATGACTTTAACAGACCGAGGTCTGACAGTGGGGCTTGACAGTCAGGCTTGAGCTGCTGTTTTGAAATATAATTTAACACTGTGTGAAAGTGTCTGAGACAGGGGGCAGGCCTTTGGGGGGGAGGGGGTCTCACTCGTGCTCTTTCTGGTGTCTTCATTTTGTGTTGTTTGGGGTATTCGGGGTTCGAGGCTTGGCCTTCGGGGGAGGGGGGGGAGGGAGGCTCTCACTCGTGCTCTTTCTGGTGTCTTCATTTTGTGTTGGTTGGGGTATTCGGGGGTTCAGGGCTTGGACTTTCTCCATCTCTTACGCCGTAGCACATTTGTGCATTCATATGTCTGTAAAGAGAGCTATGCAAATTGAAATTAAAGCTGAAAAGCCAATGGGAGAGTCAGACCAACAAGGTTTGTTTCATGGAGGAAGGTGGACCAGGGTTGGGGTAGAGGTGGTGGGAGGGGGGTTGCTGGTCATGGCCTGCAGGGGTTTAGAGACCACAGACAAACCATTCCCCGAACATCGGCCCTAGGGTGGGTTCCTAGGCATAATAGTGTCTATATAACACCAAATAATGTGCTACATTCTAGAACTACATATGGTTAGTGCATTTGATGACTAAACATTCTAACCACGAAAGCCATTTCATGATGCAAATATGATAGCAAAAATAGTATGTAAAACAACGCTCAACCTGACTATCCAGTCCCATCAGTGCAATTGTATAGCATTGTTCAGATTTGTCAAAATACTTTTAAAGCAATGTTCTTACCTTGATAGCAATCCAGACATAAAAACCTTCTATTGTTTATCAATTTGCAAAACAAGGAAGCATGGACAAATATTGTTAAATCAACTTTGACATAGAGGTAGCAGCTCAAATTTCACAGCAATTAGCTTTTTTACTCATAGTACAGTCCTGTAAATTGAACAAAAGCCCCTCTGGAACAAAATAAGTGTACCCACTGCCTATCACATGTTGATCTAACAGAATTGTAAGTAGCTTGTCAGCCCTCTAATATCAGGGGGAAAATCTAATTCTTTTAGTTTACACAGATAGCCATTGTTTGAAACTTCGGAAAGACGGATGCATATGGTAGCCAAGGGATTACTTTTCACGAGGAGAAAATATTTCAATGGTTTTTGACCAGGGAGAATTTTGTCAATGATGCAAAGGAGTTTTGTAAGCGAGTTTATTATGCATAAACAATTGCACATCAGTGCAGGGAATCAGAGGGGTATATTTGAGTGAAAATTTAGCTACATATGGGGAAGGAGGCCTGATTGAAGGAAGTTGTGAATTTGTTGTAATGGCGAACGCGACCTTCGCTAGGAACATAGGGAAATTTGGACTCTCTAAAATTGTTTGTTGAAATATGCACAAACGTAATAAAGAGAAAATCCTTAAAATATTCATTTTTTGTTACACAATCATAATATTTGTACTTGCTGTCGTTTAGGTGTCTGATTGTGGCTGTATTTTTTTCTGGGCTGATGAGGCTTGGCCACAGCGCTGTCACAGCAGTGGAAAGCATAAAATATCTTTGTGACTGACTAAGGTTTGCATTTGCAGTGTTGTTACTCACTTTGGGTACTGTTAATGCCAATTTTGATGACCTGAGAGCAATCTACTGAGTGCCACCTTCCAAAGAAGACCATGATTTTGCCTTTTGTCAAAGTGGTTCAAGAACAGTAAGCATTTTAGTTTGGAAGGAAATTAGCCAAAAAAAGACTGCATTTTAAGGGGTTAAAGAATCAATTGAAGCACTGATTACTAAAACCCCACAAGTCAAGTGTGACTTATGGGGTTTTAGTAATAGGTGCTTCAATTCTCTCAATTCCCATTTATGTTGATGTCTGTACGTCTCATATCACAGCTTTCCCATGGGATTTTCTCTATTAATGGCTTTACTTTCATTATGCTATTATCTACCAGAAGATTACAACGACTAATTTTATTTACCCTCTGTAGTTTTCTTCGGCAACAATTCTACAGGGTCTGTTGAAACAGTGATTAGTATATGCTCTAGATACGTGCTAGTTGACCTGGGCCCTGTTTCACAAAGGATTAGTTAGCTGGATAAGTACACCCAAGAAAACCCAGGAAATTCCCAAATCTGCTGCATGGACCAAGATAAAAAGATGTTTCAAGGTCTAGTTGTGGCAGTTATCCAGCTAATCTATCCAGCTAACTTCACCAAGTAATCCTACATTGTGAAATATCCCTAGTGTTTGCAGGGAGTGCATCGAATTGGAGCTGCCATGCATCGTCAAGATGGTACAGAATAATGGGCTAAAACCACATAATTTGATTTTACCATCGAGTTCACTTCCTGCTTGCAGATTAGGATGTAGGTTGCACATTTCTTCAGAGTATTGCTCAGTGCCATATTGGCCACTTATCAAAAACAGAGCTTTTTAATAGAATGGTAAAAAAAAGAGAGCAAAGCTCTTGTTTTAATTCACTTTTTGTGGGTTGTCCAATGTGTCTGTATTTTGTATACGGACATGCGAGGGCAAATGCTGCTGCCAAAACCTCAAGCCCTGGCTGGAAAACTGTTTTCCCATGTTGTGCAAAAATTTTCTCAATCTGGGCATGTTTACAGGCCGAGTCTCATGCAGCATCCAAGAGTCTGCTTGTCTGCATCTTGAATTTGGGGTCTTTTGGCCTAAAACATTAACATTTAACTTGATCCACTCTTATTTACTACTAGAAATTATGATTATTGCGATTTAGTTGCTGTGACTTTAAGACTGAGTATATATTAAACTGTGATTGCAGGCTCTGTGTTATGTTTAAATATCTGGATTCCCTTCTGTCAAGGGAGTTAAAGCAAAGTAAAATTGTTCTTCATCTGTTCTCATTGTCTGCCCTTTCACTAGTGAGGGCTGACATCAAGATTTAATCTTTCTTTTTTGTTGATTTGTTTATTTTACAGTACTCAATAATGTAAATGTTGGGCTGTTCATATTGATTAGGAAGTTTATACCCAAGTCTCGCATCCCTCTGTCAGAAAGGAGCTCAGGACCCAGCAGCAGACAGTAGTGTAAGTTTCCCACAGTTTATTAAAGCTGAAAATCAGGGTCAAACAGTCAGCGTAGATGACCAGAGATATGATTGTGGTACAGCATCACTGGGTAGAAATGAGCCTTAAAACAGGCCAAAATTCAAGACCAGCCAGACAGACTGCAGCACAAAAATGAAGACAATTGTGATTAGAGGGCACCCAGACACAAAGGGGAATCCAAAAATTTGTAAATCGTGAACAAGGAAAGTCATAACACTGGAAATCAAACTCTGCAAAAGGCTTGTAACACAGCAAAGGCAGCTGTGACAAACTCACAAAGAATGAAGGCAAACAGAGGGATTAAATAGAGGAAGAGGTGATTACAGAAACCAGAGACAGCTTAGTGGGAGGCAGGAGAGAGCAGAGAGAGGTGTAACAACAAACAAGGTACAACCCTGATTCCGAAAAACTTGGGACAAAGTGTAAATTGTGAATAAAATCAAAACGCAATTACTTTCAAATCACACCAGCCAGTATTTTATTCACAATAGAAAAGAGATAACATAGCAAATGTTGAAACTGAGAAATTTTTCAATTTTATCCACAAAATGAGCTCATTTCAAATTTGATGGCTGCTAAAGGTCTCAAAAAAAAGTTGGGACAGAAGCCTGTTTACCATGGTTTACCCTTTTCTTTTTAACACAGAGTGGAGGCGTCTGGGCATTGAGGAGACAATTTTCTTGAGTTTAGTCATTGGAATTTGATCCCACTCTTGTTTAATACAGGCTTCCAGCTGCTGGAGAGTTTTGGGTCTCCTTTGATGGTCTTTTAGTTTAATTATGCGCCAAATGTTCTCAATCGGTGAAAGATTCGGACTGCAGGCAGGCCAGTTCAGCACACGGACTCTTCTACTATGAAGCCATGCTGTTTTAATAGCTGAAGTGTGTGGTTTTGCATTGTCCTGCTGAAATACACAAGGCCTTCCTTGGAATAGATGTCGTCTGAAGGGGAGCATATTTTGCTCTAAAACCTTTATATACCTTTCAGCATTCATGGTGTTTTTTAAAACATGCAAGTGTCCCACACCATATGCGCTAATGCATCCCCATATACCATCAGAGATGCTGGCTTTTGAACTGAATGCTGACAACAGGAGGGGTGGTCTTTCTCCTATTTAGCCCGGAGGACACAACGCCCATGATTTCAGACAAGAATGTCAAATTTTGACTCGTCTGACCACAGGACACTTTGCCACTTGGCTACAGTCCATTTTAAATGAGCCTTGGCCCACAGAACATGGCGGCGCTTCAGGATCATGCTGAACAATGGCTTCCAGTTTACATGACGGAGTTTTAGGTGGCATCTGTGGATGGCACAGTGGAGTGTGTTTACAGACAGTGGTTTCTTTACGTATTCCTGGGCCCATTTAGTAATGTCAATGACAGAATCATGCCGGTGAGTTATGCAGTGGCGTCTGAGAGCCCGAAGATCACAAGGATCCAGCAAAGGTCTTCGGCCTTGTCCCTTAAGATTTTTCCAGTTTCTCTGAATCTTTTGATGATGTTATGCACTGTCGATGATGAGACCTTCAAGGCCTTTGCAATTTGACATTGAGGAACATTGTTGTCAAAGTATTCCACAATTTTTTTTTTTACATAAGCCATCTTTACTTCTGAGAGACTCAGCCTCTCTAAGACATCCCTTTTATAGCCAATCATGTTACACACCTGATGCCAGTTAACTTAATTACTTGCTAAATGTTCTTTCAGCTGATTCTCTGAAATATTAATTGCTTTTTCAGCCCTTTTATGCCTGTGTCCCAACTTTTTTGAGACCTGTTGCAGCCAGAAAATCAGCTCCTTTTGTGGATGAAAATTTAAAATGTCTCAGTTTCAACATTTGAAATTTTATCTATGTTTTATTGTGAATAACATATTGCCTCATGTGATCTGAAAGTCATTGCCTTTTGATTTTATTCACAATTTACACTTCGTCCCAACTATTTCGGAATTGGGGTTGTAATGGAACTTAGAGGGAAACAGAGCGGAGAGTGCTAGAGAAGCAGAAGGTAAACACAGGCATATGGGAACTCGGGGAGAAGGAAAGAGCCGAGGAACAGAATAAATCAAAGTGTAAATGAACTAAAACAACCAAATATAAAAACATTCATTGATTAACAAACACTCACACCCTCAATCATTATTGTGGTGTCGTAGTCTTTTCCGTGATGTTCAAGGATACATTTCACATACATCTTGATGCAGACTCAGGCTCTCACTCTCAAATCCCCCTTTGAGCATACTGGGACCTTTTTAGATGTACAAACGAAAGGTGTATCATTCTGATATTGTAAATAATTTGCAGTGTTTTCCCTTATTTGGACTTCTGCAGCGCGTTTATTACCTTAATTGAAACCAGTCGAACCAGTTTGGATAGCTGCATTGTAATACATTTCATAACATCTCTGTATTATCTATGTTACCATTTCAGCCTTGCCCTCCAAATGAGTATTTGGCTCCCTTCGTTGACCTTGATGTCTTTTACAATGTCTTCTCAATGGCAAAGTTTTCTCACCGCCGTTAGAATTTTCTTCTCACTGGAGAAATGCGTTTGCCTTTTGGGGGTGAGGACCTGTTGTTTATCCCTCTGTTAATTTGTTATGCTTCTCTGGAATGGTCTATTGTTAAAAACAATATGCTAATGAATTTGATTTGAGATTAAACTTCTTGACTTTGACTCTGTATAGATTCAGTGTATCATTAGCCTCATAGCATAATTGCCTATCTCATTTTTGAAGGTTTCTATGTATATATTTATTTGTTTTTTTTTTTTATTATTTAAGAGAATGGATATTTTTTTTATTGAGCTTTTGAGAAAAAAGGAAAAAAAACATTTTTTTTTCGCTTACATGAAAGAACAAGCAGCCGACAGTATATCTCAATTTGGCAAAAATATGACTTAGTCAATTATGCTATGAGGCTAACGGTATAATCCACCACACGCCGTTGCACAAATGTCATTTTCATTGAGGTTGTTGAGTTGGGTTGGCCTCTACCCATCTTCATAATTTAATAAGTAATTGGCAGTTCATATATTTTACTCAATTATGTTGAATGTAACCCTTTCAAAATCATATTTCAGGAATAGGTTGAATGTATAAAATTATTTTAGGAACAGGACCTTTTGTCACTAAGCAAGAGAACAAAATTATAGTTAGGTCCTAAGGTATCTTTAATGATATTATTTTCATCATCTTAGCTCTGCATGCCACTGGAATCGATATTAAAGTAAAAAAATCATGATGTAATATGTAATGTTATCACAACATATGTAATATGATATGTAATATGATCACAACACCATTTCCTGGAAAGTAAGGACGCTGCGTGAAATGTAAATAAAAACACAATGCTGCAAATAATTTCAAACCTATATTTAATTGAAAATAGTACAATTACTACAAATAAAATATTGAAAATGAGAAATTTTACTATTTTTTGAAAAATATATGCCAATTCTTAATTTGATACCTGCAACAACTCTCAAAAATGTTTGGACAGGGACAACAAAAGGCTGGAAAAGTTGCATGATAGAATAAAATTCCTGGTCGAATGTCTGACAGCAAATTAGATGGTAACTGGTCAGTTACACTATTGTATGTAAAAAGAGTATCCCAAAGAGGCTGATTCTTTCAGAATTAAAGATG
Organism: Gymnothorax reevesii; assembly: GCA_029721435.1. NCBI lineage: Eukaryota > Metazoa > Chordata > Actinopteri > Anguilliformes > Muraenidae > Gymnothorax > Gymnothorax reevesii. Next base: position 16,190,554 of record CM056587.1, on the reverse strand, counting down.
CTGAGGGCCTCAGCACTCTGTGAAAGACTGCATGGGTAAAATTACAGAGAATTTGGGGATTTAATCATCTACGATACACAATAACATTAACAGATTCAGAGAATAAAGAGAAATCTCTGTATGCAAGGGACAAGACAAAAACAATATTGAATGGCCATGATCTTCAGGCTCTCAGGCGTCACTGCATCAAAAAGAATCAAGATTCTGAAGTGGAACTCACTGCATGGGATCAGGAACACTTCTGAAATCCATTGTCAGTGAACGGTTTGTCTCTGCATCTACAAATGCAAGTTGAAAATCTACGATGTAAAGATAAAACAATATTTAAACAACACTGCTGCCTTCTGTGGGCCCGAGCTCATTTATGATGATGATGGACCGAGGCAAAATGAAAAACTGTCCTGTCGTCTGACCAATCAAAATGTGAAATCTGTTTTTGAAATGATGCCCACCATATCCTCCAGGCTAAAGAGGAGAGGATCCAACCAGCTTATTATCAGCATATAGTTCAAAAGCCAGCATCTGTGATGGTATGGGGTGCGTAAGTGCACTTTGCATGAATGACTTGCACATCTGTGAAGAAACCACTAATTCTGAATCATACATTCAGATTTTGGAGCAACATTCAGTTTGCTGCCATGCAGACTAGGACTTTTTCAGGCAAGACCTGCTTGATCCCAAACCACATTCTGCACTTACTTATAACAACATCGCTCTGTACCAAAAGAGTTTTGTTGATAAACTGGCTTATCTGCAGTCCAGGCCTATGACCGACTGCAATCTTTTGCAGCATTATGAAACAAAAACTGTGACAAAGTGTGTCACAAAGGGTGTGAAGTGTTAAGCAACTGGAATCCAACATAATGCAAGAATGGGACGACATTTTACTTTCAAAAGTACAGCAATTGGTCTCCTAAGTTCCCAAACGCTTACAGAGCATTGTGAAAAGGAACAGTGGTAAACATGCCCCAGTCCCATGTTTTTTTTTTTTTTTTTTTTAAACATGTTGTTGGCATCAAATTAAAAATTGAGGGGAAAAAAAAATCTTGCAAACACTGGCAGAGTTATAAAAAATTCACAAGCTGGTTTATTATTCGCAAGCGATACAAACATTGCAAATGTACATTAGCTGATCAACTTACAGAGTAGGTCTGAATGGAGCTCGCCACTGACAGTGTAATGTTGCTCTCATCTTGCACTTGTTTGTGTTGGTTCAGTGTCCTCAACCTGGCAACCTGTGAGAGCTCTCTCTGGAAGGAGGGAATTTAGAAATTAGACTGTAGTGTCAATTTTAAAGGCTTGTTGTCATTATTATGTGTTCTTCCCTTAGGTCTTTTGTTAAAAAGCATTGTATGAATCTTGTATGAAATGCAACCACTTATACAGGTTAACACCAAATTTTTGTCTCATCTGTCTGTGGGATGTTTTTCTACTGTATGAAGTCTCTTCTTGCTTGTTGTCTTTGACGCCCTGCGGAAGGGTGTTTTTGAATTGGCCAACTGTTGCGAAGAGGTGTTTTTTTTCACCATGGGAAGAAATAATGTCATCCACCGCAGCTATTTTATGCGCTCTTCCAGGTATTTTGGTGTCCCTGAGGTCACAATTGAGTTCTCTCTTGCTAAATCAATTTTTTAAAATAGCTCATTGGCCACACCTGGCAATATTGCCTTTTCTTTGATGGGTTTGTTTTGATTTTTTTTTTTTTTTGGAAGATGCTTTCCATGGAACAGCTGTGTAAATTTTCCAAGTACCGGTACAACTGTCCTTTAAACCAGGAGATGTCACCTGTGAAGTGTTGTAATTACCATGCCAATTTATGCATTCTGGATGCAAATACATTAAAATTAAAGCTTAGTCTACATGCTGAGCTCATATTCACAACTTAATTTTGCCTTGAATTGTTGTGCTAAACAACTCAAATTATCATTGACAATTTCCAAATATTTATTCACAGAGCTGAAGCCGTAAAAGACATTGACTGAAACAGCAGATCTTCCCAAATCAGGAACATGGAGTAAAGTATTTGAGCTGTTCAGGATTTTTACCAGCAGTATTATCCAGCTAACTCAGTAATCCTGTTTTGCACTAGACCCCCTAGCTTTGTTTGTGCACAGACGCTGCTTTGGTCTCGAGAAATCCCCGATGTCATATCCCTGCCTAGCTGGCCTTTGCTAATTGGCTGTTCTCAGCAGAAGCATGCAGTCCATTACAGGCTGATGTCATAGCTGGGATCACAGGCCTAACAGTGCCAGTACTTTGCCTCCAGCCTCGAGGCAGCTTCTTCTGCCTCCTTTTCAGATGAGATAAGGAAGCAGATACCTCTGAGAGAGTGTCTGTAATCTCCCTCCTGGGAGAGCGAGTTCCAGCCTTTGCTCCTTAATTAGCCCTCCTTTTCCCACGGATATCCTCAATTAAACCTTTTTGTGTGAGCTGGCAGAGGTGAAAATTCTAGGGTTCAGTAGTAAAATTCCTGCCATATGTTGCTTTCAGTCATGACATCCACCCATTTACTCTGCCCAATTTCAATAAATAGCCCTTATCCCACCTGGATGAATAATTGTGCCAATTAACAATTGCATGTAATTGGAACAAAATCCTGAGAAGCACTTTTACTCCCTGCAACTAATTTGTCCCTATCTGTAGTGGACACTGACAACTGCAAATCTAATTATGAGCTCACAGGCCTCCAACTGTGTAAATAAACTGTACCCGGTTTAATATTTCTGCTCCAAAAGCTGGCAGAAAGTTAATCTCTTCCCATATGCCACCAAAATCCTGTAAAGCATCAAGCGCAGAACTTTTTTTTTTGCAGTTTTTACTGTAAAAGTATCAGTTTTTACAATAACATTTTACTTTTCTTCAGTTTGAAGCCACTTTAGCAGGCATCTGAAATTGCAGTAAGTTTTCTGCATGCTGACTATGTGTAAAAGAAACAAACACTCCCAGGGAATATTATTGTGTTTTTTATGTCCTGAAAAGATTTTTATGGTCTGTTGTAATCAGATTACGTAATCATAAACTGATTTCATTTTTCCTCATGATTATTCATATGCTACTCCCCTCAGCTTTGGTATGTGCACAAAATATCTCACCATGGTACTTGTTGCATTTGCCTTTTAACCCTTTGACACACTGCTGCTACAAAACCAGACATGACTGCTCTGCTCAAGTTAAAACCACTCTTATCCAATTCAGATATACTCAGTTTTTATTAAATTCTGATTTACCCATAGCATTTTATGGTATGAAATTGTAAAATTAAATGTTGCATGTACATTTCAGCGCGGGTTTGATGGATTTATTTACAGAAAAAGCTAGTAGATTTTACATATCGAGAGCAAATATTAAAGCAATTCTTACCTTTCTGGCATTTTTACACTTTCCTTTTGTAATGTTAGAATGTTCCTAATAAGCCTGTGGCACACTAAAATGGAAAAATAATCCACCAGGTGTTGAAACTCATCAATATTCAATTCACATATATTTCTGATAAAAGTCTGACCAATCATTTTCTTCGGTCCAAATAAAATGATTTGCCGAGCTTCCTGTCTGTCATCCGTCGCCGTGTCCCTTGTGCTTGCCTATAGCTGTCACCGCTTACGAGTCGCGCGCCCCTCTGCCAGAGCAGCAGAGCGGGAGAGACAAAACAGGTACTCAACAAAGTTAGCCTGCAAATAAAACAGCTGCAACTGCTCCTGATTTAATGACTAATGTTACCGGGACAATTCTGGCGAAGTAAGACGTTATGATAGCAAAAAAGAAGTATGAATTCTGCCAGAAAACGAGGCATCTGACTGTAAACAAACAGGCGCTGAAATGCTATAATTACTATTATAACATTAATGGTAGTTCGTCAGACGTTGTGAGGGAATTTTATTTTATACCACATATAGAATTGAATATTATGTAATTACTGTTGGTTAGTTTTCACTAACTGGTGCCGCTGAATTTGACTCTATTGCCCCATTTCAAGATGCTTTCACACTGGACGCAAAATGAATTTTTTGTACAACAGTTTACATTCAAAGTCAATGCAAAGACGCAAATACACATGAGATTCACATCTCTGCATTGACTTTGAATGTAATCTGTCATGCGAAAAGTTTTTTCCGCGTCATGTGTGAAAAGAAGCTTCATTCGCGGTGCTCACTTTCTCACCGCACTTGTCAGGGGAGGAGGGGAGCCTCCGAGGTCAGGCAGGGGGAAGGGGGTGGGACTTTGGAGGGAGGCAGAGTTGTTCATGTTCAAATTTTTACCAAGTGCTGTGCCACATTAGCCTTGCAGAGCAGACGGCCCTGCCTGAGTCATTGTCTGAAAGAATTGTCTAAGAATTGCTTTAAGAGAAACATGATCAGTTTGAATTTGAATCTTTGTTGAAGAGCTTGAAAGTTTGCGCCCTCACTGGCCCTTCTGGACAGGATTGAGAACCTCAAAGCTATCAAAAAACACGGAAAAATCCGTGTTGGGGCTTAGGAGTCAATTAACATAATATGGAAAGTTCTGTATACTGGTGTGAAAAGGTTAAATAACGTGATGGCGGGCTTGAGTGTGCTTTCTGAAACTACCTCTGGCTTCACCACGGTACATTTAACACAAAAGAAAGCATAAAACATGTTGATTACAACAGAACTTTTTCCATTTTATATAAGAATTGCTATCCTCTCAAGCACAGTTCTGGACCAGGCTGACAGAACACTAGGAAGAACGGCACCGCCTGGCAAGGGGCAAAGAAGAACAGCTGCTATCATCTGGTCATCCATCAATGAATAAAATTAGTTTTTGTGTGCCCACTGGATAGGGGAATATCACTCCTGTTACAATCAAGCCAGGTCAGCGAGTTACATGAATTCAACCCCGTCATGTTTGTTCAGGCCTTATTAATTTATCTGAGGTAGCTTAGAAACATTGGATCAAAGGAGCTTGTGAAGATCAAGTTTAGTTGGACTATTTCAGACTATTCAGGCTGGCATAAATGAAATTTATCTATCCAAATTTTCAATGCGGGACGTCCAGAAGACCTTGTTAAAGCACATCATAACTTTTATTCTGGCTCCTCAGGGGATGTCATTTAGAAGTACCAAAAAGAAGTCATTTGGACGTATCTTTGTTAGGTGGATTATTACTGCTTATGGACAAAATTTAGTCTTGTACAAATTAACAGCCTCACCTCACACTGAATTCAATTAAAACCAATATTTATACAAGTTCAATTTCCATTTTCTTTGCCTTGCACCAAAAACAAAAAAAAATAAATAAATAAAACACCATCTTACAACATATTTTAAAAAAGAAAAATAAAAATCAATAAAAGAAAACTATACCTTAATGGTTTTTAATGTCCTCTCACAGTGGTAAAAAATGGCATTGTTGTTGTTCAGTATAAACAATATAGTCGGTTTTTTTTTTTTTTTTGCTATTTGCAAGCCACAGAGTTAAGTCTAGAAAATGAAAGAAAGGTCAGTGACTGCCCAACATTCACCATTTCCATTTTCCATCCACTCTACAAATGATCTACCCAAGATATACCGAAGCTTGTGAACGCCTTCAGCAAGTCCAATATGATAGAGGCATTGTCGTATTTCTTTGTGAAATATTGATACTTAGGAACAATCTTTTGAACAACAGTGTGACCTACAGACAATCTTTCTCTGTATTAATTTGCATTTAAATGAATGCAGCCTGACCATCTCCAGTTTTATATAATTTCAAAGCAACAAAATAATCCTAAAAAAGTTCCTAAGAGACTTTCAGGGGCCACTCAGGAAGGGGAAAGTGGAGCAGGATGTTAGTGCACTGAGCAGGAGATTTAATTTCACATCAGTAGACACAAATATACACAAACCAGGAGATCTTTAGAATACGGGGTAATTCTCAGAATATAACAAGTATTTGACACTAACGTGTCTTTGTCCCCCGCCACAAAATGTGAAATTGTGTCAAAATGAACAATTTCTCGGTGTGACCTTGAGGATGGCGCGAAGGTCACCGAAATGGACTGGCGCCGGGGTATCACCCTAATACATGTTGACATAAGATTTGAAGTAAATCCGTCGATTTGTTCTTGAGATATGTCGCTGACAAGGCTATCAGTGTGAAAATCCACAATCTCTCGGTGTGACCTTGAGAATGGTGCGAAGGTCACCGAAATGGACTGGCGCCGGGGTATCACCCCAATATATGTTAACATGGAATTTGAAGTAAATCCGTCGATTCGTTCTTGAGATATCTCGCTGACAAGGCTATCTGTGTGAAAATGCACAATCTCTCGGTGTGACCTTGAGAATGGTGCGAAGGTCACCAAAATCGACTGGCGCCGGGGCCTCACCATCATACATGTTGACATGAAATTTGAAGAAAATCCGACAATTCGTTCTTGAGATATCGCGCTGACAAGGCCAAAAGTGTGAAAATCGACAATCTCTCGGTGTGACCTTGAGAATGGTGCGAAGGTCACCAAAATCGACTGGCACCGGGGTATCACCATCATACATGTTGACATCAAATTTGAAGAAAATCTGACAATTCGTTCTTGAGATATCGCGCTGACAAGGATTCGGAACGTACGGACGGACGTACGGACGGTCGTGAATACTATGTCCCCCGCTAATGAATGTTGCCACCAAATATGAAATCAATCCGAGGCTTCCTTCTTGAGATATCGCGCAGACAAGCATTTCAGTGTCAGAATCTATCATACCTCGGTGTGACCTTGAGAATGTCGCGAAGGTCACCAAATTCGACTGGCGCCGGGACATTACCCTAATACATGTTGACCCCAAATTTTAAAAACATTACCCTAATACATGTTGACACCAAATTTGAAAAGAATCCGAGGCTTCCTTCTTGAGATATCGCGCAGACAAGCATTTCAGTGTCAGAATCTATCATACCTCGGTGTGACCTTGAAAATGTCGCGAAGGTCACCAAATTCGACTGGCGCCGGGACATTACCCTAATACATGTTGACACCAAATTTGAGAAGAATCCGAGGCTTCCTTCTTGAGATATCGCGCAGACAAGGTTTCGGGACGTACGGACGGTCGTGAATACTATGTCCCCCGCTTCGCGCGTTCCGCGCGGCGGGGGACAAAAACAATGCGGGAGAGTGACAGCACGGCAATGAAATACTAAAACAGAGATCTAAACAAACACTGGGAATGAATAAAAAAGCCCAAAATAACAATAAAAACCCCAAAGTAATAAAGAATCTAAGAACAAAGTATCAATGGAACAAAATCCAGAAACACAAATGGCACAAATCCAAAACACGAAAATCCACAAAGTATCAAAGAATAAATGCTGTGCAAATGATCAGATCAGGGATTTAACATGCTAGAGTGAACAGGAATGGAAAAGGCAAGAGCTAGGAACACAAGTTCTATTTACGACGCCCGATGACCGCTGAACGGAACAGGGAGCTTAACTGGGCAAGTAAACAGGAGTATGCAATTAAAACTAGTTGGAACAAGGAAATGGAGACTTGATTGGAGTTGTGGGCGTGGTCATTGGGCTTCCAGGCACAGACGTGACAGAGATCAAAGTGAAATTCCTTCAGCTCTTCAAAAAAAAAAAAAAATCCTTTTTGTCCTTTTCATCTGATACTGAAACAAGGCCGAGTGAAAATGTGATGGGGTTCGAGACCTTCAAAGTGCGGTGTTAAGACATTAGTTTCCTGCATGACCCCCAACTCCCTTTTTCCCAGGTGCATGCTTGGGATGCCCTGCAGGATGTTGTCTGATCCCCTCCTCAGTTGCATCCTTGTTCCATCTCATTACTGCAACTGCAAGGATTTTAAAAAAGGCAGAATTATAAATGTGCCAAAGGATTCTGCCGTTATACACCAAGCCTATTTGAATGTAAAATAAATAAAAAAAAATAAAATAAACATAGCCTTGTAAACCACACCCTCCTATTTTAACAATCCAAAAGTAAATTCTATTTCCGGACAGAATTGTTGAATGAAAACATACTACGCCATTAAGGCATGTTTTAGTTCCATCAAACTGTTGGATTATCACTTTTACACACATACAGGTGCATATGGACGGGACTCAAGGTCAACAAACTGTGAGGCAAAAGACTCCAGCACACTGTCTTCTGCACGTGCAATTAGACATTATTTTAGTCAGGCTTTGGTCATAAACCTTCTTTGGGTTATTTAAAGGAATCACTTTATAAAAGGCCATTGCCATAGAAAACATTAATAACTGTAAAACTAGCCTTAGCTCATTTCTGGTTGACTCGAAGGCTGTATAAAAAGATGGACGAAGCAACCTTGACGTCAAAGCAACAGTGACATCACCCATTGGTTTCAGCATACCATTTAGGAAGCCTTGATTTTGGCTATTTGAATTGCACCATTTTGTCATTTTGAAACCAGATGTGGTTCCTATTGGACGAGAGCGTGAATTGAAGATCCGGGGAGGACCGTGGCACTGGATCTCACCGTGTCAGACGAGAACCAGAGGATAGCCACGCCCCTAAAGCATATTCTGGCTTTATTCTTTATTCTAGTCTATCTGGGACTTTAATTTACAAAAATGAACATCATGATACATCGAAGGAGACTTGAAACTTGCGATAGACCCCATAAAGTAATGTGCAAAGCATTATTGAAATAATAAATCAGGCAGGAAAGGGTCAGGTAGGGTCATTTTATTACCTGGCTAATGTTAGCCTATTAGTTTACTACCTCAGCTGAGGTACTCCTCAATGCTTGCATTGTCACCTACTCTGAGGAATTTCAACAGTTTTCCCCGCTAAACCAGTTGCCCAAGTCTGAGCCAGGTTACCTAGTTAGTGTTAGTACGTTAGCCGTCTTATCGGCCATGAGTCAACCAGAAATAAGCTAACACTAACCAGTTGTTCAAGTTCAAAAATAATTCCTGGTTAGCTTTGTTACTAACCTTTAACTAACATTAGCTTGTGCTTATAGTTATTACAAAAGGAAAATGCCAACCACGTTTGTTTACGAGAAAATAAATCTTAAAATGCTAACACTATGAACATAGCTTTATTTAGCTTACCTTGAATGCGTTCAATGCATTCGCACATATTCTCCTGCCTCCCTTTTGCAGTCAGCAGTCAGTCAGACTTTAATGCACCTGGCAGAGTGATACAGCCACAAACCGCAGAATCCATTCCTCTCATGCAGCCACAAATAGGGTGCTTTGGCGCCTTAGCACAGTTAACGATTTGGCTTAAGCAAAACATAAAACCCTTTAGTACTTCAAAATAATAATGATACTAACAATGATAAACCCTCTCCGTGCTCTCTCTCCAATTCTTGCCAATTTTTTGTTTAATCATGTGTCAGACCTCTTTCACGGAGGCCATTTTGACAAGTCAAACCAGCAAGCACAGGAGTACTCCATTTAGGTGTTCTGGGGCCATATGACCCTTGTGCTATGCTTGCTATCTCACTGGACTAGTTGTCACACACCTATACAAAATAGAATTATAATCACTTTTAAGGTCACCTGAGACGGAGTCTCAAACCTATTATAATCACCTTTTGTCCGTCGTCGTCCATCGTGCATCGTCCGTCGTGCATCCGTAAATAATTTACATTTTAGATTTCTTTACAGAAACCACTGATCCGATTTTAAAAAAAAATGTGCAGGAACCTTCCTTCGTCAAATATGCGCCAAGATTGTGAGTTATATGGTGCCCACCCCCATGTGCTCTGAGGGGCGGGGCTAAAAGTGGTCAAATTGCCTGAAATTTATAAAAATCTTTTTATTCAGACCCAGATGTGATGGAAAACAATTCTCTTCATAGATGGAAGGCTCTTGAGGTGCTTTATCGAAACTGTGAACTTTGTGACCCTCAAGCTCCATGTTTGCCCCTGGGGAGGGGGGCGAAGTTTATTATACTTTATATAGGAAAATGATACTTTTGGGTATATTTGATTCATTAACCTCAATAACATCAGTTTTTATACCACTCAGGTGACCGTTAAGGCCCATGGGCCTCTTGTTTTAATTACACTTGTACTTGCCCTGCTTTGACATGTAAAATGGCAACTATGAAAAAGATCCATTTCCTGCACCTGTCTTGCACGTCAATAGACGTCCAAAAATACCTTACTTTGACGTCCAAATATAGAACTACATTATTTGCGATGTAATCTGAGTTAACACTCTAGTGTGCTTTTTTTCAATGGTAAAAATGTTGTGCTACAAGAAGTGGTGTGTTCTGTATTGTGTAGGGATGGGACTATGAGGATGTTCATGAAGTTAAACAGCGTAAGACAGAAGTTAGAACGTTACTCTTACAAATTGCTCTATGAATCCTAGATGCATTCCATGACAATATCACTGTCTGTAGACTGTTGCTTGTGGGGACCCAGCCGCCCTGGTTATATTCTGGATGTGTGTAGCTGGTATCACATGACCTGTATTACATAAAATGTCATACGCTCATACCAACCACACCCATAGATTTGAACACAGATGCTCTCCATACCCATAACCAACCCTCCTGGATACCACAACATGGAATGAACAAGTCTACAGTTCTCATTATGTTCTGAGTGATCACTGAGCATTTCTGTTGGGCTATGATGACTTCGATCAGGGAGATAGTCCCACTAGGCTAACTCTATTTCTGTTCTCTCCAAGTTGACTTAATGAAAGAAATTGCCTGCGCACAATTTTTTTAGCTTGAGTGAACAGCGTATAATCGTATTGCCATGGAGCATTTCTATAGGGAAGTCCGAGCTCTACTAATCCAGATTATTTTCAGGTGGCATTTTTTCATAAGTGGCATAAGTCCTAAGGGTGCAGGTTTGCAGAGAACTTCCTTCTAAGGATATCATGTGATCACACAAGGAGGTAATGCTCATTTACGTAGAAAACTTACATGTGAATTAAATATTTTTCACATCATTTACATGACCGAAGTCTGTGGAGATACAGCGGCGTCACCTAGGTTTTGATATGGAACTAAAACTGGACTTCCATATTGAGCTATAATGACTTTGACCAGGGAGATATTCAAGCTGGGCCAAGAATATTTTATGGGGCCAAGGTGACTGAAATAAAGAAATTACCAATGTGCAGTTACTTGAGGTGGAGTTAACTGCCCACAATTACATCACCATGGAGCGTTTCTATTGAGCTATAATGACCTGGACCAGGGAGATTTTCAGGCTTGGTTAACTCATTATTCCATTGCGCCAAGGTGACTTAAATGAAGAGGTGATTTCAGCAGAAATATCTTAGGTCAAGTTAACTGAATGGGATTACATTATAATGGAGCATTTCCACTGAGCTATAATGGTTCAGACCAGGGGGATATTCGAGCTGGGTTAACTCAATATTCCATTGTGCGATGGTAACTTAAAAAGTTGACATATCCTGAGGAAACTCAAGCAATACAGTATGAGCTGAGGGGATTCAAATAGTTAATCAAGTCATGTTGGCTTAAACTACTCACGCTGTCGCAGCTCTTTGCACCACCGTAACTCAATTCAATGAGGCTCAGTGGAGGCACAGCATATAAAGTATAGTGCCAGAATTGCAGGAGCAGTTTCTCACAAAAGCCGCAAATTGCAATGGAAACTGTGTCAATTATGACAGCATATATCAAACTCCAGAAACAGCTACAGCGAAAAAAAAAAAAAAAAAAAAAGAACTGAGCCCAAGTCAAAGCTCTCTTACAAGGACACACACTTGGTAGGACAGTTTCTAATAACCACAGAACTTCAGCTATAATCAGTCCATATCTAAGCCAGTCTCAGCAAAAACACATGTTGTGGGCTTCACAGAGCTGGTATTTATGGCAGTATTTGCATTGATTCGACCATGCCCTGTGCATGGAATCAAAGAGCAGTCCAGATGGCTGTGTGTTGTATCATCGCAATTTGATATTATTTGAGCCTGTATTTTGATGAAAGTTATTGTATCCCTATGGTGTGAATTGTGTGAAGGAATCTACAGTATTTTTAAAATTGGTTCCGCGTCAAAATACTTGCTGACCTCACTGTATATCTTGTGCACAATTAGTTCAACCATTTAAGAGAGATATGTGAATGTCCATTCCATGGACTTCTGCTGGTTTAAACCTTTGTTGTAAGGCATCCACTAATCACTTTGATCTGTATAAGTTGCTTCTGTCCTCCATCTCATCTGCATCAGCTGCTCTACAACAGTCATTGGTCATTTATGGTTTTTACAGACATTTACAGAGGTGAGTGAAACCTTCATCACAGTGCCCTCTGCGATGTGCCCAGAGGGTGTCTTAAGAGTGCCCTCTTAAGATATATTTTAGCATATCTTAGCACTGAGCATATCTCAATCTTGCTGCAGAATTTTTTGAAGCAATCTAACCTGAGGAACTTTTCGATTTGAGCCTCCAAAGCTGGATCAAGGTAATAAAAGGGTTCCAAAGGGACCAAATAGATGGTGGTTGAATTGCGGTTGCTGCGGTCACAAAAACTGCAGAATTATCTGCAGTCGCAAAGGGAACTGCGAGAGTAACTCATGTATCAAATGACAAAAAACAGCCACCTCTGAAAAATAATCTGGCTCACAAATCGAAGCTCTTTTACAGGGACAGACAGACGCTTGTGGGGTTTTCGCCTTGCCTTTTTTGGTCGTGCCAAGTCCAATCATGTCATACTGATTTGCTATTCAATTTCCACTTTAACAGTGCCGCATTGTGCCAAGTGCTGCCCAAGATATACTACCATCGTAGTAGGGCCAAAGTGCTCTGGGTTCTAATTTTACACGTCATAAACTGAAAATAAGCACGTCATCCAGGCCCCCAGAAATGGAGCCGAGCCATGATGTCATCATTGAAAGACACACCGCCAAATGTGTAGCCCTGTTGTATTGGAAATGCAAATCCCAGCTATTGGGTTAGCTCACTCAGCTGCTAAGGCACCGCATTGCGGAGTAGCGACCACCGGGACCCGGGTTCAGTTCCTGGTTGTACCAGCACCAGCAGTGGTCGATAGCATTTTCAGAGTAGCGCACAATTGGCTTTGTACTGCAGGAAAGAAATTGGGAGGGACTGCTGGTTTAGGATTATTGAATTACAGCATTGTTCGTCGCTCAGGTGCCTCCTGTTGGTCAGCCGGGCACTCTTCAGCAAAATTCTAAGCTTGTTCATGTTCAGGTACCCTTCTCATTCGTACTGAACTTGCAAAGTTTCGAGCAATGAGTGTCATAAGAGGCAGCAGCTGTCAGACTCATGCTCCAGAGGAGACCTCCAATCTGTCTTTGCTCTCCTGTGAAACATGGTGTCGCATGTGAACAAGCAGGTCTGTACATATACTGAGTACAAATGAAAACGCACCACTTGAAAAAAGTCAATATTTAAGTTCAAATGAACTTAAATATAATTTTTATACAACAAGAACACTACAGTGACGTCACCCGACATGCCAGGTGCAAGAAATGCGAGAATTTCAAGTTAACTGTAACGCTAGGCAATTTTTTGCAAAAACGCAACATCTTGCACGCACACCACTTGAAAAAATGAATTTCACTCTGAATTTGAGCACACATTGCCTTTAAAAGCATGTGACTCCGGATAATATTTCACTTCTTCACTGACACTTGTGAAACGTCAACGCTATGCCGCGACTTACCGCCCCTGAACGGGAACGTGCCATAGGCATGCTTCAAATTGGCGCCAGCACCAGGGAAATTGCCAGACGACTACACTGCGCGCACACAACGATCGCAAGACTCCATCAAAGGTTTCTGCAAACGGGGAGCGCTTGGGACCGTCCTCGACCGGGTCAACAACGTGTGACAACGGCACGTCAGGACCGTCAGATCGTATGGGATCATGTCCGAGACCGAACACTACCAGCGACAAGAACGGCTGCTCAAGTCCAAGGACGACGTGGATTCATTCACCCCAACACCGTACGGAACCGTCTGCGAGCTGCAGGCCTGCATGCACGACGTCCTTATTTCGGCCCCATATTGACGGATCGTCACCAAAACCAGCGTCTACAGTGGGCAAACAGGCACCAGAATTGGCGACTACGACAATGGGACGGTGTCATCTTTTCTGACGAGTCACGATTTCACTTAAGGAATGCAGATGGCCGTATATGTGTTTGGCAGAGACGTGGTGAACGTTATAATGCCGATTGTGTTGTTCAAACGGACCGCTGGGGTGACGGCAGCGTTATGGTGTGGGGTGGAATAAGCTACCATCACAGAACCCCTCTCCATATCTGCAGAGGAAGGGTGAACGGCGTCTACTACCGGGACCAGGTGCTGCAGAACCATGTTGTGCCGTTCTTCAACCAAAACCACGATGTCCACACGTTCCAACAGGACAACGCTAGGGCACACAGTGCAAGGGTGTCCATGCAGTACCTTGCACAGCAGAACATCCCCGCGCTTCAGTGGCCAGCTCTGTCACCCAACCTCTCCCCTATCGAGCACTTATGTAATGAAATTGGACAACGTCTTTCACGTCGACGCCAGATGAACAACATCCGAGAACTTGAGGTTGCCCTTGTTCAGGAGTGGAATGCTATCCCTCAGAACACTATCCAGAGACTGATCAACTCCATGCGACGACGATGCACCGCATGTGTCAATGCAAATGGCGGTCACACCCGTTATTGTCTTTCCTGTTTGACCCCTACACCAGTTAAACCTCTCTCGCGCATTAACATTATCGTGAATGAAACTGAATGATGTTTACATGTCTTCTTAAATCATTCATTATCTCAAATACATCATACGTATATACTTCACGTATAAATCCGTGGAGCTATTCCAGATTTTGTGAGTGGTGCGTTTTCATTTGTACTCAGTTATAGTCCGCTAACTGGGCATTCCAGATTTGGATGGGATTGGAGATGGCAAATTTATATATTTTTTTATTTAAATAAATAAATAAGGAAATGCAAATCCCAGCCACGTTGGGCGGATATGCCACGTCGAACTGATTGATGCCAGGCCAATACATGTATGGGAAGGCTATTATTGGGATAATTGCTTATAACAACGGGTCTGAAACATTTCCCCAGAATTCAATTGATAAATATCTCAAAGTATAAACAACTATAGTATGGCTTGAGCTTTAAAAAGTCATTTTTTTAACAATCAGTTCTGCTAATTGGAGGTCTCAAACTCAGACTAAGACCTATGAAAAAAAAAAATATAATAAAAACTATCGCCTCTAAAGGTTAACAATAATTTGGATTCTAAAATAAAGCAATAGACAATACAGGGCAAGTGTTGCTTCTTTAAGGTAATTTCTGATAAAACAAGACCCCAGGGTGCTTTTCTCCCACATTCATGCGTTGCAATATTTGGCTTTGGCAGTTATTTTCAATGAAAAAATGAATGTCAAATTTCACTGAATGCACAGGAGTTAAAAAAGAGATCCCCAAATGTGAAGCCAGTATAAATTCTTTGAGGTGCTCAGGAAAAATTGTTTTGAAACTTCTACTCCATAACGTGACTTACAGAGGTCCCATCCCACCATATTTCAATAATATGTTTAATATGTCAGTGCTGTCAGACAGTGTTGGAGCTGTTGCTATCGGTTGCATGCCGACAGGCAGTTTCCCCTCAGACTTCATACCTTTGCTAAATTAAAGCCTAATTTAGACCCTGCAGTGCCAAGTAATTTTAGAACAAATGCCCAATTGTTAAGCAAAATCTTTTTGCAAGCTAATTTTAAGCAAATTAATGGAGGATGACAGCTTAATGGATAGCGTACACCTAACTCAAATTTTTCTGCATAAACCATTGAATGGAAACAGCTCGAGTTACAGCAGATGGCCTTGAACCGAACCTAACCCTGCTGATTACACCATGATTTTTTTGCTGTCCTCTAATTTCTTCCCTGCTTACTATCATCCATTTAATTTCTCTTTATCTTATTATTATTGGCACAAAATTACAGAATTGTGGTTAGATGAAACAGAGTTTAATAGTCATTAAAAAACACAGTGAAGGGAAAATAATGATTTTTCTAAAAAGGCATCTTCTTTTTTTCAGCTTTTTGGATTTATTTTAAGTCCAACAGTGAGCTCTGAATGTCAATAAAAACAAACTAAAAATTAATGGAAGCCCAATTTCCTGAAACGGCATCTGTTGTCACCATCAAATGAAGTTTACAATCATTACAGCTACAGCTATGGCCATGTCGTCAAGAAGACTGGTCTCAGGGATACTATTAAGGATTTCCTGTCCATTTCCAGAAAATCAGATCTCATGTTATTTTATACATAATAAAGAATTCTGTGTAAGCGTAAAACTTATACAGTGCAAACCTGCATCCTAAGGCATTCTTAGGATGCACTCTTAAAAACTCTTAAAAACAGTAAAATTTTCATGAAACATTTTTCTAAATTAATCTGTCTGCTCAGGACCGAAAAGAGTTCTGTAATCTCAGCTGAATTGTTCTACAAATAAAGTTGATTTTGAACTGACAGAAAGTCTTTTATTTGTTTTTGATTTGTAAAATGATTGGCATTAGTATAGGCTGCATTGCTTATCTTCTTGGGAGTATTATGAGCCGAAATGAGTCCTCTGACCTGCAGGGGGGCAACACTCTGTCCGAAAAGTTTGCCACGAAAAGGCTGTTTTGACTTCTTATTTTACCTCCACCAGGCGGCATTTTTTTTTTTTAATCAGCATTTGTTAGTTTGTTCGTTCGTTCATCATTGAACAGGCTATCTCAAAAAGTTATGGGTGGATGTCAATGAAATTCTAAGTTTTGATAGATACTGTGCCAAGGAGGAAGTGGTTATATTTTGGTGATGATCCAACTCATATTTCACTGAAAAAAGTGATTTTGACCCCTAGTTAATGTTCCATATATTAATTAAGCATAGTTTAATAGAAATAGGTGTGTTATTTAACTCTACTTAAAAAATGTAAGTAATTTCAAATAGTCAACATAATAAAAATATCTAGCTTCAGATAAAAATATTTTGTGCAACCACTTACCTTAAAAAAATTATGTTCATTCAACAAAACATTTTTTTCAGTGTAGATCTAAAAGAAGTTTTACACGTGTAAAGACTGCACTGTCCACCAACAAATTTCCAAATAGTGGAGGTAATGCGATCTCTTGCCTTCTAGTTCGTTTTGTGGTCAGATACTGGAGACACTTGAAGCCATTATGGCTTGAATGACTGTGTAATAACCTGTTTTTTGGCATTCAATATCAGTTGATTTGTGCTGCCATGCCAAAACAGGCTTTCTGTTTTACAGATGGATTGTATGCTTTGCTGGAAACCTGGAGCTATTGAGTGTAACACAATACAGGGGAAAATGGCGTAACACCGATCCTATGACTTGAACATAGGATAGTGACATAATGATGGGATATAGAGAAGTGTAATTCCTTTTGTTCAGTCAAAGGTTCTAAAGCCTTGGCATAAGCCAATGTACAGAATTTTACTTGGCGAGTTTGAGTGAAGAGTACTTTGTATTAAAAAGTGTTGCAGTTCAAATGGCATTATGATTTTCTATAGTTTTTTTTTCACACTAGAATACACATTTTAAAGTTATCTACAGGTCTTGTGTCTAGTGGCCAATTTCCAGAAAAAATATGCAGTATATTTTGAATTGTTTAAGGTTGGTGCCTATGTTCTGGTTGCAACTGAAGTGATCCTTATTAAAATTTAGTCGATTGTGGAAATGATCAATCTTTACTAAAACCGCAGTCACACTAACAATAATAATGCCCACAAGAAACTTCTTACATATCTTACATAGTTTGCATCACCTGAAAAGATATTTATAAAGCAAAAATGTTGATTAAATCAAATGAAATCAAATTAAATCAAAAATCAAATCAAAACACTGCTCATTTTAAAGAAAAGATATTTTATTACTGAAAAATAAGACTGGAACAATAGATTGGACACCACAATTTAGAACTTTTTTATATAAAAGATTTTCCATACACAATGAATTTAAAAATGCTTAGCTGCAAATCTCAAGTGTATTTATCTACACAATATTGAACAATGGGTGTACGGTATTAGCATTATGTCTTATGATAATACTTTTTTAAAACTCATGATGCATAGAATGAAGACAAGCTGTAATGATGGTGCAAGCTTTGGTGGAAGGATCTCGGCAAGTTTTCCCATTTTCCCCGTACTCATTTGAAAGGCTTCTGGCAAATGCTTCACCGTTGTGTAGTCCACGACCACCAGAAAAGACTTTTGTTAGGAGTATAACACTGACCACAGCCAGTGACGCAGAAAAAAAATTTCATTGCCAATACCGAATACCCCGCCAACTGTGTTGCCCGGTTCCATGCCTGCACTCTTCTTTATTGCTAACAGTATGCATCCATCTTCCATCCAACTGTCCAGCTCTTTGATATTTGCTGCATTGCAGGACAAAGATCAACCCCATATCAATAAATCAAAATGCCCGGATGGCAAAACTGAGCAGACAGAAAAATGAACAGCACCTTTGTAAAGCACATGATATGGGCATGAGACCTAGAAAGACCATTGTTCAGTCGAGTGAGGCACATGTGCTTGATTCTTGCAGGAACGTTTTCAGACGCATCAGCCATAGTCTATCTGGAAGAACCCGAAATACGCAACCGACTCTGATAACACTCATGTATCCTTTGTTTATTATTATTATCGTTATTATTACAGCAATATCTATGACTCTGTTTCATGTTATTTACAATCTGAAGGTTCTGATTTCACTGGGTTGCGTAAAGGATACAATTCATCTCATGGCTGGTGTGCTGTTCGGTCATAAATCTCACTGGCAGACCTTGAATTACTTTCATTACAATGTTATTTTCTCATACAAGTTAATAAAATAGTTTCAGGGAGCCCGCTTCCCAGTATATTAACTCATTTACAATATTAACTCTTTGCTTTTATTTTCTTTTTTTTAAATTTCTGAGTTTTTCATTTGATAAATAATTCAACGAGAATAATGCTTTACAAATGCACACCTCAGAGCAACTGGTACTTAGATCTGTATACTGTACAAGGGGGATGCACAACCCTGCTCCTGGAGATCTACCATCCTGTCCCAACCTATGCAGCCACTGGTATTTCAACCAGTCTAGATTTCGATGAGATCTGTGACTGTTGAGTGAAGTGTAATTTCTTAGGCTTGGAGTGAAAGCCCATTGGATGGTTGATCCCCAGGTTCCAGGGTTAGGCAGCCCTACAGTCCCATATAGTGTTGAATACTGTACAATGTAGTCCACCCAGTGCTGGCAGATAGTGAGGCTGAGAGGATCTTCACCCAAGGACCAGTCGTCATCCAGTACAACTCCATCCACTTCGTTCTTGAGGACCCAAGTCTCTGGTCAATGCTATTTAACGAGGGAGAGATTTCTCACTGGCTCCAACACAGACAGCTCCAGGGGGTCCTACCATTTCCCCGGTATGGGTACTCCACACTCATACCATGGCACATAAGTGATGCGACTGTATCCTCCTATCTCCCCGAAGTTGACTGGCTCCTGACGCATTGCCCTGTAGAACCCTGCGATGCACCAAATACAAGCAATGCAATCATTAAACAATAAGGGTACATTTATTAACATTACTTAATGCAGTAATAAGCATTTACCATCAGTTAATTAACAATCAACTACAATTAACCATTTATTAATGCTCCTTGTCACTCTGATCGTGAAGTTGAAAACATCCCTTTGTTAAGCCTAAATAAAGTTTCAAACTATTGAATAATTCAATTATAAAGGAATGAAAACCTTGGTTAAAATGAACATTGTTATGAAATTATTATTAGATAACCATTAATTACTTTTAGTTAATGCTTATTACAATTAATGTGCCCTTATTGCAAAGTGTTACCAGTGAGGTTTTTAATTAGCTGGCAGCTAGTGCAGGCATGTGTGTACAGTACGTGTGCACGCATACATGACTTCCTGTGTGAACATTTCCTTACCTGACCGCGGAGGAAGCTGCTCAGACAGAAGTTGGTTGCCAGTCCGGCCATCCAGGAAGGAGTCCACAAACTGGCAGTGATCCTCCCCATGACCCGTCTGGTCTCCGATATTATAAAACTTCCCTACAGAGACACACATTCTGTTGTTCTTCATGCCACTGCGTCTACATATGAGAACCAGTGTTAAAGAGGGAAGGAGACCCACCTTTCAGGGAGTCGCTCAGGTAGATCTTATATCTCAGAGAGTTGCACAGCTGGATTCCCACAAACTTTCGGTACCACGTCCTCTTCACAAACTGCCTGCCGCGGCACTCTGAGTATTCATCGGCATTAAAAGGGAACTGTGTCCAAATGGCGGCCCTTCCTGTGGGAAACAGGATACAGGTCACATAAAAATTAGGAGACTCTGGTCTTGTAAAATACACGGTAGGAAGGCCTTTGCACACCTAGTAACTTGAGAGGTGCGTAGGAGAGGACCAAAGGTCGTGTGCAAGAGTTTTTCCATTTTGATTTTGCGACTATAGTCTTACAAACATTGCTGTTTTCGTTGAGCAGCGATTAAAATTTCACGAGAACCTAGAAAAGTGTATTTTCTGACGAAAACATGAGATCGCAGCTGGCCCGGTCTGGGGTAATAGCCTGCTGCAAACTGTCACTGGCGTTCTAGGCGTTTCCTTTGTCCTGTCCCCTTGCTTGGCAGCGGCACATGTGTTTAGCTTAGCGCCGTCTCAGGGCATATTTACACAAAGTTTGGCAGGCTTCCCTGGAATCTCTGGTAAGTTATCTATATTCAGTTTTATGAGTATTCCTTGTGTGTTGATGAGATACAGCTAAAGTTAATGAGGCCACACCCAAAACTTTTATTTCCTCACTGCAGAAAAGTCACCAGAGAGGATGAGATCAGTGGTAAAGATTGTATTATTATATTTAGAGGTTTCATCAGCACTGTTTGATATGCTCCTTTATGAGTGTTTTGATCCTATAATAAATGAAAACAAACTTTGCTCAACATGACGATCAAATATTGATAATATTTAGTTGGAACAAAACTAAAAGCATTTTTACATAAAAATCATAAATGCAGCACTATTGTGGGACTCCTGTGATTTCATCAATATTGACATCATTTTAAATGCTGCTTAAATCACCAAACGATTAGGCCTAGTGATGGAAACAGCCGTTTGTTTCTAATAGTGACACAAAATTGGGTTTGACTTACAGTTAGACTCATGTTTTTTCAAGGGATCCGCTCAATGTTATTATCAGAAATAATTTGGCATGAGACTTTTTCATGTTAAGCTACAAGTTTTTAAGTTTGTGTCACTGCATCTCCCCACTGGAATGTCTTGTGTCTCGCAGAGTTTGCGAATAATTTGCTCCAGGACCCTGTGGACAAAATAAACATCAAATCCAGTTTTTAATCAATCAATCACTAGTGGTGGTTTTTCCGGGCTACACAGCTTTATTATTATTATTATTATTATTCAGATTCACAGTATTATAAGAATGTGATTATTACATTTGCGTTTTATTGGTTAAATGCATAAAACATTCAATACATTTAAAAAAATGTAAAATGTAAAGGTGCTCTGGTGGATTCAGATGTGATGACTACGGAGGCCACAGGAGTACATTAAACTAACTGTAATATTCATGAAACCAAACTGAGATGATGTGTGCTTTGGTAAATGGTGCGTAATCCTGCTGGTAGTTGCCCTTAGAAGATCGATAGACTGAAGCCATAAAGGGTCACGGTCAGCAACAGTACTCAGATACAGGCTGACCCAGAGTCCTAGAGTCTACTTGACAACTGAGGGTATCCAAAAGAGCCTTGGTGTAATGAATACTAACAATCAAGCAGGACCATACAAGAATGTTACGGTGTTTCCAGTGCAAACAACTGCAATCAAATTTAATGAAGATAATCAGCTTTCCTCTAGGACTTTTAATAACCATAATGGAAACGCTTTCTTAGTGAACTAGCAGGGATTACATAGAATACACATTAGGTTAATATCATTACAGCCTGAAAAAACCCAAAAGCCTCTGAATCCCTGGTTTTATTTGCATTGCACCCAGGAACTTCTTGACTAAAACTGAGCTGTGGTGACTGCACGTGTATGCTTACACGCAGAGATGACCTACATTTAGAAATTAGTTCTATATTTAGCATTCTGAGATAAGTATGAAATGTACTGCCATTCTTTGCCTATTTATTGTGTTAAGTGATTAAGTTGTAATGCAATATTCCGCAAAACCATTTCTGTTGAAATCGCAGACTTGGGAAATCCTGTAGAACAAACAGATATGCAAATGTAGAATGCTCTGGCCTCCACCAAACCTTAACTCATTTGGGTAATTGATATACGCAATAATAAGTTTAAGCAGTGGTTCTCAACATCAGCCCTGGGTTTTTTTTTGTTTTTTTTTTTTGTTCCTTCCACAACTGAAATCACAATTTTTAACAACTGTTAGTTTTTCTTAATTGGGTCATTTTCATGTTTGAAGGGATTATTTATCCCCTAACCACATCCACAGAAGTAAATATAGCTATATGCCATATACAGTAAATGTTCTGCCTTACAGCCAACATAATCAAAGTTATGGAGTTTCAAAAGTGGTTGGGAAAAAAGCAGTGTACAGAGTGGGTCCCCAGAAATGATGTCTGCATTCACTGATTTAGGCTTGTTTTGGACAATAACAGTGGCTCATTAGTGTTGAAATACAATGTAATAAATTTCGAGCTGGTTGAACTTAGAAGGCAAAGTTCATTGGTTGTCTTAGAAAAATGTGAGTCAAGTCAACTTACAATTATTAAAGAGAGTGGATAACTTTAACTCATAAAGACCACCGTCCCCATCTTTGGGACACAGCACAATTTAACCTCTACAAGCCAAGTGAATGAGCTACTGTGACTAAACTGCTGTGGATTAATCAAAGGAAGTAACTATCATCGAAGAAAAGTGCTTATGAGAATATCTCCCTTTCCATTCGTAGTGGGGGCCGCCCTTTGAATGAAGTTCTCGAACCTGTAACAGCACGATGCAACTAATGCTCTAATAGGTAAGTGTGCCTTTTTTTCTGAGACACATTTTATACAACTCAAAGAACAAAAATTGGAGATTATAGCATTATCTTAATATGTTTTTCTCAGAATGATGTTTTTTTTTTTTTTACTGTCAATGATCTGTGTACATTTTAATGGGATATGCATATTTGGGGTCCTTGATGATAAAATAATTACTTCTCACTAGAAGTATTACACGTTCATTGTACATCATATTCGTAAATAAAATGTAACTTTTACTTTGAAAAGAAATTTGATAATTCATGAGTTCAGTTCAACTTTTGAAAACATAAACTTGTGTTCAATATCTGAAACTTGTCATCACATTGGAGTCAATGAAGAAAATTGTTCCAACTGTCTTTGGCATGCAGTAAATCTAACTTTGAAGCATCAGCCAAATGAGGTAATTTATGATATCTACCATTTTTCTCCAAGTAATATCCAGTCATTAGTTTATTCCAACGAAGGAAAACAAAGCAACTGGACCATCTGATTCATTTGTGTTTACATGCTTTATGGCTGTACAATTAGAATAAAAAATGTGTGGCTCGGTGTTATTTCCTGTCAAGATGTTTACATTCTTGGCCAGCAATCCTCTATAGCAAGCAGTCTAAACCCATTATTTTTGGTGGTTAAGAAATGCCGCAGATAATTGAATACAGTACTACAATAATCAAAGAATGTCTGGATGTTTTAAATAAATTTTCAGATCACTGTTGACTTATACATTTCTCACGGTTCACGGGTCACTCTGTAGTTTTATACAATGTTGAGTGATTTCTGTTTGACTATCTAACTGCATCACAGTAACAGGCACTGTTGATATTCGAAAGGCTTCGTAAGATTTTCTGAACGCAATTTACCCTGTAGATGTCACAGACAAAACAAAAAACAACTATTCTACATATTGTCACTTCAATTAATGGCAAATGTGCGCCATTAAAACTCACTTTTAAAAACTACTCAAAAAAAAAAAAAAAAAACAATTTTCTGGCTGACAACACTTCTGTAAAATACCAGGAAGGAGGGTTTTCACACCAAGTTAGCACAAAACCAGATTTTATACTGCACCCTGGACAGTATTACATTTCACAGGATAAAGAACCAGTAAAGAGCGTGGATGTTCGCTGGAGAATCGTGAAAGGCTCAACGCAGTGCTCATTTTGAATCCTTGTGTAAATATTGAGCCTGGCATTGTGACAGATACAGCAGTGAGCTCATGGAACAGAGGGGGCTTGTCTGTGGCGTCTGCATACTGTCTGCTTTTCTACTTAGACATGGCGGTTTGGAATGTGGACAGTCTCAGAGAGGAGCAGCAGTCAGGTGACTTACCTGAGACGTATTCACTCACGCGCGGGTCCACTGGAGGTGAGACAGAAATAAAGGGAAACAGACCGTTACAAAAAAGTGATCACCCAACCAGCCGGCATAATCATCATTTGGAAGTATATGAAGACCACAACGGAAAAACGATCGGAGTCCAAATTTTTCATTTTTGTATATTTTATTATAATATTTATACAAAATATATTATAATATTCCAACATGTTTTATATTTTTGCATATTTTTTCAGTGCTTTGTTTCCAAGATCATTTTGAATTTTTAATTAATCATTTATCCACAACGTGAAAATGTGACTGATCCTTTATTCCATTGTGGTCTTCAAATGTAACTTATTTATAATCTTTTATTGTCAGGGATGAAGGGGGCTCTTGCAAGAAAAAGAAAACAGGAGGCGCTCATGCAATACAAGCAGAATATATTGACTCAGCCTCGGGTATTGTCACATTACCAGAGAGCACACACAGCCATCCGTAGTGGGGCAAAAAGAAATGATATTTCTGAGGGACCACAGCAGCTGAGAGTTCATGTTTTTAAAAAAAATAATATTCCTTCAGGGATTGTGAAGTCATAGTTATGAAACTCTATGCATGCATGCACAAATAACCATGCCACTCACACATTCACAGGCAGCACACATACCTTCAACACATTAGCTCACACAATGTGCAAATAAATGGCCAATTGAGAGATTACTGGTGGCGAGAATCAAACTCCTACTTGGGTGAAGCTGGAATGTAAGCCAGATGTGCATGAGTCTGAAAACACTTAAAATAAACCCCAGACTCTGAATGACAGAAAACTGACAGAAATTCAGTGAAATCATACCCTTGGGTTTGGCTGAGGTTCTACTGGTTGACCAATGCACGTGCCATAACATTTCAGGACGAAAACCAATCTGAAATAAATAACTTTTGGCTTTTGTTTACTTCCAATTATCTGCTTTGCCAGAAAACCACAGATGTTGGTTCTGACCTGTATGAGCCAAGCAATTTTGTATAAATTACCTCTGGTCCGATGACTGAACTAGCATGAAAATACCGGCAGATCATATTTAGCTGCTTTTTGTCTTAAGAACGGAGCAAGTTATGGAATTTAGAGGCACAGTCTGCTACTGACTAAAAGTAAAAAAATACACAAAGCAAACTTCTCCAAAATCAGGCGCACTAAGTTAAGTATCAAAAATTATACTGAAATGTTTGTGTGCCAAGAGTATAAGAGGAGTTATGCTTACGAAAAGTAATTACGTATGCAAATAGATACTCGCAGAAAGTATGCATGCTAAGTTATGTTTGCTGAAAGAAATTATGCAAGCAAAGAGCTGTTTGCAAAAAGCAAATCTCACATCCCTGCTCTCAGTGACTATGTCAGTCCTTTATTAATTTTCTCTTTTTATTTGTCAAATCACCACTGTCTGATTCTGGATCAGCTTCCAGATCCTGTGATATATGGGAGAGATGTAATCTGACAGGAACATTGCTGGGAAATCTGGAGCCCGCAGGAAGAATATTGCCTCGGATGCGTTTCCACCAAGCACTCTTGCAAGCGTACCCGTGGAACTGGTACGTAACCTGCCAGGACCGATACCCAACCTCAAGGTCTGTTTTGCGTTTCCAATACACGGACAGCACCCTTAAATCTAGGTGGGATTGTTAACAGATGGTGATAAGTCGACATGGTCAACAACATCCCCCGCCAATCGTGTGCTTCTTATTTTCGAACTCCATCAAAGCCTTTATGGTCTGAAGCTACACACCAAATTTGGTTCTTGTGTCTGTAGTAGTTTCTGAGTAAAGCTGTCCCCTTTATCTCTGACAGACGGATGGACGCACGGATGGAGGTCAATCCTATATCCCCCTCCCACTTCGTGTTGGCGGAGGATAATAACCATGTCAACCACGTCCTTAGTCGAACAAGAGTAACAATTGTCTCTAGACAAATCAATGGACTACAGAGTTTCTTGCTCCACCTTTAAGTATTGGATCAGTGTGCCAGGTACCCCAACAGTGGAGCAACAAAAATAAGGTTTGATAGGACTGGATCTTTTGGTACCATCCACAACTTTTGATAATTAAAACGCAAACATAACCATTCTAAAGTGTACCAAACAGAACTGAAGTGAATTGGACGGCTCGGTGGAAACAAGACTTAAGACTCCCTCACTTTCCTTGTGATAATCCTGCTTTAGCAGAATGACATGGAGACGTTGCTATAATCCACAATTTAAAAACACATCCAATTGTACATGACCAGTTGAATGTTTTAGATCACTTCATGCGTGTTTTCAGAGAAACATTTTAATTTGTAGTGTGAATGAGCTCAAATGGCAAAAGGTATGATGTGAACAGCGAATAGTAAGTCTTCGGTTCATACTGGCCAAAATTTTCCAGTTAATAAAAATCATTTTGGCAAATAATCAATTTGAACAAATTATTTTCATTTTTCTACAAGGGAAGTAAAATCAAGCTAAACTGGAACAAATTGGACTCACAAACCAAGAAGCAACTCACAAGTGCAGCACATCCTTGCACACTTGGAACTGTAGTTGCACGGTGTGATCCTTCGGAACCATATGACCGCCCATGAAGAAAAAAGGAAAGTCCACAAATCCGCTTCGCAATTATTATGGGAAAAAGGGGGCTATTTTGATGATTATGATGAATTGTGGGTGTGCTTTTTAATTTTGACTGACCATGTATGTCTGTTTCGACTACAGCCAAAAAAAAAATCCAACTCATAGAATAAAGCGATTTTAAATTAAATGAGCACAGATCCAAATTTGAATTGAAAGGTGAATTAGCTCCTTAAACAGGTCCAGATATGAAATAATCTGATAGCTCACAATCACATACTCATTTCTCAATGGTAGCTTTTCTCTTGTCAATCTTAAACTTATTCTGGAATCAATCACTTCTTAAATACTTTTCCATCAGATTTTAAGACTTAATGGATGAATGTGACGAGGAGGTCTTCACTTGTGGAGAGCTTCAATGCAATAAGCATGACTTTAGTAACATTTTTACCATACTCACCACTGACTGTGTCACCAGGTTTCATGAGAAGAACACATAGAGCCACTAGAAAAGGCCATGCATGCTTTCACCCACTATTCAGTCTTATCATTCACCAGCTTGCCCAATATATCGCCACTTCATGCAGTGTGGCACTGATTCTAGGATGCTCTGTGCAGCCTACAGCTTGAGAAAGCAAGACAATTCCAAGGACAGAATAAAATTGAGGCTCAGTGCAATATTCTTTCACCTGTCCTGGAATCCAGAGCAATTTACTTTAAAAGCTGCTTTCACACCGGACGCGAAACAAATTTCTTGCACGACAGATTGCATTCAAAGTCAATGCAAAGCAAATCAATGCAAATCTTTGCATTGGCTTTGAATGCAATCTCTCATGCGAAAAATTTGTTTCGCGTCTGGTGCGAAAGCAGCTTAATGCATGTTAAAAGTCTGCAAACGGCCTGAGCTTGAGTGGTTAGTACGCACTCAGCAGCGAGTGAAAGTGTCCCAAACAATCAAGCAAACCTACGTGACTCTGTGACGAATTCCACGGAGTCCGAGGACGGGCCCTCCCCCAGCTCATTCAGAGCTTTCACCTTGAACTCATAGCTATGGAAAAGAGATAACAATCAACAATTTCATTGGAAAGGCTGTAAACTATTTTGTTAATTATGAACGCCCACAGACCAAACTCCAACCGATACACCTCAACTAAGGACACTGTTTCCATCTGCTGTAAACAGGATCAGCGTGCTGGCGTCCTTCTATCCATTTATACGCTTCTAGCCTGGTACATTACAAACTGGATGGGTGTGCAATACGCAGTTCATGTAATGTATTTGATATAGAAACGGAATTACTCTCCTCGACCCAATAACAACTAGATTTAGTCAGTAAGCACGGCTTACAGGATACCCCCCGCAACAACAAGTAGTCGGGCAGTACCACAGTCAATAGACCTTCCAGCAAGAAAAAAAATTTTCAAAATCGGATGAGTAGGTTATGATATCTAGGTCCGGACGCACAGAAACACGCACACACACACACACACACACACGCACAGACACACGCACGCACGCACACACGGACGGACAAAGCAAATCCAGTATACCCCCCTAAACTTCGTTGCGGGGGGTATAATAAACTTTGTTGTGGGGGGTATAATAATAATAAGCTTTACTTGTCACGAACAACTTGGAGTGATTGTTAAGCGATATGCATTTCTGCGGGAAAAAAAAAGCTAAATAAAATAAATTAGGCTCAATGCATTGTAGTTATGAATAATGTTAATTTGCTAAATGAGACATTGAGTCTTCCACTGATGAAAGACAGTTTCACTCATTTCAAAATTGGCCAGTGGGTAAAGAAAATATTACTTTTCAAATAGCAAATCAAGAAGCTAATATTTGGAAAAAAAAGACTCGACTTTTTAAGATGAATCTTTTGCATCGTTCACACTTTTTTCCGATGTTGTAGTAATACACCATTGAGCCAAAATATTATGACCACCTGTCTGCTATAATGTTGGTCCCCAGCATGCTGCCAAAACAAATCCGTCAAATTGACATCAGCATGAATGCTTGGACCCAGTTTTTCCCCGCAGAACATTTCCCATTGCATCACACTTCTACCACCAGCTAGTCTTCTTCCCACAGTGCTTTCTGCTGCCAACTCATTTTGCAGGTAAACAGTGTAAACATCTGGCCCAAGTACATGTAAATGAAAATGGGACTCATCAGGCCAGGCGACCCTCTCCCACTGCACCAAGGTTCAGATCTGAGGCTCGCGTGCCCATCGTAGGCTCATTCAGCGGACAACAGTGATTAGAATGGGCACACCAGTCTGTGGGCATACCCAGTGTGGTATAATACACTGTGTGTTATGACATATTCTGCCCATAACCATTGACAACATTTTCTGTGACTTGTGTGACAGTCGCCCCTCTGTTGGTTTCGACCAGTCGGTTTAGCCTTCATTGCTTTCGCGTTCCAATAAGCCGTACACCCCGGTTTGTCCCTTCTCAGACCACTGTGAGTAGGTACTCAGCACTGCTGACAGGGAGCTCCCCACAAGCCTTGCCTCTCCACAGGAGCTCTCATCTGGCCATAACGATTTGGCCCATGTCAAAGTCGTGCAGGTTCCATTTCTACTATATCCAACATGTTGACTAAGAGAACTGACTGTTCGCTCACCATCTAAGGCAGGGGTCCCCAATTTTTCCCAGACAGGGCCAGTGTGGGTGCAGGCTTTCATTGCAACCAATCTATTACACACCTGATGCTACTAATCAAGCTTATTAGTAAGGAGTCCAGGGGTTGATTAGTAGCATCAGGTGTGTAATAGATTGGTTGCAACGAAAGCCTGCACCCACACGGGCCCTTTCTGGGAAAGATCGAGGACCCCTGATCTAAGGACTGCATGACATGCGTCGTCGTAACGAGTTGGTCAAAGTTATTGGCTTCATTAGTGAGTGACCATAATGTTTTGGCTAATCAGTGTATATTCAACAAACTATCCACTCCAATCCTGAATAGTGTTAAGTTCAGTTTATCGACACAAATCCTAATACTCCAAACACTTTCTAATTTACACAGTTGAAAAGATTGTACATTTTGGTGGGAAAGGGAGAAAATTCCTGTCTTGTTAATAACACCTGGAGAACCTATGCACTCAGTGGTTGAAGTTTTTCGCCCCTGGTTTGTTATTGTATTTTTGTAATACTTGTGAGAGTTAAAATATTTAAAATGAAAATACATGGCAGGCTCCCAGAGTCCATTTTTCCTTTTATACCTGTGGTAACCGGAGACATTTTTCATGGAGGGAAACTCATATTTGGACTCCAAATGAGGCTTAGGTTCAAGCACAGAAACTCTGAGAGACACACATGGCATTCTCATTGGCCATAAATGGGAGGTTTGCGGGGAAAATAATGGATCACTTTTTCCGTGCCCACGACTAGCGCTTGATCATTATATCCTCGTGACAGCCCTGTGGGTATAAAAGGACCCAGCTTAATGAGCCTGACATATGGGGGATTGGACGTTAGAAGGGTCCGCAGAAAACATTTCAATCATTTTAAATAGACCGTTTTCAATATAATGAAATTGGAGAATGAAAGTTTACGAAGCACAGCGATGTTTATGAAGGACTAGAGCGAGGTCCCGAGCTCTGCTCAGTGATGTGCATGTTGGTACCTGCTGTTCGGTTTTAGGTTCTCCATGGGAGCGTGCGTCTGGTTTGTGTTCACAATCATCACTTGCTTGCCATTTGGACTTCTTGCTGTGGCAGTGATCTCATAGTCTGCAAGAAGAAAATAAACAAAGAAAAATATAAATAGAGGTTTTAGTTACGAATAAAAAAGTTCAAGGATCAAGGAGTACCCTGCATGTATTCATCCTTTCTTTCTTTTTACACAATAAAATTTTCATTCCACGGATCAGCATGGAATTACAGATCAGTGGTTATTTCCAAGAAATACCTGCCTGGTAAAAGTTGCTGGGCAAATATCAGGCTGCAGTAACAGATATGTGATCTTACTATTCCCCATAATCAAGACTGGTCATTTTATCATCAAGATATTAACTCTGGCTGACAGCTTGTGAAAAATAGAGAGGGGCAGACAGAGCAGCACCAGTTTCACACCAGCAATTGCATGCTGGGTAACATTTGTTTTACATTGGGCAGTCAAGACTATGTTCCTAGGGAAGAGCAATTTTCTCCACATCAAGGGATTCTATATAACGCTGGGTCTTTTGAAATTGTTAACGGCATCATTAGAAAATGGATAGAGGAGTGTGAGCCACTCACAGCAGCAGGTGCTTTGCACACAGATCCATGATTATTGGCTGCAAGTGGAATAGATTGCATCCACTTCATATTTTCATAAGTAGCCCAGATGTTGTTGTGTAAAATCAGAATTTCCATAAAAATAACAAAAAAAAACCCCATTACATTCTGAGGGAATAAATTCAAATGTATTGAATTTCATTGCTGGAAAATGTCAGTTAATTTTTTTTTTCTTAAAATACTTAAAATTTTAGCCTTTTTTTCTGTTGCTCCATAAAAAGTATAAACTGTGCAGGCTCCACACAACCCTTCTGGGAAGCGTTCAAATCGAAAAATCCTCACCTGATTCAACTAAATTCAATTTAATTCCATGAACCTGCTTTATTTTTTCAAAAAAATCTAATCCACTAAGTCAAATCAATTTGACGTGATCGCCTGAATTTTTTCACTGTCAAACGTGAAAGAAAAATACGGCTCATGTTCTGACCATTTAACCATAATAGCAGGCTGATGCATCTGTTAGCTGGTAGCATTAGTAACAAGCATTGGCCACCCACCCGTAGTCTCATTGTCCCCCTTTTCCCAATCCAGGATGACGAAGGAGGAGCATCCTTCCACGGTCACCACCGTCAGGTTTGAGGGAGGTACCTTCGGAGGGCCAGTCACGTTCATGTCTCCGGCCTCCTCCTCGGTGAAGTGGGCGAGGGTGTCAGTGATGGAGCAGGGCTGGTCCTGCGTCTTATTTGTCACATAGAGCACATGAGTGGCTGAAAGAGAGGGAGAATCCTTCTGAGGCAACAAAAGAACAGAACTTTTCATCCAGGGAGGTTGCATAAGACAGTTTAGCAACCTGAGCCCAACACAATTCAACATTTTCATTCATGAAATTGCTACTTTGTCAAAGCCATCCTCAGTCCCTTGTCTTCATGCTGCAAGATGCAGACATCAAAATGTTAGGCCCATGATCCTAGCTCAGTACAGGCACCTTTCTTATGTACTACTAGAAGTATACTGTGAGCACAGTAATTCATTGGAGAATGACACATTTTTTGTTTTGATTCTGTTCTCTAGCAGTATGTATTTGAAATTATATGATGCCCCCCCCCCTCTCAGATATACAAGTAATTTTGGACAGTTTAACACAGTGTGGAGTAAAGAAATCATTTTAACACTGGCATGCAATGACTGCTTGGCATCTGTGATGCAAAGATCCCTAGTGATGGTCTGCCAGGCATGTTCTGCAGCCATCTTCAGTTCCTGCTTTTTTTTTTGCCTTCAGTTCTTGCCTTCAGTTTGTTCTTCAGCAAGCATGATGCGTATTCAGCTGGATTCAGAGCAAGTGACTGACTTGGTCAACTGAACCAAAATGAAAAAAAAAAAAAATAATAGTCACTGTCCAATGAATTTCGGTGCTCACTGCATTAACTTGCTTTTAGTCATCTGGTGTTCCTCCCATTTCTAAAGCCTGCCTAAAATAGCTTCCAGTAGACCTCACCCATTACTAGGGCTCACCACCTTATTTGTGTTTAGTATAAGTACTATATTGTCCCCTATCTCTTAATCAGTTAAAACATTCAGAGCACTGGAGATGCCTCTGGCCTGTTAGAAATCTGCTCTACAGTAAATCTCTTGACAGAGTAACTATTAAAGGCATCAACATAATCCTTATTGTCACAAAGAGATGATCCATCTGGCATTTACCCTCTTTATTATCTTTCCTTTCTCTACAGCAGAATTGAAAAAAATTGAATTTGTTCATGGTCTGCGATTTTCGTTCAAAGAGTCTTTTCGCCACCCTCCGCTCTTTTCGAACCACATTACACATTTTACAATATTCAGCCTTATTATTCTCATTACTGTCATTTTTGTATGTCCTAAAATGTTTATGTTTCTATCAAACTCCTTCAAATAGTTATATTCACACATAACTATATTCATCACCTTGGGAGTCATTTTCAGCTTAATTTAGCACACCTCAATGAACTCATACTGCGCATCAAGTATAACCGTAGACTGTATAAAAAGATGGACGCAGCACCCGGGTCTGAAAAGTGAGGCGGATGCAGGTATCTCAAAAATTTCCATTATATTTAATGGCTGGCAGATGGCGATGTCGGTGGTTGCAGAAAAAAGTTCAGTGCTATTGAAGTCTATGAGAAAATGACCCTACTTTGCCACCTGATTTATTATGCCTCGGTGCGCGTGCGCAAGTGAGGTATACGGTAGTTTGTTTGTGTGTCATTCGTTCATTCAGTCAGTCATTCTGTCTGTTACCGGGATAGCTGCTACGCCTGTCAAAATCAAGTCCTAGAATATGGCTCTAGGGGTTAAATGCCATCATCTCTTGGATTTAAATTTGTCAGATTTTTGAGATAGAGCTTTGTTTTCGAGTTATAGCACTATTTGGTTACCACGATGGCTGTTGCAAGCGTTCAAGACTTCAACGAAGAAAAAGCTCTACGCAGTGGATCGCTTTACAATTTGTGAGGTCGATTTATATCACAGCAATGGCTACTGCTGATGGCAAAACTTGAAAAATGGAGCACAATGCCGACAGTGATTCATGTAGACACACATTGCGCACTGTGTTAAATACAGCACTGCGTGGATTTTTCGAACTGACTGCTGTATTAACTTTATAAAACATCACAAATGATTTCTTGAGTACGTCAAGCATAGATGCAGAACTAGGGCTCTCTTGACATGTCCACACCCAATTTTATTGCTCCATTAATGGACATACTTGTCACTGCTGTAAGTACCGAGGTATCACCTTCAGTGCTTTCATTATGTCATTGATGATTTTCCACATCATTTTATGGTATCAATCGCAAGTTTCAAGTCTCCTTCAAGATATCGCAATGTTTATTTTTGTAAATTATGGTCCCAAGCAGACTATAATAAAGGATAAAGCCAG
The DNA here is from genome assembly GCA_029721435.1 of Gymnothorax reevesii. Lineage (NCBI taxonomy): Eukaryota > Metazoa > Chordata > Actinopteri > Anguilliformes > Muraenidae > Gymnothorax > Gymnothorax reevesii. The sequence goes on along the minus strand of CM056587.1, from coordinate 16,156,536 downwards.
AATATGCTTTAGGGGCGTGGCTATCCTCAGGTCCTCGTCTGATACGGTCAAATCCAGAGCCACGGTCCTCCCCGGATCTTCAGCACACGCTCTCGTCCAATCGGAATCACATCCGGTCGCAAAATCACAAAATGGTGCGATTAAAATTGCCAAAATCGAGGCTTCCTAAATGGTATGCTGAAACCAATGGGTGACGTCACCGTTTCTTCATCCATCTTTTTATACAGTCTATAAGTATAACCCCCAGCCCCACAATTAGTCCTGCAATCAAGAAGTTTCACTAAATCAATAATACTCAGATTTGAGCATATCCTGTAAACACATGCATGCCAAACTTTTAAAATGTTAAGGTTCAAGACCCTTTAAACTTGCCAAGATATAACAAAACTAACTGTGGAATGGTTATTAGTCCCTTTTGGCTCTATTTCCTCTACTGTTCACATTCTGTCAGGGTCATTTCATAGCACTAAATTTAAATTTGTTTTCTTTCATGATGGTTGACTCACGTACTCTGAAAATAAAAATAACATTTAAAAATTCATCCTCACCTTTTCCCTGTTTTTTTTTTTTTTGCCTTTGTTCAGTTATCAACATCACTGATGTACATTGCCTGTGATGCAACACAAAGGTAAAAACTCCCCTGTCCTAAATTGTCTGAAACATGCCGCAGCCATAAAATTCAAAATGAGGGTTTGTTTCCACAAAAAAAAAAATTAAATTAGAGAACAAAATGCATTAAATATGTAAACATCTCTACTGTAAGGCGAAATATTCAGAAGACCTCTGTCTGATCTTGCTAGTCCTGAAAGGAGCATCTTTACCAGTGAATCGCTTCTCTCCCATGGCATCTAAATCAGAGGAAGGGACGGGACTGAACACCGATGCATTATCCCAGCTGGGAATTCGGTTGCCTAGGTCACAGAGAGAATTCAGTCACATATCACTTTAATGGAGTAATCAGGGACTAAGTATGAAGAACAGCAAGGTACAAAACGAGTGGAAATTTAGCATGGTAACAGGAGGACTGGACAGCACAACTGTGCGCCACATGGCACTTCTTAAACTAAGCACAATGCCCAAGCAGGGGCTTTAAACAGTTCACAGTCATGTGCTTTTGACAGTAGCATGGTATTTCATGGTTATCTCATTGGAATCAATGGCATGTTACTTCAATTTAAATAGAATTCTGGTTATTCTAGGATTCTGAGCAGCCGTAACCTCCATTCCCCACTTCAGTGGACATGACCATTCTACCTTATAAAGTGGGAGTTGATAATATACCGTCCAAAGAGAGCGTCGCTGTCCACCTTTCCGGCGCGGGCGTGGTTTTTGGACCTTTCAGAGCAGGTGTGGTTTTACGAGTTTTTGGCGTAGTCGTGGTTGTTGGACTTTTTTGAGTGGTTGTGATTCTTTTTCCCTCCGGAATGCTTGTTCGACGTTTTGAAGTAGGAGTGGTCCTTGGAGAGGTCATGATTTTTTTACGTTTTGGAGTGGGCATGGTCGTACGAACTTTTGGCTTAGGCGTGGTTGATTGATTTCTTAGAGTGATCTTGATTCTTCTTTCTAGAATGGCCGCGGGTTTACGATCTTTTAGGGTGAGTGTAGTTGTTGGAGTTGTCGTGGTTCTTCGACCTTTTGGAGTGTTTGAGGTTGTTTGACGTTTTGTGGTGGGTGTGACTGTTTCATTTTCAAAAGTGGGGGTGACTGTTTCTGTATCCAGAGTTGCTGTGGTTGTTTGATCTTCAAGAGTCGGTGTTGTTGTTTCACTGTCTGGCGCAGGAGGGACTGTATCATCTTCAAGAGTGGGCGTGGCTGTTTTAGTTTGCTGAGGCTCCTGTTTAATAGGCACATCTGTCACAGGAAGGCGGGGCTTGGGGGTGAAAGTCTTGTCCTTTGGCTTCACCTCATTAATAAATTCATTTTTGGTGGCATCGTCCAAGTCTGTAAATACAAAAGTTTTATCCAGTGTGGGGGAACCCAAAATCATTCAATAGCAGTGCATAGTGACCCCTGAATGTACAGGGTATTGTATATTTAACAGGAAGTTAAATGAGTATGTAAATTCATATTCATTCACTAATAACATCCAATAGAAAATACTTTTATCCATTGAAATGCTATACAGAAATGAATAGTCGCAGCATCAGTGAGGACGATAAATGATGAAATTTGTTATAGTCTGCACAGCTTTAACATGAATTCCAAAATATTCATTGTGGTAAACTGCAGCCATAGTTATTCCGGAAAGGAAATCTGCATTATCCATCCAGACACAATGAACATGTGCATATGCACGTTGTCTAGACTTTGGCACGAGGTAGGAAACATGCGGCCAAACGTCTGACAGCAGCTACGTTAGAGGTGCTGGATTGCCAAATAACCTGGGGGGACTTGAAACACAAAGTTACTTTAAAATAAGCCTAGGACCATGGCTTTAAAAAGTTTAACCTTTACATATTTATTCAAGCAGCTACTAAATAAATCACTGCATTCTGAACAGTGGAAGACAACAGCAATTTTATATACTTTGACAAATACACCAGACTCCCAGGTAAAGGAAGTGTGGAAACCAGCACTTCTCAGTCCTTGAGGACCTTCATTTGAGGTTCTTGTTACATTATAGTCCAAGAAATACAACTGGGCATTCACTGCAAACTGCAGGACATGCACTGAGTGCTACTTGCAGTTTCTTTTACCTTTCTTGTATTTTTCCTCCATGTTGATCAGAGGGGAGGGTGGTTGAGATGAAGATTCTGGAAGAAAAATAAATCAGAGTTTAGTTACACTGGTTCCATGGTAACCAATCCAAAGAATCCTGACCCATGACACCAAGAGATTAATTTTGTCTCAATTGAATCATATTGCATCACATTTTCCCTAAAGCGTTAGCCTGCATGCACTGGCTTTTGGAAAAATCAGAAGATGATGGAGATTTGAAGAAAATATAGATATCACAGTAGTATTAGCAAAACTGGAAGGATATACAACGCCAATTCTGAAATAGTTGGGACGAAGTGTAAATTGTGAATAAAATCAAAATGCAATGACTTACAGATCACTTGAGCCAATATTTATCTGTTATTTACATTAGAACATACATAACATTTCAAATGTTGAAACTGAGACATTTTACATTTCTATCCACAAAATGAGCTTATTTCAAATTTTCTGGCTCACAAAAGTTGGGAAACAGGCAAAAAAGAGGCTGAAAAAGCAATTAATATATAAGAGAATCTGCTGAAGGAACATTTAGCAAGTAATTAAGTTGACTGGTAGCAGATTTGTAACATGATTAGCTATAAAAGGGTCCTAGAACCTGTGAAGACTTGCGTTAAAAAAAATTGTGAAATACTTTAAAAACAATGTTCCTCAACGTCAAATTGCAAAGGGTTTGAAGGTCTCATCATCAACAGTGCAAAAAATCATCAAAAGATTCAGAGAAACTAGAAAATCTCAGTGCATAAGGGACCTATACTGGATGCCTGTGATTTTCGAGCCCTCAGACGCCACTGCATCACTCACCGGCACGATTCCGTCTTTGAAATTACTAAATGGGCCCAGGAATTCTTCAAGAAACCACAGTTTGTAAACACAGTCTGCCATGCCAACCACAGATGCCGCCTAAAACTCTATCATGCAAAAAGGAAGCCATTGTTGAGCATGATCCAGAAGCGTCACCGGGCTCTGTGGGCCAAGGCTCATTTATATGGACTGCAGCAAAGTGGCAAAGGGTCCTTTGGTCAGACGAGTCCAAATTTTACATTCTTGTTGGAAATCATGGGCGTTGTGTCCTCCAGGCTAAAGCCTCCTGTTATCAGCGTCCAGTGCAAAAGCCAGCATTTCTGATGGTATGGGGATGCATTGGTGCATATGGTGTGGGACACTTGCATGTTTTAAACAGCACCATGAATGCAAAAAATGTATATAAAGGTTTTAGAGCAACTTGCGCTCCCCCAGATGACCTCTATTCCAGGGAAGGCCTTGTGTATTTCAGCAGGACAATGCAAAACCACATACTGCAGCTATTACAACAGCATGTCTTCACAGAAGAAGAGTCCGTGTGCTGAACTGGTCTGTCTGCAGTCCTGGTCTTTCACGGATTGAGAACATTTGGTGCATAGTTAAACGAAAAGTCCGTCAAAGGAGACCCAAAACTCTCCAGCAGCTGGAAGCCTGTATTAAACAAGAGTGGGATCAAATTCCAATGGCTAGACTCAAGTAACTTGTCTCCTCAATGCCCAGACGCCTCCTCTCTGTGTTAAAAAGATGAGGGGAACCTACACAATGGTAAACAAGCCCCTGTCCCAACTTTTTTGAGACCTGTAGCAGCCATAAAATTTAAAATGAGCAAATTTTGTGGAAAAAATTGTAAAACTTCTCAGTTTCAACATTTGCTAAATTATCTCTGTTCTATTGTGAATAAAATACTGTGTCACTGTGTTTTGATTTTATTCACAATTTACACTTTGTCCCAACTATTTCAGAACTGGGGTTGTATTAAAAACACTGGACAAAAGTAAAAATGTAACACCACACTGAGGAAAAAATATGGCTATTCATGCGATGTACCACACAGCATGAGCAAATTTGACTCGCGCTCTTTTCTGTGGTTCAGGATTGAACTCTTATTTCCACTGAAAGAAAATCTACACTCACAGGGGGTTTTAAGATTAATCGGTACTTCCAAAGGTAGGAAGGCCCATTTCTGTTTCAGCAAAGATTGGTGCAAAAGGCCGAGACTGACTGGCCTGCACAAAGTACTGACCCCAACCTCATCTCAGCTGGAACAAATCAGAGCGTCGACTGCAAGATAGGCCTGATCGAAGATGGAATAAAACCATTTTCACTCATGTGCAGTTTTATCCTTTTTCTTTCAACAAGTTTCTTTTCTGCTTGAAACCCAGCATTTTTTTTTTAAATATAGCACATTGCTGCACACAGGGTGCATTTGCTCTTTTCAAGCTTGGCTTTCCTTCTCCAAATCATTGATACATTTATGGCTGTGATGGAAGCAAATTCCAGCAGTAATAACATCAAGTGGGAAGCCTTCCAAAAGAGAGCAGACTGTTCCAGCTTCAATAGGGGGGGACCATCTTAAGATTAATGACCATGATTTTGGAATGAGATTTGGATGAACAGGTGTTCACATACTTTGAGCCATGTAGTTTATTCATTTGATATCAGTCTGAGAAACAGCCCTTGTGTTGCCTTAATTAGTTGCTCCCCTGTTCCACCCTTTGTGTAATTGTCCTGTCTATTTAAGTTTCTTGTAGCGTCTTAGTCTTTGCTGGATTGTCATAGTTGCTGCCTGATTCTTGTCTTCGAGCATTTGAGTGAAGGGTTCTTCCTCTAATATTTGTTTGGTATTGAAAAGAAAAATGTTTATCTCACTTTTAATCACTTTATAAGGAAAAGACTCTCAGTTCTTCAGCGATCTCCGGAACTAAGACTTTAAAGATTGTTACTTCAGTCTGCAGGCAGTCCGGTCACTGCAAAGCAGGAATGACTAACGGGCTTCTGAACCTGGAAAATATCTATTGTTTGACGATCACCTGAACACAGACTGCCCTCCAGCCTGAATTTTCGATTGCCCCCTTCATTCCTGCAGCATGGTGGCTGAAAATAAATACGGTCTCTGTCTTTAACCCTGATCTGCATTTTGGCTCTTTGGCTGGATCATAACAGACTTTGCTTCTCCGATTACCCTCATAAGTACAGCAAAACATTCATTTATTTTGAGCTCAAGACAAGTTTGAAATTAGGAGCGAACATTTTGTATTGTATTAGATCTGGGGAAATGCTATTCTGTAATTCTGGAATCCCTGTTGGCAACAGTTACAGGCGGCCTAACTAAACAGGCTTAAAATAAATAGGAAAAAGTACAAAGGTTTAGTTTTCATGCTGAAAAAAAATAAGTAAAAAGCATGTTCCTAATTAGAGAAGTCAACAGCCCATATTCTTCACAATCAAGGTATTGTTCCAGTTCCAAGTGCATAAACACAGCCCTGCAGATGGAACTCCATATGTAGGATATCACATGATCCCTCAGATTGATCAAAGGCATCAAATTTTTGTCAGCCAGCAAGGAATCGTTCTCAAGGGTGCTTCTAGCAACCCAATTACAACTAGCGTGGGACTCTCACGAGGCACCGGAGCGGCATTTTACGTAAAACACGTGAAATATTTAAGAACTTCAGACCTGCTTTTCCCATTTTCAGATGAAATTCTAAATAATTTTAGCCACTTTGAGGGGGTAGCTTGTCAACAAGACCGAGGACTCTCGTATGACATTGCACAGGCACTGCGCAAATTCCAGTGAGGAGCTGTGAACTAACTGGAGCTGGATTGTAGCCTGTGGGTAAAGGGAACCACCTGCGTGAAGGTCCAAGACAAACATTTTCAACTCTGAAATACAGTGTGGGCAGTCTGGTTTTCTCATCAAAGAGTATGAGGTAAGCTCTGTTGAGCTCAGCTATCAAACCCTACACTCAAATTCTATAGTACAGTTTGTTTAAGCTTCTTTCTATCAAGCAGAGTGAATGCATATTCTAATACGGAGACTCCATTCAGTAACTCGGAACCAGAGGTCATGTTAAAAGCATAACACTCTTTCCCGCTTTTAACGCATAGACGACTGATGACTGCTTATCTCCAGGTGGCTCACACATTGTGATGCATGTGATAGTGAAGTGAAACATGGATATTATCAGAGGCTTTTCTTTTCTATTTACAGACCCCAGTTTTACTGCTGACCCAACTAGTTCAAACCTCAAAGACTTGACTCTGGACAGGATTCAATTGAGGCCAAACCCAGAGGAGTAAGGGAGGACTAAATGCTCGAACTCAGTTAATTCGTTGAGGTGCTTTGAAGTTACAAGACACGTGGGCATTGTGCAAAAACACAGTAAGCTTATTCACTGAAATGCACAAATGTCCAAAACAGAGATATTTTATTTCAAGTCTCCATTTAGGCTGTTATCTGAGGATGTGTCTGCCAAATCAGATATATATTAATACTGTTTTATGCCTGAGCAGTGTTCAATAAGGTAATGGAACTGCCCTCTGCGTATAACAGTGCTTACACTCTGCCCAAATATGATTTTAAATACATAACAGGGCATGCCATTTAGTGTAAACTTTAGGCTGTTAATCTGGAGGACAGTGGAAGCACAATGCATATAGATAACACGCTGAGCAAAGAATTCTGCGCAGATGGTAAAAATTGGAATTTCAGTTCATGCTTTATATGCAGGATAAGCCTTGAAAAATGACTGGAAGCCCTAAAAAATAACAACCAACAGACCTCACTGTCACAAATGAAAGATCAAACAATGACAACCAACTGTCTTCACAATCAGAACGCTGTTACAGCCACAGATAATTTTGTTCATATTCAGAACCAATACCTCTCATAATCACGAACCAAAAAAAAAAAAAAAAAAAACAGTTGTGCTCAATAATCAGTCACTGGGCTGGGGTGCCATGGGAATTTTAGTCGTGACCAACTGAAACTTGCCCATCATTTGAAAACCTCTCACCCCAGGGTATCTTGAGGAAGAATTATGTACTGTCCTTTATAAGGCTGTTGGCCACGGTTGGCTCAGATGTGATCATGGATTTGCTACCCAACTGTGAAGCAACCATCCTCACTGATAACAGACCATGGTGCCCATTCTCACACTAGAACAGTGCCTTAATACATAGCAGACCAAAGGCCCATCCATACACTAGCACTGTGCCTTAACAGATGACAGACGGCAGGGCTCATACACATGCTAGACCAGTGCTTCAATAAATACAAAAATGTAGGATCCGTTGATTCACACACACTTTGCTGGGCCCTGACAGCTTTATTTCTTTCTCTCACATTTAAAAATACCATGGCTGGAATTACACTGCAGGTCTTGTTGCCCAGATCAGATATGGATCAGATTTTGAGGCCCATATCCGATTTGTTGAACTGCGTGTTTACATCTTGTTTTGAGCATGAATGATATCTGTTTCGTTTCGATTCCATTTGTTTACACCACTCAAAACCTGGCCATTGTCTTGGGCGATCCACATACGCATAGTTGAGAAGGCTACCGAAAATAAAAGCTAATGTGCATGCAGCGCTACAAAAGCATGCAGGCTAAGCAGCCAAAGAAATTATCAAAACATCAAGCAAGCTTGCAACATTTCACTAGGTAACCTACATCTGATTCTCCTGTTTATGCCTTTTACACCTATCACCTGAGACCAGCATCATCGCAAATGCGTAGGCAGACTCCGCCTTAATCTAGGCCTATGTTTGGCGTATAGACGTAGGCAACACACTTCACTTTGTAAACAATGGATGACATTGAGCTAGGCTTGATGTTAATCGTGTGATGCATGAAAAAGCCCTGTCCGCTGCCGGATAGCTCACTCGGTAAAGGCACTGCGCTACAGTGCAAAAGTAACCATCACGTCGCGGGTTCGAGCCCCGGTCGTACCCACCGGCAGGGGTCGGCAGCTTTTTCAGAGTAGTGCACAATTGGCCATCGCGCTACAGGGTTTCAAATTGGGGAGGGACTGCCGGATTTGGGATGCATAAATCAGCTTTGTTCGTTGCTCCAGCGCCTCCTGTTGGCCAGACGGGCGCTTGCCAGGAGGACTCTGGGTTTGTTCATGACCGGGTATCCTCCGCCCTCGTTCTGAAGTTGCGAAGATTCAACCAATGAGTGTATAAGAATCAGTGGCTGACAGGCACATGCTTCGGAGGAGAGCTGTGAACTGTCCTCACAATCCTGTGTTGGCAGCAAGGGGTCGCATACGAGCAAGCTTTGTACATAGTTCACCAATTGGGCATTCCAACTTCGGGTGGGATTGGAGATGCCAAATTTAAAAAAAAAAAAGAAAAAGCCCTGTCCAATCCAGAGGATTCTGAGGAAGAGAAGGAGCTTAATCACATCGTATGCTTATGCCACGATCATCGCTTCCTCCACTGTTCAGAGGAGTGTGTGGATGCGAGAGAGATCAAGGGATTGGTGGTAGCAGGCGGTACAAAAGTTTGATGATGAACAGTGGGTGCAAAATTTTAGAATGAGTAAACAAAAATTCCACGTATTATGTCAGAAACTGTCGCCATTTCTGACGCACAAAGGCACTAAGTTTCGCCGGGCCATCTAAAAAACGTCATCAGTACGCAAATCGTTGCAGTTCCAATGACGCAAACAGCACAATTTTTTCCAAAATATCCAATCTGCATGTTGACATGCATTTACACGACGGGCACATTGGCACATATCCGAAACACATCAGATACATATCCGAACAAAAACCACATTTGAATGAGGCCTGGATCCGATCTTACGGATCCAATCAAGGGTAGAATCAATGTGTTTTTTTTTTTTTTTTTCTGTTTACCCAGCCATGTGGCAGATCGGATATTGGCCGCATTTGAGCAAAAGATCTGATTCGTGTCACATTTGTGTCACATTTTACCGGCACTGTAAATCCAGCCTATGTGGAATTCCCATGAATTAATGACAAAAGTGGCCATTAGGTGAAGAGCAGGCAGCATCCAGACAGTAAAAAGCACCCTGGACATCAACAGTGACGCAATATACTCAAAACTGATCGTGATTGGTCAGCGTCGTGTTGATAGGCGAGGTAGCTCAGAAAAGTTAGACTGTCATAACAGTTTATCCATTCACATCGCATGATACATTTATATGATTGCCTTGATCGGTGTTCACTTGCTAGCCAGCTTTATCTTACTCTGTTTGTCCAGCTTTCACTTAGAGGTGCAGCAATGTCAGCAATGCCAGAGCTGTAAATGTAGGCTACTAAATTTACTCGATATGCGCCACGGGGCAGCCCACACTAATGAAATCAAGTGGTCTCGGCCAGTTCTATTGAATATCGCTATCACCCGAGAAGTCTTCGTCAAAATTTGACAAAGTTCTACACATTTATGAAGTAAGATATTCTGTGTATGAAGTTATAAGCAACAAAAATGTCTGTATGGGTATATCATTTCAACTGTTTAATTCACCTGGTTAACTATTAGTGCACCGCAAACTGGCATTGCTTTTACTAGGTACAGTGGTAACATGTCCCCAACAACGTTGAGAAAGAGCCAATTTGTCTCTACCAATATTTTCAGCCGTCTGGTACGAAACTTGCCACATTGAAGCTCCGTGTGGGGCTTCACAATGAAAGTCGTTTGGGTTCAGAGCAGAGTAAAGGTCCATAGGCTGAAGCTCACAGCAGCAGTCATGTTTTCATGCAGATCCTAGATCAGATCTTCCACCAAACATTCAATGTGCCCGTGCTGCATCAACTGGGAGCTCTGATCTGGGGCCAGTTTTAAAAATCAAATCCTGTCAACACGTACATCTGCTCTGGCCCAGGACGTTGACTCAGTGCCAAACTTTATGTTGAGCTGCAGAGTATCAGTTTGTCACAGTTTTCATGAATAAGATATTTAAGATATTTCAACATCATTATAATATGATAAGTGGAGATGGCTACAATGTCAATTTTGAGCCTCAGAGCTATGTCATGTTAACCTGTTAAGACCTAAGGTGCTCTCTAAAAAGCGTGCAAAAACCTAAGGCATTGTTTGAAAATAATCTCCAGAAACCGGAGGGTTTTCTGAAAAACTTGACAAAATTGTTAACATTCCCCAAAACCTTTATTTATCCGCCTCTGTAGCAGATAGAAACTTACAATAAAAAGCATTTAGAGCTTAAACCGTTTGCTTAAAAAAACTATTTCCTTTGACAGTGTTCATTTATATTTTTAAAAGATCAATAAAACAAATTTTTATTCATTTTATTATTATTATAAATGTTTATATATATATACTTAAATTCCATTATTATTATTATTATTATTATTATGATTACTACTCGCTGTGGAGTGGGTGATAATCCCCCAGCATGTTCCAGTCATCCTCCTCCTCCTCCTCGAACATGTCTCTCACCCTTGGGGTCTTGGCTAGTGGGTCAGCAGTTACATCATAATCTGGATCTGAATCTCTCAATTCATTGAAAATTCATTAACTGCTGTTGCACCACAAACAGGCCAAATTTCAGAGTACATTTTTGTATATAACTAGAGAACTGTTCGTACAAAAGTTGCAATCCTTGTTTTCCCTGAGTCCATGTGTCATGATAAATTAAATAGACTCATCCACTGCTTGCTGTGCTTGGACCCACTAACTGCTGCTTGCCGCTATATTTTCATATATCACCATAGCTTACCTTGTTGTAACATTACAGCTTCCTGTTGTTTATTTTACTGTTACCTTCAATCAGTATTCCTCGAAACTAAAGGAAGGTGCTTGAACTAAAGGAAGCCTCTTGAATCGAATTCCTTGCAGCTGCTGACCCTAGTTTTCCCTATCATTGATTACATTCTCATTTGACCAGACAAGCTTCAATAGATAAAACTTTTTTCTGTGCTTATGTTGACTTTGTCATGGTTGCTGGTCATTTGTTTATGTTAACAAAGTCAATTTTTAAGCTAACGCTAACCAAAGAAATTCGGACCGTCCCAAGCTTTCTAGCTTTCCAAGGAAGAGGGAAAGCACTCGTGGGCAAGCTCAAGGTCAATATAAATCAATCCACAGGCTGTTATAGACTGAGAAAATCACAATTTCATACACAAACACACAGAATTAAGCTCTTTTACCCGTTATTCTCGGAGACCATTCGGTACTTTTGGTTTGTTTGACTCCCTTATGATGCTCACCATCAGCTGTGAAAAGGATTCAAGATTGGTTACAGCAAAAAAGTGACACATTGAGAGTGTGACACCACATTATATACCTATAGTATACAGCACCAGAAGGGTGATCAGATTCCTCTGTCATCAGACATGTATTCAAGAATAATTCTACTCAGGCACTATGATTACAACAACAATCTTGAAGAGAATAAATTGAAAACAAAGTGTAGAAATTTTTAGGGACATGCGCGTTCGGTAAAATTAGTTATCTGCATTTTATATGATTGTAGATTATATTACTTTAATGCTTTACATGCTGTTTTGAAGTATTACCAGCAAGGCTTTAAGATCTTGCTTATGAATTGCATTACCCGTGGTACTCAACTGGTGCTTGAATTCAAACATGTCCAAAGGACTGAACTGTGCAAGTTCAAGCTAAGATGCGAAAATTGAAAGACTGAACAATAAAACAGACTTTTAACCAAGAAGGAACTGAGCACAGGGAGAGATGAACAGTCTAACACAACATTCTGAGATTGGGGCCATGCATGGAGACAGTGCCAAAATCAGAGGGAGAGGATAACTAAATATTTTAGCAGACTGAATTCTGTGCTCTTGGGAGCAGGAGTTGTGTATTGTAGAGTAGACTGGAGAGTATAGAAATAGAGGAGAATATCTGTGCAGAACCCACGCTTCCACAACAGTAATGAGCTGAAAGAAAAGAAGAGATTTAAAACAAAATTACCATCTTGGGTGGTTAAGTGAGAGGATTCGACTTCGCTGGGGGGAGAAGAGGTTTGAGGGCGAGAGTCACTTCCGGAGGTGAATTTTTTGGCTGGCAAGGTAACAGCCACACTGTGGGGGACGTCAGGCGAGGAGGTGGTAGTTCTTTCTGGGCTGGTTGTACCTGCATAAAAAAAACAGACAAAACAGAACAATAGCAGCCAAGGTGATAGGCAGGGTGTTTGCATTTCGGAATTCGAGCGTGGCTGCAATATTCCAGGAGCATTCCAAGCAATGGCAACAGCCCTAGATGGTAAAACGTTGACATTAGAGAGTGAGTGCAGTACATCACGGTGAGCCCTGGTTGAGAGAATCATAGCATATAAGACCAGCATATTTCTGTTAATTTAAGTGCCTGTGTTTATTATGCAAAACCTAATGAATGTCTGATGCACAAGCTAGCACAAGTATCAGTCATTCACTGAAGGTGTACAGATATGTTTTGCAGTCAACACAGATACTGAAATGAACAATGATCAACAAGCAGTCAAGGACATCTCTGTTCATTTTTGTCAGCTCTCTTCAGAGAGCTTCTGAAAATATATAATAGCTTCTTAAGTACAGGCTTCAGATAGAACAGACACTTTTTGCTGTGTGGTAACAGGTCTTTTAATCTTATTTTGACACTTAACTTCTTATTGTCTTACCGAGAAAAAAAGTGATAGGACTAAGTGCTTTCAGTCTAGATGCAAGATTAAAATTCTTGGTAAGATGGACACATTTTTCATTTCTTGCAATGCATCATCACATAAACTGCTTTTTTTCAAACTGCAGGTGACTAATGTTTTCTCAGTTTAAATGAGGTGGATTTAATTAGAATTCATCAAAACAGCATTGAGTGTTAGAGTCTATGGTTAAAATGAACAGAGATCCGACAATAACACGGTGACAGCAACAATGACATGCACACAGAAATGGGTTGACTGTGATATGGTCGTTTCTGCATGGGATTTTCACAAAGGCACAGACACAGTTCCTGTTGAAAGAATAAGCCATGTGTTCAAGGCGAAACAGACACAAAAGCTGGGGTCTTGCGCAGCGACATAACACAGATGATGGACAACATCAAGATAGCAAGGAGGGTGATTGCTGCGCTGTATTAGCCTCGTGGGAACACAAATTGCAAGGCATTTTGATGCGGTGATTTCACTGTTACCCAAGTCATTACTATTGGCTGTTTCACTGGCGAGGGAGGGCAGAGAGAGATCGTCCTCTGATTGGCCAAGAGTAGTTTTGGAGACAGCCTTTACGTGTCTGACGTTTGCTGAATAGGGAAACAGGGATTAACTTCATAATCTCATATTTCTCATTACTCATCATGATGAATTCATATTTGAGCAAAACATAATGACGATTTTGCTGTCACAAGGATATCTTTTGATGTAAAAAAAAAAAAAAACATATGTCATGAGAGTTTTCGCAGTCACAAGGATATGCTTATTCATCCAATCAAAGATGTAAATCAGTATACGAGGTACTAACCGCCTTTATCATTGGGTGGGCTACTCACAGAAAATTTACAAATGCCTTAGTACTTATGTTTAATCCTTAGATTATATTAAGTAATAGTAAGTAAATTACCCAAAGTCATCATTGGGCTCTGGCTGGTAATGGGCAACCCCACAGTGGTTAGTCGACTCCAGGTGCTGCGAGATGATCCTAAAGTAGTCATTGGACTCTGTGTGGTACTAGGTGACCTGATTGTAGTCAATGGCCTCTTAGTGACTCTAGGTACCCCAGCTGTTATTTGACTTTGCCTGGTACTTAGTGATGCAGTAGTCGGTGGACTCTGGGTGGTACTAGATAATCCCACTGCAGTCTGTGGACTCTCGGGAGTGCTAGATGACCAAGTAGCCTGTGCACTCTGTATGATGTGAGGTGACCGCACTGTAGTCAGTGGAGACTGGGTGGTACTAGGTGACCCAGTATTCAGTTGAGTCCGGGTGGTATCAGGTGCCACAGTAGTCAGAGAGGTTTGGGTGTTAGTAGGAGACACAATAGTCATTGGAGTCTGAGTGGGTCTAGGTGACCTAGTAGTCAGTGGCCTGTGCATATTACTTGGTGACTTAATATTCACAGGTCTTTCTATGGCACTTGATGCAGACGTATGTAGGGCCTGGGTGGTAGTAGGTGAAATGCCAGTCAGTGGACTCTGGGTGTCACAAGGTGAACCAGAAGTGAGTGGAGTCTGGGTGATGCTGGGTGACCTAGTAGTCAGTGGAGTCTCGGTGCTGCTAAGTGACCCAGTAGTCAGGGGTGTCTGGGTCACACTAGGTGACACTGTGGTCTGTGGTGTGTTGGTGGTACTAGATGAAACAGTAAGCAGTGGAGTCTTAGTGGTAGCAGGTAACTCAGTAGTCAGTGGACTGTGGGTGGTACGTAGTGACTCAGTAGTCACTGGACTGTCAATGATACTAAATGTTCCAGAGGAATTTTGGTTTTTGGTAGTCCCAGGTGACAGAATAGTCACTGGAGAATGGGTGGTACTAGGTGATTTGGTGGTTAGGGGGGTCTGGGTGGTAGAGGGTGACCCAGTAAAGGGTGGAGTCTGACTGGTGCTAGGTGATACTTCTGTAGTTGTAATATCAGACCCAGGTGTCACTGGACTTTTCGTTGTACTTAGTGATCCAGTAAAATATGGGTTCTGGGTGGTACTAGGCGACAGAGTTGTCAGTGGAGTGTGGGTGCTATGAGGAGAGTCTGTAGTTTGGAGAGTTTTGGTGCTCCTAGATGACCCAGGAATAGGTGGAGTCTGACTGGTACTAGGAGATTCAATCGTAGTGGTAATATCAGACTCAGGTGTCACTGGACTATGAGTAGTATAAGGTAACTCTGTCATTAATTGACTCTGAGTATCACTAGGTGTCCAACTACTAACTGGACTTCGGGTGCTGCCACGCAACACAGTATTCAGTGTTGCCATGGTAGTACTAGGAGACCCAGTAGTCAGCGCAATCTGGGTGGTGCTAGGTGCCCGAGTGGTCAGTGGAGTCTGGGTTGTACTTGTTGACCTTATAGTCACTTGATTTTCAGTGGTGATTGGCAATCTAGTTGTCAGTCGAGTCTGAGTGGTAATAGTTGACTCTGGATTCTGTTTAGCACTAGGAGGTGTCCCTGTAGTCAGTGGAACCTCGGTAGTACTAGTTAACCCAGTTGTCAGCGAACTCCTGATGCTACTAGGTGAAACAGTTGTCATAGTAGTTTGGGTGGTACGAGGAGACACAATTGCCTGCAGAGTCTGAGTCGTACTAGATGATGACACTGTAACAGACTCAGGAGTCTCTGGACTTTGAGTAGTACCTGGTAACCCAGTCATAGTAGGTGTCCAGCTAGTTAGTGGACTTTGTGTTCTATCATGAAAAACAGTTGTCAGTGGAGTATGAGTAGTACTGGGTGACCAAATAGTAACCATACTCTGAGCAATGCTTGATGACCCGGTAATCACTGGAGTCATTGTAGAACTAGGTGATCCCCTTGTAGTCTGTGGAGCCTTAGTGGTTCTAGTTAGCCTAGGGCTCACTACAATTCGGGGAGTGTTTAGTGACCGAGTCGACAGTTGACTCTGGGGAATACTTGGTGATGCCACTGTCGTCTGTCGAGCCAGATTAACACTAGGTAATCTAGTTGTCTGTGGAATCTGAGTGGTACTGGGTGATTTAGTAGTTTGTGGACTCGGGGTGACACTGGGTAACCTAAAAGCCACCGGACTTTTGGTGGTATAAGATGATCCCAATGTAGTCAGTGGGCCCTGGGTGGTAATGGGTGATAGTGTAATCTGGGCAGTAGTAGGTAACCTCACAGTGTTCACAGTTCTCTGTGTAATACCAGGCAATTCCACACTATTATGTAGACTTTGGGTGGTAGTAAATGATTTATCTACAGCTAATGGTCTCTGAGTCGTATATAGTGACCTCTCCTTCAGTGGCGTACTCTCGGTGGTAGTTGGTGATCTCCTCACAGTTACTGGTCTCTTAGTCGTACTTGTTGACCTTTCTTTAGTTAATGGACTGGGAGTGGTAGCCGGCAATCTCCCTACAGTTAGTGGTCTCTTAGTTGTACTTGGTGACCTCTCTTTCAGAAGTGGAGGGCGGGTGATAGTATTTGATCTCCCTACAGTAAGAGGTCTCTGAGTTGTACTTGACCTCTCTTTAGGTAGTGGACCATGGGTGGTAGTAGTTGATCTCTCTACAGTAAGTGGTTTCTGTGTCATATTTGTCGACCTCTCTTTAGGAAGTGGACTGTGGGTGGTAGTAGTTGATCGCCTTACAGTTAGTGGTCTCTCAGTCATACTTTTTGACCTCTCCTTAAGTAGTGGACGGTGGGTTGAAGTAGGCGATCTCCCTACAGTTAGTGGTGTCTTAGTTGTACTTGGTGACCTCTCTTTAGGAGGTGAACTCCGGATAATCGTAGGAGCCCTCCCTGCAATTAGCAGTCTTTGAATTGTGCTAGTTGATCTCTCTTTAGTTAATGGACTCTGGGTGGTAGTAGGCACCCATCCCTGATCTAGTTTTGTGTCTTGAGGGTGGATGGGTTGAAAGGAAACTGGGGTTGTACGTGGGTAGGTGAACAGGATTTGGGGGTGGGATGTCGCTGGAATGATGTCAACATTTTTGTGAGAGCTCACTCCTCCCGAATGAAGAACTTTGTGGTGCCCTGTATCTGCAGAAAAGAAGTTTTGTCATGAAAAAGGAATGTGTGGCATAATGTAAGTACATTCATTTATTCGTCCTAATGATACTGAATCCATGATGCCAAGACAGCAGTATTGCAAGCACAGCCTTTTAAATACCCTGATATTTAGTACAAAATCCATACATTTACTTCAAAAAGTTGAAATGATCATTTAGCCTTCCTATTTTGTTCAAATTAATAAACCATTTTTGGTTTGAGGTCAGCTTGATCCCCACAATGAAAAACTACATAAGATGTTTATAACCAAAAATGTTACCAAATCTCCCCTGTGTTCATTTATGCCTTGCTCCCTTGCTACGACCATTTTAATAGCCAAGTAAACAAAACACAACTCCTCCATCCTCCCCTTATATATCAAACATCAATTTTACATTATTAGAGAAAAATGAATGAAATGTAAAATAAATGAGATATTAATTAGAACATGCTCCCTTTCTTAGGCAATGCTACAAAACAAGATCAAAACGATTGTCATATGTAATAATTCAAGGGACAAAATGACCCAAACAACTCTAATGCTTACAGCATGTGTACAGAACAAGCAATATTTTTTTTTTTGAGTTCAATTAATTTCTTACCTGTAAAGTTAGAAAAAAGAATATAGTTTAAAAAATAGGACCAAGGGTCCAGTACCTTACCGGCAAGTAATCTTATAGTGATGATACAAGATATGAAAATTTCATGTGAAGTTTGACATTCAAATCATTGAAAGTCAATGCAAATGTCACTGAATAAAAGTTCACATACATTTATAAGACCTCCTGTTATACAAAAGCCTAAGCTTTGAATCAGTTTTGGTGATACAAGTCACTGAAAATTCAATATGTCAATAGTGAACTTTAAAGGTCCCAGAAGGAAAAGTATAGGTCAGTAAATGGACTTCACATACAACTTTCTAAATGTCTCTACACAAACCTTGGCTCAATCTGTGACCATTTTCGTGATAAAAGTCATTGTAATTCCACTGTCGAGTTTGACCTTGAAAGGTCACTGTCAGTCAAGTTGAATGTCACCAAATGAAAGTTCATATGTGACTTCCTAGATGTCAGCAACACATACCTAGGCTCTATCTGTTACCATTTTAGTGATACAAGTCACTGAATCTTCCCTAGGTCACATTTGACCTTCAAAGGTCAATATGAAGGTGCCAAATGAAAGCTCATACATGACTTCCTATACGTCACTAATACAAACTTAGGCACCATCTGTGACCGTTTTGGTAATACATGCCATTGTAATTGTATTATGTCAAGTTTGACATTCAAAGGTCACCAACAGTCAAGTTGAATGTCATCAAATGAACGTTCATGTGTGACTTACTTGAAGTCTGTGATACAGACTTCAAGGGTCAATATGAAGGTCACCAAATGAAAGTTCATATTTGGCTTCCTATATGTCTCCAATACAAACCTACACTCTGTATCTGTAATGATTTGGCTGTTGTAAGTCATTGAAATTTCACTGTTGAGCTTGGCCATTGAAGGTGACTGAAGGTGAAGTTCAAGGTCACCAAAAGAAACTTCTCAGTCCTATCTTTAAAAATAGGGCCAAAATTTCAAGGGCCCATAAAACGGACAAAAATGATTCGATCAAAAATCCAAAAAAAAACGTGGAAATATAGTCAAGTAGTTTGTTATGGCATATTGGCACAAAAATTCATCAGGCCAAAAAAAGGATAAAAAATGTTCCGGAGGATGGACGCCACACCACGACAATAGCTTATCGGCCCATAGGGCCGGTAAGCTAAAAATATGTTAACCATTTTCTTAGAGGAATTGAACATTGAGTCTGGTCAAATCAACCCAGAACATAATAGGAAGGTTAAATCACTTTTTAGTTTCATAATTATTTTACAAACTTCTGCACAAGACTTAATGATAGCATAGACTCACTTACTTTAGCTTGGACACTAAACATTTTTCCATCAAAGTTATTTCCAGTGAATACCCATTTTTACAAAAGCCACATACATGGCAAAATAAAATAGGATTATATATGTTCGACATACCTTTAATTTTACATGTACTGTATTATAAATTACCCTTTGCCGTTCAGTAGTACCACAGGCATTTTTTAATCTTACATTAAAGAATCCAACATATATTTGATCTGGTAGTTGTGAGACTGCACGAAAGAGCAGGGTGAAGGCAGTCTAGATCAGTGTTGCTGTTCCTAGATGGACACAAATGAGTTCAGGTTTTTATTACATGCGGGGGCAGTGACATGCGGAAAGTCCACTCCTGCAACTACCCTGAAAATAATGTGATGGAGAGACATACCATGAAAATGAGGCAACAAGGCAATGAAAGTGCTGCTCATAAGCCGAACAAAGAGTTAATACGTGCAGTGTCACTCCTTCAAGTGACTTCACGGATGATGATAACCATGCACATCCAGGGACCACCACAGCCTCGACGTGATATCTCTAGGCCCGGACGACATCATCACTGTATAGACTGAAAATTTACTCATGAGATTGATCACCATGAATGGCATCATCAGTGCATGTCATGGAATTTCCTAAGACCCAAAAGCACATCATCATGCAAACACTACCAGCGGCAGGCTTCTTTCCTATTAGTGCAATGGATGGAACAAAGGCGGAGCAACACAAGAACAAAGCGGTATGTTAACAAAGGAAATGCATGTCTCTGTACCCGGGGTTGGCGATGGCCTTTGAAGCCGTCTGTGTTTCAGCACTGGGGTCATTTCGGGGTAGATTTTGGGTGGTGCTGTTGGAAACGACACACAGATTCAAACAATTAATGAAATAAATTCCAAAAATTAAATATCATTAACTTCTCAATTCGAGGTGTCTGAGAGCAGGGGAGGGAAAATGGGAGTTTTTGAGTAAGTTGAGCTCTTCCAAAACTGTGAAAAGCACTATTTTTTTTTTAAACCTTTATTACCTTCGCCAGCGACTTCGCTGACGAAGGTAATGTTTTGATCCCCGTGTATTTATTTGTTTGTGTGTCTGTCTGTCTGTGTGTATGTATGTGTATCGAATAACTCAAAAAGTACCAAACGGAATTTCATTAAATTTGGTGGGTTCATTTGGCATGACCTGAGGATCACTCGATTAGATTTTGGGAGTGATCGGGTCAAAGGTCAAGGTCAAGGCCACGAAAAGGTCAAAACCGACTTTCGGCCATATCTCGGTCAATTTTTATCCGATCGGCATGAAACCAACGCCAGTGGCGAGGGATTCAGTGGCGTCGGTGAAGGTATGCGCTCTACCGAGTGCCCGTTCTAGTTTATATTGGGTTGGTTGCCTGAGCATGCACGCACATTGAAAATGAGCTTAATGCCCTCCAAGTAGTCTACCCTGAATGTTTTTTGGATTGTGGGGGGAAACCCAAGCAGGCAAAGGGAGGACAAGTGAAGTCCACACAGAACGGCCACAGATCGATATTCTCATGGCAAAAACAACTACACCAACCAGCCTCGTAAGTGTATACTACACATGTGACTTCTCAAAAAATGGACCCTAACTGTCTGTAAACAAGACAGCAAAGAAGAGCATCATTACCGGGAGATGATCTTGAAAGTATCCGCCATGGTTTGGACCGAGTTCTGTTCTGAATGTCTGGAAAGAAGAGCAAAACAATATTAAGGGAAATCCAGCATATTTCCCACAGGTGCAGGCAGGGCCAGATTCAGCCTGCTTTGACCGGGGGTGCAGTGAAAATTTCTGGGGGGAAGAGACACTTTTCATTTTGTTGAGAGGGCGTAGCCCAACCCTGCACCCCCCTGGATCCAGGCGTGGGTGCAGGTAAAAAATGGGGTAAAGCCATAGATCCTACTTCAAACACACGCATCAAACTTCACATTTTTAGATTATTCAGCATCACAAATTAATTGCATATACCAGGACAGGGAAAATGGGCAGTATTGGCATATATTTGCCTAAAATGAATGATAAGGTATCATGAAGGATTACTGGTAAGGAACAATAAAAATGTTTTAGTCATCTTCGATGTGTGTTCAGAAATTTCATTTTAAGATTTTCAGGTATAGAGGTTGACAGGAAAGGCGCTGAGAGCTTACTATGCAGAGGGGGTGATGGTTTATGGGTTTCAGGCTTCTGAAACAAAAAAAATGAAATTGCACTTATCAATATCCCTCTACGGCTGTCATTTTGTTAAAAAAAAAAAAAAAAAAACTAGAGAACTAAATAGGCACTTTTGTACCAGTTTTTTATAAAAGAGTATTACTCAATAGATTTAAATCCTAGAAAATGTGACTAAACCCTGTAATACTGATTATTCAAAAATATATGAAACTGACTGAAAGTTGAAGGAAAGATGCTTTTGAACAAATTTTATATTCATGAGATAAAAAAGTGCAGATATATAGTCGTACTGTGCAGGAAATTGCTTTCACTCATGACTACGTACTGTACACACCCACAGAATATCGTCGATGGGCTTCAGTATGATGATCCTCTGCTTGGGCTTGTCTAGAAGACATGAAACCAGATTCCAATAAAAGTTTGAGACAAAATTATTCAAATGCAATGACAGCTGCTGAACAGATAACAGAAAATAATATTTTGAACGAAGGATAGCAATAAACAGAACATTTAGTTCATTTTTAATTCTGGAGGGCACTTTGGTTCTCTTCGTGCCATAAGGAAGAGAATTGGCTACACCAGAGAGAGCTGAATGATCAGAAGGTAACATATCATCAATCAAGGAAGATTACTGAAAACACATCAAGCCTAATCCTCTGTTGAAAGGGATGATTTATTGCTCCCCTCCCCCCTACTGTTCAGCAACCGCTATGGCGCCATTCTCTCCAACCCAAGTGCCCCCGATACCGTAGGTGAGCTGCATGTATCTGTACAAACACCATGTCAAGTCTCTCACTTTTTAAAGGTCCCATATTATGCTGTATTTCATTGCTTAAAACATGTCCAATGGGTCTTTAAAATAATGTTAAGAATTCAGTCACAAAAAAAAACATGCACATCCAGGCCTTGAGAGACCTCTTCTCTCACTCCGTTTGTGCCGGCATGAAATATGAGCTGTTTTGAGTGGGCAGGGATGCTATGCTGCTATGCTAATGAGGTGCTGTTCTGAATGGCTGCCTGGCCACTTCGATTTAAGGGGAGGGTGCAAAAAACCAGGAAACCAAGATGGCAGGTATTTCAGAGCCGCGGCATCTATTGCTGTAAGACCGTACATGTTTGATCCCGAATCTGACCCTGAACAGGAGAAGAAAGCTATTGAAGTTTTCCAGCAACGTTTACAGCAGAGTGTCAATGAAAAAATTGTTGTGTTTTGCCCATACTGTCTCGCCTCGCATGCAGGTAGTTGTAGCTGTATTGTTAGAACTTGCCTAAATCCTCCTCGTATAAAACGGAAGCTCACTCATACCAGACAAAAGCTCAAATCCTGATTTTTCTGTAATATTTTTCCATTAACCAAACATCAAATATACCTGATTTTATATAATGGATTTTCGCTTACATCGGATCAAATGTCCAGTCCCCTCACAATGCATTAGTAAAAAGCTCTTGTGTATACCGAATAAGCTGGTTTGCACCCTGCACATATGCAGTTGCAACAGAGCAACGAAATGAAGTTCGGCTTTCCTACAGTGTTATAAACTGACTGAATTTAACAGTTAAATTAATGCATTGTCTCCTTGTTATTTTAACAGTAAGTGGAACCCTATGTGCATTTAATTGTGGTTTACACTTAACATTGGCTGGAACTGTGTTGTAAACTTATTGTAAGATCACAGTTAAAATATCTGGCAAAAAAAGGGGCAAGTTTATAGCGGAGTATTTGCGGAAAACTGAAACTAGCGCAGTTTCATTTACATACTTTAGTTTTTAGTCTTCTTCATTGATCTCATTTGGAGCAACACGCAGTATCCTGTTATCCATTGTGCCAGGACAAAGACGGAGTAAATGAGGACAAGTAGGTATGTGCACTTCAGAATGAAGTTGTTCCAATCTTTATACGCAAAGCATAACGGATATAATCTGTTATACGCATTAAGCAGATATAATCTGTCATCAGCGTATAAAGGATTTCATCTAAAAAAAATGATGACGTTTGTGTTTCGTTTTCTACCAAAACGAAACACAATTCCAACACCAAGTGACTAAATGAGCTTGTAGCAAAAACACACAAACGGTGTAAGCATTGATTATGAGGAGCAAGTGAATCTATAACTTCTACCTGAAATAATTCCGCATCCAACCTACACTTTTTCAGCTTTTTATTAGCCAGAACAATTTTTAAATGGGAATGAAATTCCGCAGTGGCAATGCAG
The DNA here is from genome assembly GCA_029721435.1 of Gymnothorax reevesii. Classification (NCBI taxonomy): domain Eukaryota; kingdom Metazoa; phylum Chordata; class Actinopteri; order Anguilliformes; family Muraenidae; genus Gymnothorax; species Gymnothorax reevesii. Next base: position 16,133,079 of record CM056587.1, on the reverse strand, counting down.
AGAAATAATTTGTTGTACCAGACATGTTAGTGTGCCTTTCCAGTTGCTTTCACCACAGTAGCATCAGAGAGCTATAGCTCACTCAAAGGTGAAGTGCCCAACTGACCCTGGTCATGGATAAGTAAACGATCGTTTCACAACAGCAATAAACAAACCCAAACACATACCCTAAGCTCTGCAAGGCCGAAGTCTGGTCTAAGTTCAGCCTCATCAGCCCAACTTTGCAGACATGTACAACATCTCTACGGTTAGCTTTAACTATAGGGGCTGTGGTCAGGTAACCTTATGATGAAATTACGACCTTGATGCTAACCAAAGTAACAGAAGCATACCAATCAGAATTACTGCATTTAAGTTAATCAGGAGACATTTTTTAAGAAGCATGACACACAAACTAATATGCGGTAGTAACGAAGCGTAAATAACAATGACAGAGACAAGCATTATCCAGCAATACAGATTTTACAGACAGTGAGTTCCATTACCGTGAACAGTTGTGCCAAGCATCCAAATTACAAACAAGTATGATAAGTTAGCTTCAGATGAGGTTTATGTTCAAACAGCTTCTGTTGAATGTCCCCCTCTTGCATACTTAGGACACTAACATTAACGACAGTAACTTAGCTACGTTACCCGCAGTGCTACAGCCATATTCACCAGGCTATCACGTTAGGTAGGCTTCAACTGTAAAGCAACACAAAATGGTAAAACTTAGCTTCCATGTCTGCCGTTGAGTCTACAACAGTTGTTACCCATCCAGGCTTTATCTTCAGGTATTTAGCAAAGCCTGCTTTGTACTGCCCGAGGTTATGAATGCAGTCGTCGGTGAAATAATGAGCGCTCACATACAAAACTTTAGGAATGTTTGTGGGGTACATTTCCACCAAAAGTAAAATCAATCCACTGAGTCTTCAGGGGTTCAGATGAAGCGAGTAAAAATAGACTTCTATGCTCGTTATTGCGGCCAGCAACACCGCAATTGCCATGCTTTGATCTTAGCTTTGCCATATCCGTGCTATGAGGGAACAAAATGGTGGCAAGGCAATTTCAGATGGCAGAGCTCATCTGCCTAGGGGAGTGTCAAAGGAAGTATCACCAACCTGGGAGGAGGAGTTATTTCCCTCCTTGACATCATGGAGGGAAACTCTCTGATTTGCCTGTTTGAGCACACATTTTCTGAAAGGTGGAGCAAGGGAGTGGACAGAAATTTCTCAGTCTGGGGGCATACAGAGAGGCTTAGGGACACATATGACGGTTAGAAAACCACAGTAAAGTGAATTTTGCAAAATATGGGATCTTAAAAGTATAATTGCTTTCAACCTGTTCTTGTTTAAAATTGCCTGATTTACTAGGCCTACGCTGTTGGTGGCCGACAGCAAGTGGCATATCCCGAAATTCCCCAATCCTCGAAGCCCCCTTTATTAGATTTCCCTTTACTTGACCTACAATATGAGGCAAATTTGAGGTCTGTGTCAGTAATTGTTCCAGAGATATGATTGAAAAACTGATTTTTTCAATATATAGCACCACCTGGTGGCAAACCTAGGAGTGCATACTTGCCCAAAATCAAATCAGTACATCCTCTCGACCATATCTACCCATATGCCAAAAATGAGAAGTATTTTGTTCAAATCTATTACCTATTTTAAGAGGCTACACTATGTCCAGCCTTGAAAGAATTATCCTAAGAGCTACAGAATGATGACATGGTTCTTCTGTATGGGGACAAAAATATTCTGCCTCATTTGTTAAATAATTTTGTCAGCAGTAATGACAGTATTCACACATGGGTTTTGTCAAATGCATTTTTGTAATGGGCATGTCTTCCACTGGGCATTATGTATTGTAAAGCTGATGTTATACAGGCAATCTCACGGGGAAAATTAGGGTCAAAATTTCCAGCTATGGGCAATGAGTATGAGCGACTGGGCAATAAACAAAGAGGGCAACAGACAATACTAACTGACAAATTTGCCATTTGGAAATGATGAACTGGCAGGGACAGCTGTCATTGCTAGTATTTTGGTCTCAATATTTTTGCTTATAAGATAATAATTTAGAAAGTTTTTCCCCCCAAATTTATTTATGGCATTTTCATAAAATGTTACATAGGTGCACGTATATAGGCTTATGGTGGCGCAATGGCTTTCATTGCTGCCTCTCAGCCAGAAGGCCGTGAGCTCAAATCTGGCCTGGGGCCTATCTGTGTGGAGTCTGCATGTTCTCCCTGTGTTCGCAAGGGTTTCCTCCGAGTACTCCAGTTTCTTCCCACAGTCCAACGACATGCACATCAGGCTAAGTGGAGATGCTAAATTGGTTGTAGGTATAAGAGTGAATGGTGTGTGTGCCCTGTGATTGGCAAGCTGGCCAGGGTGGGTCCCTGCCTGTCACCTGTAGTCAGCTGGGATAGGCTCCTGTGACCCTATTGAGGAAGAAGTGGGTATGGAGAATAGATGGATGGAGAATACCCTCTTTAACAACTTTGTCTACAAACGCCCAGCAACCGGTCAGCTTAATTGCATAAAAACACAACAATTCCTGGTATTTTAATATTTACAACACTTAAGTTATTATTGCAGTTCATATTATATTAATAGATTAATTGTCTAGAATCTGTAAATCATCTACCGTTTTGCCATTGATATTTGAAGTCTTTGTGGTAGAAGAGGGCATGTCATCTGAACAGTGTTCTTGTTTCTGATTAGCTGAAGTCAAGTCCTTGCCAGCAAAGCTTGCTCTTTGATCCAGCTCAGCTAGATTTTCAACTGAAAAATTGTCATCAGCGAGAGGATACTGCCAGCAAAAATCACTGGCAAACTTTGACCAAAATTTTCCCCCAAAAAATTGTCCATTTATCATAAGCTTCAGACGACGAGGAGGTTTTTCAAGATATACCATGTGGCAAGTCTGGGAGGAGAAAGAATGAGTGTCCCAATTTATGTTGCCATGAAGGACGAGTGTAAGTGGCCTACCGTCTATGGGGGTGTTTTGAATAACAGAGTTGCTCCACCCTTTAGCCTTGGGCTTGTTTGGCCGAACTGAAAATACGTATGGGGTGGCAGGCTTCAGCTGATCGATCACGGTGTCACTGGTCGGGCATGTCTGATAGTGCCACTTCCTGTTCATCTCCCTGTAGCGCACGGTGAAGTTCCTGTTTTGAAACAAAACAAGGGTTAGGTCACCCAGTGGCACCACAGGGGATTTCGGGCCCTCTTGTGAGATTATTTCTCAGAGCCCCAAATTCACCCAGAATTTTTATGGGCCCTCTCCAGCCATGAGCCACGATAATCAACACTGCCACAAACATCCCACAAACAGTGGACCTAGATTGACCTTATGCAACCAGTCCTGCATTTGCAGTGAGGTCTATAAGTTTTTGCACAGTTACACTGCATTACTAGGCTGAAATTCCTTAATGGTTCTATAGAGGAATTCCTTATAAACTGCTTTATAAATATATGCCAAGCTGGGCCTGAGTATGCAGTTTCAAGTGGCTGTTAAACAGCACAAAGCCAAAAGGTCCCTTCACTTTTCACCCTCGTCCCGACTTCAGGCCGAAGGGTATTGTCATCAGTTCGTCGTCTGTCTGTCTGTCTGTCCGTGTGTGCACCGTCAGGCCGAGGGTGTTCAAACGCGGGCGTTTTTGGTTTAAAAATGAGAAGCTGGCTGTGCGACCATTCGTTACACGGTCTCTGGACAGAAGGAACCGAAAGGTGGTCTGAACATTTAGACTGAGGTTACAATACATTGAGCTGAAAGACTGAACCCACCCTGGGGGGTCACTAGTGAGCAATTAAGGGAACTAAATTAGATCAGGACAGAAGTTTGGGTGAGGACAAAAGGGTGGCGTGACCAGAACATGATGTAAGATAATCAGAAAAAGAGGATCTACTAGTGAATAGCGAGGAAAGAGCCGTCTCTGGAGTGCGCGTGGTCTCCAGAGATCCTCCCTGCTTTGTTACAGCAATAACGTCTGTTTTGAAGCAACTGCAGTCTCTCCGGACTCAATTATCCTCGAAGAAACTGAGGACCGAATTTCAATGACGGTTCAAGCACAATGTGGTCCAAATATGGCTGCTGTACATTTCACCACATATTTACTGGTTTGAAGTCCAATGTGCTGAAGCAGCGAAAAAAAAAAGCTGAAATTATGTCACTGCGCAAAAACCAAGGGACCTCACTGTGTTCAATGTGGTTCAGCATTTAATGACTGCACTGTTTCAGACTTGAGGTCTGGACCTTATTTAGCATTATTAATTCTGGTCACCAACTTCTTGTCACCGTCTGTCAATGCAAGCAAGGTGTGAGTTCATTTCTTTGCATTTAGTAATGCTTACTGGACCAGCCAGGCTGGAGACATCAGGCAGTGACATTAGGTTTTAATAAGAACTGAACGAGCCTCTTAGGAATGGTGAGGTCCAGCTTTCCAATGACTTTTCCACATTTCGCCTTCTGCAGTGCAAGCAGGGAAAGCCAGGACTTCAAAGAGGTGAGTTATGCCAGTACAGCCGCACAAACGGACTCAGGAGTGGTGCGGTATGTACGAACGAGGGCATCTGTAAACGTGCGTGCCTCCACCTGTGTTTGTTAGCTTCCGCTGTCATCTGTCAGCCGAAAATGGGCGGCTATTCGTGGCCGTTTGGCCAGGCTACTGACACATCTGCGCGATCTTTTGCACGCTATGCTCAGCCGGCAACCAAGAACTGGATCCAAGAGACAGCCTGGCTCATCTGAATTTCAGGCTCAGATAAAAGCCTGACCCAATCTAAAAAGCTGAAATATTGACTCGGTTTGGATAAATGCATTTAAGAAAACTGGAAAATTGACCAAGTAGGAGCAACCGTCCTGGGTTGTACCCATTGCATAATTTTGCGTTCTGAAATACTTCAGGGTCAAAAAAACGATGAAGAGAACGGCAGGAGCAGGAACAACGGTCGGTCTAAAGCCGTTTTCTCACTGGACGCGAAACAACTTTTTCACGCGACAGATTACATTCAAAGTCGATGCTAATTCGCAAATACTCGTGTTTCGCGTGTATATGCGTCTTTGCATTGACTTCGAATGTAATCCGTCGTGCGAAAAAATTTTTCCGCGTCCAATCTGAAAGCAGCTTAACTGTGCATATTGCCTCATTTCGGTGACGAACTCTGTGTGATGGACACCTAAAACAAAAAAAAAGCTTTGCATGAATAAAGAGGATTTTAAACTACCATGCTCAGCCATTTGAACAACAGAGCACAAGAGTGAGGACCAGATGCGGATAAGTCTTTGTATGGCTTTACACTCGCTTTTCTCCATCCCTAAGTCATGTCTGGAACAGTGACCTAACAAAAGCGTAATCTTCCCTTCCATTTTTTCATGGGGAGAGCTGACATTTTCAACAAGCATTACTTGAGCTCAGGCAACATAAAACAACTGTGAACAAACTAAGCGACAACACAGAAGATCCTTGGATGATAAGAAGTTTCCTAAAATTCCACTGCTCAGTGTGGCCAAACAGTGACAGAAAAACCTGTTGAACTGTTGCCAGCCAGAGCCAATGCTTGGGAGCAAATTTGCCTCAGATTTATTAAAACTGGAGCAATCTGCGCCTGTTCTGTGCTCCAGATATTCTTAGTCTCAGAACAATGCCATCTCGGCTTTCTTCTGACAGATTCTGGGAACTTTATTCTTCCTTGTTGAAATCATTAGTCCAATCAGATGACAGCAAACACTAAGCAGATGTTTCCTCAGGCTGTTTCGTCAGAATGTTTCCACTCACCCATCATCCGTACAGTCCTTCATGATGGTGCCTTCATCAGACGACTTCACCAAGGGTCCCCAAGTCAGAGCCACTGAAGTGGGGGTGACAGATCCAACTACCAGGTGCAGGGGTTTCTCCAGGACCTGTTTTTCTGGGTGGATGTAGAAGGTCAAAATTCTGGTCATATTTTTACTAGTATAATGTGGTCCTAAATATGTGGCTTGCTGGTCTGTTCCTCAATAACCCTATCCTTTGCAGTGACCATAAATTCAAAATTTTCCCATATCAAGCCTTGGGAAGATATTCTGAGACAACAGTAGAGACTGTTCTTACCTCTTCCAGACAACTTAATGCGATAAAGTAAGATACCGTGTAGTTCATAAGTACTACCACAAAATGGAGTGATTTGAAAAGTCTATTCCTTCTCTGCAACATTTAAACACTTTACATAATACTTACACTTGAGAATTCATTTGTTTATAGAAAAATATTCACTTATATCAAATCTGATGGCTGTAACAGACTCCAAACCACCAAAGGGCCAATTTTAGGACTAATGATGTGATTGAAGTTGGAACAATGAAGTGATGTGAAACTGGTGATGTTTAAACAGGACGACAAATCATGATGTAAACAACAATAAGCCTCTAAAAAAGACGGGTGAGGCTCACCAGTTAGACAAAAGATACACTCGTTTATAATCTTTCATTTTGAAAATGTTCGCCGAAGAAAAAATTTGTTGGATTGTGAGAATTTCACCCTCTACTGTGCATTAAAAAAATTAAAAGGTTGAAGGGATCCAGTTGAATCTTGGTGCATTTACCCCAAGACAGAAAACCACTTCTGCATGTGTGTGATCACACTATCCCTCAGGTGACATCCCTCAGATGTCACTGTCTTAAGAACTGCTTATGTGGCTGCAATGAATATTAGGACATGGGCTTGAAAATACAACCCCAATTCCGATATAATTGGGACAAAGTGCATATTGTGAATAAAATAAAAACGCAATGACTTTCAAATCACACCAGCCAGTATTTTATTCATAATAGAAGAGAGATAACAGAGCAAATATTGAAACTGAGAAATTTTACAATTTTATCGACCAAATGAGCTCATTTCAAATTTGATGGCTGCTACAGGTCTCAAAAAAGTTGGGCCAGGGGCCTGTTTACCATGGTGTAGAATCCCCTCTTCTTTTTAACACAGAGTGATGGCGTCTGGGCATTGAGGACACAAGTTTCTTGAGTTTAGCCATTGGATTTTGATCCCACTCTTGTTTAATACTGACTTCCAGCTGCTGCAGAGTTTTGGGTCTGCTTTGACGGACATTTCGTTTAATTATACGCCAAATGTTCTCAATTGGTGAAAGATCAGGACTGCAGGCAGGCCAGTTTAGCACACGGGCTCTTCTACTACAAAACCATGCAGTTGTAAAAGCTGCAGTGTGTGGTTTTGTATTGTCCTGCTGAAATACACAAGGCTTTTAAACTGAGCACTGATAAGAGGAGGGGTGGTCTTTCTCCTCTTTAGCTGATCCTCTTCTATATTAATTGCTTTTTCAGCCCTTTTTTGCCTGTGTCCCAACTTTTTTGAGACCTGTTGTAGCCAGAAAATTTGAAATGAGCTCATTTTGTGGATAAAATTGTAAAAGGTCTCAGTTTCAACATTTGAAATCTAATCTATGCTCTATTGTTAATAATATATTGGCTCGTGATCTGAAAGTCATTGCATTTTGATTTTATTCACAACTTACACTGCATTTGTACTTTAGTAAACATTTTTTTGTCAACACCATTCGCCACTGCACCCACAAATACAAACTGAGGCTTTACAATGTGTAGTCAGATTAGTTATTATAAGCTGAATTGCTCTAAAATGGAACTTATTGGGTTTAGGTGTTTTTTTTGTGGCAGGCATTGTAAATTATGAGCAGATCCACACATCAATACTGTTTAAAAGTGCCACCAACTTCCCTGGGCATTGGATAGTTGAAGATGGACAGTAGCAGAGATAGAAGTGTGTATTGTGGTCAAAAAAACTTCCGCCATGTTCTCTGGACCAAAAATGACAAGGACAACTCAACCAGTTATCAGTGCCAGGTCCAAAACCCAGCATCTATCTTAATATGGGTGTGTGTCAGTCCACATGCCATGGGTGACTTGTACATTTGAAAGGGCAATGTGCAGATAGATATATACCAATTTTGGAGCAACATATGCTGCAATATAGACCTTATATCAGGAGTCCCAAGTCTTTCCCAGAAAGGGTCGGTGTGGGTGCAGGCTTTCATTGCAACCAAGCAGCTACACACCGGATGCTACTAATCAAGCTTATTAGCAAAGAGTCCAGGGGTTGATTAGTAGCATCAGGTGTGTAATAGATTGGTTGCAATGAAAGCCTGCACCCACACCAGCCCTTTCTGGGAAAGATTGGGGACCCCTGCCTTATATAGACGTTTCATGGCTGTGTAGGCGGTGCGTGTGGGTGCTGAGCTGATCTGCCAGCAGTCCTCATCTGTCTTCAGTTGAGAATGCATAGTGCTTTACGAAGTGAAACTCAACAAATAAGGGTCTGTACAACCGAGTACAACCTGAATTACAGAGGAATGGAAGATAACTCTGCTTGGTTGATTAGAACACTGGTTCTCAAACTCAGTCCTGGGGGACCACTGTGTATGCAGGTTTTCATTGCAACCACAACTGTAGTTCCAAAATTCTATTAAGCTGTTAATTTGTCTTAATTAGCTGCATTTAATTTATTCACCCTCTGGATTCACATTATGCAATAGATAGCAGTGCCTGCAATTGGTAATGAAAGCCCCATATCCGTATTGCGTGTATAATGCTGTAAGTAATTGCACAAGGTTTAACATATTGACAGGTCCAAGTAATTCTAAGATTTGTTAGTGAGCTCCTATAGGTTGATTCACGCAAACTTAAAGTTAATTAGTTTCTTTCCACATTATAAACACAAAACGGGTGTGAGTCATTGTTAATTGCTTTGCCGTCAGATTCTTCATTATCCAATAAATCATCCCATGAATAACAAAAGGTGGCAAGTGACATTTCTGATGAAACTGTTTTTCTGCACCACGTACTTTGTGGGACGAAATGTTGAGATTTAATGACAGTGTATCAATTATGCAAATTTAAATTTAAATTAATCGGAACATTTTTGCTTTAATTTCACTTTTTATTCAGCTGTTTCCCATGTAGCATGATGTGAATATGGAACTTTTATTGTTCAAAGCAAGCATAACAATTTTTGACAATGTTGCTTGAATGGGTAATGAACAGAAATGACCCTCATCAAAATTCTTTGGTTGCATTGTGATGGTAGCAAAAACCAGCATGCACAGTGGTTCCCCAGGACAGAGTCTGAGAACCACTGGATTAGAACAACAGTTTTTCAGCGCCCAAAGGCTGAATGACTGTTGTTAAAAGATATTGCAATGTTACACATATAGGTTAACAATGTACTATGCCAGTGTTTTTGGACGCTGCTGCAGTCATCACATTACATGTTTTCAATGAGTTGTGGCTGTGCTATTTTCAATATAAAAGAGGGTGAATGGACCTTTTGAAATCAGTCCTTTTAGATTTTATCTTCATTTTCCATGATATGCCAACTTCTGAGTTATGTAAATGCAGTCTCTCTCTTATAATCAGATGACAGCAAACAGAGATTGTGGGGTAAAGTCAGTTTACCTTTGCATTGTTTCTTTACGCCATTGGAAGCAGGCTGGACTGCCACCAGGTACTTCGGCTCAGCATCTGAATAAGTAGAACCATCACAATGAATTTACTTGTTTTGCGACAAAGGGAGAAGCAACTGAAAACAACAGAGAGTTTTGTCCTGAAGCCGCTCCGCAGCACCCACACAATCAGGCCGTGAAACAACCAAAAGCAAAATAAAAACAAAAGTTTGTTGTGAAATGGATTGCTCATCGTCTCCAGCGTAGAGAAACAACAGCACATCAAAAAACACTGTGAATTTTAATACGCCAGCAAAATCAGTTCAACCCAAACAGTACGTAAAAAACGCTTGGGAACGGCCACAGCTGCATGGGTATTCACAGCAGAATCAATAAACACGATGTAGACAACATTTAAGTCCAGGGTGGGGTTGGCAGTGCAGCATGTTGTTTGGGAAACTGAGTTTCTTCTCTGCGGACAATTTTTGCCGCATTGCCTGTCAACTCCTGCTAAGGGCACAACACAGGAAGCAAAAACTCAGATGTACCATTGTAAGAAACCCAATGAAGAGCATTAATGAATACACTTGTGCTGATTAAAAGTCTGTTTTTTATTTTTTATTTCTTGTAAATGAATCGGTTTGCACATCACGTCTGGAAAGTTAAAAGCTCCGGCAAATGAAAAGGTACAATAATATGTGAATTTCATCCCAAAAACAAATAAGTGATTATAAGAGAAATGGAAATGTTTGAGGCTTTGTTTGCTGACTCTTCGAAATTCGCAATGCTTTTTGTGGCGTGGTTTGAAAACAGGGCCAATAAACTGGTCTATAGTGCTTGTAAAGTGTTTAAGTTCAATTTCGCAGTCAGTGCAGTAGTTGTATCCTGGAGCAAGGTGGGCTACTTGACTTGAGCACAATGTGGCCCGTAAGTTTTTGCAAAGTAAGAAAAAAAAAGCTGTTATAGCCGTTGTTACTTCAGGGTTCGCTCAAAATAACCGAATATTTGACAATAGATATGGGAGACTCGGGTCCAACGAGCCACATCACTCATTTTTCCTATTTTACGCAGCTCTGACATCTCCTGATTACAAAATAGTCACATCGCTCATTGGTCCTCATGACTTATCGGACCTGTGTCCCCTATGTTCCATGTTGCATGAACTGTGCTTGAACTTTTCAGCTGAGCCTCTGTCCAAACACTGATGGGCCTCACTAATGGTGACAGATTTTTACTCCCAGATTGGGCACTGTTGTTGTATTCTCAAGCAAGGTGCTTGACCTAAATTACACAAAGAGGGGACATTGGGGTCCAATTAATAATGGGGAATAATGAGCTATATCACCATGTTGCCAATTTTAAGCAGCTCTGACATCAGTTGATTAAAAATATGTGATATGGCTCATTGATCTCCAGTCTCCCTGATAGTGAGGTTTGAGAGCAGCAGACCAAGATTTAAATTTATGTTGTTATTGAAGGGTTTTTCCTAATTCAAGCCAAGAGTGTGTAAATTGAGTAGCCCTAGAGAAAGGAAATTAATTTTTTCAAACCATAAGCCAACACACGCTTGCTCTCCGTCGAGGTGTATAATGCAACATACATGCCAACTCTACTGCTTTTGGGCCGTTTCATTCTGAAAAAAATTCCTCAAAAGCGGAAGTCTACTGCCAAAAGCGGTAGAGTTGGCATGTATGCTGCAGCAATATCAGGCCTATCATAGAAAACGGCCAGGCTATAACAAAGGTTTGTCAGATGTCTACCTTTTTCAAATAACCAGCAACACGAAATGGAAAACATGCCACATTCACACCACAACACTTTAAAGTCGATACATTTTCATCAGAACAAAACTGATATAAATCGGACGGTCTGTAATAAACTAACCCTAACCAACTGCGCATGCGCACACACGCATAAGATGATTTTGTCTATTGAAGAAAAAAAAATCAATCCAACCCTTCAAGGCCCGAAGTGGGAATAGGAGTTGCCTCCTTAATTATTAATGCAACCAATTTAAAAAATTGAATTGCTGCTTGGGTTCCATTTCATCAGACGCACCCTGGCATGATTGCTGCCAGCCTTGTTGTATCTAGATATCACTTTAAAGGACCTGTGTGAAGGATTTAGCGCCATCTAGCAGTGACATTGCAGATTGCAACCTACTGACAACCACTCCCCTACCAAGTCAGTGACAAAATCTATGGTGGCTGCTAAGCCCCCCCCAAAAAACAAAAAAGGCACTCTTTAGAACCAGAATTCGCTCAGTCCATTCCGGGCTAGTATAGAAACATTGTGGTGCAAAATTGCAGGCTCTCTGAAAGAGAGCTCTCTCTGTAGGCAAAAAGGCCTAATTCGAAGGTAAAGAACATGCAGAAATTCTTATTCTCAGGTGATTTTACACGAATGAAAATATAGTTATGAATATTATGCTCAATGTCTGCCACTGTATCCTCCTAAATCTTACAAATTTGTCCTTTAAATAGAAGCCATCTGGCAATGTGAAATAGGTAAAAAGCTGCACATGATGATGCGATCTAAAGAATTTTATGAGCTGATGAGAAACAAAGTCATTGATATATAACATTCTGGAAAGGGTTACAAAGCCATTTCTACGGCCCTGGGACTCCAGCGAGCCATGGTGAGAGCATCCATCTACAAATGGAGAAAACTTGGAACAGTGGTGAACCTTCCCAGGAATGACAAGCCTCCTGAAAGGATTCCTCCAAGAGCACATCAATGACTCATTTAGGAGGTCACAAAAGAACCCAGACTAACATCTAAAAGACTGCAGGCCTCGGTTGCCTCAGTTAAGGTCAGTGTTCACGATTCCACAATAACAAAGAGACTGGGCAAAATTGGCACCGGTGAGAGAGCTGCAAGCCAAAGACCACTGCTGACCAAAAAGAACCCAAAGGCTCATCTTACATTCGCACAAAACATATTGATAACGCTGAAGATTTTTGGTATAATATTCCATGGACTAGTGAAGTAAAAGTGGAAGTTTGTGGTAGACCAGGGTGCAATTACATCTTGTGTAACGCTAACACAGCATTTCATAATAAGAACACCGCACAAACGGTCAAACACAGTGGCGGTAGTGTGATGGTCTGGGGCTGCTTTGCCACTTCAGGACCTTGGCGACTTGCCATAATTGATGGAACCATTAATTCTGTTCTCTACCAGAGAATCCTGAAGGAGAATCTACGGCCATCAGTTTGTGACCTAAAGCTCAAGTGCAGTTGGGTCATGCAGCTGGAAAATGATCCAAATCACACACTCAATTCCACCTCTGAGTATCTTGAGATAAACAAAATGACTGGTTTAGAGTAGCCTGGTCAAAGTGCTGACTTGAATCCATTTGAGATACAAACGGACGGCCTCAAACAGGCAGTTCATACTCAAAAACCCTCTAATGTAGCTGAATTAAAACAACTATGCCATGACGAGTAGGACAAAGTTCCTCCACAGCAATGTAAGAAAACTCTTTCCCAGGTATTGCAAACGTTTAGTTGCAGTTGTTGCCAGTAAGGGAGTCACAACTAGTTCCGAGGCTGAAGGGGGTAATTTTTTTTTTTTTTTTTTCGCATCGGGAATATAGGTTTTGAATTACTCTTTACCTTCAATAAAGAAAATGATCATTTCAAAGCTGAATTCTGTATTTACTCCTGTTGTCATTGACGTAAAATATCTTAAAATGATTCAAAATATTAAATATGATAACTTAGCAAAAATAGGAGTTATCGGGAAGGGGCAAATACTATACAGCACTGTAGGCACAAGGATTTATGGAATAATCAAGACCAAAACCCAGCTTGTAATCATATTGAGAAGAGATAACAAGACTGCATTGTGAGATTGAAAGGCTGGCAATAATCTGAATTACTAGGCCACTTTACACAAATCAAAACTTTCCCTGAATTCCATACTTTGGTACTTTTTTCCTTTGAGCTTATGAATACATTGCAAGCAGTCACACTTTCTGTCAAATCTTATGTCTAATGGCACACCTGTGACCTAATGTCATGAGTCAATATTGCCTGGCCTCCTGTTTCAGGACAAGCACAGCTGAAAGAGTGACGCAAGACATGTGATCCCAAACAGGACACACTGACATGTAGCATTTTAAGAGTGAAAATCTTCAGTCTATCATCCTACTGCCCATGGGTTCAATATACAAAATTACTGATATGCTGCATAGAGCACAACTCTGTGAGTATGAATTTGTGTCTGAGATAGAATGTTTGATTTTAAGCAATCTGCACATTGGGAATTAAACATCTGATGCAGCCATACTACAGATGTAATGAACACGTGTCCAATCACAAAGTAAGTGAGTGACTGACATCACTGGTTGAGGAGCAATTGAGGTCAAAATAACCCCCCCCCCCTCCACCCCCTCACCAAACACCACTCTGTTCTTATTTTGCCCATTTAGATACATGCTGCCTTAATTCATATACTTTGCCTATATATTATTCTGTGTCAGTTTTTTGTGCAGATGTACAATTAGAGAAAATTTTACTCCACAGTAGTACATTACTAAAACTCGCATGATGTGCTTGATTCTCCAAAAATGTGAAGAGTTCAACAATGGACACTGGATGTACCTTTTTGGCCGTGTCAGCTTGGATGCGTAAGGAAAGCTGTTGAGCCATTGGCAGAAAAGTTCACTACAAGATAGTGGACGCCATGAAGTATGCCGTAAAGCGGGAGGAACCTAATAGATACAATAGATTCACCCATCCATCATTCCATACTAATCTATGCTAATAGGTTGCATCAGACAAGGGATACTTATAAATGCAAGTGATATGAATGCCAGCAAATGGTAGTGCAAACCATGAATCAACATTGTTCCCTGCATGTTATGTTTGTTGCAAAATATCAGGGGAATCCAATTCTTTGACTGACCTCAGTCCAGTCAATAGTCAGTCCACTATCCAGTCCACAAAACATTGGACAGTAACACAATTTTATTTGGTTGCTAGTTTTCTACTTAGGTCAGGCCTTTTAGATTTCAATACCCTAAAATTAGAGTTGACTGTCTGATTAATACCGTTGAGAGTCTGATGGAATGTACATCCATATTGTTGGCACTGTTGGAATTACAGCTTTTTGAAACTGTGTAACAGTCTAAATACTTATGGATATTGCAGTATCTATAACAACATACATCTGACAGTCTGAGGGACTTTGCCCATCTGACAGCAATTATTCAAGAATCTATCTGGAGATTTTGTGTGTGTGTGTGTGCGTGTGTCTGTGCGAGCGTGTGTGTGTGTGCGTGCGTGCGTGTGTGTGTGTGCGTCTGCGTGTGTGTGTGTGTGTGTGTGTTTGCATGAGTGCAAGTGAGAGAGAGAGAGAGAGACAGAGAGAGAGAGAGAGAGAGACAGAAGGGAATAAGAACATTTCAGAATGATGACATCGTAAAGAAACACCACTGGGATCACACTCCTGCTTCCACTCACTGTTTTTTAGCATCTTGGAGGCATTTTGCCTGGGAAAAAGCCTCCACCCACAAGCAAAAACGTGGAGTAAAACGTGCAAACGAACACACCCTCCCTGCCACGTGTCACCATCAGGCCTCGCCTCAATCAATCCCATGGGCAAACATCTCAGCTATAGTTCCAGGAGAGAGTGCTGCCCACTCCTGACCATAAGCAAGAATACTGCACATCATCAGAGTCAGATGAAAACCTTGTATACAGATTTAGCAAGTTTTTCAGCAAACACAAAAAACTTCGTTATTTTGAACTTATTTGGGGTACTTTTTATAATCTTTTTTTCAGAAATATAAGAAAAAAAGGTTGTCATTTTTTGGAAAACTGTTCATTTTAATTATTTTCATCAACAAATAACAGATCACTTACAAAGTTTCCCTTGAAAAAAAATGCCATCATCCAGAGCTGAGTTTTTGTCACGTCATTTTTCTCTTTTCCCATCGGTCCATTTGTTGCAAGGTTCTTGCAGTAGTTGCAGTAGTTGTCTACTGATATGAAAATATCAAAATTGCCAAAATGCCTTGGTTTTCATTCAACACTGAAGACATATATGCAAGCGTGGGCGACAGAAAATGAAATCACCCAAAACACCTGATTGGCATTTCTGCTTCTCGGTCAATGCTGTGTGGGATAAGCTCTAAATCTATCCCCGGACCCTCCACGACCATAACCATTACCCGTAAACAGGTCAGATGATGAATGCATGGATTTATGAGGACCTGTTTGACAACATGATGTGAAAGACCTGCATGAAGTGTTGTAGAAAAGCGAGGCTGAATGTCTGATGGAACACTGTAGATCACATTGCTCACAAACGGTTCCGGTATACATTAAAGGTGACCTAATATGCTATTTTTCCAAGTTTATATTTTGGTCTTTAACTCCCCTAGAGTACTCCTGATCACGCAAAGTAAAAAAGGGTACTTATTTCGCTCATACTGCCACCCTCAAAAAACCCCATTTGTAGTCCATAGTAGTCTCTGCCTGAAACGCCTCATTGAGGTGGCTCTTCCGCTATGGCCCCCACTCCCTGTGTGCCCACTTTCTTCTGACTGGTCAGCTCTGTGGAGGGCAGATCTAGGCGGGACGAGGCAGCAGAACGCAGTTTTCCTGGTCCGGCTCCAGAGTGAAACTGACATGCCTTCCCCCAAGGAATCCACGGGCATATTCTGCAATCTAACGTAGTACATGTCTATAGATCTAATGAAATTAACTTGTTCTAATAAACGCAACGGTGAAAGTGGAGGACACAGTGCGAAAGTCTGGCAGCTCACGCACGAATTTGCTATCGGCTATAGTTTGCTACGGCAGCAGTTGGTGAGGACAGCGGTTTTTCTACTTCTAAGCTAGGATGCAGTGGAAGCTAGAATCCACCCCATATATACACATTTGTAGAATGGGTCAACATGCCCAAGTATAGACCGGAGACCGTAGAAATCCGGTGGGTCTGAGTTTAGTGGGAAACAGGGGCAGTGAGGAGCAGCTAAAAGTGGACCAACAGCTTATAGACAATTTCAGTGTGTATTAGGACCTGCTGGTTCATGTCTATAGTTGTGCTGTGTTGTTAGCGTGGAGAAACGAACAGCTTCCGCACTGGTATATGATGGAGGGGCGAAAGCTCCAAGCTAAACGGCCTGTTCAGAAATTGCCCGTGGTAATGGTTAACTTATTGCTTCGGAATGACCAGCTTTCCCTCGCAGAAAATGAGTGCATTATGGATAGCGTGCGAGAGCAAGACAGAGCTCTGGTTATTTCATGAACATAATACAGATTTTACAGACCATAAGTTCCATCTGCGTGAGCCGTTGCTTAAGTGGAGCCAGCGAATCGATCACTTTTACAGGAGAGAATTTAATATTCAATGGATGGTAATGCAGAGAAATTGTTTCTTATACCAGACACGTTATAGCCTGTGTGCTTCCCTTTTGCTTTCATCGGTAATGTTAGAGAGCTTGCCCAGACATTGGAGATGTATCAGGCTGACCCCGGTCATGGAAAAGTAAGGCAATCGTTTCATAAGCACCCAAAAACGCACCCCAAGCTCTGCAAAATCTACGTCTGGTCTAATTTCAGCCCACCTCTCCTTTTAGCTTCAACTGTAGTGGCCACAATCAGGCAACATTATGATGAAACTGTCACATTGATGCTTACCGAAGTAACACAAGCATACCGATCATAATTGCTGCATATAAGTTAACCAGAAGCATTTTTAATTCGCACAGCACGTAAACTAACATTCAGTAGCTGATAATCGGTCATGAATTTGAATGTAATCTGTTGTGTGCAAAATTAGTTTCACGTCCAGTGTGAAAGCTGCTTAATGCGCACATAACGCCTGTATTTGCGTCTTTGCTCTGACTTCAAATGTAGCTAATCTGTCGCGCAAAAAATTTGTTTCGCGTCCGCTGTGAAAGCGGCTTTACATGTATTTGCATCTTTGCATTGACTTTGAATGTAGGCTAATCTGTCCTGTGAAAAATTTGTTTTGTGTCTGATGTGAAAGCAGCTTTATGGATAGTATGCAACAGCTAGAGAGAGCTCGGTTATGGTATGAACATAATACAGGTTGTGCAGACCCTAATTTCCGTTAGCGCGGACAAGTTGCTTATGTGGAGCTAGCGAATTGATGACTTCTACAGGGAAGAATTAGCTATTTAATCTGCGCCTTTTTCTGCTTTTTATTAGCCACAATAATTTCTTAAGGGGGATGAAATTATGTCAAGGTAGTGCGGAGAAATCATTTGTAAACCGGTAGAGCGTTTGCGATTCGCATTGCTTTCATCGTAGCACCAGAGAGCTTGCCCAGACATTTGTGAAGTATCCGGCTGATCCCAGTCATGGATGAGTGAAGCGATCACTTACTGTAGTGGCTACAATCGGGCAACATTATGATGAAACTGCCACATTGATGCTTACCGAAGTAACACAAGCATACCGATCAGAATTACTGCATATAAGTTAACCAGGAGCATTTTTAATTATCACGACACGCAAACTAACATGTAGCTGGTAACCAAGCAGTCATAACCACAGAGACAAACCCTTGCAATAATGGTTTTACAGACAGCAAGTTCTGTTAATGTGAACAGTTGTACTAAGCATCCACATTACAAACAAGTATTCAAAGTTAGCTTCAAATGAGGTTTATGTTCACACACCTTCTGTAGAATTTCCCCTGATGTCACTCTTGCATAATTAGGACACAAACATTAGCAACAGTAACTTGGCTACGTTAGCTGCTGTGATACAGCCAGAGTCAACTGGCTATCACGTCAGGTTGGCTCATGCAGTAAAAGCAACTTACAGCTTCTGTGTCTGTGAGTGACGGACATTTGCGACCGATACAGGCTTTATCTTCAGATATTTTACAAACCCTGCTTTTGAGGCCAGTTGTTAGTGCTAACTATCGCTAGCGATCTTGCTAGCCACCCGTAACACGTTAGCTTTACTTACAAAATTATTTGCTGTTATATGGTTACTTACAGCTTGTGGCTCCGAGCATTTGATCGATGCAGCTGCTTCAGGTTTGACAAGCAGCTGAAACGCTTATCCTGTGTCGAATTATCCTTTATTGACAAAGCTGTCTTTGGTGAAATGCTGAGCACAAACAGCTAATGTTCCCTTTGGCCATGGCTGTTTGCTGCCAGCAAACAAAAAAAAGCTACCCTCTGATTTCAAAAGTAAACGGACAAGTAGCTTTGGGAGAGATACTGACAAAATTGCACCTCAAATGATCTGTAGTTCTTCTTTTGCATTTCCAAAAGTGTAGACGCAACTAAGGCATAGTATGATCTGCCGTTGTTAGTGCCTGCTAGAATAATTTCCGGTGTGGGCAGGTTCAGCGCAGTGGTTGGCTCTGGCTAGGTCTGTACTAATTGGATGGCACAACCTAACGTCAGGTTTTGCCCAGATCTCGTGAGGAGCTGTTCAGAGAGGAAATCACGCTCACAAAATCACGTTCTTGGATTACAGCAAAATCCCTGTATCTTATGTTTTGAAACTTTTCAGAGGTTGAGCATGGACAACCAACATCATAACATCACTAATATGAATTAAAAGAAGGATCAGCATGTTAGGTCCCCTTTAAGCCAAGGAGGAAAAGTGCTGTGGAAAACTGCCCATAGCAAATTATCACTCTTTTTATAAGGCCTTGTTACCAGTAAAGATGTAACATTTTGGTCTCCCATATTCAGGGCAAAGGATTCTGGCACCTGGTCTTAATTACCAACAAATGAAAATGAATAGTTTTAGCATTTTACAGACTTTTTCGGTTGTACGGGGATATTGCACACATATTTACAAAAACAGAGGTCTTCCGTGTCAGTGATTCAATGGAAATGCACACACACCCATTCACTAAGTCAGGTGCTGAACTGGAAATACTCTCAGTAAACAGCATTCTTGATGTTAATAAACTCGGTTTGTTTGGGAGCATAATATACTCTGTTTTCCTTCACGGCTAACATGCCATCTCTGTTTCTGGTATTATTTACGGCTATGCAGCAGCCAAGACGTAAGGTCAGGATTCCACCAAAGCTTTTGTGGAACCTGGGTGGTCAAGCCTTTTTGTTTCTTTAGATTGAGGGCTCAGACATGATTTGTTCAGAGTAAATCCCTTCCTCCGCACCATACTGACGTAAGGCAATAGCGTTCTCTGAGCCAATCTGCAAAGATTACAGGAAGCTTGTGATGTTCATGGTTCATAGCATAAACATCTTTACCCATGGGTGCGGTATTCACCCATTCTCTTTTACATGGGTCCTTAAAATTCGTGATTTAGGAGCTCAAAACATGCATTCATGCAGCTAGAAGAATCGCTGCTGTCCGCCATTATGAATGAGCAGCAAAACATTGTTTGCAAGAGGACAAGATTGGCATGGACTCCGACAGTTACGTTTGCATATGCGAGCTCAGTGATTTAATCTTGGAGGATGCAGGGGGGCTCCACCCTGGAGCAAGCAATGGACTGAACAGCTATCAAATCTTAACTCGAAACAGCAGAAATTCTTCAGCCTCCTCTGCTCTAATTGCAAAAAGATTGAAAACATAAGCCTTGAAGTATGACTCAGCCACTAACTTTAGCTTGGGAGCTGTTCTTCGACGATCCAAGGATGACCCGCAATCGTAACCTCAGAAGGTTAACTACCATGAAAGGGGCCTGTGTTAATGAGAAATGATGAACTGCAAAACGTAAACACTGGAAACTGCTCTTTCATTCAATCACAGACCTTTCCTTGGTGTATTCAGGTCAGAAATGGTGGACTATTATCGAGCCTCACAAGCAGTAAAAAATAACCAAAAATTTCTTAGGTTTCCAGGTAATTTGTCTCAGTCAGTGGCACCACTGAAGTGCACAGACTCTCTCAGGGGCAGGGGTGAAAAATAAAAAAAGGGCACATTCTCCATGTAAACCAACCTGGGGCTTAACTAGGGTCCAAGGGGCCATGCGTGCCAACAGCCCCCCGATGTAAAAACAAATTAATACAAATCATGCCAATGTCTGCCATTCCTACTAATACATAATTGCAGCACCTTTTACTAAAACCCCATTAGTCACACTTGATTTGACTTGACTTGTGGGGTTTTAGTAATCAGTGCTTCAATTAGTCTCTAATCCAAAATCAACTGAATTGAATAACAAAGATGCCTGCTCAAAGAGAAGAATTACAGCACTGTGAAGTTCTTGTTCACTTCCCGATTTCTTCCATTTTTGCATATTTGCAACACATAAATATTAGGGGTCATTGAACTAATTTTAATATTAGGCCAAAATAACTTGAGTATATGCATAGTTCTGTTTTTAAATGATGATTTAATACATGAAGGAAAAAAAGCAATCCAACATTACTTGGCTTATGTGAAAAAGTAGTTGTCCCTTTAGTTAACAAATCAACCAATCAAACAAATTTAATTTATTATTAGGTTCAATTTCACTGTACATACCCAGGCATGATTCCTGCCTGTCCTGTTGAATCAAAATATCAAATAGAACCTGTCTGGCAATGAGAAGTCAGCCAAAAGTAGCACATGATGCCACATTCTAAAGAAATTCTTAAACAAATGAGAAACAAAGTTATTGGCATCTATCAGACTGGAAAGAGTTACAAATCCATTTCTGAGGCTCGGGAACTCCAGCAAACCATGGTGAGCCATAATCTACAAATTGTGTTAACTTGGAACAGAGGTCAACCTTCCTGGGAGTTCCTGGCCTCCCAAATTTCTCTAAGAGCACATCGGCGACTCATTGAAAAGGTTACAAAAGAACCCAAACTAGCATCCAAAAAAATTGCTGGCCTGACTTGCCTCAGGTCAGGTTGAATGTTCATGATTCCACTATAAGAAAGATACTGGGCAAAAATGGTACCGGTTCTCATGGGAGATCTGCATGGTGAAAATAACTGCTGACCAAAATGAACACAAAAGCTTGTCTCTCCTCTTCGAAAAACATCCTAATGGCCCTCTAGACTCTTGGGAAATTATTGTTTGGATTGATGAGTTCAAAGAGGAACTTTTTGGAGGGCGTGGATCCTATTACACCTGACGTGAAGTTAACACAGCATTCTGCAATAAGACCATCCCACCAAAAGTCAAATACGATGGTGGTAGTGTGATGGTCTGGGGCTCGCATTGCTGCTTCTGGACCTGGATGAAAGGTCATAATTGATGGAGCCATTAATTCTGCCCCCGACCAGAAAATCCTGAAGGAGAATCTCCAGCCATCAAGCCCAGTGGGGTTATTCAGCAGGACAATGATCCAAATCACACAAGCTATTCCATCTCCGAATGGCTCATCAGAAACAAATTAAGGTTTTGGAGGGGCTAGAGGAAGTCCTGACTTCAATCTGTTTCAGACGCTGTGGCATGACCTTAAACAGGCAATTCATGCTCAAAAACCCTGCATGTGGCTGAATTAAAACATTTCTGCAGAGAAGAGTGGGCTAGATTTCCTCCACAGTGATGCAAAAGACTTTCTGACAGCTCTCACATCTGTTTGCTTACAGTTGTGGCTTCCAAGAGTGGCACAACCAGTCATTCAATTAGGAGAGACAAAATACAAGTGAGAGTGATGAAAGCTGAACAGGCTGATGTTAATTAAAGGGGACCTAACATGCTGATCCTTCTTTTACTACATATTAGTAATGTTATAATGTTGGTTGTCCATACTCAACCTCTGAAAAGTTTCTAAACATAAGATACAGGGATTTTGCCGTAATTCAAGAACGTAATTTTGTGAGCGTGATTTCCTCTCTGAACAGCTCCTCCCGAGATCTTCACGAGATCTGGGTAAAACCTGACGCCAGGTTGTGCCGTCCAATTAGTACAGACCTAGCCAGAGCCAACCACTGCTTTGGACCTGCCCACACCGGAAACTATTCTAGCAGGCACTAACAATGGCAGATCATACTATGCCTTAGTTGTGTCTACACTTTTGGAAATACAATAGAAGAACAGCAGATCATTTGAGGTGCAATTTTGTCAATATCTCTCCCAAAGTTACTTGTCTGCTTACTTTTGGACACAAAAAAAAACAAATATTTCTCTTCCAAAAGGCAATGCCCCCATAAATCAGTGGGTAGCTTTTTTTGTTTCCTGGCAGCAAACAGCCATGGCCAAAGAGAACGTTAGCTGTTTGTGCTCAGCATTTCACCAAAGACAGCTTTGTCAATAAAGGATAATTCGACACAGGATAAGCATTTCAGCTGCTTGTCAAACCTGAAGCAGTTGCATCGATCAAGCGCTTGGAGCCACAAGCTGTAAGTAACCATATAACAGCAAATAATGTAAGTGAAGCTAACGTGTTAAGGGTGGCTAGCAGGATCGCTAGCGATAGTTAGCACTAACAACTGGCCTCAAACGCAGGCTTTGTAAAATATCTGAAGATAAAGCCTGTATCGGTCGCGACTGTCCGTGACTCCCAGACACAGAAGCTGTAAGTTTCTTTTACTGCAAAAGCCAACCTGACATGATAGCCAGTTGATTGTGGCTGTAGCACAGCGGCTAACATAGCCAAGTTACTGTTACTAATGTTTGTGTCCTAATTATGCAAGAGTGATATCAGGGGAAATTCTACAGAAGGTGTGTGAACATCTAAAGTGTGACCAAAATCAGGATTAAGACGACTGACTAGTATGACCAGTGTGCAAAAATCAGAAAGCAGCAGGAAAACATTTGGCTCATCTGCCTCTTTACAGGTGAGTCTATTAAACTTAACCACTATCCTGTTGTACGTTGAACATGGATATTAACTAATTTACGGTTGGCACGCTTGATCGCCAATAGTATTGTTATTTGGTGTTTAGTCGCCGTAATGTTGCTGGAGATGACAGGTTGCTTTTTAATTTTTTAAGACACTCTGCATGTGATCATTATAAAAGCTCAATTTTGTGTTAAATCACATAGTCTTTTTCATATTAAAACTAGCGGGATGAACTGAAACATCTATATATGAGAAGCAAAAACAGAAGAAATAAAGATAGGGGGAAATCATTTTCCACAGCACCATGTGAAGACACTTTCAAAAAGTCATCACCTAATAGACCGACACCTACTACACACCCATGCACATGTAAACAGAAGCTCATGTACACGCAAATACACATACTGTACACTTTTAACAAGAGGGTGCTAGCCTGGCTGGCCCACAGACCAAACCCACGGCCAGTCAGTGTGCATCAGCCAGGCTTTTGTACGATGCCCATATGGTAGAAAAAAAAAGTTTCATTTTTGCCCTAAGGTCACGCCAGAGGGGCACTTAAGCCCCTGAAATGCCCCTCTGGTATGATCTTAAGGCGAAAAAGAAGTATGAGGGAGTCCCATTCAGGCACTGGTCAAATATATTGCTCAAGGGCACTTCGACACTCCAAACTCCAAAAAAAAAAAAAAAACACTATCCAAATGCTGAAAGCGCACAGACCATGGGATCCTGTCCATTATTAACTGAACGAATCTCATTCCATCCAACCACAAGCTTATACAGCAGTCACTGTTTTAAGATTAGCAGGGTCTCAAACTCACCCATCTCTGTTTCATAGGGTTTTCCATCTTCAGGCAGCTTGATGTACTGTTTGGAGAACATGGTGCTGCCGTACCCAAGGATGTACCCCTCCAACTTAACGTTGGGGTTCGGACGGACAAACTTCAGGACGATTGTGTCACTGGTGACATTGATCCGAACTTTCATGTTCTGCCGTCTCACTGTGAGAAAATGAGATGAAAACAATTAAAGTTGCTTTAGTTTACATAACTATGACCACTGAATCAGCATCAGCGTAATGCTTTCAGGGAATTGATTCTCTCAGAGCAGCCATTGTCCATGATCCACATCTGTACTGGGATTATAGGAAATATTATTCACTTTCAATGTGGATGTGGTTCATATCAAAACTTCCATGGAAAATTGGAAGCCGCAGAATCGAGAAATTTCACAAACAACTTGCACGTTAAGAACTTTCACTTTTCATTACAATGTGACTTCATCATTTTGGACTGTTGGTCTCTTTGCACACTGTAACAATCACTTATATGTCATTGCCCCTTTAAGATCTACATACGTTGTGCCAATGAGCATTCCATACATTCTTATTGGCTCTCTTGGTTCAAAGTTAAGAGAATGGAAATGTCTGGATGAGATCCTGCATATTGTCCTGCTATCTTTTCCACTCTTGACCCCTTATGTGGTCTATTTGCACAATAGTGAGCATGAGGTCCGCAGTGCCATGAGAATTGGCTGCAGCAATGTCTCATAATTTCTATAAATAAGTAATTTGAGAACAGAGATCATTTTGACCCTCTTTTGTTTATATTCCCTCTGCCAGTGATGGATCAAGCAGAAAGCAAACACCATTAGGCCAACTAAATGCATCCATAATCCTGCAATAGCAGAGGATATGCATGCCCCAAATTGCCATTCACAGTTAACCAATCCAAGTGTTGTGGCATTTTCACAGGATTTCAACTAACCATGTCTAACAGCTCGCAGATCTGATTAGTGTCAGACAGCATGCAGTACAGGGAAAAGCACCTTTTAACCTTTCACATTTCTCACAAAGAAAAAAAGCAATGGAAATGTTTTTAAATGCACCGCTAAATGGTTGAGCAGAAAATTAAAGGGTTAAACTACATAGTCTGTAAGTATGAGCACAAAAATGGCCAGAATTCCAGCTTGATACAGCTGGCTGATATGGATATGAATAATCACAGATTAAGGCTTGGAGTCTCAAATTTTACCGGTTCATTGTCTCCAAATCCAGTTTTGTGGAGGACTGAGCCAAAAAGCAAAGATGGCATCACTGTCCAAAAACTAACGATCTGCTCTGCGTTCCCACCAATGGAAGTAAAAACCTGTGTGCCCGCAAACAGCACAAATACTTACCCACCATTGCAAGCCCGCTGGCAGCCTAAGTCCTAAGCCCCTGTGGATCAATCTGTGCCGAATTGAGCCAAACAACCCTTTTATTCTCTCCAATGTCAACAGTTCGAACACACCAAGATTTCTCCCTCAAACAAAGCATGACAAATGGAGAGATTATGACGAGACACGCATTACAGCAAGGCAAGAGAAGTAAAAGTCATAAGGACTGTGAAACTGAGAAGCATTTTTCTCTCAGTCAAGCTTTTAGGCAGACTCACAGTCTGTAGCTCACTGCCTGCATGTTTTTTATTACATGAAGAGTCTGCTTTGATTAGTTTAGTTTAAACACATTTGGAGTTTTTTCTCAATATAAACACTTTTTAAAAATTATTGCTTTAGTTTTTCTTTTGCTGCATATTCTGCTGAGTGATGGGAGAATCTTCTGGCATAATAAACACTTTGTAAACTCAAGGCCTTAGAGCATCGTAGGGTCGAGCCTGATTGAGTTCAAATTAAGTAATGGGACTGTAACTTCCACAAATGTGTTTTGCTAAAAAAAATATAAAGTTTTAAGTTAAGTTTCAGTTAGGTTTTCCTGAAGAATTATAAGCAATGATGGCCAATAGACAGAAAGTTAAAAATGCCTTTAAACTGATAATAAGTCTTGATCAGTTTTCAGCCATTTTCCTTGATGAAAGATACTCTAACCTCTTAAACCCTAACGCCCCTGGTACCGGGGGCGGCCGTTACTCATAATAAATACAGTATGTTTCCTAGTCGGATTATCGTCATGCGGCTTTTCCACTTAACGTGAAAATACTCATGTTGACCATTTTTACTTGAACCGAACACAATTCAAGCACCAAAGCAAGTAAATAAGCACGAAGTAAAACATATGATAAAATCATATCAGTGCCGAGTTACCAGCATTTCGGCTGAATTTGTGCTATGCATACAAACGATATCTCAAATGAAAGAGGACAGTCCACAGAATGCAACAATATAAGCCTTGTCATTTTTAACCGACACCACACTCAAAGAACAGCAGGCATACACTTTACAGTCTACAGAGATGAGCAAAATTTTTTTCTTATCTTTGTTATTTTGTAATAAAAAACTGTTTGAGGGTAAATTTGTGCTTGCTATTGTTCGCCCAATGTGTCCATGTTAGTTTGAAACTAGATCTTCCAGTCTCTAAGCATGTTTTTTCCAGGGCATTGCTTCAAAGATGTCAGCTCCTCAGCATTCAGCTGGTTTGCGATACATTTTTCTCTCTGTGATTGGCTTGTGATGCTCTCAGAAAGATTTTTCTGGTAGCCATCTGATTCTACAGGCTCTGACGTTTTCAACGAGCCCTAAACCACCTTAATTGCACAAACCTAGCCTGAGCTAGAGCCTTGCATTCCCAATGCATGAAACTGACTCCATGGGCCATTTACATGTACTTAAATAGTGCAACAATATATATGCTTAACTGGTTTGTTTGTGGTATTTTTGGTATAATTATCCCCTAAATATTGAACAGTCATTCTCAAAGTCATTTTCTGACTGAATCTTTGTGCCATTCTTCATGAACACTGCGAACACAGCAGTACAAGCAGGTGGTGAGGTTAAAGCACTGCATCCCAGGTGACCAGGGTTCAATCCATGGTGAGGATGTGCAATTTTTAAGGCATTAATAACATTTTACTTGTATAAATAATTACTGGGGTTTTTGTTCTTTTTACTTTTTAAAACCTTTTTTTAACCAAATTCACAATTTTATTTATTGCTTTTTTAAATAAATCTGCTCCAGTGGAGTCAACCTTCATTTTCTTTCAATGTATTATTTTTGAATAGGAAATTGTATAGGCTACAGGACTGGAAGAAATAATAATACTAATAATAAAATTCAATTAAAAAAATTAATAAGTGGTTGTATTTGGATGGAATGTATGAAAATGGATGGTACCTGAAAATATGAAACGGCACACAGTGTAAGCTTGGACAGGCCACCTAGACATTCCCAAACTAAAACCTCTCTAATTTTGCTCTGATTTACTTGGTTAGAATAAACGTAGGCACAGATAATGGTGAGACTCTGTGCTGTAATTTTTTGAGGGGTTTCAGACTGCAACTGAATAATTTTAAGACAGATAAAAGTAAAACTTTGTTTGGTGCAAAAAGATGTTTCATTTATGCAGTGTTCCATCTTCATTTACTCTGACTCAGTGAAATAAACACTCATTTTTGCACCATGACATAAATCCCCTTTACCTTTATTATGATGCCAAGATTATACAAATCGACCAAATTTGTAGCGGAGATATAGTCATTTCATTTTGGGAATGTCATTTTCTAGCCAGAGGCTCAGGGCTTAAGGGGTTAACTCACCTCTTTCGGGTGTCGCCAATTCCCTTTGTAAAGGCAAGAAATAAAATGTGTCATTTGGATGGAACTATCATGAAGCATAAGTTTGCTGGCCTGCTTTGCGGGATATGACAAAAGTTATGATCGAAAACAGGCCAATGATCATCCGTTTCAAGAGATGTCTACCGCCCTCACTGTTTTCTGTTCAGCAGTTCACCACTACTGATAATAAGCCTGTTTACAAAACCCAAATACCCATTTTAAGTTAACTCACTCACATTGAAGATGGCTCTGGTAAAGATTTGCAATTCCTACCACGACTGCAGAACACCATTCTCACTGGCAGAGAGTAGAAGTGTTTCAATTCCAAGCATTGAAAGGATCACAGAGTTCGCATTGCTGTTGTGGACTGGGGGAGGGGAGGCAGATGGGGGAGGAGAGACATGTTACTGGATTGCAGATAGGAGGGTTTTCATTTAAATTACAGATCCAGCGAGAGAACATACCCCCCACCCCCCACCCCTCACGCGCTGCTACCCTGAAACTTCTCCTATGGCTGTTTCCTTTCTCGTCTTTACACAGACAGAATGTCTGTGAGCTGAAGTAACTGCATTCGGCATGATGACAAACTGCAGGAAAACAGATACAGGATAGCAGAAAGCCTTAACAGGCAGATGACCGACGAGCAGAGTCTTTAGTAAATTTCTTGCAGGGGTCAAGAGCCGAGATTTCGAAGAACTCGTTAAAGGGATAAGTTCTTGGGGCCCTCATATCCGGAGGTTCATACACAAGCTCAGTCTCAAGGCTACGTGGGTCCTGCTCCACAGTACGGTGCATTTCTTACTGCCTAGCAAGAGTTCTACCTTATTGAATTATGTCATGTGAAATGCAGGTGTTTAGCTAGGAATTATGGGCCTCCTTGAAAATCGAAAAATTTTTCTGGGCCTCTCATCCTACGGGACTTTTTGTGGGGCCTCTTCTGCTGGGGGGTCTCCAGATTTACAACAACCTTTCATGCCCCCCACATCCCCCACCCACAGCAATGCCGTGTGTGAGCAGGAGTGTTTCACAGTCATTTGCAAAATGC
Source organism: Gymnothorax reevesii (assembly GCA_029721435.1). Lineage (NCBI taxonomy): Eukaryota > Metazoa > Chordata > Actinopteri > Anguilliformes > Muraenidae > Gymnothorax > Gymnothorax reevesii. The sequence continues at coordinate 16,104,351 of CM056587.1, read as the reverse complement.
TTTTAAATACCCGCGTTGAGCTTGCGCTTTTGTAAAAACAAGTTCAAGGACTTTTAGCAAAGCACGGCAGAAGAATTCTCCCTTGGCATCTGTGCAGACATCTGTTACAGAGTCAGAGTAATGACAAACCTGGTTCCCTCTCCACAGTACTGGGCACCTCAAAATATACAATGGGGGCCCTCTGACTCTCTGTCTTCACAACATCCAGCTTTTCCCGTCAGGCAATACTCTCATTATGGCAATATTTGGTTATACTTTAATGCTTGAATGGAAGTGCACGAGCTGAACTCATGGAACGCTCAAGGCCATATTAGGAACCTTCCTTGGAGTCTTCAGCACAGAGATCAACTGAGAATAATGGGAAACTGGTCAGGAGGGAGCAGCCCCAGCAAACCTGGCAATCTTAGAAAGCTGAATCAACAGGTTGCCTGACATTCATGACATATCAGTGGCCCACAGTCAAGCACTAAAATCAAACCATGTCTGGACCTGAGGGGACTGATGCCTGGTCTGTTAGCGCACGGGATGGCGTTTATCATCTAGAAAACAGCCCTCATTGCCTGCCAGGTGCCTTTGAGCGACTGGGGACTAGGGAGGATTCAAATATGCAACTGCCTCCTGCCTGCTCACACAAGGAATGATGTCATACTTACAGTCATCTTGATTATGAAGTCTCTCGCTCATGTTGTTTCATTTTACTGTGAAATTACAAGATGTTTTCGCGTACAGAAATAAATATCCTGTTTAATCCAGCTGTCATGCAGTTTTATGGTGAGACATTTTCAAGGGCGGAGTGAAATGAGCTTACAGGAATTTATAATAAACTTTAGCCAAACACGGTCGTATACCATGCACTGTGTATGAAGATAAAAGGACACTAAAGTACGATAGCTTGTCTAAAATATCTTGTGGCTTTATTTTAGTAGTTCACCTGGATTTGAGGTACGCCATTACTTGAGTTATTCCTGAGCTTGTTTATGGTTTTGCTCCAATTCCATGTCTAAGGTCAAGGCTACCTAACCCTGTTCCTGGCCATCTGCCATGTTGTAAGTTTTTCCTTAAACCTAGACAGAGCTCTCACCATTTAACTGAGAGATGTCAGTGAGCTGTGGAATCAGATGTGCAATTTTAAATGAGAATGGGATGGTAGATCACCATAGATTTTGTTTGTGGGCTCATCCATGAGCTATAACAATACAGTGAACAAGATTCTACAAAAGCCCATAAGTTAACTTCATTTTTACATCCATTTATCCTCTGGTCAGGAGAATTGGCGAGTATAATTCACGCAAGTCTACTCACTTTAATGGACTCGGCACAACTTACTGCTTTGCCTTCACATGCAGAATATCTCTCGAGTTTTTCCTCGTTTATTTACCCACATACTCTCAAGAAAATTCTAAGCACATATTAGGAATTAATTCAGGATTTAAAAACAGTGTCTGAAGTAAAATCTGTGCTTATTTGCCCATTTTAGCAAAATCTGGAAGCCTAATACCATTACATTTTTGAACTGAGCAAGAGTTGCTCAAGTCTTGTTGCAACTGCTAACATTTACTGAAAAATACCATTGGGCCAAGAAAAGATAACATCGGCTCCGGGAGAGGACAGCTCTTAAACCACCTCAAGTGCATGCACTCAGAATTCTTAATGATAATACTTGTTTTCAGACTCTTTTGCAGCAAAGATGAATAAGGGGAGAAACAAACCAAAAAAAAAGTGAGTAGGCTAATGGTGGACCACTCTGTGAATGCCTCCCCCTCCACTCTCACCCTCACAAGGCCTGAGGACCTTTTGTTCCTGTTTTCTGCAAAATCCCCCCTCTTCTGTCAACTCTCCACTTAATCAATGAGAGTGTAAATGCCTGACCAAAAAGCTGTGCATTCAATGTCATACCACTGCTGACTAATGATACAAACCACAGCTGAAAATATGCTCACATCAGGCAGACAGTATGCTGGTCTGACATTGCTGATGGCTCAGTGCATTCCTTGCTCCTTCATCCAGAGCAGCAACTCTCTGAACCTGACTGTCATCTCAAAATCCTCACCAAATACCCTCGTCCTGTTATGTTTGCACTGGCATTTACAATCACTTCAAAGTTTTCCAACCCAGGAGCACCACAAATTACCTTAACCCTCTCCTAAGCAGAGAGCTGCCATTCCTGGGTGGACATGGTTTCTCTGGTTCTTCTTGATAAGCTGTAACTCCGGTAATGATGCTGAGACGTGTTGCGCAGTTGGCTGCAGGGATCTCAGCCTGAGCTTCAAGGTTTTATCATTTCTATAATTAAAAAAGTGCGTATTGCTCTGTGAGGATGTAATTGCCCCTTCATGATTTCTCTTTTTTTTTGTATATTTGTCACCAATAAGTGTTTCAGATCATCAAACATATTTTGATATGAGACAAACATAAACCGAGTAAATACAAGATGCATTTTTAAATGATGATTTAATTTCTTAAGGGAAAAAAGCTGTACAAATCTACCTGGCCCTATGTGAAAAGGTAATTTTGACTTGCTATAACTGATCTGTTGTGCTCTCTGCCAGAAAATCCTGAAGGCAAATGTCCAACCATCAGTTGGTGACCTCAAGCTTAAGCACTGGTGGGTTAAGCAGCAGGACAATGATCCGAAACACTCCAGCAAGTCCACCTCTGAATGGCTTTTAACAAAAAACAAAATGAAGGTTTTGGAGTGGCCTAGTCAAAGTTCAGACTTTAATTCGATTGAGATGTTGTGGCATGATCTTAAACAGGCCGTTCATGCTCAAAAACCCTCCAATGTGACTGAATTAAAACAATTCTGCAAAGAAGAGTGGGCTAAAATTCCTCCACAGAGATGTGAAAGACTCATTGACAGTTATCGCAAACGCTTGTTAGCAGTTGTTGTCAACTGGGCGGTGGCACAACCAGTAATTAGGTTCAGAGGGCAACTACTTTTTCAAATAGGGCCAGGTAGGTTTGGATAGCTTTTTCCCTCAAGAAATGAAATCATAATTTAAAAACTGCATTTTGTATTTACTCAGGTTATCTTTGTCTAATATTAAAATTTGATTGATGATCTGAAACATTTAAGTGTGACAAATATGCAAAAAAAATAAGAAATCAGGAAGGGGCAAATACTTTCTAACAGCCCTGTATATGGGGAACATGCACATGCTTCTTACTGTTTTCAAACTGCAGACTCTTATTTTTCCATTTAATGGTCTTCATTTGTTTTCTTTTCTTTTTTACTGGAGCAAAATGCAGAACACACCCAAATTGTGGCCTGGGCTTTTAGTCATCTTCTTCCACAGATATCATGCTGTACTCAAGACTAAGGATGAACGTAACTTTAATCTTTTAAGCCCTGAGCCTCTGGCTCGAAAATTACATGCCCAAATTGAAATGAGTGTATCCCTGCAACTACTTGGTCAATTTAAATAATCTTGGTATCATAATAAAAAGTTACAGCTTGGGGATTTTTGTCAAAGTGTAAAGATGGACCACAACATTCAAGAAAGATCTCATTTCCGCCTAATAAAATTTTAATTTAATCCCTTTTCAAACAAGGCAATCAGAGATAGCAGGCCTGGCCCCAGCCACGGGCTGACAGACAGAGTGACAGAAACACACACACACACAGACATGATCATTGCTTAACCTGGCTCCCTAGGGGAGGGGCCAGGTAATTATTTAGTTGCAGTCTGAAACCTCTAACAATTACAGGACAGAATCTTACCATTATATATGCCGAAGGATATTCTAATCAAGTGAATCAGAGCAAAATTTGAGAGGTTTTAGTTCAGGAATGTCCCGGTGGCATCTCCAAATGAGCGATTTGGCACCTTTTTGGGCATTGTGTGCCATTGGAGGTTTTTCAGCTACCAAACTGTAATACTAATTTAATTTCACTTATATGTCACAACAGGAATGCATTCCATCAAATCAGAATTGTTTTGAAAAAATTTTTTTCTTAATTTTTTTTCATTGCAACCAGTCCTGTGTACATTCTCCCATTCAAAGAAAATGCATACAAAGGAAATGAAGTTTGACTCCACTGGAGAAGATTTATTTTCAATAAAAGAAGCAAATAAACAAAACTATATACAAAGATAACGTAAAAAATGGTTAAAGGTAAAAACAAAAGACACCCCAGCAATTATTTATACAAGAACCATGCTTCCGATGCTTTGAGTACACGTGTGTACTGGTGCATGGACACCCAAGTTGACGCACCAGAAAAGCAACGCTTTATCTCAGGCTAGTTTTCTGCTGTTATGGTGGATGAGGGCTCCTTGGAAACTTTAGAACCCATAGAATCTATTGGCCCCCCACAAAGTAAAATTGACTAACAGCATCACAAGCCAATCACAGAGAAGAAAATACATGCGTGCAAGGGAAATGATCAAGGCCAGACTTAATTGGAGGCAGTGCCACGGAAATAAACATGCATGAAGACTGGCAGATGCAGTTTCATTACAACAGGGACACATTGGGCTAACAATGGGCAGCACAGATTTACCCTCAAACACAGTTTTTATTACAAAATGTCAAAGGTAAGAAAAAAAATTTTGCACAGTGCTGTAGAATGTAAAGTGTATGCCTGCTGTTCTTTGAGTGTGGTGTTGGTTTTAAATGACATTGCTTATATTGTTGGATTCTGTGGACTTTCCTCTTTCATTTGATGTCTCGTTTGTATGCCAAGCACAAATTCCGTAGAAACGCTAGAGATTGAGCGCTGATATTATTTTATCCTATGTTTTGATCCATGCTTATTTAATTGGTTGGTGCTTGAATTGTGTTCAGTTGAAGTAAATATGGTCAACATAACCTTTTCACTGAGTTTCTTCCCATTAGATGGATGAGCCACATGACGGTGTTGCCATTAGGAAACTAGCCTTATTCCAGCCTACCAAAGAAAACAGCCAAGCTGTAACAAAATTTTATCAGATGCCTACCGTTTTCAACGAACTTGCAACACACAATTGAAAACTTATTTGGTTTGTCTCTTGATTTGTTACAGGCTGTGCGATTTTTTTGAGTTTGGTTATCCACTTTAAAGTCTTGTGATGCGAAGTTTTGCAGGAATGTGACATAGTTTCATTATTGTGTTGCTGGCTATTTGAAAAAAGTAGACATCTGACAAACTTTTGTTACAGCTTGGCCGTTTTCTTTGGTAGGCCCGTAATTTCTGATGTTTATTTATTGTCCCCCGGTAGTGGGGGTGTTCAGGTTTAAGAGGTTAAGGTAGACTGGGCCATCATCATACATCACACTGTTCTTGTATCATTGGGGACATGCATATGCAGCACACATTACACCACACTGTAAAACATGGAGCCTCATTAAGTTATGTGAACTTATTTCTTCTCTTTATCTCCACTTGTCATCACAAGTTTTAAATATTGAATTCAAGTTCTTGAGTTTTCTAAAGTTAAGCTTAGTGTTATTCATTGTTTGACTGATTCTGAGTTGAAACAAAGCTTATCTTCAAGTTCAGTTAACTCAAATTTAGTTGCATTTACTCACATTTTTGAGGCATCCAGTGAACTTTCGTCTCTCACTGTAATACATTTCAGGCTGGATAAACTCAGAGACAAAAGTTCACTGGCTGCCTTCAAAATGTGAGTTAACTCCCCTCAAAGCTAAGCTTTGTTTCAACTCAAGGTTAGTCAAGATCATGGATAACTTTAAGTTTACCTTTTGAAAACTTATGAACTTGAGTTCAATATCTAAAACTTGTTATGACAACTGGAGTTAAAGAGAAGAAGGTTCACATAACAATGGGGCAATCATGTTTTATAGTGTTATACTTCACGCATTGAAACACTGGTGTGAAATTATTCTCTTGCCTGCTGGCAGCTGTTTCAATAACTGCTGGAAATAAACACAAACCAAGCAATAAAATTGTGGAGAAAGAGAACACGGCCTGGACAGCCAATGACTTGTCGCATCTGCAACACACATTTATGTTCGCGCACACACCCTTTTTCAGCAGGGGTGGCGAAAATAGTAACTTCAGCTGACGAAATCACACTCATTTCCTCCGTGAACACATGCGGTACATTACCTATTTCTGCACATGCTCCCTTGGTCAATATAACAATAACGTTATAAATGAGGAATATGTAAGCAAGACAAAGAAAGGGCATCCTTTCAGATGAAAACAGAATGACCTCGTTTCTCTGAAATTTTCAATAAATTTGCCCTGCGTAAATCAGCAATTGGTCCAGTCTCAGCGCTGTAGTAGCTCCGCACCTAATTTTACGAAAACTCTGACTCATCAAAACTGAGTTCACTGTATCTCTGACAAATCAAAAGTAATTACACTGTTCCTCTGACTTGTCATAACAGGTTTCTTCATACCTCTGACTCGTCGAAACTGATTTCACTATACTCCTGACTTATCAAAACTGATTTCACAACACAACTGACTCGTTAAAATTGATTTCACTATACCTCTGACAAGTCAAAAGTGATTTCACTTTACCTCTGACAAGTCAAAACTGATTTTACTACAAATCTGACAGGTAAAACTGATTTCCTAAAACCACTGACTCGTCAAAACTGATTTCAGTACACCTCAGACCAATCAAAAATGATTTTACTCCATACTTCTGGCCCATTGCAGGAGCCAGACATAGTTTTGGTCGGCCACAAAAGCCACAAAACTCAGCTACCCCGGCTGGATCGTTAGCTGCTCTGCTCTGTGATAATTCAGCAATCACAGTCCATTCTCACATCAAGTGATCAATTTATAGGCTACTGCCCTCCCTCAGGAGGCTGCTGCTCCTACATGCATGTTAGGCCTAAACCTGCAGCTCTCGTGTCTTTTTTCACAGCTTGGGAGGTAGGGGTATTAATTTAAAACCCCTCTACTACCGTAACTCTGCCTCCCTCTGTTAGACTGTCTAATTAGACTAATTAATCAGACTATCCCCAATCTGCAGCTCACTGGTGCAGTAGGTGGTACTGTCACCTCACACCAGGAAGGTACCAGGTTTGAATCAAGAAGAAACTTTCTGTGTGGAGTTTGCTTTCCCTCTCTGTATCTGCATGGGTTTCCTCTGGGCACTCTTGTTTCCTCCCACATTTAAGACATGCCATCTGTCTGTCCTCTGGAGTTTTAAATGTTTTATTGAAACACGCATCGCTTCATGATCTGCTCTGTCAGCACCCCCTGTGGCAGGATCGGTGGCTGACCTCCCTGTTTTACCCACGCATGCTTGCATGAATGGCGTGAAGGCTTGCAGGGCAGGGCAATTACCGCCAAGGACAACAAACAGCAGGATGTAACCTAGACGAAAGTGGTTAAGACTGAAACATTGTTTCACCCCGCAACTCCGACCAATCAGCACCATATTTACCCCAAATCTCTGGCCACACAGCACTGTTTTCACCCTAAACTTCTAAACAATCAGCACTGCTTTCGCCTCAAACCTCGAGCCAATCAAAATCTTCATCTGCATCTACGTCAAATCTCCATTCCATTTTTAGTCCTCACTCCAAGCTATCTAAGTGACCAGAGATGAGGTTTGAAGTTGGTCAGCAGGTACGTCATCAAATGTGAGGATATAAAATAAATAGTGAACAGTTGGACTTGGCTTGAACAAGTTCTTCTGGTAGGATCTTCCTTCACAAGACTCCGACCAAAATATTTGATATTTGGTTTACCTGTGCACCATATCTTTTGAGGTTGGGCAAAATTTATCCATCTCAACATAGTCAACAGCCTCAGTAATGTACAGATACAAGCCTGAAAATGAATATAGCTGACCAGTCAGCACCACATTCATCATTCAGCCCAGTCTGAATGCAGTTCTAAACAAATACCTCCCCTACCTACCAGTGGATTTACCCCCACGCCACTGCCCTGCACTGTCTCCAAAACAAGACTTGCTTGGTGTGTGTTTTATTTACTTAACCACAGTTAGCGTAGTCAAACCAAGATTAGCATCTCTCTTCTCTCCCCCAGAGCCTTAATGCCCAAGCTCTGTGGAAGGAACGAAAAGAACCTTAAGGAAACCCACTCAAATTCAGGAAAAACATGTAAACAGCAAACAAAAAGGAACCAGCTGGCTGGGATTCGATGTGCAAGAACAGAACTAATCGATGCTGGAGTGTACCACAGGAGGAATGTTGCATTCTCATTCTGCGCCATGCATGCACTTTGCATTTTGTGCCAAAGAAACTCCTGCTATTGGTGATTGGGGTTGCATTGAGCTGCGCTGCAATATCAGAAAAAAGCTGGCTCAATATTTAGCATTTAAATCAGAAGCTAACCTGAATGCTGAAAAAAAATGTGAATAGCCCATGGTGTTATTTGTTGTTTAAAAGCTTTACAGTTTCACGAAAAAACCATAAACAAAGCATTTTCTTTGCCTACATCCCACCATTCTCTGACATCTAATAGAAGAATTTAAATATCATAATATGGTTAATACTCAGAATTCAGTGTTCAAGTGGCTTTTCTTGGAATCACTGAAATTGTGAATAACTATGACAAATAATTCCAATACCAAGGTTCTGACTTTCCTAATAGTACAACCACTGATAATGATAATTAAAATCAATAATATTAATAATAATAATTGTTAGTAGTTGCTGTAAAAGTGCAATTATAATAATTTAGGAGTGCAGAAATTATTATCATCAGATGAAGAACATATTTTCAGTGCCAGTAAGACTGATAGCATCAGTAGAGGTGCACTTGCCTCGTATCTTCCCAGCAGGTTTACAGAAGACCAGTGTAGCCACAGCAAGGAGCAGGAAGAGCGGCCGGATCAACATGCTAGCGGGTGGATGTCACCACAGTAATAGCTGCTTGGGGACTGGCGTTCACAGGCTGCAGAGTTTTGCAAACATCAGGGTCCACCAGCATCTATATCCAAGGGAGGGGGGTGGGGCTTCTGACCTCACGCTTCATTCCGGAGTCAAAATTTGTGTCTGCAGTTTAACTGTTTTCTTTTCCATGGGCTTTCCATTCTCTCTGTCACTCTATACTTCTAACTAATTTTTATTTTTGGAGGATGAGAACCACCTGTTTTAATTTTTATTCTTAGTCATTTTGTTTTTGCACACTGTGCACATTCTCATAATAACACAGGAACTTGGTTGGTAATAATTCCCCAAACAAATGCATGCACATGCACCAACACAAACAAATATATTCACAAACATGCAAAATGTGAGAGTGAGTGATACTGTGGGAGCTCAAAGACACACCTACAAAACACACACAGACACACACACACACACAGAAAGGCACATAGCAATCCCATATCCACATGCCCCCCAACAAAAGCAAACACACACACACACACACATGTAATGTGAGGGTAAATGTTTCCTTATGCAAACCAACATCCACAAAACACCTGCACACGCTCCCACACACTGTGGGAGCGCTCCCATATGCACGTGACCCCCCAAACACACAGACACACTGTCAGAGTAAGTGATTCAACATCCACCCGCTCACACGTGCACAACTGAGGTAGTAAATGATTCCATTTCCTCCTCTTCCCCAAAACTCACACACAGACACGTGCATGCACTCAGGATAAGTGGTCCCCTATGTATTCAAACACCGGCAAAACCTATACAGTGAGAGTTAAGTGATCCCATACCCACGTGCTCCCAAAAACACACACGCATAAACAAATGCGTAAATGTGGGAATAAATGTGAGATTTCATATCTACCATCACTCTTCACTCACACACACACACACACGCATACACACACACTCACTCACAATCACACACGTGTACACTGCTATACTCACAAACACACACACTTATGCACATGCACACATAAGCACACACGCGCGCTCACAGGCAAACACGCAAACACACCTACATGCACACACATGCGTGGAAACATGCGCACACACCCACAAACACAAACACACACACACACACACACACACACATACACACACTCACTTACACTCATGCAGACAGACACACACACACTCACACTCATGCATACGGACACGCGCGCACACACATGCACACAGAATCAGACACACACACACGCGCACATTGCCAATGCCACTGATCCCAGTGATCCCACAGCACATTTTCCCAGTAAAATATAAAAAACCTCTTAAACACACCTAATGTTATATCGACCAGGGCAAGTATTTGGGGGTAGTCTAAGAAACCATAAATTATTCTGCAACACATGAAACCCACAGAGGGAGGAGGTATTTAAATGGTCATCATTTCATTTGCCTGAGCGGTGTGTCACCATTCATCATCATGCATCACTGAATGCGAAGTATAGCGAGCTCCAGTTGACAAATGTTCGATAGAAAAGACCGTACATTATTTTTTGCGGGGGTCTAGCTCCCCCTTTGGGTTGCTGCCTTGATCCAGTCCCCTCCACTCATTCTCATGTATTATTTCAGCATGAGGAGCTCTCCATCAGAAATCAATACATTTTAGATATGTCTTTTATTTAGGCATCCAAGGACCAAGTACTGAAGATACTGGATTCCCAATATATTTGTTTAGATTATTATCATTCTTTTTTCTTTCCTTCTTTGTTTCTACCTTTTTCTTTCTTTTTCTTTCATTGTTTCTCGCAAATATTCATTCACTTTCTACAAAGACTGACACAATGCAGATCCTAGATATTGGATGGTCCATACAGGTTTACAGAAATGTCCAACAATGCAGCCACACCGACAGTGAACATCTTACAGTAATTTGTGCTGTACTCAAATCATTTTTTTTTTGTTAATGTTTAGGACAAAATTCTGGGATCCATACATAAGCAGTCTCTGAGAGCCCTCTTTGTCTCTTGATCCATGTTTCTCATGCATCTTTTGAAAAAAAAAAATGTAATGAATAATTGATCCAACATCTGCACACAAGAATCTGTAGTGTTTGGTTATTACAAATGAACTGTTCACGCACATTTAAACAGGTAACAAGTATTTGCCACTGACGTGTCTTTGTCCCCCGCCACAAAATGTAAAATTGTGTCAAAATGAGCAATCTCTCAGTGTGACCTTGAGAGTGACGCGAAGGTCACCAAAATCGACTGGCGCCAGGGTATCACCCTAATACATGTTGACATTGAATTTGAAGAAAATCCGTCAATTCGTTCTTGAGATATCTCACTGACAAGGATTTGGGATGTACGGACGGACAGAAGTACGGACGGGAAGTCGTAATTACTATGTTCCGCGCAGCGGGGGACAATAATAATTTGCAATGTGATAAACTGGTACCTATTTTGCCAGTTATTTTAACTGTAATTTCACAATCAGTTTATAACAGAGTGCAAATGCTGATTCAAATCCTTGCGCTTCTGCATATCACTTGTTTAACATGAGAGGGGTCAAAATTGCAAAAAATGTCGGTCAAGCCTGGTACAGCCGTACCTCATCAACCTCGGCTCCGTGTAAAAGCCTGGACCACTGCAGTGACACATGCAAATTTGTGGTTCCATGCATGTTAACTGTAAACCAAAGTTATATGCACGTAAGACTCTACTTAGAGTTAAAATAACAGCAAAAAACTGTGTTGAATTAACTGTTAAATTCTGTCAATTTATAATAGTATGATGTAAGCTTAAGACTGCACAGTCTGAAATCTCACATTTCAACACTCCTCCCTCAAAATGCTGTAGCTTTCAATTACAGTGTGATACTTCTACTACGGTTAAACAAGGTTTGCATGACGTATCATTTTTAAAGAGGCAATACTGTGCAAAATGTCAACCTTTATTCATATTCTGGAACTCCACTACCGTACCTTTAAGATTTAAGATGAAAGAAAATCTCTAATATTGACCCCTAAAAAAACGTTGTTTTTGCTCCTCCCTCTTCAAAGCACCCCTACATAAAACTACAAAAGCTCACTTCCTTCTGATTGGCCCAATTCTGGAAGCCTACGGAGGGGCGGAACCCAATTCTGTGCTGTGCCTGGAGCAGACGACCATATAAGGACATCCGTAACGACCTGACATCAGTGCTTTGCGAAAGTAGAAAACCCGTCTGGAACCTGGGCTGTACGACGTGTGTGCCCACATAGAGCCTTGCACCTGGCCTACATTACATGACAATACATTTTGTTCTGTTTTTGTTTTTTAGATGGGCTATGTAATTATTTATGACTGTTCTTGACCTAACGTGCATCTCAAATGAGATTCCCATGTGTCAATATTATTTACAGTCAATGTGACTTTAAAAAATCTCTTGGCCTGTTGAGTCCATCAAAATTGTGCAAGTCAGGGTGAAGTTTGCAACATAGAAAAACAGAGGAGTTAAAACGACAATTCAGATGCGTGTAACACAAAACATATTGTGGCGTGTAGCTGAACACATTGACAAAATTAATTTATAATTAACAATGGTTGGAGCAGATTAATTGGGACAGAGCTCCCCATAAAGCTCTGATGATTTCTGACACGGAGAGAGTCGTCGGTGTTGTGCTCATAGTTCACTTTTCACTGCAAAAAAAAAAGACAAAACTTAAAGGTAACCAAGCAGCAAAGCATTTTTTGAGTTCGCTCAACTTCAAGTCCCTGTGGGTCCACTGTCATGATTATGGTTTTGGTCATGTTTATGTTCAAGCTCAGTGTTCATGATTTTGTCTTTTATTTATTCTTTTTGGTTATTGTAACCCTCAGGTTTTTGGTTCATTCCATTTCTCAGTTCCATTGCACTTGTCTCCCCTGTCTTGTGATCTAGTTGGTTCAGTCCGTCTTCCCTGTCTTCGCGCTCACTGACTTCGGGTGATTTAAATTAATTCTGGTGTTTAATATATTTCTTCGATTCTCATTTACTTCCTTCATTTTACTGTTCTGATTACTAACAAAACTAACATTTGTATTTTGAATCATAATCTACTAGCACAACTAATCCATGTATATAGATTACTAACTTACAAGCGAGCACTCTAGTTACATCTGTAAAGTTGCACCGCTACTAATTTATACTAATTCCCTCACAGCTGTCGCCCTGTTCTAGTCTCCGCCTCTTGCTCAACTGTACCTGTCTCCCCCTGCGTTTCTGCGAGATCTCTCGCATGAGCTTAATTACTTTCCTGCACTTGTTATCTGTGCACTTGGAACTCCTTGACCGCAGCTGTTTAAATGTCATAGGCTGTTTGTGTGATTCCCGTCCGTGTCTTGGCTTTCGCTAATTTTCATGGTCAGGGTTTCCCTCATGTGATTCTCCCATTGTAATTAGTCTGATCCAGCTCACCTGTTCCCTGCATAGCATGTGACTTCACTCCCGTCTATTTAAGAGTCCTCACTGCAGTGCTGGCTTTGTCAGGATGTTGATCAATATTTCTTTGTGCAGAGTGCTGCGTATGCCCCAGAGTATTGGTTTTCTTCTACTGGTTTGTCCGACTACGATTGCCATTGCCCTTCTTGTATTGTTTTGTCTTTTTGGATTTTGACCCATTTTTGTATGACCATGATTTCTGTGTTTGGATGCCCTGTGTATGTTCATCGACTATGACATTTTGCCTACCATTTATGTACTTTTGCTCATCTCTCTTCCTGGTTCTGACCCCTGCCTGTCTAGTCGACTACTTGGATTTCGTATTGTTTTGGCTTTGACTGGGACTTCATTAAAGGCATACGTTTTTGGATTTGTGGTTCCTGAACGCTACGTCACATGCACAAAGTTGGAACTTGAAGTTGAACCTTCTCAAAAATGGATTTGTAACTGGTCGCCTTCGCCTACTTATATTGAGTCAACCTTTTTATTGCAGTGTGAATATCCCTCAAACCTTTTCTTTTTCCTGAGTAGTTATAAGCCTTTGCACATAACAAATGCATTGAGACAAACTGAAATTTAACACGGGCCATTTTTTTGGAGAAAATATGATTAAGCATTTATTCTATTGTATAAGAATGTCAGGTCATTTAACATAAGAAAAGCTATGTTGCAACTCATGTTGGTTTTATTAGGTTTTAACTTTACTTAAGTTCACTTGATTAGTGAAATTTACTTACCCCATTGGCAAGGTAGTCAAAATTACCTAAAATCAAGGACTAATTTTTTTGTCCTAAGAAAATGGTGATAGAAACAAGTGTTAACTCTTAAAATAAGTAAATTTCCCTTTCTTGAAAATCATTTTTTGCAGTGTTGAACAGGGCGATTGCTGAGATTGAACCAGGCTTATCGGAGAGGACGGCTTGGAGTACATCCCCGAACATCCCCAATCCTTGAATAGACCCAATACAATATAAAGCCCCTCAGGTCATGAACTTTCATTTGAACTTAATTTCAGGTCAATTGGACAAATGGTTCTGAAGATATGGCAAAAATGGTCATTTTCCATCACAAAGCACCACCTGGTGGCAAAATTTTGAACCATACAGATGTGATGTCATCATGTGACACGTGAGGTCATGACCTTGCAGTTGCACATAGTTTCATGTCAATTGGACAAATGGTTTCAAAGATATGGCAAAAATGGTGAATTTTGTGACAAAGCTCTACCTTGTGTCAAAATTTTGAACCAAGCAGGTATTATGTCACCATGGGACACATCCTCGGGTCATGACCTTACATTTGCACTTGATTTGAGGTCAATCAAACTAATATTTTCAGAGATATGATTAAAAACAGATTTTTTTCAGTTTTTGGCCCCTGGTGGCCAATCTAGAAATTGTAAATTGTCCAAAATCGAATCAGTTCTTCCTCTTTATGATTCTTACTCATATGCAAAACTTGTAATTTCTAATTGAAATATTACTGAAGTTATCCCGTTAACACGTAAATCAGTATTTGGCCCCTGGTGGCCAATCTAGAAATCGTAAATTGTCCAAAATTGAATAAATTCTTCCTCTTAATGATACTTATATGCAAAACTTGAAATTTGTAATTGAAATATTACTGAAGTTATTGCGTTAACACGTAGAGCACTGAGGCGGCGGCAGTCGGACCAAAAAACATCATATCCCCGGAACGCCATTTGGCGTTCGGGGATATAATTAGTAACAATTAGTAGAGGTGCAGCTTTCCAAGTTAACCGAAGTGTTTATTAGTGAGCTAGTAATGTATACACAGATTAGTTGGGTTAGTAGACTATGATACAAAATATAAATGTTAGTCTTGTTAGTAATCTAGAAAAGCAAGGTGAAGGAAGTAAACGAGAATTGAAGTAATAATATGGAACACCAGAAACCATTGAAATCACCCGAAGCAGGTAAGCACACAGACTGGGGAGACGAACTGAACCAACTAGATGACAAGACAGAGAGACAAGTGGGAGACAGGGGAGTCTCCAGCAGTTTTCACAGAGGGTAAAAGAGGGAGATCAAAACTGCTTTTTGAACCAGACTAATTTTTTAGTCTTTTTGTTTTCAAATTTTGTGACATTCAAATACCTGGACCCCCGCCATTGCCACTTGCCAGTAGTTTATTTATTCATTAATATTAGATATATAATGTTTTTTTTTTACTTGTTAACTTATACACTTTTGAAGCGGTTTGAGTAAGGGAGCTTGACAATATACTGAACAGTGAACGCGTTCATTTTTGAACAGACGCCTGTTCATTTTTGGATTTGTTCGAGGCTGCAAACCTGGTCACTGCGTTCCATGTTGAACACCCTTTCGTTCATTTTCCGATACGTTCATTCTCCGATGCCTGCCCAAGGCCTCATCTATGTGTAAAGTGAGCTTTTAGATTACGGGCGCGGATACTTTTGTGAACGACGACGGAATATGGATGACGGATTGTATAAACGCTTGTGCAGGCCTATTTTAAATTCTCAGTTCCTTAAAGTGAAATAGTTCTCATTGTCATTGTTATTTTTTTTTTCATATACTGGCTATAATCCGCCTGCTAAAGATCATTTGCAATTATGTTACGCTACAGGAATGGGATTATATGTGACCCACTCCTGTTCTCTGAACAAAAACAGATTCCGGTTATCTTAACAAAAACATATTGAATTTAGTTGACTGAACAAATTAAGTATTAATCGTGCACATCATCCAAAACTATTGTCACCGGTATTCCAGCGTGTCGCATGAATTCAGGTCTCACTCTGCGATCTCGTATCCCTGATCCAGCTAATCCCCATGGCATCACAAGACTACTTAGTGGTTTATCTTGCAATCAAGCTTATTCATTAATTGAACTGATAGCACCCTTATAATAAGGGTTATATTCATAAATGGGGAAGGGAGAAGATAAATATTTATTAACATTTAGACATGCTGATTTTATAACACTGTACAAATAGAGAGGTTTTACTTTGCTTATCTGCTTATCTAGATCTGGACTTGTCGTCGGTAGCTCCCACAGAGAAGCGGTTTCATATGCTATGAGTTCAATTTGAAAAAATACTGTACAATAAATGACACATAACAACACATAATATGACAAATGGTACAAAATCTGCGATAATCAATGGAACAAAATCTGAATATTATTGCAGAACTCATCGTGTACGTAGTGGGCTGTAAAGTTTGGCTTTTTTTTTTTTTGGCTTGCGCGTTCACAAGTTTGAAAAGAAAGGATTAATATCACAGATAATTTTTCAATTTGATATGAGCGGGACTACGTTATCCTAGTTCTTCCACTCACAGAATAGAACTATTAAACTTGGGCTGTCGTGCAGATGATGTGATACAATGCGTTAACAATAATTTTAATCAGCACTGGATCTAGCAATTGAAAAAAAAAACTACAATCTTTCGCATACAAATTGCCTAGCGGTTCACGTCATGATTTGCAATTCTAAAATGCATTTTTATATAAGAAGGAAAAAGTGGCATACTGACCCCACACGGAAGCAATGCTCATTCCAGTGAAGTATTCACACAGCAACATTTGAATTTTTGGCTGACTGAATGTACCCCAGTACCAGTGAATCACAATTTATCTCCAGTCTTGAGTGTGGAATGTGTTAAAGCATTTTATCGAACTCAATGAAAAGTGTAAGCGCATAGCGAAAGATTGATGATTTGTAAAGATATAAACTTGAAACTGGAAATTTAGTTGGATTTTTTAGGGGACGTGAAAACTGCTGTTTAATAGGCATATACTTTACAATATACTTCTAAATTCTGCAGGATGGGAGACGGGGAATTTTTTTCTTGGAGGGAAAGAAGGATATATTTACGCAGTTTGGAGTAAATTTTGCAAAGTGGAGAACAGATTCATTTTGTAATGCGAGAGAGGGTAGCTGCGTTCGTTTTTCCATGCCGTCCGGTCAAAAACGAACACATGCTTGTTCATTTTTGAATGCACTGCCATTCATTTTTAAGCTGCACACGAATGGAGACTCGTTCATTTTTGAACACCAGCTCAAATTTGAATGCGTTCAGTATATTGACAAGCTCCCTAACAAGGACGAGTAACTGCTGTGGAAGGAGCCACAGGAGTCTTCAAAATGGACCCATGCCATTCCTAAGTACAGGTATTTCCTTCTCAAAAATTAATATAACATGGCTCTTGTATTATTGGAAAAAAAGATTATCCAAAATTGCAATACTTTGGTCTAATGTAATTAAATGTGTAATTTAGGTATGTTTACCTTACAAAATTCATTTGAAAAATATAAACAGTTTTTTTTGCAATAAACATCTTTCCCCCTGGCCTGTTGTTCCCGTTCTGCTAAATATGCCTTGAGCTGCAGTGAATGTCTGATTTTATGAATCTGTCCAATAAAAGGCATAAATGTTAGCATGAGTCTTGCTCCAATGGTGAGACTGTGCTTCAGTCAGAATGACAAAATAATAATTGTCAGCAAAAATTTGTTTTTTCCAGCAAAATTTCTGACCACCAGGACTTATTTTTTTAAAATAGAGTTCATTCCTCAGCTAAGTATAATATCAACTTTATTTTAGTGATTGTGATTAAGGGGACCATTCGAGAATGAATGGAATGCTCTACTGTTTCCTCTCTCTTGGCATCCTCATCTATTGGTCAGTTTGGGTCATAAGGTGATATCACTGGAGCCATCCAAAACAATATCAACAAATATTGTCCAAATCCAGATTAGATTAACAAAAGCATCATCTGTCCACACCTAGAGCCTTCAAAACTCAAAATTAAGATTATCACACTGTCAAATGAGTTTGTGCCACACATTTTGCCAACTTGTGCATCTTTCCGACATTATTTCATTTTTATTTCCAGTTTTTCAGTCACGCTGAGATGGATGAGAAAAGTCAAGTAGTGCTTGAGGTTAAAATAAAATCTTAAAATGGTTTAGTAGGTAATAATTACCTCACAGCAGGTCATGATTTCAAATCTAACCTGGGCCCTTTCTGTGTTGAATCGCATGCTCCCCACGTGGGTATTCTCAGGATACGTCGGTACTCTCCCACAGTGAAAAGACAAGCATGCATTGCTGATTGGAGCCTCCGGCTCTGGGTGCATCTGAATTCTCTAAACAGCAAGAAATCTTTCTTGATAACAGATACGAACTGGAAGTATTCTGGCTGGTAGCCATGACAATGAGAAAAGGAGGCCATTAACTCTTTCATTGCTTCCTTCCAGCGGGGAAATATAGGAACAACCTTGGAAGTAAGAAATCGTAGATTATAAACCACAACCCCCTGCTGCCGTATGTATCCTTTGGATTCTGTATGTCAATTTTCATAGTATTTTGATTTGATCCGTCTCGTCATTATCAGGCGTCATTAAGCTCATGGTGTGTTAAATGAGAGAATATCTGATTATTTTCATAGACGTGACCCAAGGTTACTGAGAAAACTCCCTGCAACTTTATCTTGACCTGTGTGACATTTTCAAGAATCGAAATTTTGTGGCACCATGAGACGAGCACGGCAGACGTCGGAGCGCAATGTCAGCAGTTTTCATGGGAAACTTGCTGTCGGCAGTGGCAGATTAAAGGTGGTTATGAGCTCCTAGGCTACTGTTTGGTGTCGTTCCAACTGTTCCCATCAAGAACCTAATACTGGACATCTACTGTAGTGTGCAGTGATGATTATACACCACCACTTTTTTTCAAAAAGGGGCCCTAATATATTACTTCTGTATAATTTTTTGGTTAAAAATGTATTGAAAAACACTATTGTAGGTAATGAGAACAAAAAAAATTATTCTCACGGGTACAAGCCCAATTCCGAAATAGTTGGGACAATTACACCAGACAGTATTTTATTCACAATAGAACAATAGTGTCATAGAGATAGAGATAACAAAGCAAAATGTTGAAACTGAGAAATTTTACAATTTCATCCACAAAATGAGCTCATTTCAAATTTGATGGCTGCTACGAGCTCAAAAAAGTTGGGACAGGGGCCTGTTTACCATGGTGTAGCATCCTCTCTTCTTCTCTTAAAGATTATTTTTTTTGGGAATTTTTCTTTTACTTGATAGCTACAAAGTGCAGAGAGACAGGAAAGCCATGGGGAAGAATGGGGGAAGACATGCAGCAAATGACCCCAGGCGGACTCAAGCCCAGGTCGCCGCAGGAAGGACACAGACTCCATGGCACGCGCACCCAGACCGATGAGCCACCGGGGCGCCCCTCCTGTCTTCTTTTTAACACAGAGTGCAGGCGTCTGGGCATTGAGGAGACAAGTTTTTTGAGTTTAGCCATTGATATTTGATCCTACACTTGTTTAATTTTTTGTATTTATGTATACATTTTGTATAGGGCTTTTCGCAGAGACTGTCACAAAGACCCTTTACAGTGAGACTTCAGATAAATAAAAGGGCAGTGCCCAGCCTATTCCCCACTCCAGCAAATGAGGCAAAAAACTCCCAAGAGGAAGAAAAATCCTCCAATTTAAGTTTAATACAGGCTTCCAGCTGCTGGAGAGTTTTGGGTCTCCTTTGACGGACTTGTCGTTGATTTATACGCCAAACATTCTCATCTGGTGAAAGATCAGGACTGCAGGCAGGCCAGCTCAGCACTCGGACTCTTCCACTACGAAGCCATGCTGTTGTAATAGCTGCAGTATGTGGTTTTACATTGTCTTGCTGAAATACACAAGGCTTTCCCTGGAATAGATATCCTCTGGAGGGGAGAAAATGTTGCGCTCAAACCTTTATATACCTTTCAGCATTCATGGTCCTTTTTTCTTCAGCCCGGAGGACACAGCGCCCATGATTTCCGACAAGAATGTGAAATTTGGACTTGTCTGACCACAGGGCACTTTGCCACCTTGCTACAGTCCATTCTAAATGAGCCTTGGCCAAGGGAACACAGCGGCGCTTCTACATCATTCTCAACAATGGCTTCCTTTTTGCATGATAGAGTTTTAGGTGGCATCTGTGGATGGCACGGCGGACTGTGTTTACAGACAGTTGTTTCCTGAATTATCCCTGGGCCCATTTAGTAATGCCAATGACAGAATCATGCCGGTGAATGATGCAGTGGCATCTGAGGGCCCAAAGATCATGGGCATCCAGTAAAGGTCTTCGGCCTTGTCCCTCATGCACAGAGATTTTTCCATTTTCTCTGAATCTTCTGGTGATGTTATGCACTGTCAATGACGAGACCTTCAAAGCCTTTGCAATTTGACGTTGAGGAACATTGTTTTTAAAGTATTCCACCATTTTTTTACGCAAGTCTTCACAGGTTGGAAAGCCTCTGGCCATCTTTACTTCTGAGAGACTCAGCCTCTCTAAGACATCCCTTTTATAGCCAATCATGTTACACACCTGATGCCAGCTAACTTAATTACGTGCTAAATGTTCTTTCAGCTGATTCTCTTATATTTCAATTGCTTTTTCAGCCCCCTTTTTTTTTGCCTGTGTCCCAACTTTTTTGAGACCTGTTGCAGCCAGAAAATTTGAAATAAGCTCATTTTGTGGATAAAAATGTAAAATGTCTCAGTTTCAACATTTGAAATGTTATCTCTGTTCTATTGTAAATAACATATTGGCTCATGTGATCTGAAAGTCATTGCATTTTGATTTTATTCACAATTAACACTTCGTCCCAAATATTTCGGAATTGGGGTTGTAGTCGAATAGTTCTTGGTTTCTGATTTAGCTTTATTTTGTTCAGTGTATAATCATCACTGCACACTACTGTAAATAAACAATTTCTCACCTTATTATCAGAAGTGAATGAAATTTCAAAAAACCTATTTCTGCTCCTGAGTCTGTAATCCAAATCGTGAATCCTCAGCTTGTCACAATGGATTGTGCGATTTCCTTTACTGTGTAGGAACCACTTGATGTTTCTTTGAAATTTTGTCCCCTGTAGTTTATGGGGCACGACCCATGAAACCACCAGAACTGCTGGAATTTTATCTGGCAGTTCAACATATGGTCATCAACATGAAAGAGAGGTGCAGGTTTATGGGGCAGTTAGAGAGTAAGATGAGTAGGAAGGCCCAACCTGCCCAGATGGAAGCTACCAGGGCCACTTACAGTTCTGAGAACACTAAATGATATCTTTTTAAAGCACAAATTCATGAGGACCAGCTTGAAAGAGCTTGCAGTGAGGTAACAGGACGGGAAATCACACCCATTTGAAATTTGTTTAAAGGATAGAAGTCTACAAATATATCCAGTAACACTCAAAGGTTTTGGCACACTTTTCTTGTTCCAACCCTCCAGAGTTTTGTGAAGTTTAAACGTTTTCGCTCAGGTGAATGACCTGAGATGCCGAATGGCAAGAAGTAAATTGTAAGAACTTAAAGATGAATAATGTGCATCATAGAATGTCCAAAATTTTGGAATTCATGGAGAAGCTGTATTTGACAAAATAAAGAAATTGTTTCTATTTTACGATAACAGAATTGAGGTAACGTTAATTTGGGACTTTTTGGACCAAAATGTTAATGGAAAAAAAAAAAAATCATGAGGGCCACATGTCCATGAGAACATTAACAGCCATGCAGGGGTGAACTTTCTGAGCTGCCTGGCTGCTGGAGTTGAAAATAAAATTATATGAGATCCTGAGAAATTATTATTGCAAAAGGTTATGGCAAATTAACTTTGGATTTGTTTTTTGTTTTTTTTTTGCTAAATAAATAGTATTTATTTTATGCATATTGATAGAAAAATAAGGGCTTGTCCAAACTTTTGACTGATACTGCATGTTCTCATAATTTTTGAGGCAGTTCCTCTTACCGCCTATAATTTTGAAAATGTTTTGACAAACACACCTGCAATTATGGTACCTATTTACTTGGCCTCTGTGGAACTCAGTCAGTATTCTCACCTTGCTTCGACAATTTACTTTGCAAAGTGCAGCGGTTTCAAAATGGACGCACGCTGCTGATTAGCATTCATCACAACTTGCATTCTGAATATTTCAAACGTAAATTAATTTTTCCAATAGTACGTTAGATCAATAAGCAGAGATAGTGTAAGCAACAGTTGTTGTTAGTTTTAGACCTAATTTAGGCTGTGCCGTGATATTTGGGCATTTTGCCTCCATTAATCTAGCAATGGATGTCTAATAATATCAAAATGTAGGGTACTGAGTGGAACTGAGGAGGGATAACTGCTGCTTCTGATGGATCTAATGTAGGTCTTATTAAATTACATGGAAAAGGTGCAAGTGCTAGTACAGCATACAGTGGACTGTGTAAATTCTCTGCTTAACAACTGCTATATTTATCATTAAAAGCACAGGAAAACACATTTCTTCACAACAAATTGACTGAGCACAGAATAACTTACCCATCACAAAGGCCATCAATTACCCAGCAAAGCTTAAATGAAAAACAAATTACAGGAATATTTATTTACCCAGACAAACCAAGAGGGAAGACAGCTGCAATCACGGCTAAAACTGTCCGCCTAATAGTTTTTTCCCCTCTCGTTGGCAAGCAGATTCATAAACGTTTATGCATTGATTTTTGTGATGAATGATCTTTTTAATGGGGCTGAAAAGCAGCCAGAAAAAAAAAAGTTGGACTTCGTCAAAATGGAAAGTTGAAAATGTTAAAGATTTGGTCTTCTTTCACTTTTTTTTTATCAGCAGGTTGTGGATCCAGGAAAATGTTCTTGTGCACATGCAGTCCATATGTGTCTATCTTTCTATGCAAACTCCAGGCCCTTCAAAATGGGTACTTTCTGCTTAAAAACTGGAAATGGTGGAGTTGCTAACGCAGTTTTCATTGCCATTCCCTCATACAAAACCATTCAATCAATTTGCTCTCTTTGGAGGTAAACAAAGGAGAATCTCATTCTGCGCAGTTGCTCACTTACAGTTATGAGACTGCATCAATCCCTGAATCTTTTTCTCCACTTTTAATAAGCATCAAAGACACATTATATTTTATGATGTAATAATAAAAATTGGCCGCTGGATACCGTCGTAAGCCTGCTTCGCGCAGTTGCAGTGGTATAGCCAGAGCTGAAAATTGGGTGGGCAGAGAACATCCCTTTAGTACAATTATTTGCCTTGACTTCTTCTCAATCATCTTTGCTTATCAACAACACACTCACTCCAAAAACACTCCAGACTATCATGCGTTGCTAGTTTTCCTCATCACGGTAAGAGTACAGCTAGTCATTTGGATGTGCAATTTGGTGCATTTCAATCAGCCTTACTAACAAGAGCCATCTGGAAATGGCGGATCCCCCCGGCTGTAGGGTGTGTAACCTACAGGTTCTGTGGACAGACGGACGGACCGAAACCCCCAAAAGGCACAACTAGACCATAAGGAGAAGGTCCATACCAAATTTGGTGTTTGTAAGTGGTATAGTTTTCGAGTTCTGGTCCGGAAACGATTTTATTACAGACGGACGGACGGACGGACGGACGGACACACTGATCGCTATATCCCCCCGCAATATATGCCGGGGGGATAAAAATTGAGTCAAAGCGTTTCATATCTTTGTCTTTGATTTAATTTGAACTGTTTAAGCAATCGTGAAGTGTAGGTTAGATTGGCTGATGAGCCAAAAAGGTAATGTGGAAGTTCCAGTGCAGTTTACCTTTTGAAAAGCATGGGCCTACTTGGGAGTAAATCATTTTTCTGAACTGAGTTTAATCTATTATTTGGTCCCCCCTAGATTGCATTAAGAAAGAGGCTGTGTCTTTAATTGTGAATGGATTATTATTATTATTGTACAACTTGGAAAGCATGTTACTGAAGGAAAATGACTGAGAGCAAGTCAGGACTGAAAAATGTCATAAAGGAATGTTCTGTGCCCACCTAATGTTCAGTTCTTCCTATGGCCCTGCCCAGTAGATACTTGAGTATTTACCACCCTCACAAATTGAAATTCATTAGCCCGTGGATTAGCTTATTAGCTTGCTTGCATACATGCTTGAGTGTGTTCTTATCTCCGTGTTGACATTATGCATTTGTAAGTGGGCGCTTGTGTGAATTACAACGATAGTGTGACTTTCTTCCCAAGTTGGCAACGGTCTCTCCCTGGGTTCACAGACTTCGTTACTGAGTCCACAGTGTCTCTTTATGACATCTACAGCCACCATGTCCTGAGTCCGCTGTCACCATGTAACAAGTCCACAGTTTCCCTTTAAGTCCATAGCCAGCGTTTCATGAGTCCGCGGTCTGCTTCAAACAAGTCAACAGACACCATTTTATAAGTTAAATCACCATCTGAAAGGTCCACAAACTCCACCTGATAAGTCGACAGCCTCCGTGTAATCAGTCTACAGTATATTTATAATTAATCAGTCCATATCTCCATCTAAAGATTTTGCAAACCTCCATTGAATGAGTCCATAGCCCCTGTCAAATAACTCTATACTCTCAGTTTAATGAGTGCATAATCACTAAAGAACGTGTGGCTACCTCCTTATGAGTTCACAGTCTATGTGCACTCTCAGTCCTATGAATCTAAAGTGAAAATCAAATGAGCCCATAGCCACCCACGAGTCCATCACTTCCATCTGCAGAGTGTACAATCTTTGATAAATGAGTCCATATGTATTAAGTCCACTCTCAGTATCCAATGAGTACACAGCCTCTGGGTCCATGATTGCCATCTTATGAGTATAGAACCCCTATCTCATCAGTCCAGCTTCCTTTTAATGTGACCACCATCTTTGTCGAACAAGGTCACGTCCTTTATGACCCAGAAAAAATATAATAACACTGAAGAGCAAATGAGTCAGAATTCATTGGAAAGGCAACAATTATTGTTACTGGCAGTCAAGTTTTATTATAGCCGGTTAGTCCCTTTCTTGTATGATTACAACATGTTCCGTAAAATGGTTGCAACAGCTGGAATTTTCTTGTAGTTAGCGTGATGAATTACCATGTGAATTTTTGTCACCAGATACAAAACACAAAAGATAATGGAAAATTCCTGTAAGGCCACGGGTGTCCAATCTTAACAAAAAGTGCCAGTGTGGATGTAGAGTTTGTTTTAGTTTTTTTCTAACACACCTGGTTGCATTTTACAAAGTCTCAACCAAAGGTCAAGTAAATGTACTTAACTAATGAAAGCGACCACGCCCATAAGTGACAGCATTTTCCGCATATGGGGACAGAGAATCTGTTTCATATTGAGCATACGGCCCGTTGATGATCCAAGAAACTGCTCCACTCAATTAATCATTTCAACAGCCCAGGCTCTGATGCGGAGTGGATCGGCACACGCTCGCTCTTCTCCATGACCTCAGAAGGCACGGAAATCCAAACAAGTGCTTGGAGAGGCATAAGAGCTAACTAATGTTTTCCCGTCCCAACTAATAATGAAGCCTTTCCAGCTGTTGTTCTAAACTTATTTGAAGAGGATCATGAAATTGCACCCCATTCTGTGGCCTTGTTTAACCTCCATTTTTGTCCCGAAAGTTTTGTTTGGAAAATGAAATGATCCACGCTGTGATGAATAACTGTTATTCAGTTATCTGAACTTTGAGGCAAGTTTTTGAGGTCCACTTGGGGTTAATTTAGAAAGCATTGAACCGGAGATGGACAATTTGGTGATTATCCAAGAGTATTTTTTTGAAGTACAAATAAAAACAACATTTTAGCCATTTAATGGAAGCCCTTAAGGCTGGGCCACACTACAGAATTTTTCAAATCTAGACAGATGTTAAAAACATGAGAGACCCCATTTGCAAGGACACAATCTGGAAAAATGCAACAAATTGGTTGACAAGAGCACGGGGAGTACAAATGAGGAGTGGTCAAGGCAAAACTATACACCACCATCCACAAACAGATGTTCAACCAGAGTTCCTACTTTCAAAACGGAAAATTTTGTAAACTATTATTGGGCCAAAAACCGACTTTAGAGTACGCAAACATCATCAGCTTCCTATGTCACTGTGTTCATTCTATGCTCTTGGCAGCCTTTGACGTCCTGTCCCCCAAATTACTGAATATTGAGTCATATTGGAGCATAAATACCAAGTTCAATATTTGCAACCTGAAATATGAGCAGCTGTGGCTGGCCGATTGAGAAGAGACACACTCATCACCCTACATCACAAGGAAATCTGGGAAGATACTATTTCACCATAAAAAAATTCAGGAACTGGGAATTAGGCACTTAGGCCCAAATGCAGATAAATTCTCTTTTAGAGATGCCCAGCCTTAGTACAGCTTGCAGTCTCATACATGCTTTGAAATCATGCAGATGGACAGTACCATTTGAGGAGTAAATTCACTTTACATATTTTTTCCCCATATTTTTTTATGAGCATTAAGACCATTCTTATTGTGTCCTTGAGTACAAACATTTTGACCAGCAGTAGCAAAAGGAACTTACAGTAACTTTTTTTCTCAAGGAACAAGATACAGCTAAGATGAAGACACTTACTTAAGATTGTAGGGAATAAATATGTTCTTAGGTTCTTATTTGAACCCATTTCATAGTTTACTGGCATTTAGTAATAAGAAGATATTTCTAGAATTCATGTTGCAATGCATCTTGACACATCAACAGTGATGTTTTCTGGGATCACTTGGTATATTTAGTCTTTCAGCAAACAGTCACCCCTGCCCAGGTGACCCAGTCAGGGTTTATCAAGCCTCAGCTTATGAGCAAGTAGCACTTTCATACCCTGGGTCACCTCTACTAAACCACAGAGACCGTGAGTCATCATTAACAGACCATTCTTGTGGCCCAGAGTTCGTTAACTCTTTTGATGCCCAGCATGTGGTAGACCTGACAGAGGAACTGCCCAAAACCCTACTGCCTTGAGTATCATCCCAGCAGCAGTCTATGGGAACTTAAGTTGCTTCCCCTGGTCCTCAGCTCCCGGTTGTTGTTGTTGTTGTTGTCCTGCCGTTGTAAGCAGGCCAGGAGAGAGAGGCTTTGAGGCTGATTTTGCCTTCTTCCCGGCTCAGATAAAAGTGATGTTTTTTTTTCTCGAGGAAATAGCACTTGCAATGCATGATCCCACCACAGATGGTATCAGAAATGACCCGGCTAAGCAATGACTCATGATTAAGCAATTTAGTCATGATTCCAATAGTTGTGTTCCTCTGGCATGGCTCTTAGCTGGCAGTTGAGTACATACTCCAGGGTTTATCTCCTCTTGCACAGGGAGCATGCTCAGGACACCACCATGAGAGCAGAATAAATGGCCTTCCCTGCAAAAAATGTGCTATAGGAATCCTATAGGACAGTTCAATAGAATTCTATAGAACTTCAGTACCTCGAGTCCTATAGAAAACAAGTTCTATCGGAAACAGTTGCATAGAAAATATCTATAGAACAGCTCTTGTAGAACTTTTCTTTCTTTCTAATTTGGCATCTCTATCCCCACCCAAATCTGAATGACAACGAACACCGCAACCATGTTGTATTATCATTCCCGGCAAACCCTTCCCAATTTGCATACCTGTTCGCATACCTATCATAAGATTTATTCTTATTTAACCCTCATTTAAGATGTCTTTCCCATTAAGCTTTTGTTCTATTAGAAGGTTTTTCAACTAGGGTGTTCTATTGGAAGGTTTTATGGAACTTGTACAGGTCACCATAAACTTCATTCAGGCTGTTGATTCAGCTAGTTGTTCCGCCATTCAAAGCAATGCTGCTCAAGCATTAGAGGTAGTATCAACCACCTCCATCAGTACCTACAGACTTTTCTCTCAAAGTCCTCAATTGTGGAGATCAGGATCGCATAGGTAGTAGAAGGGACTAAAACATCCATAGAAGATTTCTCAGTCATGGATGGTTTCTGAAAGTAGCTCAGGGTGAAGCGGGACCAGGCGTTAGTCCTCCCTTTTGTCAACACTATTGATCTTGATATTATTCCAGCCCAAGTCATCAGCTCCTCTAGCCCCTTGAGGATCCACCGACTCCTTGGGAAAGAAGTACAGTAGTTGTCATTGTCTGGCCATCCATGAAAAGTGGTTGCTGGACAGCAGTCTTGGTGAGGAACAGTCCTCTGCAATTACCTTCCACAGACTTCATACACATGCTCATAGGAAGCAAAAGAAAGATCACTGAAATGGTTCATCCAGTTAGGATTCCCTTTTCAAGTCAGTGCCACTGTAAGGTGTTGATCCCTGAGGCGGCACTTAAACTGAAGCTGTTATAGCTCAGATTATGGTCTCTGACTGAACTTAGGCCTGGAATGTGGTGCCACCTCCACCAGCTCTTGGGATATGGAGCTATAGATGTTGGTATGATCCAGCCTCAAATCAACCAAGACCTTCTTGATATCACAGGCATCCCTGATCTACTATGGTGACCAGAATTGTGTGCCCCAAACACTTTGGCACCTTTGGGATCCCAACCTTTCTGGACTAAGGTGTTAATGAAGGAGGTCCTCAGGAGGAAGACTGTGAGGTGTCTGGACACAATGATGGAAAGTATCTTTCCTTCAACACTCAGCAGAGAGATGGTTATGTGTCATGGTTTGGAAGACGTGAGAGCATTCTTTGTTGCTCTCGTCCGGTACGATATCGTTTTGCTCCCAATCTGATTCCTGGGCCTGCTGGCATTAATTGGTGGCGTTGCCCGAACTCTATTGAAGCTCTAGTTCCGCCTCGCTTCCGTTGCTAGAGTGTCAGTGTTGCATTTGCACTTTAGCCCGCAATGTCTTTAGAAAGAGAGTTGTCAGGGACCTAGCTGCATATTTGAGGATAAGTTGTAGAGAGCAAGGGAATCTTTCTTTTGTTTTCCCTTTTCATTTCGTCCCTTCAAGCTCGCTTTGTTTCCTACCACGGACGACATCTAGGTCCGCTGGTAGCGCGAGTCTCGCATTCTTGTTTTTTTTGTGTCTCACTCTCCTCTGCTGTTTTCCCCTTTTTTGGCCACTGCTTTTTGCGTCTAATTCTCAACAGCCATCACAGTTTTGAACTAATCTATGTTCTTTGACTTCTCATCCTTTGGATTCCACTTATTATCCAGTGAAGGACCACCCTGCTTATGATACCTTGATCTAATTCAGAACATTTTTAGGATCCTTCAGAATATGTGGAGCAGCACTGAGTAATTCTTGTTCTCCTTTCTGGGTACTCCAATCAATCCTGTAGCTGAGCTTCCTCTTACATTCTTGAACTGTTATGATTCTGCCAGACCATGTTTTTGTTATGACTCTCCATTTACCAAGCCATGTTTTGATTTAGTCCATGTCATGTTTTGTGTTTTTGCCTGTCTTCCCTTGCCATGTCTTTTCCTTGCCATTACTCATATTCACTGCTTAGTTACCATTCTGGTTTATGTTTCCCTCCATGCTCTGCATTGTACTTTGTCTCCCCAGTCTTATCATATGTGTTGAGACAGTTTTGTTCACCAGTATTGTGTGCCACGTTTTCAGGTGATTTCATGGTTCTTGGGTTTCCAATTATTCCTTCCAATCTTGTTTGCTTCCTTTGCCTTGCTGTTCTGTCTTTACTAACATATACTAACTGTTTGTTATTTTGGATAAATTACTAACAATAACTAACATTGTTTATAGTACTAACTTACTAATGAGCAGTAGGGATCATGCACATTACTAATTGACTAACAAGCTCTCAGCACTCACTCTGCTCTTATCTCCGCCCCTTGCCTTCACTCACTGCTGCAATTCGGCGGATTCTCCGCACCTTGTTAAACACTGTCCTGCCTCTCACTCTCTGTGCACTTTAGAACTCCCTGACAGGAGCCGTTTGTTTGTCATAGGCTGTCTGTGTCATCCCTGTCCGCGTTTTGGCTTTCGCCAATTTCATATGGTTAGGCACTTCCTCTTGTTCATTCCTTTGTAAATCAGTTCGATCCAGCTCACCTGTTCCCTATTATTGCAGGTGAGTTCCCGTATGTGTATTTAAGCAGTCAGTTCACAGCCAGCCTTGGTCAGAATGGTTTCCTTGTGCTGTGTTTTTTATGCCTTGTACTCTGTGTCATACTTCTGACTGGAGCGTCCCGGATCTTGATTTTGTCTTCGCCTTTGATATACCTGTGCCTGTGTAAAGAACCTGCTTTGGCCGACTCTGAGTTTTGTGTTTGCTGCCCTGTTTACGAACTGGATAACAACTACTGGATTCTGATTTTGGATTATGGACCCTGTTCCATTGCCTACTGCCCTGCCAGGGTTTTCACCCTAGAATTAATAAAGTTTGCTGTATCTTTTGGATCTCGCTTCTGGTTCCTGAACGCACCCTCACATAAACACCTCCTGGATCTCCATGAAGCCGAGCATTGTAATTCAGGGATGGCGCTCAATATTGCTGCCTGCTTGCATCATAGAAAGATTATCTATGGTGGCTGTCAGGCTCTGCTTTTGAAGAGTTGAGATACTTTCTGCCCAAGTAGCTTTGTGTGAATGCAAAAGTACTTGCTAGAAAGGTAGTCCACTTGCCGGCTTTCTCCTTCCTCTGTTGGCGATGCCACTGGGCCCTCCTCAAGGTCACAAGTGTCCTACAGAGAATGCTGCACAGCTCTGCAAAGGCTTCCTTCACTTCCTCTTTAGCCTCCTTGAACTACGAGCTCCAGCCTGAGCAGGTGGATATAGCTGGCTCTGATGTTTTTGGCATAGGACTATGGAGCCTTTACTGCTTTCCTCTCCTTCAATCCAAATTGTTCTGCTGCTACTCTGATGATAATAATGGTGTGCAAGGGCTGGAGCTGTCTGTTCCACATTGCTTTTAACAATTGCATCCAGGATGGAAGTGATCTAGCATCTCATAATTTCTTGGAGTGTCTACCAGAGATTCTTGAAATGTTCAATTTTAAGATGTACCCATTAGCGTTGTACAATTCAAAATTGAATTAGGTATAATTATTCATGATTAAAAGGCAGACTGGAAAATAAGTTTGCGCGTAATTATTTTAGAAATGCAAATTTATTACTGGCGCATGTACACATTTACACTCGTTTCATCAAACTTTTCTTTATTTTGCGGTCACTTTGACTGAGTAACCATAAGAGTACATTGACTACCTAGCTAACTTCAGTTTGTTTTGTTGCTCAGTATACATGTTGCGAAAGGTACTTGAGCTTCTTCCTATATTGCAAACATCACAAACAGGATATTTTTTCATAGGCAACCTGCACATTAGGATTCACATGATTGTTTTCAAACTAGATTTTGCGCATCAGGATTAGATGTTCTTGCTCGTAACTAAATGACCACTGGATTGGACTGACTCCAAAAAGGAATTAGACCATGCTCATCACCCCCCTGCAATAGTTCTGTTCCAAGGTGACATGGATGTAAGCAAGCAATAACCAGTGATTAGGTGGTAGGTTGTAAAATGGCATGATAATACTTTTGTAAATAACATTTATCTCTAAAACTATACTTAGCACCATTAAAAAACGCAACAGTGTGGTATGTAAGGTCTTTGTAGCAAAGAAAATTCAATTGTTTTTTGTTGCTTTTCCAGTGAGGCACGAGGGGAAATTTAAAAAAGCGCATTGAATTGTAATCCTGACGCGCGCCGCGTGAACGCGCCAAGCACTTCATTTACAACATTGAGCTGTTTGTGATGTGTACAGTGGCACTTGACTTGTTCTTTGGGTGTGGTCAACAGCTACTTAAAGCCAACGAAAAAATGCAACTGCAAAAATGGAACAGCTTGTGACACAGGAGAGAGAAAAAGAGCCATTGGCAGGTCTCAGCCCCCGAGAGCCGGTGCGTCATTTGCACTGTTACCGTTCAACAATCAGTCAGCTGTCTATCCGAGAAAAGAACACAGGCACTGTCACTGACCAACCCCACTTAGGGCAGCCACGATTGACTATGGTAGCTCAAGAGCACCACATCTGGTTACAGCCTGTACGTGACAGATTCTGGACAACAACTCAAACTGATCATGAAACGAGGGGTCCAAGACATCTAGGGGTGAGCACAAGTTCCGCTAGACGCCATCTATGCGTGCGCACGGCCCCTCCAGAAAATCCAATTTCAGCCCATTTATGCATGGCTGCCCTTAGCGGGGTCGGTCAGCGACAGTCCCTGTTTTCCATTCTCAGACAGAAACAGGGAAATGAAGTGCCAAAAAATGACACCGAGGCAGGTGCCCCCAGTCAGAAGTGAAGAGTTCCTACTCCTGTTGATGGGCAAAAAATGGGAATTCCGTAGGGGCCATGTGCACACGTTTTGCTTAGTAGACGGCGTCAAACGGTACTTGCGCTCACCCTCAATCGTCTCGGACCCCTCGTTACATAATCAGTTTGGGTTACTGTCCAGAATCTGTCACATACAGGCTGTAACCATGGTTCTATAATTCCATAGTTCATACAAAGTTGATGTTTTTGCAAATCAGGAACATTCAAATAGACCGGAAGTCATTGTTCAGAATTGGTCTGGCAAAATTCCACATATTTGACTAGACCACCATGTAGCGATGATAGTTATCCGTTAAAACATTTTTGTATCACAATCCAAAAAAAATTAATTTTCTCGCTTGTCAGACGTGAGTGGATCCGGTACAAATAGACAAGATGCAGAAAAATAATGGAACAGCAGAACCTGCCTTATGGGCTTTGGAGGGCTTCTGTACTGGAAGAAGAATATTTCAGCAGTTTAGTCATTTAGAGTGATTCATGGGCCTCCTGCAACAAAATTCTCATAAATTTCTCTTATATTTTCTCTTATTTTCATGCAAAGAGAAAATATAAGAGAAATAAACTCCAGATGCGCCAAAAGCTCTTACCGTACAAATCTGCTCTTACCCAGGTGTGCTGAATTTAGAATCCCACTTGATCGTAAATTGAAAGCGCTTGGCCGGTTGTTTTAAATGAGTATATATGATACCCACTAAACACCATATAAGGGCAGGTCACGTGCCGTGTGCAAAGAGCCGACTGCTCGTGGCAATCTAGAGCGCTTTCACACCCCTGCAAAAAATGTTCTATAGGACTTCTATGGAATTCTATAGAACTCTACAGAACATCAGTGGAACTCTATAGATCATTTTAGTAGAACAGCATGTTCTATTGGATTTTCCGTTTGTTCTATTGGAATTTGCTAGAAACCTATAGAGCACCTCTCTGGAAAAGAAAGTCCTATAAGATTATTGCTGTTCTATAAGACCTTCCTTTAGAACACCCTAGTTGAAAAACCTGTTCTATAGGACTTTGATGGTCTTTAGGACCTTCTAATAAAACAAAAGCTTAATGGGAAAGACATCTAAAATAAGGTTTAAATAAAAATAAAAATAAATCTTATGACTCCTTGCAGTGCTCTGTCAAAAGGTCAATTTACCTTATGTGTACCCGGGTTCTAGAAGTGAGAGACTGGAATAATGGTATGAAAATGTGCAATATGCAGTGATATCCACAATACTGAAGTAGCAAGGAAATCTTGTCCCTTTTAACTTTAAGGTGTGCTTATACGCACATGGGGTACCAGGCACATACCAACTCATTGATTCTCTGAACAGACCATTGATTGACTGACTGATCACACAATTTACCGCAGTATTTCAGTTACGGTATGTGAAGACCATTTCCTCGGCTGCAATTCAAAAATATAAATGTAAGGCATTACAACTTTTTTTTTAAATAATGGAAAACTCGCGTTCCTCTTTTGTTTCCGAAAACAGAATTATGTTGAAAGTTTGAGCTTTTGAACTTTTCCCTTAATTTTAAAAATTCAATCAAATTATTCCTTTCCATTTACATGCATGTGATTCCAGATTATATGCAGATTTAGAATTAATTTGAATACAGTTTGAGGTCTGCTAAGACTTATTTCCACCATCTTTATACATGTATCATGGTCACCTAACAGGATTACTAACATGGCCTTCCTTTTCAGCGAAGACACTCAGTTCCTTTTGAATTCCCTAAGACCCTGAGATATACGACAACAACAAGCCATCTTTTGGGTTCAGCAAAGCAATTCAATTTATCAGGATCAAGTTCAATCAAAAGATTCCCATTTGCCAGATAGCTTACTCGGTTAAAGCATCCCGTTGCAGAGCAGAAGGGTCCGGGTTCAAGCCGCGGACAGAGTAGTGCACAATTGGCCATTGCGCTAGAGGGATGCAAATTGGGAAGGGTAGCATAACAAGGTTACTTTGTTTGTTGCCTTCCAGATTTGGGTGGGATTGAAGATGCCAAAAAGAAATTTAATAAGTTCTACAAGAGCTATTCTATGGAACTGTTTCCTATAGAACTTGTTTTCTATAGGACTCAAGGTACTAAAGTTCTATAGGATTCCTATAACACATTTTTTGCAGGGACTATTATCAGGTTCCTTACATTATGATTTAAACGCTCGTTGGATTTTTTTGGGGGATTTGCAATCATATACATTTTTGGAAAGATTATTGCATGAGGAATCAGAAAACCAATGTTGTCATTTACACAGATGTGTATCAGGTGGCCATATTGAAATTTATAAAATGGCTGCCGTAAAATTTTTAATGCTAATTATAAATTTCCAGGGTCAAGGAATTTAATAGTGGTAGTTACAAAGCTATTACATTCTACAGTATAAACCCTTTAATGTTTGGTGGTTCCAAAATGACACGGTTCGGGTGTTTTATTGCAATATCTCTGTAATCAAAATATGTTATCATTTCATGTTACAGTTTTTCCTGAGAAATACTGTACATGTTTTTATATCATTTCATTAACATTTCATTTTAATCTTACCTCTTAAAATTTTAAAGAAATGTATACTTAATGTATACTTGAGAATAGATCTGGGCACCACATAGCTCCCATTGCAATATTTGTATTTACATTGACAGTCAGAGCCAATGTCTCTTCCTCAGACCTTATATTTTGTGGACCGCACATACTGTACTCAGGGGCGTAGCACCAAACCCTCTTGAAGGACCCCCAAGGCAAATCCCACCCCCCCCCACCCCCCAGAAAAAAAACATGCATATGTTTACCTCAAATTTGTTTTGTCTGCCACTACAATAATATGAAACCACACAGGACTTTACTTATCTGTCAGGTTTTTTTTAATCTGAGAAGTTTCAAACATCCTTGGCATAACACTGCTGTGATGATCCATAAAAACAATAGTCAGGAGGGGAACATCTCCGCACCCAAAACCAAAACATGACTCAGACAGTTTGAAATGCAAAACAAGCCAACTCTGATGGTTCACTTATTACGTTAAATAACAAAAAAAAAAGCTTAGGCTGCTGTACAACACCTCACTCATCAAAAATGTAACTTTCTTTTCCGTTCAGATTTTACTTTCAAAAGGAATGTAAACAGGTTTCCTTCCTCTAAATATGATAGGCCTACAATGTCCATGGGCCTAATTTTTATGTTACATGCTGGTAGTTCTGTGATTCACTACAATAAATTAAAAGGAAATGTTGAGAAACGATTTGCGCACTCTGTGCGTCATTGGTGTCATGGGCGTCTTCCATGCTCTCATTACATTTCCCTTCACGAATAAGTTATTCAAAGGTTCGCCTACAGCCCGGTTATTTTCTGGACCTTTCCTAAGTTGTTGTCTAGATAAGCAACAGTACACTATTTACAAGAAGACCATCTTTCTGTGGAAGTATCCAAACTCATTTCCTTGTTTTACATCACGCAGTAGAACTCCCAGCATGTGCTGGCATCACAGCAAAACCTCCCTAATGCACAGTTGGCATTCTTCTCACCAGATACAGATGTTCTTGTGCTAGTCACAGCAAACTATGACCTCTTGTTGAAGAACACGTCCATTTCTACGGCCTCTGGTTTTGTGCAGATTGAACCACTGTGGCGAGCTCTGGGGATAAAAAGAGCAAAGGCTATGCCAGCCTTCCATTCATTCAGTGAGGCAGACAACACAGGGAGGTTCTCCCGTATAGGCAAGGCAACCTGGCTGCAGGTCTACTTCCCAAACAGATGAAGGGGCTATAAAGTCTCTGCAGAAGCTTTTGAATGAAGCACAAGTGACGGAAGGGATGCTGTCAACACTGGCTTCTTTTGTATTCACCCAAGGGTGTCTACCTAAACAAAATCCCTCAACCACGTTGGCATTTGTTCTGCAAACATAGGGCAGAAGGTGACACGCTCCCTCCAACCCTTGGAGCTCTGAAGCAGCACATTTAGAGAGTCCAAATACAAACGCAGATATGGGCACAGGAAGCCATTGCTCTGCAGGATCCGCAGCTGGATCCCCTGCAAAATGGGTAGTTTAAACATTCAGACGGCAGAGGCTCAAACCAACAACTCCAGATGTCCTCCCAGCCCAAAATGCCATCATTGAAATGGTACAATGCAGTTGTAAGTTAGACTGTTCCACTGGCAGATGTTCCTGCAGCGCTAAGGAGTTAGCATGTAGCGACATGTGTCAGTGCGGCAGCCAGTGCCAGAATGACGATGATTCCCAAGCCGTGATGCAAGACATTGATGATGATAATGATGATGATGATGATGATGATGATGTATAACCGCTGTTTGTCTGCTGGTGCACGAAAATGCATTTCATGATGCTTAAAATGGTTAGCGCTGAATCTAAAGTTCACATTCTCCCTCCTTGGACAAATGATCTGTTAACTTGTCAATAAAAAGAAAACGAGAATACCTTAGGGTTGTCGGGTGCTGTTTTTACGCATATGGTGGATTATGTATTTTATTGGGATGTTATGAAATAAGTGAATGATATAGAATATGTTTTCTGAGTAACAGCTGGAAAATAAAAAAAATTACTTTTCATTACAAAGATATTGTAAGAAAAAAAACATCACTGAGTCATTTTGGTCCCACTCAAGCATTAAAGGGTTAATGTTTTAAAATGTTTTAGCATTATAACTCCCACCATTGTATTGCCTGACCTTGAAAATATATAATTAGCAGTTTAAATCCATGTTCTTGCTTGTTGGGAAGCCAAGATATTACAAAACGTAGGTTTTACGGAGGCCATTTTGTAAATTCCAGTATGGCCGCCTTATACACATCTGTGCACATCTGATTCCTCATACTATAACATTTCCAAAAATGTATAAGGTTGCAAATCCCCGAAAAAATTCAAAGAAAATTTATAGTGAACCTGACTACTAGGTACAATTGTTCCGTACCATGCCACAATATGATTGTCCCCCCTCCCCTCTCCCCAGCTGGTCAGCTTTCACACTAGAAATATCGTACCCTACCCAAGGACACTTGCATACCTGGGTGGTTTTAAATGGGGAATGAGTTTAAAAAGAGGGGCCAATGTTTTTTTTTTACTTTTGAGAAGGGGGTTTAGAATATTAATATTGAATATTTATATTGCAAATGCATATGCTGTGCGTGCCCTAGCAACCCAGTGTGTTATCTGGAACATGGATTATTACGTATAGCTGCAGGAAAAATTAAACTTGAGACTTTCTTGACTGAATGCTTGATGTTTTTACACATCCAAATCTTTCTCTGGGTACCAAAATATCAAGGTAAGCCGAAAATGTACTGATTACCTTCGATTTAGGTGAATGTTGCATATGGAATTGTTTTGCCTTTGCATTTTTGGCCGATTATGCTGTCCACTGCCTCACACCACGAAAATTTATCGATCTCATAACTTGAGCTGCACCGTGTCCCGCACTTTTGAAATATCGCAGCCGCATTTTGTTTAATTTGTCATGGCACTGGTTTATTATTCTGTGATAACCACACGAAGGTAACTACTCAAAAATTATTCCATAAATCTCTGAGTTTTTGCATGTAGTATCCAGTCATGATTGTATGTTTTCGTCCGCCTACATTTTGAGCAGAAGGAGGCAGGGTAGTGCAGTGGTCAAGTAGGCTTGACTTGAGATTGTAAGGTCCCAAGTTCATGCCCCGGCCACGACCTGCGTGGTGTGTTCTTGGGAAAAACACTTTACTCCCACATTCCACACCACACTCCACCCAGGTGTACAAATGGGTACCAGCAAATAGGCAGGGAAACTTGTCTAAGAGCTGGGGGAGTACCTGTGATAGACTGGTATCCCATCCAGGGGGAGTAGTAATACTCTTAGTTGTTTCGTGCCATGGAAACCGGGGTTAAGCACCGGCCCGATGGGCCACTTGGCTCGAACAGGCTTACTTCTTCTACATTTCGAGCAAGCATTGAATTTCTTAGTTTGAATGGAGATATCTTTTTGCTGCTGTATTTGTTAGAACAAGAGAGCCATAATATATAACAGTACTTTTCCGAGCTCAAGTACAGTCGCTTTCACATTTGGTACGAGTAGCCATTCATCTGTCTCAGCGAACAGATCTGAGCGATCTCTGAAAATGCGCTCTGTGCACAGGGCCTGGATGGCCAAAGCGTCCAACAGCAATAGGTAAGCCATTCAGAAGCAGAACGTATGCAAGTATCTAAGGGTTTTCATAGCTTAGTCCTACTTAGGATCAACTGGCTAAACTCTTTAGCCCGAGAATTAAATAATAAAATCATTATAAATTCTAAAAAACATAAAACAATCAAAATTTGACTGTATGATGCGTTTTCAATGTTTAGGTTTTCAAACTTCTGTTTCCGTGCATTGGACAAGCAATTTGTGGACAGCGAGGGCAAAAATAAGAAAACATTGGTGCATCCCAGAAATCAATGGGTAAGAACAAAACTAGACAAAATCGGGG
This sequence comes from Gymnothorax reevesii, assembly GCA_029721435.1. Classification (NCBI taxonomy): domain Eukaryota; kingdom Metazoa; phylum Chordata; class Actinopteri; order Anguilliformes; family Muraenidae; genus Gymnothorax; species Gymnothorax reevesii. The sequence continues at coordinate 16,065,563 of CM056587.1, read as the reverse complement.
ATACGAACAAAAATAAGAGAAAATTTGTTCTTATATCACTTCTTGTATGAGGCCCATTGTTTTGTCTTTTTGGGCTGCTAGTTTTGTTTCAGAATCCTATTTTATTCAAGTTTGTAAAGCAAGTGCCCTTACACAAGAGAAAGTAATAATATCTTTGTTAGTTTTAGTTTTGCAGGGAAGTAGGCTAAAAGAGCAAAGTAAAAAAAAATGCCATGAGATTCTCCCAGAAAATCTTTGAATTCATGACCTTTGCAAATCTTTGCACATTATCAGTGTTCCCATGTGGTGCGTGTGAGACAGTGCCCTGTCAAATTTAAATAGGCCAATCTCGCTGCACATTCTGACTGAAATGGAGCTGACAAATTATGTGCTTTTTTAGGGTTGGAGAGGGGACCTACAGGACATATCCAGCAACTGGGTTGGTTTTTCCCTGGAAAAGTGATACTGTATGTGGGTCATGGGCCCACGCCAATGAGCCTGCATGCTGTCGACATCTGGTCCCGGGGAAGGCTCAGGAAGTGGAGGAAGTACATCATAGCGGCTCAGTATTCTGGGGCTCCAACCAACAAGGACAGGGTTGAAGCCCTCCTTTTCTAAGATCAATGAAAAGCTGAATATGACAAAGAAAAGGACTGTACTGCAGCCAATGGCTTTGGGCTAAAGCACTGGAAACATTGGGCATTATGGCTCCTCGCTGCTCTGTTGAGTGAGAGACGGATAACTGCTGCTATGGAAGCCTAGCTTTGAAGAATAGCACATGGAAGATCAATGTACCATGTAGTATAAATAAATGGATAAATCAACAAAGTAAAATTCCATACTCTCTTATATCAAACAATAATTGAAGCAAAAAAGAAAGTTCCTGGTTTGAGGGTAGTTATCCAATTGACTCAGTAATCCTGCTCTGTGAAATTCCTCCCAGTAATGTCCACATAGTATTCCAATCGGTATCACTCTGCACTTGTAGATAATCGCAGAAGAAGCTCATGATTTTGTGTTTCTAAACATACTCCTCACTTTCACCATGCAACCCTCCTTAGGTCAAAAATTGCTTCTTCATCTGAATGAATCCCAGTCGGCACAATCATCAAATCATCTAATCGTCTAACTTTTTAACAAGTTGAGCTCTCTGAATCGAAGGTGGGCAGCATTTGTGCCCCAGAATGCAGTGTATACACTTTATACATACAGTACCAGTAAAAGTTTGGACATACCCATATTTTTCTGACAAAGCATGTTAAATAAAGAAATAAGCATCCTGTATTTTGAAAAAAAAATCAAGTTCTGAAATCCATCAAACTTACCAGCATTTTTTGTCATAAATACTGAGCGTATTTCTTTACTTGGGCAGTTACATGGTTATAATGAGTTATATGAGTATAATGCTGTCGAAGTTCCCAAAGATGAGCTGCACATGTGGTTTCGTTCTCATTGACCTTTTTGCCCAATAAGTCCCAGAACAGATAGACTTTAATTCGACCATTGGAAAATGGAAGGAGCTCATTTGTCGGTTTAGCTTTGGAAAATATGGTGTCTTTGAGAATTCCAAAATTTTGTTCGCTATTCAAAGAAGTAAATCATTCTTTTTTTTAACTTCTGACTACCTGTTACCAGATTCCATTTAAGAAGCCATTTAAATTTCTCCAAAAATAGAGTGCTGTGACATTAGCAAAGTGTGTCCAAACTTTTAACTGGGACTGTGACCCACAATAAAAAAAATCATCATTTGCAACATTGGACTGATTAGTGCAGTGGTAATTAAGGACAATTATTGCAGGGACATAGCGAGCTGTACCAAATTATGACATGGAAGAATGTCGCACTTACCAAGCTGTATCTAATTACCATCCTTTGGCATATTTAACAAAACGTACCCAAACACCATATTTCCTAGAATTAAACAGACTGTATCTAATTGGCACCCTTCAGAATGTATAAGAAGCTGTGCCCAATCATCATACTTCAAAAGACTTACCAAGCTGCTCCTAATCATCACCCTCCATACAATTTAACAAGCTGTGTTCAATAATTTCCCCTCAGAGAGAACAAAACTCAAGTATCAGAGGCAAAAGTCAACACACAATGCTAATAATAGTATGTATTTAGCAGTAATTTTCCCAAATCAAAAAGGACCGGTTTATTTATATTTGACCAACTTAATTAAGTACAGATGCTTCTTATTTTAATTTGTTAGAAGAGTCCGGTACACACTCGCTGTGATGCTCTCATGAGAAGCCATGTATGGCAGCCATTTGTCTGCAGACAGAACACAAATAGTTTCCCCAGTTTTGATTCATGTTACTGGATCCCATTGTGCTATAGATTGCGTAAATCAATTCACAAATTTTATGTTCACCGAATTCCACGCCACAGGAAACAGTGCAGCATGAGTTTTATAATTTGAAGGTTGTAGATTCAGTTTTTCAATAATGTGCTGTCATATCCTTGTGCAATGTAATTGGTTCATTATCTTTTAAAAAAAAAAAAATGCCAGAACCCTGAGGTGCAGGCAGTAAAATAAACACTTTATCTTTTTATTCTCACAAAGACGATTATGCATGTTTATATACTCAGAATCCCCCCCCCCCCCCCCCCCCAAAAAAAAAAACATTCCAAATGTTAGGCAGAGTGGTCTACAATTATAAAATCAAGATTCTGAATAAATGACACTCTAGATCAAGATAAAAGGCCACATATATCCAAGAGAGAATTGCAGCTCTGAAATTAGGCTATTACTATATGATCAGTATAGACACAACTGCAAATAAATGTAATATTATTGGAGTCATCTGTTAATAGGCACATTATACAGAGAAAGAGACTGGGTGTGCCCCGTAGTTGCCAAGTACACTGTACGACACATCTGAGATAGCCTTAACTCATTCCCTACGGAATACACGTTATACTGAATACTTTTCACGAAAAATGACACAATATAAAGTATTGAAGAACAGGTGACCCATGTATGCGATCGTCAACTGATTTTGTGTTTTCATCAGACTGTGAATGGTCATCCACGCTGCTGGCACTGGCTTACCATAGGGAATGGTAGAAGAAGCTGCACCATTGGCAGCGGCTTACTGTAGGGAATGAGTTAAACACTAAAAATGGGGATTTCTTTAGTGAGACACCGAAAGCATAAACACTTCGATAGTTGTTTGTAGTGAAATGGAAGTCTCCTATCATAACATGGAAAGGATGCCAAAAATAAGGGGTTTAATATTTTATTTTTTTTGGCCCCGTGCAAAGATAACAGATTCTGCGTCGTTTATGCCCTTTGATGACCATGAGCAAATCATTAGTTGATGCAGGCATTATATTATAAAGCCAAGAGAGAATCCTGCACCAACGCCCTCTTTCTGGGTTTGACTCTCCGGTCCTGGTGAGCTTTTGTCGTCTCCTTTTAATCACTGGCCAGCTTTTGTTTTGCGACTGAGGGGTGTGGATTTATTCACCATCAGTAACGTCAATAATTATCTTGTGTAGAAACGCACCAGAAATGGCTTCGTTCTTCCAAGCCATCAGTTTGTTGGAATGCTATTGGGAATTGGTACTGCAATGGTAAAATCTTGTCTTCAAGGATGAACATTTTTATAATCAGTTTAATTGTGTAATGGTACTGGCCATGCTGTGCTGCCCAGGATGTATTCTGCAGAGAGTCACGAGATAAGTAGATATAAGTAAAGGAGTAAAAACTCAAATGAAGAACCCAATTTAGTTTTACAGGTTTTCATTTCAGGTATTCATCCTAGTTTCTCTCCAGCGACACAACAGACTGTGTCTTTACAAATTGCCCCGAAATGGCCGTATTAGTGTGTGAGGAACTTACCAGCCACACTCAGATGTGTGAAGCTGTGGGAGGGGTCTCTTATGCCAAACAGGTAGCCCTGAGATGAATAAATCAGTGGGATCCTCAGCAGAAACTTGAAGGAACACCAGAAATCATTTCCTCCTCTTTCCAGAGGGATTTCATAAAAGCAGAACACAAAATAAGATAAACATGGGACTGATTTACTGGAAGTCAGCGAAAAGGAAGTTGCCCCCCTTTAAACAGCTAATTCTGACTGACAGGCGATATAAATGAACACTGATTTATAAAGGACGTATGTAATAAGTTACAGTCTGTGAACACCGGGGCAGCTCCTGCCTAACAAGCGCAATGTAAACCACTTCTAGTGGTTTCAGGGAGTAAATGCATCTGGCAGTGAGTCAAGGAACACATTGAAACACAACGGGGGTTGGCCACTAATAAATCACTGTGTTACTCAGCGCATACTGGGAAAAAAATATAAAAGAAACAAGAATTAATTTCCTCACTTTCTGAAGAGGAACCAAGCATTACAATGTTTATCGAAATCCATCACATTCACTGAATAATCATTGAGATTCACTACTTGTCACAATCAATGTAAATGAATTGCGCGACAGTGACAAAGGCAAAGCCGTGTGAAAGAATGCAGTTTTAACTGTTACTGAGGGCAAGTGAGAGTATTCTTGGTGGAGCAGTGAATTTAAGAGAGATTTAGTCGTAATCATACGGTTTCCAGGACAATAAGCAGGAGTAGCGGGAATTGATAAATTGTCACTCATCTGTTCAGCGTTTGTTCTAAATCAGGGGTAGGGGAACATGCTCCTGGAGAGCCATAACCCCGCATGTTTTAGATTAGGGGTACTCAACCTTATCCAGATAGGGCCAGTGAGGGTGCCGGCTTTCATTCCGACCAATGATTTACACACCTGGCTCTACTAATCAGGGTCTGCAGCAAAGACTCTCGGGGGTTGATAAGTAGAATCAGGTGTCTAACTACAATGTTGGAATGAAAGCCTGCATCTACCCTGGCCCTCTCTCGAAAAGGTTGCGTACCCCTATTTGGCCCTCTGCTGAAACACACCTGATTCAAGTAATTTTCTTGTCAAGAGCTTAATAACTAGGCAATAATTTGAGTCAGATGTGGTCGAGAACAGAGATGTAAAACATGCAGGACTATAGCTCTCAAGGATTAGGGATCCACACCCCAGTTCTGGATTGTTCCATGAAATTAGCAGCTGAGACCCTTGGGTATATTGTGCTTATTCTTAAATTTCTGAATGAATTGTTACCCACGCCCGATGGGGCAGCGTGGGTATACAGTTTAGCACTGTGTGTGTGTGTGTGTGTGTGTGTACGTGTGTGTGTCCGTCCGTCCACGCGACAGCTTGGCCACCACTGAAGCTAGGGTGACCAAACTTTGTGGGGTAGATGATCCTAGGGTACCTTGTCCAAATTTTCATTTTGAGGTTGAAAGGTCAACAAGAGTTGTGGGTTGGCATCTCTATAGTGCGCGCATCATCTAGTTAGTTTTTTTGATTTGATTATTTTACCTTTTATTTTCAGTTACTTGTGTGATTCCTTTGTTGCTTGTCATTATTTCCTGGATTGTCCTGCTCCACACGTCTTTGTTATGTTCCTGGTCCCTGCTCACCCTTTCCACTCCATGCAATCATCGTTAGTCATTTGCTTGCTTGTAGCCACGCCCTCATGTGCTCTGTGTCTCACCTGTGATGGTTTCCCTGAATAGTTCCTTGGGTATAAGTAGCTCTCAGTTTTATTACCCATCATGAATCTGTCTCTTTTCAGTTATGGCCTGTTTACACCGAACTGCAACCCTGATATGACCCCAATACGACCAGCACAATTGTGAAATTTTGGTCACTTGCACAAGTCCTAGCCGTTCCCTACTTTGATCGGTTATTTGTGGTCATACCAAACCAAAATTGCGACCAAATCATGGCTTTCTTTACACCGCGAACCATGATGCGGTCGCAATACTCATACTTCTCATGTGTACTCATAGAAAGCGTGTCGGCGAGTGATTGAGAGTGCGGTATCCCTGTGTTAATATAGACAACATGTGGTCGTAAGTTGCGTCGTCACCGGTCGCAGAGGCCTCCCCATTGGTCAAATTTTGATCCCTTTAATTGTGCATGCGGCCTCAGCGCAGTCGCAAATCCAGTTGCATTTAAAACATGCGCATTTGTCGGTTGCAATAGGCTCGCATTAAGCTCGCCATGATGCTTGCGATAGTTAGCAAATGAGAAATTCCTAAAAATTTGCGATCATTGATGCAACCGCATGCTGAGCCGCTTGCGAGTCATTACGACCTGTGATACCGAGTTGAGAGTGAGTTGAGACTTGTGCGAGCTTATTACGACCGATTATGATACCCTCTTGTGTTTTTCACTGGTCGCACAACCTTTGCAAGTGTTTTGAGCAGGTCCATTCACTCGCAAACCTCTGAGACCAATGGAGAGTGGAGACCAAGAGAGATGGTTTTGGAGACTACATAAAGACCAGCTTGCAAACCTAGTGCAAGTGAGGGCAAGCAGAGGCCATTTTTTGGTCACAACTCGATTGTAAGCCCAGTGTAAACGGGGTGTTACGTATGAGCATTGTATTGCCAGAGTCTGATTCCCTTTTTGGGTTCTTTTTATTTTTATGGTCTTACAAGTTTGGATTGCCCTCTGTACCTGATGGGTTTTAGTTAAGAATAATTTTGCCCGTTCCCTTGCACAGCATTCTGCCGTTCTGGTAATTGGACTACTGCCTGTTTATTGATGCAGATTCTGCTGACTGTCTTAGAACTGTATTTCTTTTGCATGTTAAAGATCTGGACTGTTTAAATATTTATTTAAGCGTTTTTTATACTGTGTGAAACTGAACTTCAATCTGAGCTCGAGTCCCAAGTCGGTCAATAATATTCCCAACTAGTAACACAATATTTTATTCAGGACAGTATGTAATATGCACTGCCTGCAATTTCCATTTGAATTTAAATGGGAAAATACTCAAAGAGCCTGTGATGGAATCATTATTGCAGTGATAAATACATTTCTGCTGGCAATAATTATTTTAATCCTGACTGATTCAATGGACAACTTCTCATTTCTAAAACAACCATGGCAGAAGATGTACCTCATAGTTGTTGAAAAGATGTTACTGTGTTTCGAGAGGGGAAAAATATTGGCCAGCATCCATCAAAGATGACCACTAAGAATATTGTTGAAATCACTGGATTGGGAAATGAACTGTCCTACAACTTATCAAAACCTGGAAGAATAATGGCGAACTGTCATCTTTATGGAAGAAATGAGTTGGAGAAAAATCATGACTGATCATGATTGGAGATCACTGAAATTATTGGTGAGGTGTACTCTAAAAAGAAAAAATAAACAGTGGAACTCATGGCTATGTTTAATTATGAAAGTAAAAGCATTTCCACATGCACAGTGCAACAGAAACCTGGAGGATTAGGACTAAACAGCTGTGTGGCCACAAGAAAGCCAATAATCAGTTAAGCTAATTGGGGGGGAGTTCAATTTGCAAGGGAGCGAAACGATCTTTCTGCGGAGCGATTGGAAAAAGGTCATGTAATCTAATGAGTCCAGATGTAGCCTATTCCAGAGTGATGGGCACATCTGGGTAAGAAAGAAAGCCCATGACCCGCCACACCCATCACGCACAGGGCCTACTTTACAAGCCTCTGCAGTGTTATAACTGAGTTTGCTTCAATTGGTCGGGTCCAGGCTGAACACTGTTCTGTAGCAATAAAATTAATTCAGCAGACTACCAGAGTATACTGAATGAGCAATGTCCCATCAATGGACTTTTTAATCTCTGATGGCACACCCATAGTCCAGGATGACAATGCCTATACTCAGTGGGCTCAAATAGTGAGGGAGTGGTTGATTGAGCATGAGGAATCATTTTCACACATATATTGGCCACCTCAGGGTCCGGACCCTAACCAGTTGAAAGTCTTTGGGATGTGCTGGACAAGGCTTTACGGAATGTCTGACTCACACATTGTCAATACAATATCTCAGCCAAGTATGAACGTAAATTTGGTCAAAAATAAATTCTACAATATTATATCAGTCAAAACAATACCACGATGAATGATGCGCTGTGATCGAAGCAAAGGGTGGCCCTATAAAATATTATGTGTGACTTTTTTTTTTTTGAATGGTCAGAGTACATTGTTCTGCTCGACGCAGTACAGGTTTGGGACAAATATCACACAAGGGAATTTTGCTCAGAATAGAAAAGAGGTTCATTTAATATTGCAAAATTAACTAAATTGATTGTTTATTTAGAAAGCGCAAATGCATGCCCTATGATAAATCTTTGGTTTTAAATTAATTTTGTTTATGACACTAATTACTTGTCATAATTGAATTAAACACTTTCTTGTATACATTTCCAAATCAATGTCCACAATGTCTAAAGTTTATCTTGTAAAAATCTGTAGGTATACAAATAAAATCTAAATCATCCACATTCAAAATGAATAAATCATCTACTACAGCTGAAAGGATATGCATATTTTTATCGGTGTAATAAATGGAACTTGTTTCACTAACATATGAAATCTGGACAGCAAAATAGACAATAAATGGTATATGATCTGCTAATATAGTAAAAATCAACAAAATAATTTTATGAAAATAGAAAATATATGATTTATAGTTTCCATGACAATGTTACACCAAGAAAATATTTTTTTCATTTGGAACCATGACTCATTATTGAGCTCATAAAACACCAAGTAAAAAAATGTATACTATGAATGAAAATGTTACCTTGAACCAGGCCGACTGGGATGATAGAAATTGTGTATGCACCAATCTCAAAAAAAAAAAAAAATCAAAAGTGATTAAATATTGAAACTAGAGCTGTGCTCAGAAAACGCAAGAACCTCCGCCACCATGAGGGAGCTTGTCAGTATTCTGAACAGTGAACACATTCATTTTTGAACTGATGCCTGTTCATTTTTGGATGCGTTCGAGGCTGCAAACCTGGTCACTTTATTCGATAATGAACGCCCTTCTGTGCATTTTCTGATACATTCATTTCCCGATGCCTGCCCAAGGTCTGATGCATTCATCTAAAACTGAAGGCTACTCAATATAACTTAACTCCGTTCATTATGAAATGTTTCCAATCCAAGAATTTCTTTATGTAGTCAACTGTTCTGAGTTTTTTTATTCCAGATTTTGTCGATGTATGTGGCAGTTTATGCAGTTAATGCCATCTCCCCATTTTCCGTCATTTACTATAGATAGATTTTATAGATAGTAAAGTGGTTAGCATGGCTAGCATTGTTAGCATAATTAGCATCAAGGCTAAGAACATTAGCTAATTTAGCTGAGTAACGTGGTTAGCATGGTTAGCATTGCTAGCATTGCTAGCATTGTTAGCATACCGGCTAACAACATTAGCTAAGTTAGCTGAGTAACGTGGTGACCATGCTTTTTTCTTTTTTTTTTTTTTTTTGCTAACCATGCTAACCACGTTACTCAGCTGATGTAGCTAATGTTGTTAGCCGTTATGCTAACAATGCTAGCCATGCTAACCACGTGGCTATGCTAATGACGGTACTCCGCCAACTTCTGCAATGTTGTAAGCCGTTATGCTAATAATGCGAACTATGCTAACCACGTTACCTGGCTAACTTAATTAATGTTGTTAGCCAATATGCTAGCTATGCTAACAATGCTCCCCATGCTGCGTTAATTTTTGGATGCCGTCCGGTCAAAAATGAATGCATGCTTGTTCGTTTTTGAAAGCACTTTTAAACACTCTGCTGTTCGTTTTTTAGCTGAACACGAACAGAGCCTTGTTCATTTTTGAATGTTTGTTCAAATTTGAATGCACTCAGAATATTGACAAGCTCCCTTAGTCACTATTTATCATTAAGATTTAAATGCCAAACCAAACTTTCTGACCACCTATGCACTTCCATTTTTACCATTTATGCATTTATACAGGCCATGAAGAACAGAAACACATGGACAAAAATCAATACCTGCGCTTATACTGGAGATATACCTGCACTTATACTGGAGATATGACACAAAACATGCGTCAAATGGGATTTCCCAAATTAACTTCAAGTGGCCACCGTTTCTGCAATCCGGATAAGATCCAGATGAAACTTGTTCTGTCACGACATTTTGTGGCCCTGTATGGATCTATTAAATCTGAGAAGAATCCATTCAGTGTTGATGGAAATATGAATTCTTGAATTTTTGCCAATGATGAGAACTAAGGAATTTTCGATTTTCAGGAATTTCTTGTGACCTTGACCTTTGACCTATGAAGGTCAAATTCAAAGTGCTACTATTCTGGGGCGAGGCCTAGCGATTGTTAAATTTTGGTGATAATGAGATCAAAACACAAAAACACAAACAAACAGACAAACATACCACACCGATCAAATAACCTCATGTCAACTTTGTTGGCAGAGGTAATAACAAACTAAAGAAGACTGCTTTTCATTTTATATATAGACATTTCATCCAGCAGGAAAAAAAAAACGGTTTGGAAGACAATGTATGCCAAAAAGAAAAATGATAATAATAAATGCATTGAGATAAATATCAAAACAGAAATTGATAAATGAGTATACTACATTTTTTGTATTTTAGTATCTTGGCACTATCTGTCCTCTGATTATTGACCTTTTAAGAGGGAGATGAACACAATGACAGCTGAATTGGTAAAATCAAAATGCCATCACAATGTATTCTAAAATGGCCCTGGACACTTTTGAATCTTTTTTTTTTTGTATTCTACTTTAGAAAACTACTGCAAAGAAGCTGAAGGCAAATAAAAATTTGTTCCCAAGGTCTTGTATTTCATTTTTACACACTTTTGCGCAACATTTCAGACATAGAGGTATGCTGAAATAGAGAAACAAGAGAACTGCTCAAGCACTAAATCACAAGCATCCTACTCATAATTCTTCACACAATCTTACCATCATAATTCTTACCATCATAATTCCCTCCACTAATTCAGCAAGGCAATTTGTCGTTTCCGGTTGCACAGAAATTCTTACAAATATCAGGAAATGACCAAATAATGTACATTAAGATGGTTATTTTGCAGAAAACAAAAAAATTACTACAATCAGTTTCTAAGCAAACTTATTTTCCAATTTAGGCAGAGTAACGGCTCCTCCACTTATGTTCTGAAGGGAACTCAAGGCTTTCAGCAGGTTACTTCAACAGCTCAGACTGAACCAATGAAGGCACTGACTGAAAGACTTCAATATGCACCACCCACCCATATTGGAAACAAAAGAACTGAAAAAGCAGCCATGTTTGCGTGTTTATTTGTGATTGATTGGCTGTGTGTGCACACCCAAGTGAAAAAATTCATAAAAACAACAATAAATTTTCATCCCACCAATAAAAATCATTTTACTGTACAGATCATTGTCAACAGCAAAGAGAACCAAAGCAAACACAACAGATTACAACAAAAAAAGGTCATTTATGAATGGGACCCTGAACATGTGACTCAAGTCACCAGCATACTCATCCATCCCAAGTGATTTTTTAACATCTTGTGAAAGCACAATAGCAGCGGCAGTCATGGAAAAAGCCAGCAAGGACTGGATTCTTTTCCTTCCCGTCCCTCTCCATAAGTGAAGGCATTGCCCTGAAAAGCAGTTTGTTTGTGATTAAGCAAAATATGGTGGCCTTAATAATTCTCTGATTTTTTTTTAATAATACAAGATTGCGAACATTACCAGTGAGTCACATGACACAAATTACACACCGGTGCTTCTAAATCAGCCCTTTGTCTTTCTTATCCTGTGTATTCAGCATAGGGTAGGACTTTGAAGAAATTTATGCTAGAATGGCGGGCCCAATATGGATCCCAGAGGGACTAACACCACCCCCCCCCCCCCCCTTCCAAAATACAGTGCTTTGAAGGGCCTCCTCATTTTGCATCCATTTTTTTTTTTTTGTGTTCTAAACCATTTAAAATCTACCAGTAAGTGAACTTTCAAATCTACAACAAACGCTAATGCTAAACAATGAAACCATCCATATCTATAGTGAGTGTGAATTCACAATCCAATCGCCAGCACTACCGAAAGCTAACTGTATTCCCACCACCCACAATGCAATTCCCAAATACTTCAGCAATCTTCATCTAGCATCAAGGCGAGGTCACAGCCCCATCCACAGCTTATGCTACTGTTAACCAATAACTTCATCCAATTCTGATGCAAAGTGAAGTCTAAAGACTGTTTTATACTTGTAAGACTCGTGTCTGTCATTTCATTCTGATGAACAAAATGATGTCAGAGAGAATGAAAAAAGTGCCGTCCAACAGTGTCGTGTACTCTTGTGCACATTGCGGACACTGTTTTTGGTTGTTTAATAATTTCATTGGCTGGATGAACTGAGAGTTTGGTAGTCGTCATGAATGTAGAACGTTGATACAGTAGCATTCGCAGTTGGTCATGGTTGTGAAGAAATAACTATCTTTAATTACGATGGAGAAAACAGTTTTTGCCGCAAACGTTGTCCAACACTTTGTTTACGTATAAAAGAATATGTTTAGTCCAACACTTTTTAAAGACATCTGTTGTGATGTCTCACAGGAATAAAACATTCCTTAGGCCCGTCCAAATCTTATGCTTGCCCAAACCCCATCCACGTCAAAATGAGCAACACAAGACTGCAGTGATATTTCATATACGCCAAAAAGAACAGGCTGGACAATGCAAGGGGATTACTAAACTGCAGACACAGCAAGCATATGCAGGTGCCATGAAAAGATTAAATACCCTTTGGAATATTTAATCTGCTCGAAAGGCTAAATGAATGATTCACTGTTTTATGGGCCCCATGCACAGAAAAGACACTATGAGGAAAGTACCTGAATTTTCACAGGACCTCATTTTGGATCCAAACCTATGAGCTAGAGCTCTCCCTCTGGATATCCAAGACCCTGTTTCACACGAGAAAAGTTTGGTTAGAAAGATGATTTGACTAAAAGGGCTCCTTTGTTATTATCGTAATGTTCTAATTTCCAGTCATAAGGAGCTCATTCTTTGTCCAGATGACTGATGAAAGTCTTCATAAGAACATACAAACACCTAGGTAATGGGAAATTCAGAATCGGAAGTCAGTTATTCTGGGAGCAGAGAGGTGGGAGTATGTGCCTTGATTTAACTCACCCCCGATGCTGCCGTACGTATTCCGCAAATTGACGGTCCCTGGAATACAAATCCATTATTCGTATGCAGTCCTGAATTTCCTGCAGGAGAAGGGGAAAGAAAAGGGAGAGAGAAGGGAGAAGAGAGGGGAAGATGGATAAAAAGCCGGGAGAGAGAAAAAGACCAGGCCCAACATAAAGAGAAGAGGAAGGGATGGTGGGTTTATACAAATTCATGAGCAGTTCATACAGCAGTAGTCAGCTGTGTGCACATGAGCTATATCATCATGTATGTGCAGTAGGGGAGCATGAACTATGCAATCATGTAAACACTGCAGTGTGGTATGAATATCTGCATGCACACACGGTAGTGTGGTATGAACTATACCATAATGTACACGCAGTAGGGGGGTATGAATGATACCATCATGTCCACACAGTAGGGGGGTATGAGGTATATCGCTACGTACATACAGGAGGGAGATGCATCACGTACACAGAGGAGAGGGGGTGCATGAGGTGTACCCCTATCCACATGGGAGTGGGATCAGTGCCCTAACAAACAGGGTAGTGGAAATCGCACTTGGAATGGTACCTCCTTTGTGAGTTCAGTGTTCTCGTAGATGCGTCGAATCTCCTCGCTGCTGAAGTCAACTGATGCCTCCAAGCTGACCGTGCTATTGAAGGATTCTTCTGGATAATGGCGATTGAAGTGGTTGTACTCAGAGGGCCCGTCGCTCTCATACATGTGGTTAAACTTAATGGCTCTCGCCAGTGATGGGACGCCATCCCCCTGGCTGAGGAAACAGTAAAAGATCTCGGGAAGAGAACCGGAACCTAGGAGATGGAATCCAGCTGTCTCAATCGTACAAAGCTAAATTTTGCTTTCAAAGCCACAGCAGTGGGTGTCCTCGGTTCACAAATGCTAGCAGGGTATTGTTCAAAGTAGAGGTGATGCAACGCAGTGGTAAATGTGCCCTTGTTCCAGCTCTTTTAAACATATTGCTGCCATCAATTTCACTGTGACCAAATATTTTGAAAAAACTATAATATTTCTCAGTTTCAACATTAGATACATTGTCCTTGTTTTGTACTATTTTCTATTGAATGATTTGCGAATTATTACAATCTGTTTTTATTTCCATTTTAGACAGTGTCCAAACTTTTTTGTAAATGGGGTTGTAATTGTTTTCTCCACAGTGAAGCCATCTGTCTATTTTGGTTTTGTCTTGTTTATTGTCGCTTGTTCAACAATTATTGTCTCATTCGTTACCCCTCCCCATGCATTGCACTCATTCCCACTTTGTTAATTGTTGTCTTTGATTCTTTAAATTCCTGGTTTTCATCTCCCCTTTGCTCAACTGTTTTTTTTCCCCGTCTTCTGCGTTTAAACTCCAGCTCTAAGTATCTATTCATTAGGCATTCCACTCCCAATTCCTGGTGCCCTGGTAAGTGGCGGCTCTCCCAGAATCTTCTTCATCCAAGGCCGAGAGCGAGCATCAGCTCACTTGCTCTGATCCCTCCGCCTTGACACCCCAATTACTGACCTCAGATCCGCTTTTGATTTCCCCTTTTTATTTGTGATTAAATAACTTCAATCTTGTATTTTGTAAAGATATCCTTAGCTGCTTTGTCTGTGGTTTGTATGCGGCCTCTGTGTTCTGATTCATGACATAAACAGTTTAAGAACAACGTTTCTCGATGTGTGAATGCCTAGAATTAAGGGAACTCATCATCGACCATCCATGATATAGTGAAAAGATTCTAAGAATTTTGAGACGCCAGAGCAATCATATCACCAAATACTAATATTGAGTCTACGCGGCCTTCAAGCCCCACATGAGCTTGTAAATGCCTCTACAGACCTGTGTCCATGAACAGAGTTCGACATGGCATTGACAAATACAAGTTAAGGCCGGGTTCTAACAGTGCTGTATTAGCTTCTTCCTGTTGATGCACTGTGTAAAGGGCTAGTAGCTCCATTTAGGAGCCAATAAGAGCAAAGCTCATAATCACAGAAGGGATGCCAACTTGAAACAGCCTGTTCTTCAGAGGGGAAAGAATGACTGGTAGCAAACAGCCGAGAAATTTTAAATCTTTTAGGTTTTTTTTTTTTCTAACAAGACCAAGTGAAAACCTAATATATTTCTGAACTCAGTCTGGTCAATGTGGCAAAGTGTAGTCATGGTTTTGGAGGTTGGCGTTGGTTTGGGAGCTTTTTTTGTTACACTCATCCAGGACAATATCTTCTTGCCCATATCGGATTCTAGGGCCAGCTGGCATTAGTTGTGGGCGGCGCCCGGACTCCATTTAAGCCCAAGTTTCACCTCCCCACCTTTGCTAGAGTGTCAGTGTTACAATTGCACTGTAGACCGCAAGATCTCTAGCTAGAGAAGTGTTGAGGAATTAGTTGCACAGAAGGAAAGTGTCAGTTGGTAAAGGGAATCATTCTCTTCCCTTTCCTCTGTCCGTATCTGGTGCTTAACCGTTAGATCTCGGCGAGATTTTTTCCTTATTTCGCTCTGTCTAGCTCGCTTTGCTTCCTGTTTATTATTCGGACGAGATTTACGTCCTTTGGAAGCGCGAGCCCCTCTCTCTTGTTCTATCTGTGTCTGTCATTTTGCTTTGCTTCCTTTCGTTCTGACCACTGCATTCGGCGTCTCAAAATACCAGCCATCACAAATGTGGTCAATTTGTTATAGGGGTAGTCAGTAGTGCCTATAATTAGAATTCCTGGATCATAAATGATCATGTACATTGAAGACCACCATCTTAGAACTTCTGGTTTCTTTTGCAACTTCCAGGATGAATTGTCAATACAGCCTTTAGGGACTTGCAGTAGGCAGGCCACTCCTGGAAAGATTCATCACTGTTTTCTTGATTTGGACATAAAAGCTCCTGCTGTGGTTCACTGGAGTCCCAAAGCCTTAGAAATTGTGTTGTAACCCTTTCCAGAGTGAAACAGTTGAAGAACCTTTTCTTCACTTTGATAGAAATGTATTTTTATTGCAGCATAGTGTGCTGATTGTGGAGCCCTTTCACCCTACTCCACATTGTGGGAAAGGTTTTATTTAAGTGATGATTAGATTAAACTGGACTGGTAATGATGAAGCCCGGGTATTTCTAGTCTAATTTAACCCAATTATCAATCAAATTTGGCTGAATGAATGACCTTGGGGGAAGTTACTTTTCATAAGACCAACTAGTGTTGAATAACTTATTCCCTCAATGAATAAAATGATAATTTTAAAATGTATTTTGTTTCTACTCAGGTTGCCTTTGAAATAAAATTTTAAAGACCTGTAACAATTAAGTGTGACAAATATGCAAAACAAAAGAAATCTGTAAAGGGACAAATAGATTTCCACGGCACTGTAGCTGTCGTACACGTGACATAGTGCATACTCTCTGTGAAGATTAAGTAATCCTCTCAGTCAGCTCAAGAGCACAGGTTAACAAGAATACCTCTAGTAAGTTATAAATAGCGCTGAAATAGACGCTGTGAGTTTTCCCAGATATTATACGAGAAGCATGCCACATAAGTTGCTGTTTACAGAAAACAAAAAAAGTCTGTATTGCTACTATCCATCTTAGATCGTGTCATCTGACAAAAAAAATCATATTTCTTTTTTTCTGCTGAACGAGACAAAATATGGCCAATGCAGAGCAGTATGTTTATTCATTTGAAGATTTGCTTGGTGTGAAGGTTTTTCTTGTGAAGCAAAAAAAACGCCATTAAAAACAATTAAAAACTACTACTTACAAATACAAAAATTAAATAAGATTATGAGTCGAAACACTTCGCAAGATGGGATTTTTGAGCGGCCCTCAGTGGGCAACATGAGTTTCTCACCCAAGTGGGTCTTCCAGGTCTTCCTTGTCATACTGGTCTCGTACTGTCCTGGCCAGGAAGAAGATGACTGCTGAGGCGACCAGCAGGAAGCCGGCCACAGAGGTGATGGCGATACCCACCACCAGAGGCTCTGACACATACTCCTCGCAGTGCGCCCCCCGGTACCACCAGTTCTCCCCCACTCGACACCTGTGGAACGCACTCCTCTTAACCCACAGAGCATGCTATCACACACAGACACATATATACACACAGGCTGCATCAGCTATGAATGCCTGAAAGGTCTGCAATAACGTAACATAACATAAAATAACATAACACGACTGGCTTGAACAGGCCATTCAGCCCAACCAGTCTTTTCGGTCTCACTTTATTTGAAGTGTTGCTCATAAAGGCTTTATATAGGATGTATAATGCCTTCATAAATGAGACATAATGTCTTCATAAATCATACATAAGCAAATGTCATACTTTGAGAAGGTTGAAATAATACATCCTTCTTCAGCATGTGACGCCAGCTGTGATATAACTGACAGTGTCAATTAGTTATTGGCTAAATGCGATAAAGGGCGACATTGTCAGCTAAGTGGCATTGTCATTGTCACATCTGGCATCACATGCTGAAGAAGGATGTGTTATTCCACCCTTTACAAAGTATGACATTTGCATATAAGTGATTT
Source organism: Gymnothorax reevesii (assembly GCA_029721435.1). Classification (NCBI taxonomy): domain Eukaryota; kingdom Metazoa; phylum Chordata; class Actinopteri; order Anguilliformes; family Muraenidae; genus Gymnothorax; species Gymnothorax reevesii. The sequence continues at coordinate 16,048,033 of CM056587.1, read as the reverse complement.
CTAAAGACATTATGTCTCATTTATGAAGGCATTATACATGCTGTATAAAGCCTTTATGAGCAACACTTCAAATAAAGTGTGACCCAATTTTCTAATCACTAAAGTGAACCTAACTCTTCAGACACTCAAGAACTAGATGGTATCCAGCACTATATCAAGCCCAGACTTGAAAATACCCAGAGTTCCTGCCTCTGGGAAGTGGCTGCGTGTGAAATTCCACAACAGCTGTACAGCTCTGCCAGCTGGACAGGCAATTTTCAGAAACATGGCACGAATAGCCTCACAGCTGTGGCTTTGTGTGAAGTTGAAAGGTCACAAATCTAAGATGAAATGGGATAAAAGGCCAGCATACCTGCAGATGGCGCCCTGGCCAGGCATGACGTCACACTTGCCGTCGTTCTGGCAGAAGTCTTGCTGCACTTCGCAGACGCTCTGGCAAGGTAGGCCATCCACGCTTAAGTAGCCAGCATTGCATACGCACTCTGCTTCCCCTGACCAGGGGTTCACTGTGCACTGGGAGAACTCGTTACACGCCTGGAACTTACATGGATCTGCCTGGTCACCTAGCAACAGCACAGAGTAAAGTTATGGCCCTTGAATCTTAAAACTGGTATAAATTGCTGTTTGCCTGACGAGTGAAATTTTCCTTCCCCACTGGCCAATCATGAAATGAGTTAAAATACACTCACGGTGTCATTAGAGAAAGTTTTGTTTTTTGTACACAAGATAATAAAAATAAGATTTTGAGTCAAAATACCGCAGAGGAGTGACATTTTTGTTCTTTAAAGAGCAGCTAATTGTTCAACAAATAGTGTTTGAAGAGTAGAATTTCTTTTATTGAATGTTTTTGTAGAACTCAAATGGTTTCAATACTGGCTGTGCTTATATTTACATTGGCATTATAATGCTAAGATAAGAACATTCTAATCACATATTTGTGGTTTGGCATCTAACATGACAACACTGGCTTCACGCTGGAATTGATTTTAATATATGGACGAGTGCTAGATTCCTTTCTTTCAGTGCACTGAAAAAGTATTTATTTCCTTCCTTATTTCTTCTATTTTTGCATGTTTTCCACACTTAAATGTTTCGAATCACCAAACCTATTTGATGACACAGCATTAAAATTCAGTATTTAAACAATGATTTCATTTATTAAAGGAAAAAAGCTATCCAGCTCTATATAGCCCTACATGAAAAGCTAATTGCCCCCTTAATTACTAAATCAACCTAATTAAAAAATGTAATGTATAATTGGTTTCAGTCTCAGCAGACACATCTAGGCGTACTTACTGCCAGGCCTGCTGAAACTAAACATCACTTAAAAAGAACCTGTCTGGCAACGTGAGGCAGGCAAAAAGCAGCATACAATGCTATGATCTAAAGAAATTCAAGAACAGATGAAAAACAGAGTAATTGACATCTATCTGCCTGTGAAGGGTTACAAAGCCATTTCTAAAGCTCTAGGACTCCAGCAAAGCATGCCAAGGGCCATAATCTACAAATGGAGAAGACATGGAACAGTGGTGAACCTTCCCAGGAGTGGACAGCCTACCAAAGTTCCTCCAGGAGAACATCAACGACTCATACATATGGTCACAAAAGAACCCTGACTAGCATCTAAAGAACTGCAGGCCTCATGTACCTCAGTTAATTTCAGTGTTCACAATTCCACAATAAGAAAGAAAATGGACAAAATCTCATGTGACAAAAACTCATGTGCCAAAATCCATCATGAAGACTTTTGAGATAATATTCTCTAGATTGAGTCAAATGTGGAAGACCTGGGTCCCCTTACATCTGGTGGAAAGCTAACAACACATTCTAATATAAAAATATCATATCGAAAGTGAAACACAACGGGTGATAGTTGTCACAACTCTCATGTCTCACTAATTAGTCCCGCCCATGTTCCGGCAGTCTGCAGTTTAGCGGTTTGCCTTCCTTTATTTATTGTCAGATTTATTCCGTTATTTATCGCCCCTTTCAGTGATTGTCCTTACTATATAATTTTATTGTGGTGTCTCAGTTGGCATCAGATTGTCTTTGCCGGTTCCCGTAAGTTACCTTCTAAAAAACTAGTATTGAGCCAAGCTCTTCTTCCTCTAAGTGTTTATTCATTTCAATGGGAAAAACGTCAATCTTTCTTGTGAGCTATTTGTTTGGAACTCCTTCCTGATCTCAGTGGTCTCCAGATCAGGGACTGCATGCCTAGTAAACCTTAATCCTGAAAGCAGACTGGCCACTACAGTATTGGATTGACCACCTGACTTCTGACCCCTGGACTGTCCTGACCATGGCTCAGCTTGGTTCCCTCTACTGCTGCATGCAAATCGCATGACCCGGACTGCCCCTCACTTTGAGTTCTCCTTTGCTCACTTCCTGTGCCTAAAGTGCATAATAAACAGATCCATGGGGCTTCATCATCGATCTGCCCATGGTTCCTCAGTCTGGATTCACAACAGGAAGTGTGATGATCTGGGGCTGCTTTGCTGCTTCAGGACATTCCATAACTCTGGGAACCATGAAATGTGCTCTCTACCAGAAAATTTAGAATCACCTAAAGCTCATGTGCAGCTGGGTTTTACAGCAGGACAATGACCTGAAGATCATGAGCAATACAAGCTCTGAATGGTCAGAAAGAAACAAAATGAAGGTTTTGGAGCTACCTAAAAAACTTCTAACTTGAATCCAGTCGAGAGGCTGTGGCATGACCTTGTTCAAAAACCCTCCACTGTGGCTAAATTATAATAATTCTGCAAAGGTTAGTGGGCCAAATTTCTTCCACAGCAATGTTAAAGACTCATTGCTAATTATCGCAAATGTTTGATTGCAGTTGTCACTGCCAGGGGTGGAAAAACTAGTTATTAAATTTAAGGGGGCTATTTTGTCTCTACTCATGCATCTTTTGTAAAATATAGTTGGATGATCTGAAATATTTAAGTATGACGAGCAAAAAGAGAAGAAATTGGTAAAGGGGTAAATACTTTTTCGCAGCACTGAAAGGAAAGAGAAAGGCATGGAACCCATTCAGGAAAATCAACTATTCTGATTGGGACAATATCTGCCTTTTTTTAAGTATTCTTTTCTGTTGTTGTCTCTGTGTTTGAGTGATTTTTTTTTTGTGGGAACTGCTTTAACCACATGAGAAGAATTTCTTTAATGATTCAATCAAAAACCGGGGAGGACCTTCGCTTGACTTTAAAGGGCTGGATTTTTTACCACAGAAAAGATGGTCTGAATGTTGGAGGCACACTGAGTACAAGAATGGGAATTCTTACCAGACTCCACATCAAGAGAGTACTTGTCGATAGCAAGATTCATGGTCTTGTAGGCTGTGTGGCAGAAATCCTCCAGGATGATGTAGACGGAGTTAGTGACATCACGGGGCACAGGCTTCGCAAATTTCATCCTGCTGTTCACCACAATGCTTCCATTCCTAAAATTGAGGATCTCCAGATTCTGGAAGTTGCTAAGATTGGACTGGAGGTAGGGGACCAACTATGGTTTAAAAAAAAAAAAAAAAGGCCTTTACAAGGATAGGTCTTCACTTGTGGTCACAAACAACTAGGTAACCAAATACTACTGATAAGAATCAGCTAACAACAGTAAACATTAAATGGAAAAACATAAAAACCTCTCATTTACTCTGAAAATTGCTGTGGTTTGAATTAAGATACAAATTTTCTCAGAAAGGTGAAAGTATAAATGTAAAATTAATATAATTTGTGATGCACTTAAATATGCTTCTGGATCTTAAACCTCTGTTCTGTTGGAGTCAGGTTTATAAACAGGTCAATAAACAGGAGCAGCATATAGTGTTTTTAGTCAGAAGTTCTGAGATCCGGTCAATAACTTTAAACAGTGTTTAAGGAGTTCTCATCAAGAGAGGAAATGTCAAGCTGATGAGACAATTTCAAGTATATTTTTCAAGCCCTCAAAGAGGTTTTTGGTTGTGCAGGAAGCCAAATGGAATAATAGGATTGAGAGAATAATATTACTACATTGCAATGAGCATTTTCTCTTGAGGGGACAATCTGCATTCAAGGTATGAATATAATGTAACATAAAATACTGTACCAGCTCAAGAAACCTCTGCTCCAGCGCTTTGTACTCAGGGGAGCTCTTGTTGAAAAGGTCATCAGAGAACATCATATTGGTGACCCTGAGTCTGAAGAAGACGGTCAGTGCCCTCCCTCTTCTAGAAGGCGTGGCAATGCCGGCTATGTCGGCCCCTTGAGCAACACTGGTGGGGTCTCTACTGCCCTCGCCCTCTGGGTGGCCTTCCCCAGCATACTGCAGTACATCGTAGGAGTCATAGTACAGGTCAAGGTCCCAGTTCAAAGATTCTGGCCTGTGTGTCTGTATCTGCAGCACATCTGTATGATCTTCGTCCTCCAGACTCCAACTGGAGCTAGATTTTCCCGGCTCTGACACAATGCTGATTTCCCTGCCACCCTCCTCAGCGAAACTGATCACGTCCAGCAAGTCCTCAGTGGGTCTGAGGGTTGGTTGATGAAATGGTGGATGGGTGGTGAGCGCTACACCCTCTCCCAAGCTCTCAAAGATTTTGTCTGCCTCCGCTACTGCAACCTCAGGTATTTCTTCTGTTGAAGAGGAAGTGTCCTCATGGAAGAGGGTGTAATCAGTTAAGTAATCTAAGGTGGTTTCCTCTGGTGAGTAGTGGTCAGGAGGTAATGTGTCCATTGCGGAAGGAAGGAGATGCAGAGAATTGTCCTCATCGGGTGCAAAGTCTAAAAATCGTGTGAATGGTGACTCCCTCTCTGGAGACAGTGGTGTGGGAACAGGAAGACTTTCATCTACTGGGGTTACCATCGTTACCACCAAAATTTTATCCTCATTCACCTGTTGCTCTGAGATTCCTATAGATTGAGACTCAGGGTCTATTGCCACCTTAGTCGGGATCTCACCACCTCCCTCTTTAAAGGTGGACTCTAAGAATTCATTGGCATCTGTGAAGGTTGGTGAAATGTGGGTATCCAAACTCAAATCTAAATTTCCAGGGAGGGGTGTCTTTATTTCAGCTTTGCCATCAGATGGTGATGATATATCCTCATCTATTTGAGGATGTCTGATTTCCATAACTGCCATGTCTGGGGACTCTGTCATCAAAGAGCTTTCCAGAACAAAGGTACCAATGTCTTTACCAGTGAAATCAGGGGACTCTTTGCTTATGATTGTTGGTCCCCCCGGGACAGCGGCCTCAGTCGTGACAACTGCAGCACGGACAGGGTGACTAGTGTCTGGGATCACCATTACTGTGGGTTTCCTGATGTAATCATCATCATACACCCCAGAGGCTTCCACTGTTTGCATCAATAACTCCACTTTAATGTCATCCAGTGTCCCAAATACTGGGGGCTGATCAGTGGTGGTGTGGCGGAGGTGAGCATGGGCATCCTGTGTCACCAGGACCCCAGCCAAAAATGGCTCCCCCACACTTGGGTCTAGATTGAGCTCAGGTTCCTCTTCCTCAATGATGACTTCAGTTCTCATGGTGGAATCGTAATACTCCTCCTTTGATAGTAAAAGTTCCAGATCAAGGTCTTCTGGAGGCTTGGTATTGGCTTCATGACTATCCACTTCCTCTGGCTCTTCCGCAAATACCAGATCAGGCACTGATGTAGTTTCTTCGATGATCACAGCATCAGGCTCTGATGTAAATCCACCACTAAGCAGCCCATCAGTCTCTGATGTGGGACCTTCCCTTACCAGTCCATTGGTCTCTGCTGAAGATACTCCCTCCAGGGAAGGCTGCAGGTCCATTCCTACAGGCTTCTCTGTTGTCTGAATAAACCATGGCCAGACCTCCAATTCCCTGTCTCCTCCAGGGAAACCTGAGCCTGAACCTACATCAAACATGTCATTGAGGCTTTCATGAGCCCGTAGGGAATGCACGGACTCAGTGGGAATTGTGGGTATAAAGTAGGGACTGGTGTTTATGACCTCTGCAGTCAAACTGCTCTCCGTGACCTGAAATCCACCAGGAGCCACTGTACCCTGGTTTGACACGTCAGCAACCATTTTCTCAACTGTCTGGTCTCTTTTTGGGGGCTCAGAGGTGCTGAATAGGAACCCCTCTTCTTCAATATTTCCATTGTCTGAAACAATATGTAATAACATTGTGATACGCTAGTCTAAAACCATAGTTTGGTCATAACACGCTCACAGTATTAATAAGTACTAAAAATACTATAAAAAATCTCTGATTGCCAGAAAAACATTAAAATTAATGTTAATAGGACAAGCTGTTTTTAATTTTTTACGATGATTAAATATAAGGGTTTTGAATGAAAAGCTATGGAAACACGCACACTGGTCAATAGGCGAAAGTGTTGTTCTTGAGGTGCCAGATTGGGAGGCGGACTCAAAGTTAATCTCAAGGGTCTTGTCTGTGAACTCGGGGGGAGGTAAAGTGGGGCTCTCATCCAGGATAAGGACATCATTCGCTCCAGGGTCCAGGCTTAGGGGCTGCTCCCGCAAGCCAGGCAGATGGTTAAGGTCAAACAAGAAGTCTTCTTTGCTGAGGCCAGCAAAGACATCATTGCTGCTCAGCCCACCAATGGTCATATCTGGTGGTTTCTCTGCTGCAAGAACATTGTCCTGAAAAACAGAGCAAAAAACTTGAATGTACAGCCACTGCTTTAAATGAATGAAACAAAAAAAGGCTATCAAGAACTTTCTATATTTATTACTTGTTCTTTAAATTAATCAGCAATATGTATTATGCAGCATAATGGCAAGGACACAAATTTTGGATCATTATTTTTCACATTTTTGTGTAGACTGTTCACCAGAGTCGGGGGCAGAGGGGTAATTTAACAGTTAGGGAAGTGGGCTGCTAACTCGTTGGCTCTTTGTTCAAATTCCAAGTGTTATCATATCTGATCCCATTACCAAATTCATAACCTGAATTACTTCAGTAAATATTTGATTTGATTTGATTTATTTCATAATGAAATGCCACATAAAAACATACAAAACTAAAGAGAAATAATTACATAACATAGTAAAAATACAATAGAAGAAGAACATAAGAAATTAAAGCAGCAAGCAGCAATGAATCGTGCACGTTGGGGGTGGTGGCGAGATCCTGACGGGTGCAGCTGTGCATTCAAAACAATTGGATAGTGGCAATCCGGTCAAAGAAGCGACCAGGGCTGCTTAGTTGAAATTTTCAAAGGGGCACTATGGAGCCATTTTGCCCCCCCCCCCCCCCCCCATGGGAAAATCCCCTATCATATGTAAGAGCTCACCATTCTTGACGTGTGCATCAGTTCTCATGAGGTTATGACTTTCTTAAATCCATGAAAAAGCCAAACATAATTTGATGGCAAGGGATCAATAGCTGGCAGACGGATGCCATTGCACATAGCCTCCCAGTATTCATAATCTAGCTTCATGAAGTTATTTTGCATGTCTTAGAAGTGGAATAAAGTTGGTGGGGTCAACTATGTTCGATCAGTACATGGTAGAGTAAAAAAAGGTCACTTCCTGTTACCACTGGGGGGCACTATATTGTCCCGTAGACGTGTTCAGGGCGGGACTCTTATTAAACTTGTGAAGTTTAGGACAGATTGGACAATATACATTGAAGTTACAGCAACATAATGTTTCATGGCATATACTGGAAATTCAACACCACGCCACTGCCACGCCATTGAACAATGAGTGGATCTTTTGATAACTTTTGGTCAGAAACTAGTCTAGATGACACACATCGATTTTGAAGTTGATCTGATAAATCCTGTAGAAGGAGTTTGTTAAAACACAAGGTGAGGAAATCGTTGGAAATCAAAAATTCAAATCAAAATGGCCGACTTCCTGTTGGGTTGGACTATGGACACAGGAGACTTTTGTGCGTTTTGATATGTTACATGTGAGTATCAAATTTCGTTAGCCGACGAGAAATTAAACCCAATCAGGAGGGCTTTTTGAAAATTAGTAGGGAGCGCTTTTTTCCCATTTTGCCCTGCCTTTTGATGAACACCAAAAAATATAACTTTTTTTTCCAGGCCTGGCTTGCGTGCAAAATTTGGTGACTTTTTGGGCCCATTTAGGGAGTCGAAAGGGCCGTTGAAATGTGAGAACAAGAATAATAATAACAAGGGGGCGCCATGAGCGAGATTGCCTACAAGCATATGGATGAGTTCTGTGCGGGGCTCGTATCATTCAAAGAAATTTTGAAGACTTCTGCATGAAGTATAAGGGAGAGAGAGCTGCTCAAATATGCATGGCGAGGCATCAAAAATGGGGACGCCATAGCGGCCGCGATGCGGAGCACAACTTTTGATCAGCATGGTCTCTTGATGATCTGTAGTAAGTCTGAGGTTGATTGGGCGAAATCTCTAGGAGTTCGTTAAAATAGAACGTGTGGAAATCAGGCCAATATGACACGTTAAAATCAAAATGACTGACTTCCTGTTTGGAGTAGAGGAATGATGCCAGAAACTTTTTTCTTCATCTTTGCAACTTACACGTGTACCAATTTTCATCTTCCTACTCCAAAAAACCCCTATGGAGAGGGGTTTTTGAACACTTCAAGAGGGAGCTGGAGAGAAATTGCCCCCCACCCCCAATGGGCGAAGCCCAATCAAATGCACGAGGTTGCCATTCTTGACCTGTATATCAATTTTCATGAGGATATGAGGTCGTTAAAGCCATGAAAAAGCCAAACGTAATTGGTGGCAAGGGATCGATCGTCACACGGACGCCATTTGTCGTAGCTTCATGGTGTCACTAATATTGCTTCTTGTTCTGCAGGTATTAGAAGTGGAATGATGTTGATGGGGTCAACTATGTAAGACTAATACATGTTAGAGTGGTCACTAGTCACTTCCTGTTACCACCGGGGGTGCTATTAGTAAGGTGGGAAGTTTGTAAATCACGTCATTCAGGGCGAAGCCATCATCATGTCCAGCAAGACTAAAGCTGCTATAATCAAGTATGTGGGCGTGAGAGCATTTTGAAACTTTGTCACGCCCTAGCAGCTACACCCTTTGACCTACAGACATGCAGAGCACAACTTTTTATCAGCTTGGTCTCTAGATAATCTGTACCAAATTTGAAATCGATCAGGTGAAATACCTAGTAAGAGTTATTTTTAAAATTCAAAAATTCAAATTAAAATGGCCGACTTCATGTTGAGTTAAAGGTATGGCTTTAATTCATTTTTTGTATAACTGGGTTTGATAAATATGTGTACCAAATTTTGTCTGCCTACGACAAAGTAACCTGAATTTCCCTGTGGGAATTTTGAAACATGTTTGGGGGGCGCCATTTCGCCATTTGGCCCCTCTTACATGCGCCACCGCCAAAATATCACATTTTTCACCAGACTGGACATGTGTGCAATGGCCTGTACAAAAAAAAAACACCATATCAGCAGTGACTGGAACATAATGACATAAGTACATAATAATGACATAAATAGGAAGAAAAAACATAGTCTAGCCTACCACACATCCCACAGTGAATAAGAATTTGCAGAAACACATGGAATGCCATATGTGGGCTAGCATAGAAAATAACTACTCCTCAAAGTCTGGTGAGTAATACATGCTCCCTGCACATAAATAAAAACGTATGTCACTCACTGACCATGTATTCATTTGTGCCAGAAGGTCCCATAGTTGGTTTCAAGAATGGAGTGAGAGTTTCCACTGCAGAGCACAAGAAAGGGGTCAAAGTCAGATAGAAATGCATCAAGCAAATACAAATGTTTGTTCAATTGTTGGTAGGCATGACCCTTGCCTATAACTGTCCTTAAGCTGACAGGTGCATATACCAAAACTACTCCACACTCCTTCAGTGACCAACTCTACCAGAGCCAGCACTTGGGTTTCACTGACCCTAAACATCATATATATCACTGAAGTGGAAAATATGAGCTTGTTTTACTGTTGGTTTTGAAAAGAGTCAAACTGCCAAGCCTTCCTGGAAATTTTTAAAAAATTTAGTCTTAAGAAGTAAACAATCATGAACTTTGTCAAAATACAAAAATAAAATGCTTTCTGAGACAAGTTTCTTATCATTTTTGTGTTTGAAGTAGAGGACTTTATACAATCATATTGTACTTCGAGGAGCAGGCTAGACCACTTCTTACCACTCTCCAGCTGTAGAGAGTCTGGGTCGACTGCTAGCGTGGTATCGCCCAGGATGCTCTCCTTATGGAGGGCTTCAGTGATGTAGTTGCGAAAGTCTGTGATGGTGTAGACCACAGTGGGCCTCTCCTCCAGCTCCAGGAAAGATTTTTCCACCATGTTGGACTGCAGGTTGATGTAGTCCATGGTCTCGTTGCTGATGCCCTCTCCGTCGACCTCAAGACTTACTGCATAGCGTACGACCACAGCGCTGCCCCTGTCATTTGTAGGGCATGGGGGGTATAGGGGTAGGGGAGATTGTGGAGAATTAATTTGGACAGCACTTGTATAGAAATAGTGGCGTTCGCAACCACCACCACCCATTTATCCGGATATACAATAACCTGTCGTCGTTGTGGGAAGGACATGTGGAGGTAAGATAATTATTCATCTAAACTAAACACTGGAATAGTGTCTTCTATCAACTCTATCAACCCACATATTATGTTTCATTAATATAGGCAATATGCAATTCGTTTAGTTTCTTATCAAGGCTACCGCTGTGTTTGCGCGAGGCTTTCTGCTATGTTTGACACTTGCTCTTGGTTTTCTCTAGTGTACAGTAATGGATGGGAAAATGCAGTCAAAAATGTCAGGATACTTTATTCTAAGAAGCCGGCCTACTTCATCATCGGCGTGTAATTAGATCTCGTAATTACGAGATAAGGTGACCTTTTTTTCATCCTGCGAATGTGATGCGCTTCTGTACAATAATACGGTTCTCCTCTCCACAAACATAACCATAACTGCAAAGCATTTGGGGAATTGAAGTCAGAAACTAATAAATACATTTTTCGTTCTTACATCAATTTTCGTGTAACCCTTACGGACGGTTTTGCGCATTTTACGTGATTTTCATTCTTCTTTTTTTTTTGATAATATTGGCTGTGTTAATTCATGTAGCATGAATTTGGGTAAGATTGTGTGTTTTTATTTGATCTAGTAATTTCCAGCTCAGCTCTTACAGTAAGGCTAAAATACACTGTGAACAAGCAAGTGTTACTCTCAGACTGTTAAGCGCAAAAAATGCGCCACTGAAATCCAGAAACCCATTCAAACTGAAATTTTTGATCTCACTTCCATGAAAGCAAAATACATGCATTTTATTATATCTGAGTGTCAATCAATAAAGTTACTAGACTGTTGACTTTTTCACTTTGTTATTGCACTTCAACTGCTTTGTTTATTTATGAAGAGTAAATAAACGCTGACTGTTTCCCGCCCTCCCCGGTCACCGTCCCGCCTACCAGCCCCCCCCGGTCACCATCCCACCCGCCCGGTCACCACCTTGACTAACCAATTCTCTGCGGGAAACCCTGCATTTATAGATTATCTGTCCAATATGGAATATTAAATATCAATATGAAAATGTCCTCAAACTAAAGTTGATAGTCTGTACTTCCACTTGATTTTATCCTCTCAAACTCAAAGTCCAACAGCTATCAAAAAACCAAAATAAAAAGGTGTTAGTATCCAATTAATTATGGAGCTCAATATATATTGTCTAAGTGCCCCCAATACTATTACAAGCTTTGCGTCTCGTTGCGTACAGTCACTCACCCTTTGGCATTTCTATGCTCCCTGAAAGAAAATGAAAATTTATGTAAATAACATGCAGTAATGATGTGGTCACAATTGATTTTCAAAATTGCAATAAATATTGTTAACATCAACAAGGAGTGTGTTGAAACCCACCTGAATTCCAGCACAAGTACACTTTTAAAACCTGGCAGCTGTTCAAAAACATCTTCGATCTAAAATAAAAAAAAAATGCAATAAAGTAGAATTGTCATGCAGCAGTGGAATTACAGGACTAGCAACTAATTTTATTCCATTGTAAAACAGTGCAAAACCTCTTTGGCAGAATAGTGTCCCACTAACACTGGTATTCATTGGTCTTGCAACCATAGCTTTGTTCAGATTAACGAAAACTGTCAGTTTCTCAGTCAGTTGACTTTCTCTGGAGAAAAACAACAGGTCAACAGAGCTAACCTCAATCTTCAAAAGTTTGGTTGAAACTTAAGTTTAACAGGGATGTGCCTTTGCCATAGCTCTGGCCTTTCAGTCCTCATGGACAGAATATCTCACTAACTTACTTCAAAATAATCACAAAAGCTTAACTGTAAAGCAGAACGTGTTAATAACCAAAAAGACCATTTTAACCAGTATCTTAGTGTCCAATTTAAAGGTATACTGAGTAGGATTTTCCTAAAAAATAATTTCAAGACTCATGAAAATAATCCTCCTCCATCATCATTTATGACCCACTAAAAGTGTGTGGCGGTGTTTGAATCTACACGGACCCAGCCGCTTGCCCTTATTTTCATATTCCTTGTTTGTACAGGATACTTCTGAGTGTCAACTTTTGGGAAGATTGTGTGTAGCCCCCAGCCAGTGACAGTGGAAAGGGTGTGAGGGCAGGAAATAACGCTGCACTGGAGTGTTGCGCTTCTAGGGTCATTGAGCTGGGGAGGAGAGGCCAACTCTGAATGTTGTTTACAACATGGAACTGACAGATCATGCTCAGTATGCTTTTAAACATATTTTTAGGACTTGAATCTAAATAAGCCAAAAGTATTCCAAATGCTACAAAATACTTTATTTTGAATCATTTTTCCAAAAAGGTAATAATATTCAACCTAAAACTCAACTCAAAAGTAACTCAAAAGCACCAAGGATTCTCACACAAGAGAAAAAATTAAGGTCCAAAGTTTTTCCACAAGACAAAACAACTTGACTAGACAAATCGTTTTGCTGTGCCGAATGATGGCTGAGGTGATGGCAGTAATATCCCCACCTTCTCTGTAAACTGCCGGGCTAGACGCTGGTAATGAGGGCTGGAAGGGTCCCTCAGGTCTTCACTGTAATGCTCCCCCTTTAGATGGATGCTCAGTTCCGCCACCTGCTCTCCCGTTATAGGCAGGGCTGGCCTGGGCACCAAGTCCATATCTATTTCAATCTCATTATTGGCCTGAGTACAGCACAGAGAAACCACAATTGAACTCAAAGAAAATACAGTTGAACTCATACTTTGACCCAACCAGCTGAAACATGTATGGACTACATAAGTTTTGGGACAGTTTTTGGATAGTGATACAATTTTTACCATTTTTTCTATTTGGATCAGTATTCGTGCATATTTGATTTGAAAAAAAAATATTATGAGGTTAATCTAGTCATTTTTAGCTCTAAATCACCCACCACATGTGAAGCATATTGTAGGATTTTAGAATGTCAGCATCTAAATATACAAAAACTACACTGTAGATAAGCAGAAAAATGAATATACTGTATACTGTAAACTAGGTTCTGGTATATATAAGTATATGCAGAATTTTGAATAAATTTAGCAATACCCAAAACACTATTTTTTTCTCTTTTTTTGAAATGCTGATCTTGAAAATATAATTAAAAAAACTCCTAGTTTTCCATGAAGTAATACGATCAAGACAATCCAACTGTTATTTCAAAATATGACTTTTTTTTTTTTTATGTCTTCACAGAAAGCAGACCACACTTGAGAAACATGTTCTAGAATATTCTTCTCTTCTGTCGCAAAGTGTTACCAAATTCTCTTATCCGGGTTCAAGCGGCACATTGAGAGAAATTATGCAACTGTGCAGCAATTACAGCGGCAAAATGTCAACATTTACAAGTCTGGTTTGGAACATGATGACTCAGAAACTAAAATGTTTTCCAAGAGTATTAAAATAAAATTAAATTAAAAAAACCCTTCAAAAACTCTACCCAAAAACATTTGCGCACTTGGTAAAGATCAAGGCAAAATGTTGAAAAAGTAAACACACATGTTGAGCCTCTTTTCAATTTCCATGCATGTAAAATCAACTTTGACAATAATTCAACGGAATCAACAAAAAGAACACCTTGTTTTGTTTTGCTTCTTCAATGAGTTCCATGTCTTGCCCCATGGTCAAGTATGAAACTCCATGAAAATAGGGTGAAGGAGAAAGCCTTGAGCTGAACTTGCAAAAAATGTACTCAACAAATCCATACCTGATCTTCATCCATCTTAATCACCTTGAACTACCCACCGCAGGCAGCTGATTAACAGTAACCCATGTCAGAACTGCAATCATCTCAGGAACTACCTTTGTTGTAATTCCCATTACACTTATTTCTGTAACTTTAGCTATTAACACCATGCTGTTGATAATCCTCTGCTTGTATTTTTCCCTCCTCCAAGCCACCTATCAGTCTTCTTGCATCATGACAATTATTTCAACCCTGATGAGTTATCAGAATCAGAAAAGAAACCTTACTAAACCTGAACAGCTCTACTAATAAACAAGGCCCCATGCATCCAAAGAACAACAGCAGAGTATGATTATGAAAATTGCTACGGACTCTGAAATACCTTAAAACAAAGACACCTTGACCAGGTCTTATGCGTAATTAGTTTTCTCTCTATAAATGCGTGGATATCATTTCTGAAAAACGAAGGAGGTGGCCACAGGTATTACAATGATATGTATCTGACGTGCAGAGCAGTGCAAAATACATCCCTACTCACCAAATCCTCCTGAAAATCCACACTGGCAGCTGAGGCCTCAGTAGTCACATCTCGACTGAATTCAGCAGGGACCTCTGAAACAAATTCTGGGCTTTCCTCTGATAAAACTTCCACTGCAACTTCCACGGTAGCTTCGGAAATTACCGCTTGATTAACCTTTGAAGTAGCTGCCATAGTAACCTCAGGAGTGACCTCTTTCACAAACTCTGGAGTCACTGTCACAGCAACTGCTGGAAATGGAGCAACCTCTGGCACAAACTGTGGGGTAACCTCTGGAGTGGTTGCCATGGTAACCTTAGGAATAACTTCAACAGTGAACCCTGTCTTTGCAGCTGTGTTAACTTCTGGAGTGAGGTCTAAACTCACTTCTGGAGTGGTAGCCATGAAAAACTCTGAGGTAACCTCTTGTGTGAATTCTGGTTTGAATTCTGGAGTGGTTGACACAGTAACTTCAGAGCCGACCTCCATAGAAACCTCAGGTACAACCTCTTGCGTGGCTGTTGGAATGACCTTTACAGTCACCTCCGGAGTGGTTGCTGTGGTAACATCTGTAATGACCTCTACAGTGATCACAGGAGTGGGTGCCCTAGTAACTTCGGGAATCAAATCAATTGTCGCCTCTGTTGTGGTGAACACAGTATCTGCTGAAGCAAACTTCACAGTAATCTCTGGAGCAACCGGTTGTGTGACTTCTAGAGTGTTTGCCACTGTAACTTCTGGAATGCCCTCAGTAGTGAACTCGGGAGTTGGTGCCATTGTAACCTCGGGAATGACCTCCACAATGACCTCTGGGGTGATTCCGGTCGTAACCTCTGAAATGACCTCCAAAGCAACCGCAGAAGTAACGTCATGTTGGATCACTGTCACTGTCAGATCTTGTGTAAAATCTGCCATGGCAGTCGTGGTCTCTGTGTCTTGCCCAAGGACAGCTGTATCCCCACCTGTAAGAACATAGTCTGTTAACTGAAAAACTGCACACTGTGTCTCAGAAATGCACTTCAATATCAGGAGTTATTTTTTCTCCATGACCCATCAAATACCCACATTGGTACAGCCTAATGCAGTCCTGCAACCATTATAAGAAATACACTACACTACACCGGCTCACATTTCACAGTCACTGCAAATCTTGCTGCCTCACATAATCAATAATCATACCATTAAAACAAAGCACCATAACATGGGTTGAAGAAATAAGGTCAATTCTAAGAGGGTCATGTGTCAGAAGCATGCTAATGATATATGACATAATTCTACATTTACAGCAGACAGTTCAAACAGAAGATGGTAGATACATGTAAGCATACAATTTACAGGCAGATTCTGGATGTATACACACTGATATACACTTTCCACAAACTAAATTCTATTTGAATAAATAAAGTTTACAAAGTCATATACCAGCTGACACAGGAGCTTAACCCTGGAGAACCCACGGGGTCAATTTTGTCCTCACCTAATTAGCCCCTACCCTACAAATACATTAGCAGATGTCAATTTTTATGCTAAGTTAATATTTTTTCTTGAGGAAAAAAGATGTCTTGGGTTCTCCAGGGTTAATACAGTTTCACAAATGGGCAGTAACACAGGTAAGTGGCTCCACAAAAAAGCCATCAGAGCGCTAAACACCAGGTGGGTACGAAGCTGGACCAGACCTTGTAGGGCAGTGACAGTGTCTTGACTCGGAGTGGGTGTTACAATCTGCTCACTGAAAAAGGGGAAAAAACAAGGTAATGGGCAGATTTTAAGGCATATTGGGAAGAACAAAATTGAGACTATAAAAGTTTTGGTCTGATTTCACAACCAGAGTACAGTGTCAGAGCATAATTCATCCATCTTGTTGTTCATACGTGTCCAGTTTGACAAACTTCCAAGACACTGAGTGACTAATCTGTTTTCTGCTCGGGAACCGCGACACACTGAAGTGTTGTTCTGTATGAGTATAGTATTGTAAAAACTATTAATAACTACGTCTGAGGTGACCTACCATCTATTGCAGAGAGGGGCACAGGAGCTGAATTAGTATTTGAGAATCGTATGCTTGCTATTGGCTGTTAATAGTAGTAATAGCCAGAGATGTAGCCCACTTCATTTCTAGTAAGCAGAGTAAGCATTTGGGTGAGTGGGGAACTGTGGACTGCAGGTTGGCTCTTGATTGGAGCGAACAGGCCTACCTGCACTCGTGTAGCCATGAGTTGATTGGCTCACTGGGGAGGTCAGGGTTCAGGGAGGTAGAAACAGGAAGCAATTTATAAATATACAGAGGGGAGAGACAGTGTTTGCGTGGGCGTAAATGAGCAATGTGAGTGCTTATTCCGACACAGGAATAGCATTCAGAGTGTGCCACTGTGAATGCACATAGGCAACTTGCTTGCACAGGCCCATATTTTCACTACCACTTCCATTCTCCTGGTGAATCATCAACTTTTACACTCTTTCAGGGAACCTAATGATGTCCCCACACCACAGGTGTGTATCAGTTAATGATTTTACATTGTCTCTTCAGTTATACTGCATGCCACAGAAAGACATGAATACTCTTCCAGAGTATATTTTTGAGAAATGACAGGAAAAAAAAAATCTCTCATGATCCTGTTTCTATGGCTGCAAACAGGAAGTGATTCATGGTAAACTTTCAAAGGATCTTACCTGCTTAACTCTGTCCATGAA